>CM024693.1:5613582-6910620 GCA_014182845.1 Corymbia calophylla
GATATGACAGACAAATAAATAAATGTTTTAATCACTATATAGCGGTTGACATGAGCTAAAGCCTGTATGTGGTGTCACATTTTTAATGTTTTTCCCCTTAAAAAATGAGCCATCATTTGATAATGTGGGCCATGAAATTCCACTTTTTTTTATATTTATATTATCATTATCAAGGTAGATAAAGTTATCTATTTGAATTATGGAGATGAGGAAATGGAAGCTAGTGACAAGGTCAGAAACAACCATCAAATGAAACTTGAGCGATTCAAACCCTATGCTCGACTAATTCTAACCGTTCATGCAGTCACTTTGCTCATATACGTTAGGTATGTCGAGTTTGATATGAGTAAAATTCGTTGCCATTTTGGTTTCATACCTGTGACATCCAAATTGATGACTTAACCATTCGATGAAAGTCATGAAAGTCAAGATCATGGTATTTTTAATGACCACGAGATTGATCCTATGTCAACTTTAGCATGAAATTTTAGATTTGATGTGGAGACCATCTAGAAAACACCACAAGAGCTAGGTTGATTGTGGCTGAGCCAAGCTTTAGGTTGAGTGAGAAGTTGGAGTCAGTCATGGAATCCGATCAAGCCCTCCTTGCCCACCTGAAAGAAGCATTGGAAGTCCTTAACCTTAAGTGTTGAATGTAATCAAGCTAACACCTTTCGATCGATTCAATCAAATCTAATTAATTTTTGAGGAAGTGCAATCAAATCTCTTCAAAAAAACCAATACCCCAAATTGCCTATGTGGCATGCGAAAATTATTCATTGAGGTGAGTGAATGAGGGTGCATAGTAGATGATAAGCAATATCCAGCATGTTGTCCCAATAATCCTTTTTATGATCATTACCTAATATCAGGTTGCTATATGTCACGACATCATCAAATTACAATTGATTTATTTCATTATTGAGATACATGTGGGATGATTTTGAGAAAAAAAAATCCCACATTGAAGAGAATAGTAGTGTGAAGACTTTAATGACATCTAGTTGGTCTTTAGTCTTTGCTTTGAGCTTTAGAATGAAAGATCCATGTTTCATTGAATAAATCAACAAGCTCGGATTTGGATAAGACTTTTCACGAAGATCTCTTAGATAAAGGTATTGGAATCGAGGGTGATTGGTTTTAGGGTGAATAAGTTTCAAACTAAAACTTGAAACCTACCCTATTATAATTGATTATTAATTTTTGAATTACGGAACCCTATCTTGTTTGTTCGAAGTTGGTTTTGGAACCTATTTTGTTTTTTGGTTTGGTTCTAAGTCTACCCTAGAACCTTTTTTTTTTTCCTTTTTTTAGTTCCTTTTTACAGCAAAATTATATGATGTTATGAGTAATATGAACAACAAAAATCCTATTCAAAAATAAAAACAAAATCCATAAGATGAATATGTAGTCATATATAATTATAAACAATAAAAGTTCAAAGCACGTAATATAAAACATAAATTATAAAAACTCCATTCTCTATCCATCCATAATCTTTAGGGAAGAGAAAAGATGGGCAAGGAGTTCGACGAAGGACTTGAGAAAGGTGTGTTAATGTTAGAATTTAGGGGAAAAAGAAATTATTGTTTTGGCTTTTAGTTCACAAAATCGGTTCTAGAACTGGTTCCAAAACATGGCGGTCCGATCCGGTTCCTGAGCAGATATTTACTTGAAACTTGTTTCTAAACTGTTTTCAACCGATTCCAAAAATTTGAAACCTATTCCGGATCGATTCCAACATGAATTGATTCTTGTTGGTTCGATCCAGTTCTCGAGTAGAACCGGTTTGGTTGCACACGGAACTCCACTACCCCTCAACATATCATCTTTACTAATTTGGAGATGAAATTCTATATCATCGAGTGAGGAGTTATCTTATCCGATAAACAGAGCTTAATAACAACTTACATTTCCTCATTAGTACGTCAAATCATCTCTCCATGCCGCGACAAATCGAACGACATACTCAATCGCAGGGCGATCCGGCGGTCGACAACACCAAATTTCAATCAGATGATCGTGACGGAGGGATTAGTCGAATCAACGTCCATCCACGGGGGCCTAATCAGTGAGATTAGCGGACCTCGTCCGATCCAGCAAAGCCACGTCAGGCGTGGGCCCCGGCGAAGAGCAATAATTGAATAAATATTCTCTCCCCCGGGCAAACATCACGGCGGCCCTCCTATTACCCCACCAACTCTCCATCCCCCACCTCCTTTCTTTGTCTTCAGCAGCAGTTCCTTCCACCATCTCTCTCTCTCTCTCTCTATATCTTTCTATATCCTTGTGCTGATTCTCTCTCTCTTGGTGATTCCTCTCCCGTCCACAAATGATACTACCAAAGCGTAGCCACAGGTTCTTCAAGTTCAGAATCTCCAGCACCAGCACCAATCTCCTCCTCAACGATCCTTCCCTCTTCTGATCTCGACAGGCAAACATCTCCCTCGCTCGGTCGTCGCGCGCACGAAGCTTCGTCCTCATCCACATATCAGACTCCCCGCCCCGGCACTCCTTTCTTTTCTTTCGTTTCGAACCCCCGGATTCTCCCCCACTGGTCCCCTCTCATCTAGTTGCCTCCACTGTGCTCGGCGCCCCGCGCACAGGTCTTTTCCTTTCTTTCGCTCTCGTCCTCTCTGCTGGGTACATATACCGCTGGGGAGAAGATATCAGTCGGCCCGAGAAGATCAAATGATCAACAAGGACTACGAGTTCTCGCGCGGCGTGGTGGAAATGGCGTGGATCATGCTCAGCGTCGACTACTCGAGGCTCTTCTGGCTGTTGTTCGGGGTCTTCTCCTACGAGAATCACGAGGGAAAGCCTCGGATCTTCTTCTAGCGACCGCTTCCCTCTTTCCTGTTCCTTTAAAGTTTGTTCTGTCCGGAATAAAAATAAAGTAGTCGTAGTTCTCGCTTCTTCTCGATCTCTAGCTTTTTAGTGAATAAAGATCAAAGTCTTTTTAAGTGTGGAAAACAAGAGGCCTGTCGAAAGGCTTCGTTTGGAATCGCCGTCGGCCATGCAGAGGATCGCGAGGACCACCGGAGGGTGTTTGGATGCCGCGAACGCGTGGCTCGAGTACGCCGAGACCGACCCGACCGGTCGATACGGACGCGTAAGTAGCTCTCCATCAATCTTCTGAATAACTCCTATGTACTTTTGATTTCCCATCTTTGATCTAGACCCTATATTTAGTTCTTATCTCATGCATGTAGAATGAATAATCCTTGTTAAACACCCCTGAATTTGGAGTCGTATGGAAACTATTTAGGGTTCGATTATATCCCAACGTGGATATACTCGCTCGGGTCCAAACTTTTCTGGCTATAATTTAAAGAGAAAATCGAACGCACTTAGTGGTTTCGATGTACGAGAAACCCCATAGAAATTAATTAATGAGATTATCGAAATGGTCAAGTTAAAAGGGTAAAGATGCTCCGTATTATAAAAGGAAAATCGAATCCTTTTGTGTCCGTTCATCTGGAGATAGAGATGTGGCTTTGACTAATGATAATTAAAATTTATTAATTAACTAATTAGTAGGTATGCTCTGTACACAACTTGTACTAGATTGCAGCGTGCGCTGCATTGTCTTATTAGCAGAGCTGGACCCAATAAACAATGTTGTTCATGTGTTTTATTGGTGAGGCTAATATTTTATTAGGAAGGGCACGCCATCGTTGGGTTTGGTCAACGGCAAGGGGAAGTGGAATTCGATATAAAAACGACCACCTCCCCCTTTCTTTTTTTTTCTAAGATAAAAGATGGGTTTTGAATGGCCAATTTTGATGACGCACGTTTAAAATCTTATTCAACCCCATTATTGCCAATCAATGTAGTTAGAATGTCAGCCGGACTATTTCGATATATTGTCCATGTTCATGCATATATGCATAATATATACATAATATATACATAATCTATATTCTTGAGCACAAGACATATCCGAGCCTTAATGATTCCTTGTGATAGATAGATGCTAAGAATCGATGGAGACATGCGCAGATCCTTGATTAATATGAAGAATCGATAGACATGTGGAGAAGTTCCTAAATATATGGCTAAAATCATGCATGACACCTAGGCCTATATCCTCAAGCAAGATAGGATCGAATCGGATTAATGGTAGGACCACGAGAGCTATTTTCGTCGTGATATCATATGATGCACTTTAAAAAGGTCTCTATTCAAGCACGTGGTCAAATGAGCTCTCGGCGAATTTTTGTCATATCACGTAATGAATGAATTTTGAAATTGTAGGCATGTTATCCAAAGAGAATGGAAAAAGAGAAGAAGAATCAGATGCAATTTTGAAGTTGTACGCATGCTATCAATGGAAAAAAGATAAAAAAAGAATCAGATGCAATATGTTTTCCAGATGATTTTCATTTGCATGTATGGTCAGAATCTACCATCGCATGTTGAGTCAGCTCTTTTACCAATGTTTAGATAGATTTGATTGTGTATCTAGCGTTTAGTGCATGTGATCAAGAGGAAGGAACCCAGAAAACCACCCAAGCCGCCATGCTGCGGAAAAAGACAAGTTTTCTAGCAGATCCAAAAGGCTGCTTTTCACTGTTCTTTTTCTTTTTCTTTTAGTAATCAAGTGCTGGGGCCAAGTAAAGAGTTTAATCTGTGGACGAGGACGAATTGAGCTTTGACCTTAACTTTTGAGTAAAATTAAGTTTGACTTCGACTGATTATGCCCAAATTGCTTTTAAGGTCATTAGCCCTTTTGGAGCGTTTGAATATGAAGATGAATAATGTTATAATGTTGCACATTGCTTGTATATACACAGTTGGATCTTTTAACATAGTATGAGAAAGTTATTAAAGTACCTCATATCGCTCGCTTGTTTAAGGTCGCTAACATGGTGGTTTCACGGTCCCTTTTGATGCTTTTTATTGCAGTTTAGGGAGGTCCTGGGCAAAGGAGCGATGAAGACGGTGTATAGGGCATTTGATGAAGTGCTCGGGATGGAGGTGGCTTGGAGCCAAGTGAAGCTCCACGACGTTTTCCGCTCGCCGGATGAGCTGCAGAGACTCTACTCGGAGGTTCACCTTCTGAAGAATCTCGACCACGAGTCCATCATCAAGTTCTACACTTCATGGGTCGATCCCGACCGGAGAACCTTCAACTTCATCACCGAGCTCTTCACCTCCGGCACCCTCCGCGAGTAATAACACCTCATTAACTTGAATCATCTTCTTTTTGTTTTCTTTCCAATGTTAAAACCTACTTTCTGGGGGCACTTGTTCATGTGAATTTGAAATATCTGCACAACTTAAGTCTGTCAGACTAGATATATGTGGTCATAAGACAGTTCGGTCCGTATCCAGGTCAAATGTTACTCGACCTCGTTATGTTTCTTGATAAATGAAATCTCTGTTTGCGAAATATGTGCAGGTATAGGAGAAAGTTTCAAGGAGTGCGCATGGTAGCAATCAAGAACTGGGCTCGCCAGATACTGAAGGGCCTCGCTTACCTCCATAGCCATGATCCTCCAGTCATACATAGAGACCTCAAGTGCGACAACCTCTTCATCAATGGCCATCTCGGCCAAGTCAAGATCGGTGACCTCGGTCTGGCTGCTATCCTTCGTGGATCGCAGCATGCCCACAGCGTCATAGGTACTCTCTCTCTCTCTCTCTATATATATAGTGTGCGTACATGCTCTCGATATGGATGAATTTTTGCGTTATCTAGGCTTAACGGACTTCAGTAACGTATAGTCTAATGAAAAATATTTATTGCACTTTGTCCCCTGAGGTTTATAAGCTCTTTGTATTAGGTTTTCTCTGAAGTTTATTTGGCGTCATTGGCTGCAAAGCACATGGACATTGATTTGAAACTCTGTTTACCTTGGTTCATCCATGTCGATATGTTTGTTAGTTTCAGTTCTTTTTTGCAAAACGACCAAGGTTTCTTCGGCTGGGTTCAAACGTTTTCCTGATGTAATTACCAGGTACACCAGAATTCATGGCACCAGAACTGTACGAGGAAGAGTACGATGAGCTAGTTGACATATATTCCTTTGGCATGTGCATGCTCGAGATGCTCACTTCCAGTACCCGTACAGCGAGTGTTCGAACCCAGCTCAGATATACAAGAAAGTCACTTCGGTAAAATTTTGAAATACCCATGTTAAGCTCAAATAATACACATGCACGCTATGTATCAAAAATTATAACTACTCCGTTCATCAATTATTGAATTAGGGAAAGTTACCAGAGGCCTTTCATCGGATTCAAGATGACGAAGCACGGGAGTTTGTGGCGAAATGTCTGAAGAAGGCATCCGAAAGATTGCCTGCTCAAGAGCTCTTATTGGATCCTTTTCTTGCCTCCGATGATGGACAGCTCCTGCTCACGCCGAAAGCTTCAAGTGGAAGTTCAACTCCTAAATCAAAGGCAGAAGCAACGGATTTAATGGTGCCACCGATAATTGTGCCCGATCTTTCAAGGAATACCGATATGACTATCACAGGATCTATGAATTCGGAAGACGACACCATCTATCTCAAAGTGCAAATTACTGAAAAAGATGGTACGTGCATCAATTCTTGTTCTGTTTATGTTCAATGTAGGCTTAGGGTTCAGTATCTTGACTCCTTTTCGGAGATAATCATGCTAAAGATGCCGCTAGGAAAGAGAGTTCTCGACAGGCAGCCTGATCTCCAGGTTGTTGATTTCGAACAGAAGATTACTTCTGCTTATGACATTGTGAGAAATGATTTAAACATTGTGATTCAATTGAAACCATCATCGCAGTATAGACATGCTTTAATGTATAGTCTGTCTTGCGAGTAGGGCAATATGTTCAGTTTTATTTCCTGATTCTTTTCATTCCGAACAAGCTTCGTTTTGGGCCGACTTCATGATAATACATTGCCCTTCTTGTGTAATCAACAGGACATGCGAGGAACATATACTTTCCCTTCGATATCATGAATGACACCGCGCTTGATGTCGCTTTGGAGATGGTGAGGGAACTGGAAATTTCCGATCGGGAGCCAATGGAGATTGCCGAGATGATCGAGGAGGAGATATCTTCTCTCGTTCCAACTTGGAAAAAGTCCCGCATCCCGCTTAAGAATCACCACAATAGCTTCAGTTTCGAAGATGATGACGATGATGAGGAAACGCGCCCTCCCTTCCACACTTACTCCTCCTGTTCTTCTTCCCATGCATCTCTCCCAAATTTCGATTCGCCATTCTCTGATGCGAATCTCAAGGACGTCTGCAACAACATGATGAACAGCAGCCCGAATTGGCTGCAAGGTATAGTGTTTCATACAAGAAAATCTGTGGAAACTTTTTCACTTCGGAAAAGGAGGGAAAAATCTTTGCTGGAACTATTTGAGATATATGCACGTTGTTCTTTCTATCATTGGGACATAGAACTTAAACGTGTAAATCCATGCAGATCATGACGTCTTTGCGCATGATGAGGCAACTTCTCCAAGCTCGGCGAGCTCTCCAAAGTACTCGAATTACAGCTACTGCTCAAGCAACGAAGACGAATATGATACAAGTACCCGCGGGGATCCTCATTGCTTTGCGAAACCCCATCAATCCACAAGATTCTGTCCCGAAGAGCACAAGAGAGTGAACGATACTTGCCGACAGAACAATGCGCAGTTCAACTCTCAGAGAGATCAACATCTCACGAATCGCAAGCAGAAGATGACACGGATCCAGTCGCTCGTGGACATCCGGAGCCAGCTGCTGCACCGTTCACTCGTGGAGGAGATCAACAAGAGGCGCTTGTTCAAGACCGTCGGAGCAGTCGAAAACATCGGATATCAAGAACCTTGTGACTTCGCCGGGACTTCTCGCAGAGATAGCGAGAAGCAAAGATTCGAATGGTGAAGTTGCTGCTTCAATTACGTCCCCAGACCGCCATGTATTGTATTGGTCTTGTGTGGTTAATAATGGCGCTTATTATGTGTATATGAAAGTGTTTTTCAGTTCTGTGATTGTATGAACCTTGTAATGTATGCATGAAACCCTGATTTGCATGCGTTGGCAATGTAAAATGATTTGCCTGCAGGCATTGGACAATTCAGCGTTTTTCCAAGGTTTACATCTTTTAGCTGAAAGGGCGATGTTTGCCTCTACGGATATTTCCGTTGGCGGGTTACATACGTCGATATAATCTACATTTATGGTGGTTTGTTTTGTGGAAAAACATTTTTTGGGAAATTATTTTCCTCATTTTTCGATATTTGATTCACTTAAGAAAATGAATTAACGGAAAATATTTTCTTAATCAATAAAAAAAGTTTTCCTACCAAAACTTGAATTTAAGAAAATGATTTCCCATTCGAAAGAATCGGAAAACGTTTTTCGAATCTATCAAAGCTTAGATTCAGGTACTTGGTTAACAAAGCAATTGTTTTCATAAAAATATATATTTAAAGAATTTGAATTTGAATTTTTAATTTTTTTAAAAATCAATTTTTCACATTTTAATTTCTTTTTTCTTTTTATTTTTATTTTCTTCATTTTTCTTTTTGCTACTTCTCAGCCTATCGCTAGCTGCAATGACAACCGATGAGCTCACAACCTCCGACAACGAGGCTCGAGCTCGCCCGAGGCAGGCAACCATCGAGCCTAGCCATCAAGCAATCTCGTGACCTCCAATGGCAAGGCTCGATCTCGCGACCTCTGGTGGCAAACCTTGCTGGATCGAGTGAGGTCGCGACCTCTAGTGGTGAACCTTGCCAGATCAAGTGAGCTCGCAGCAAGCTGGTGAGGCTCGAGCCTCGCTGCGACCTCGCTCAAGGCTAGCGAGCCTTGCCTCACCATATTAGGCCAGCTCGTGGCCTCAAGCAGTGAGGCTTGAGCTTGACCAAGGCTGACAAGTTGGTGGCTCCTAGCGGTGAGCCTCGAGCCTCACCAAATCGGGCAAGCTCGCGGCCTCCAATGGTGAGGCTCAAGCTCGCCCCTTGCAAGCTGGGTGGGGAAGAACCGCTACAGGAAGTAGATGAGTATGGCACGCAAGGAAGTAGAGGAGCAATTGAGAAGAAGAAGGAAAAAAAGAAAAAGAAAAAATTAGAAAGAAAATATAATAGTAATTTAAAAATATATAATTAAATTTTTGAAAGAAATAAAAAGTGAAAAAAAAATTTATGAGATAAAGTCATAAAATTAAAATCATTTTTAGTGAAGTTCAAATATCAAAAAACGTTTTCGATTGTACATTATCAAAAAAGGAAAACTAACCGTTTTCCTGAAAAATGCTTTTCTTGAAAGTATTTTCCTTTATCTGCGAATGCATATTAAGTTTATTACGTAAGACACGTACTGTTCAAGTTTTAGGCTATGTTAAATGTCAAGATAATAAGGACTAAAATTCTAAGAAATCAAAAGTTTTCTAATTTCTAAAGGCAATACATGCCAGTTATCGTGCATGTCATGCTTAAGCTTAGACTTTTTTTTTTGTTTGTCGAAGCTAACATTTCATTAATTTTCAAAAAATATAAAAGAGGAATAACGCAGTCCAATCACAAACCAAGACAAATTCTAAACAATTTGGAAGCAAAACACGCTAAGATAATAAGGTGAATCACATCGTAACAAAGTAAAAGGTGACATGCTCAAAAAGCACATATGTGACTTCATCAAATCAAAATTAACGGGTGATCAGCAAACCATCTTTAGTGATGAACACACACCTAGAACTCCATTTGTTGCTATGACTTTGCCTTTTCGCAGTGTGCCTAGATTTGACGTCCTCAACACTATCGCTGTGAGAATCAAAAGGTTGACCGAGCACAATCTGACTGTGAAAGCAAAAATTTCACAAAGCTTCTCCAATCTCCAACGAAATTGGACTTATATACCAAGAAACTTGATGGAAGCAAAACCCCAAAAAACATACACACAAAAATCCTCAATTCTAAACTGGATTGAGATAGAAACCTCCTCGAAATGGGAAAGAGAAGCTTCTAGATCTACATTAGATTAAAAGAAAAAAGCTCCCCAAACAAGAGGAAAGTAAGAAAAGAAAACCAAGGGCTAAATCAGTCAAAGAAAAGGGAGGGAAACGAGAGATCTAGCTCAAACTCTCTCCTTCATGGAAGTTGAAGAAAAAAGTTACGTGGAGATTAGCTTAGCCATTGATGGGCAGATAATATGGGCATTGAATATATTCAAATAAGTCTAGTTTGCGATGTAGTATCATTTTCAAAGATAAGTGAAAAAAACGTAACACTTGCGCTTCAAAAGTCTAGTCATTACTACGCTTGTGGAGGTGGTAATTTCTTACCAAAACCCGAGTTGATTGATAAATTCATAGACCCAAACAATCGGGTTTGAGTCTCGAGACAACCCGCACCCAAGATGAACCTTGAAGAGATTCAAAATCGATCCAATCCGAACCGGAAATGAACCAAAGCAGACATTAGCCCCGACCATGAAGTAAACGAACCATGATGAACGCGAAACTTCATGATATTGATTTTGATAGTGTTGAACCATGAAACCAGAGATAAAACGAGCCTCAGCCATTCGAAAACGGGGCAAATCTATAACGGAGCACTGTCCAAATTGGGCTCATCCGAAGAAAACAAAAATCATCGAAATGATATGAAAGTTGATTGACCAACCCGACTTGATCCATATTGATTCTGAAACGATCGATACCTGAAAACTAATCATACTCGAATAATTTTATTCAAAATCGATTTGATCCACGCATTCATCATCTTTACTCTACAAACACATGGACCACAATTCAATTCATTAGTGACCTACTGATGGAAAAGACCTATATGTGTCAAAGGATCTCCATATCTGAAACAATAAATGATTAGGTACGGGAAATCACAGGGGTAGGCTCCTAATTTTTTACCTTATTTATGAGAGGTGTGACTCTAATTAGTAGCAACTGCTTGTAATCACAAAAGAAGAGCATCATTAGTAGAGTAACAATCACAACTATAAAAACCCAACTAATAATTCAAGCATTTCGGAATATGGGTTCCTTCCTTAGCAAGGAGAATTCCTCGTATGATCCGTGGGCGGGGGGTGGTCGGCCTATATTTGTGAAAATTAGTCAAATCTAATGATCAAGCGTAAGAGGCGCTTTGTTATGAAAAGGACAGCTCCTTACGGAGCTCCAGAAAAGTAAGGTAAGCTCGGCCTATCTGTCGACTCCAGAGCAGCTAAAAACCCATCTAAGATCCCAGACCACAATCGGAACTAGAAGAAAGAAACATGGGCCAAGACTGTTGAGTACCTATCAAGGCTTAATTGAAAGGGCAAATGGTAGTTCGTGATAATGAACCTGTCAGCTGATGACCAATAATTCACAGAGACAACCCCCACCTAAAAATCACATGATTTGACAATTATATGATTGGACGGATGATCAGAACCGTTCTTCTTTTTCATAAAAACGCCAATTGCCCCCGTCTGATGAATTCGTCGCCCCACATAAGCAATCAATCGCCTTCGGCTTTGTGACATTTCAATTGAAAAGACTGACCGGTTTCCCTTGGATAAAACCCCTACCATTAAGGTTCAATCAGCACCGCCTCGTACGGACACGACTCCTCTTTCGTGAATCAATTAATTGGGCCGAGGAATCAGATCGGACAAGGGCCCACGTGAATCTTTACTCTAAGGCAACCCGGATTTTGCCACTTGCTCTATAATGATAGTTCACTGTCAGTATAGAAGAAATTATGAGTGCTATGTTAATCAAAAGATTCGACCAATTCTTTATTATATTCACTATGCTAGCCGAAAGCAACTAGGAGTTTGGAGGTAACTTACTAGTGTTTCCAAAGCCACTCCTATGACTTTCTTGCGAGGGTTATCATTTTTTCTCCATTTCCAATTGAAGGAATCCTCTAATTACTCTGATTGGAAGTGGATTACAATTATGACATCATCCATGTACAAGCTTAACTACAAACAAATGTGGGTGTGATCTTTGCTACTACTTTTTTGACCTTTTCTCGCCAGATAATCGTGCTTGAACCTGCCAATTCCAACCTAAACTGGTTGGCCGCTTCCAAGTTTTGATAATCATAGGTCAATTCAAGTTTCTATGTCAAAAATCGACCCATATTGAAAACAATCATCCTTAAGAGAGAGAGAGAGGGGGTTAGTCATTAAATATTGACAAAATCGAGGAATTGGTGTTTGAGGTTTTGTTGTAGATTTCTTCAAAAGGATAATTTTGATAAAGTGGGAGAAAATTAGTAACGTGGTTGACTATCAACTTTTACTATTTGGTTGTTGGTGCCTCAATCATTTCAATTATGCCAACTAAAAAGTCGACTTACCCTTAAGTGAAGAGATAATAATTCAGCTCATTTCACGTGAATCAAGTCTCCAAGAGAAACACTCAAAATGATCGCACAAAATATATTTGGGGATATGTGTTACTTTATATATTACTTAATAGGACCTCTCCCATTCTATGTGGTACTTGAAATATCATAAACTCCCACTTAAATTGTTGATGTTCTATTCCCATATTTGATGTTTGGTTTAGTTCATTTCTGTCCCATCTCCATCCTTAAGAACTATTGTCAATTGTAGATTGTCCAAGCCCCTTCTTTCCAAGGCAATCACTCCCTACCTTTGTTGGATTGGATATGAGCCTAATCTATCCACAACTCATACATTTGTTAAAATTGGTCTTACTCCAACGTCATCTATAATGACATGACCCATTCAAAGCGGGTCAAACCTTTAAAATGATGACCGAAAATAACCATAGATAATGGTGAACACTTAGGGGAGAATATTACCTTACATACTATGTAACAAGGCTCCTTTCGTTGGATATAGGAATTGAGATGTCACACTAATCTTTTATTTGGTGCGACGAACTTTTCAAAAAATAACTAACTCCGATAGAAATCAATGATGCTAGCTTCTAGGAATTTATTTCTATCTCCGGATTATGCAATCCGACCTTCATTTAATGCAACAGTAGTCGAAAGAGATGCCGGTGCCGACTCCTTTCCCGATAGGATGTGCTAACCAATTCTTTTCACGAGAAATTTAGATGGCGACCATCGGTGATGGGTTTGGAATATCATACACGACAACGAAGGCCAAGGACGAGTTTGACAGCAGAGGACAACAAAGAGGAGGTGACTGAAATGGCAAGTGCTCGTCAATCAGAATCAAATCGAAGTCACACCCGATGCTGTCTCTCCCCGTCTTGTCTGTTGTCTCCTCTGGAAAAATGAAAATTAGGGTTTTTTGTTTTCCGTGTTCTTGTAATGGACCCAAATGAGAATCTTGTCTTTTGTTCAGACACATGAGAGTCAGCAAAGCTACTACTGCTAAACGTATGCAATGAATACTATGTCAATGTAAATGTAATTACGCCACGTACGTTCCATGTTCCTCAATTCCAAATTTCTTTTTATCACAGAAGAGCGTATTTGTAGAGATAAATGTCAATCTTGAGAGTTAGATAAAATACAAGATGAAATATGAGATTGTTTGCACTTAGTGACATAGGTAATCAGGTCTATATATTGTATACCTAACCTAGGGGAACATGTTTTTTCCTTGATTCTATTGTTCCCATTATAGGTTAAAAGAGAAAATTGATGGGTTTGAGGCCACGTACAACCCAATCTATAGTTGTAATTTATCCTGTCTGTATACATTGGGACAGGACACAAGCAAGTGGTAATAAAATAAACTAAATATATGACAAACCGATAAAATAAGCCATTTAAAAAAAGAGTATGCTATTGAGTGGGCATGACACAATGAAGAAAGAATAATAAAGAATGCTCCCCTACCATTTAGCATGATGTAGCCATGTAAACCCTAGCTAAGGTAAAATATGATCTTGACATTGACTGAGCAGGGTGAGATCTTAAGCAAACCCGTGAGGGTTAGATCGAGTAATTTGAAGATTTAACATATAGTAGTCACAGGCATATGATCGTGCCAAATTTGTCGATGAAAGTAAGCAATAAGCAAGATATTTTTTGCTTATCAAAATAAAAACAAAAAACACTCATTTAGAATTCAATCATATGTCTTACTCAGTTTGCAAAATGAATGAATATTTCGTGAGCCTACGAACTTCATCAAAATAAATGATTGTCCTCTAAATAGTGAAATATATATATATATATTTTTTTTGTGTACTGTTAACTGTGCTTGAAACAAAATATACAATTTTTTTTTCTCGTACGTTAGACCCGCACGTGGCCACATGCAGTCAAAATCTCGAGATGGTCGAATTATTGTTGGATTTTCCCTTACAGAAAGAAGAAGAAAAGACCGTGAGGATACACACGTACGTGCAATCCGAACAAGAAAGCCTGTAGCAGCATTGTCAATTTGACAAATGTCAAAGCAGTGTCCCAGAATCTCCGGACTCGTGTTGGCCCTGAGCTCGGCAACGTTGAAGATATACACGTCTTTTAATCGTGCCAGGAATAGACAAAAAGCGAGAAGGAAAGAAAGATAAAGAAGGGGAGACTTTTACCACCGACACAATCTCCAAGAAATTGCCATCGACATCGATCTAACATAAAACAGTGCGATCACTGTCTGATGTGATAAAAATAAAGGATGCGACATGAAAATTAAAGAAAGTTGATTAGTAACCAAGTCATTTGTACTATTTCCATGTCTGTTGATCCCTGCATCTATGATGCCATTGACCATAAATTAACGAATAAAATGAATCATTAAATAAAGAATGGTCAATTTGGGTCCGGTGCTCGAAAAACTCCTCATTCGCTCCGTGTGAAACTTTACTCGGATTGTAGATTCGGTCTAGATTTATTCTTGCCCTCCCTAAACAATTTGGTCTTCCTAAGCTTGGCGGGTTTAAAGCGAGGCTGCTTGAGAAAATCTAGCTATCTCTTTCTCAATTTATCCTTTTATAGAGGACTTGAGTTTAGCCTGTGCTTCTTAACAATACGCAGCAATAGGCTAATTGATTAATCGATTGATTCAGCCTCTCCAAAGGGATTGCCTCACGGAAGACTATCAATTCACAAATTCTACATGGACGAGCCCCCTTGTGATCCAATTAGCTAGTGTTGATGTTTTTCTTCGCTTGCTCTATCTATGCAATTGCGTACACGAGACACCCTAGCGATTAGCACATAGTCAATGGTCTTTGTTCTTGCTCTATTAGAATTCTCCCTTGTTCTACAAATCAACTTGCGGCAGTGGCCAATGTGCATTGAATTTCCTCCTCTACGATTCCCTATCTTTTCGCCTAAATTCGCGAGAAGGGAGAGGGAGACAACGTCGCAAGATTTGCTGCCGCAATTATAATAAGATCGCTTGATGAACGAAAGTCAAAGTTTTGGATTGTTGTGGTCAGAGGGTGGCCCAATAGAAACAGATAGATGATTGCGGAGTTTCGATGGTGAATATGCTGCCGCCCCTCAATTATTTGATTTAAATAAGAGGAACGTTTTCCCAGTTGCTTCTCGACTATCTCTTATTATGTCACAAGGACAAAATTCAATAAGTATTATAATGTCTAGCGATAGTGTCTGGTGTTGACCTATGACAAACGTGAATAAGGGAAAAGGAGGAAAAAATTGGAAAAAATTGTGGAATGAGGATAATTTTTAGTCTGAATAGTAGAATTTGGTAGAAGCAGTTTTGATTTCTAAACTAAGTTATGAGTATCCAACCTAAGTTCTATGATTTTACCTATCAGGTGGAGCAGCAAGCACGTTGGTTTACATATATATAAGGCTCCTTGGAATTTCGTATCGAAGGAAGCCAAACTTTTAAAGCACTTTAACCCTTGTAAAGCTGAATAAAAGACAACAAAACGAGGCTACCCAAGGATCTTGAACGCACGAATTTTTTTGTTGCCTCCGAAGTATGACATTGCCATTCGCTTAATTTGATTACCATATGCCATATGTTGTAGACTTCCTCGAATGGTACACTTAGAACTGTTATAGTCTTGAAGGATGTTGTGTTTCGAAAGTACCTAAAAATTTCCAATGGAATAGAAGCACGAGAGGAGTAAAAATTGGTTAAAAGTGGCCCAAGGCTCCCCTAATATGTTATAGCCAGGAGTGAAGATCAATCGAGTTTGATCGGGGTTGTGGTCTACCAAAACATCAATAGTTCCTAACTGGGTTTTCAGAAATATTCAAGTTAGGCTCGAATTTACCCACTTCTACAAAATTCTACACGCAATATCAAAAAGAATCTAATTAGCCCATCTCTACAATAGTTTATGTGTGTATCACATTGACTGGACTAGAGAAGTAACTAGAGTTGAGTCCTTTGCTAGACCAACAAATCCATCACGGCTAGTTGCACGCAATTAGAATCTTATGCTTTCCCAATTACTTGGTAATTTCAACGCTTGATGGATAACAAGCATAGATATTTCTTAGCATTAATAACAAAAATGATAACTACAATATCTAAAGTATCTTTACTAATATGCGTTGACGCAAAGTGCGGGCCAAGTAACTAGTTGTCTACATAGCTAGAGTGAGAAGCCATTGTTAAAAGTATCATGGACCACACATAATGCTGTTAGTACGGACCTTAATAAGTCTTTAAAAGACTTCATATGATGAACCCACTGCTGAAGTATCATGGACCACATATAATGTTGTTAGTACGAAAAAGACTCCTGCTAGCAAGACCACTCCCTCACTTTTAGGAATGACGGAGCGATGTTGCCCACAAGTCTTTCAAATGAGAAACTAGAAACCAAGCAAATCAGTTACCCTTTGTTTTCATATCTTCTTCTTTTTTTAATACTTTTCTTCTCAACCTCCTCTAGAAAAAAAAAAATGGTTAAACCCACCTTTTTGTCTAATTGTTCCATCAATAGATATAATTTCGCAATAGGAATTCACAAAAAATAAAAGTCTACAAACTTTCAGAATTGGACTTATTTAAAAAGCACCAATACATTATCGGTGCAATATATTCTTTACATATGCAGTTCTCAGATCATGATACGTTACTATTATTTAGGTTAGATAATTATTCCTTAGTAAGTTAAAGACTACTTTGTAAAATGAAAAGGAAAATTATTACTTTTGTAAAAGGAAAAATAAACTCTATTCCCCTTGTACGCGATAAATGCTTCAATTTATTCGTGTAATGCTGACTAGTCAATTTACTTATGGGTTTTACGTTAAAATTACGACCATGAAAATATTACACTAATATATATAGGCCTCCTACCATGAAACTATTTCATTCAGATTTCAATTCATGCGTGCAAGTATGACTTTGAAATGGACCATGCTAGTTTGAGCTGGTACAAGAGTTACCTATCAACGTAATATTACGACGTCTCCCAATATTAATGTCCTTATTAACAAAGTGGGCAGCCCCGCCCGACCTTCTGCCAGCACAATATTTATACTTACATGACTTTAAAACTCGTCATGCTTATTGGTGGAAAATCAATGAGATATCTGAAGCCAAATGATTTTAATTTATTATTTTTATGTGACTTCAATTTACATATCCTAACTCCTCCATATATAATATTTAAATCGAGTAAATTAGTTGACACATTTCCGGTATCATCATTTCAAAATATTAGTACATTTCACTTGTTTAAAAGTAATTCAATACACTGTGTTTATGTTAATCATTATTAGATAACTAACTTCCCGTATCAAGTAAGACCATCAAATGGTGGAATGCGCAGTAATATATTTATCCGAGGAGGAAGATAGTAATCAAGTAACACGGTACAAAATGAACGATGAATAGACAGTTGCCAAAGCATTTTTCTAGGAAAAATTGGACGACAAGTTCTAAACGTTACTTACATAATGCAATCAAGCCATAAACTTTTCAACTGATTTAATCAAATCCTAAATCATTATTAAAAAGTACAATGGAGTCTTAAATTCTTTGACTCATTCAATTAAGTCATGATACTTAACAGAAAAATGCAACAGAATCCCGTAATTGAAAAGTGCAATTTAAAAATGCCATATAGGCAATCATTAAGTCTCACGTGGCAATTTTAGGTATCGTTCATCGAAAGAGCTTGATTGTATTTTCTTTACAAAAAAGATTTCGAACTTAATTGTATCAATTCAATTATCTAGAACTTGATACCACTAGTTTAGGACTTCCGGCGCACGTTTTGAAGATAACTTTATCATGTCAAAATACCCATAGATCATATAACATCCTGAGATATTTTTGATGGGTTTTTCAAAAATTTGTGCGTGCGCTTGTGTGTGTATATTTATATATGTGTACGATCTTTCTTTCAACTATAGTGTAAACAATTTTTTTTAAGTTTCTTGCTCCATCTTCCCCTGATAGCGAAATAATTTAACGATTTTTTTCACCCCTTCAATATTATTTCCCGCTTTTTAGAAATCGGCTGGGTAAAGAGAAATAATAAATAAAACAAAGTGGAAAGACAGTGCTTAAAAGACTAGTCACGAGGCAGATGTAGCGATATCCATATGCACAGTCGATTTTGCGAGGCCCCTACCCACACATGTCATTGTCAACGTTACCCCTATCCTTCCGGCTCAGTAATTACCTTTCTTTACCAGCACAATGCCCGTCCAGGTCATGACAAGAAATTCTTGTCAGAAATAATGGGAAATTATTTCTTGTACGGGGAGTTTAGAAAGAGAATATGCAGGCAAGCAGTTGAAAAATTCCATATCAAGATATTCGTTATCTATTGAGTTAGACTTTTTAATAACATATCAAAGTCGAATTTTGTCTCAATTTATTTCGAGTGTATGTATATTTCGTTAGTTAAATTACATAAGTTATTCTTAATCCGACTTATATGTGAAAAAAAAGAGAGTTGAAATATTTCCTATCGTTCGATTATGAGTTCATGTTTTCTTTACGTACATGTTTCACTTAAATTGGATTTTCAAACCCCAAATAACGTGCGGTTTTTCTTCTTCTTGCGTCTAGCATAATCACATTTGAGTCATATTAAGGCCTCGCTAGAGCTGGTTTATGAAGTTATTGGTCACTTCATAAAGTGAATTTACAGAAATTGTTAGGCATTTGGACAGGTATGCCACGTTTGGCATCCATCAGATACACACCCATTCGAGCTCGTCGCGGTAGAAGTTGATTTCGAGAATCAGTCTCCAGATTGCAAAATTTGCAAGATTTCGTACTTCGAGAATCTAGTAATAGGCCATATATCAAAAGTCAAAGTTTGATCCAACCAACCTAAAAATTTATCAGTTCCTTCAAACTGGACATATTACTCAGATCGAACCAAATTTGCTTGAACACATCGACAATGACCTGATGATACTCATCTGAATTTAGCGAGAGATAGCAAGTGAGAAGCTCCTCCAAATCCTTGGAAGCCTTGATGTTGTTCTCCACGATCATCTCCATCATCGACTCCCGGAAATCTCTCGCCGGGTCCGATGATGACTTCACCACTGCGAAGCTGTTTCCGATCCGTGTCGGATTGAGTGACGCGGCCGGCGAGCTCCTCCGTGTGTGACCCTCAAGCTTCATCTTCGCTAGTAGTCTCGGGGACTTGGTCTTCAGCTTCACTCCTGGAGAATGAGAAAAATTAGCCGAAGATCGTCTTCTTGGACCGTTCTTGTGCTGTTCTTTCGCTGAGATATTGCTCTCTTCTTGCTTCGCTGAGCTGTTTCTGTGCTTGAACTGGAGCTTGGTCAAGATGGGAGGAAGATGAAGCTGCGGTAACGAATCCTGTGTTGAGTGCGGCTTCTTGGGTTCCTTGTCGAAAGAATCTCGATCCACGTGGATGACGGTGTCGCTGCCGGAGATAGAGTTGACTCCATAGCTGCAGGTGGAGGAAGAAGAGGAGGAGGAACACGAGGTCGTCTTGTCGAGTGGTGGCGACTCGGCAACAAGAAGGCGGTCCCGACGGAACTCTTGGGTAGGGAGAGGCTGAGGCTGCACCGTCGCCGTGGAGACGTCAGGAACTGGGTTGGCACGAGCAGAGGAATAAGGGACTGGTTTTGGGTCTTGTTTGGAAGGTACATTTCTTGGTGGGTCAGGAGGACAGTGAGGATGGGGCTGTGACTGGTCATGGAAGTTCTGATTTGGGTGGAGATTTCTTGTGAAGTAGTAAGACTTTCTTGGAGAAGGAGGGTGGTGGTGGTGGGTGGTGGTGGTGTTTGGTGGTGGTGGTGGTGGGTGGTTGCTTCTTCTTGGTTTTGGAGGGAGGGTTCTTATGGTGGTGGTGGTTTTTCCTTGCTCTCTCCATGTCTCTCAGCTTGTAGAACCAGGCATTGGGCATCATATCTGAGAGCCTGAACTTGTAGTTGCCCATCTCTCTCTCTCTCTCCAAAGGAAAGCAATTTTCTAGGTGGAGTTTGGGGACTAGAGGAGGTGGCCTAGCCAGATATATTGACCATTGAGAGTGAAGTTTTCTGTCTTTTTAGAGTGGGGAGGAAGAATCCTTGCAAAGACCTCATGGTGCCAAATCAGCCATCATACTTTCGAAGAGAAATGCCAGAATACTAAACAGTCTTAAAATTGGTGCATTTCAGTGAATAAAGAAATGGGTGTAAATTGGACGCACCACGTGGAATCATTACCACACACAATAAAAGTTTGAGTCACCCACCAAAATTGTTCCATATTTGATTTATAATTTAGTGAGAATTTTATATGACCTGAGTAAGTCTTTAAACTGCTTCGTCTAAACTTTATGAGTAAAACATGGGGGTATTTCCACTTTATTGGGGAAGAAATATATACAATTTGAAAAAAGATGTAAGAGACGTGCAGACACTAGTATGTATTAGTGAGAATTTCATATGTTGTGGATTAGTTTATCTAGGATAAACTTCCTCTCTTAAAAGATAAGAAAGATATAGACTCAATATCTCAATCAATTATAAATTAAGTGAGATCATATATGCACAATGGCTATCTAATGCCCAAGTCTCACATCTGACGGGAAAGACTTTGCAACAGATTCATGAGTGATATACACCTTCAAATGGTAACCGTCGTAAATGATCATCGAAGTATTCCTTTCGAAGGTTTAACCCATGCGAAATGCATTGGACTCATATGTAACGATCTGATTCATTACGATTGGAACAACGAATGCATGATATGAAGGTGGATTACACCCAAAGTCAATTTGACTTGAGTGCGAAGTGATTGTCGGGTACTAGAATTTGGATAACGTGTGGCTTGGCGAGCTTTATGAATGAGAAGGGGTGGCAAATTGTTGAATCACACATCAAATTGGGGAGTATCGGTGGGTGATATGGGGCCTAATATGATGAGGACATCAATGTTTTAAGTGGGAGATTATGATACTTCCAAGCTCCGTATTAAATGAGAGGGACTTTACAAAGTGATTCGTAAGCAAAACCCTTCCAAAATGGTCACTATCCAAAGTGGTCGCCAATCATTAAAAAAAATAATGTTGGCCAAAGTATCCTTTTCGGAGGCTTGGCATATGAAATGGGCCGCATCGTTATAATTTGCCTTTAAACAACCGACATAATTTGATCACTAAAAATAAATGACAAGTTTGGAAGCAAGACTTAAGGTTCTTGCCTTTGGTCAATTGATGCAACAGAAACAACTGATAACACGAATTTAGAAAAACACTAAAGTGGCAAACACTATTCGCTATTAGCAAGCATGAAAACTTCGCAATAACAGATTAAATTCCCTAAATTCATTAAACTATTCAGCAAAAAGGGGGTAAGCTAAGTTACTATGAAAACAGCCAATATATAGACTGCAAATCCTAACAAATCTAAGGAAAATTATAATACAACAGGGAAAATGAATCAAGAAAAGAAAAACCTCTACTCTACTAAATTCAATTGCTACTTATATTAAGTAGAAGCGCCTAAAATACCAAGATAAATTTTTGAACTCTAAAACAAACTTCAAAGATGAGGGAAATAATCAAATTAGAATCTTGAAAATTACCATGTTCCGTGTCATTCTCTCCCAATAGGAACGACTCAACTGCAACATGTAGTCTCTCCTTCATCGTCATCCTCCAGCTCGACAAGACTCAAGTGAGGTGGTGGGGGGAAAGGGAAAGAGGAGTTAGGTTCGCATCTGTTTTTTTTTTCTTTTGGGTGGGCATAAATTTATTAAAATCTAGGGGTAAGTTGGTCTTTTCAAATAACTGCAAAAACATCTCCAAATGCAAGAAAGAAAATGTGCAAGCGCCCCTCTACATTAGGCATGGAGGGTATGGATCCTAGGTGTAATTGGGCTTTCCTGATCAACTACCTAACCTAACAAAAAATCTTCCTTCCTTTATACACTTGCTTAGATTTTCTTTTTGGAGGTTGGTCTTGTACCCACCATTCTTACTCCCATCAAGAAGCCCAACTTCCATCAGTTGGCCACTGTTACCATTAGATAAACCCCAAATCGAATAATGGACATTGCAAAGATTCATCTTTCCAAACAAACAAAATCAATCATATTGAGAAAGATATCTACTGCTATAGTTGTAAGGTCACTCTCTACCAAACACCATACGTGAAGATCACAGCTACTATCTCGGGTAAGATGATTTCGCATCGATAGCATCCCGTGTCTTGTCATCACTGAAGCAATCACTTTCCTTTATTTTGCCGATTTAATATTTACCCAATTTCGGATTCTGAAATCTACAAAGACACAATCGACTCTTGATGAAATGCTGCATGACACACGATATCACCGACAAGAGTTTCGTATCCAAAACAGGTTCTGGGTTCCTACAGAAAAAAGACAAAGTTCATCAAGGGGGACCAACAAGAGAGCAAAACGACATAAACCAGAAGGAGGATTTGACAAGCGAAAGCTATAGCTCTTTCACGCACAGAATCATATGCATCAACCAGCTGATATCGGCTCTCCATCTACTCTGCCAAATTGATCATATAAGTATATATAGTTTAATCATTCTAGTATACGCAAGTTGAGGACGCATTCATTCACAGGAACGAAACAGACAAACTAGTTGGCTTCATTATGTGTGCTAAGGCACATGTTAGTCTAGTCACGTAAGAACAATATCTAAATTTCTGACCTTCTGTATGGGCATCGTAGTGTGACGTCACTGAGGTCGTGGGCGTATAATAATTTCTCTAGGCGTTTCATATGCAATGGTTGTGGCCATCATATTCATTAATTCACTGTGAAAAGAACAACAAAACTGGTCCAACCAACGAAGGAAAACCTATACACGCAGAGAAACTGGCTTCATTAAGCCATGTGATAGTGGAATGATTCAGAATGTGATCTACCCGCGAAGAGGTTTTGGATTTACTCGACACTTCCCAACAAGTTCAAATTCGAGTGGGTTTCCTCTCTCTAAATTCGAGAGTTTCATCATCAAATGCGCTTAGAGAGAGTGAAAGATGGCTTAGAGCGCATCAGTAACATCGATGCACACTCGAATCAAAACACATATCGATACCACATCAGCAACTTGTTCAGTGTAGTTCTCCTGCTGAATTTCTCCACATTGAATCTGAATGAAGTACGTACCGTGAGGTGGTACCGATTTGCAAAGCAATTCACTTAAGAACTCATTTGGAACTTGAGGTGGTTTACAATATTATTATAGAGAGCATGTAACTCAGGTATGTATACTGAGCAAGTTGTAACCCCAATCCTTCAGATAAAACTAAGACTCCACGAAATCTCAACCGGGGTAGAGATCTAGACATCCTCAGACAGGTCCGTGCCTGTTTACCTGATTATATATATATCTGATTCTTGTTTGAGCTTCCGACGCAAGTCCCGCTACATTTCTAACTTTTTTCGTTCTTCTTACGTTATAAAGCAAGGAGAATGCCAATCGATACGATTATAGACGCTTTGCACAAGAGTGGATTCGGATGGAACGGACGCATCACATTCACCAGTCAGGTGATTCAAGGTATGAGTCGAAGAACAATCAACAGCACTCGTCGTGCATTTTACCCTTATTCCAATAGCGAAGTAGCTTTCATGTCCATGGAACCCACCCCCAGAAACACACCCAAAAAAACAAAAAATTCGATTTTCGGGGTATTCGGAAGCCGAAATCAAAATCAAATGGTCCCGTCAAAAGAGAGCCATTGAGTACTGATGATCTTTTTGTGTGTGTACCCACGTAAACGAAAGGCCCTGCAAGTACGAACGTGTCAAATCCCTGAGGAACCTGCAGAGGATTGGGGACCGAATGAATTTTCCCTGTCTTGCCCTGAGAAGTTTTAGTACTCTATCCTTTGATGATGCATCGATCGCATCGATCCCTTCTCGTTCTAGGCATTTGGGACGACGTCCTTTAAAACCGTGGCATGGGACTGGTGTCCGGTTTACCCCAGATAGAAATGAGCATGGGAATCCAATTATTTTACGAACCAACACGTGCAACTAAATGATTTTTGGATTTCACAAAGAGAAATGTACCCAATTGGAGTGATGGGAGAACTTTTACCAACACCTGCAACTATATGATTCTGGTTTGTGTGCACCATGACAAACTGCCTTCGATGTTAAGGGAACGTAGTCTTGATTCGGCAAATTTCAGTTTTCAAAACATAACCCGAAGAAAATGTCTAAATAGCTTGCAAATTAGGAAATCAAGCCCCCGTACCACTACCTACGAAAGGCTAACGTGGTTGAAATTTCAATCCAAGTTTTGACTCGCTTCTATTTCGGTTTGTTAGATAACAATATAGACATCTCACGGTGATGATTATCTCATGGGCACGTAATGATGGGGAAATATGATTGCTAATGAAGATAGAGCAATAACTTATAATTTGTTGATGATTTGTTGCATAATGATGATCTCTGTTTTTAAGGTATGATTTGTCTCCACTATTGTTGCTATTGAATTTAGAACAAATATACCTTTAGGATATCAAACAAAATCACAGAGAATGAGTTCGGCAATTACTTAATTTCTCTCTTGAAATTTCACTTTGAATGTGCTACCAAAGTTATGTGTATGAAAAGAGAAGAAGAAAGTGCTATGATAAAAGTTGTTATTTAGAATAGTATTGAATAATGTATGATTTGGTTTTATTTATAGACAACCAATCAACATATCTATTAAGAATAGATACTTTATCCTCACTATCACCCTCTTTCACAATAAACCGTTACCACTTTTCATGTCAACAATAATTTCTTTATATCCAATAGTCACATCTTTTCATAACTAAGAGTCGCATATTTTTATGATAACAAATTATTTCAACAATAACCTACTTAGTTTGTTATCGATACAAATATACATAAATTTTAACTTACAAGAAGATATATGTTAAGATTTAAACCTTCGTTTAGTGTAAACAATTCCATTAAAGAAATAAGTGGTAGATAAAATTTTGAATCATAATCCCACTTATTAATCAAATTATCACAAATAGGAAATTATAAACATTCGGTTGAAAATTTCCTATACCTTAGCACATTTACAGCATAATGATGCCTTCTGCACTACATGAATGCTTACAAAAGTTCATCTTACTTTTGTTGGAAGCTACACCACTTTTTATGGGTATATCAGTAATTGATTGTTGAACATATTCATATCACAAGCTAACGTCTCAATTTTTTTTAGTATATTTTACTATATGCCTTAGATATTGTTACCTTACTATCACAATATAAAGATATAACTATTATTGGTTATGGCTACCGACAAATTCTGAAACCATTCAGCCTCTTTACTAGCCCCTGATAGTGTTATAAATTTAGATTTCATCGTTGAATGAGCTATACAAGTTTGCTTCTTTGATGTCCAAGATATTTCACCATTTGAAAGCTTGGAAACCCATCAATATGTCGACTTGTTATCAATTGTGCTAGTTTTCTAACTTGCATCTAAACATCATTCTAGTAATGTTAGTTGTCTTTCAAAAAATAAAAAATAATTTATAGTTTTCTTTTAAGTAACAAAAAAAATTCTACTTATGGCCTTTTCATGTATAGTATTAGGATTACTAGTAAATCTTGAACATTTACACATAACGGCGGATATATTCGGTCCAGTGCAATACATAGAATAAATCAAACTTCCAATTGCACTAGCATATTCTAATTGTGCTAAAGATTGTCCAATATTTTCATATGAATTTAATAGATATATCATATGGTAAATTTGACTTTTTAATTCCCAAATACTGATTTTTTTAATTTTCTCCACATTGTGGTCTTGATATAAAGTATAATCCCTACTATGTTTGATCACTTTGCTATCTAAAATTATATCCACTTCTCCCATATCTTTTTTTTTTAAAACTGAGAAGTTAATACATTTTAGTTTCATTTATCCCAAGCATATTTATACCAACAATTAGCAAATTAAAATTGTAATCCATGCTCTTTGGTAAATTTTGAATCAAAGCATTTGTCAGCATTGTTATGCTACCACCAAATCAAATTCATCATGCCATTGTTTGGGTACCTACTTCAACCTATATAGTGATTTAACTTATTATTTTCTTTGTCTCTGCTTAAATTGTTCTCAACAAATTGCACTTCGTTTTCAACTTATTTCACATTAGCCTCACGATTCCGAGAACCTTTCTCAATTAGAACATGTTTTATGAAATTTTCCACGATCAAGTTCTCAATTGTGTGGAGAAGTTTCTTTCGATAATTATTCCAAGTTTAAGGTAGTTTTGAAATAATTGCAATAACTTGAAGGGGTTTAGAAACTTCAATCATAAGATCTTTGAATTTGGCAACATATGTTTGAAGTTTCTCCACCTGCTTAGAGACATATTTTTCATTAATTATAATAAATTCAAAATACGTCAAGAAGTAAATCTATATGTGCCTTATTTGTTAGTAATGTATTTGGTCTCCAAGACATTTCAATTGTCATTGGGATTTGCGTAAGAACAAAAAAAATTCATAAAGATGATTTAACAAAGCATTGAGAATCCTTTCTTGGCACCTCCTTTCATCATCCTTTTCTTATTATCATATAATATAATAATGCTTTTATTTAAAAAATTTAAAGTACTATAACCAACATGAGATAATGTATTATGCCATAAGGAAGATGACTCAATTATATAAATAGAAAAAAAAGTTTCATTAATGCTTTTCTGTTAAGATTGTGAGCACTTGATGAACCACTGTCACTACCTTCATTAACAATACCTGAAGATTGGTTGGGAAATTCGATTGCTGATGAAGGTAGAGCATTAGTTTGTAGTTCTTTGATACCTTAATATGTAATGACAATAATTGCTCTTAAGGTATTATTTGCCCCTGATATTATTGTTGTTGGGTTTAGAACAAATAGACCTTTAGGATACACACTAAACCCACAAAAAACTGAGTTCAACAATTACTCAATTTCTTTCTTGGAATTTTATCTTGAATGTGTTATCAAAGTTGTGTATGAAAAGAAGAAAAGAAAGTGTAATGAAGAAAAAGTTGTTGTTTTGAATAGATGCATTGAAAAATGTATAATTTGGTTTTATTTATAGACGACCATTCAATACATCTCTTAAGAATATGTATGTTATCCCATCATCACCCATTTTCATAATGAGTCATCATTACTTTTTATATAAACAATCACTTCTTTTAATATTCAAAAGGCACATCTTTTCATAACCAAGAGTACTTTTTTGTCGTAATCAAGTATAGCAATTTTTCATGATAACAAACTATTTTAAAACGTAATTAATCTACTCCATGTCATAAGAGACTTGATACGCACTATATGTGTTCTGAGCGGCTGGCGATTGGTGCACCGTCGGTGGACTAACCAAGACAATCTCATGAGATTAGCGGATCATTCACTGTCTTGAAATGCGCTCTAAAAAACTAGGGTTTGGCGTCAAAACGAATGAATACAAGAACTTATACACGGAGGGAATCGGATTAAGCAGAAGATGAGATTGGCCCAGCCTGCGGAAGAGTAAGGAGAAACATGAGGTCCAGATGAAACTGGAACAGCTAAAATGGAGCTGGCCTTAACCATACGAGAAGTTGACATGTCGTGATAAATGGCTGAGGAGGACTCGACATTCCCGATGTCTGTACTGAGATGGTCTACGGACGATGACTTTTCAGTCCAGCCAACGAAATGAAGTTGCTACCATTAGATGAGCTCCAAAAGACATTAGGTTCACTTCTTTTTCACTTCCGAAAATAAGCACGATCCCGCTCTATACGCTCTCTTCTTCTTCTTTTTCCAAATTATTCTTTAAAAGGAGTAAGGTGTCTTGTCACTTTTCAAGCTGTCATCAGCAATTAATTGAAGACATGTCAATCTTGATAGGAATAGGTACGTGGTCACGTGCAGCAGCATCTGCAAAAGTATGCGACATTACAATTGAATACGAAGTAAAAATTTCTACTTATAATTTTTCGTTACTAGTGTTCCCTGCTCTTCTTCTTTTTTGTTGCAATTTTTCTGTTTACTCACTTGTCATAGTGCTAGAGCATACATAGGTAAAGAGAGAAACCCCGACCCTCTTCGGAGGAAAAGGCGAGGGTCATCGATCCTCCACCAACACCCGCAAAGGGTTTGAAAACTGTAATGGCCTGAGCATCAAGGTTCGAATTCCTTATGGCGGAGGCAATTAGAGAGGGAAAGAGAGGCAAGGAGGTGGAACCACCGCTGCTTAGCCACGAGCAGACCTCTTCGACCTCGTTGGAGGTAGAGAGAGAATTGTCAAACTCCCTTTAACATTGATAAAGGTTCGAATACACCCTAATATTAGAGGAAGATGTGAACAATCGGTACCCTAATATAGAGAAAGATATGATGTCGCGACTTCCTTGACAATGCTCCTTTTGGATTTATATGAATCAAATGAAAAGTATATGGACCATATGAACTTTGAACCCTGTTAAAAACATATATACTAATGTTCTATCCAAGTAAGCCAAATTAAACCTAGAAATCCATCCAAGAATGAAAAGAGAGATTTTTCAAGAACTTCTCTTTGAGGAAAATGAAATTGCATGATTTTAACTGTCGAGTAAAATAGAGAATACCATTTTCAGGCGGAATAGAAAAAGCAAATGAAATAGGGAGATCACTAGTCTAAATGAGGAGGCCGCGACAATCTTGTCATGTGTACTCATATGGGCCACGATGGATGATGTCTTTTCAGTTCGGCCGAAGGAGAAAATGTTTATTTTTTAATGCTGTTTCTCTTTTCTTTTTTTTCTTTTTTTTTTCCAGAGCATATTCTAGAGCAAAAATACATTTTTAACCTCTCGAGGGGTCTTCGTCACTTCTCAAGTTGCTATCTGCAATCAACTCATTTACCGAAATAAACATCAATATAATAAAGGATCAGATTGATCAGCACATACATTTGTAAGCTTTTCGTATCATTCATGATTTTTTTTTTTTTTTTGGTAAGGTAAGTAATATATTCACGACCAAAGATGTATAGCAAAAGTGAGGCGTGGCACCAACAGGCACTCATCTAGACAACAGGTCTTTGGAGTGACAGGGTGCCTCGGTCACAAGTAAAACCAGTACAGGTAAAATAAAATAACAGAGAAGGACAAGACTGTCCAAATCATTCCTAGGATTAGGCCCACGTCTGATCCTCTTCAAAAATGCGGGGACTAATGCCCCAACTCCGCTACACTCTCCTATTCCTTGGGTTGTCTTCGACCCTTTTGATGGTCAGAGCCTTATCCTTTACCGCCTTGGTAATTTGTAGCTTCAAGGATGGGATGTATAGATTTCGGCCACGAAAGATAATATCATTCCTGGTTTTCCAAATGGTGTAGCAAAGAGCTCCAAAAGAAAACCGAGCTAGCTCTTGGTAAAACCCTTTGCCAGACACGATATTTTTAACCCATAGGAGGTTGTCTGGCCAAGTCGAATTGGTCCAAGGGATATTGCATTTAGCAGCCCAGAAATTAGCAAGAGAGTTGGGGACGTAGCATTCAAAAAATAGATGATTGATTGAATCGGGCCTTGTCTTACAAAAAGCACACATCATGGAAGGCATTCTCCCATAGAGCATGAGGAGTACCTGTGTAGGGAGACGATTTTTGGAGATGAGCCACATGAGGAATTGGTGTCTGGGGGCGAGGGCCTTATCCCAAACAAAAGAAGACCAGGGTATCGGGTTGACTTTACGGCGGATGGTGGCCCATGCAGATGCCATCGTGAACTTTCCCGATGTCTCCTCCACCCAGCTAAATGTGTCAGGGCCTTGAGATCGTGGGGGAACCGAGATTTGCCAAAGTGACAGGTCTTGAATAAGTTGGAGTCCATCTAGAGTATATATGTCCTTAACCTTAGCTTGCATGATAAGGTCTGACTGGGAGATATAATTATCCGAAAATAACAGGTATAAAGGGCCGCACTCTAGCCAAGGATCGAACCACAACGATGTTTGTTCGCCATCCCCTACCTTCCATCTGAAGTGCGGCTGGAAAACTTTTCTTAAAGTAAGTATTTTCCTCCAGGCCCAGGAGCAGACCGTTGGGGTAGGGGCAATCCAAAAGTTTTTCCTTTTGAGATAGGTAGCATGAATCCATTTGCACCATAGAGATTCTTTATAAGTGAATAGCAGCCAAATTTGTTTAGCCATAGCTGCCTTGTTACTGTCTCTAATTTTCCTTAAGCCAAGTCCTCCTTCAGGGGTGGGGAGACAGACATCTGCCCAAGACACTTTAGCACCTCCTGGTCCCATTATAGGACCTCTCCAAAGGAATTGTCTGCATACTTGCTCTATCTTCTCTACAACCGAAGCAGGAATCCAAAAAATGGATGTCCAATAGGCTTGAATAGCGTGTAAAACCGACTTAATGAGTTGTAATCGGCCTGCAAACGAGAGAAACCGGTGTGTCCATGATTGGACTCTAGAAGTAAGATGACTTACCAGGGTATTACAATCCACTTTGTTTAACCGGGAGGTAATGTCATTCATGAATTGATTTCTAATGAAATCTGTAAAGAAGATTTGATGTGACTTCACTTACAATACTAGCCTCGGCTTTTTTTGAACCAAATCAAAAGTATGTGGACCATGTAAAATTCTCTTTGATTTCTTACGTTTTTCTCAAACCTACATATTATACATGCTAATTTGAATTGATGAATATTTTAATTTCTGTAATTAATTAATATTACTTATTTATTCATCTATTAGATAAATGTAATTGATTGACATGAGTTGATTTTCTGTCACGATAAATTGACGAAATAATAGCTAACCAAATAGCTGCTTAGGTGGCTGCATTAGCTATAACAAAAATCAAGAAAATATCTCCTTTTAATTGTCGACTATCAAAAAAATCTGAAAATGCTACAAAATTTATTTAACTGCATTGAGGATAAGTTCCCCCAACAACATAGTAATGACGTCCTATCTACATCGGTGAAATGCCCTATTCTTACTCTTCTTCTCTTACCCAAAGAGAGATTCCGCAGTTACAAAGATGAACTCCTAACTGAGGCCTTTCCGCCCAAAGATGAACTCCTAAGAATGCTCTAGTCTTTAATGAAGGGAAACTGAAGCTTTTCCGCAGTTACAAAGATGGACTCCTAAGAATGCCCTAGTCTCTGATGAAAGGAAACTGAGGCCTTTCAAAGACTTCCGAATGGCCCAAGAACAATTAAAAGTCAAGGCCCCATTTGTTTTATCTATAAGTTTTAGCTATATGATAGTACTGATGGCCCATTATCTGACATTTCACACGAGTCCAATTAGGTCATTTGATGGTTTGTGTTCCTTCTAAGAAGTTGAGAATTTGAAAGGAGAATGAAAGAATTAAAATAAGGGCGATTTTGATAGAACTGTAAAATAAGTAATGAAAATTTAAGTGAAGTGAAAAAAGAAAAAGATTGTCCGAGCAGAAAAAAATTAAATCTATGAGTTTCTTACGAAACGTAGAATAGCGAGCATTATTGAAAGATTTAGGCACTATAATTGGTAAGATTTTGATTTCAATCAAATATTCTTAATCGTTAGGTAATACTTTTGTTTCGGGGAATAATTTCTTTTCAAAAATAGTTTTATTTTCTATATCTATTTATTGGAATAATTTCGAAATAAAAAAACACATTTGTAATTGCACAAAATTTTTATTTTCATAATAAAAAAGAACGGGAATGTGTTTAGTACGACCTACAAAATTTTTGTGATGTGGAATTTCTTTTAACTTTTAATAAATTTTTTAGATTTTTCTTTTTTCTTTTGTTCTTTTTTTTTTTCCCTCTCTTCTTCTTCCTCCTTTAGCTGGCGGCAATGAGCGGCAGCTAACAACAACCGGCAACCCATGGCAACGGCGATCACGGTGGGTAGTGGCGACAGCAACCAACAATAGTGATTGGTTAAAAGAGGAAGAAGAAGAAAAGAAAAAAAGAAAGAAAATGGCTTATTCCAGAAATTGTTCCTAAGAAAAGTTACTTCTTATTTTTGTTTCAAATATATTCCCTGGCCACTTTCCTATTCCGAGGAATAGGAAAATTAGTTGACATTATCAAACAGAATTTTGTTCTTTTATTGTTCCGGAATATAAAAAACAAAATTAGGAGAAAATGGAACGTTACCAAATATCCCATAAACCCGCCCTAAGTTTTGAGCACAAATGTGAAAGCCATGATATCAGGGGTGTGCATCATTCTTGATGTAACTAAGGAACTAGATTTGACGAACCAAACTGGCCGATTCTGAGTGTTTCTCATGCGAATTGGTAACTGTACTGACTAAAAGAAATTGGTGGAACCATCTAAAGCACATCATTTTGGGAGATAAGTACAATGAAAGTCTTAAAATTATTATGAAAATATAATTAAATCCTAAAATTTATCAAATCGATTAATCAAGTCATTTTATTAACTTTGTCCAATTTGGATAATGGAAATGCTAATGTGATTTTTTTTTTCTCTCTCTTACCTAGCATTAATGTGGCTAGAACGACATTGTATTGCTTTAAATTTGATTTCATCTAAATTTTAAATAAAATAAGCTAACTTAAAAAAACGCACAAAACAAAAGAGAAATTAAGCGAGGGCCATCCACCATCACTGCCACACCATTGCCGAAAATGATCGACGATGGTGGGGCAATGGCCAATGGGGGTCACTAGGACCTAGCAAGTGGCCGGCAACCCTCACTAATTGCAAGCTCTTGCTAGTGGCGGCCATTGCCAAATTTGGTGGAGGACCAATGAGCCTCGCACAATTTGGGGGAGGGTTGTAATCCTCCCTTGCAATTGATGAGGGTCAATAGCCATTAATTAGAGCTTAGTGATCCTAGTTGACCTTTGCCCACCATCGCCAACCCTTTCTAGTGATGGTGGGGCAATGACAACGAGGACCAGGTTCTTGCCTGGATTCCTTCCTTCATTTTTTTTAGTTATGTTTTTGATCTAATTTAAATAATATTTATGTTGAAAAATCATAATTGGACTAAAATGACATTGTTTTAGCCTTATCTATAATGTTTTAATTATGTCTATGCCATGTAGGAATGAGAAAAAGAAAAAACATGTTAGCATTTTTCATTAGTTAAGTTAGTCAGAATTAATGAAATGACTTGATTGCACTTGTTGAAATTTTTTTAATTTAATTGTATTTTCGTGACAAATTTTAGGACTTCTAGTACATTTATTTCTTATTTTATTAACCAACAAGGGCAACAAGTACAGATTATTAATCTCTTTTCTTATTAATAATTTTCCCGTAATTAGTAATATCATCCTACACTAAAGTAACTTTAATATATTGAGGAATTTTTCAGAAAGAAAATAAAACATTTTAAAATAAATGAATAACACCGTCGATTCTTGGAACAACCCATAAACAAGACTAGAAATGGTTTGATCCAATTTCACAATGGACAAGGTTGGTTCCAATTTCCACACATTGAAACCAACCATGTCCAATCAAGTACCCATATTTTAAATGAGAACCAATCCATTCTGAAACCAAACTCCCCGCCACAATATCACTTTTACATGTCAACTTTACAGTCACGGTTTCTTCTTTAAATAGAGAAAGAATAAGGACGACATCGAATTGGATCGGAAGGAACTATTATAGCAGACTTTTGAATTTGTCACCAAAGTCAAAGTTAAAGTGATCATAGATTAGCTAAACGACTCTAGCAATTAGGTGATTTAAGCTACATGTCATGTGCGCATCATGCCCTAGCACGCAATCTCAACCATTGATTCGACTAACAGGGATCGACAACTGAAATTTCATATGAGTGATCTAACAATTCATTAAGAATTCCTAACTATTGTATAGGACTTTTGCATCCCTGGGCCTTTACTGATGATTTCCATTTTCCCTCCTTTGGTGTTCAAACCATTGTGTAGAACAAGAACATGAAATACTTGTCCAAAATTGATTTTTGATTGCTAGGTTTAGCACCAAAGTTGGGATTGTGATCAACAATAGAGACATTACTATTCTCAATTAGGAAATTATTATAGAGAAATTCAAAGTCGAGTCGAATGATTTAAATGCGATAGACATGATTAAACATGTCTTATGGACTTTCATTGTATGATGTGCTTATCAACAATTATAGATCATTGCGAAGGGAACATAGTGGACGGCAGGTCTGCATATCTTCCACAAGGGAAACCATTGATTCCTCGGCCAAAATAGAAAGCAACTAATAATTAAAAGTGTGCAAAGGAATCAAGAACCAATTGGACCGCTCAAAATCAGATTGGATCGGCCCAGTTGCGATTGTTCCCAAGGGAACTGGTGCGGTCCTAGGTGTGAAACCGCCGACCTACCCACCTAGATCAGACTGGACTGGTAATACATATTTTAATTTAAAAAAAATTAAAACCCTAAATATCTAATTTTGCTTGCGAGTCTCGTCTCATCTTAGTTTCTCTTGTCTCAACTCTCTCAACTCTCTCCCTCAGCCTCTTCGTCTCTCGACTCTCAACTCCCATTGACTCATGGCCACGCTTCCAGCAGTTCCTCACAGACACAACTCACAGCCTCGCCTCCCTCTCTTGCTCTCAGTCATCTCCATTTAGTATAAGTTGGAAATCCTGATTTGATGCTATTTGCCCCTTTTTAGTTTCCTCAATCTACTCGCTCTTCAAAGTACCGAGAGGAAAGTGAATTATTCTTTGCATATGAGACGAAACTCTTTGGGCTGCAAGGACACTAGAGTCTTATCGTGACCTATTTTTGAATTAACTGTTCATGGGTTCATAGCTTGCTGGACAAGAAGCCACCGATTGCTTGAAGTTTGGTGGGACCGGTTATATGGACCCATCTAAGAACTGAACAGCACTTCCCGAGTGAGTCCATGGAATAACAGGCAATTCTTGATTTCAAATTTTCAAAACTAGTACTTAGTGAGCGATTTACAATTCTAAGGTTCCTATCCTAAAACCAATCACCTCTACTGGTAATGTTGAAAAACCCTCTTTCTACCTTCACTTCCGTACCATCATTTCAATTCTAAGATTTGCCTATCCATCCATCCATTGACGTTGAAACCACCTCTTAACAAGTTACCGATGACAATTCATTTGCAATTGTCAGCTTAGAATAGAGGCGACATCCTTGAATTCAAGGTCCTCGCCTCATGTTCGTGCATGAGAGAAATCAAAATAAGACTTTATAGACCCAAACATTCTATATATCAAATCAGACAAGCACGTTGAGAGGAGCCACATTGGAAATCTATCATCAAATCGCTGACAATGATGTCGATGGAGGCTTTGTCGTCCCGACTTTCGCAGGTACCGAATCGCCCCATCGATCATGCGTACTGTCCCAGGAGTAATAAGAGAGGTTAGTCATGCGTGCAAATTAAAAAGTAGGAGTCCACCGAGGAAGCAAATATAAATACAATTGTCTATGCATACCTGTTCTTATATGTGATCCAAACGATGCATTACGCATCTATATCAAGAAACAATGTAATTTGTACGGCATTTATCACTCTTTATACCGAATCCGAACATTCAACGGGACAAATTCTCACATTCTTTTTAAATATTGCAACGTCATATCACCCAATCAATCGATGGTCCTATGAGTTAAGTCATGATATGACCCAACTATAACGACCTTGTAATACCTACGATTGTCCATTAGAGCTCTTTTTTATATCTTTTTCCCTCTTTTGGGCTATCCCAACATTATATACTGCCTAGCAAGAGTTGGAGGGAAAACTAACTTCACCAATTAAAGCTAAACATGATCAAGAAAGTATGCTGAAAACAACCATGCAATAGATTGTATGTAAGTTGATATTTGTCCAAAAAGTCTTAAATCTATTGTACGATAGTTAAACATATCAAAATGAGTCATAAATCTATTTCTTAATTATATGATAGATTGAGTTGTTATATTAATTAGTTATATTCAGTAAATAAGTCATAAATTGATTTAAATAAGTCATAAATGATTTTACAACTTATTTAAATTCAATTTACTTTCTCTTCATTCTTTCCCGCCCTTACTCTGTACTCTTACCTCAATTTTGGTATGTGTTTTCATTAGATTGAGTTCAATATTAAAGTATTTTAATAATATGAATCGGGTCGAGAATGAACCAAGTCAATATGGATTACTACATTTGTATTGTATGGAAATAGATTAAAACAAGTTAAATGGATTTAGATTCGACCATTTTTTGCCTGACTCGACCTACCCATTTGACGAGTCTAACGATGGTCAATTCAATTCTCAACCTTTCAATTACGCCAATTTAGTTTAAACCTTTTAACGGTTTGCCAATATAGTCATTTTGGCCAATTTTGGTATGAAATTGTTGACATGGGAACTTGTTGTATTACGTGACATGCTCGGCATTAACGTAAATAATTTTTGCAATTTTTCAAATTTTCTGAATTTTTATTATCTCTTTTCTTTTTTCTTCATTTTTTTAAAAAGAGTTAGTGAACCTCGCCAATCATCAGGCAAGGCTTACAACCCCCGTTGGCCCTTGGGCAAGACCTGCAAAGCCCTCACCAGATCTGGTCGTGGGAATCGCGGCCCTCGCTTGCTCTCACTGTGGCAAACGAGGGCTTGGGCTTGGCCTAGGCTTGGGCTCACAATGCCCACACGGCCTCATGGAAAATAAAGAAGATAAAAAATAATAACAAAGTAATAAAAATTTCAGAAAAATTAAAAAAGTTATAAACATTATTAACACTAGCATCAATCATGTTATGTAAGGTGTCTTCCATGCACGTCAATAATTTTGGATAAGCATTTATGCAAAGTGATGAAGGAATGGAAAAAGTAGGCATTTATGCCCATTTTAACTTTTCCGACAGAGCTTGACCATTTTAGTCCCCAAAAATTTATTTAGGCTATAGAGGCCAGCTCCTCATGTGACCCCTCTTCTACTTTTCATTTTTCAAAATCAAGTGTACCAAAATTTTTAAATTATTTTCTCTTATGATTAGTTAAATGTACATATACTTTCAAAGTGTTCGTAATGAACTTAGAGAAATATAAGCATTCCTAATAAATTTGTCTTTTTATGTCAACACAATACTAAAATTGAACTTAGTTTTATATATTATCTAAGAATATAAAACTTTATACGAAAAATTCAAAAGACTATACTCACTAAAGTTGCACATTTAATAGTACTCTCTGTTCTTTTGTTCTCACTTAACAATTTAAGTTGATTTGATATATCGCGACAATCATAGTTACATCCAATCGATGGATTGTCCTACCCGTCTAGGAAGACCTTATCAAACCTTAATTTGTCCCTTAGAGATCCCCTCTGTGCTCTTCTTCATATCTTTGACTATCCCAACGCTGTCTATTACCAGCAAGAGTAGGAGAGACGACAAACTTCGCCAGTTGGAATCAAATTTGACCCAATTTGTACGACCAAAGGGACCATACATGTTCATAGATTGTACCTAGGTCCTAGTACATGTCCTTACCATCCGAAGACCCGTGATCAATTCGTTCACCATTGGCTCTACGTGTTATGTTTGGCCTTGCGCAATGCGTTTTACCATACTTTTTTCCGGTCTGGTATGGTACTATCAAATGCATCTCTTTGTAACTGTGGGCTTAGATTAGAGGCAACATCCTTGGATCCGAGGCTGTCGCCTTATGTTTGCGCGTATGAGAAAGAGATGTAGATAATGCTTTATTAGACCCATAGATTCTATATATCAAGTAGGAGTAGCACGTTGAGAGAAGCTAATTTGGAAATCTATCATCGCACGAATCATTTCGTGCAATCATCAAGTAGTTAACAATGACGTCTATAGAGACTTCGTCGTCTCGACTTTCGCAGGTACCGAACCGCCACATCAATTATGCGTGCTGGGGCTGGAGTAATAAGAGTGGTTAGTCATGCGTGCAGATTGAATAGTCGGAGACCACCAACGAAGCAAAATTAAACATTATTGTCTTTGCATACCTGTTCTCATGTGTGATGCAAACTATGTGTCACGCATCAATATCGAGAAACAGAATGTTTTGTGCTACATACATCATTGCTCTTCATAATTGAATCCAAACCTTCAACAAGACTGATTTTCATAGTCTCTTTAAATATCGCAACAACTGTCATGTCACCCAATCGATTGATGATCGTATAAGCTATGTCCTAATATAACTTGACTATAATGACTTTATCACACATTCGATTGTTCTTTAGAACCCATTTTTATATCTTTTTCTCTTTGTCGCACTTACCAACACTGTCTATTACCCAATTATAGTTGGAGGGAAAACTAACTTCACTAGTTAAAACTAAACATGATCAAGATAATACTCTGAAGACAACCATACAATCTATTGTACCTAGGTCGGTATTTGTTCAAAAAGTCATAGATCTATTGTATAACGGCTAATTCAATTTTAAACCTTTCAATTATGCCAATTTAATTTTAAACATTTTGATGATTTGCCAATTTAATTCTTTTAGCCAATTTTGGCCGGAAATTACTATCGTATTACGTAATATGGTAAGTAGTGATGTGAACAACTTTTATAATTTTTTTTCAATTTTTTTATTTTCTATTTTCTTTTCTTTTCTCTTCTATTCTTTTGTCACAGAGTTAGAAAACCCCCCAGCCACTCAACGAGGATTGAGGACCCTGTCGACCTTTAGGCGAACGTCATGAAGCCCTCAACAGATCTAGGTGAGGGAGTCGTGGCCCTCGCCATCCTCGTTGTGGGCTTGGGCTCGGGTTCGCAATGCCCACGTCGACTCTATGAAAGATAAATAAAAAATAAAAGAAAAACAGAAGGTAATAAAAATTTTCATAAAATTTTAAAAAAATTATAAAAGGTGCCCATATCAATGCTGATCATCGACAGCCATTTTATGTAAAATATCTAGCTTTTTGCCATTTTATGTAGAATATCTAGCTTTTCATGTTAACAATTTCTAATAGGTCTTTATGCGAAGTGACTTATGAATGGAAATAGTAGACCTTTATGCCCATTTTAACTTTTATGGCGGAGCTTGACCATTTTCTTTCCCAAACTTTTCTTTAGTTAAAGGTACATATACTTTCAAAGTGTTCGTAATCAACTTGGAGAAATATTACTGTTCCTAATAAATTTGATTTTTATGTCAGGCCAATACTAAAATTGAACTTAGTTTTGTGTATTATCTAAGAATATAAAACTTTATGCAACAAATTCATAAGATTTGTACTCACTAAATTTGGACATTCAATAGCACTCTCTATTCTTTTGTTCTCGCTTAATAATTTAAGTTGATTTGCTATATCGCAACGATGGTCATTACATCCAATCAGTGGATCATCCTCCAAGCTATTTTAGGATATTACCGCACTAGAAAGACCTTGAATTGTCACCTTAGCCCTCTTCTTTATATCTTTTTTCCCTTATAGACTATCCCGATGCTATCTATTACCTAGCAAGAGTTGGAGGGACGATAAACTTCGGCGGTTGGAGTTAAACATGACCAGATTCTAAGACCAAAGAAACCACACATGATCATACATTGTACCTAGGTCCAAGCACATGTCCTTACCATATGACCCACTATCAATTCATTCACCAAATTAGCTCTACATCAGCCTCGTGCGACATTTTTTTCCCTCACTTTTGGCTAATGCGCTGCTATGGTATGATGAATAAACCTAATCTCTAATCCGTGTGGGGGGCGAAACTCGAAAAATGCACTCGAGGGTAACTTCTTTAGTTTGTAGTCAATTTATGGTGGGTGCATTTAAAAGTCAACCAAAAATCATCTCTTTCTCGGCGTGAGATTTTGGAGGATTACATTACAAGGACGTCGTAACCCCAACTCTTGTTGTCACTGTCGCGCCGGACGATGGTCCCGGCGGTCCATTCTCGCCCTTCCTCCCTCTTTCCGGGAAGTCACAAATGATAGCAATCTATAGGCTTTTTGACTTTTTCGACCATGCTTGAACACTTTTGTCCTTAAAATTTATGTGGGCTATCTTAGGCCAGATCTTAATGGGACCCCTCTTCGACTTTTCTTTTTCACTCTTCAGCAACTAATGCTTCTTCTTTTTTGCATTTTCAAGTTAACCAAGATCTTGTAGAATTACTTTTTTCTTATGATTAGTCCTTAAATAAGGTACATATGGTTTTAAAAGCAATAAATTTGAGTTTTTTTATGTCATTGCAATACTAAAAGAAAACTTATTGTTATGCATATTTAAGAATATAAAGCTTTATATAACGAATTTGAAAATTGTTGTTGCTAACTTTCGACATTTAATAATACTATCTAATGTTTTGTTTTCATTCAATAATCTAAGGTTGGTTTTATTCCTTAATTAATATTAATAAATTAAATATGAAGTTAAAATTTTTAAAATTTTATTTTTAGCTCTTGTGCTAGTCATTCTCGTTGTAACATCGGTGATGGGCATGAGACGTGATGAATATGTGCCTAGTGAGACATGGCAGTCAATTGGGGCAAATTTTGCTAGTGAGGGCTGACGACCCTCGCTAGGGTTAATGATACTCGACAGCAAATTTGCCACTCCTTAACTTGTAACCCCTTCTTTACCTCTCACTGGCTCTCTCTCTCTTCTCAATATTAGTGTGTTTCTTTTTTTTCCCCTTTCCTTTTTAGCCTTTTTTTTTTACTTTTTAATTTATTTTTAACTAAATTTAGTGGAAACGGTGTCGTTTTGGTCATTGTTGCACAATTCAATTAACACAACAGCAAGTGAGAATTAGAAAGTAATGAGAAAAAAAAAAGATGCTAATTGGACAAAGTAATTAAGGGATTTGATTGCACCAATTTAACAAGTTGTAAAATTTAATTATATTTTTTTTTAATGTTTTAATATTTGATTATACTTCTGCATTAAGTTTTAAGACTTATGATCAACCATTCTTATAGTTGGAGTTCAAATGTTGAAGTTGTTACATCGAAAGATGCTTTTTATGAGTTAATATCACTTTCACATATATAATCAAGAACACTCTTCCCATGTTCAATGCACAAATCATTCATTCTTACTTCATTCACCATCCTAAAAATCTATTAGGAGTCACTCCTTATTTAGGCATTCTCGCCCTGACGCTCACTACCCGCCTTCATTGGACTAGGTCCTTGCATAAAGTATGTCCTTAGATGTTTAAAATTGCATTTTGTTATTGTAGCGGTAATTTACTGAAAGCTTGGAAAAATTATTAGTTATTAATATGTACATACTCAATTTGTCCAACATAAAGTACTAACCACGGTGACAAAGTTAACAAACCACAGCAATGATTTGATTGATACGTTAAAACTCACTATTATGAGAAGTTACTAAGCACGTGTTCTTAGTTATTTTTCCTTCCGCAGGCAGATTTTTTTCCTCCCTTAATTATGCATAAGTATGATGTGTTTTTCTTTTATTTGTAGTTTGTTTGCCTCTCGGAGGCATACGTAAATAGAAAATGTTGGAAAAATAAAACGAAAATTCGTGAAATAAAAACCTACAATTGCTCTAAATTTGGAAAAATGATTAGTCAAATTGGAATCCCTTCTCCATTGCAGCAAGCAAGGTCCAATTATAAAGACCAGAAATCGATTGATTGGTCCTACGATCGTGCTCTTGATGACGTACAAACCTATGATCTTCTTTGTTTAATGTAAAGAATGGTGCGCTTAAAAATCTTATGTGGTAGATCTTTAGTGGCGGAGCGCATCTAAGACATGGGCGGTCCAAGTCAAACTCAACTGATTTTTCATGTAAACTATGGTATATACTAAAAAGTCTAAGCTCGAGTTGTGCTCCCACTTGATTATTAAAAAAAAAACTACAATGAGATTATAGGTAAGTTTAAAATTAAAAAAAGCAACTATTCAGATAGGTTCGTGAGAAATCAAACTAATGTCGTGTGTCTAATCCATAACAAACCAACCTAGACTAATATCTCTCTCTCTTTCTCTCTCTAAAATTAATCGCAGCAATTAGGCAAAATTGATTCCGAACCCTGATTTAACCCAAGTTGCTTAGATATCGGATAGGGTAAAAATGATCACATATTGCCACCAGTGAAGACAACGCTGTTTTCCGTGTCCTCGCCGGAAAGGGAGAGGCCGGTGGTCCATGGAACGGCGAAACGTTCCGGATTCGAGACCAACCACCTAACCCGAAACGAACAAGACGTGCTTCGCGTGATGACATCGTCACTGCCAAAAATCCGTGAACGGAATCATAGCTCGTCAAGGACGATGTCGCTTGGCCGCTTGTCCCCTTGCAATGTGGAAGCTGCCGGGCCATTTCCATAGGAATCAACATAGGATATGATGTCTTATGTGAAAGGGAATCATTGCCACACAAAACATCACGAGGAGAATACAACGACAACTTTGGATTACCTCACTCGTAATATTATCTACTTTGATCCGTCCTCCGTCCCATATTAAGCCACGTAATTTTATTCCTTGGCTTACAAACATACACTTTCTCAGGATGTTGCTCATACTAGTGATGCTCTAGCGTGAACTCAATTAATTTTGAAGTTTCAAAGCAAAGATTGTCATTATGTCAAAAAGCACATTTATGAGTTAATTCCGATTTTTACATATATATTATATAATATTAATATATATCTCGGAATCACTCTCCCTATGTTCGGTGCATAGTTCAGTTCATTTTTATCCTCTTTGCCCTCTTAAAAATCTGCCAAGAGCCGCTCCTTATCCAAATCCTTTAGCCCTGACGAGCACTCCTCACTTTCATCTAACCAGGTCATTACAACCATCATCTTCATAATGGCACAGCCAATGTAAGTCAGTTGCGTGTTTGAATTTGATGTCGCCAGCACTAGGCAATCTTTCTTAAAGGAAAAAACGACTTCATAATTAAATTCTAAAATCGCACATCCATATGATCTTTTAAACAGTTAGTACCTAATCTATAAACATTTTCAAGACACTATTCAAAAAACGTGTTGCACGTGATCCCACATCCACTTATTTAATTTTTGTTTTGTTTATATTCGTATATTATGTACATGTTACTTGAAAAAGAGGAGAAAAGTATGATTAAAGCAATAGAATGATAAAGATGAAATTATTCGCATGGTACTTCAATTTACTGCGCCACGTTAGGAATATTCGGCCATCCCATGTTATGTGTTGACCCTTTTCTTACATTTGTTTTAAACTTTCAAACGGTGAGAACTTTTAGGCCAAAGTTACGTCTGATTATTTAAATTTCTAATCAAGATAAGACTGGATTAAATCGAATATGAAATTCAAAAATTTTACAATATCCTAATTGTTGTTTGATGGAATTGCGGCAAAAAAAGCCATACCGTCCATGAAAAAGTACCATTCGGGTCATCATTAACTCCCAAATCCAACTTAGAATATTCGCATATTAATTTTTTAAGAGAATAGTCCATATCCGGGACATATGGTATGACAATTATTGTCCATAGAAGCAACTAATTTCAGTAAATATTGCCCCCAAAAAAGTTAAGGACATACCGTAAACTCTTAGATTGACAATCGTAAGACGTCTTTAATGAGCACGTGCTCATAATTGGCAAGAAATCTCGGTTTCGTGGAGGCTAAAAAGTAGCCCTCGTGGGTTTTTTTTCTCTCTTTTCCCAGGCAATGTTCTCTAGTGAAAATTGAAGTCAATTATAATGCGAGTCGTATCAATACATAAATCTAGGAGAAGATGCTTTTGTCATTATATAGAACATGTCCTTCTTACCGCTAAAACCTGTCGAACTACAAGTCATTATTCAATGCATCTTCACTGTAAAGCATATACACACACCAGCCTTGCCGTCGAATCTGTTTAGGAGTTGATCCTAAGGTTTCTTACCTCGCGGAAGAGCAATTATCGCACCTAAGTAACGAAAAATTTCAGGCACAAATAGTGAGCTCGTGATGGGAGGGGCAGCCAGTTCTAGCAGGCAAATTTAAGGGAACTCGAATGCCCGGCGACTGGCGAAGAGTAGTGCCGTATCGACTAGAGTTTGCTAGTGAGAGAGATAAGGGCGAGCAATAGCAAATGGATAGGACTTCACATGGCCAAATGATAGGAGTTGATGGACAGGGTACAACTTGTAGGGTTGCTACGCAACATAATGAATAAGCGTCCCATCAAGCCAATGGACCAGCATAGGTCATGACCTATTAAACTACATTTATTTTGGAAAAAATTAATAACTTAGAGAATATTTTCCGAATGACGATAGCTTGTATTGTTTATAAAAATAAATTAATGAAATAATTTTTTTATCTTTCAAAAAAATTATTTAAATATAACTTGTTGTCAATAATAAAAACTTTTTTCTACTGACTAATTATCTAAAGTGATATGAGTTGTCGATTTTAGATAAGCATTTTCGAAATTATCTATTTTCTAATAAACAAACAGAGCCTAATCACTCAATGCAACACAGCATAAACCAGCAAAAGTCGGTACAAGCCCTTCTTAGCATAATTTTCAAAGGATATGAAAATGGATGAATTAAAGCACCAAAATGGCATTCGCCATTGTGATTGGAGTCATGACCTCATAGGAATGCAAATGCTCACATTGAGCTTAACCTAGAGAGAACCTATCGTGCAACTACATCGACAGATCACAATCGGACCATTGAATTCCGAGAGCAAATCGACTTCCCTCGAGAGACCGCGACATCGCATTGGATGGAACCCTAGGGACCGGGAAATCGAACCCAGCTGTCCCTCCTCCGATGCAACGGAAGACATTATCCGTTACCATTCGAACGGGACCAGAGATTCATCCTCAAACATCAAAGATGCCAATCGATCCTCTAGACAAGACTAGACGTACGGTAAAGAACTTGTCTTTGATTGATTCGAAATGGGGCAGCAGCAGATAGGGATTGACGCGGTGCGGTGGCGCGACCCACGCCCGCACGGGAAGAAAGGATCACGGACACGTGGACGGCCGTGGCCCAGTCACGAGCGACGGCACGCAATCGAGCGGACCGTCCGTTGACCGAACACCAGCCACCTCCCTCCACGCATCCCTACGCATATAAATAAATAAATAATTAATTTTAAATTTTTTAAAGTTATTTTTAATTTTTTTTCTTTTTTTTTTTGGGGGTTTTCTCGGACGGGGGCTTTAAATTCGTACCTCTGTACTTCCAACCGCGAACCATAAAGTTCAACTTTTTTACCTGTTTGCCATTTCTAGCCGCTCTCTCTGATCGGACGCGTCTCGCTGCTTCCCTATTTCCTCGCTGCTTCCGCCGTGGGGAAAAAGATCAATCTTTGAAGATTAAGCATCGCGGCGGAGACAGAAAGAGATTCAACCGTCGAAGCATCGCCGTGCCCCGCAAGCTCCGCCGCTTCCCCTATCTCCTTTTCATGGGACGGGGGCCGGAGGGAGGCCGACGCCACCGCCGCCGCCTGGGACAACCTCGCTTCCCCGCCGCGATCGCCTGATGCCGTCGGAGATCGAGGAGTGCGCCCGGGACGACGTGGCGTCGTCCTCGGTGGCCGCGGCGGCGGAGGAGGGCGGGCTGCCGGAGGTGACCCTGCTGGGCAAGTACGAGATCGGGCGGCTGCTGGGTCGGGGGGCGTTCGCGAAGGTGTACTACGGGCGGAACGTGAGGACGGGGCAGGGGGTGGCGATCAAGGCGGTGAGCAAGCAGAAGGTGGTGAAGGGTGGGTTCATGGCGCACGTGAAGCGGGAGATCGCCATCATGCGGCGGCTGCGCCACCCGAACATCGTCCGCCTCTTCGAGGTGCTGGCGACGCGGACGAAGATCTACTTCGTCATGGAATTCGCGAAAGGCGGGGAGCTCTTCGCCAAGGTCGCCAAGGGGCGCTTCAGCGAGGACCTCTGCCGCCGCTACTTCCAGCAGCTCATCTCCGCCGTCAGGTACTGCCACTCCAGCGGCGTCTTCCACCGCGACCTCAAGATCGAGAACCTCCTGCTCGACGAGAACTGGGGCCTGCGGGTGTCCGATTTCGGGCTCAGCGCCGTACGCGACCAGGTCCACGCCGACGGACTCCTCCACACGCTCTGCGGCACGCCGGCCTACGTCGCGCCGGAGATCCTCGCCAAGCGGGGCTACGACGGCGCCAAGGTCGACGTCTGGTCCTGCGGCGTCATCCTTTTCGTCCTCAACGCTGGCTACCTCCCCTTCAACGACCCCAACCTCATGGTCATGTACCGGAAGATCTACAAGGGCGAGTTCCGGTGCCCCAAGTGGACGTCCCCGGAGCTCCGGCGGTTCCTCTCGCGTCTCCTGGAGACGAACCCGGAGACCCGGATCACCGTCGACGAGATCCTGAGTGACCCGTGGTTCCGAAAGGGGTACAAGGAGATCAAGTTGCCCGAGGAAGACGGTTTCGACGCCAAGGACTTCTCCGAAGTCGGAGACAGCGGCGGGAACAAGTGCATGAACGCGTTTGACATCATCTCCTTTTCCTCCGGCTTCGACCTCTCCGGCCTGATCCGCGACTCTGGCGAGCCGGTCCGCTCGGAGCGGTTCGCGTCAGCGGAGCCGCCGGAGAGGGTCCTCCAGAGGGTGGAGGAGGTCGCCGCCGGCGAGGAGGGAGTGAGCGCGGCCCGGAGGAAGGGGGACGTGGTGCGGGTCGAGGGGCAGAGCGGCGAGCTCGTCGCGGCGGTGAGGGCCCGCCGGCTGACGGCGGAGCTGCTGCTGGTGGAGGTCCAGTGGCGGGATGAACCTGGACGGGGGATTTGGAAGGATAAGCTGCGGCCGCAGCTGGACGGCTTGATCTTCCGACCGGACGAGCCGGTCTCCAGTGACTCGTGATGCGACGTGACGTGCGACCTATCAGCGACTGGGGACCACCATGCACTTTTGAATTCTTGAAAGAGATAATTATTCTGTAATGGGGAAAAAAAATTAAAAAATCGCCGGGTTCTTTTGTATATTTTTATTTTTACCCGGAAATATCTGTATTGCCTAGAAAATTTTACCTGAAATAAATGGTCCGTTATATCTGTCTATGCAATTAAGTTACTTCAAAAAAAAAAAAAAATTTGGGGAATTAAATGATCATAATTAGCGTAGTTTTGGTGTGACAGACATTTGTTGTTTACATCTTTTCTGTAAAGTGCATACAATTAAGTTTTGTTAGAGTAGCTACTCCACGTAGGGGCTTGAGCAAAATAGAGTTTTCATATATTTTTTATTCGATTTGGATAATTAGAAAATAATTGCTTTTTATTCTGATTTAAATAGTTCTGTCCAAATTAAAAATCGTTCATTTTTTTAATATTACAATTTATATAATTTCTCTCATTTATCACTAAATCTCTTTTTAATATTACATAAAAAAGAGTGAAATTGAGTCTTTTATGCAAGTTTTATTGAGTTCGAGTCATGATTTTGTTCAAAGTTAATCCATATCCATACAGTTTGATTCAATTTGAATTTCCTAAAAGTCCGCATAACAGTTGGCACCTTTAGGTTCATGTTCATTGTCAAGTAGGCCATTGAGTTTGCCAAGGTTGTGCTTGCTTTTCACCAAAAAGTTGAGATTTCTATTTTCATTTTTAGTACGACAAGAAAAGCAACAAAAAGAAAAGAGTCTCTGCCAGCCTTGTTTCCGAGTTTCGACTGGTCAGGGAAATGATTTGCGCTTTTTATCTCTTGGGAATATAGGGAAAAAAACGCTTTTTTGAACCATTTCGAATTTTCTTGGATTGCATTAGTTTGTTTTAAAATACAATCCATATTTCAGAAAAAAATTACAAATAATTCAAATAAACTTACGTGCGCAATATTTATATCGTAGAAATTTCGGTTGTGTAAGATTCACAAAAAATTTAAAATATGTGTCGTAAAATTTAGATTAAGTTAAAAGTAACAAATCGTATATAATCCACTGCAAGATGTGTTTCGAGCTGTCTTTTCAATGTCTACACAAAAGTGAAAAATTATTTTCTTCAAGCCGTCTTTTCAATGTCTACACAAAAGTGGAAAATTATTCTGTTCACCAAACCATAAGGACCAAGCTAAGTTTTTCTTTTTCTTGCTTAAAAGCTAGGTTGGAAAGACGTTTAGCCATTGTTTTTCAATAATATTATCCTAGTCCGATGCAAATATTGCATAAAATTCCTATTTCGTGAAAGCATGTGGTACGTTTAGATCACGTCTCTCGCATTAAAATAGGGGCCCGTAGTCATCACTCACATGCTACCTTCTTTTTTTATTTTCCCATTTGAAACATTTTACCAACGCTAAAGCAAAAAAAGTACCTTTGCAAAAAAGAGGAGGAAATTACGCAAAATCCCTCAAGAACTTTTGGGGGTCGCACTCATTAGTTCAAGAATTGGTCATATCATTTACTGTTAATTGCCGTAAAACAGGGGAAAGGAAGGCAAATGCAATGCTATTAATACAAAAATGAACATCGATAACAATATTAAACAACAATAATTTGTTAAAAAATTGGTAAATATGGCCACATTAGTAGAGCTAAATAATGTACTTTAAGAAAACGAAGCACCAATGACTTGCAAAGAGAAAATGCCTAAATAAACAAAAAGGTCAAATAACAAAAATCGATTTAATTGCGATGTATATGTAATGGGCTGATTACGGGAAAGTCAATCGGTTATAAGAATATCTAAGAAAATTATTAAAGAAACGATTAACCAATATTCATAAGAAATTAAATAATCGTCTTCTCTTTTCAAAAAGATTAAACAATCACGTCCTTAGATACATGACACGTGGTATCCATTAAATGTCTTGTCATACACCGCAAATAATTAAATTATTTTCTTTTCCAAAGAGTTATGTCCTTTTAGGTGCAAAATGGAGCGTCTTTGGTCCTAACATGAAGTGGCATTACGATCGATAGTGCCTCATCTTCAATCTCAGAGGATCCTTTTTGTTAAAAAAAAAAATTATATTAAATTAATCCTATTGGTCCAATGCCCCCAAACTTTTCAATTCCCTTCTTGAATTATTTCCTTTTTGTGGCCCACTTTACCAATTTGGCCTACCCTAAAAAATTGGAAAATAAAATAATTAAATAAATGGACTCGGAAATGATGAAGAAACTTCCTATTCATATTGAAGATGGGGATGGTACAATGGTCCATGTGGAAGAGGAGAGACATTTATTGGAGCGGGGCCCTTGCAAAATTTGATTGGTGGTGGTCGTGCTTTTGCTTGGTCATGGAGAAAAGAGACGAGATTCAAATGTGGAAAGCGGTCACGCACTGCCAGAATCCATCCGACTTGCAAACAATGACAATTTGAGTTATCCGGGTTTTTTTTTTTTTTTTTTTTTTCATACTTTATAAATCTGAATTTTTTTTCCATTTTTTAGTTATTCGAACTAGCTTTTATGGCCGATTTCAGGTTCTCGCAGTTACCGGTTTCTAAAAATGTGGAACCGGTGCTATGCATTCGGTTTCTAGTTCTTGTGTAGGAATTGAGAACCAATGAACCAAATTTGAGCGTCGACTACACCTGTCAAAATGAGTGTATAACCCATTTATGACCCATTTAAATATTAAATGGGTCATAAATGGGTCAAGCTTTCTTTTTCAATCACCTATAATGGGTTTAAGACTAAAAAGACTAAAATACATGGGTTGTTAATGAGTCGTTAATGGGTCAAAGTTTAAACTTACTTACAATCCAACTATTCAGCAGTCCTCAGAAATGATTCATCTTCTCTCCACTCTCAAATCAAAATAAAGAAACATTCCTCATTGTACGACAGCGCATTGTCTCACTCTCACCGCTCATACAACAGCTTCTTCTCTCGCTCGCACGACGACGTTGTCGCACGTGGTCGCCACCATTGTTGGACCTCTCTCAATCTCCGACTTCCGCTCGCACTCACACAACCCTAGCCGCCGCGCCTTACTGGCTTGATTGATCGTCAAAACCCAGGTGAGTCTCGTTCCCCCATATGTGTGTGTGATTTTTAAAAAATAAAAATTATTTAAAATATTTAAAATAAAATTATTAATAATTCGATTTTAAAAAAAAAAAACAATGTTAAAGGAATATAATCTTTAAAAAAGATTATAATAATAAGTTTTCCTAAGTTTAGTTAAATAGGGAAGTGTTTTAACAATATGGATTGGGTCGAGTGTGGGTCAGGTATGGGTTAGGTTGGGTATGGGTAAAAAATTTTATACTATGTTTAAATGGGTCATAAACGGGTTAATGGGTCAATTTGGGTCAAACCATTTATGACCCGACCCAAACCCGACCCGACCCACGCCATGAAAGTGCAACTCTGAAGCACTACCAAACGACTGAAATTCTCCATAGACCAGACTACCAAAGGCATTGTTATGAAGTTGCCAAATGCTTTCTATGGTTATTGTCCCCAAGAGGAAAAGCTCCCGAGCTTCACGAAATGTCAACTTGCATATATACTCTCTCTCTCTCTCTACCTTTCTTTGCTATTGATAAGTTGTATTTAGAGGGCTCATCATTCAACTCAAACATGGAAGCAAAGATGGTACAAAGATGACGGATAATGCTCCTGTTCTGGGTTAAATTTCTTGGATTGATTTCTGGAGAGTAAGTGGTGCCCTTTAATTAAATCGTGTTTGCCGGTTCCTTCACAGGCTTTGGAATTAAGCATACGCTAGGTGTAGACAACTAGGACAAGTGCGCAAGCAATTGGAGCACAAAAAGGTTTTTAGCACAATCTATAGACAAAAGAATAAAGGAATTTCGGATTTGTCATTTGAAGTTTTGTATTGGTGATTCTGTGTGCCTTTCATGTGATTCATATATCGGCTTTGATTTGTTGTTGTTGACAAATAGAAACTTTTTTTTGTCGCATTCATTTTCATTTTATTTAAGTAAAAGTGAAAAAAAACAATGAAAAAATAAAAGAAATTGACCAGTTCCTAAGTAAATTATGGAATCGACCCTGAAATCTATGTACGATGTAAATTTCAGATTTCAAAGTATGCATAATAGGTTTCAAGTTCCAGGAATCAGTTTCGTCAGGATATATTTCATGTTCGAAGTAAAATCTGAATTGATCTTGGAACCACTTATTTTTATTTAATATAATTATAAACAAACAAAACGAGTTAATCATAACAGATGGAAAAGAAAAATGATTACAGAAGGTCTGGTGGGATCTTATCGAAATTGCTCTTGCCCAATCGTACCCTGCGATAATCATTTTGCAGGACGTTACAGGTTCATGTACAAGGGGGAAAAGATGACCGGAAGAGGTGTTGGATTTAACGAAATCTTTTCCTTCGCGAGCAAGTGGCATATAACTTGGAATATGTCTCTTCAAACGTCAGATAATTGACCATCTGATCACCACTTTTTTATGTGAAAATTGCTGTGGAAAATTCGACAGTCGTAAAAATGGACTGAGAATGTTCTTGGTCCCTCTTCTTGACAAGATACAAGCATAGTAACCTCAGCCCTAGAAATCATGTGGCGAAGCTCCTCCGGAAGATTCCTCGCGCCCACCAAAGAATACAAAATATTATCCTGATCGCATCCCATGTCGTTCGTAGGAACTAGCTGTTGCATTATTGATTTAAAACTTTATATACTCTAATGGCAATAGTGCAATTTCATTATTTATTTGATACTTCACCCTACATATCAAGATCTAAAAAGCACATAAAATATTATGATTACAATTCATGCTGGAGAATATAGCTGTCGCATTATTGATGTACTTTAAAATTTAAAAAAAAAACACTCAATTATGGCATCATCAATTGATACTTAACTGTACATATCAAGATCTTAACCCTTATAAAGGATTCCTCCTGAATTAAAAATTGCTCCATGTTTACTAAAGACATCTGTCTACGATCGGTGAATCCCGTGGGCTGTCGCAATCTGACCTACAATTTAATTGATCATTATTTGACATTATTAGATTATTAGTTTGATTAAGAGAATATAAGCAGATGCATGGTTCCCTCCTCCTCCTCTTTCTAGGGAATCAACGTTGGACTTGTTATATGTTGTCGACTTATATTTCGTCGATAACACTGTATATAGAATCTATTCCTGAAATGAATGGTATTTTTCTAGTATTTTTAAAAAGATAATTTCCGGTTTAATACAAACTCTTGCGAAATTATCGCAATTATACAGTTTTGTTTTAAGCAAATGATTCTCTCAAGAAGAATCGAGATTAATGTTCGAAAGCTTTCACTTTCATGGCCGGCCATAGGAATAGTGACGATGGTAAAGACGAAAATTGAAGGCGAAAAAAAAGAAAAGCATAAAAGTAGCTTGCAATAGCACCGTCGTTGGTTCGAAAGAATTTTTTTACTAATATTATTGCAATCGTACTTTAATTATTAATTTTTCCCCAACGAAATACCGGACGTTGTTTTGCTAAAGTCGATTTCCATTAGAAATAAAGAAAAAAAAACGCAACTTGGTCATTTCCATTACACAAAAAGACCCAAAAACATTTAATGTTGAACTGATTGCTTGACAGCCGAGGTCACATGCCATTTGGTCGGATTTGAATTGAAAAAAGAAGTTGAAAGAGATAAATTAAATTAAAATGACCCGAGCATGACTTCGATTTTGTCCATTGTCTAGTTGCCCTTGGTTATAGTATATATAAATTGATAAGAAAGGTGGGTACGGACGGTCAATGCCAAAGTCCCCCTTGAATGTTATTATACGGATCTAGCACTAATTATTGAAAGATTATTGAAGATTTTCTTTAATACGAGATGTTTCATTTACAATTATTTCGCATTACCAACGACCTGAAAATTCGAGGTGGACAAGCCTGTCACTATTTTGAAGTAACAAATTAAAAGGGAAAAAATCAGAATGGTTGCGGTGTAAAATATTCTACAAATCAATATAATGATAACACATCAAGCAAAGTATCGATGAGTTGATCGTTTGGAGATCTTTTCTGATTTATCTATTATTCAATTTCTTTGTGGATCAAATTAGTTGAAAATCAACTTGATAGGAAATTAAAGTTTTTCAATCCGATGGAGGAGGTGAATTCACGAGCAATAATTTTCTCATGCATCTTCGTGAATGTGGCATACAACCACAACTCTCTTGTCTAGGTATGCCAGAGTAAAACAGCATTGCTGAGAGGAAACTTCGACACATTGTTGAACTTTGGCTTGCCCCACTATCTGAGGTATCTATGCCACTCAATTATTGGGTGGAAACTTTACAACAAATAACCATAAAAACCCAAAATTGATATATTTGTGATAAATTTATCTCAAATTAATTTTTTTACTACCAAAATGTAAATATTGCATATTTGATTCTATCCATAAATCGATTTTCTTCCCTATGAGTTTGAGTCTCAACAAGAATTGGAGTTCTTACTATTTGTAATCCAAAATTTGTACATTTGTAACAAATATACCATTTATTAAATTGAATTAACATCACAAAAAACCACAAAAATTGATACAACTATAACAAACGGAGAATAAAATTCCAAAATGTACATATTTTAATTGTCACGTGTTATTTAACTCAAAAATTCGACAATAAAATTTAATGGAAACTAACATAGGGTAAATGTATCACAAGTGTACCAATTTAGGGTAAATTTGTCAAATTGTATGAGTTTGGGGTTTTTGGTGGTCAAAAAATTAGTCAAAGGCAAATTTGTCACAAGCGTACTAATTTGAGTTTTTTCAAGGTATTAATCCAAAAAATAAAACGAAAAAGTGTTTGGTGAAAGAAAGTGAGGTGCAAAAAAATAGGGAAAAAGTTTTTTCCTACTTAAAAAGTAGAAAGCATTTTCCTTTATTTTTAAAGACTTTTTTCTATTGACGGAAAATATTTTTCGATCAGTTCATTTTGCGTAAACCAAATATTGAAAAATTCGAAAAGTATTTTTTTAAAAATCATTTTTGGAGTCTTTAAAAAAATAATTAATGTAGGATAGAGACGGATGATGCGGTTTTCGACGGATGGTATCCACGGTTCTGTGAATTTTAGAAATGTGTACGGCTAGTGGAAAACTATCAAGCTCACTTATTGTTTCCTTTGTTAACATGAAAAGGTAGAGAAATGGTGAAAAGTGAAAAATCACGTGACTAAATTGAGGAAAAATTACCTGATCAATTTTAAATATTCTGTATGGATGTCAATTAAATCTTAAATTTTTTAATTTTATCAAATTTTTTTGAAAAATTTGTAAGAGATTTTAATATAATTATTCCGATTAATTTTGTCAAGAATCACTAACAAAGTGGTCTAATCATTGTTGCCAAGTGGCACATCGCCACGTTAATAATTTTGGTGAAAATTTGTCGAAATTACTATATTGAAATTTTCACATTAATGTTTAGAAGTAAATTGGTAAAAGTGAACAATTAGCATATGTATAATAACTTTATGACTTGTCAATTCCACCCTAAAAAAATAAAAATAAAACTCAATAATGATATAGTGCAAGTCATTATTAAAGGATACTTTACTCCAAACCCTAAAGAATATTATAAAATAATATTCTAATTATAAGACATATTTTAGGGAGTAGCTGTTGCATTATTGATACATTTGGAATTTAAAAAACCCAACCATGATATCATCAATTGATACTTACCTGTACATATCAAGATCAATCAATAATAAATTTGCTCCATTACCACTAAATAACATTTGTTTATGAACGGTGATTCCCCTAGCCGCGACACGAACTCTCCTATATTTAAACTGATTATTATTTGACATTATCAGATTATTTATTTTGATTAGGAGATCACATTGATTCCTAAGAAAACAATGTTAAATTTGTTACATGTAGACTTATATTTAATCTGTCCATTACGCTGCATACAGAATCTATCCACGTGAAGGTGAAGGGAAGCGATGTTTTTTCTAGTATCTACATTGCTTGTCGTTGGTTTAATACCATCGTGCGAAAATTAGTACGAGATATAGAAGATAAAAGTGAAGTAAAAAAACAATAAAAAAGCATGTTTCGATGGTTATTTCACCAATAAACATCTGAACCTAATTAATAAATGGACAATTTGCATGTTGGTTGCAAATAGTTTTCACCAAAAATAACAAATCGAATGACAAATTATTTTTTAAATTAACTCCTTTAGAAAAAAAAAAAAAAAAAAGACCCAAATGGTAAATTTCCACATTTTTGGGAAATTAAGTAGGCGGGGATTTCAAACCTTATCCTTCACATTTTCAAAGTTCAAATCCTCACATTCTCAAAGGATTTTGGGGTGATGATGATTTAGTTTTGGATGTAAGTTTTCACTCCTACATTTTGCAAAGAGGCAAGATAAAAATCTAAGAACCTGAGTTAAAGTAAGACAAATAAAAAACTTACCTCTTCCATTGCATTTAGCAATTGAGATAAAATTTAAAATAAGATGATATTCATTCAATCTTGCGTATGATGCTTACTTAAGATAGGATAAAGTCGGATATAAGAGTGATATAACCTGAATAAAATTATCTCATGGTGAATGTTGAATAAAGATGGATAGGATTTTTAATATTCATAATAGAAAAGTTATTTTTCTAGAAGGACAAAATTTTAATAAAATTAAAATTATATTTCAATAAAAATAATATTTGAATTCTAATATAAGACATTAAAAAAAAAAAATAACAATTTAGTGTTTTAATTTAATCTTAATTTTATTTATATATTCAAATTTAATTCTATCTCATAATATAAATTCAATATTTTATTACATATTTTAGGTATATTAGTATAATTTACTATTTAATAAAAAAATTTATTAGAGAATGATGGACAGGGAAAAATAAAAAGAAAATAATTAAAAATAGAGGAAATATTTTAAAAAAGCAATAAAAATAAAGTAGGCAAGACTGTCGCGAGATATTTTTACCCTCTTTGTTTGTGAACTTTTAGGTTTAGTTATACTAATTTGTCGTATATACAAAATAATGTATATGACATGAATATCCAGCTTTACTAATGCAATATACCAAACAATAGATATAATATAGCAAAATCCCCAAATTTCATATTTCTTCATATTTAGTTCTATCTTTGTTAAAAATCAAGAGGACTAAAGGTAACCTTAGTGCATCAATTATCTAATTAAGCCTCGCTTTTTAATCCAAAATAGGTGAAAGATTTACTCTTGTAAACCATATATTAATTCTCAGTTAAATATCATATGCTAATTATGGTGCCAAATGATTGTGCAATGAAACACAAAACCTTGGTCGGTAAAACTTTTAATGTAGAACAGGAGATGGAGTATGCTGTTTTTGGCGGATTGTACGCATGGTGAGGTGTGAACTTTATTGAGCAAGACAGTGACAAAGTCATTATTGAATCACTATGTGAAAGCTCACCCCAAATTTGGAATGTATGGGAAGGTATGGTTTGTTCCAATGTTGCAAAATTCTCATTTACTGTCTCGCCATATACATCTACCCCTTGGAAGGCAACTTCAGGAGATTGGAAAGTGTCGGATGTCAGATATGTCTCTGATTTCAATTTGCCTAGTTATGGTTTTTTGCGTTGATATATTAGTCTTGCGTGACCTTGAAATAGCACAACTATATACAAAATTGTGCAAGGGCATGCTAGGAGTGACCAAATCGAACAATGTTGCCTTGACAGATGAGCCAAATAGGACCAGGTCGGTCCGGGTCGGTCCGGGTCAGTCCGGCGAATTCTTCTCCCAGTGAATGCTAGGCCTCTTTTTTTGGGGGGCGGGGGGGACTGCATGTAAAGACCATCTTCTTACACTCACTTTGGAACACTTAGCTTTGGTTGGAATAAATGTCTTTCAACAGGACGATTCTACTGTTGCGTATCATAGAAGAAGGAATTTTTTCATACTAATTTTTTTTTTGAAGAAGTTAGTAAGTGTAAAAAAGATACTAATAATAAAATTACTGATTACCTGATTTTCTTATAACTTATTGGCGACTTAACAACGTATTAATAAAATTAAGAACTGTTCATGGTAGTTTACAAATTTGGAGCTTTTCTTCCTTCCTTTTTTTTTTTTTTTTTTTTTTTTTTTTAAACCAATGATTCTATGAATACTCACATGATACGCAACGATTTTTATAATGAACTAACAATGTCTTGGTCCTTTTCTATAAGCTATATGCTTGCGGTTATCCGTAAAATTCTGAATACTCACTTGTATACAACAAAAATAAAAACGGACTAAGAATGTCTTGGTCCTTGCATATGAGCTATAAAAATTGCAGAAAGTCAATTGGGATTAATAAAATTGATAATTGAAAATAATAAACCAGGATTTTCAGATCTCTTCAATTTTCACGCGCAAAACTGTGAAGGTTGACATGTACACTAAAATAATAAAAATAGACTAAGCTTTAGCCCCCCAAAAAAAAAAAAAAGAGACTAAGAATGTCTTGGTCCTAGTATACTTGTGGAAAGTCGATCGTGGTTAGGGCTCCATTTATTTTGTAGAAAATAATTGGTTTGAAAAATATTTGTTTGTATCGCTTACGAAAATGAATGAATGGAAAATATTTTCATTGTTTACAAATGTATTTAGACATGAATTGTTGTTGGTGATGAAATCCTTTTCCATTTTCTAAATATTTTAAGCAGTTCAAACAATCATTTGTTGAAAAATGTTTTCCAAATTATTTATTTTCCACGAAACAGATGGAGCTTATAAGAAGTTAAAAGATTGAAAATCACAAACCAAAATAAACAATTCACTTCAAATTTCATCCACGGAATTTCAAACATTTACATGTATGCAACTATAATTAGAATGTCTTGGTCCTTAATTACGAGTTGTATACATGCCAAAAGTCAACTGGGAATTTTTTTTGTCGTTCTTACTTTATTTCTACTTTAATACTCAGACTTTTGCTCTACCTCTTTACAGGACGTGGAAGTCGAAACTCACTCATGAAATATAAAAATTGCAGAAAGTCAATTTGGATTAATAAAATTGATAATTGAAAATAATAAACCAGTTCTTTTCAATTTTCACGCGCAAAACTGTGAAGGTTGACGGTACACAAAAATAATAAAAATAGACTAAGCTTTACCCCCCCCCCCCACCCAAAAAAAAAAAAAAGACTAAGAATGTCTTGGCCCATGCATAGAATACTTGTGGAAAGTCGATCGTGGTTAGGGCTCCATTTGTTTTGTGAAAAATAAATAATTTGAAAAATATTTGTTTGTATCAATTACAAAAATGAATGAATGGAAATTATTTTCATTGTCTACGAATGTATTTAGACATGAATTGTTGATGGTGATGAAATCCTTTTCCATTGTGTAAATATTTTAAGCAGTTCAAACAATCATTTGTTGGAAAATGTTTTCCAAATTATTCATTTTCCACGAAACAGATGGAGCTTATAAGAAGTTAAAGATTGAAAATCACAAACCAAAATAATCAATTCACTTCAAATTTCATCCACGGAATTTCAGACATTCACATGTACGCAACTATAATTAGAATGTCTTGGTCCTTAATTATGAGTTGTATACCTGCCGAAAGTCAATTGGGATTATTTTTTTTGTCGTTCCTATTCTACTTTTACTCTAATGCGCAGACTTTTGCTCTACCTCTTTATAGGACGTGGAATTCAAACCTCCACCTCTCCCTTTTCATGTGAGAATAGTGGTCACTTGGGCAAACACCACTAGTTCAACTTGGATTAAGAAAGTTAAAAATTGAAAATAATCAACCAAAATTATCAATTATCTTCTGTTCTCGTCTACAAAATCTTTTAACTTCCCATGTACGCATCAATAATAAAAATGGTCTAAGAATGTTCTTGGTCCTTTGTCAATGAGCGATATACATGACTTTCCAAGTTTCTTTGTATCTACCAAAAAACAAAACAAAATATCATTCTGATTGCAAGTCATTTGGAGGGAGAGCAGCTGTTGCATTATTGATTCATTGAACCTTTAAATACTCGATAATGATATAATTGCAAGTCGTTATTAATTGACACCTGTGGCGATCTCTCCTATATTTAATTGATCATTATTCGACATTGTCAGAATTATTTATTTGATCAAGAGATTATATTTTATAGTGTTTTGGCTATGTGAGGATAGATCTGATGAATCATCACAAATTACAAATAAAGAGACAAATCCAAAAGTCACACCCGGAATACAAGTAGACGCATATAGGGGTAAGCATGATTTCAGGGTAGAACTTGGAACCTGATAACAATACCGGTAGGAACCTGTAGGTTCCAGGTTCTAAGATATGTAGGGTAAGTTCTAGGTTCTAGAATTTAGAAAACTATACCCGAAGGTAGATTCCAGGTTCTTGGTTGATGGAACCTAGAACCTGGAATCTGGAACCTATAACCCGAAACCTAAAACCTAGTACAAGTTTTTATGTTTTTTTAAATCTATGTCATCATGTGATTCTGAGGTATTCCATTGTATTTGATGATAAGTGTATAATCCGAAGTCACTAATCTAAATTTCAATTTTATGATTGAGAATTTTATTTTCATAGACTATGATACCAGTGGAAACTCCAATTGCTTCTTTGATGTAATTATATTGGGTAATTGCTTCTTTTAATATAATGATTCTATATAATACAAGAGCAATCAGTGCATTAAAACTATAAAATTTCCCTAACACTATTCTACAAGTGCGTATAGACACTCGTTCTTAGGTAATTGATAATAAAATTCTTGTTTATTTTTATTATTGCATTTATTTTTATTTTGCTTAATTAAAGATGAAAAAAAGAACATGTTGGAACTTGAAACCGATCTTAGAACCTGTAGCAGAGTAGGTTCTAGGTTCCACATTTTGATTGCTAGGTTTCAGATTTCAAAAAATGAAAATTTGTACCTGATGGTAGGTTCAAAGTTCCAAATAGAATCTGTAAGAAACCTGGAACCGCTTCCCTCCTCCTATTTTTAAGAAAAAAAGTTGGATTTGTCTTATGTGGACTACCTAATCTGTTGATTACACCGCATGCAAAACCCATTTTGCTATTAGTTTTCACTAGAAATAACAAATTGAATGACAAATTATTTGAGAAGGAAAAAAAAAGCAACTTGGTCTTTCCATATTATCAGCTCGGTTACCGAGCATTTGGGAATAATTTAGAAAAAAATAAAATAATCCGCGATTGGTGATTCTATCACCGCATTTAATATGTGGATGATTTGAGAACAAATCCATTTTCTTTAGTGTGTTGATGTTGTCAGTATTGGGAGAAATGAAAAAGTGAGACAAAAGAGTGATTGCTAAGCAATAGGAATTACACTTAGGTGATTCTTTATTAACATTTTATAATAATTTACCTTCGTGAATAGTGCCAACCCTTTAATAATTATTCGTAAAAGTTCTGACTATTCACATGTACACAACAATGATAAAAATGAACTACGACTGTCTAGGTCCTTGTATATGAGCTATGCACTTTTAGAAAGTGAACTGTGATCAAGAAAGCTAAAAAAATGGAATATTATTTTGGCTAACATGCATAAAAATGTAATAAGTAGGGTAGTGAAAAATTAGACGTTCCCAGAAAAAAAATAGTATTGGGTGCTATGTGAAGACTTCCTATCTCCATCTTTTCAAATTATTAGCTTTATTTATAAAGGCGGGGATGCTCCTAAATTGTTGTACTTCATTTGCTTTATAATACTCATATTTTACACCCAAAAAGAAAAAAAAAAAATAAATATGAGTGCTCTTCATTTTTAATCCTTGCAAAAGCTGAATTTTCACGCATACGATCTCTACACTCGACTAGATACAAGCATAAGCGCACCTCCAAACAGCATGTAGGAGAACTTCCTTTGGAAGTTTCTCTGCATCCACCCACCAAAGAATATATAAAAAAACATTATCGTGATTACAAAGTCATATTGGAGGCAGCAGGTGTTGCTTTATTAATACATTTAATATTAAAAACTCTATAATGAGATAAGTGCAAGTAGGTACTAATTGATACCTTACAGTACATATCAAGTCACCCAGGACGATTCCTCATGAATAAGAAATTGCTCCATTTTTTTCTTTTTACAAAAAATCATTTCTTTATGGTGGGTGAATCCCGTGGGTTGTACTTGTCGGCGTTTTATTTTTAAATGCTAATCCTAGGTTTTGAAACAATCTCATGTGACTTGAAAACATTCACTTTCAGAATACTTTGAAAAGAAAAAAGGAATATCTAAGATTGGCAAACCTGTCATTACAACCTCACCACAACCTCACCAATATGTTGACAGACAATAAATCTATTCACATGACCCCAACCAAACTTATGGAGAAAAAAAGGTGACCAATTAACCATTAGGCCAATTGCCTTGGTGGCCAGATGGTCACAATATTATTGATACTCAAATTTGGACAAAAATTCCAAATTGCATATCTCATTGCTCAAACAACTTTTTTAAGTGACATTTCTTTTTGTTTTATATAATTTTTCAAGAGAATATCATGAAAAACACAATTTTTTTTAAAAAAATAGGAGGAATCAAACTATTCGAACTTGTCTCTTGCTATTTGTGCTATTGCAAGAAGTTTGAGAGAGCAAAACTTCCAGAGTGTGTATCTTATTGCCCAAATACATTTTTTGGGTAATATTTCTTTTGATTTTGCATAACTTTTGCAACAATTTTGAGGGGACAAAACTTCGTGCATATCTCATCGCTTTGACAATTTTTTTGGGTGCATTTCTTTTAATTCTACATAACTCTTCAAGAGAAATTTCATGAACAATAGGAAATTTCTACAAAATAAAAGGAATCAAGGTTTGTACTGGACTAGACATCTAAACGTGTGCACCACGAATGGAGAAAGTCTCATAACCTTACTTTGCGAAGACTGTAAGATGATCAAGCCTGTATGTACTAAAGTTGCACCTGCATGAAGTTGGACGATTGACTTTGTAAAAAAATGGATGGTTTTATGCATGAGGAAGGGGATGAAATGGGGTTATAAGAGATATACTAGTTATACCTTTATATGTCCTTTAACCATTTAATTCATGGGGATTTTGGAACAAATCCATTTTCTCTTATGGAGAAATGAAAGAATGAGATAAAGATCGGTCTTCAATTGATAGACAGAAGACATATTTCATGAGCAAAATATCCCATGTCTTTGTCCATTCATATCTTGCTTAAGTACTCGGATTGCAGGTGAAAAGATTTAATTTTGTAAATCATGCATTCGTTCTTGGCGAAAAGATCGTGCATTGATTTTTTGTATTTATCATAGATTAATTATGGTGCCCCCATGTTTTAATCGACAGATGGGCAATGTTGCGACTTTTCTAGTTGCAATAAAAGACAAAACGTAGGTCTATTGAACTTTTAGGGCAGGGCAGAGATGGAGGACACCATTGCTGGCGGATTGTACAGCTGGTATGGTGACCTTCAACTTTATGGAGCGGGACAGAGTCATCATCAAATCACTGCGGGAAAGCTGGATCAGATTTGACGTTTTTACGTACAATCGGGGACCTCTTGTTGTAAGTTGCAGACAAAAGACACGACTTCGTCAAAAAACAACTTGAAATTGTCCGGTCTTGAAATGTCACCGTTCGAGAAAGCAATCGGAACTTTGTCAGCGCGAGTTCTTTGGATACTCTCCAAACCGGCCGTGTATGGGAACGTATGGTTTGGCTCATGTACGTGTACTCCATTGGAAAACAAATCTAGGTTGTTGTCAGGTAGATCGAAGTGCCAGGTGCCGGATGTATAACTGATTTGATTCACCAAATTATAAGATTTTGTACTGGTAAATGAATCTCGCAAAACTCTAAACTAGCTCGTCGTGTTCCTAAGTAGTGTCAAAGCAAATAGGGTGATATTAGATTGTACAATAACAAAGATGGAACTAGCTGCTCTTGTATCGAAACCAGCCAGATTAGGCATGTTGGCTGCTAATTCACTGTTAATTGAGGTTGCTTGGATTGCCATAGTGCCCGTTGGGTTTGTCTTGATAGTAATGGTTCTAACGAGGGAAGGAGTAGTTGCGACTGGTGTTAGGTAAAGGGGTCTATTATATGGGGGGTGACGTGCTATAAGAGCTAGTAAAGTTTTCTCGGCTCTTTTGTGAAGGGCGGCATTTTACTCTTTGCATTCATGATTCGGGATTTTTAGGTGTGAGATGCTAGTAAGTTTTGAAAGTAGAGGATGCGAATTGATACGAGAGTTAAAACTTAGAAGATGGTTTTTGTGATTATTTCAGGTTTAAAAACACCAATCACCTACGGCATATGTGCCCACAAATTACAATCCGACTAGATTGGTCCGGCTGCTAACGCCCAAATTTATTTTTTTTTCTATGGGCCTATGTCCATGCTTGGAAGACCATCTTCCTACATGCACTTTGGAACACTTGGTAGAAATTAGTGCTTTTGACAGGACACTTGAACCGTTCCGCATATAAAAGAACAGAACCTTTTTTTCGCCATTACCGGTAGATTTTTGAAGAAGTTGTTTAGTTGTCAACAAATATCGACGGAGACTGATTCTCTTGGAATTTAGTGTTGACTTACCAACACTCTTAGAAAATCATAAATCTTTTCAACAGTTTGTAAATTTAAAATTTTTCATTCTTTATTTTACCAATCACTAAGGTTTACAAACACTTTTTTTTATTTTACGGATTTTTATTAGGTTACCTAATCTTGATTTGAGTTATTTTTATTTTACCCAATCACTAAGGTTTACAAACACTTGTTTTGACTTTATGGATTTTTATTAGGTCACCTACTCTTGATTTGAGTTATTTGTCAATATTTATTCGGCTTCTTTTTATCTATCCATTTTTATTATTGCTTACCATCTTTTATACATCTTTCTTGATGATGATTAGTTTCGCGTCGAGCCATGGACCAAAAATCATCCGACTTTTTTTTAACAGTTTGCATGCTTATTTGCCTATTTTTCAGTCGTCGAAAATTTCATTTTTTGGAAAAAGAATGATAGAAGCATCTTAATTTTTGTACAATGCTAATTTTGGTGTCAAGGACTGCATTGACCGCTGCTCCAACTGCACGGTTCCCGTGTCGAGCTGCACCGGCCTGACCCGCCAAATTGTCCCGCCCAACTGAGCCGTGCAAATATCCCCCGTCGAACCCGGGCTAACAGCAGTGCCTACGGAGGACACGAAAGGACCTAATCGTGGCCACCGTAGTGTCATCTTTGATAGGGTGTTTCCTGATGGGGACATTGGCCAATCTTCCCTTAGGCTTGGCTCCGGGCATGGGCACAAACGCCTACTTCGCTTACACCATGGTCGGGTTCCACGGGTCCGGTAAAGTAGCTTATAAAAGCGCCCTCGCGGCCATATTCATCAAAGGCTTGATCTTTCTCCTGTTGTCTGCGGTCGGATTGCGAGCAAAACTTGCACAGCTGGCCCCGAAGACTGTCCAGGTTTACTTGATGGCGGGCATCGGCTTGTTTCTCGCATTCATTGGTTTATAGAACAATCGAGGAATCGGACTGCTGCCCTATATCTTCTGACGTATCCATTTAGCCGATCGACTCGATCAATCACATATACATAAACTTCATGAAAAAGTATGAGATGACATACGTACACGGAGATGAATTTTGCATCCCCTACGTAGAAGATTTCATTATCATGACAAGTCATCATGTCCAAAGTACAATCTCAATCGCTCATCAGTTTTTTAGGACGACATATCAAGATCTTTAGGACAAATTAAGATAACTTGCATTTTCTAAACTGCTCAACAACGACAATGAATTAGGTATATTCATTTTGTAGAAAATGAGTGATTTAGAAAATATTTTCTAGAAAATGATTACTTATACTGTTTAGAAAAATTAATCAAGAAAAAATATTTTCATCATCGATAACAATTTATGCCTAACAATTTTCATGGGCGATAAAAAAAATTTCCTTTGATTTATTTTTCTTGTTGATATAAATGATTATTTTTTCGAAATTTTTTTCAAATCATTCATTTTTTGGAAACAATTTGACCTAAGTGGGCTCACTAAGTAATTTTATGTTTCAGGCGACATAATGTGCTTGGGCAATCGCATGGAGAGCCCGACCTTGTGGCCCGGCATAGTAGGGTTCATAATAGTCGTATGTTGCCTGGTGAATAACGTCAAACGGGCGATGGTATACGGCATCGTCCTCGTCACGGTCGTGTCGTGGCTCTGGAACACCGCCGTGACGGTGTTCCCGGATACGAAGCAAGAGAGGTCGCACGACCGGTATCTCAGGCAGATCATGGACGTCCACTCGATCAAGACCACGGCCGGAGCTTTGAGCTTCGAGGACATCGACAGAGCTAGTTTCTGGGAGGCTGTGGTGACGTTCCTATACGTCGACATACTCGACACCACGGGGACACTGTACTCGATGGCCAAATTCGCCGGCTTCACGGACACAAACGGCAACTTCGAGGGCCAATACTGTGCTTTCATGTCCGACGCGTCATCCATCATAGTAGGGTTGCTGCTTGGGACGTCGCCTGTGACGATGTTCATTGAATCCTCAACGGGGATCAAGGAAGGCGGTCGGACGGGTCTAACGGCGGTAACCATGGCAGGCTACTTCTTCCTGGCCTTCTTCTTCACGCCGTTGCTCGTCTCGATCGCGGCGTGGGCGATGGGGCCGCCACTGATCCTGGTTGGGGTGCTAATGATGAGGTCGGTGGTGGAGATCGAGTGGGAGGACATGAGGCAGGCGATCCCGGCGTTCGTGACGATAATCCTCATGCCTTTGGCGTACTCCATAGCCTACGGCATGATCGGCGGCATTGGGACTTTTGTCGTCTCGTGCGCCGGAAAATCTTTGGGAGGTACGAGATTTGGAGAGACATGGGGCAATGCAACCCTCGCAATGAGGCCTCGAATGGGAACAACAACAGCATTCGTGGGCGTGACAAGGTTCTTGAAGCTTGATTCAAACGTAAATATGGAGTACATAAAATCAAAGGGTAATTACACTGGAAGTTCCAAAACTTATCGCGAAAGTGTAATTGAGTCTTAAAACTTAAAAATAAAAACAATCAAGTCCTTTAAATTATCACGAAAGTTTAAAACTTTCAAAAGATCGAATCATATTCTAAAACTTATTATGAAAATGCAATCGAGTTCTAAATCTTTTAAAAAGTGCAATAAATTAAAGGACTTAGATTGGATCAATTTGACAAATTTTAGGACTTGATTGCTTTTTCTAAAAATTTTAAAACTTAATTGCAATTTGAGACAAGTTTTAGGACTTAATTGCACTTTCATAACAAATTCTAGAGCTTCCAATGCACTTATCCCTAAAACCAAATTGAGAAAGACCAATTCTGTTTCCTTTTCAATAGCGAGAGATTCAACATTTTTTTGGGATAACTTATGGGAATATGTCAGTTTAAACTTAGCTATACCTGAATCTATTTGTCTTTTATTTTTATTTTTTTGGTGGTGTAAGATCAGTGAATACGTGTAGCATCGGAGTCTTATACCTTTCCATAACCAAGAATTCTCCCGTGATCTCGGCCATCGACATTCTCGGTGTTCGGTTTCGGATCTAAGACCTATGAAAGGAGCCGACGCGCATCCGGGGCAAATTAGTTTGGAAATTTGAACATGAAAGGGAAGGTAACTAGCTAAAAGAACAAGCAAGATCCGGCTACATGACCAAAACATAAGCTTTGGATCCGTCACAGCCCTTTTGAATGATCGCTTCCGGAGCAACAGAGACGTCCCGGAAGTCGCATCGCAACCTGTCTTGACGCTTTGATGCGGCGAGTGCGTTCAATTGAGAGTCCAGAACTCCAGGTTTCAAGGCACGGTGACAGATGCCTCGGCCATGACAATCGACAGCAGCAATCTGCTGTCCAAAGTGTCTCCATGGCTGCCTTTAGCATTTTCCATGACAAGGTAAATCTAGGCCTTAGTGGCCATGGCCTCGTGAAGCTCCACCGCATGCTGGTGCCTAATTAGTCTCATGACAGAGACCTCTCGCTTAATATGATCAATTCTTCCAACTTTCAAAACCTTCTCTTTGTCGATCGTCTCGGCGACAATGCTCATGTTCACGAGCCATTGCAAACCTTAGTTTCCCATGTCGCAGTACATGTTCAAAGACCAAAAGTATCAGTCACAAAGTTTGCAGGTGCTCATTTTGGCAACTCTGATACATAGCACCAAATGCAATGGCACAAATCAAGCGCACGGCTGCAAAACTCACATACAGATCATTTTTAGTACTGAACACATTCACCCATTGCTTGCGGTATAGCAAAGAACAAAATCACTAGGATTTCTTTCCGCAAAACTTCCTCGAGATATTGGAGTGGGAGGAGGTTGAGTGTAGCATCAATGTCTGAAGTGCCTCACATTGGTGAAGACGAGCGAGACGCCATACTTGTTACAACATTCTATGGCATCCTGATCTCTAATGCTTCCGCCAGGTTCTGCAATGACAGCAACCCCACTCTGACAAGCTTCTTCTACTGCATCGTTCCAAGCTGCACATGAACAGGAGAACAAAGACTCATCATGGACGGATTACATGGATATTCAGCTTAGTAAATCCACCTTGACATTAGATGCGAGACTTCAGTACAAAATTGTGAATCACAGTTTCTTGGCATTGACTTCCATATGTCATTTTCTTAAAACCTAACCATTCCTGGAAGTTAAGTAGGATAAGTACATAACATTAATGTCCCAAATTGTCACTGGCAGCGTAATCAGCCGCACCATGACTTGCCTCAAAACTCTCAAACTAGTTAAGTGGAGCCATTATAGCCATTAAGTTGTTTTCCCCACTGTTTTGGGCTATTCCACCACCATCATAAGTAATAAAAGAAAAATAAGCTTGATTGTTACCGAATGGGAAGAATGCATCACTCGCCAGAGCTGCCCCCTTGGCCTCCTCTCCGGATTTCCTCATAGCTATCCTCAAACTCTCCAAACGGTTTGGTTGTCCGCTTCCCATGCCCAACATGCACTTGTTCTGGCCACAGTCAAGAAATAGTATTCAGCTCTCCCATCAACTTGCGAGCAAAAGAGAGATAAAACAAAGCGGCATGACAAAAATACCTTGGCTATGACGATGGCATTGCTCTTGACATGCTTAACGCAGAGCCATGCAAACTTAGCATCTTCAAGCTTGCTCTCTTGTGGAGTCATCCCTGAGACCGCATTGAATTGGATGTCTAAGGGAGTTAAATCATCAGAATCCTGAGCCAGCCACCCCCCACCGACCTGTCTCAGTGAAAGCTTCCCTTTTTCGTTCTTCTTCGCTTCAAGGATCCTCAACGTTTTTGATTTCCCACGGAGAACCTCTAGCCCCTTCTTTGAGTACTTTGGTGCCACCACAATCTCATAGAACATCCGAGTTTCACCATCCGTTGGGCTTCTGAACTCCCGGATTTCCCTAGCCAAGTTCTATATGCACAGTAGAACATTGCAAGGATAGTGTCAATGTTTGGCTTGATCAATATTAGTAAGTGAAATATTATAATCCTGAATCGACAATAGGAGACCCGCATCTACACCGCTAATTTTGTTTCATTTTTGAGGGATGCCTGTGCTGAACGAGATTTTAAGTTTACTCACATGCTCCTTTTTATTTATCAGCAAATTCTCATATGGTAAAGAACATGACCATAGGCCTAACATTTGCCCTAGTTCTTAGCTCAAACTAGTTGACTCAAGAATGAGCTTCCACTCTGGAACTAAATGGATAAAATATGATAAGTCTCTTTCAGATTGTTATATCTGGATCCAGTGAGTCTACCATATGAGGAAATTAGAATTTTTATTTCACTTACATAATGAAATAAGAATTTACCTCATCAATTTCTACATTGAAGGCCACTATACCACCAAATGCACTGACTGGATCTGCTTTGACTGCTAATCTGTATGCTTCAAGAATATCACCACGGGAAGCCACCCCACAAGGATTTGTATGCTTTACAACAACGCATGTAGGGTCGCTAAACTCGGATACACAATTCCAGGCAGCATCCGCATCCAGATAGTTATTGTATGACATTTCCTGCAGCATCAATACATAATTCACAACAAATGAGAGATAGATCTGCTATTGTTATCATGATCTGTTGATGAAGAAAAAGAACTTTGTGGAACAAATGACTCCTGCAATTGCTCATACACTTCTGAAGAGCATCTTATCTCATCTCAAAGACACATGGTTGAATAGTTCAAAAGGAAGCCAATTAGTCTCCTGTAGCGCCGATCTCCTTCGAAAACCATATTAGCGTTTACTATAACTTAACAAATATTGGTGTTTTACTATAACTTAACAATCTGCACACTCAAATATAGAGATAGTTGACCTGAAAAAGAAAATAATCTAGATGCTCCTTGAGAATGATTCGTAGAATTTAATTACGCCACCAGCCAAACCAAAAGTTCAAGCTACCCTGTTAGATGGAGTAGTTTGGTGTTTAAATGCTCTATATTTTCCATCACACAGGCTAGGATTTTACCAAAGATTAAAGGGTGGAAAATCATTACGTTGAAGAAGCAAATAAAGTGCCTGAGAGATTCGAAATGAGGACCTCCTGCTCTAACACCATATTGATTTCATGACACCTTTGTCAATTTGTCAAAAAGCTTAAGATATTAGAAGAAGGCACGGTCTGTTAATTTAATTCTCTAACAAGATTCATTTTTAGAAATTGCCTCCTCTATCTCATGAAATTTTAAAAGCTAGATAATTACTAGATCCATTTCAATATCAACATCCTCAAAAGATTGATTTTGATTGAATTATATGACACTCGAGGACTCACCTTTCCATGATGTTGGATTGCAGTCGCAATACCACCTCCATTAACCTCAGCGAGACTCTTGTCCACATAAAATGCAGCCTTCTGGTGGGGATTTTCACCATAACGGAGAGAACTTTTAAGAGATAGAGGCACCGTTAAACTGGGAGGGAATTTCTCTGTCAAAAAGAAGAGTCATCAACCTCTATATTAATCAGTTAAAAACTGACAGGGTAACACAACCTACTAAAATTACCAATCCCTCAAATAAACAAACTAAAGGATACATCTGAACCAAGTCTCTAAGAAAGCCCCTCATTTGCATGTGTTTAGACCTACATGCATTTTTAATTGCCCTAGACATCAATTGAGAACACGAAACAGATGAATACCTCCAGTTGTTTGTCTCCAGAGCCACTCTGACACTGCAGAATCATAGGAAGCAACATGCTGAAAGGCCTTCCAAGCAAGTTTTCTACGGAACTGTTGATCATCTCCATTACTCTTCAGGAACTCCAGTAGCGCAGGGTAGTCATGTGAATCAACCACAACGAGGACATCCTTATGATTCTGTTGGGAGACAAATGTTAACATCAATTCAGATTAAGAACACGTAATGGTACTTGATGCAAAAATTATCAGAAAAATCTACCACATGCACATTGATATTTAGAGGGGCAAAGCCAGCAACAACTCTTCAAAAAAAGTGTATCATATTAGACATAACTTTTATAGTTTATAATTTAACAAGCATCACAAGAGAAATTGTTGTCTTAGCAAGCGCGAGAGAAATCATTCCCCAAATAGTAAGAAGAGAATCTGGAGCCTCAATCTCAATGTAAAAGTTAACATGCTCTCAATCAGTTACATGCCTCAGTTATCAGTGCCATTGTAGGCTGTAGCAAAGTTTGCATGATATCAGCAAGCCCAATGTGACTGAAGACACCAATACAGCATGTTCCAGCATATGTCCAAATTGATATGCAATGAAGCAAAAAGGAAACATAAAGAAGTCTATGCTCTAATAACAATGAACATGAACATGAACATATAATAGTGAAAAACCTTTGCAGCAGCTCTGATCATGGCAGGACCACCAATATCAACATTCTCAATTCCATCTTCAAATTCAATATCAGCCGCAGAGGTAACTTTGTCATAGAAAGGATACAAATTAACCACCACTACATCAAAAGTACCTGCAAAAGTTCCATCTTGCATTTAGTATAGTAAAATCGTGCAGGAATGCCAAGAACATTATTCGTTAGTGCTCAGAATTTCTAAGTTGAAAAACTGTCAGAATGTTACTACAAACATTAGCATATACAAGTTTATGAATTTGTTTGAGGAGACCTTAAATGCAGGTTGCATGAACCTACAAGAAAACTCACCAATTCTATGCTTATCAAGAGCCTCCATGTGATGCTGTTGATCTCTCCTAGCAAGGATTCCTCCATGAATATGAGGATGCAAGGTCTTTACGCGACCATCCAGCTGTTAAATAAAGTAACATAACATTCCCAAGTTAAAATCTAAATCATTTTGCCAAAAGAAGATTCTTTTCTATGTGGCGTGTGCCTGTTGAAGAGAAAAGAGATGAAATTATCATATGCAAAATGTTAAAGAGGGAAATCCTCTGTCAAAGTCTCAAACAACAGAGAAATCACAACCGCTCAAAATGAGAGGCATCATGACACATACTTGGAATGTACTAACTGTGATCTTGAATTTAGTAGAGAAGTAATTCTCCTTAGTGAAGGGTGCTAGCATGCATCCTGCATATCCGCATCTGATTTCTCTTGAGAATCAAGATTAGAGTGCACTCATTGCAACTTTTAGTAAGACAGAGTATTTGCAGAGAAGAAGAAAAGAGATGCGCTTGGTTTTAATGGTTCAACAAGTTTGTAAGGATGAATGGATCTCAAAGACGGACGGAAGAAAAGTTTGGGCCATTGGGTGCTGTATGCTGCCTAAGGACAAATGGCACTCAAATTCACAACAGAATCCCGAAAATACTCAGTAGAGGAACTCTTGAAAATCTTTGATGAGCATTATTGACTAGAAATTGATTTCTTTGTCATAATTGGGAAAGTCTTGAGCAGTCTGAAATGGTCAAGGTATCCGATTTATACCACCATTGTTGAGAATAGATGTAGCATGATAATGTTAGCAAAAGCTGTGAAAATCCTCGGTAAGTCACTTGAAGCCAAGAGGGATTTTGTCATATGGCATCAGTTCAGTTCCAATCTTGACTGTCATCATCACTCGTTACAATCAGCCTCCTAAGACGAGGCAACTTAAGAAAGAAAAGAATAACTAATGCAAGTAAGGGACAAAGAAACAAACCATCTCAGGGAAGCAAGTAAGCTGTTCCACTTTGGTGACAGACAACCCGGCATTTTCCAGAGCAGTTGCGGTTCCCCCAGTTGAGACAACAGTATACCTAAATGTTTTAATCGGTTAAGACAACATGAACACTTGAATGTGCTGACCTGACAAGTACATATACCATGCGTGCCTCTGTATAAAATACTATCTGCAAGCAATGAGACGTGCCTAAAATCCAACCAAAACATTGAGGCTTCAGCACCAAAGCTACACACACAAATGCGCACGCACACACAGGCACAGGCACAGGCACAGGCACACAAGAGAAGTGTGCAAGGTAAAGTCCTCACCCCAATTCCTGGAGGCCCTTTCCAAGAAAACCCAAATCAGTTTTATCGGACAAAGATATCAATGCCTGCTTGCTCCCTGGAACATTTGGAGAAAGGGAAAAGATTAGATTTTTTTTTTCCATTAGATAATGAGGCACACGCCCAAGAAAAAGAGAAAAAGCAGCCTACTTCATAACTCAAGGACCGTATATATATCAAGATTGCGCTAAATAGTAGACAGGATCGAGAGAAAACATGACATGCACAATCTCGACAGATAAGATCAACGAAGGATTAAAGACGCGAGAGAAAAGAGGGGTACGAGGAGCAGAAGGCCGAGGCTCCTTGTCGGGCGTGTAGAGAATCTCAGCCTCCGCAGCCATGGCTTTAATCGGAGAAGCAGCGCACGACGAACACGATTGAAGTCGAACACACGCCACAGGTACCTGCAACCCCCACGAGGCAAGACGGAGAGAAAGCAGATAGGATCGAGAGCTGAGACTGGAAGCCACACAAAAAGAGAAGGACAAAACGAAAACGAAAAGGAAACACAGATTATGAGATGAACGGATTGCGCCTGAATTTCTACCGGGTGAGAGGTGGAAGGGCGAGTTCTGGTCCGATGAGTGGTGGAGGAGTGAAGCAGAGAGCTCCGGAACGCGGCGGCGGCGGCGGCGGAGGTGGAGGCGGCGGCGGCAGAACCCAACATGCTTTGTTCTGTTCTGTGCTTTGCTTTGTGAGTGTTTAAGCAAATCCCTTACTTTTTCGCGCGGCGCCGGAAGACTGTCGTGCACGTGGTAAAGGAACAAAGGAAAAATGCCAAGTGCTTTTGATGTTGCATTTTTCGCTCGTGCGAATAAAGTAGGTGTTGGAGACACAGTTGCCACCCTTGAAATAATTAATAATTTCCTTATTCATCACCTAATTATTTCCAAAATTTGGAGAGAAATTCTTACCATGGAGAGTGGATATTAATAATCAGAATCAAGCTATTTTGGAAATTCAATTATTGTATAAATAGGAATATATTTCGTTTATTCACTCTACATATTTTTCCTAATAATGTCCATGCAATAGTATAAATAGAGCTTGTGTATATACAAGGTTTCTCTAAGAAAGTAATATACATGTATAGGAGACTAAAATCGAACGTAATCTTTTCTACTGGCAAGGGAACACAATTGGAGCACAATTTTTTGATAAAGGATTTTCATACATTTTAAGAAAAAACTACACATAAACTATTTCTTAAGCTTTTTCCTAATTTTTTGAAAAAAAAAATTTGGAACTTTTTAATTTATTTTTAATTTCTAAAAAAATTAAGAGAGAAAAAAAGAAATAAAAATAAAATATTTTCAAGATTTTGGAAAAAGGAGAGAAAAAAGATGAAAAGGCCAAGCCCAGGAGGTGAGGAAAGAAAGGGCCGGGCTGAACCCCCGCCCTCCTTTATTTTAATCTCCTACTATTTGCTTGTCTACCAATTTGTCCATTTTTGTTGTTTTCATTTTTTGATGACTTACCTGGCCGACAAAATCAAGTGTCGACAAGGCCTACTTCAATTTATTTTATTGATAAGCAAGAATCTATTGATCAATAAATATAACAGTCTAACCAATTGTGACGAAGAATTATGAAGAGAAGAAAGAACGAAATACTATTTCTCGACTTTAATAACTGAACCTCAGGAGAAATCTTCATAGTCGCGAGAGCCTAAATAGCACTTCATCCCAGAATCGATAATAAGCAAACCTCCAAGATCTTATAAACACTAATGGACCACAAACTATCCAGAAGCCAACAATGAACCCCAACAGTATGCCCATGTAAAACCACTTTTTCTCGCTATTATCATTGTCACCATTGTCACTAGCTTCTTCTGTCCCATTCGCAGTAATTGAGCAACTTTTGTTGAGAAGAAGCCCGCATAATCCGAGGTTTCCTTCGAAAGAACTTTTGGAAAACGTGAGAAACTGTCCTCTTGTTGGGATGTTTCCTACAAGTTGATTGTTTGAGAGGTTCAGTAACGAAAGGAAATTAAGATCTGCAAGCTGAGCTGGTATGTTTCCACTGAGGTAGTTCCTTGATAGGTCCAGCGATTCAAGTTGATGTAGATTCCCCAAAACAAGAGGAATTGAACCCGAGATGGCATTGTGCGATAGGTTGAGGACATAAAGTGCTTTGAGATTTCCAAGTGTATCTGGTATTGGACCCTCCAATCTATTGCTCGATAAGTCGATCAACTTGAAAATCGTCGGGATCTTAACAAGTTCTTGCTGTAGATCTTTCAAGGTTACACTTATTGTATTTTCATAGTGAAACCCATTAAATGGGGAATAGGAAATCTGATACTGCAGGTGATTAAAGTCGACATTAGCCTTCATAGCCTCCCAAGATGTGAAGAGACTAGCAGGAAGTGTGCCATGAAAATCATTTGAAGACAAGTCAATGATTTGAAGCATCTGCCAGGTGTTGTGACTATGCGGACATCTAATTTCCCCATGCAATTTGTTGGATCTTAAATTAAGGACACGAAGACTCGATATTGACTCAAAATGGCATGGAAATGTAGTGTTTATTTGATTGTCCCCGATGTTCACTAATTCCAATGCCGTGCAATTTGCCAACGACAATGGAATATGCCCTTGTAACAAATTCTTACCGATATCCAATGTCTTCAGACCGCATGTTCTCGGCATGTTTTGTGGAATATCTCCGTAAAACTGGTTATTCCTTAGATTCAATACCTTGAGGGACTCCATCATTAAACAATCAGGAATAGTTCCATTCAAATGGTTATGCGATAAGTCGAGCACTTCAAGATGACCAGCTTTGCAAATAGACTGTGAGATGAACCCATGGAAATTATTCTTTGAAAGGGAGAAGAACATCAAGTTCTGTAAGTTGTTGCCAATGTCATCCGGAATAACAGAATTTATGTTATTACTTGAGAAATCCAAGTAGTAAGCAGATGATGGCAAGGGTGGCATATTCCCTCGGAGAACGTTTGAATGGAGGTCGACAACCTGCAGTCTCATTCCAAAAGTATAATTGTCCCGGGGTGTTTCGCAATCTTCAAAGAAGTTATTGGAAAGATTGAGATATGTTGATTCCCATATCCATCTTGGCATTTCCCCTTGAATATGATTGTGGGAGAGGTCGAGGAAGATAATTTTGGATTGGTTAACCAAAAACTGAGGCAATGTTGTCGACTGGCATGAAGCCAAATTTAAAGATGCAAGGATAGGGAATGAATATGACTGGGAAGCAGTATTTGTGACATCAATGGAAAAACGATTGTAGGAAAGATCCAAACCTGAAAGATTTCTTAGCTGCTGAACCAAATTAATATGGAATGAGCCACTAAAATTATTGGAAGAAAGGAAGAGGTACTTGAGCCCTCTGAGTTCCCATAAAGATGTCGGTAGTTCTCCTCCTATATTGTTGTCGCTCAAATCAAGTACTTTCAGCATGTGCGATGGAGCATCAAAAGATCCCTTCAATTGACCAGAAAATCGGTTGTCAGAAAGATATAGCTCCTGAATCGATGGATGTGTGAACAGAGATGAAGGAATATTTCCTTCAAGTAAATTGGATTGCAGGTTGAGAATAAGAAGACTGGAGAGGGATTCCCATTGTGTTGAATCAATTGGACCAGTTAGATTATTGGATGCCAAAATGATTTGTGTTAGATTCTTGGACTTGCTGAGTGATGGAATTGGACCAGTAAATTTGTTGGATGAGAAGTCCAAAAATGATAGTCGAGAGAGATTAGTGAAAGAGCTTGGGATATTTCCATCAAAGTTGCACACCTCCAATTCTACTCTTGACAAATTCTGGAGATTACCAATTGAATCTGGAAGCCTCCTGGAAATATTAGTGAAACTAAGAATCAACGTCTCAAGAGAACCATTCTCTGGAAATCCTTGCAAAGTACCCTGAAGGAGTGGGTTGAGTGATAGGTCAAGGGTCTGAAGTGTTTGTACCTGGAAGATTTCATGAGGTAATTCTCCCTGTAGGCCAACTTCCCTTAGGCTTAGAGTTTTCAAGCTAGAGAAATTTGCTAAGAACCTAGGAACTATGGGGGATAAGTCATTGCGATCGAGTCGAATGACCGACAGATTAGCAAGAATCATTAGAGAAGGGTCAACAGGACCAGACAGAGAACAACAAGACATGCTCAACACCTCAAGTTTCGGCACTGAAGAAGACAAGGCGTCACACCACTCACTTCCCTCAGCAGACACATTGACCCCATCAAGATACAGCTCTCTCAACTGCCCCAAATCCCCAATGAGCGACCTCAAAGGGGGCTTCTCAAGTTTTAGCAAAGCCTCATCAATGCAATAATCAAAACTGAGATCAAGAATACGTAGCTTCGTCAAGCGTGATAGCTCTGCAGGAATTTGCCCGACGAATCCAGCATTGGACAAGTTGAGATGTGCCAAGTGGCTGAGTTTCGCGAGGCCCGATGGAATCTTTGTGAATTTGAATTTGCTGAAGTCGTTGAACGCCAAATTTAGGCTCCGAAGGAACTCGAGCCTGAAGAGGCTCGATGAACCGTTGATTCCACCAGAGATCGACTCTTTGCTCAAATCGAGACCGACCACGAGACCGTCCTCGCACGTCACGCCGCTCCATGATTCAGCGCTTAGGTCCCACTGTACTAGCTTGGAAGACTTGGAGGCCTTGAAGACGAGGCTGTTTCTCAGCTCGAGCAAAAGCGGTCTCTGGTTGACGCCGGGACACTGGGCTGAAGCTAAAGCCCTAGCATCGTCAAAGAAGATGAAGACGGTGTATATCGCAAGAACAAACCATGAGATGATCGAACCGTTCATCGGAAGAGTTTGAGGAAGAGAGCGGGAGCAGGGAACAGGGAAGAGAGACTCAACCAGAACAAAGTCGAACACTGGGGAGTGAAGGAGTCTTCCAAAGAAAGTGCAAAGCCTTATGTTAATATATATAATAGCATTTGACCATAATACCAAAATACATATACTATAATCTCTTTCTTTTATTAAATAAGTAGATTCAAGAAAAGAAATCAAAAGATTTATTTATATTTGAATTTTGATTGTAATAATTTTATAGTACTATCAAAAAGCAAAAAAAGTATAAACTATATAATTGGAAAATGCAATGGATCAATTATGAAATAGGAAATAGGAAAATACAATAATATGTTCAAAAAAAAGAATGAAAAACCAAATAAGCATAAACTACGCATAAATTTCTCTTTTATTAAACCAAAAGACAAAATGAGAAGAAAAAAGAAAAAGACAAAAGTAAAACAATGAAAAAAGGGCACTGTCTTTAGTGGTTTTAAAAGCAAAAAAAAAAAAAGAGGGAAAAATTTAAAAAGATTTATTAAAATTATAAGAAAGAAGAAGCGAATTGTGTGCACGTGGAATTGATCCATCATGCACGCTGGGGAAGTACCATGAGCCCACCTCCACCGGACTATTACTTACTTTGAGCGTGTCGAAGGAGCAATCAACTTAAAACGCACCGTAAATCTTGATAGTCGCCCCGGATTCTCTCTTTTAGTATTGCACATTGATATATTTAAAGGTTTTCTTCCCTTAGTCAAAATATAACGTTGAAACGCTAATCGAATCTTGCAATTAAATCAATTTGAAAATAGCAAAGAAATTTACGAAATTTGTATAATTCCATCCGAATACTGATACCCACATCCGAGCTAGAGTTAGATTTACGCTAGCCGAACAAAAGAACGTCCTTTTGTTCCGTGTGCCGCTACTCCGCTGTTCCGCTACTGCAGGAAAGAAGGAAAAACCCAAAAAAAAACAAGACCCTTGCCTTTTTATTTTATTTCAAGAACAGAGAATTGCAAGGGAGGAGGGGGAGGAAAAACAGGGGATGGTGCTTCAGCGTGGACGATTCTGTCTAGTGTTAACGTTGATTGCGGCACAGATGATGTTATGTTGCTTTCTCTGCAGACTCACGTATAGGGAATAGAAGTGGAAACGCGTTTGGGTCCATTGTCTTTTTTGTACTTGTTTGCAGATTTCTCGGCGTCAATTTAAGTTGCGCTTGCCAGATGAAGAAAAATCAAACTTCAATAAATAAGCTATGGTTAGTGATGAAAATAGATATGAAAACAGAATTTGGATTATTAAAACGATTGGGAAATTTGCATATCAAGAAGCATTATATTTTATATTAAATCCAACTTGTCATGGCCATTGAAGCCAATATTGAATCGGAGATGGATTCAATTTTCATGTGAATGGGCCCATTTTTGAATTGGAGATAGTCAATGGACAAAAAGTTAACTGGAAATGTCACGACAAGTTCTCTATTAAAAGAAAGTACCTTTTGATCACTTGTTAAATTTTGTTAACTAATTGAAAACGAAAATTTTCTATCGATTGATTTTTTTTGGTTAATTTGTGCTTGTGTCTACTTAAGCGTTCCTACTATTTTAGTAATCTTGACTAGTGTGCGAATGATTCTTATAAGCATACTCAATTTAATTATATCGTAATTGTATTGTGGGATTGCATTGGGAACATATCTGCTGGGTTTTGACTTCCATGGTAGATGCTTGGTAATGTTCCATGTCCAAATTTTCTTTGCTTTTCCACCTCGGGTAATGTCATCTTGCACCACAAAGTCACGACCACATGTAAGATTATCTTTGAATGAATGTCTAGTGATGACCGAAACCAGTTTCTAAGCAGTGTTGAGGACGTTTTTCAGCCAATACTTAGAAGAGGTCTAATTGAGTCTTGTCAATTATTCATATTCGAACCAGACTTAACTAGAGAATTTAAGACTTGAACACTTGATTCAAACTCAACCAAAGCTCAATTTTTTTCGGATCGAGTTTGACTCATGATTTATTTTTATAAACTTGAAACGACTTTGTTTGATTTAACTCGGTTATCATAAATGAGTTTCTATTGGAACTTGATTCAAGCTTGAGCTCAAATTCGACTTTCATAGAATTCGGACTTATGAGACTCGTACTTGACTCAGCCCCACGCATGAAATCGTGAATAATTTGAGTGAGCTCGAGTGGCTTCATTAGTTTGCACACGAAGAAGCAATTAAAACCTGATTTCGAATAAGCATGTGAAAAAATGCTGGTAAAGCATCCAGTCTTGAGTGTCGCACATCACATTCTAGTTGAGTTATATCTATATAAATTAGGATAATTCTATTTTTAATCCTCTAATTCATAATATTTGTACAATCAGATCATCAAGAGAGCAAGTCATTATTACTTCAATGGATAGCTGGAGTCCACCATGACCTGTAATAAGCTTTTCGCATTTTCCAACCATCACCAGTCATCGCCGCGATGGCCGCGGCCAACCAAGTCCTCCATCCCTTGTCTCGTCTCTCGCTTTTCCACCTTTGTCTTCTACATATTACTTTCTTATTTTTCCTAAAATAAAACAAGTTTCTTTTGATTTTCATAATTGAATTTTACCTTTTCAATAATGTTAAAAAAAATCATCCTAGCATACGAAACTAACATACTAAGAGTTAGATAAGGACTTGACTAAGAACTGGGTAGAGTTGATTCCCAACCAAAAGAATAAAATAAAATAAAATTGAAGGATCCAATTTCACAAGCAACATGTGTTAGGAGACTAAAATCGAACTTAATCTTTTCTACTAGCAAGGGAACACAATTGGAGCACAATTTTTTTATAAGGGATTTTCATACATTTTAAGAGAAAACTACTCATAAACTATTTCTTAAGCTTTTTCCTAATTTTAAAAAAAATTCTTGGAACTTGTTAATTTATTTTTAATTTCTAACAAAATTAATAGAGAAAAGGAGAAATTAAAGTAAAAAATTTTCGGGATTTTATAATTTTTAAAAATTTTATAAAATATATTTATTTAAAAAATAATTTTTAATCTGAAAATAGGGACCTGGGTTGAGACCGACTGGAGTCCTCCGGCCCGAGTCGTCGGACCCAGGTCCGCCAGTGGGACTGGGCTCAGTACAATGAGCTCAGTCCGGTCCCAACTCAATAAAAACTAGGGAAAAAAAACAAGCCAGACCAAGCCCATTCTTTGTCTTCTACGCCCTCACTCCGCATTCCGTTAATCAAGTTCGCCACTTTCACAAGCATGAGGGCGGAAGGTTAATGCAACAGGACCTTGTCTCGACCATTTCCGGACCTCTACGCTAAAACCGCTCACTCCGGTCATCCTTCGCCGGCTAGGAGATGCGGATGTAGTGACGTTTGCAAAGTAAAAAAAAACATATACTAGATTAATGAAAGATTATCACTACGTGACTCCTATCACTACACATTCGAAGCGAGTCAAAATCGGTGGAAAACCTACACGAACTCGGTTCGAGCATTTTGTCGAGCACGTGGCGTGCAGTGGTTTGAAGAGAGAACATTAAGCATTTCCAAACTCGAACCCATATCCAGACTTCAAAGAGACCACCCAGACGTGCTCGAAATAAAACATAACAGCTCAGTAAACCCCCCCACAAGCATATGGATTAACAAAAAAAGAACAAGTTTTATGGTCCGGCCAAAACAGGGCAAGGCGACAAAAGATTCGTGGAACGAGCGCTTGATCGTAAGGGGTCCCTACCTAGCTTGGCGACGACGGCCAGAAGCAGATCTCAACACGAATCGAGCTATTGCTGGCCGTCTCAGTATCGCCAAGCCGGGATCCTCGGAAAATGGCGGACCGAAACCAAAACTCGACTCACCAAAATCGCACGCCGTGAAAGAAGGGGGGCCGGCAGGCTCGGTGGTCCCGGCTAGGGGACGCCGGTTTGTGTAGAGGAAGGCCGAACGACGCTCAGCTGGGGTGAAATTTTGGCTCTCTCACTCTCAGCCTCTCAATCTCTCCCTCCAATTTCACTCTCCCTGTCTCTCTGTGTCCAAAAACCCCCTTCCTCTCTCGGACCCTCTCTCCTTTTAAGGATGGCTGGCAGGCGCTCATGGCCCCTGCCACCGCCAGCTGCCCTGCCGGCCTGGCCCCCCGCCCTAAAATCGCGCCGGACGATCCCCTGCCACGCTCCCCCCTCTGCTCTGCTTCTGTACTTCGGAACTCCCCGCAGAGAAGCGAGGAGCGCGAGGGAGGAAGAGAAAGGGGCGCGGGCCATGGAAGGAGGAAGATGGGCCGGCCCGCCCGGGTAAAAGAAGAGGGAAAAGAAAAGAGGCCGGGCCGGCCTGGACCCGGCCCGGTCTTGCTTCTTCTTTTTCAGTACAAAAATTAATATTTTTTTAAAAAAATTATGTTTCTTAAATCTAACAAATTTTAATAAATTCTATCACTATTAATGCAAAGTCTTGTAAAATCTATATGTTATGCAATTTGATGAATTTTTTTTTTGTTTAGGGGTTCAAATTGTATAATTTTTTATGCAATTAAACCCTAAATGAACCATCAAAATTTAGCTATTAACAAGCATTCAATGACTTAGAAATCCTAGTCATTTGTCAAACTTTGTTCGCTGCTTTTGTTTGGCATCGACCTAGACAACCTTGAGGTCTGTAGCAAGATCGAGCTCTAGCTCCATCGCAACATTGAGCTCAAGCCACTAATCTAGCAGATCGAGCTCCGCCATGGCATGGAGCTCCAGGACCAGATCTGGTTCAATAAGGTTCAATGGCCAGACAAGGGAGGTGCTGGAGTGGAGTGATCCATTTTGGAAGCTCGTGGGGGCAAAGGAGAGAGGTGAGGAAGATAGGGTTTGTGTGTTTTAGTGGAGGAAGATAACGTGTGAGGAAGAAGAACATTAAAAAAAGAATGAAAGAAGAAAAGAAAAGAATGTAAGAAATTAAAAAAATTAAGCGAATAAGCATCGTGTTGTCCAAAATTGTTTATGTCAGATTATCGACGTTGTCACATAAGATGGCTGTTGATAATTAGAATGCCACATCAGCATTATAACTACATTGGCAAAGCCACAAAGCTGAATAGTTATTAATTATATTGAGATGTGTACGGTGGATACCAAGAGTCTTAAAACATGGAGTGCAAGTGTACTTGGTTCCTAAAATTTATATAAAAGAAAAAATGTAATCAAATCCTAAAATTGTCAAAAATACAACTACATCCAAATTTTTATGCAAAAATTGTAATTTGAGTACTTTCATTAGATCGGACTGTTTTGATGTTGTTTTTATTTTTATTTTTGTAGTTTTTGGAGAACATGTAGCAATGATGTTGAGAGAGAGAGAAATTTTTTTTTTTCACATTTTTTCTAATGTGCGTCCACTTAAATCCACATCACCAATTATCATTAAGAATATTAAAGAATTCCAGTCAATTTTGTCATAGATGTAGTTAATGGAAATACCAGACTATAATGAACAATTAGCTTGAGATTGACTTATCTGCAAATTCTAAGAATTATAGTTTATTATGATTTTTAAGACTTCTAATGCATTTAGTTTTTAATTATTTTTTTCTAATAACATTGTGGCATTAGATTTAGACTTTCCCAATTCAAAAGCATTTCATCTTAGTTAAAACAATCCTCACTAAAGAATTTTCTTCATTGCAATTTTTTCATTCCAAAATTCCAAGAAAATAGTTACTGTCATATTCTAATTTCTACGCTAGACATAGACCTACTTATATTTCCTCTATTGGTAAGCAAGGGTTTTATTGATCAATAAATAAAACCGTCTTTCCAATTTTAATAACTAAATCTTAAGGGAAATCTTCATAGTCATGAAAGTCTGAACAAACTCTATCCTAGATCGAAAATAAGCAAACCTCCATGATCTCATAAGCACTAAAGGACCACAAACTACCTAGAAGCCAACGATGAACCCAAGCAGTATGCCTATGTAAAACCATTTTTTCTCACTATCATCATCGTCACTAGCTTCTTCCGTCCTATTCATGGTAATTAAGCAACTTATGTTGAGCAAAAGTCTACACAATTCGAGGTTTCCTTCAAAAAACTTTTGGAAAACATGAGAAATTGTCCACTTGCCGGGATGTTTCCTACAAGTTGATTGTTTGAGAGGTTTATTGACGAAAGGAAGTAAAGATTTGCAAGCTCAGCTAGTATGGTTCCATCGAGGTAGTTCCCTAACAGGTCTAGTGACTCAAATTGATCCAAATTCCCCAAAATAGGAGGAATTGAACCTGAGATGACATTGTGCGATAGGTTAAGGGCATGAAGTGATTTGAGATCTCCAAGTGTATTTGGTATTAGATCCTCCAATCTATTGCCCGAGAAGTCGATCAACATGTACATAATCAGGATCTTAAAGAATTCCAGCTATAGACCTTTCAAGGTTACCTCATTGTATCTTCATAGTAAAGCCCATTAGAGGAGATAGATATTGCAAGTGATTGGAGTCAACATTGGCCTTCATAGCCTCCCAAGATGCGAGGAGACTCGCAGGCAATATGCCATCGAAATCATTTGAAGACAAGCCAATAATTTGAAGCATATGCCAAGTGTTACGATTATGCTAACATCTAATTTTCCCGTTTAATTTGTTGGATCGTAAAATAAGGACATGGAAACTTGATATAGACTCGAAATGGCATGGAAATGTCCTGTCAATTTGATTGTTCCCAATGTTCACAAAATCCAACGTTGTGCAATTTGCCAACGATAACGGAATTTGCCCCTGCAACAAATTCTCACTAATATCCAATGTTTATAGACCGCATGTTGTTGGGATATTTTGCGAAATATCGCTATTCAATTGGTTATTCATCAAGTTCAATACCTTGAGGGATTCCTTCATTAAATAATTAGGAATAGTTCCACACATATGGTTATGCGATAAGTCAATCACTTCAAGATAACTAGGTTTGTAAATATACTACTGATTAACCCATGGAAATTATTCTTCGAGAGGGAGAAGAAATTCAAGTTTGATAGGTTGTTGTCAATGTTATCCGGAATAACAGAAGTGATGTTACTTGAGAAATCCAAGTAGGAAGTATCTAATGGCAAGGGTGGCAATTTCCCTTGGAGCATGTTTAAATGGAGGTCGAAAACATATAGATGAAAAGTAAGATTGCCCGGGGGTGTTTCAAAATCTTCAAATAAATTAAAGGAAAGATTGAGATGCCTAAGATATTCTCATGTCCATATCCATCTTGGTATATCCCCTTGAATATAATTGTGGGAGAAGTTGAGGAAGATCAATCCAAACTAATTAGCCAAAAAATGAGGCAATGTCGTCAACATTTGATACTGCGTAATCAAATAATAATCGGAAATGAAAATGTGCAAAAAATGACCTAACGTTTATCTTTAAGAATGTACGACATTAAGCTTTAGATGCTTGTTCAATTTTGAGTAAAGGGAATTTTTAGTCATAGATTTTCACACATTTTTAAAAGAAAATAATTTTTAATCAGAAAATAGGGAATTGGGTCGAGGCCTGGGCCCCAGTCCGAACATGGGCTATGGTATGGTCCTTTATTGGCTTGGGCCATTCACAAGAACCGGGCTTCTAACAAGTCCATCTTCGGAATTAATTACACAAAGTGTCAAAATTAGCCCGTAATTGCCTAGCTTCAGCTTAAGCCCAACGTCCCACTAATTTTAGACTGAACGCCTCCTTGTTCCTGGCCATTGCAGAGCATAGAGAAGCTGAAGGCTGAACGAAAACTCCTGGGCAGTCGAGCCGTAATAACACCTCCAACCTCCAACACCATCGCGAGTTACGTCAGTCCAACACCACCCGCCATCAACGACCATCACCATATTATCCGCCGCCACCACCAGTCACGTTAATGGCAGCTGCCGCAGGCCACCATTCCGAGCGCCGATGGTTGTACATTCATGGACACAAAAACGGCCAACTGGTCGCAGCCAGTCATCAAACAAGCTTAAACTTTCAACTGGCACATCCAACAAAATATCAACCAGGAAACAAATGCCAAAAACAATGTGCTGATTCGAGTTCAATAAGAAGGATTTTTAACTGAAATCGTAACCCTTTAACCAATGGATGGCTCTTTCCATGGAAACAAACATGCTAAAAAAATGCTCAGAAGAGACCAGAACCGATTGAACCAAACCCTGGGCATTTTAAGGAACACTCTGTGAGCAAAGATTGAGGAAAAGGTACGGACCGTTCCAGAACTCGAACTCACGATCGGATTCGAAGTTATTCGACAAACAAGGCTCGAAATTAACAGATAATGGGTCGTTCAGACCCAACACGCATATGGACTAGACATTGCACCCTCAGTCTCGCAGTTCGCCGAAACGGGACAAGGCAATAGTGGTTCGCGGGAATGAGTTTGGACCGCGAAAATCCCTACGTGGCTCGGAAACGGCCGCTAGAGGGCGAGCTCGAGACAAATCGAACGAAGGCCGACCGCCTCGCAATGTCTCCGAGCCGAGATCCTTGGGAAAAGAGAAAAAAAAAGACAACCGGGTCTTACCATGTGCTCGACACGAGCAAGAGGGACACGTCGGCGAGGATCGCCGGGCAGGACTCACACGCGGCCACTACTGGAAGGCAACTCCCTCAATCTCTGTTTTCCCTCCATTCATCAAGAAATCTTACCGGTGAGTCCCTACCACCGCCTCTCTCCTCGGAGCAAGTTAGGTCCATTTTCATCCAAGTGCTGCCTCTAGAGTCGTGGCTAGGACACCACCTTGGCTCTACCTTCTCTGTCCCTGCGCCGTTCTCCGCGCAACGCGTGCGTGAGGGAGAGAAGTGGGAGAGAGACATCGGGGGCTGGGCTGAGAAGAAGAAGAGAAAAAAGAAAGGGCTGGGCCCTGGAGAAAAAGGAGAGAAAAAAGATGAAATGGCCAGGCCCAGGAGGTGAGGAAAGAAAGGGCCGGGCCGAACCCCCGCCCTCCTTTATTTTAATCTCCTATTATTTGCTTGTCTACCAATTTGTCCACTTTTGTTGTTTTCATTTTTTGATGACTTACCTGGCCGACAAAATCAAGTGACAAGGCCTACTTCTATTTATTTTATTGATAAGCAAGAATCTATTGATCAATAAATATAACAGTCTAACTAATTGTGATGAAGAATTATGAAGAGAAGAAAGAACGAAATACTATTTCTCGACTTTAATAACCGAACCTCAAGAGAAATCTTCATAGTCGCGAGAGCCTAAACAGCACTTCATCCCAGAATCGATAATAAGCAAACCTCCAAGATCTCATAAACACTAATGGACCACAAACTATCCAGAAGCCAACGACGAACCCCAATAGTATGCCCATGTAAAACCACTTTGTCTCGCTATCATCATTGTCACCATCATCAGTTGCTTCTTTTGTCCCGTTCTTGGAAATTGAGCAACTTTTGTTGAGCAGAAGTCCACATAATCCGAGGTTTCCTTCAAAAGAACTTTTGGAAAACGTGAGAAACTGTCCGCTTGTCGGGATGTTTCCTCCAAGTTGATTGTTTGAGAGGTTTAGTAATGAAAGGAAATGAAGATTTGCAAGCTGAGCTGGTATGGTTCCATTGAGGTGGTTCCTTGAAAGGTCTAGCGACTCAAGCTGATCTAGATTCCCCAAAACAGGAGGAATTGAACCCAAGATGGCATTGTTCGAGAGGTTGAGGACATGAAGTGATTTGAGATCTCCAAGTTTATCTGGTATTGGACCCTCCAATTTGTTGCTCGAGAAGTCAATCAATGTGAACATGGTCGAGATTTTAATGAATTCTAGCTGTAGATCTTTCGAGGTTACCCTCATTTTATCTTCATAGTAGAGTAAATCATGTAAGTGAAAGGGAACCAAATATTGCAGATGATTGGAGTCAACATTGGCCTTCATAGCCTCCCAAGATGCAAGGAGACTCGCAAGCAGAGTGCCGCTGAAATTGTTCGAAGACAAGTCAATGATTTGAAGCATCTGCCAAGTGCCGTGACTATGCTTACATCCAATTTCCCCATGCAATTTGTTGGATCGTAAAACAAGGACACGAAGACTCGATATAGACTCGAAATGGCATGGAAATGTCCCATCTATTTGATTGTCCCCAATGTTCACGAAATCCAACTTTTTGCAATTTGCCAATGACAATGGAATCTGCCCCTTCAACAAATTCTCACTGATATCCAATGTCTTTAGACTGCATGTTCTCAAGATGTTTTGCGGAATACCACCACTCAATTGGTTATTCCTTAGATCCAATACCTTAAGGGGCTCATTCATTAAACAATAAGGAATAGTTCCATTCAGATGGTTATGCGATAAGTCGACCACTTCAAGATTATCAGCTTCGCAAATAGACCGCGGGATGGACCCATGGAAATTATTCTTCGAGAGGGAGAAGAAAATCAACCTTGGTAGGGTGTTGCCAATGTCATCCGGAATTACAGAAGTGATGTTGTTCCTTGAGAAATCCACATAGAGAGAATGTGACGACAAGAGTGGTAGTTTCCCTCGAAGCATGTTTGAATGGAGGTCGACAACAATGGGAGTATGAGAAAAATTGCTCAGGGGTGTTTCGAAGTCTTCAAATAAATTAGAGGAAAGATTTAATTGTATAAGAGTTCCTATAGTCCATGTCCAACTCGGTATATCCCCTCGAATATAATTGTGGGAGAGGTCAAGGTGCCACAATTCGGACTGGTTAGCCAAAAAGTGAGGCAATGTCGTCAATTGGCAGGAATCCAAATTGAAGCTCACAAATGGAGGGAATGAAGAGGCTTGGGAAGCAGTATTTGTGGCACCAATGGAGAAACAATTGTAGGAAAGATCCAAATCTGAAAGATTTCTCAGCTGCTGAACTAAATTGATATGAAATGAGCCACTGAAATTATTGGAAGCAAGTGAGAGTTTATTGAGCCCTTGGAGTTCCCATATAGACTTCGGTAATTCTCCTCTTGTATTGTTATTGCTCAAATCAAGTGTTTCAAGCACGTGTGATGGAGCATCAAAAGATCCCTTCAATTGACCAGAAAATCGGTTGTTGGAAAGTAGAAGCGTTAGAATCGATGGATGTGTGAACAGAGACGAAGGAATATTTCCTTCAAGTAAATTGAATCCTAGGTCGAGAATAAGAAGACTCGAGAGGGATTCCCATTGAGTTGAATCAATTGGACCAGTTAGACTATTGTAGGGCAGAGTGATTTGTGTCAGATTCTTAGACTTGCTGAGCGATGGAATTGGACCAGTAAAATTGTTGACTGAGAAGTCCAAATAAGACAGTCGTGAGAGATTGGTGAAAGAGCTTGGAATATTTCCATCAAATTTGCACATCACCAAATCTATTGTTGACAGATTCTTGAGATTACCAATTGAACTTGGGAGCCTCCCAGACATATTCGTGGAACGAAGAAGCAGTGTTTGAAGAGAACCACTCTCCGGAAATTCTAGCAAAGAACCCTGAAGGAGTTCGTTGAATGATAGATCAACGGTCTGAAGTGTTTGCACCTGCAAGATTTCATGAGGAAATTCTCCCAGCAGGCCACAACCACAGAGGCTTAGAGTTTTCAAGCTGGAGAAATTTGCTAAGAACCGAGGGACTATGGAGGACAAGCTATTCCAATTGAGTTGAATGACCGACAGATTAGCAAGACTGGTAAGTGAAGTGTCGATAGGACCAGACAGAGAGCATCTAGACATGCTCAACACCTCAAGTTTCGGCACTGAAGAAGACAATGCATCGCACCACTCAATTCCCTCAGCAGACATATCGACCAGGTCAAGGTACAGCTCCCTTAACTCCCCCAAATCTCCAATCAGCGACCTCAAATTGGGCTTCTCAAGTTTCAGCCCATTCCAACCGAGATCAAGAGTATGTAGCTTCGTCAGGCGCGATAGCTCCGCAGGAATCCGGCCGAATCCGGCACTGGACAAATTGAGATATGCCAAGCGGCTAAGATTCCCAAGGCCTGACGGAATTGGCATGCCGTTGAAGCTGTTGAACGCCAAGTTCAGGCTCCGAAGGAACTCGAGCCTAAAAAGGCTCGACGAATCGTCAATTCCACCAGAGATCGACTCTTCACTCAAATCGAGACCAACCACAAGGCCTTCCTCGCACGTCACGCCACTCCATGAATCGGCGCTTTGGTCTCCCAATGTACTAGTTTCGATGACGCGGGGCCGTAGAAGACGAGGCTGTTTCTCAGCTCGAGCAATAGCGATCTTTGGTCAACACCGAGACACTGGGCTGAAGCTGAAGCCGTAGCAACGTCGAAGAAGATGGACATCATGGATATCGCTAGAAGAAGCCATGAGACGATCGAACCGTTCATCGGAAGAGGTTGAGGAAGAGAGTGGGAAGAGGGAGTCAACCGAAACGAAGTAAACATTGGGGAGTGGAGGAGTCGTCCAAGGGAAGCGCAAAGACTTTGTGTTGATATTCGGGATGTCATCCTTGGTCCCCAGAGTTTGGCTTTTATATCACTTTCGACAATTGCTAGGACAGGAATTCTTTATTTAACGTGCTATTTCAATCGAACGAAAAACAATAATTTTAATTTTAAGGAGAAAAGGAAAAATAAAAGAAATCCGCCTAAAATGTTGAGATTAGAACTTGACATCTCTCAGGAAATATTTTTGGATCGTCTTTTTTTTTCCAAGATCATAAATCAAGTGATATTACATGATCGGTTTCATTTCCGCACTCACATTGACATGTAGAGATCCATTAAAAATAAATAATGGATATATACATATATAATAGCATTTGACCATAATACCAAAATATCATCTATTATATTTCCTTTGTTTTATTAAATAAGTAGATTAAAGAAAAGAAATCAAAAGATTTACTTATATTTGAATTTTTTGTAAATATTTTATAGTACTATAAAAAAAAACCAAATAAGCAAAAAGAGTAAGTTTCTCTTTTATTAAACTGAAAAGAAAAATAAGAAGAAAAAGGAAAAAGACAAAAGTAAAACGATGAAAAGATGCGTGTTGTCTTTGTTGGTTTAAAGGAAAATAAAAGGAGGGAAAAATTCAAAAATATTTAAAATTAAAAGAAAGAAAAGGAAAAGCGAACCGAATGCGCGTGGAACTACCTCGACCGGCCTACCGCCATACTTTCTTTCGCTTCATGCGACTTTTACTGGATATATTAGTAAAATAGAAATGCGTGTTGAAGGAACAATCAACGTAAAACGCATGCCAAATCCTGATAATCGCCTCTGGTTTTCTCTTTTGGTATTGCACATTCATATATTAGAAGGTTTTCTTCCTTTATTATTATTTTTTTTTGCTTCGTTGTGAGTTTTGCTATGCTAAGCGTGGTTTTGATAGAAATTTTTTTGGCTTTCAATTTTTATTTTTATTTTTATTTTGGTGGAGTAGTCAATTGTTGGGTTAGCTTCCAATAAGACTAAAAATAAAAAGCAACACTCAAATGAACACCACATTAGTTATGCTCTATCTTCTCCAAACAAAAGAAAAATAAAGACCACGTTCTCTGTTTACGTACACACTTCTTGAGGGCTTGTTCTACAAAATGGGTCGGATAATTGCAAGACTAGTAAAAACAGGTCACCAACCCATTTTGTAACCTGTATTTGATGGATTGAATCATTATATGAGTTACTTATATTCAATAAATATGTCATAAATTGATTTAGAATGGTAAAACTCAAAATAATATAGGTATTAAATGGGTTCACATTTTACTTAAACTCAACCCACATTTGCAATTCTCTCTTCGCCTTCTATGAGAAAATAATGAACCCCATCAATTGTTCTAAATTCAGACAAGGCTAGACGGGCTCACAAAGTGAGCCTGACTTCACGCTTATTAAAAATATCAAGACAGCTTCTTTTTTTTCCATTATTTTATTTTTATGGATATTATAAGTTTCGTCTATAAGTTATTGGAGTATATCTATCCTTGGTTGCATCTTACATTGTTATTTTTACATAATATTCTAATCTTAATTTTTGTCACCACAATCCATTGTCAGCATAAATCACGTTCTTCTATATCTTACATTTCATTTAATTAAAATTTCACTGTAATTTTATAAATTCACTATCAAGTACTAGCTTGCTCTTATTCTTCATTGTTAATCAATATGAAAATTCGCAATGTTGAAAGGCAATTCTTTAGCATCTTAAAGTCTAAATAGTGATTTTATTCAACACATGAAGAGCTTAATATGAGTTAACCAGGTGGATACGGACTTTCATAGGTTGAATTAAATATGGAAGTATTTTTGTAAATGCAGTTAGGCACGGACCAAGTCAGATATGGATTACTAAATTTACATAGCATATAAATGGGTCAAAACGAGTATAGAAATTCAACTTGAATTGCGGCAAGCTAAACTAAATCACTCTATGGTGCTCAACTTTGGCTACTTGATGAATTAATGCTCGACTCGACTGCTCACAGCTGCCTAAACACTTGACGGTGATCTAATTTTTTTTAAATATGTTACAATCAATAGGTATTTATACTCAAACAATATATACAGGAAAGGAAGTAATCTTTTTTTTTTTTTTAGTCTATCCTACTCACTCTTAGACTTTTACTTTGCTTCTTTATAGATAGTGGAAGTTGAAACCACATCTGAAGTTAAACATCCGATCCCCAGTCCACTAAAAAGGTGGAGAATCGAACTTTTAGGAAGTAATCCAATTTAACGAGCATATTAGTTATCTTAATCAAACAAGGAGATTAGTTGTCATAAAATATAATGAAATACCAAAGAATATCCATAACATCTAATAACATCTCTAATAATATCTTTTGATTGAGAAATTTCTAATATCTCTAACAATGTCTTTTTATGAGAGAGGGATTCGAAAAATTTCGTGTGAAATGTTCAATTTCAGAACTGAGAATTGCAAGGGAGGAGGGGAAGGAAAAAGAGGTGATGCTTCATCTTGGAAACTGGGAGCAGCGAAAAGGGAATATAAGCGGACACGCGTTTGTGTCGATCGGCTTTTCTCTGCTTCATCTTGGAAACAGGGAGCAGTCAAAAGTGAAACGCCTTTGTGTCTGTCGGCTTTTCTTTATTTGTTTGCGGATTTCTTGGGGTCAATCCATGTTACACTAGCCAGAATAAGAAAAATCAAACTCCAATGAGTAGGATATGACCAGCTTTTGTAATTAGCTTATAAGCTATGGTTATTGATGAAAATAGAGATTGTCAAATAGGGTACAGATCCAAAGGATGGTTCGGTATTAGAACAATCCAGATATTACGCTTTAAAAAGCGTTAAATTTTATATGTGATCCATACTTGTCACAGCCACTAAAGCCAATATTAAATGAGAGATGGATTCGATTTTCATGTGAATGGACCCATTTTTGAAGCGGAGTTAGTTGACGGTAAAAGGTTGCTGGAAATGTCATAAGTTCTCTATTAAAAGAAAGCCCCTTTTGATCGCTTGTTAAAATTTGATAACTAATGGAAAACTGATAGCTAATTGAAAACAAAAATTTTCTTTCAGTTGATGGTTGTTCTTTTGTTAATTTGTTCTGGTGTCCACTTAAGCATTCCTACAATTTTAGTAATCTTGATTAGCATGCAAATTATTCTTATTAGTAGACTCAATTTAATTATATCGTAATTGTATTGTGGGTCTGCATTGGGAACATCTCTGCTGGGGTTGAGTTCCATGGTAGATGCAAGGTATTATTCTATGTCCAAATTTTCTTTGCTTTTCCACCTTAAGTAATGTCATCTTGCACAAAGTCACAACCATATGCAAGATTCTCTTTGAATGAATATTAGTGATGACCGAGATTGATTTCTCAGTGATGTTGGGAATATTTTTCACCGGGTACTTTTTTTTTGGTTAAATACCGGGTACATAAGAGAGGTCTAATCGAGTCTAGTCGCTATTCATATTTAAACCGCACTAGACTTAGAGAATTTAAGGGTAGGATACTCAATTTCATGAAAGCTCAACTTTTTCAGATCAAGTTTTGACTTGTGAATGTTTTATTTTTTATATTTTGAAATGACTTAATTTTATTCGACTCGATTATCATAAATGAGTTTTTGTCGGAGCTTGGTTCAAGCTTGAGTTTTTATTTTTTCAAATTGGATAAATCTATTTTTAATCCTCTAATTCATAATATTTGTGCAATTGCATCCTAGAGAGAAGCCATTACCACTTCAATGGACCCAAAAAAAAAAAGATAGTCGGTGTCCACCATGACCGCTTCTTCGAAGATCAAACCTGTAATAAGTTCTTCACATTTTCCAAACCAATCATCGCGTTTTCTCGCGTCTCTCGCTTTTCCACCTTCGTCTTCTACATAGTACTTTCTTAATTTTCCTAGAATAAAATTGTTTTTTTTTTTTAAACATTATAGACTTTTACCTTTTTCAATATACCACCCCAACATATTAAGAGTTATTTAAGAGCTTGACTGAGAATGGGGTAGTGTTAGGGGACTAAAATTGAACTTAATCTTTTCTAATAGCAAGGGAACACCGGTTGGCTGGGGCATGCAAAACATTATCAACTAATAGTAGAAGTTGTTAATTAATTGATAATTAGATTAGGAAAATATATTCGTAAAGTCCCAGCATTACTTAAAATCCATCTACTAAAAATAAATAAGTGCTAATTTTTCTTATAAATCTCGATCACTATATTTTTTAATTTTGAACATTTCAGTCTCTTTCTTTCTACATCTATCCTTTACTCCTTTCTTAACTTTCTTTAAAAAAATTCCCTTTTTTCCAACTTTTGGATATTATTGTCAAGGCTAGGTTTAGTTAAGGGTGGCAAAATTCCTGATTTAACTTGAACAAATTCCAATGTAGTTTTAAAGTTTTCAGTTGGTCAAATGTAGTCCTAAATTTTTGCATTAAATTTCAATGCAGTTTTGCCCTTCAACTTTTGCATGAAAATACTAACGGGGCAGTACAGTCATCATTGGCCGCTCTATGGGGCTCAATCGGTGATTTATGTGAACAAATTTATTCAAAATGATTTTTGAGTAATTTTTTATTTTTAAATGTTTTTTCTTTCCTTTCTTTTTTATTTTCCTTCCCTATTTCCCCTTTCCCCTTTTCCCATTTCCTTGTTTATTTTCTTTCTCATTAACACCAGATCGGAAACACAAATCCTCAAACTCTCCATCAATAACCCAGCATCACCACAACATTACAACCGTATCAGTAAATATTGCGTAACGTTGGGATTTGTATAAACCACAAGTTTTTTTTTTCCTTACCAATCATGAAAACTACATACCAAACCTCATTCATAAATCGCATACAATGTATTATTCATTCTTATGGGGACTAAATCCCACACAGGAAAATTTTCAACGCCAGATATGGTGTCAACATCGCTCGCTAGTAAAGGAAATAAAAGAAGAAAAAAATCTAGAAAATTAAAAAGATTAAGCAAATCAACATCGTGTTGTCCAAAAACTGAGTTTAATAAATCTGAGGTCTTCATCACGCTTAACCATTTTAAAGGGGTTGAACGTGAAGACAATAATTTTTCCAAGCGTACCAGAATTGCATTTTGGGCCAAAGCTGGCCGTACCCATTGGATTGCACCCTGATAGTGGGCTCAATTTGACAAGTCAAAAGTCACCAACGAAGTGATTTATGCCTAACTTTCCAACCCACCGATTAGGATTCGTGAATGTTCTCTTGAATTAGGACTTTTGCAAGTCAATGAATTCTCTTTTGGAGAAATGTGTCGTGCCATAGAGATGAATGTACTACTAGCGACGTTCAAAATTATGGAAATTTATGGTGGCCGACAAATTGCCAATCACTCTAAGCAATAACTTGTAAGCAGGTTTCAATAGTAGGTGTTAAAGGTTGTACAAAAAATTCAGGAAAAAAATGATGATCAAAAGGACTATATTGTAACTTTCCAAAAAGATTCATGATTTAGACCGCATTTCCTAAATGGTTTAGAATTTCTAATGCAAATTTCTCGGGAAAATTATCCAAAATGTTTTAAAGCTATTGTACTTTTGCTAATTCTGCCCTACACTTTTCAATTTTGCTAATTGAATCCTAAATATTTTTACTTTTTGCTAATTGAGTCCATCCGGTTAATTTTGCTAGAATTCATTAATGTGGACGCCAGTCGTCCAACATGGTACAGTCGATGTTGACATGGACAAATTTTATTATTTTTTAAATATTTTTTCGAATTTTTAAATATTTTTTCTTTTTTTTTCCCTCTCTCTCTTCTACCTCTATCGGTTGGCTAGCCTCCAGCAATTGGTCAGAGGCTGCGACTGGCGAGGGTCGGCCTCGCCCGTCGCCCGTTGCCTGCTCAACTGAGGGGACTAAAATTGAACTTAATCTTTTCTCATAGCAAGGGAACACTGGTTGGCCGGGGCATGCAAAACATTATCAACTAACAGTAGAAGTGCTTAAATAATTGATAATTAGATTAGGAAAATATCTTCGTAAAGTTCCAGCATTACTTAAACTCCATCTACTAAAAATAAATAAGTGCTAATTTTTCTTATAAATCTCGATCACAATATTTTTTAACATAACTATTATTTTTAATGTTGAATATTTCAGTCTTTTTCTTTCTACATCTATCCTTTACTCCTTTCTCAACTTTCTTTATAAAAATTTCGTTTTTTTCCAACTTTTGGATATTATTATTAAGGCTAGGTTTAGTTAAGTGTGGCAAAATCTTCCTAAATTTATTGTACAAATTCCAATGTAGTTTTAAAGTTTTCAACTGATCAAATGTAGTCCTAAATTTTTGCGTTAAATTCAATGTAGTTTTGCCCTTCAACTTCGCGTGAAAATACTGATGGGACAGTACATTGGCCGTTCTATTAGCTCGACCCACGATACGCGTGAACAGATTTTTCCAAAATGATTTTTGAGTAATTTTTTAATATTTAAAATGTGTTTTCTTTCCTTTCTTTTTTATTTTCCTTCCCTATTTCCCCTTTTCCCATTTCCTTATTTATTTTCTTTCTCATTAACACCAGGTCGGAAACACCATACTCAAACTCTCCATCAATAACCCAGCACCACCACAACATTACAACCATATCAGTAGATATTGCGTAACGTTGGGGTTTGTATAAACCACAAGTTTTTTTTTCCTTACCAATCATGAAAACTACATATCAAACCTCATTCATAAACTGCATACAATGTATTATTCATTCTTATGGGGAATAATCCCACACAAGAAATTTTTCAACGCCAGATATGGTGTCAACATCGCTCGCTAGAAAAGGAAATAAAATAAGAAAAGAAAAGGAAATCTATAAAATTAAAAAGATTAAGCAAATCATCGTCGTGTTGTCCAAAACAGAGTTTAGTCAATCTGAAGTCTTCTTCACGCTCAACCATTAAAAAGGGGTTGAATGTGAAGACAATAATTTTTCCAAGCATACCAGAATTGCATTTTGGGCCAAAGTTGGCCGTACCTGTTGGATTGCATCCTGAAAGTGGGCGCAATTTGATAAGTCAAAAGTCACCAATAAAGCAATTTATGCCTAGCTTTCCAACCTACCGATAACTAGGATTCATGAATGTTCTCTCGAATTAGGACTTTTGCAAGTCAATAAATTCGCTTTTGGAGAAATGTGTCGTGCCATAGAGATGAATGTACCACTAGCGACGTTCAAAATTATGATGAATGTTGGAGAAATGTGTCGTGCCAACATTTTGGGCCAAAGTTGGCCATACCTGTTGGATTGCACCCTGAAAGTGGGCGCAATTTGATAAGTCAAAAGTCACCAATGAAGCAATTTATGCCTAGCTTTCCCACCTACCGATAACTAGGATTCATGAATGTTCTCTCGAATTAGGACTTTTGCAAGTCAATAAATTCGCTTTTGGAGAAATGTGTCGTGCCATAGAGATGAATGTACCACTAGCGACGTTCAAAATTATGGAAATTTATGGTGGCCGACAAATTGCCAATCACTACAAGCAATAACTTGTAAAAAGGTTTCAATAGTAGGTGTTAAAGGTTGTACAAAAAATTCGGGAAAAAAATGATGATCAAAAGGACTATATTGTAACTTTCCAAAAAGATTAATGATTTAGACTGCATTTCCTAAATGGTTTAGAATTTCTAATGTAACTTTTTTGGGAAAATTGTTCAAAAAGTTCTAAACCTATTGCTCTTTTATCAATTTAGTCCTAAACTTTTTAATTTTTCTAATTGAGTCCTAAATATTTTCACTTTTTGCCAATTGAGTCCATCTGGCCAATTTTGACGAAATTAACTGATGTAGACGTTGGTCGTCATACGTGACACGGCCGGCACTGACGTGGACAAAATTTATTATTTTGTAACTATTTTTTTCGAATTTTTAAATTTTTTTTTCTTTTTTTTTCCCTCTCTCTCTCTCGCCTCTGTCAGTCGGCCAGCCTCTAGCAACCGGCCAGAGGTTGCGACCGGGGAGGGTCGGCCTTGTTGACCTCCTGCGAGGTCGCTTTCACTAGGATTTGGCGAGGGCGAGCCTCATTCGCAGCTAACAATGTTGCCCCTCACTTGCTTGAGTGAGTGTGAGGGTTGACCTTGCTTGCTACGAGCCTCGTCCAAGGATTGTGAGGTTGTCCCTTGCTAGGTTGGCGAGGGCGACCTTGCGAGAGGCCAACGAGGTTGACCCTTGCTAGCCTCTCCTCACTAGTGATGCCGGTGAGGCTGACCCTCATTGGTCGTAGCCTCTGGCCAGTCGCCGAAGGGTGGGTGACTAGCAGAGGTAGGAGAGAAAGAAGAAAAAAAAGGGGAAAAATTCAAAAAATATTTAAAAACAATAAATTTTATCAACATCAGCGCCGGTAGTCCCACGTGGCACAGCCAGTATCCACGTCAACGAATAGATGGATTCAATTGGAAAAAAACTAAAAGGGTTTATGATTTAATTGACATAAGATTTATAACTGAATTGGCAAAAGTGCAATAAGTTTAAGACTTTTTGAACAAGTTTCCCTAACGACAACAAGAACTATATTGGCAAAGCCACAAAATTGAACAATTCCGAACTATATTGGAATCCGTATAGTATGTTTAACATTAAATTGATAATTTTTCTTTAGGTTATGCACTAGGAGACTAAAAACTTGTAGTGCAAGTGGAATCAAATTGTAAAATTATCAAAAAGTACAATTGAATTCTAAAATTTAAGTAAACGTATAATCAAATCGTAAAACTGTTAAAAGAACAACTAAATCTAAAAGTTTATGCAAAAATTGCAATTGAGTCCTTCCATTACATCCGACTATTTTGGTAAACTATTTTTGGAGAACATATAGCTCTGATTTTGGGTGGGGGGGAGGGGGATTTATTTTTATTTTTGACATTTTTTTCTAACGTGTCATCCACTAAATCAGGATAAATCACAACTAAGTATATTAAAGAAATTCAAGTCAATTTTGTCATAGATGTAATTAAAGGAAATGCTTGATTGTAATGAAGAATTAGCATGAAATTGATCTATCAGAATGTTCTAAGATTTATAGTTTCCTATTAGTTTTAAGAGCAAATACCACCAAAAACCCTAAACTATGCCACTTGTGAAAATTTTATTATGAACTTTTTTTTGTGTCACTAAAAACCCTAACGAAGCCACTTGTGACAATTTTACCCTAAACTTTTTTTTTACCACAAAAAATCCCAAACTATGCCAATTGTGACAATTTTACTTTGAACTTTTTTTGTGCCACAAAAAACCCCAAACTATGCCACTTAAGACAAATTTACCCCAATCTTTTTTTGTTGAAGGGCATTTTCATCATTTTCCATTTTTTTCTTTTTTTTTCTTCTCCTTCTTCCCTTTGCCATGGTCGTCAAAGGGAAGCCGGCGATGGCCGCCCTCGCCGGCGTCGGAGCGAGCGAGGGCTGCCCTCACCCGCCATCTCCTGGGTTGGGTGAGGCGAGGGCTGGCCTCGCTGGCGTTGGGTGAGGGCCGCCTCGCCAGTGTCGGGCGACTCACCCTCGCCAGATTTGACGAGGTCGCCCTCGCCCTCACCCTCGCCCTCGCCTGGGTCGGGCAAGGTGGGGGTAGGCCTTGCCGGCGTCGGGCAAGGGCCACCTAAGCCAAATCCGGCGAGGGTCACCCTCACCCGACGCCAACGAGGCAGCCCTTACCCAATGCCGGTGAGGCTCGCCCTTGCCTCACCCGACCCAAGCAAGGGTCGCCCTCGTCGGATCTTGTGAGGGCAGGTGAGGGCAGCCCTCGCTAGCTCCAATGCCGGCGAGGGCGGCCATCATCAGCTTCCCTTTGCCGACCATGACAGAGGGAAGAAGGAGAAGAAAAAAAATAGAAAATGGAAAAGGACAAAAGTGCCCTTTAGCAAAAAAGGTTTGGGGTAAATTTGTCCTAAGTAGTATAGTTTGGGGTTTTCTATGACACAAAAAAAAGTTTAGGGTAAAATTGTCACAAGTGGCATAATTTGGGGTTTTTGGTGGCACAAAAAACAGTTTAAGGTAAAATTGTCATAAGTGGCATAATTTGGGGTTTTTAGTGGCACAAAAAAAAGTTTAGGGTAAAAATTGTCACAAGTGGCATAGTTTAGGGTTTTTTGTGGTATTTGCCCTAGTTTTAATAATTTTGATGCATTTATTTTTTAATATTATTTATTTTTCTAAGAACATTATGGCATTAGGTTTAGACTTTTCCAATTCAAAAGGATTCCATCTAAGTTAAAACAGTCCTGACTAAAGAATTTTCATCATTGCAATTTTTTCATCATAGAACCATCTTTTCAATGGTGATGAAGAATTATGAAGAGAAGAAATAACAAAATACTCTTTCTCAAGTTTAATAACTGAACATCAAGGGGAAATCTTCATGGCCGGGAGCATATGAACAACACTTTATCCTAGAATCGACAATAAGCAAATCTCCATGATCTCATAAACACTAATGGACCACAAAATATCCACAAGCCAGCACAAACCCAAGCGGTATGCCCATATAAAGCCACCTTGTCTCGCTGTCATCATTGTCCCCATCATCCCTGTCCTGTTTGTGGTAATTGAGCAATTTTTATTGAGCAGCAACCCACAGAATACGAATTTTCCTTCGAAAAAACTTTTGGAAAATGCAAGAAACTTGTTGGATGATTCGTATAAGTTGATTGTTTGGGAGGTTCAGGAACAAAAGGAGATCAAGATTTGCAAGCCGAGTTTGTATGGTTCCATTGAGGTAGTTCCCTAAGAGGTTCAGCGACTCAAGCTGATCCAGATTGCCAAAATCAAGTGGAATGATGGCATTGTTGTTGGAAATTTCCTATAATGGGCTTACATTAATTAATCAATTTTCTATTTTAAATAATCGGGTTAATGGATATTCCAATATATGTTAAACCCTTAAGTGATCTTATTGAATTGGATTATGGCATCTATTAATAACGGGCCTAGTTGAACATCAAAGTGTAGACAATTGTGTTTAACTGAAGCCCGTAATGGAAGGGGCCCAGTTGACACGCTATTGATTAAGGTTTGCTAGGTCTCCTCTCTAGCCTATAAAATGGTAGGTTATACCTATCAGTCGTAGAATCCCATTAAAAGCTGCTATACTGAAATAGGTCATAGAGAGGAAGATCTGGCATTCCAATAAATCGTTGATTAAAATCAGTCTGATTTATTTTCTTCAAGTGAAGTTATGACTTAAACAGGTACGTTTTAATTCCGCTGTGTGTATAGATTTCAGTGTTTTACATTCATATATGGATCTAGTTATTCTTGATTAATTAGTTGTTTATGTAGAAAATCAGGTGGAATGATGGCATTGTGCGATAGGTTGAGGAAATAAAGTGTTTTGAGATCTCCAAGTGTGTCTAGTATTGAACCCTCCAATCTATTGCCCAAGAAGTTGATTGACATGAAAGCGGTCAGAAACTTGATGAGTTCTCACTTCAGACTTTCGAAGGTTAAACTCATTGTATCTTGATAATAGAGTCCACTTATTCCAAATAACTCAAGGTGATCGAAGCCTACATCAGTCTTCATTATAAATTTCGATCAACATATTTTATAACAGACTTTTTTTGGGGGGGTAAGGGTCATTTTATATTAGACCAATTACTTGATACGGAATAATGTTCTGTCTTAGAGACATAATTAAAACGCCACACCAACATTAGAACTACATTGGCAAAGTCGCAAAGTTGGAAATTTTTTGGATTATACTGAAAAGCGTATAATGAATATAAGACCGAATTAATAATTTTTCTTTGGATAACTGCAACCAGGAGTCTTAAAACTTGAAGTGCAAGTGTTCATGACGTGCTCAACGTAGAGCCATGCAAACTTTGCATCTTCAAGCTCTCTCTCTTGCGGAGTCCTCCCTGAGACCGCACTGAATTGAATGTCGGGGGTAGTTAAATAATCGGAATCCTGAGCCAGCCATCCCCCACCGACCTGTCTCAATGAAGTCTTCCCTTTGCCGTTCTTCTTCGCTTCTAGGATCCTCAACGTTTTCGACTTCCCACGGAGAACCTCTAGCACCCTCTTTGAGTGCTTGGGTGCCACCACAATCTCACGGAACACCGGAGTATCACCATCCGTTAGGCTTCTGAACTCCCGGATTTCCGTAGCCAATTTCTATATACACAGTAGGACATTGCAAGGTTAGTATTGATGTTCAGCTCAATCAATTTTAACTGTAGTGAAACATTACAATACCAACTCAGCAATAGGAGACCCGCCGCTACACCACTATTGTTGTTTCAATTTTGAGGGATGCCCATGCCGAATGAGGTTTTTTAAGTTTCAAAAACTCGCTTCTTTTTATTCATCAGAGAATTATAATACATTATGGAATGTGACCATAGGCATAACATTTAGCCTATTTCGGAGCTCAAACTAGTTTGACTCAAGAATGAGCTTCGATCTGGAGCTCTATGGATTCAAAAAATGAGAAGCCTCTTTCAGTTTATTATATTTGGATTTGGTGGGTCTACTATATAAGGAAATTATAATTTTTCCTTTGTAACTTAACATAATGAAATAAGTATATAACTCATCAATTTCTACGTTTAAAGGCCACTATACCACCAAATGCACTGACTGGATCTGTTTTGACTGCTAATCTGTATGCTTCAAGAATATCGCCGTGGGAAGCCACCCGACAAGGATTTGTATGCTTTACAGCGAAGCATGTAGGGTCACCAAACTCGGATTCACAATTCCAGGCAGCATCAGCATCCAGATAGATATTATATGACATTTCCTACAGAATCAGTACATAATTCACAACAAATGAGAGATAGATCTGCTATTGTTACCATGGTCTGTTGATGAAGTAAAAGAACTTTCCGGAACAAACTACTCTTGCAGTTGCTCAGAGACCTCAAAATAGCATCTAATCTCATCTCAAAGGCAAGCATAAGTACAGCCCAAGTGCCAAAATTTAGTACAATGGGACACTTAAGTGCTAAAAGTTACAAAATGTACACTTAAGTGCCAAGATTGGAACAAAAAAGATTAGTTGAGTGCCAACAACGATAAAATCCGGCCAAAATGCTGACGTGACACTTTTCTGGCGAGTTGGGGTCGAAACGACGTCGTTTTCGGTGTTAACATGGCTAAATAAGCCAAAAACGATGTCGTTTTGAGTGCTAATGTGGCTAGATTAGCCCAAAAAGAAATGTTAATTAAATAATATTATTTTTCAATATAAATGTTAATTAAATAATATTATTTTTCAATATAAATGTTAATTAAATAATATTAAAAGTGAAATTAAAAAAAAAAAAGGGTAGAAGTCTCGTCTGTGGCCGCCGCCTCATTGCCGATGGGGCGGCAACCCTCTCCCAGATCTGGGTGAGGATCGGCCGCCCTCGCCCGCCCGGGCAAGGGTCACTGGCCCTCGCATCGGCACCAGTGGCCCTCGCCCAGGCCGAGGTGAGGGTGGCCAACCTTCGCCCAGATTTGGGAGAGGGTCGCCACCCTCTCCCGGCGTCTGGTGAGGGCCATCCAGCCCTCGCCGACCATTACCGTTCGTCATCGCCGCCCTACTACTGGTGGGGCGACGACCATAGGCGAGGCTGCTGCCTCTCTTCTTTTTTTTTTTTTTTAATTTCGCTTTTAATATTATTTAATTAATATTTATATTAAAAATTAAACTTTGACCAAAATGGCGTCGTTTTAGGCTTATTTGACCATGTCACCACCTAAAACGACTCTATTTCGACCCCAACTCGCTGGAAAATTGCTATGTTAGTATTTTGGCCAGATTTTTTTGCCATTGGCACTTAACTGATCATTTTTGCCCTGATTTTGGTACTTAAGTGCGCATTTTGTAACTTTTTGCACTAAAGTGTCCCTCTGTGCCAAGTTTTGGTACTCTAGGGGTCCGTACGTCCTCAAAGGCACATGGTTATGATACTAAAAAGGAAGCCAATTAGTCTTCTGTATCGCTAATCTCCTTCGCAAAACATTATTAGTGTTTCATTATAACTAAACATTCTGCACACTAAAATATACAGATAGTTGACCTGGAAAAGAAAAGAAACTATGCTTCTTAAGAATGATTTGTAGAATTATGTCAAAATGCTAACAAAAGCATAAGTTTAAGCTACCCTGTTGGTTGGATGGAGTAATTTGGTATTTAAATGCTCTATATTTGCCATCACTCATAGGCTAGCATTTTACCACAAAGATCATTATATTGAAGAAGCAAATAAAGTGCCTGAGAGATTCTAATTGAGTACCTCCTGCTCCATGCCATATTGATTTCTTGAGGCGTTTGTCAAGTTATCAAACAGCTTTAGCTATTAGATGAAGATACTATCTATTATTTAGATTCTCTAACAAGATTCATTTTTGAAACTGCCTCCTCTATCTAATGAGGTTTTCAAAGCTAGATAATTACTAGATCCGCTGCAATTTCAACTTCCTCAAAAGATTGACCTTGATGTGAACATATGACATTCAAGGACTCCATTAACCTCAGCAAGACTCTTGTCCACATAAAATGCAGCCTTCTGGAAACACAACGAAGGGAACTCTCAACAGATAGAGGCACTGTTATGCTAGGAGGGAATTTCTCTACCAAAAAGAAGAGTCGTCAACCCCTACATAAATCAGTTCTAAAACTAACAGGAAACACAACCTACTGAAATTACTGATTTCCAAAGGAAACAAACTAAAGGATACATCTCAACCAAGTCTCCATAAAAGCCCCTCATTTGCATGTTTAACGTTTTTAGACCTACATGCACTTTTAATTTCCCCAGTGGCTATCACATCAATTGACATGAACCAGATGAATACCTCCAGTTGTTTGTCTCCAAAGCCACTCTGACAATGAAGAATCATAGGAAGCAACATGCTGAAAGGCCTTCCAAGCATGTTTTCTACGGAACTGTTGATCATCTCCATTACTCTTCAGGAACTCCAGCAGCACAGGGTAGTCGTGTGAATCAACCACAATGAGGACATCCTTATGATTCTGTTAGGAGACAAATGTCAGCATCAATTCAGATTATTAACATATAATCATCCTTCATGTAAAAACTACAGGAAAATCTACCACCTGCATATTGATATTTAGAGGGGCAAAGCCAGCAACACCTCTTCAAAAAAAGTGCAACACATTAGACATACCTATCATAGTTTATAATTTAACTAGCATCATAAGACAAACTGCTGTGTTAGCAAAAAAGCACAAGAGAAACCATTCCCCAAATAGTAAGGAGGGAATCTGGAGCCACAATCTCAATGTAAAAGTTAACAAGCTCTCAATAAATGACATGCCTCGGTTACTAGTGCCTTTGCAGCAAACTATGCATGATATACGTGAGCTTTGTGGAATTGAAGACACCAAATACAATCATATTCCCGCATACTTCCAAATTAAGATGCGATGAAGAAAAAAGAAACATAAACAAGTCTATGCTCTGATAATAATGAACATGAATATATATATATATATATAATAGTAAAGAACCTTTGCAGCAGCTCTGATCATGGCAGGACCACCAATATCAACATTCTCAATTCCATCTTCCAATTCAATATTAGCCACAGAGGTAACTTTGTCGTAGAATAGATACAAATAAACCACCACTACATCAAAAGTACATGCACAAGTTCCATCTTGTATTTATTGTAGTAGCGTTATGCAGGACCATTGGAATGCCAAGAACATCATATATTTGTCCTCAGAATTTCTAAGCTGACAAACTGTGAGAATGTTTCTACAAACATTAGGATGTCCAAGTATATGAATTTGTTCGTGGACAACTTTAAACCTACAAGACAATTCACCAATTCCATTCTTATCGAGAACCTCCATGTGATGCTATTGATCTCTCCTAGGAAGGATTCCTCCATGAATATGAGGATGCAAAGTCTTTACGCAACCATCTAGCTATTAAATAGAGTAATGTAAAATTCCCAATTGGAATCAAAGTCAAGTTGCCAAAAGCAGATTCTTCTGTGTGGTGTGCGCCCGTGTGCAGAGGAAAGAGATGAAATTATTGTGTGCAAACGTTAAAGAGGTAAATCCTCTGTCAAATGTCCCGAACGACAGAGATATCATAACCGGTCAAAAAGAGAGGCGCTATAAAAAAATATTTAGAATGTACTAATTGAAAAATGTGAAATGGAATTTAGTACGGAAGCAATTCTCCTTGGTGAAGTATACTAGCAGTCTAGCACGCATCGTGCAAATCTGCATCCGATTTCTCTTGAGAATCAAGATTGAAGTGCACTCACTTCAACTTTTAGTAATACAAGAAGCATTTACAGAGAACAATGAAAGAGATGCAGTAGGTTTCAATGGTTCAACAATTTTGTAGCGAGAGGGGGCAGAAGAAAGGTTTGGGGCATCAGTTGCTCTATGAGCCAGACGCAGATGAAAAAAGAACTAAACGCCGAAGTAGCCCTCTTCATCATTCAAGGACCATATAAAGGTTTAAGATTTTGTTACGTTGTTGACAGGATCGAGAGAAACATGACATCCACAATCTGAAATGATGAGATCAACGGAAAAGTTAAAGACGCGAGAGAAAAGAGGGGTACGAGGAGTAGAAGGGCGAGGCTCCTTGTCGGGCGTGCAGAGAATCTCAGCCTCCGCAGCCATGGCTTTAATCGGAGAAGCGGCGTGCAACGAACACGATTGAAATTGAACACACGCCACAGTTGCCTGCAACCCCCATGAGGCAAGATGGAGAGAAAGAAGACAGGGTCGAGAGCTCAGACTGAAAGCAGCAGAGAGCAGAGACCTTCGGAAGGAGGCGGAGGCGGCGGCGGAGGAGGTGGAGGCGGCAGGAGAACCCAACATGCTTTGGAGTGTTTAAGTAAACCCCTTACTTTTTCGCGCGGCAGACGTAATAATGTCGTGCATGTGCCAACGGCACAAAGGAAAAATGATAAATGCTTTTGAAGTTGCATTTTCTATCCTGCGAATAAATTTTACTAATTAATGTTGCAGATATATAATTGCACGCTTGGATTAATTGATTATTTCCTTATACATTTCCTGATTATGAAGAGAAGAAGAACCAAATACTATTTCTCAAGTTTAATAACTGAAACCCAGGGAAAATCATCATGACCTTGAGAGTCTGAATAGCACTATATTCCATAATTGATAATAAGCAAACCTCCATGACCTCATAAACACTAATGGACCACAAAATATCCGGAAGCCAATGACAAACCCAAACGGTATGCTCATGTAAAACCACTTTTCCTCGCTATCATCATTGTGGCCATTGTTGCCAACTTCTTCTGTCATGTTCGTGGTAATTGAGCAACTTTTGTTGATCTGAAGCCCACGCAATCCAAGGTTTCCTTCAAAAGAACTTGTGGAAAACATGAGAAACTGTCCGCTTGTCGGGATGTTTCCTACAAGTTGATTGTCCGAGAGGTTCAGTAACGAAAGGAAATTAATATTTGCAAGCTGAGCTAGTATGGTTCCATTGAGGTAGTTCCTTGACAGGTCTAGCGACTCAAGCTGATCCAAATTCCCCAAAACATGAGGAATTGAACCTGAGATGGCATTGTGCGATAGGTTAAGGACATAAAGTGCTTTGAGATCTCCAAGTGTATCTGGTATTCGACCCTCCAATCTATTGGCCGAGAAGTCAATTGACGTGAAAATAGTCAGGATCTTAATGAGTTCTAGCTTTTGGTCTTTCAAGGTTACACTCATTGTATCGTCATACTAAAGCTCCATGAATTCAGGTGACCAATGCCGTAAGTGATTGAAGTCAACATTGGCCTTCATAGCCTCCCAAGATGTGAGGAGACTCCTATGCAGTGCACCACCAAAATCATTTGAAGACAAGTCAATGATTTGAAGCATCTTCCAAGTGCTCCGACTAACCGGACATTTAATTTCCCCATGCAATTTGTTGGATCGTAAAACAAGGACACGGAGATTCAATATAGACTCAAAATGGCATGGAAGTGTCCCATCTATTTGATTGTCCCACATGTTCATGAAATCCAATGTTGCGCAATTTGCCAACAACAATGGAATTTTGCAACAAATTCTCACTGATATCCAATATCTGCAGACTACATGTTCTCGAGATGTTCTGCGGAATATCGCCATTCAATTGGTTATTCCTCAGATTCAACACCTTAAGAGACTCCACTTCCATTAAACAATTAGGAATAGTTCCATTTAGATAGTTATGCAACTAGTCGGCACTTCAAGATAACCAGCTTTGCAAATAGATGGCGAGATGAACCCATGGAAATTATTCTTCAAAAGGGAGAAGAACATCAAATTTGGTGAATTGTTGCCAATATCATCCGGAATAACGGAATTTAAGTTGTTACTTGAGAAATCCAAGTGGGAAGCATATAACGGCAAGGGTGGCATATTCCCTTGGAGCATGTTTGAATGAAGGTTGACAACACTCAGATAAGAAGTAAGATTGCTCAAGGGTGTTTCGAAATCTTCAAATAAATTAGAGGAAATATTGAGATGAAAAAGATTTCCTAGTGTCCATATCCATCTTGGTATATCCCCTTGAATATAATTGTCGGAGAGGTCGAGAACGATCAATTTGGACTGGTTAGCCAAAAACTGAGGCAATATCGTCAATTGGCAAGAAGCTAAATATAAGGTTGCAAGGCTAGGGAACGAAGAGGCCTGGGAAGCAGTATTTGTGGCATCAATGGAGAAACGATTGTAGGAAAGATACAAATCTGAAAGATTTATGGGCTGCTGAATTCGATTAATATGGAATGAGCCACTAAAATTATTGGAATAAAGGAGGAGGCCCGTGAACCCTCGGAGTTCCCATATGGATGTAGGTAGTTCTCCTCCTATATTGTTGAAGCTCAAATCAACTAAATTCAGCACATGTGATGGAGCATCAAAAGATCCCTTCAATTGACCATAAAATCGGTTGTTATTAAGTAGAAGAACCCCAATTGATGGATGTGTGAACAGAGATGAAGGAATATTTCCTTCAAGTAGATTGATTTGCAGGTCGAGACTAAGAAGACTCGAGAGGGATTCCCATTGTATTGAATCAATCGGACCAGTTAGACTATTGTTTCGCAAAGTGATTCTTGTCAGACTCTTGGACTCGCTGAGTGATGGAATTGGACCAATAAAATTGTTGGATGAAAAGTCCAAATGAGACAGTTGCAAGAGATTGGTGAAAGAGCTTGGGATATTTCCATCAAAGTTGCAATTCTCCAATTTTATTCTTGATAGATTCTTGAGATTACCAATTGAATCCGGGAGCCTCCCGAACATATTCGTGTCACTAAGAAGCAGTGTTTGAAGAGAACCACTCTTCGGAAATTCTGGCAAAGAACCCTGGAGGAGTTCATTGCATGATAGGTCAAGGGTTTGAAGTGTTTGTACCTGGAAGATTTCAGGAGGAAATTCTCCGTGCAGGCTACAATTATATAGGCTCAGGGTTTTCAAGCCGGAGAAATTCGCTACGAATCGAGGAACTGTGGAGGACAAATTGTTGCCTTTGAGTCAAATGACCGACAAATTAGCAAGAATCATAAGAAGAGGGTCGATAGGACCAGACCAAGAACAGAAAGGCATGCTCAATACCTCAAGTTTCGGCACTGAAGAAGACAAAGCATTGCACCACTCACAGCCCTCAGCAGACACATTGACCCCATCAAGGTAGAGCTCTCTCAACTCCTCCAAATCCCCAATCAGTGACCTCAAATTGGGCTTCTCAAGTTTCAACAAAGACCAGCCACCGTAGTAAAGATAACTGAGATCAAGAGCACGTAGCTTCGTCAAGCGCGATAGCTCCACAGGAATTTGCCCGGAAAATCCAACATAGGATAAGTTAAGATGTGCCAAGCGGCTGAGATTCGCGAGGCCTGATGGAATCGCCGTGGAATTGGAGTCCTTGAACGCCAAGTTTAGGCTTTGAAGGAATTCGAGCCTGAAGAAGAGGCTCGACGAATGATTGATTCCGCCAGAGATTGACTCTTCACTTAAATCGAGACCGACCACTAGGCCATCCTTGCACATCACGCCGCTCCATGAATCGGTGCTTTGGTCCCACTGTATTGGCTTGGGAGACTTGGAGGCGTTGAAGACAAGGCTGTTTCTCAGCTCAAGCAAGAGCGATCTTTGGTCGACGTCGAGACACCGAGCTGAAGCTGAAGCCCTAGCAACGTTGGAGAAGATGGAGATGGTGGATATCGCAAGAACAAACCATGAGATGGTCGAACCGTTCATCAGAAGAGTTTGAGGAAGAGAGCGGGAAGAGGGAACAGAACGAGAGACCCAACCAAAACAAAGTGGAACCCTTGGGAGTGGAGTCTTCCAAGGAAAGTACAAAGCCTATGTTGATAATCGGGATGTCATTTATTAGTCACCAAAGTTCGACTTATTTCACTTTTGACGATTACTAGCAAAGATATTCTTCATTTAACATGTCCTTTCAATCGAAACAAAATGTCATAGTTTTATTTTCAAGGAGAAAGGGCTAAATAAAAGAAATCTGCCTAAAATGTTGAGATTAGAACTCGACATCCCTTGAAAATTTTTTTGGCTAGTCTTATTTGAAGGTCATAAAACAAATGTTATCACGTAATTGTTTTTGTTTTTCTACGTCACGTTAACATGCAGAGATCCATTAAAAGTTAGTAATGGATATATATAATGGCATTTGATCATAATACCAAAATACATATATTATATCGTCTTTCTTTAATTAAGTAAGTAGATTTAAGAAAATGAATCAAAAAAAGATTTACTTATATTTGAATTTGATTGTATATATTTTTAGTACTATCAAAAAGCAAAAAAAAGTATCAATTATAGAATCGGAAGTACAATGGATTAACTACGAAATATGAAATAAAAAATACAATAATATATTCAAAAATAGAATGAAAAACCAAATAAGCCAGAACTAAGAATAAATTTCTCTTTTATTAAACCAAAAAGAAAAATAAGAAGAAAATGGAAAAAGGCAAAAGTAAAAGAACGAAAAAATGGGCGTTATGTTTAGTGGTTTAAAGCAAAATAAAAAGAGGGAAAATTTCAAAAAGATTTAAAGTTTAAAGAAAAGAAAAGAAAAGAAAAAAGTGAATTGTATGCGCTCAGAGTTGTTCCATGGTGCACACGAGGAAAGTACCATGGGCCCACCTCCACCAGGCTATCACTTTAGGCGTGTTGAAGGAGCAATAGATGTAAATCGCATGTCAAATTTTGATTGTCGTCTTGGATTTTCTTTTTTAGTGTGATATATTTAAATGTTTTCTTCCTTTGCTTTTGTTGAAATATAACATCAAAATGCTAACTGAATCTTGCAATAAATCAATACAAAAATAGCGAAGAAATAAATGAGGATAAATTAAGGACACTAGAGATACCTACATCTACGGATAAGTTAGCATTAAAGTTACGCTAGCCGAACACAAGAACGTTCTTTTCTTCCGTCTTTCATGCGTGCAGTCAACAAACCTAACCTTGACCGGGACCCACTGTTCCGCTACTGCAGGAAAGAAGGAAAAGCCCAAAAAAAGACTTTGCCTTTTATTTTATTTCAAGAACAGAGAATTGCAAGGGAGGAGGGGGGAGGAAAACAGGGGATGCTTCAGCTTGGAAAGAGGGAGCAGTCAAAGTAAACGCCTGTCGGCGGGGATAATACTGTCTAGTGTTGACATTGGTTGCGGGACTGATGAAGTTACGTTGCTTTCTCTTCGGACTCGTGTAGGGAATAGGAGCGGAAACTCATTTGGGTCTGTCAGCTTTTCTGTATTCATTTGCGGATTTCTCGGCGTGAATCTAAATTGCGTTGACCAGACCAAAAACAATCAAACTTCAAAGTGGTTAGTGATGCAAACATATATGAAAACAGAATTTTGTTTATTAGAAAAATCGAGAAATTTACGCATTAAGAGCCGTTAGATTTTATATTAGATCAATACTTATCACGGCTTCGACCAAAAAAAAAAAATACTTATCACGGCAATTGAAGCCAATATCGAATTGGAGATGGATTTGATTTTCATGTGAATGGGCCCATTTTTGGATTGAGATAATTGATGGACAAAAGGTTATTGAAAATCTCACAACAAGTTCTCTATTAAAAGAAAGTATCTTTTGATCACTTGTTAAATTTTGTTAACTAATTGAAAACAAAAATTTTCTATCGATTGATTTTTTTTTGGTTGATTTGTGCTTGTGTCTACTTAAGTGTTCCTACTATTTTAGTAATCTTGACTAGTGTGCAAATGATTCTTATAAGCATGCTCATTTTAATTATATTGTAATCGTATTATGGGATTGCATTGGGAACGTATCTGCTGGGGCTTGACTTCCATGGTAGATGCTAGGTAATATTCCATGTCCAAATTTTCTTTGCTTTTCCACCTTAAGGAATGTCATCTTGCACAAAGTCACAACCACATGTAAGATTCTATTTGAATGAATGTCTAGTGATGATTGAGACCGATTTCTAAGCGGTGTTGAGGTATGTTTTTCAGCCAGTACTTAGAAGAGGTCTAATTGAGTTTTGTAAATTATTCATATTCAAACCAGACTTAACACGAGAATTTAAGAATTAGATACTTGATTCAAACTCAATCAAAGCTCAACTTTTTTCGGATCGAGTTTGACTCGTGATTTATTTTTATAAACTTGAAATTTGATTCAACTTGGTTATCATAAATGAGTTTCTGCTGGAGCTTGATTCAAGCTTGAGCTCAAATTCGACTTTCATAGAATCCGAACTTATGAGACTCGTGCATGACTCAGCCCCACATGAAATCATAAATAATTTGAGCAAGCTCAAGTGGCTTGATTACTTTGCACATGAAGAAGCAATTAAAACCTCATTTCGAATAAGCATGTGAAAAAAATGCCGGTAAAGCTTTCAATCTTGAGTGTCGCGCATCCCATTCTAGGGGAGTTTTTTTTATAAATTTTTTTTGGATAATTCTATTTTTAATCCTCTACTTCATAATATTTGTGCAATTAGATCCTCAAGAGAGCATGTCATTATTACTTCAGGGGATAGCTGGAGTCCACCATGACCTATAATAAGCTTTTCACATTTTCCAACCGTCACCATTCATCGCCGCGATGGCCGCGGCCGCCAAATCCTCCATCCCTTCTCTCGTCTCTCGCTTTTCTACCTTTGTCTTCTACATATTACTTTCTGTTGTAAAATATGGCGTTGCAAGTATATAATAGAGAGAATAGAGGGAGATTAAGTAGAGAAAATAGATAACACCAAAGATAGTAGAGAAAGGCCGGAAGCGAAAAACATTATTTCTCACTATTTGTGCTCCTATTTATAAGGAAATAAGGATGCACTTATCAATGTATCTAATAATACATGTATTGGATAGGGAAATGAACATTTATCGGATAGGGAGATATACTTAGAACATAGGATACAAATGTACCATAATAGGTACATGGATATTCATACATATATTGGATAGGGAGATGAACATTCATTGGATAGGGAAATGTACTCAGAATACATGATACAAATGTACCATAATAAGTACATGAATATAATGAATATTCATACATGTATTTCATAACACTTTCTTATTTTTCCTAAAATAAAACTAGTTTCTTTTGACTTTAACATAATTCAATCTTACCTTTTTCAATAATAAAAAAAAAAAATCATCCTAGCATACAACACTAACATACTAAGAGTTAGATAAGGGCTTGACTAAGAATTGGGTACAGTTGGTTCCCAACAAAAAAATAAAAAAAATAAAAATGGAAGGATCCAATTGCACAGGCAACATATGTTAGGAGACTAAAATCAAATTTAATCTTTTCTACTAGGTTGGGAACACAATTGGAGTACAATTTTTGATGAGGGAGTTTCATACATTTTAAGAGAAAACTACTCATAAACTATTTCTTAAGCTTTTTCCTAATTTTTAGAAAAAAAAAAAACAAAAATTTTCGGAACTTTTTAATTTATTTTTAATTTCTAAAAAAAATTAGAGAGAAAAAGAGAAATAAAAATATAATTATTTCGGGATTTATATATTTTTTTAAAATTTTGAAAACATATAATTATTTAAAAAATAATTTTTAATCTGAAAATAGGGACCGGGGTTGGGACTGACGGGTGTCCTCCGGCTTAAGTCGCCGGACCCAGGCCCGCCAGTGGGACTGGGCTCAGTACAATGAGCTCAGTCCGGTCCCAACTCAATAAAAACTAACTCGAAAAAATACAAGCCAGACCAAGCCCATTCTCTGTCTCCTACGCCCATACTCACATTCCGTTAATCAAGTTCGCCACATTCACAAGCATAAGGAAGGAAGGTTAATGCAACAGGACCTTGTCTCCATCTTTTCCGGACCTCTACGCTAAAACCGCTCACTCCAGTCATCCTTCGCCAGCTAGGAGATGCAGGTGTGGTGACGTATATACTGAAGTTAACGACAAGATTATCACTAAGCGACTCCCATCACTGCACATTCGAAGCGAGTCAAAATCGGAGGTAAAATCTGCACAAACTAGGTTCGAACATTTTGTCGAGCACGTGGTGTGCAGTGGATTGAAGAGAGAACATTAAGCATTTCAAAACTCGAACCCATATCCAGACTTCAAAGAAACCCCCCCAGACGTGCTCGAAATTTAAAAAAAAAAAAAACAGCTCAGTAATACCCCCCATACGCATATGGATTACAAAAAAGAACAGGGTTCATGGTCCTCAGAAAATGGCCCATCGAAATCAAAACTCAACCCACCAAAATTGGACGCCATGAAAGAAGGGGGGCCGCAGGCTCGGTGGTGCCACCTAGGGGACGCCGGTTTGTGTCGAGGACGGTCGAATGACGCTCAGCCGGGGCTAAATTTCGGCTCCCTCACTCTCGGCCTCTCAATCTCTCCCTCCGATTTCTCTCTGCTGGTCTCTCTCTGTCCAAAACCTCCCTTCCTCTCTCGGACCGTCTCTCCTTTTAAGGCTGGCTGGCAGGCACTCATGGCCCCTGCCACCACCAGCTGCCCTGCCGGCCTGGCCGCCCCAACCCTAAAATCGCGCCGGACGATCCCCTGCCACGCTCCCGCCTCTGCTCCGCTTCTGTACTTCGGAACTCCCTGCAAGGACGCGAGGAGCGTGAGGGAGGAAGGGAAAGGCGCATGGGCCACAGAAGGGTGGGCCGGGCCGCGCGGGTAAAAGAAGAGGGAAAAGAAAAGAGGCCGGGCCAGCCTGGACCCGGCCCGGTCTTCCTTCTCCTTCTTTAATACAAAAATTAATATTTTAAAAAAATTATTTTTTTAAATTTAACAAATTTTAATAAATTCTATCACTATTAATGCAAATGCTTATAATATCTATATGTTATGAAATTTAGTGATTTTTTTTTGTTTAGCAGTCCAAATTGTATAATTTCCTATGTAATTAAACCCTAAATGTACAACAAAAATTCAGGTGTCAACAGACATTCGGTGACTCAAAAATCCCAGCCATTTGTCAAACTTTGTTCGCTCCCTTTGTTTGCCATTGACCTAGACAACCTTAAGGTCCATCGCAATGTCGAGCTCTAGCTCCATCGTGACATCGAGCTCGAGCCTCTAGTCTGGCAAATCAAGCTCTGCCATGGCAAGCTCCAGCACCAGATCTGGTCCAAGAAGGTTCAGTGGCCGGATAAGGGAGGTGCTGGAGCGGAGTGACCCATTTTGGAAGCTCGTGGGGGCAAAGGAGAGAGGTGAGGAAGAAAGGGTTTGTGTATTTTGGCGGAGGAAGATAACGTTTGACAACGATGACCATTAGAAAAGAATGAAAGAAAAGGAAATAAAAGAAGAAAAGAAAGAAATTAAAAAAAAATAAGCGAATCAGCATCGTGTTGTCCAAAATTGTTTATGTCAAATTATTGGCATTGTCACATAATATGGCTATCGATAATTGGAATGCCACGACGGCAATAGAATTGCATCGGCAAAGCCACAAAGCTGAATAGTTATGGATTATATTGAGATGTGTATAATGGATAAAAGACTGAATGAATATTTTTTCTTTGGGTCACTATACCAAGAGTCTTAAAACTCCGAGGGTAAGTGCACTTGGATCCTAAAAAATTGTGCAAAAAACAAAGTTAAATCAAATCATAAAATTGTCAAAAATAAAACTAGATCCAAATTTTTATGCAAAAATTGTAATATGAGTACTTTCATTAGATCCGACTGTTTTGATGTTGTTTTTATTATTTTTGTTGTTTTTGGAGAACATGTAGCAATGATGTTGAGAGAGAGATGTTTTTTTTTCACATTTTTTCTAATGTGCGTCCACTTACATCCACATCAATGCGAATTATCAGTAAGTATATTAAAGAATTCAAGTCAATTTTGTCATGTATGTAATTAATGGAAATGCTGGACTATAATGAACATTTAGCATGAGATTGACCTATCTGAAAATTCTAAGATTTATAGTTTACTACGATTTTTAAGACTTCTAATGCATTTAATTTTTAATTATTTATTTTTATAATAACATCATGACATTAGATTTAGCCTTTTCCAATTCAAAAGCATTTCATCTTAGTCAAAACAATCCTCACTAAAGAATTTTCTTCATTGCAATTTTTTCATTCCGTAACTCCAAGAAAATAGTTACTGTCATATTCTAATTTCTACGCTAGACGCAGACCTCCTTCTATTTCCCCTATTGGTAAGCAGGGGTTTTATTAATCAATAAACAAAACCGTCTTTCCAATGGTGATAAAGAATTACAAAGAGAAGAAAGAACGAAATACTCTTTCTTGATTTTAATAACTAAATCTCAAGGTAAATCTTCATGGTCATGAGAGTCTGAACATCACTCTATCCCAAAATCGATAATAAGCAAACTTATGACGTTTTGAATTTGAACCTCATTTCAGGACATATAAAATGATTATTTAATCGATGCGTTGTTAATTACGTATACTCAGAACTGATCACTTATGAGTTAACTAACATTTTTGGAAATGCAATCAATGATTGATAAGCATATGATTAGAGAGTCTAATCAGGAATAGACTGCTCGACCACAAGGATCAAGGAGGGTCACCACCGCATTGATATAAATCAATTAACGAATGGAAATAAATCGATTTGATGGAAGTACAAAGTCGGATCGTGGGTGATTGCGCATGAATATGATACTAATTGCGAACGGCATTAAATTGATTTCCTTTGTGACTTTGTACTCAGAGTAAGTAATTGAACCCTTATTATTACATGACAATCGAGAATCACTCCTGACTTGAAGAGGCTTGAACGTGGATCAAAAATTCGTCAACCATGGGACAAACGTGCAAAAACCCCTAATGTCACCTCGTTAAGTCCCATGTTTATCGGTAAGCCCGAAAACTTTGGAAAAGGAATTAACAAGCCAAAGAATTGAAGTCGCGAGCAGGCAGCACAACCAAAGGCTCAATGGGCCTAGTGCCTGGGGTGGCTGGCCATCCATGGGCACAAGCAAGCCCATTTCTTCAATTGGGCCCTGTCGCGATCTAATTAAGTTTCATTCCATCCTGAGAGGGGGAACGAAAAATGTCTAAATAAGTTTAGGTGTATTGTTAATTTCGAATTGACGGCCCTTCATTAACTTGGGCTCTCTTAAGCCCATACCCCATGCGACGTTGGGTATTCGTGAAAGCCTTCAAATAAGGAGTCACCACTAGTCTATTGGGGTCGACTAGGAACCAAGCGAGGCATGGGAGCGTCCCTCACTTTCTTCGTAACCAAAGAGTCTCGGGTCGGGGACTTGATTATGTTAATCATGCGATCAACGCCATTTCGGTACCTAACTTTGTGTGCTAATAAGGCCATGGCAACCTATTCGAGAAATCTAAGATTTATCCTAACCATTCTAAATTAGGGAAATAACATCCAAAATAGCAACGCAAAACAAGGCACTGGAATATCCTAATATTGTCCCTAAAAAGGAAAAAGGAAAAACATAACGTAAATCAATAAAAACCTATTGTAGAGCCCTAAAGGCTTATTCAATTTTGGATGTTTTCCCTTTTTAGGAATTTCTAATTTTTTTTTGCAATTTTCTGATATTTTTGGATTTTTTATGAGTTCTTATAGTTTTTAATATTTTTAATATTTTTTAATATTTTCGAATTTTCCAAAATTAAATAAAAAAAAAGCTTTCAAGATTTTTGATATTTTTTGACTTTTCTAAAAATTTTAAATAAAAACATTTATTAATGTTTTTGGAATTTTTTAATTTTTTTTGAATTTTTGGAATATTTAAAATATTTCGATTTTTTTGTATTTTTAAATTTTTTTTTAAAAAAAACAACCTTAAAAAATTTCCTGAATTAAAAAAAACATTTTTTTAATTTTTAAATTTTTTTGAATTTTTAAAGATTTTTTTAAAGATTTTAAATATTGTTTTGAATTTTTTAGATTTTTTTAATTAATTAAAAAAGTAATTCGGACCGGGTTGGGAGACCCGACCCTACTAAACCGACCTGCACCCTATTGGTCCGGGCCGGAGCAATGACCGGGCTGGACGAAAGGGGCCAGTTGAAAAAAAAATTAAATGGCCCAATAATAAAGGAATTAAAATAGCCCATTTCCTATTTCTATTTTCAGAGTCTCTCATCACGGCCCATGATACTCCAGCCCATCGACCAACCCAAAATTAATTTAAATGGAAAACATAGTCCATTCCCTTTTCTTTTATATTTTCTTATTTTTTTCACTTTTCTTATATTTTGTCTTTTTACTAATTTGTCTTCTTTTGTCTTCATCTTCAACCTCACACCAACCCCCATCACCGAAGACTCCTTCGCGCCTGCAACATTTTCTTCCATAGCCCAAAGCTCCCGACGTCGGAATCACCATTCCAGTTGCTGATCACCGTCCTTCGCCATCACAGAACCATCACCATCAATCGGTGGTCTATTTCGACCGGCGTTGACTACCACCGGCCGCCTACTTTGGTGGCCACAAAATCTAACAAAAACATTCACACCAGAACGAAACTCTTGATCGCTAGCATTTCTAGCAAACATACAACCACAAATGTATTTAAAATGAGGAGAAATGCTTACTGGAACGGTCTCAAACGATAGGGCTCGCCGGTGAAGGGTAGGTTTCGGACGAGGGGTTTTTTGACATGGGAGACAAGCGCGTCAGGATCTCGAAAGCCATGTCTGCTCTGCCCTCGCATATGGCCGTCGCAGCCTCCATTAGCAACGGCTTCGAGCAAATGGACGTTGACGACGGCACAGACAATGATGACGAAAGCGAGGACGATGAAGAAGACGAGGTCGGCGACGGAGATATCTACTTTTGACCCGGACTTTATAAGACCCTGAATTGCCTCGGACCACTTGCTGTTAGTGTTAGTAATCACGGAGACAACATCCCTGTCGTCGTTCTCTTCGTCATCCAAGAGCTGCTTTTCGAGCTCCTGCAGACAATTCTTCATCCTATTCTCCGTCTCGACTTGGTTAAGATTCACTCTGTTTTGGAGCACGTTCGCGAATGAAACTCCCGTCAGAGCTTGATTGTTCACGTGGATCACTTCGTTTCCGAGAGCAATGGGCTATGGCCTGAGCTGTTGAAGGAGAGGCATACCGTACCTTTGCGCGGAGAAGCTCGCCGACGAAGACAACACCGATAAGCTAGACATTACGTTGGGGGAAGAAACAGCGGCAGAGAAGTCCAAGTGAGAAATCGGCAAGGATTGCTGCGAGGATTACGACCTCACAGACTGCCAGATGAGATTGTTGAGGGCCTGGTTGTGCTGTTGCTGCTGAGCTTGAAACTCCATGAGCGTCCTCTTGCTGACAAGGAGGCCCGACGTTGGCTATGCCGGCTGCGGCACCATCTGCAAGGACGATTATAGGAAGATTTCGGCGAACTGCGGCTGCGATCGGAAGGGAGAATGCGAGACGGCGTTGCCATTGACGGAGCTCATGGCACTGGCGATAGATCTGGCACTAATCCCACCATCGGTGGCATAGAACTCTGGAACCCCCCCTCGCCGTTGCTCCCGCCGGAGAAGCTAGATGACATTCTCTCTCCCTTTCTCTATTGCTGTCTCGTATTCTTTTTTTTCTCTCAAAACCAGAAGTTCACCCCTCTCCCTTCTGCGTTTCCTTTTCTTTTTTCCCTTGTTTTTCTTCTCGCTCGAGCTGCTCCCCCTCGGTTCTTCTGTTCAGCCCATCTTTCCTCACTTTCTTTTCCTATGTTTTCTGCCTCTGCTCTCTCTTTCTCTATAATGCAACAGAGTCCCCCCTCTTAGATCTCGCCCCTTCTGCTCTCCAAAACCAGAACCACAACTCTTGCGTTTTTCTTTGCTGCTCCCTCCTCGTCATTCTCTTCTTGCGAAAATCCCCAAAAAACAGCTCTCCTCCCTCTACCTTTTCTCCTCCTCCTGCTCTCTCTTTCTCTCCTAGAGCCAACCCCTTTTTCAACGAAAGACCATCCTCTCCGATCTTCTGCTTTCGGTTTCTGCCTTTTTCCTTCCTTCCAAACCCAGAAACCTGCTTCTTCTTTTGCGTTTTTTTTTTGGCTGCTTTGTCTGCGTCTTCTCGAGCTTTTTTTCTTTCACTGAATGGTCCCTCAAAAACCCAAAAAAATGGCAAGAAGAAGCTCGCCTTTCCTTCGTTTCTCTCTTTCAGCCCAGGCTCTCGAGCTCTCTCTTCCTTTTGGTTTTTTTTCTTTCCTCTCTACTGCTCACCGAAAATCGTCCCCCCCTCATGCTCTTCTTCCTCACCGTTTTTTTCTTCCTTCGTGTGACAGTGCAGCAAGGGAACATTCCCTTGCTAGCGTCATGTGGCCGGCGTCACCGCGGTGGCGGGGGGGGGGTCGCCCGAACGACGTCGTTGCGGTGTGCGTCTTTGTTCCTCTGTTGCGTTTCGGCTGTGCGTGTGTGCGTGTATGAGGGGATGGAGAATGAAGGAAAAAATGGGCTGAAAAAGTGATGGGTTGGGATAAAGAAAATGAGAGGGAGATGGGTTGGGAAAGAATGAGAGGGAGATGGATTGAGCCAGCCCACCCGAACAACAAATTTTTTTTTTCGAATTTTTTAAAAATTCTCTTTGTTTTTTTTTAATGAAAATTTTTTGTCTTTTCTATGAATTAATACATATTTATATATGCAAAATAAATGGGCATTTAAAAAAAAATAAACAAAAATTCGGGTGTCAACAGCTGCCCCTCTTTGAAAGGGAACTCGAAGAGGTTCATTTCAAAGACTAGGTGACACCCAAATTTTGTCAACGAGCAATGAAAGCGCGAATTTATTTCATTCATTTTTTTCTCTCACTCACTTTTTTTTTTTGAGATCTCGGCTCATGCGAACGAGTTTCAACCAAGTTAGTAAAGTCTCACCGTGTAACAACGGGTTTCGATTAGGTTAGTGGAGTCTTACCGTGTAAGAACGGACTTCGACTGGGTTAGTAAAGTCTTACCATGTAAGAACGGGCTTCGACTTGGAGGGAGGTCTTACCATGTAAGAATGGGCTTCGACCGAGTTGGTAAAGTCTTACCGTGTAAGAACGGGCTTCGATCGAGTTGGTAAAGTCTTACCTTATAAGAACGAGTTTCGACTTGAAGGGAGGTCTTATCGTGTAAGAACGGGCTTCGATTGAGAATACATGGTTTTAGGTTGACCATGAACCATTGTGGAAATTGCATGGTTTTAGGTTGACCATGAATCATGTGGTTTTAAGGAAGACCCACAAACCTTGTTGGAAATTGCATTGTTTTAGGTTGACCATGAACCATGTGGTTTTAAAGAAGACTCACAAACCCTGTTGGAAATTGCATGGTTTTAGGTTAACCATGAACCCTTGGAGATTGTATGGTTTTCACTGAGTGAACCTGTCAAATTCAACTTGAGCAAATGTCATTGGAGACGATATCAGAAACATGCATTGGCAATATTGTAGCATTAATTGCACAGGCAAATCAAGCTAAGTCCGATCACATTGAAAGCATTTGATGTCTTTTGGTATCATGTACCACAAAATTATCATCAAGCTTGGAAGGTATCATTAATCATTAAATCCCTTTAAGAGAAAAATTATGTCAGAATGATCATACTCATGAAAGAGGTTTATTAAGCATGCCAAGCAAGAGCTCCTTAGTTAGAAATGGCTTATCACATGCTCTTAAGAAGGGACTATCTGATCCCATTCATTCATGTGGGGAGTAATTTGATCACTCAATCTACCTTACATTTCCAATGTCGAAGGATCTGAGAATCATTCGCAATAAGTACACATTGACCAATCCAAAAGGTCTTTTAAAGGGACCGTAATGTGGGTTTGGTCATGGTTTTAGCAATGGATAAGCATCATTGGCTATGAAATTAAACAATTATCTACCAACATCTTCGCCAGGTTTACAAGTCAAGTAACCTTGAGATGAGACAAGATAACATTGCCCCCACTTCTTTGAGCGGTAGCTTCTTTGGAGAGTTCTTATTTCCACTTGAATCATCCCAATCTGAAGAGACTTCAGAAATGGTTGTAATGTTGATTTGGTTAAGGCTCAAAAGGCTCAGAACTTTTCACAAAAATGGATTTGAAAATTGGTGATTAACCTAGCGTCATTATCATATCACTCAATTTTTTGGAAATACTCGGCTTTTGAAATCTGATTTGTCTCGAAAGTTCTTTGACTAATCAAATAAGAGCTTTGTCCTTCTCAATTTTTCTTTGCATTTGCAATGATTTTCTTTTCAATACAAGCATTTTGAATTTGACAATTTTTTTCACATAGGAGTTTTTTTTTTGCCTGCTTAATGCAAATCTCCTTTTTTTTCTTTTTTTCTTCTTTTTTTTTTCACGGGCATTGGCCTTGCTTTTACTAGGCACACTGCTTTTTCATGTCCCTTAATTTTCATTGGACTTTTACTCTTTTGAACTTTTTGAGCTTTCGAGACTTTCGAGATGTCTTTCCATATTTTCACATAAATGCCAATTGTGTTGATCAATCATGTGCCTTGCTCCAATATGGGGAGATAATCACCACTTGGGTTTCAGAAATGAACAATTAGGCTCAACTTGGTTTAAGCAACAGGTATCAGTGTTTGGGTAGATAAATAAATGCTTTTCTTCACCTTAGGATGTGTCAAGCTTTCATAAGAATGCACCTGAAGTTACCACAAAAAGATTAATGCAAGTGAAAGCAAATAAGTCTTTCTCATCTTTTCACCATGTGATATCAACCGAAACCTCCAAATTTGCCCCATTGTGGGGTGGTTCTTGATAGGGGTATTTTTTGATTTCTTCGCATTTAAATGCTCAAAGAGGCTGACTATGGTCACCTGTGATGTGTAAGATAGAGAAGAGAAATGCCTCTTTTCATTTTGGTCCATGTACCAATTGCGAATGACTCCTTTGTCCTCAAACGACATAGTTTTTTTTTTTCTTTCGCTCAATTCTCACAGTGTTTAGAGGACGTGTTTGGAAATGGATTGCCTTTCATCATCCTAAGCATTTCCTACTTAGCATGATTAACATCTTAATTTCATTTGATCGAGATCATCTGAGTAAATTAATCTCCATGGGGAATTTTAATTCAAAATGAGTGATCCACCAAGTGAACATACAATTTTGAGATAAAAATAATGTTCAAAAATTGTGGAAAGTTCATTTTCTTAATTTCTATCTTTTTTTCTTCTTTTTTTCCTTTTTTACCCTTTTTTTTTACTTGCTCCCGATAAAATGTTGAAATTTTTTTGGATGAAAATTCTCAATTTTGTCTTCTTTTTGATTATGAGAAGAAGGGTACTTACTTGCAACGTGGCGACTTAGTAACCCTGTAAAGAATAGGAAGGAAAGTGCTAGTGCAAGAATCTTCAAGGATTGAAAATTGGAAATGATATATTATTACCCTTCACTCGTATTTATCACTCAGGTGCCGACATCACCCTCTTGGATATTTGGCAACCCTAAATTGCCCTTCACTTGCATTTTTTTTCTTGCGTTTGATGTTTCCCTATCAAAGGAAAAGGGAATCATGTTAGAGACAATATCAACATGAGCAATTGGAATCAATACAATTTACCCTTCATGTGTTTTTGTTCTTCAGGTATGAGCATTTATGTTTCGACATTTGAGGGCATTGTTTCTTGGATGCTTTGCCCCATTTATCGCCTGTGAAGAAAAGGATTGGGCAATTATTTCTATACTCGATTGGAAATCATTTAGGAACGAAATACATCCTTTACGCTAAAATGAACGATTGGGTTTTAGCGTGCTTCTTTTGTGGAAGGCGATGCGTTAGAAGTGTCGTTTGAATTCATGAGTATGAGTTTCCGAAGAGTTCAATGTCGAAGTTGGACCCTCATTTCTTTGAATTCCAAGATCAAGACTTGTGAGAGTATTTGCTTGTGATCTAATTCAAATACCAATGTCAAAATTGTCTAGTTCTTTCCTGCAGGAAGATGTATGAACAAATCAGTTTCGGAATAAATTGATTCCATTGAAACGATCGCAATTTTACCATCCCAGATTAGCTTTCCCTAGATTCCTTCCAAATTGCCCTCGAAGTCAAAGGATGTTTACAAATTTGAATTTCTTTACCCGGAAAAATGAGTCACTTGGGTTTATGATCAACTTGGAATTGAAAACATCAACCATAAAAAGAATAAAGACACAAAGGAAATACATTACACTCCTATGAGTAACAATTCTCATCCTAAATTTAAAGTCCACTTCTTGGCACGTTCAAGTAAGGAAAGTTCGAAGAGTGGCCATCACGCATTTGCAAGAAGAAGAAACAATGTCAGTATGTGAATGAAAAAATGATCTTCAAATGAGGTCGCTTCTTACAACGAAATCGATTCAATGGTACATGCCCTAGAACTCCTATTACAGGATTTCGGGATTTTGCCAAGATTTGATCGTAAGAGGAGACATTATTAAAAGATCAATTTTTGGCTATCAATCGAATGCCCACTCTATTCCCAAAAGTTTTATATGCAAAATGTGGCATTAATTTTGAAAGACTGATTTGTGTTTTCACTGTTGCCAAAATGAGGTGATTTTTATTTTGAGAAATCTATTCACAAAATGTGATTTAATTTTTTAATCTCAAAATGTGAGAGGGAAAGAATTTGATTAAAAGTGTGATTTCAATTTTTTTTTTTGTCCACCAAAACATAACCATGAATTGGAAGAATTTTTTTTTTTACGAGATGTGATTTTAGGCCCATGATTGGAAACTTTAACAAAATCATCCGTTGTGCAGAGCTAAATTAGAGATTTTTGAAATTGACACTGAATGTTTGCTTATGAAGAGTAATTGCCAATTTTCCCAATTAGAAGCCTATACTGAGGGCATTCGATTGATCTCCGCAAATTTTAAAAATGAAAGTTTCAATAAGAAATGAACAAGTAAAAGTAGAAATCATACTTACCAATGGTGATGATTTTTTTTTTTCTATTTTTTCAATCACATAGACATACGCATGAGACGTTGATCAATTTCTACTCTAGACGGCTCAAATGAAGCCACGGGATTATCGGATTGAACCAGCATGGTCGCGATTGGGTCGAGGTTCCCATGACTCTAGCTTTGTCAAAGAGTTGACCTGTGTTGCGCGGTTGCAAACCGGGATGGAAGCTCTCGACGTCAGAAGAATTTCGGAATTGAGATGGGCAACTCGTACTACATGGTGGTAGTCGAAGTGGCATTCATCTCAACACTATCATAAGTGATCATATGCGGCCCAGGTTTGGCGGCAGGTTGTGTGTGCTAAAGTGTAGTGCCATGCAAGGGAGACATGCACAACAATTTATATAGCAAACAATACTTCGTACGTAAAAATAAACTATACATTACTACACCTCCCTGCAAGACAAAGGTGAGCAAACACTTCCCCTTATACCTCCCACTCTGCAAAAATATTTAGCACGAGGTTAGTGGACTTACCTCACCTTCTCGAATGTACTGCCAAAGAAACACATTAAATAACACACAATCAAGCAAAATAGGCCTAAGTCCTCTAAGGTTTAGAACCAGTCCCCAATGGAGTCGCCAAGCTATCGCGACCTAATTAAGTTTCATTCTGTCCCGAAAGGGGGAACGAAAAATGTCTAAATAGGTTTAGGGGTATTGTTAATTTCGGACCGATAGCCCTTCATTAACTTGGGCTCTCCCAAGCCCATACCCCGCACGATGTTGGATATTCGTGAAAAAGTCTTCTAATAAGGAGTCGCCACTAGTTTATTGGGGTCGACTAGGAACCAAACGAGGCATGGGAGCGTGCCTCACTTTCTTCGTAACCAGAGAGTCTAGGGTCAGGGATTTGATTACGCTAATCATGCGATTAACGCCATTTCGGTACCTAACTTAATTTTGTGCTAATAAGGCCATGGCAACCTATTCGAGAAATCTAAGGTTTATCCTAACCATTCTAAAGTAGGGAAATAACATCCAAAATAGCGACGCAAAACAAGGCATTGGAATATCCTAATATTGCCCCTAAAGAGGAAAAAGGAAAAAGGAAAAACATGATGTAAATCAATAAAAACCTATTGTAGAGCCCTAAAGGCTTATTCAATTTTAGATGTTTTCCCTTTTTAGGAATTTCTTTTCTTTTTTTTTTGCAATTTTCTGATTTTTCTGGATTTTTTATGAATTCTTATATTTTTTAATTTTTTTAATTTTTTTAATATTTTAATATATTTTTTAATATTTTCGAATTTTCCAAAATTAAACAAAACAAGATTTCAAGATTTTTCATATTTTTTGAAAACGGTAGGGAAGGCACATCCCGATCACGGGATGTATTTGTCGTCTCAAAACTCCCACCTCGAAGCGCCCAGGTTAACCTGTCTGGACAGGGGCAGCAAGGCAAAGTAGCTGAAGCGCCTAGATCCTGGGCAAGTGTCGCTCGAACGGCAATGAAGGGATACGAACTGAAGTATTATACTCCCGTGAAGAAAGATGATGAGATGGGTGCATTCTTCTCGGAAGAAGCGCTGAATGCTGTGGATCCCATGTGGTTCGAATGCCTTGTTGGCTATTTCATAGGCAAAAAACTTCCATTCCAGCTGGTAGAGACAGCATTGAAGCATGCCTGGGGACCAAAACTGATAGAAGTTAAGGCGGATGATAAGGGATTCTTCTTTCTCAGAATCCCTGATGCTGAGTTCAGGAGAAACTTGCTGGACAAAGGGCTAATGACAGTAGCAAGGGTCCCTTTGATCTTGAAACAATGGGATCCACTTCTAGAACTAAAGAAGGATGATCATTGCAAAGTCCCGGTGTGGGTAAGGTTAAGAAATGTACCTCTGGTCCTCTGGTCGGCTCGAGGCATTGGAGGAATAGCTAGCTTGATTGGTAGACCATTGTATGTGGATCAAAATACCGAGCAAATGAAATTGCTCTCCTACGCCCGGGTTTGTGTTGAAATACAAGCTTCGGACATCAGGAGGGACACTGTCAAAGTCTGGTTTAAGGATGCTACCCGTGAGGTCTCGGTTGAATACGAATGGAGACCAATCTCGTGCCCCAAATGTGGCATATTTGGCCATAGATGTAACCCTGATGTAAACCCCCCAAATCAGGGGCAGCAACAGCTTGCTGAGGACGCTCGGCCAACTGATCTTTCTGGAAATCACAGGGTGCTAACTACTGACCAGATTGGAGCTCTTCGAAAGCTAAGGCGCCCATAATCCAGAGGCCAGACCAGGATACTATGGCGCAGGCTGAGCTGAGGAGGCCAGCCTCTCCGCCTAATCCCACCGGACAATGGCAACTCCAGCCGGCCTCAAAGCAAACGCTTCGTCGTAGAGCAAGGATGGAAATCATCAACCGAAAGACTGGAACAACAGCTCTTAAATCTGGCAAACCCTCCTCACCGCGCCCCAATGAGGAAAATGAAGGAAAGTCCAAGGAACCTTTTCGGCTTGATGATGAAACCAGGCTGCCGTCAGAAGCAAGCCATTCTGATCAGGAATCATCCCACGCCTCATTCTCTTCAGTAGACGACCTCGATGATACTGGGGGAGGGAGTAGCTCATACGAGGGAATGATGAAGGCGGACCCTCATGCCGGAACACAAGATACTCAGCAGCTGGGCGCTAGACCACCCGGTAGTGACCCGGATATCCTATCGAGAGTCCCTGATTCTCAGCCATCCCAGCCGAGTGTCAAGACTCAGCCAGCTGCAAAGGAAAGTCCGGTGCCAAAAAAGAAGTCTCCACCTCCCAGGTCGGCGACTGGGAAAAAGCAGACCTCAAAACGCAGATAGGCATCTCAGTGCCTATGCTTTACTATGTATATATACTTTCATATATGTTTAAATGAACGTCGGCTTTTGGAATATTCGGGGAGCCATGGACCCGATTAGGCAAAGTGAAGTGAGACATTTTGTGCGATCCAATGACATTTGTTGTCTTGGACTCCTTGAAACTAAAGTCCCGCATCACGTTTTTGGCCATATCTCTTTAACTTAATACCGGGATGGAAGTGGCTTGCAAACTATGATTTTTCTCATAGGGGTCGTATTTGGATTGGTTGGAATCCAGATTTTGTGGACTTCTCTAGTACCTTTGTTTCTAGCCAAATGATCCATGGCATGCTTAAGGTTCTCAATACAAGTTCTACTTTATTCTTATCGGCTATTTATGGAGAGCACACATTCTCTGCTCGTCGACCTCTATGGGCGGACCTCATCCGCCTAAGTTCCTCCCTCACGGACAGTCCTTGGATAGTCGGAGGTGATTTTAACACTATTCGGGATTCGACGGACCGTCAAGGTAGCCCGGATATATGGCATCCCTCCTTTGATGAATTTAAGGAGTGTTTATTTCAGGCTGAACTTGATGATCTCCGTTATCTTGGATTCCGTTTCACATGGTCATCCTATTAAGGTGAAAATAGGAAACAGAGGAAGATTGATCGGGTTTTGGTGAATAGAATTTGGAGTTTGGAATATTCCTTTTCTGAGGCGGTCTTCCTTCCCCCTGGCATTTCAGACCATACCCCCATTCTTGTTCGGATTTAGCCCTCTCGACATGGGAAGAAACCTTTCAAATTCTTCAACTTTTGGATGTCCCACCAGGACTTTAAGGATATTGTATCCCGAGTATGGGACATTCAGATCACGGGTACTCCCATGTACAGGGTATGTGCTAGACTGAAGCTGCTTAAAGGCCACTTAAGGCAACTCAATAGAGACACATACTCTGATATATCCATGCGCACTGCAGCTGCAAAGAGTATCCTATATACAACTCAGGAAGCTCTTTTAAGGGATCCGCATAATAGCTCTTTGGCTGCCTCAAAAAGAATCCATGCCCGGGACTATTATGATCTACGAGCTTTAGAGGAATCATTTTTCAAGCAAAAGTCGCGAATCAGATGGCTTAAGGAAGGGGATCAAAACACGAGATTCTTTCACCACTCGGTGAACCACCACCACTTGCGTAATCGGATTATCTCTATCCAAGATGACAGGGGCTCTTTGATCACCAAACCTGAGGAGATCCACCAGGCGTTCATTTCCTACTTCAAGAATCTACTTGCGCCGGTGAGCATGGCCAATAAGCCGTCCATTGCTGAGATTGCGCACTTCCTAAAGCGGCCCTTAAATGATGAACAGGTTAGCTTTCTTTCTAACCCTGTTTTACCTCATGATATTAGGAATGCCATGTTCTCATTGGCCGGGGGCAAAGCCCCAGGCCCGGATGGCTTTAATGCTGAATTCTTTAAGAAAAATTGGGAGATAGTTGGACCCTCGATTGAGGAGGTGGTCATGGATTTCTTTTAGAATGGTAGATTACTGCGGGAAATCAATTGTACAATCATTGCTTTAGTCCCTAAAATCCCAAATGCTTCTGCGGTTAAGGATTTTAGGCCTATAGCATGCTGTAACACCATTTATAAATGCATTACTAAGATTATGGCGAATAGGATCGCTAAGATCCTCCCAGATATTATCAGCCCCACTCAATCAGCATTCATTAGAGGCAGGCGTATTACTGACAATATCCTTGTGGCTCAAGAGTTGTTTTGTGGGTTTCACTCGCCTACATACTCACCGAAGTGTGCTATCAAAGTTGACTTCCAAAAAGCATACGATATGGTTGATTGGGACTTCTTAGAGGCTACCCTATTAGCATTCCGATTTCCTGCTCATCTTGTTCGACTTATGGCATGTGTCCGTTCTCCGATGTTCTCGATATCAACCAATGGTGAAATCCACGGATTCTTCAATAGTGGTAGGGGGCTTAGGCAAGGCGACCCGGTTTCTCCTTACTTATTTACTCTTGCCATGGAGGTACTCTCGGGTATCCTGGAAGCACAGTCCAAACGGCCTGAATACCGTTTCTATTGGAGATGTAAAAACACTGGCCTGTCACATATATTTTTCGCAGATAATGTTTTCATCTTTAGTGAAGGCAAGGAGAATTCGATCACCTGCATGAAGGAGGGACTTCAGCAATTCTCCCAATGGAGTGGACTCATTCCAAACAACAATAAAAGCGAAATCTTCATATCAGGTGGATCGGGAGCCTTGCGAGACCGGCTGGTGCACCTATTCGAATTTCGGTTGGGAACCCTCCCTGTTAGATATTTGGGCGTCCCAATCATTATAGCAAGACTAAGAAAAACAGACTGTGATGCCCTGGTACGTTTACTCATGGCTAGGGTCCAATCTTGGACCCTTATGTTTCTCTCATTTCCGGGTAGACTCCAGTTGATTAAATCTGTTTTACACACTATACAAGTCTATTGGGCCTCCATATTTTGGCTCCCTTCATCCGCTGTAGCTAAGATAGAACTTATATGTCGGCAATTCCTCTGGAAAGGCCCGGGTCTTGGAGTGGGAGGCGCTAAGGTATCTTGGGATGATGTTTGCCTCCCAAAACAAGAGGGAGGACTTGGCATTCGGAGAATTAGAGATCATAATAAAGCTGCCATGGTAAAGCATATATGGCTACTTTTTACTGACAAGGAGTCCTTGTGGTGCAAATGGGTCCACTCAAACCACTTGAAAAAGGCGTATTTCTGGACTGCAACCCCTCCAACCTATTGCTCGTGGGCTAGGCGGAAACTGTTAGCCTTAAGGGAAGAAGTTCTCGGCTTTTTCAGATGGAGGATTGGGGATGGTCGGACCACCTCCTTGTGGTTCGATCCTTGGCTGGAACTAGGTCTACTCAACTTGATATTCCAGGATGGTCATATCTACCGTTCGGCGCTTCAAAGGGAATCTAAAGTTGCGGACCTATTTTCACCTGATGGCCAAGAGACCTTACAGGATCTTCTACGTCATCAGGTTACACTCCCTACTCTCTCCAACCATCCTGATTCTTTTGAGTGGAGTATGCATTCTTCCGGCCGATTCTCTATTACTTCAGCCTGGGCTGCTATTCGGAGGTGCTCTATGCCGGTCCCGTGGGTTGCTTTTATATGGGATAAGGCGATTGTCCCCCGCCATCAATTCCTCCTCTGGCTCATTTTGCGCAATCGTTTGCCTACCCAAGTATTGCTCATATCTTATGGTAGACTATCAGGGGCAAATTGTGTGCTATGCAATACTACACCGGATTCTGTAAATCACCTATTTTTTGACTGTCATGTCTCCAATTCCTTGGCAAATTTTTGGGCTTCAAAATGCAATCTTCCATGGATCAATCGACCTTGGCTTCAAAACATTCAATGGATAAGTAACACTCTCTCAGGCCAAGACTTTTACTCGGCTATAGTTAAATTCTCCTTTGGAGCTTTGTGCTATGTTATTTGGAAAACTAGGAACGATATCATGTTCCGATCATCCACTCTATTTGCTCCATCAATGCGACAACACCTTATCAAGGCAGTTAAAGATAAAGCACTGGCTTTCAAGAGGGTGGCTGATTCACCAAGGAATAGAAGATTGTAGCGGAGTTGGGGCATCAACCCTAACATTTTTGGATAGTACGTAGGAGGGTTGCCGGAGGTCACCTGTACTGTTTCCCTATGTATTTTCCTTTCCTTGTGTTTCCTTATGTATTTTCCTTTTTCTTGTGAACCCGGCACCGCCCCCACTGTATTGTACTCTCATAGAGTGTGGGTAGGTACCGTGGTCCACCCCCTGTAAATTGTTTGGTGAAAATCATATATAAATACTTACCTTTTACCAAAAAAAAAAAAGTTTTTTGGAATATTTAAAATATTTCGATTTTTTGTATTTTTTAAATTTCTATTTTTTTTAAAAAACAACCTTCAAAATTTTCTGAATTAAAAAAATATTTTTTAATTTTTAAGGATTTTCGAATTTTTAAGATTTTTTTGAATTTTTTAAATTTTTTTGAATTAATTAAAAAAGTGATTCGAGCCGGGTCGGGAGACCCGGTCCAACTAAACCTATAAAGACCTGGGGCTCGTTGAGTAATATTATCCGCTTTGGGTTGAGACTCGCACGATTTTAAAACGCGTTGTCTGGGCTAGAGGCGCTCAACCCAGCCCAATATTGTCCTCTTTGGGAGCCCCACACAGGACCCACCTCCATGACCATCCCATCGACAGGCCCCTCAAGGCTTTGTTTTCAGCGCAGCGGAAGCGTACGTGAAACACGTTGTCTGGGGTAGAAGCGCAGCCACATTGCCATCCCTCAGCCCAGCTCAATATTGTCCTCTTTGGGCCCCGCACTGGCACGAACGCACCGCTATCCCAGTCGGGCCACCCTCGAGGCTTTGTTTTTAGCACAGCGGAAGCATGTGTGAAACGCGTTACTTAGGGAAGAGAGATCGCAGCCTTATATACTAGCCTAAGACTCCCTTCCTAAGCGATATGGGACAAGAGACATGTGACCCCCTTCCTTGCGCACGTTCAAGGACGAAGGCCCGGATGCACCGCCATCCCTTCTCCCCGCGCATCGCCGCTTGGGCCGTCACATTCTTCCCCCCTTTTGGTCCACACGCGGTCAGGAGTTGGCTTTGATACCATTTGTAAGGACTTGGGGCTCGCTGAGTAATATTGTCTGCTTTAGGCCAAGACCCGTATGACTTTAAGACGCGTTACTTAAGGGAGAGGGATCCCAGCCTTATCAACCAACCCGGGACTCCCCCTAGGCGATGTAGGACAAGAGCTATGTGACCCCCTTCCCTTGCGCACGTCTGAGGACCGAGGCGCAGACACACCACCATCCCTCCTCCTCGCACACCGTCGCCCAGGCTGTCACATTCTCCCCCCTTCGGGCACAGCGTCCTTGCTATGGCCCCACGTGCGGTCGGGAGTTGGTTCTGATACCACATGTAAAACCCTTGGTTTGCCACTGTACACATATTGTCCGCTTTGGGCCGAGGCTCGCACGGTTTTGTTCCTTTGGGTTTCGCCCAAAGAAACAAAACCGTGCGAGCCTCGGTCCAAAGTGGACAATATGTGTACAGTGGCGAACTCAAGATGTTACAAAACCGACCTAGACTCTATCGGTCCGAGCCGGAGCAATGATTGGGCTGGCCGAACGGCCTGGTCGAAATTTTTTTTAAATGGCCTAATAATAAAGGAATTAAAATAGCCCATTTCCTATTTCTATTTTCAGCCCAGTCTCTCATCGCGGCCCATGATACTCCAACCCATCGACCAACCCAAAATTAATTTAAATGAAAAGTGTAGCCCTTTCTTCTTATTTTTTCACTTTTCTTATATTTTGTCTTTTCACTAATTTGTCTTCTTCTGTCTTCATCTTCAACCTCACGCTAACCCTCATCACCGAAGACTCCTTTGCACCCGCAACCTTTTTTTCCAGAGCCCAAAGCTCCCGACGTCAGAACCACCATTCCGGTTGCCGATCACCGTCCTTCACTGTCACAGAACCATCACCATCAACTGGTCGTCTATTTCGACCTGCGTTGACTACCACCAGCCGCCTACTTTGGCAGCCACAAAATCTAACAAAAACATTCACACCAGAACGAAACTCTTGATCCCTAGCATTTCTAGCAAACATACAACCACAAATGTATTTAAAATGAAGAGAAATGCTTACTAGAACGGTCTCAAACGGTAGGGCTCGCTGGTGAGGGGTAGGTTTCAGACGAGGAGTTTTCTGACATGGGAGACAAGCACGTTAGGATCTCGGAAGCCACGTCTGCTCTGCCCTCGCATATGGCCATCACAGCCTCCATTAGCAACGGCTTCGAGCAAATGGACGGCGGCGACGGCACAGACAATGATGACGAAGACGAGGACGACGAAGAAGACGAGGCTGGCGACGGAGATATCTACTTCTGACCCAAACTTTATGAGACCCTGAATTGCCTCGAACCACTCACTGTTAGTGTTAGTAATCACGCCGATAAGCTAGACATTACGTCGGAGGAAGAAACAACGGCAGAGAAGTCCAGGTGAGAAATCGGCGAGGACTGTTACAAGGATTTCGACCTCACGGACTACCAGATGAGATTGTCGAGGGCCTAGTTGTGCTGTTGCTGTTGAGCTTGAAACTCCATGAGCGTCCGCTTGTCGATAAGGAGGCCCGACGTTGGCTGCGATGGCTGCGGCACTATCTGCGAGGACGGCTATAGGAAGATTCCGGTGAACTGCAGCTGCGATCGAAAGGGAGACTGCGAGGTGGCGTTGCCATTGACGGAGCTCATAGTGCTGGTGATAGATCTGGCGCTAATCCTCTTTAGGCACCCTGCACAGGAACCACCTCCATGGCCATCCCACCGACAGACCCCTCAAGGCTTTGTTTTCAGCACAACGGAAACGTACATGAAACGCGTCGTTTGAGGTAGAGGTGCAACCACACTACCATCCCTCAGCCCAGCCCAATATTGTCCTCTTTGGGCCCCGCATTAGCACGAACGCATCGCTATCCCAGTCAGGCCACCCTCAAGGCTTTGTTTTCAATACAGCGGAAGCATGTGTGAAATAAAACGCGTTACTCAGGGAAAATGGATCACAGCCTTATATACTAGTCCAGGACTCCTTCCCTAAGCAATGTGGGACAAAAGATATGTGACCCCCTTCCTTGCGCATGTCCGAGGACCAAGGCACGGACGCACCACCATCCTTCCTCCCTACGCATCGCCACCTGGGCCGTCACATTCTCCCCCCCTTCTGGCATAGCGTCCTCGTTATGGCCCCACACGCGGTTGGAAGTCGGCTTTGATACCATTTGTAAGGACCTGGGGCTTGCTGAGTAATATTGTCCACTTTGGGCCAAGACCTGCACCGCTTTAAAACGCGTTACTCAGGGGAGAGGGATTCCAGCCTTATTAACCAATCCAAGACTCCAACCTAGGCGATGTGGGACAAGAGACATGTGACCCCCTTCCCTTGCGCACGTCCGAGGACCGAGGCGCGAACTCACCGCCATCCCTCCTCCCTGCACATCATCGCCCGGGCTGTCACATTCTCCCCCCTTCGGGCACAGCGTCCTCGCTGTGGCCCCACACGCGGTTAGGAGTTGGCTCTGATACCACCTGTAACATCCTTGATTCGCCACTGTACACATATTGTTCGCTTTGGGCCGAGGAGAAAGAATATTAGCCTTGATGAGTTGCTTTACCCTTTCATTGGACCATAAGCATTTGACCTTTTAGGCTTCCATTTTGCTCTAGAGGAACTCAACTTGACATTAGCAATTAAGTGGGCTGTCTCATACTTCTCATTCTTTAACTTCTCCTCCTTAGTCACACATTTGGTAATCAAGGCATTAACGCTCCAAGTCTCATTATGAGCGTTATAAACAGTCTTAATCTAGTGGAATTCAACTAGCAGAACATTTAAGACTTGATACACAATATAATCTTTAGAAAGAACAATTTTATGGGCCTTGAGTTTGGATTGAATGTGGACCATCTTCGGTATAAATTATCTAACACCCATAGCAACATCATATCTCATATTTGTTAATTCACTCAGCAAATTTCCAACTTTAGCCTTGTCTGAGACTCTATATCATTCTCCCACTACTTCAAAGAACTGTTTTGCATTCGTATTTTCCGGTAAACCATTAATGAGATGCTTAGCAATGGACCTCTTCATAGTAATGAGGCTCAGTCGGTTGGATTTTTCCCATCTAGCATAATGGGCCTTTTGATCTACACTACTTTAATCATTAGGCTTGGAAGGTTCATCCTCACGTAGAGCCAAATCTATATCCACAATTCCCAAAGCAAACTTTATATCTTGCTTCCACTTCTTGAAGTTTGATCCAATTAACATTTCAACTGTGGCATTATTATTGTTTACAGCAAAAGTAACCATTTGTTACACATAATGCAATAAGATCAATTATGGGTAATAAGCAATTCCACAAAATAATTAGTACATTATAAACTCCCCTTTGGGCAGAGCGTATAATGTACCATTATTTTCCACAGCATGAAGTTTGTAAAACAACAACAAGGAGAATTACATATAATTGTCAAGGATTTATTCCCTTTGGGCAGACAAATTATTTAAATTATACATCTCCATAATATTAATATATAGAGACGATAAGGAGAATTATATATAATTCAAGGGCTTATTCACTTTGTGCAAACAAGACCTTTAAATTATACATCTCCATTATCTCAACATAGACAGGAATTACACATAATTCTAAAAATTTATCCCATTTAGGAAAATAGAATTTTTGAGTCATACATCCCCATCAATTATCTCTATTATATCAATACAAATGGGAATTACATATAATTTTCAAAAATTTATCCCCTTTGGGCGGATAAATATTTTTTAATTATACATCCCCATCTTTTAAATTGGGAATATATCTTCATGCAATTTTCAAATTAATATACACAATAACCCCCTTTGGGTGGGTAATTATGTATATTAATTTTTATTAATAGGAACTCCAAAAAATTTATAAATAATGTTCCATTTAAATAATGCCCAAAATTCATCAATATGAAGCACTTAATGACATGTGCTTCCCAAAATCATCTTGCATTTATTAAACAACAATTTTTACCACGTTTTTTTTTTAATGTTGTTGTTATTATTATTTTAATGGCTAAAATTGGCCAAACAGGCTCGGGCCAGAAAATTCTGGCCCGCCTGGGCTTGCGCCCAGAATCCCATAGGCCCAGAATAAAAAGAAAAAGCCCAGAAAATTAAAAAATCCTCCTCAAGCCCAGTCGCTCAGAATTTGGGCTGGAACAGGTAGCCCAGAAGCCCAGCGGACTGCCTGGCCCGGCTGGAGGTCTTCTTCAACCTCCAACCGGGTCCGGAAGTCTGCAAACCGGGTCACACGACCCGGTTTCGACCCGAAGCTTAAAAAAAACTCATATTAGGTTGATTTTGATAAAATTTTTCCATGGATTTTGCTTCTAATATCAGTATAAATAGATTAAAGTGAATTAATCGAAGAACAAACGAGCAAAACATCCAAATTCAAGCTTCATAAATTTCAGATCTAACACCCATGGCCTAACATGGGTTTTCTCAAGTTTAAGCTCAAAAACTCACCTTAATGCAACAAAAAAATTCTAAAACATATCTATTACAATACCCATGCAACAATTTATAACATAAATCATTCAATTGCAAGTAATTTAAAAAATTTAGACCTTTTCAAGGTACAAACCCTAGAGTTTCAAATTCGAAATTCTCTCTCAATTCTCAACGAAAATATATAAATTGTATATGGTTGGAAAGATCTCGACATGTAAAATAAAAACCCTAAGGTTTCAGAATCAATCAATCAAAGAGTCCACATGAAAAAATAACGACAACATTCGGTTCAAAAGAAGAAATTTCGAATTTGTTCATAAAAAAAAAAAAATTGGGTTCTACAATCATATATGATAAGCTCTGATATCACATGTAGAAATTTTTCAATATGAATAATTAATAAATCAAGAACAAATTTGATCCATACATTATTGTAAAACACCAAAACTTATATGTACAACGGAATTAAAACGTACCTGTTTGAGCAATAGCCTCACTTGATGAAAAATAGATCAGGTTGACAATGTCAATGATCTATTGGAATGACAAATCTTCCTCTCTATGACCTATTTCAATATAGCGGCTTTTAATGTGATTAAGCGACTGATACGTATAACATACTCTTTTATAGGCTAGAGAGGGGACTTAGCAAACCCTAATCAATAGCATATCAACTAGGCCTCTCCCATTACGAGCTTCAGTTAAACACAATTGCCTACACTTTGTTGCTCAACTAGGCCCGTTATTAATAGATGCCAAAACCCAATTCAATAAGATCACTTGAGGGTTTAAAATATTTTGGAATATCCATTAACTCGATTATTTAAAATAGAAAATTAATTAATTAATGTAAGCCCATTCTAGAAAATTTCCAACATCCTCTTCTTCCTCACTTTCTTTTCCTGTGTTTCTGCCTCTGCTCTCTCTTTCTCTACAATGCAACAGAGTCCCCCCTCTCAGATCTCGCCCATTTTGCTCTCCAAAACCAGAACCATAGCTCCTACGTTTTTCTTTGCTGCTCCCTCCTCGTCGTTCTCTTCCTGCGAAAATCCCCAAAAAACAGCTCTCCTCCCTTTGCCTTATCTCCTCCTCATGCTCTCTCTTTCTCTCTCGGAGCCAGCCCCTTTTTCAGCGAAAGACCATCCTCTTCGATCTTCTGCTTTCGGTTTTTGCCTTTTTCCTTCCTTCCAAACCCAGAAACCTGCTTCTTCTTCTGCGTTTTTTTTTTTTTTTGCTGCTCTATTTGCGTTTTCTCGAGCTTTTTTTTCTTTCACCGAATGGTCCCTCAAAAACCCAGAAAAATGGTAAGAAGAAGCTCGCCTTTCCTCTGTTTCTCTCCTTCAGCCTAGGCTCTCGAGCTCTCTCTCCCTTCTGGTTTTTTTTCTTTCCTCTCTACTGCTCATCGAAAATCGTCCCCCCCTCACGCTCTTCTTCCTCACCGTTTTTTTCTTCCTCCGCGTGACAACGCAGCAAGGGAAGTTCCCTTGCTGCCGTCACGCGGCTGCCGTCACGCGGCTGACGTCATCGCGATGGGGGGGTCGCTCTGAATGACGTCATTGCAGTGTGCGTGTATGGGGGGATGGAGAATGAAGGAAAAAATGGGTTGAAAAAGTGATGGGCTGGGCTAAAGAAAATGAGAGGGAGATGGGCTGGGAAAAAAAAAAGAGTGGGCTGGGTTGAGCCAGCCCACCCGAACAACAATTTTTTTTTCGAATTTTTTTTTGAATTCTCTTCGTTTTTTTATCAAAATTTTTTATCTTTTCTATGAATTAATATATATTTATATATGCAAAATAAATGGGCATTTAAAATAAAATAAACAAAAATTCAGGTGTCAACAGGCCCATAGGCCATTTGCTTCTAGAAGGTCACATTGTGTGGTCCAAATTGGAAATGAATACTTGGCCAAGGATGAAGGCTTGTTCTTGAAGCTTGCAAGATATTAAGGAAGCTAATACAAACACCTAGAGAGGGGTGAATAGGTGTAAATAAAAATTTTATACCTAATTGATAAAAATAAAGTTTGGATAATGTATAAACATAGAAACTAAAGTTAAAGTCTGACTAGGACAAAGTAGATACTGTAATATGCAATCAAAATAAAAAGATAAAGGATGAGAAGATTGCAAACAAAATTATGGTGATTTGGCTTTGGTTAAGCCTACATTCATTCTCCCATACTGTTAGCCAATAGGCTGGATTCCACTATGAGATCAACAAATGATTACAGGGCTTCGAGTGTAAATACTCAACGGTATACTTCCACACTAAGTCACTCTTTTGTGTAATTCACTCTTGATCACTCAATTTTTACACTACAGAGACAATTGAATGTGAGAACAAATTCAAACTTTGGAATTTCAATTCGTGCTCTCCTTCTCCAAGCTATGTATCCTCCTCAAATACTCCTTCAAGCTAAAACTAGTCGTTGGTTGCACGAATGAAGGATTATCTTCTAACTTTCCTTCTTTGACAGATTAATTTTAAAAATATTTCCTAGCCGTTGAAGAAAGAAATTGAATTCTTATAGAATCTAGTTGCCATACAAGTAAAATCTTAGTTTTCATAAGTGTTCCATCCTCATTAGGAAATTGTCTCCTACATCAATTTTGTCAATAAATTGATTAGCAAAATCAACACATATATAGTAAGTGAAATCCATAGCCGTTATGGGTCCGTTCTTCATTCTGGTCATCCTATTATTTTGGACAAAATATGTTCTGGATTCTTGACAAAATGAGATATTGTGTCTGTTTCTAGATTAATACGAAATCTTTTGTAAAAAATAGTCTTTGCTGAGAATCTTGCATATTGTCCATACATAATTCTCTTTTTGTTCCAGAGTCTCTTCCACGATAAAATTTAGAAATTTTTTTTAACATCAAAATTAGAAGTTTTCTCAATAGAAATTTCTTAACTTACTACTCAAGTCTCTCTCTCTCTCTCTCTCGTTGCCCCCCATATGGCCAACCACCCCCTCCTTAAAGTCTCTCAATTTTCTTCCTCATTTCCTCCTATTTCTGCCCCTACTGCCTACTGCCACCACTCGTTGGACTTGCTGCCGTCGTGCCTAGCTGCTCGTCACTGTCCAAATGCTCGTTGCCATCGCCAACCACAGTCCGTGCCGAACTAGCCACCGCCCACCTTCCTCTCTTTCTTGGATAGCCTCACCGAATGTTATTTTGTCGCTATGAGCCACCATCCACCGTCCTCTCGCCATTCCGAAGTTGAACCATCGTCGCCCTCGTCACCTCGCCATTCCGAAGTTGAACCATCGTCGCCCTCGTCACCACCATCGCTCCTGTACCTCTGGTCCGATTAACCCATGAGTTAATTTCCTAATCCCTAGATTATGGTGTTAATCTCGATTAAGGATAGATTAGTTTAGGACTAATCTACATTAGATGATTAGTTATAGTTAAATTATGCTTAGTGATAATTAGTTTCTCTAATCTTGTTTAGTGTAGATAATTAATAGCTTAACTATGTTTAATGCTAATTAATTAGTTAATTGTTAATTAGCAATATTTTATTATAATTAATTATTTATGGAAATAATTAATTATGATTAAATTAATTTGTGGCAATTAGTTATTTATAGTAATAATTAATTATAATTAGTTTATTTTATGGCAATTAATTATTGATAGAAATAATTAATTATGGATAATTCTTTTTGTGGTAATTAATCATTTATAGAAACAATTACTTATGATTAATTCCTTAGCGTCAATTAATTATTATGTTAATAATTAATTGTGATTATTCTTTAAGTATTAATTAATTGTTGTTAATTAATTGCTATTATTTCTTTAACTATTAATTAATTATTGTGGTAATAATTAATTGTTATTATTCCTATTAGTGTTACTTAATTATTGTAGTGATAATTAATTGTGATCATTTCATTTACCAATAATTGATTATTGCAGCAATAATTGAATTCGGATATGTTAATTATTTATAATTAATAGTTAGATAATCACAATTGGGCGATAAAGAGATATTTTATATGTTGATAATGGATATTTTATATAATAATGACATGGCCTATAAAATGAGTTTATACACATTCTTTGTGGTTGGAAGCACGTTTGCCTTGAAAATATAATTGCTGTGTTATATGCTTTAGTGGTTATGATTTACGGGAGATTGTATGGAAAGAGAAGTGATAGTTCACGAAGAGTCGTGTGTAAATGACATGTTTTATATGTTAGTTAGGACGATGATACGTTGAAATAGCTACTTACAAAGCTGGATGAATGAAGCATGTTCGTGTGGTCACGTAATGCCCTGATGTGTATGATTATGTGGGGTGATAATTTTGTCTTGATGCGTATGGATATGTGGGACGATGTCGAATCGTGGTTAAGACTGAATTGACACTCCTTAAGGAATGCCGTCTGGGCAGGGGTTCCAGAAGTTGACGTGCCTGATAGGGCGGAACGATGCCCAATTACACCGGAAGACCGCTAACTCTTGTATTGGTCGTGGTTCTAAGGGGGTCGTAACAAGTGAAACATGCATGAGTGCATTGTGCGTGAGAAAATTTGATATGTGTTCTGATCATGAATTATACCTATTACATTGATGTTGACTTGTGATTAATTGTATCATGCAAGGTACGTGTGCCACGCTGAAGTGAGAATGCATGTGGTTGCACTCAATGGCTGTTATTTACTGTTATGATTAAGGACCTATGCATGTTAATAGTTAAGATAATGTGCGAGTTGCTTTACTATTGATCTACCATTGATAATAGGTTGCATGTTTAGGGTATACTCGAGGCGAGCGAACTTCCTAATCGATGTTTATAATTTTAACTTACTAAATTATATCTTATTTGTTGTTGTTAACTATTTTTAGGGCCTTAGCATGATACATCACTTGGCGCGATTCAGTGTCCCTTTGGACCAGGACACTATGATCACTACTTGCCTCGTTCCTAGTCACAAGTTTGTGTACAAGCATCGCATCTCCACTATCTGGGTGGACAAGGGGCTGGAGATGTAGGTGCTCCACATATTCAAGGCCTGGTTTGTCAAGTAAGGGGAGGACCTCCTTGGCCCCCTGAGAGGCTTTGACAGGCTACTAGATGGAGGTCCAAGGGAGAAGGTTTGGGACCCCATAGACGTAGATGTCCTTGATGGTATCGTGGAGGATCCCCGTCCAAGAAGTCTGACTCAAAGGAGTTTGTATAGGCATCTAGTGGCTACCCTTTTGACTGACCCTCTTTTTCAGAATGGAAATAGATTATCCTAGCCCCGATATTTTTTTGTTGGCCAATGTTGGAAATCACCTGTGAACTGGGCTTGTATAGTTTTCTCCAAAGTTAATCATGTTCATAAATAAAATGTGGTGTTTGTACAATTATTTGTTGCGTCTTTCTACTATCCCTATTATTACTATTGATTGGGTGCCGGATGATTTGTTTCCGCATGTGCTTAACTAAAAAATAAAACAAATTATTCAGCGACGCGTCTTGGGACGTCACAATCATTTGACCAAAGTGAATATGGTTTATTGCGTGCTTGCAGGTTCGGGTGTGTCAACACCTCCATGATCTCATAAACACTAAAGGACCATAAACTACCCAGAAGCCAATGACAAACCCAAGCGATGTGCCCATGTACAACAACTTTTTTCTCGCTATCATCACCATTACTAGCTTCTTCCATCCTATTCATGTTAATTGAGCAACTTTTGTTGAGCAAAAATCCACACAATCCAAGGTTTCCTTCAAAAAAAATTTTGGAAAACATGAGCCTGCTTGCCGGGTATTTCCTATAAGTTGATTGTTTGAGAGGTTCAGTAACAAAAGGAAATAAAGATTTGCAAGTTTAGTTGGTATGGTTCCATTGAGGCAGTTCCTTTATGGGTCTAACGACTCAAAATGATCTACATACCCCAAAATAGGAGGAGTTGAACTTGATATGGCATTGTGCGATAGGTTGAGGACATGAAGTGATTTGAGATCTCCAAGTGTATTTGGCATTGGACACTCCAATCTATTGCCTGAGAAGTCAATGAACATGAACATAGTCGGGATCTTAACGAATTCTAGCTATAAACCTTTAAATGTTATTCTCATTGTATCTTCATAGTAAAACCCATTAGATGTGGAATAGGAAAGCAGATATTGCAAGTGATTGGAGTCAACATTGGCCTTCATAGCCTCCCAAGATGCGAGGAGACTCGTAGGCAGTGTGCCATTGAAATTGTTTGAAGACAAGTCAATAATTTGAAGCACATGCCAAGTGTTGTGATTATGCTAACATCCAATTTCCCTGTGTTATTTGTTGGATTGTAAAACAAGGACACGAAGACTCAATATAGACGTGAAATGGCATGGAAATTTCTTGTCAATTTGATTGTTCCCAATGTTCACGAAATTCAACGTCATGCAATTTGCGAACGACAACATAATCTGCCCCTGCAACAAATTCTCACTAATATCCAATGTCTATAGACTGCATGTTTTTGGGATATTTTACAGAATAACCATTCAATTGGTTATTCTTTAGATTCAATACCTTGAGGAACTCCTTCATTAAACATTAAGGAATAGTTAATACAGATGGTTATGCGATGAGTCAAGCACTTCAAAATAACTAGGTTTGCAAATAGATTGCGGGATGAACACATGGAAATTATTCTTCGAGAGGGTGAAGAAATTCAAGTTTGGTAGGTTGTTGCCAATGTTATCCGGAATAGTAGAAATGATGTTATTTGAGAAATCCAAGTAGAAAGCATCTAACGTCAAGGGTGGCAATGTCCCCCAGAGCATGTTTGAATGGAGGTCAAAAACATATAGATCAGGAGTAAGATTGCCCGGGGGTGTTTCGAAATCTTCAAATAAATTAAAGGAAAGATTGAGATGCTTAAGATATTCTCTTGTCCATATCCATCTTGGTATGTCCCCTTGAATATAATTGTGGGAGAGGTCGAGGAAGATCAATCCAAACTGGTTAACCAAAAATTGAGGCAACGTCATCAACATTTGAAATTGCAAAATCAAATAATAATCGAAATGAAAATGCACAAACAACGAGCTAGCATTTATCTCTAAGAACATATGACATTTTATTATAAAGCCTAGAGGCTTGTTCAATTTTGAGTAAATGAAATTTTTTAGTCATAGATTTTCGCACATCTTTAGAGGCAAATAATTTTTTCATCCGAAAATAGGGAATTGGGCTGAGGCCTAGGGCATAGTCTGAACATGGGCTATCGTCTGGTCCTTTGTGGGCTTAGGCCATTCACATGAACCAGGCTTTTAACAAGCCCATCTTCGGAATGATCTAAGCCCACCTTCTGAATATAATTATACTAAGCCCAAACTCAACAAAATGTCAATAAAGCTCGTATTTGCCTAGCTTCAGCTTAAGCCCAACGTCCCACTAATCCCAGACAAGCCCCCACATAGCCTAGACTTAATGACCAAGGCGTAATAACACCTCCAACCTCCGACACGAACGTAATTGAGACACCACCGTGAGTTACGTTAGTCCAGCACCACCCAGGCATCACCGACCATCACCTTATTAGCCGCCACTACCGATTAACGGCAGCTGCTGCAGGCCACCATTCCGAAGGCCAATCATCGAACATTCATGGACGCTAAAACAGCCAACTATTCACAGCCAATCATCAAACAAGCTTAAACTATCAACAAGCACGTCCAACAAAATAGCAACCGGGAAACAAATACCAAAAACAATGTGCCGATTTGAGTTCAACAAGAAGGATGTTAACTGAAATCGTAATCCTTTAAACGATGGATGGCTCCTTCCATGAAAACAGACGTGCTAAACAATGCTCAGAAGAGACCAGAACTGAGATGAACCATCCGCTGGGCATTTTAACGAACACTTTGTGAGCAATGATTGAGGAAAAGGTACGAACCCCTCTAGATCTCGAACTCACACCTGGATTCTAAGGGAATCCATAAACAGGGCCCCAAATTAACAGATAATGGGTCGTTCAAACCCAACAAGCATATGGACTAGAAATAGCAAGCCTCAGTCTCACGGTTCGGCCGAAACAGGGCAAGGGAATAGTGGTTCACGGGAATATGAGTTTTGGACCGCGAAATCCCTACCCAGCTCGCAAACGGCCACTAGAGGGCGAGCTCGAGACAAATCGAACCAAGGCCGACCGCCTCGCGATGTCTCCGAGCCGAATTCCTCGGGAAAAGCAAAAAAAAGACAACCGGGTCTTACCGTGTGCTCGACGCGAGGAAGAGGGACACGTCGACGAGGATCGCCGGCCGAGACTCACGCACGGCCGCTACTGGAAGGCACCCACTCAGTCTCGGACTCTTCTCTCTCTTCGCTTTTCTCTCTCCCTCTTGGTCTCCCCTCAATCTCTGTTTTCCCCTTCCTTCATCGAGAAATCTCACCGATGAGTCCCTACCACCGCCTCGCTTCTTGGAGCAAGTTAGGTCCATTTTCAGCTAAGGGCCGCCTCTGGGGTCATGGCTAGCACACCACCGTAGCTCTGCCTTCTCTGTCCCTGCGCCGTTCTCCGCGGAACGCGTCCGTGAGGAACAGAAGAGGGAGAGAGACATCGGGGGCTGGGCTGAGAAGAAGAAGAGAAAAAAGAAAGGGCCAGGCCCAGGAGAAAAAGGAGAGAAAAAGATGAAAAGGCCAGGCCCAGGCGGGGAGGAAAGAAAGGGCTGGGCCCCGGCAGGCCGGGTCGAACCCCCGCCCCCTTTATTTTATTGCTAGTTTGCCAATTTATCCATTTTTGTTGTTTTCATTTTTTGATGACTTACCTGGCCAACAAAGTCAGATGTGGACAAGGCCTACTTCTATTTATCCTATTGATAAGCAAGAATCTATTGATCAATAAATATAACATTCATTCCAATGGTGACGAAGAATTATGAAGAGAAGAAAGAACGAAGTACGCCTTAGACTTTGGTACCTTTTCACTCATTAGATATGATGAGTGTAAATGGGTGCTGACTTCTTTTGTTTGTACAGTTTGATATTTGGAATGGATACGTACTTACCTTACCAAAAAAAGAAGAAGAACGAAGTACTCTTTCTCACTTTTATTAACTGAACCTCAGGAGAAATCTTCATGATCGTGAGAGTCTGAACAACACTTTATCCCAGAATTGATAATAAGCAAACCTCCATGATCTCATAAATACTAATGGACCGCAAAATATCCAGAAGCCAACAGGGAACCCAAGTGATACGCCCATGTAAAACCACTTTTTCTCGCTATCATCACTGTCACCATCATCGGTAGCTTCTTCTGTCCCGTTCTTGGAAATTGAGCAACTTTTGTTGAGCAGAAGTCCACATAATCCAAGGTTTCCTTCAAAAGAACTTTTGGAAAACGTGAGAAACTGTCCACTTGTTGGGATGTTTCCTACAAGTTTATTGTTTGAGAGGTTTAATAACGAAAGGAAATGAAGATTTGCAAGCTGAGCTGGTATGGTTCCATTGAGGTAGTTCCCTGATAGGTCCAAAGACTCGAGGTTACCCAGATTCCCCAAAACAGGAGGAATTGAACCCGAGATAGCATTGTGCGATAGGTTGAGGACATGAAGTGCTTTGAGATCTCCAAGTGTATTTAGTATTGGACCCTCCAATCTATTGCTTGAGAAGTCGATGCACGTGAAAATAGTTAGGATCTTAATGAGTTCTAGCTGTTGATCTTTCAAGGTTACCCTCATTGTATCTTCATAGCAAATCAATTGGGAATCGGAAGACTGATATTGTAGGTGATTGAAGTCAGCATTGGTCTTCATAGCCTCCCAAGATGCGAGGAGACCTGTAGGCAATGTGCCGCCAAAATCGTTTGAAGACAAGTCAATTATTTGAAGCATTTGCCAAGTGCTATGACTATGTGGACATCTAATTTCCCCATGCATTTTGTTGGATCGTAAAACAAGGACACGAAGACTGGATATAGACTCGAGTTGGCATGGAAATGTCCCCTCTATTTGATTGTCCCCAATGTTCACGAAATCCAACGTTGTGCAATTTGCCAATGACAATGGAAGCTGCCCCTGCAACAAATTCTCACTAACATCCAATGTTTTCATATTGCATGTTCTCGGGATATTTTGCGGAATATTGCCATTCAACTGGTTATTCCTCAAATTCAATACCTTGAGAGACTCCACTTCCATTAAACATTCAGGAATAGTTCCACTCAGATGGTTATGTGATAAGTCGAGCACTTCAAGATTACCAACTTTGCAAATAGACTGTGGGATGCACCCATGGAAATTATTCTTCGAGAGGGAGAAGAACATCAAAAATGGTAGTTTGTTGTTGATGTCATCCGGAATAACAGAATTTATGTTGTTACTTGAGAAATCCAAGTAGGAAGCATATGACGGCAAGGGTGGCATATTCCCTCGGAGCTTGTTCGAATGGAGGTCAACAATAGTAAAACTCATAAAAGAAGTAAGATTGCCCAGGGTTGTTTCGAAATCTTCAAATAAATTAAAGGAAAGATTGAGATTAATAAGATTTTCTAGTGTCCATATCCATGTCGGTATATCCCCATGAATATAATTGTGGGAGAGGTCGAGGTAGGTCATTGCGGACTGGTTAGCCAAAAACTGAGGCATTGTCATCAATTGGCAGGAAGCCAAACGTAAGTCTGTAAGGTGGGGTGATGAAGAGGCGTGGGAAGCGGTATTTGTGGCATCAATGGAAAAACGATTGTAGGAAAGATGCAAACCCGAAAGATTTCCCAGCTGCTGAACCAAATTAATATGGAATGAGCCACTGAAATTATTAGAAGCGAGGAAGAGTAACTTTATCCCTCGAAGTTCCCATATGAACGTCGGTAGTTCTCCTCCTATATTGTTGTCGCTCAAATCAAGTACATTCAGCATGTGCGATGGAGCATCAAAAGATCCCTTCAATTGACCAGAAAATCGGTTGTCAGAAAGATATAGATACTGAATCGATGGATGTGTGAACAGAGATGAAGGAATATTTCCTTCAAGTAAATTGGATTGCAGGTCGAGAATAAGAAGACTGGAGAGGGATTCCCATTGTGTTGAATCAATCGGACCAGTTAGACTATTGTTGTGCAAATTAATTCCTGTCAGATTTTTGGACTTGCTGAGTGATGGAATTGGACCAGTAAGATTGTTGGATGAGAAGTCCAAATGAGACAGTTTTGAGAGATTGGTGAAAGAGCTCGGGATATTTCCATGAAAGTTGCACCTAGACAATTCTATTATTGACAGATCCCTGAGACTACCAATTGAATCAGGGAGCCTCCCGGAAATATTCGTGTCACTAAGAACTAGTGTCTGAAGAGAACCGTTCTCCGGAAATTCTGGCAAAGAACCTTGAAGAAGTTGGTTGTCTGATAGGTTAAGGGTCTGAAGTGTTTGTACCTGGAAGATTTCATGAGGAAATTCTCCCTGCAGGCCAACTTTCCATAGGCTCAGAGTTTTCAAGTTGGAGAAATTCGCTAAAAAACTAGGAACTGTGGTGGACAAGTTGTTGCCATCAAGTTGAATGACCGACAGATTAGCAAGACTCGCAAGATAAGGGTTGATAGGACCAGATAGAGAACAAAAAGACATGCTCAATACCTCTAGTTTGGGCACTGAAGAAGACAAGGCGTCGCACCACTCACTTCCCTCAGCAGACATATTGACCCCATCAAGGTACAACTCCCTTAATTCCCCCATATCCCCAATCAGTGACCTCAAATTGGACTTCTCAACTTTCCATAAATCACGACTGAGATCAAGAATACGTAGCTTCGTTAGGCGCGATAGCTCCACAGGAACTTGCCAGCCGAATCCGGCAGTGGACAAGTTGAGATGTGCCAAGCGGCTAAGATTCTCAAGGCCTGACAGAGTTGTGGTGGAGTCGAAGTAGTTGAACGCCAAGTTTAGGCTCCGAAGGGACTCCAGCTTGAAGAGGCTTGACGAATTGTCAATTCCACCAGAGATCGACTCTTCACTCAAATCGAGACCGACCACGAACCCGTCCTCACATGTCACACCGCTCCATGAATCGGCGCTTCCGTCCCAGCATACTAGCTTGGAAGACTCGGAGGTGTCGAAGACGAGGCTATTTCTCAACTCGAGCAGCAGCGATCTCTGGTCGACGCTGAGGCACTGGGCTGACGCTGAAGCCATAGTAGCAACGTGGGAGAAGATGGAGATCGTGGATATGGCAAGAAGAAGCCATGAGACGATCGAACTCTTCATCGGAAGAGTTTGAGGAAGAGAGAGGGAAGAGATACAGGGAAGAGGGAGCTAACCGAAAGAAAGTTGGACACTGAGGTGTGCAAGAGTCTTCCAAGGAAAGTGCGAAGGCTTGATATTTGGGATGTCATTTATTAGTCACCAAAGTTTGCCTTATTTCACTTTCGACGATACTAGCACAAATATTTTTTATTTAACATACCCTTTCAATCGAAACAAAAGGCCATATTTTTATGCTCAAGGAGAAAGGGGTAAATAAAAGAAATCTGCCTAAAATATCGAGATTAGAACTCGACATCCCTTGAAAATATTTTTGGCTACTATAATTTGAAGGTCATAAAACAAATGTTATCGTGAAATTGTTTTTTTTTCTACGTCACGTTAACATACAGAGATCCATTAATAGTAAATAATGGATATATATAATGGCCTTTGACCATAATACCAAAATACATATATTGTATTGTCTTTCTTTTATTAAATAAGTAGATTCAAGAAAATAAATCAAAAAAAGATTTACTTATATTTGAATTTGATTGTAAATATTTTTAGTACTATCAAAAAGCAAAAAAAAGTATGAATTATAAAATCCCAAATGCAATGGATTAACTACGAAATATAAAATAGAAAAATACAATAATATGTTCAAAAATAGAATGAAAAAACCAAAAAGCCAAAACTAAGAATAAATTTCTCTTGGTTACCAAAAAAAAAAAAAAAAAGAATAAATTTCTCTCTTATTAAACTGAAAATAAAAATAAGAAGAAAATGGAAAAAGACAAAAGTAAAAAAAAAAAAAAAAAAAAGGGTGTTATGTTTAGTGCTTTAAAGGAAAATAAAAAGAGGGAAAATTTCAAAAAGACTTAAAGTTAAAAGAAAAGAAAAGAAAGCAAACTAATTGATCCATCGTGCACGCTAGGAACGTACCAGAAGGAGCAATCGACGTGAAACGCATGGCAAATTTTGATTGTCGCCGTGATTTTCTCTTTTGGTATTCCATATTGATATATTTAAAAGTTTGCTTCCTTTACTTTTGTCATCAAAACAATACCTAGATCCACGGGAAAGTAGCGTTAAATTTACGCTAGCACAAGGACGTTATTTCTTCCGTCTTTCATGAACGGGACCCACCGTTCCACTACTGCAGGAAAGAAGGAACCCCCCCTCCCCCTCCCCCTAAAAAAAGAAAAGAAAAAACCTTTGCCTTTTTATTTTATTTGAAGAACAGAGAATTGCAAGGGAGGAGGGGGAGGGAAAACTGGGGGTGCTTCAGCGTGAAAAGTGGGAGCAGTCCAAGTAAACGCCTGTGGGTGGGGAAGATTCTATCTTGTGTTAACGTTGGTGCCGGGACTGATAATGTTATGTTGCTTTCTCTGCGGACTCGTGTAGGGAATAGGAGCCGAAACGAGTTTGGGTCTATCGTCTATTCTATATTCGTTTGCGGATTTCTCGGCGTCAATTTAAGTTGCGCTGGCCAGACCAAGAAAAATCAAACTTCAATGGATAGGATGTGACTAGCTTAGGGAATCGGTTTATAAGTTATGGTTAGTGATGAAAACAGAATTTTGTTTATTAGAACAATCAAGAAATTTATGTTTCAAGAAGCGTTAGATTTTATATTGGATCCACACTTATCACAGCCATTGAAGCCAATATTGAATCAGAGATGAATTTGGTTTTCGTGTGAATGGGCCCATTTTTGGATCAGAGATAGTCGACGGACAAAAGGTTACCGAAAATGTCATAACAAGTTCTCTATTAAAATAAAGTACCTTTTGATCACTTGTTAAAATTTGATAACTAATTGAAAACGGAAATTTTCTATCGATTGAATTTTTTTTTGGTTAATTTGTGCTTGTGTCTACTTAAGTGTTCCTATCGTTTTAATAATCTTGACTAGTGTGTGAATGATTCTTAAAAGCAAACTCAATTTAATTATATTGTAATTGTATTGCGGGACTACATTGGGAACGTATCCGTTGGGGCTTGACATCCATGGTAGATGCTAGGTAATATACCATGTCCAAATTTTCTTTGCTTTTCCACCTCAAGTAATGTCATCTTGCACAGAGTCCCGACCACGTGCAAGATTCTCTTTGAATGAATGTCTAGTGATTACCAAGATCGATTTCTAAGCGGTATTGAGGATGTTTTCCAGCCGGTACTTAGAAGAGCTCTAATCGAGTCTTGTCAATTATTCATATTCGAACTAGACTTAACTCGAGAATTTAAGACTTGGATACTTGATTCAAACTCAGTCAAAGCTCAACTTTTTTCGGATTGAGTTTGACTTGTGATTTATTTTTATAAACTTGAAATGACTTAGTTTGATTCAACTCGATTATCACAAATGAGTTTATATTGGAAGGTTGAGCTCAAATTCGACTTTCGTAAAATCCAAACTTATGAAGACTCGGACTTGACTCAGCCCCATATATGAAATCGTAAATAATTTAAGCGAGCTCGAGTAGCTTGATTAGTTTGCACATGAAAAAGCAATTAAAACTTGATTTCGAAGAAGCATGTGAGAAAATGCTAGTAAAGCTTTTAATCTTGAGTGTCGCGCATCTTATTCCAGTTGAGTTTGTTTGTTTTTTTCCAAATTGGGATAATTCTATTTTAATCCTCTATTTCATAATATTTGTGCAATTAGATTCTCAAGAGAGCAAGTCATTATTACTTCGATGGATAGCTAGAGTCCACCATGACCTGTAATAAGCTTTTCGCATTTTCCAACCGTCACCAATCATCGCCGCGATGGCCGCGGCTATCAAGTCCTCCATCCCTTTGTCTCGTCTCTCGCTTTTCCACCTTTGTCTTCTACATATTACTTTCTTATTTTTCCTAAAATAAAACTAGTTTCTTTTGATTTTAAAACAATTGAAATTTACCTTTTTCAATAATATTTAAAAAAATCATCCTAGCATGCGACACTAACATACTAAAAGTTATTTAAGGACTTGACTAAGAATTGGGTGGAGTTGCTTCCCAACTAAAAATAAAATAAAATTTGAAGGATCCAATTGCACAAGCAACATATGTTAGGAGACTAAAATCGAACTTAATATTTTCTACTAGCAAGGGAACACAATTGGAGCACAATTTTTTGATAAGGGATTTTCATACATTTTAAGAGAAAACTACTCATAAACTATTTCTTAAGCCTTTTCCTAATTTAAAAAAAATTCTTGGAACTTTTTAATTTCTAAAAAAAAAAAAAATTAGAGAGAAAGAGAGAAATAATTTTTTTTTTTTTTTTTGAGGATTTATAATTTTTTAAAATTTTTTAAATATATATTTAAAAAATAATTTTTAATTTGAAAATAGGGACTCGGGTTGGGACCAACTGGAGTCCTCCGGCCCGAGTAGTCGGACCCAGGCCCCCCAGTGGGACTAGGCTCAGTACAATGAGCTCAGTCCGGTCCCAACTCAACAAAAACTAATTAAAGAAAAAAACTCACTCCGCATTCCGTTAATCAAGTTCTGTTGGAACCAAAATACTAAAGAAAATTGGCAACGTTTTGAAAATTTTGGAATGAGGCACGAATAAATACTGGAGGAGAACAATAGAAATGGAAATGCTTTCTAGTGGATTCAAGGGTGCGTTTACAAGTCTGAACTCCTTAATCGTTTTAAAGAGATTGAGCACGTACATAGAAGACAAACATTAAATGAGGCACAACCAAAAGTCTACAACAATACAAGAAAGTCTACAATAGGAAGAAAAAGGAGCATAAAGCAAAAAGCAATGTCTACAAGACAAGTCTTCTGCAGCACAAATAGCACCCTTCAACAAGGCATGCATTAATGAAGGAGAGAAAAATTAGACGTAGAACCTTCTCTCCTTTCCTTTCTTTTCCAAAGCCCTCTATAGTAGCATCTATGAGGAAAGAACAAAGGAGCTTCACTTTTGACTTTGGAATCCTCTTTGCAGAAGTTGTTTGTTTTGTTCTTTCCATTTGTCTTCATGCAGCAAGACATGTGCAAACGAAGTAAGTCTTCAACAATCAATTTTATATTATTCTAATAGCCTCCCTTAAAATTGATCGTTGAATTCAACAACATCGAGCATCGTCTTTAATTTTTCGAACAATTCCGCCTTCAGTGGTTTTGTCAAAATATCTGCAATTTGATCTTCTGATTTGCAGAAATTTAGTTCAATCTCACCATCTTTGACTCGCTCACGAATATAGTGATACTTGATGTCAATGTGTTTGCTCCTGCCATGAAAAACCGGATTCTTGGCTAATGCAATAGCCGACTTGTTGTCACACATTATTTTGGTAGGACCTGTTTGCTCATGTTTCAATTCACACATCATCCTACGAAGCCATATTGTTTGACAAGCTGCCGAAGCTAATGCCATGTATTCTGCTTCAGCTGTCGAGAGTGCAACAACTTGTTGTTTCTTCGAGGACAATGAAATTACTCTTGATCCAAGAAAGAAAGCATATCCGGAAGTGCTCTTCCGAGTCTCAGTGTCACCTACCCAATCACTGTTTGTATACCCCACTAACTGAAAATTGTCAGTATAAGAATATAAAATTCCATAGTCACGAGTTCCACTGACATACCGTAAAATTCTTTTTGCTACCTGCAAATGTGATTGGTATGGTTTTTCCATGAATCTACTAATAATTCCCACTCCATAGGTAATATCTGGTCTAGTAGAAGCCAAATATCTCAAACTACCAACAATGCTTTTGAAATAAGTGGGATTTACCAGTTCACCAATCCCTTCTTTCTTCAGCTCCAACCGTTCCACTACAGGAGTCCGTATTGGTTTGAGCGATTCCATTTTCAATCGCTTCAAAATATCATTAGCATATTTTTGCTGTGAAACAAATATGCCATCATTTGTCTGCTTCACTTCAAGTCCAAGAAAATAGGACATCGATCCTAAATCTGTTATCTGAATTGGCTAGTCATAGCCTCCCTGAATTCAGCAAACATTTTTTCACAACTCCCTGTAAATATATAATGGCATTTGACCATAATACCAAAATACATATATTGTATTATAGAATCCCAAATGCAATGGATTAACCATGAAATATAAAATAGAAAAATACAATAATATGTTCAAAAAATAGAATGAAAAAACCAAATAAGCCAAAACTAAGAATAAATTTCTTTTTTATTAAACTGAAAATAAAAATAAGAAGAAAATGGAAAAAGACAAAAGTAAAACAATAAAAAAAAAATGGGCGTTATGTTTAGTGCTTTAAAGGAAAATAAAAAGAGGGAAAATTTCAAAAAGACTTAAAGTTAAAAGAAAAGAAAAGAAAGCGAACTAAAAGTCAAAATTGATCCATCGTGCACGCTAGGAAAGTACCATGGGCCCACCTCCCCCAAGCTATGAGTATATGCGTGTTGAAGGAGCAATCGACGTGAAACGCATGGCAAATTTTGATAGTCGCCTTGATTTTCTCTTTTGATATTCCATATTGATATATTTAAAAGTTTTCTTCCTTTACTTTTGTCATCGAAACAATACCATACCTAGATCCAATAGAAAGGTAGCATTAAATTTACGCCAGCACAAGGACGTTATTTTCTTCCGTCTTTCATGATCGGGACCCACCGTTCCACTACTGCAGGAAAGAAGGAAAACCCCTCCCTCCCCTTAAAAAAAAGAAAAAAACCTTTGCCTTTTATTTTATTTCAAGAACAGAGAATTGCAAGGGAGGAGGGGGAGGGAAAACAGGGGGTGCTTCAGCGTGAAAAGTGGGAGCAGTCCAAGTAAACTTCTGTGAGTGGGGAAGATTCTGTCTTGTGTTAACGTTGGTTCCGGGACTAATAATGTTATGTTGCTTTCTCTGCGGACTCGTGTAGGGAATAGGACCGGAAACGAGTTTGGGTCTATCGTCTATTCTGTATTCATTTGCGGATTTCTCGGCGTCCATTTAAGTTGCGCTAGCCAGACCAAGAAAAATCAAACTTCAATAGATAGGATGTGACCAGCTTGGGGAATCGGTTTATAAGCTATGGTTAGTGATGAAAACAGAATTTTGTTTATTAGAACAATTAAGAAATTTGTGTTCAAGAAGCGTTAGATTTTATATTGGATCCACACTAATCACGGCCATTGAAGCCAATATTGAATCAAAGATGAATTTGGTTTTCGTGTGAATGGGCCCATTTTTGGATCAGAGATAGTCGACGGATAAAAGGTTACTGAAAATGTCATAACAAGTTCTCTATTAAAATAAAGTACCTTTTGATCACTTGTTAAAATTTGATAACTAATTGAAAACGGAAATTTTCTATCGATTGATTTTTTTTTTTGGTTAATTTGTGCTTGTGTCTACTTAAGTGTTCCTATCGTTTTAATAATCTTGACTAGTGTGCGAATGATTCTTAAAAGCAAACTCAATTTAATTATATTGTAATTGTATTGCGAGACTACATTGGGAATGCATCCATTGGGCTTGACTTCCATGGTAGATGCTACGTAATATTCCATGTCCAAATTTTCTTTGCTTTTCCACCTCAAGTAATGTCATCTTGCACAAAGTCCTGACCACATGCAAAATTCTCTTTGAATGAATGTCTAGTGATTACCAAGATCGATTTCTAAGTGGTATTGAGGATGTTTTTCAGCTGGTACTTAGAAGAGCTCTAATCAAGTCTTGTCAATTATTCATATTCGAACTAGACTTAACTCGAGAATTTAAGACTTGGATACTTTATTCAAACTCAGTCAAAAGCTCAACTTTTTTCAGATTGAGTTTGACTTGTGATTTATTTTTATAAACTTTAAATTACTTAGTTTGATTCAACTCGATTATCACAAATGAGTTTATATTGGAAGTTTGAGCTCAAATTCAACTTTCGTAAAATCCAAACTTATGAAACTCGGACTTGACTCAGCCCCACACATGAAATTGTAAATAATTCGAGCGAGCTTGAGTAGCTTGATTAGTTTGCACATTAAGAAGCAGTTAAAACTTGATTTCGAAGAAGCATGTGAGAAAATGCTAGTAAAGCTTTTAATCGTGAGTGTCGCGCATCTCATTCCAGTTGAGTTTTTTTTTTTTTCCAAATTGGGATAATTCTATTTTAATCCTCTATTTCATGATATTTGTGCAATTGAATCCTCATGAGAGCAAGTCACTATTACTTCAATGGATAGCTGGAGTCCACCGTGATTTGCTTCTTTGAGGGTCAAACCTGGAATAAGCTTTTCACATTTTCCAACCACCGCCAAGCATCGCCGCGATGGCCGCGGCCACCAAATCCTCCTTCCCTTCTCTCGTCTCTCGCTCTTCCACCTTCGTCTTCTACATATTATTTTCTTATTTTTCCTAAAATAAAACTAGTTTCTTTTGATTTTAACATAATTGAATTTTACCTTCTTCAATAATATTTAAGAAAATCATCCGAGCATACGACACTAACATACTAAAAGTTACTTAAGGACTAGACTAAGAATTGGGCGGAGTTGATTCCCAACCAAAATAAAAAATAAAAATTTGAAGGATCCAATTGCACAAGCAACATATGTTAGGACTAAAATGGAACTTAATCTTTTCTACTAGCAAGGGAACACAATTGGAGCACAATTTTTTGATAAGGGATTTTCATATATTTTAAGAGATAAGTACTCATAAACTATTTCTTAAGCTTTTTCCTAATTTTTTGAGAAAAAAACTTTTCGGAACTTTTTAATTTATTTTTAATTTCTAAAAAAATAGAGAGAAAAAGAGAAATAACAATAAATATTTTCGGGATTTTGTAATTTTAATTTTTTTTAAATATATATTTATTTCAAAAATATTTTTTAATCTGAAAATAGGGACCTAGGTTGGGATCAACCGGAGTCATCCGGCCCGAGTCGTTGGACCCAGGCCCACCAGTGGGGGCGGGCTCAGCACAATGAGCTTAGTCCGGTCCCAACTCAATAAAAACTAAGGAAAAAAAACAAGCCAGACCAAGCCCATTCTGGCCCCGTTTGGTTGGGCTTTCCCAAGGGGCTTTCAGCCACGAAAGCCCCTTGGGAAAATGCAAGTGTGTTTGGCTCAATATTTTGGAGGGCTTTGGGGAGATGCACTTGCATCTCCAAGTATCCTAAAGGTCCTTTAGGTGAATGCAGGGTGAAAGGTGCATTTGCAACTTGTATTTTCGGAATGCAACATGTAGGATTGTTCATTTTCCCCGCGTGACCAAGGAAGCCGACGACCGTCGGCGACTGCCGGCCAAGGAGGGCGACCGCCGGCCAAGGGGGCGACCGCCGGCCAAGGGGGGCGACCGCCGCCCTTGGTCGCACGACTCAGGTCGCTCGACCACCACCTGGGTTGCGCACCCAGCAACGGAGGCAACCCAGGCGGCCGTCTCCGTCGGCTGGGGGCGCCGGCTGGGCGATCGCCACCTGAGGTCGCCCGACCTCAAGCCACCCCGCCTGAGGTTGCGTGACCTCAGGCAAGGCCTTTCGGCGGCCAGATCTGACCGTCGGAGCTTGACCAGTGGCCAAATTTGGCCGCCGGAAGCTAGACTGAAAAAAAAAAATATTTACAAATTTTTTATTAAAATTTTTTTCTTAAAAGTCCATTTACAAAATGTGGTATTCACCAAACGGCATTTGGGCTAAAGTTGTTTCACAATGCAAAATTTATCAAACGGTATTTGTATTTCGAGAAACCCCTTTAGCCCAAATGTATTTGCATTTTCCCAAATGCATTTCCCCAAAACCGAACCAAACGCACCCTCTGTGTCTTCTACGCCCTCACTCTGCATTCCGTTAATCAAGTTCGCCACTTTCACAAGCGTGAGGACGGGAGGTTAATGCAACAGGACCTTGTCTCCACCATTTCCGGATGTCTACGCTAAAACCGCTCACTCTGGTCATCCTTTGCCGGCGAACATTACAGAAGCGCCACCGGAACATACGCAACACCCACAGCCAGACACATAAAGAGAGAAAAGGAGATACGAGCGCAGTGACGTTCGGAAAGAAAAAACATATTCTGAGGCTAATGAAAGATCATCACCAAGTGACTCCTATCACTACACATTCGAAGCGAGTCAAAATCGGAGGTAAAACCTACACGAACTCGGTTCGAACATTTTGTCGAGCACGTGGCGTGCAGTGCATTGAAGAGAGAACATTAAGCATTTCGAAACTCCAACCCATATCCAGACTTCAAAGAGACCACCCAGACGTGATCGAAATAAAAAATAACAGCTCACTAAAAAGCCCCACACCCATATGGATTAACAAAAAATGAACAAGTTTCATGGTCCAGCCAAAACAGGGCAAGGCGACAAAAGATTTGTGTAACGAGCGCTTGATCGTAAGGGTCCCTACCTAGCTTGGTGACGACGGCCGGAAGCCGATCTTGACACGAATCGAGCTACAGCTGGCCGTCTCAGTATCGCCAACCCGAAACCCTTGGAAAATGGTGGACCGAAACCAAAACTTAACTCACCAAAATCGAACGCCGTGAAAGAAGGGGGGCCGGCAGGCTCGGTGGTCCAGGCTAGGGGACGCCGGTTTGTGTAGAGGAAGGCCGAACGACACTCAGCTGGGCCGAAATTTTGGCTCTCTCACTCTCAGCCTCTCAATCTCTCCCTCCGATTTCACTCTCCCTGTCTCTGTCTGTCCGAAAACCCCCTACCTCTCTCGGACCCTCTCTCCTTTTAAGGATGGCTGGCAGGCGCTCATGGCAAGTCACATATTGTGCACTTCCTTTACCACTTGTTTTTTATTTTAGAAATCTTATTTATGCTACCATTCAAGATGGAACCAGACGGATTAGACCTAACAATTAAAAAGATACAGACGATGAATAGAAAGAGCTTCAGCCCCTGCCACCGCCAGCTGCCCTGTCGGCCTGGCCCCCCACCCTAAAATGGCACCGGACGATCCCCCGCCGCCCCCCCGCTCTGCTTCTGTACTTCGGAATGCCCCGCAGAGAAGCGATGAGCGTGAGGGAGGAAGAGAAAGGCGCGCGGGCCATGGAAGGAGGAAGATGGGCCGGCCCGCCCGGGTAAAAGAAGCAGGAAAAGAAAAGAGGCCGGGCCGGCCTGGACCCGGCCCGGTCTTGCTTCTTCTATTTTAGTACAAAAATTAATGGCTTCAAACAAGCTTAAACTTTCAACAGGCACATCCAAGCGCCGATGGTCGTACATTCATGGACACAAAAATGGCCAATTGGTCGCAGCCAGTCATCAAACAAGCTTAAACTTTCAACAGGCACATCCAACAAAATATCTACTGGGAAACAAATACCAAAAACAATGTGCCGATTTGAGTTCAAAAAGAAGGATTTTAACTGAAATCGTAACCCTTTAACCAATGGATGGCTCTTTCCATGGAAACAAACGTGCTAAAAAATGCTCAGAAGAGACCAGAACCGGTTGAACCATACACTGGGCATTTTAACGAACACTCTGTGAGCAAAGATTGAGGAAAAGGTATGGACCGTTCCAGAACTCGAACTCACACCCGGATTCGAAGTTAATCGACAAACAAGGCTCGAAATTAACAGATAATGGGTCGTTCAAACCCAACACGCATATGGACTAGACATTGCAGCCTCAGTCTCGCGGTTCGGCCGTAATGGAACAAGGCAATAGTGGTTCACGGGAATGAGTTTGGACCGCGAAAATCCCTACGCAGCTCGGAAACGGCTGCTAGAGGGCGACCTCGAGACAAATCGAACGAAGGCCGACCGCCTTGCGATGTCTCCGAGCCGAGATCCTCGGGAAAAGCAAAAAAAAAAGACAACCGGGTCTTACCGTGTGCTTGACGCGAGGAAGAGGGACACATCAACGAGGATCGCCGGGCAGGACTCACGCACGGCCACTACTTGGAAGGCGCCCCCTCAATCTCTGTTTTCCCTCCATTCATCAAGAAATCTTGCCGGTGAGTCCCTACCACCGCCTCTCTCGTCGGAGCAAGTTAGGTCCATTTTCAGCCAAGTGCCGCCTCTGGAGTCGTGGCTAGGACACTACCTTGGCTCTGCCTTCTCTGTCCCTGCGCCGTTCTCCGCGCAACGCGTGCGTAAGGGAGAGAAGTGGGAGAGAGACATCGGGGGCTGGGCTGAGAAGAAGAGAGAAAAAAGAAAGGGCCGGGCCCAGGAGAAAAAGGACAAAAAAAAAAAGGATGAAAAGGCCCGGCCCAGGAGGTGAGGAAAGAAAGGGCCGGGCCGAACCCCCGCCCTCCTTTATTTTAATCTCCTACTATTTGCTTGTCTACCGATTTGTCCATTTTTGTTGTTTTCATTTTTTGATGACTTACCTGGCCGACAAAATCAAGTATCGACAAGGCCTACTTCTATTTATTCTATTGATAAGCAAGAATCTATTTATCAATAAATATAACAGTCTAACCAATTGTGATGAAGAATTATGAGAAGAAAGAAAGAATGAAATACTATTTCTTGACTTTAATAACTGAACCTCAGGTGAAATCTTCATAGTTGCGAGAGCCTAAACAACACTTCATCCCAGAATCGATAATAAGCAAACCTCCAAGATCTCATAAACACTAATGGACCACAAACTATCCAGAAGCCAACGACGAACCCCAACAGTATGCCCATGTAAAACCACTTTGTCTCGCTATCATCATTGTCACCATCATCAGTTGCTTCTTCTGTCCCGTTCTTGGAAATTGAGCAACTTTTGTTGAGCAGAAGTCCACATAATCCGAGGTTTCCTTCAAAAGAACTTTTGGAAAATGTGAGAAACTGTCCGCTTGTTGGGATGTTTCCTACAAGTTGATTGTTTGAGAGGTTTAGTAACGAAAGGAAATGAAGATCTGCAAGCTGAGCTGGTATGGTTCCATTGAGGTGGTTCCTTGACAGGTCTAGTGACTCAAGTTGATCCATATTCCCCAAAACAGGAGGAATTGAACCCGAGATGGCATTGTGTGATAGGTTGAGGACATGAAGTGCTTTGAGATCTTCAAGTGTATCTGGTATTAGACCCTCCAATTTATTACTTGAGAAGTCGATCAATGTGAAAACAGTCAAGATCTTAACAAATTCTAATTGTAGATCTTTCAATGTTGCCCTCATTGTATCTTCATAGTAAAGCTCATCACTTATGTAATCAGTAAATTGATACTGCAAGAGATCAGAGTCCACATCGGCCTTCATGGCCTCCAAAGATGTGAGGAGACTCATAGGTAGTGTTCCGTCAAAATCATTTGAAGACAGGTAAATGATTTGAAGCATCTGCCAGGTGCAATGACTATGTGGACATCCAATTTCCCCATGCAATTTATTGGATCGTAAAACAAGGATACGGAGACGTGACATAGCCGTGAAATGGCACGGAAATGTCCCGTCTATTTGATTATCTCCAATGTTCACAAACTCCAATGCCTTGCAATTTGCCAATGACAATGGAATTTGCCCTTGTAACAAATTCTCACTGATATCCAATGTCTTCAGACCACATGTTCCCAAGATGTTTTGCGGAATGTTGCCATTCAATTGGTTATTCCTCAAATTCAATACCTTGAGAGACTCCATCATTAAACAATCAGGAATAGTTCCATTCAAATGGTTATGCGATAAGTCAAGCACTTCAAGATGAACAACATAACCAATTTTGCAAATAGACGGCGGGATGAACCCATAGAAATTATTCTTTGAGAGGGAGAACAACACCAAGTTTGGTAGGTTGTTGCTAATGTCATCCGGAATAAGAGAGTTGAAGTTGTTACTTGATAAATCCAAGTAGAAAGCACGTGATGACATGTTTGGCATTTTCCCTTGAAGCATGTTTGAATGGAGGTCGACAACATACACATTAGAAGTAAGATTGCTCAAGGGTGTTTCCATATCTTCAAAAAAATTAGAGGAAAGATTGAGATGTGCAAGATCTTCTAGTGTCCATATCCATCTTGGTATATTTCCTCAAATATAATTGTGCGAGAGGTCGAGGAAGTACAATTTCGATTGATTAGCCAAAAAGTGGGGCAATGCAGTCAACTGGCAGGAAGCCAAATTTAAGGATGTAAGGCCATGGAATGAAAAGGCCTGGGAAGCAGTATTTGTCGCATCAATGGAGAAATGATTGTAGGAAAGATCCAAATCCAAAAGATTTCGTAGTTGCTGTACCCAATTAATATGGAATGAGCCACTAAAATTATTGGAAGAAAGTGAGAGGTAGTATAGCCCTCGAAGTTCCCATATAGACATCGGTAGTTCTCCTCCTATATTGTTGTTGCTCAAGGTAAGTTTTTGCAGCATGTGTGGTGGAGCATCAAAAGATCCCTTCAATTGACCAGAAAATTGGTTGTCGGAAAGTAAAAGCTCCTGAATCGATGGATGTGTGAACAGAGACGAAGGAATATTTCCTTCAAGTAAATTGAATCCCAGGTCAAGAATAAGAAGACTCGAGAGGAATTCCCATTGTGTTGAATGAATCCAACCAGTCAGACTATTGTGGCACAGAGTGACTCGTGTTAGATTCTTGGACTTGCTGAGCGATGGGATTGGACCAGTAAAATTGTTGAATGAGAAGTCCAAGTAAGACAGTTGCAAGAGATTGGTGAAAGAGCTTGGGATATTTCCATGAAAGCTGCAATTCACTAGCTCTATTCTTGACAAATTCCTGAGATTACCAATTGAATATGGGAGCCTCCCAGAAATATTTGTGAAACTAAGAACTAATGTCTCAAGAGAACCATTCTCCGGAAATTCTGGCAAAGAACCTTGAAGGAGATTGTTGTGTGATAGGTCAAGGGTCTGCAGTGTTTGTACTTGGAAGATTTCATGAGGAAATTCCCCTTGCAGGCCACAATCAGCTAGGCTCAGAGTTTTCAAGTTGGAGAAATTCGCTAAGAATCGAGGAACTGTGGAGGATAAGTTGTTGCCATCGAGTTGAATGACCGACAGACTTGCAAGACTCATGAGAGAAGGGTCGATAGGACCAGACAGAGAACAAAAAGACATGCTCAACACCTCAAGTTTTGGCACCGAAGAAGACAAGTCGTCGCACCACTCACTTCCCACAGGAAACACTATGACCCCATCAAGGTATAGCTCTCTCAACTCCCCCATATCCCCAATCAGTGACCTCAAATTGCGCTTCTCAAAGTTCAGCACTGGCTCATCAGGGAAGTAAACACGACTGAGATCAAGAGTACTTAGCTTTGTCAAGCGCGATAGCTCCGCAGGAATATGCCTGGAGAATCCGGCATTGGACAAGTTGAGATGCGCCAAGTAGCTGAGATTTGCGAGGCCCGACGGAATCATCGTATAGTTGAAGTCGTTGAACGCCAAGTTTAGGCTTTGAAGGAACTCAAGCCTGAAGAGGCTCGACGAATTGTCGATTCCACCAGAGATCGACTCTTTGCTCAAATCGAGACCGACCACAAGACCGTTTTCGCACGTCACGCCACTCCATGAATCGACACGTTGGTCCCATTGTACTAGCTTGGATGACATGAAGTTGTCGAAGACGAGGCTGTTTCTCAGCTCGAGCAACAACGATCTCTGGTCCACGCCAGGACACTGGGCTGACGCTAAAGCCATAGCAACGTCAGAGAAGATGGAGATCGTGGATATCGCAAGAAGAAGCCATGGGACGATCGAACCCTTCATCAGAGGAAGAGATTGAGGAAGAGAGTGGGAAGAGGGAGTCAACCGAAACAAAGCCACCATTGAGGAGTGGAGAGTCATCCAAGGAAAGCGCAAAGCCTTGCGTTGATATCTGGGCTGTATTGGTCACCAAAGTGGTTTGGCTTTTATAAGATACTGGCATAAATATTCTTTATTTAACATGCTTTTTCAATCGAAACGAAAGGAAAGACCATAATTTTATTTTCAAAGAGAAAAAGGAAAATAAAAGAAATCTGCCTAAAATGTTGAGATTAGAACTTGACATACCTCAGAAATATTTTTGGTTCGTCTTTTATTTTTTCATAAGATCATAAAACAAATGATGTCATGTGATCAGTTTCGTTTTTGTACTCACATTAATATGTAGAGATCCATTAAAAGTAAATAATGGATATATATGTGTGTAGTGGATTCAAGAAAAGAAATCAAAAGATTTACTTATATTTGCATTTGATTGTAAATATATTATAGTACTATCAAAAAGTGAAAAAAGTATAAACTATAGAATCGGAAAATGCAATGGATTAATTAGGAAATATGAAATAGGAAAATACAATAATATGTTCAAAAAATATAATGAAAAACCAAATAAGCAAAAACTAAGAATATATTTCTCTTTCATTAAACTGAAAAAAAAAAAAGGAAAAAGGAAAAAAGGCAAAAAGGCAAAAAGTTAAACGATGAAAAAATGGGTGTTATCTTTAGTTGTTTAAGGGAAAATAAAAAGAGGGAAAAATTCAAAAGATCTAAATTAAAAGAAAGAAATGAAAAAGCGAGCTATATGAATGCGGAATTGATCCACCGTGCACGTTAAGAAGGAAACATGGGCCCACCTCCTCCGGGCTACTGCGATATATGTGTTGAAGGAGAGCAATTGACGTAAAACGTGGTAAATTTTGATTGTCGCGTTAGGTTTTCTCTTTCGATATTACATATAGATATATTTATTTAAAATTTTTCTTCCGTTGAAATATAATGCGGAAACACTAATCGAATCTCGCAATTAAATCGATGTAAAAATACTAGAAAAAAATGAAGAACAATAAATGATACTAGAGATGCACGTAATTTGACATGAGTATTAATAATTATATTCACGGGGAGAGATAGCAATAGATAATCTACTATCAAATTGAAGAATTATAAAGTTTCAATCGCCCATAAACTAGAGTGTTTATCATACTTATATTATGCCCAAACCCAAAATTTTCATAAATAAAATAACTCGATTGGATATAAACTCTCAGCACAACACTGCATGTTCAAGCCCAAGCAAAAAGCTCTCATACGGCCGAACACATGGACGTTCTTTTCTTCAGTCAGCTGCTACCGTAAGGAAGAACCCCACGTCTTTTATGGGTCCAGCCAACAAACCTGGATTCTTGCATTATATTCAACCGGTAAACAAGAAATCCTCCAATCGCGTCTGATCTCGTATTACAGGCTCAAACTTAGGACCTAATTTAACATTTTTTTTTGTTTCATTGTTAATTTTTGCTATGCTAAGAGTGGTTTGATAGAGATTTTTTAGGCTTCCAATTTTTATTTTATTTTGGATTGAGTAGTCAAGTGCCAAGTTAGCTTCCAATGAGACACGGAATCAAGACTCATAAGGAGGGGAGCAAACTCCCTTACCATCTAAGACGACACCTTATTTTTAGATTTCAAATGTAATTAAATTGTCAAAATCATAGATCAACTAAAAGAATAAAAAGCAACACTCAAATCAGCGCCCCATTAGCTATTCTCCATCTTCTCCAAACAAAAGAAATATGAAAGATCATGTTCTCTATTTACTTACATACTTCTCGAGGACTTATGTTGCATGCAATGGGTCAGATAATTGCTATACGTATCAAAATGGATTATAGTCCTATTTTTAGCCCATATTTGATAGATTGAGTTATTATATGGGTTAGTTATATTCAGTAAATAGTTTAAACACAATATGAATATTAAATGGGTTCACCATTTACCCAAATTTAACCTGCATTTGTAATTCTTTTTTCGGTCTCTATGAGAAAATAACAAACTCTTGAACTGTTTGGAGTTCAAAGAAGTCTAGATGGGCTTGCAAAATGAGCCCAACTTCATCCTTATTAAAAAAAATCAAGATTGATTCTTTTTTCCAATTATTTTTATTTTCATTAATATTGTAAGATTTGTTGGTTAATTATTGGAGTTCATATATCCTTGATTGCATCTGGCATTGTTATTTTTACGTAATACTCTAATATAGTTTTTGTCATTACAATTCATCGTCAGCATAAATCAGCTTTTCAATATCTTACATCTTATTTAATTTCAATTCCTCCACATTATTTGTTAATGTAATTTTACAAATTCACTATTATCTTTTTTTCTAGTTCTTCTTCTTCCTCTTTGCTGGTGGCCGGCCAGCTACCAGTGATGCTCATAGAGGGTTGGGTGACAGTTGCCATCACCTAATTTGTCGAGGGGCGGCTTTGCCTAGGGAGGCCGCCCCTCATGGCCAACCTTGAGGTCGGCGAGGCCCTCCTCACTAGATCTGGTGAGGATCGGCCTTACCTGGGGTCGGTGAGGGCTCGATGACTCTCGTTAGCTGTTGGCGAGGGTTGGCCTCACTTGCGCTTGGGCAAGCAAAGGCTCAGCGATCCTCGCCTTGCTTGCGCAGGTGTAGGTGAGGCCAACCTTCGCCGGCCCTAGGCGAGGCCGACCCTCACTAGATCTGGCAATTGGTGGCCTGCCTCGCGACTAGCGAGGGCTTGTAGGCCCTCGTCTGTGGACAGCAAGGGCAGTTGGTCGCAACGGGTGGCCTCCCTAAGTGAGGTCGCCCCTCGTCTATGGCCAACAAGGGTGGCCCTTGTCGAATGGGGTGAGGGCGACCCTCGCCCAACCTTCTGTGGGCCTTTGACGATGGTTGGCCAGCCACCGGTGAAGAGAAAGAAGAAAAACTAAAAAAAAAAGGGGAAGAAAAAAAAGAGAAAATGATAAACAACGAAAATACCCTTAACCGTCGGAAAGTCAATCCTTTATTTGAAACAAACATAATCACTTCAAGCTCTTATTTGAGAAAGTGATGGCATTTCAAGCTTTTATTTGAAATAAGGTCCACTTCAGGCATTTATTTAAGAAAATGTGGGCACTTCAGACCATTTTTTTAAATTTCCCCTAAATTTATATAGAATATAAATGGGTCAAAACGAGTATCCAAATTCTACTTAAATTGTGGTAGGTTAAACTAGATTACGCCCATGGAACTCAACTTTGGCTACTTGATGAATTCGTGCTTGACTTGGACTCTCACGGCTACCTAAACACTTGACTTCGCAATTGCAAGAAAGTTCAACACGTCTATGATACATAGGCTTTGTAGATTGGAGCATTAATGACACCGTTGAAAACTTTACTTTGTGTTATCTTCATTTGGAATTGAAAAGGACAAAAAAAAAGAAACAAATAAAAAGAAATTAAGACCAAGACTAACAATAGTTTGATTTGACAAAATAGCAGAACCAATGATAAAGATGGAGAAATATGCATGGCTTAAGTGAACCTAGAGAAAAAAGAGGGTCTGCTTTTGGTAGACTTCACCAACACATGCTAGAGAAAAAATCAAACTATATGCATGTGGAATTGATCCATCGTGCACGCTTGGAAAGTATTGTGGGCCCACCTCCATTGGGCTATTGCCATACTCTATTTTTTTTTCTTTGTAGAAATGCATGTTGAAGGAGCAAACGACGTAAATCGTAAGGCAAATCTCAATAGTCACCATGGGTTTTCTCTTTGGGTTAATACCACGAAAAGTCCTAAATTAGCACTCGTATGATAAATTTATTCCAAACTTATTTTTTGACCACAACAAGCTCTTAAATGGCGCACATGTGAGAAATTTACCTCAAACTTATTTTTTGAGCAAAAAATCTCCAAATTGGTAAATTTATGCCAAATTTACCCTCCAATAAATTGTAATAATACCACGAAAAACCATAAAACCAGTACATTTGTGACAAACGGAGGATAAAACCTAACTGGTACACCCATCAATTGGCACATGTCATCCAACTCATCAATTTAATGGCAAAATTTAATAGAAACTAACGAAGAATAAATTTGTCATAGGTGTATCAGCTTGAGATTTTTCATCGTCAAAAATTTTAATTTGAAGTAAATTCATCACATGTGTACTAGTTTGGGGGTTTTTGGTGATATTAACTCTTTCTCATTTGGTTGTGCACATTGATACATTTAAAAGTTTTCTTCCCTTATTTTTTTGTTTCATTATGAGTTTTTATTTTGGATTGAGTGGTCAAGGGTCGGGTTAACTTCCAATAAGACATGAAACCATGACCATAAAGAGGGGAGCAAAGTACCTTACCATCTAAGACAACACCTTATATTTAGATCTCAAATGCAATTAAATTGTCAAAATCTTAAATCAATTAAAAGAATAAAAAGCAACACTCAAATGAGCTCCATATTAGCTATGCTCTATCTTCTCCAAACAAAATAAAAATAAAAATGAAGACCCATTCTCTGTTTACTTACACACTTCTCAAGGGTTTGTCCTACATGAAAGGGGTCGGATAATTGCTAGACCTATCAATTTGGGTCATAGACCCATTTTTTAACTCATATTTAATAGATTGAGTTATTATATAGATTAGTTACATTCAGTAAAAGAGTTTTAAACATAATATAGATATTAAATGTGTTCACGGTTTATTCAAACCTAACCTACATTTGTGATTCTCTCTTCGGCCTTTATGAGAGAATAACGAACTCTTGAACTATTTTGAGTTCAGATAAGTCTAGATGGGCCTTGCAAGATGAGCCTAACTTCGCCCTTAATAAAAAAAATTAAAACGGCTTCTTTTTTCCCATTATTTTCATTTTCATTAATATTGTAAGATTCATTGGTTAATTATTGAAGTACATCTATCCTTGATTGCATCTGACCTAGTTATTTTACGTAATATTCTAATATTAGTTTTTGTCATTAGAATCCATTGTCAGCATAAATCATTTTCTTCAATATCTTACCTTTAATTTAATTTCCATTTTAATTGCAATTCCTCCACATTATTTGTTAATGTAATTTTTTAAATTCACTTCCAAGTACTAACTTGCTCCTATATTCATTGTGAACTAATATGGGAATTGAAAATTCTATGCAATATTGAAAGCCAATTCTTTAGCATCTTATAATCTAAATAACAATATTATCCGATTGACATACATGCTTGAAGAGTTTAAAGTGAGTTAACAAGGTGGATACAGACTTTTATAGGTTGAATTAAATATGGAAGTATTTTAGCAAATGCAATCGGGTATGGGTCGGATCAGGTCGAGTCATGGTCATTAAATTTATATAACAGATAAATGGGTCCAAACAAGTATTGAAGTGTCACTTGAATTGTAGCAAGCTAAACTAAATCACCCTATGGTGTTTAACTTTAGCTATCTGATGAATTAGTGCTCGCCTCGAGCTCTCACGGCTACCTAAACACTTACTTTGAATTCGCTCATTGATGATGCTTGCAATTGCAAGAAAGTTCAACACGTCTATGATATGAAGGCATTGTAGATTGGAGCACTAATGGCACCGTTGAAAACTCTACTTTGTGTTATCTTCATTTGGAATTGAAAAGGGCAAAAAAACATAAAGGAGAAAGAAAAAGAAGCTGAGACCAAAATCAACAATAGTTTGATTTTGACGAAGTAGCAAAACCAATGACGAAGATGGAGAAAGATGCATGACTTACGTGAAGTTAGAGAAAAAAAAAGGGTCCACTTTTGGTAGACTATTGTTTTTGTTTTTCTACGTCACGTTAACATACAGAGATCCATTAATAGTAAATAATGGATATATATAATGGCCTTTGACCATAATACCAAAATACATTTATTGTATTGTCTTTCTTTTATTAAATAAGTAGATTCAAGAAAATAAATCAAAAAAAAAAGATTTACTTATATTTGAATTTGATTGTAAATATTTTTAGTACTATCAAACATAAAAAAGAAGAAGTAGGAATTATAAAATCCCAAATGCAATGGATTAACTACGGAGTATAAAATAGAAAAATACAATAATATGTTCAAAAAATAGAATGAAAAAACCAAATAAGCCAAAACTAAGAATAAATTTCTCTTTTATTAAATTGAAAAGAAAAATAAGAAGAAAATGGAAAAAGACAAAAGTAAAACAATAAAAAATGGGCGTTATGTTTAGTGCTTTAAAGGAAAATAAAAAGAGGGGAAATTTCAAAAAGACTTAAAAGTTAAAAGAAAAGAAAAGAAAGCGAACTCATTGATCCATTGTGCACGCTAGGAAAGTACCATGGGCCCACCTCCCCCAGGCTACAAGTATATGCGTGTTGAAGGAGCAATCGACGTGAACCGCATGGGAAATTTTGATGGTCGCCGTGATTTTTTCTTTTGGTAATGCATATTGATATATTTAAGTGTTTTCTTCCTTTACTTTTGTTATTGAAACAATACTTAGATCCAATAGAAAAGTGTTAGGATACACGTGTGAGTTGTATTAGAGAAGTAGTCTCGTATCAAAGAATTGATGTGGTATTGAGTAGTTAATATATCTTAAATGACCCATAACTCACTAACTTAAGCTTTTAAGTTAATGTGGGTCCAACTAGATATATTGACGGGCTCGGACTTGGGCTTCCCTCTTGAAGATCTCCCCAAGTGAAGGTATCGGGCTTCTACTGTGCGCTCAACAACTGGTATCAGAGCACATGGTTACGGTTTCCAGGCAGGTGGACGTTGTTGTGTAATAACGTGGGCCCATTAGGATGACCCAAGTGGGCGTTGTGGTGTAACAACGCGGGCCAGTAATGATGATGTTGTGTTAGAGAAGTAGTTCCACATCGAATAATTAATGTGGTATAGAGTAGTTAATATATAATAGTCGCCGTGATTTTGTCTTTTGGTAATGCATATTGATATATTTAAATGTTTTCTTCCTTTACTTACAGGGGGTGCTTCAGCGTGAAAAGGGGGAGCAGTCCAAGTAAACGCCTATGGGTGGGGAAGATTCTGTCTTGTGTTGACGTTGGTTCCGGGACTGACTTGTGTAGGGAATAGGAGCGGAAATGAGTTTGGGTCCATCGTCTATTCTGTATTCGTTTGCGGATTTCTCGGCGTCCATTTAAGTTGCGTTGACCAGACCAAGAAAAATCAAACTTCAATGGATAGGATGTGACCAGCTTAGGGAATCGGTTTATAAGCTATAGTTAGTGATGAAAACAGAATTTTGTTTATTAGAAGAATCAAGAAATTTATGTTTTAAGAGGCGTTAGATTTTATATTGGATCCACAATTATCACAGCCATTGAAGCCAATATTGAATCAGAGATGAATTTGGTTTTCGTGTGAATGGGCCCTTTTTTGGATCAGAGATAGTCGACGGACAAAAGCTTACTGAAAATGTCACAACAAGTTCTCTATTAAAATAAAGTACCTTTGATCACTTGTTAAAATTTGATAACTAATTGAAAACGGAAATTTTCTATTGATTGATTTTTATTTTTTGGTTAATTTGTGCTTGTGTCTACTTAAGTGTTCCTATCATTTTAATAATCTTGGCTAGCGTGCGAATGATTCTTTTAAGCAAACTCAATTTAATTATATTGTAATTGTATTGCGGGACTACATTGGGAACATATCCGTTGGGGCTTGACTTCCATGGTAGATGCTAGGTAATATTCCATGTCCAAATTTTCTTTGCTTTTTCACCTCAAGTAATGTCATCTTGCGCAAAGTCCCGACTACGTGCAAGATTCTCTTTCAATGAATGTCTAGTGATTATCAAGAGAAAGTATAATCAAATTATAAAATTGTTAAAAGTACAACTAGATCCAAATTTTTATGCAAAATTGTAATTTGAGTACTTTCATTAGATCTGGCTGTTTTGATGTTGTTTTTTTATTTTATTTTTTATTTTTGTTGTTTTTAGAGAACATGTAGCAATGATGTTGAGAGAGAATTTTTTTTATTTTTAACCTTTTTCCTAATGCGCGTCCACTTAAATCCACATCACCAATTATCATTAAGTATATTAAAGAATTCCAGTCAATTTTGTCATAGATGTAATTAATGGAAATGCCCGACTATAATAAATAATTAGCATGAGATTGACCTATCTGAAAATGTTAAGAATTATGGTTTATTATGAGTTTTAAGACTTCTAATACATTTAGTTTTTAATTATTTTTTCTAATAACATTATGGCATTAGATTTAGACTTTTCCAATTCAAAAGCATTTCATCTTAGTTAAAACAATCCTCACTAAAGAATTTTCTTCATTGCAATTTTTTCATTCTAAAACTCCAAGAAAATAGTTACTGTCATATTCTAATTTCTATTCTAGATGTAGAGATACTTCTATTTCCTCCATTGGTAAGCAAGGGTTTTATTGATCAACAAACAAAACCGTCTTTCCAATGGTGATGAAATATTATGAAGAGAAGAAAAAACGAAATACTCTTTCTCAATTTCAATAACTGAATCTTAGGAGAAATCTTCATAGTCATGAGAGTCTAAATATCACTTTATCTTAGATTTGATAATAAGCAAACCTCTATGATCTCATAAACAATAAAGGACCACAAACTACCCAGAAGCCAATGACGAACCCAAGCGGTATACCCATGTAAAACCACTTTTTCTCACTATCATCATCGTCACTAGCTTCTTCCATCCTATTCATGGTAATTGAGCAACTTATGTTGAGTAAAAGTCCACACAATCCGAGGTTTCCTTCAAAAAACTTTTGGGGTTCACCTCAGTTTAGCATACTCCTTGCTACGACCTTAAATGGGACGAGTTGATAGCGTTCGTCTATGGAAGTACCTTCGTAAGAGCAATCGAGATAAAGGTCCCCCTAAACTCATCTTTGTTTTCGTTCGCGATGTGGAGGTCACAACACTTTCCCACTATTGCGCAAAGTATGGATTTGAGAGAATCTACACTCATGATTGATGGATCTCTTGGTGGATATGATAGTCATTGATAATGTGTTCAAGCCATCTTTGACAACTTGCCCTCTGAGGATTGTCTCGTGAGTAAATACCCCTAAACTCTGTCCCTCCCGACATCGACCGTTGCCAAGGGTGAGTCGCAACAATCCTTAAAAATCATATTTCAAAGAAATTTTAAAACTTAATAATTGCATTTTCAGTAAAGATTTAGGATTAAGTTGGATTTAAGTGAACAACTTTTGATAGAGGTTTACAAGATAACTCAATCAACGGAAAGGTTTGGGACTCACATTGCATTCTATGGATAAGGTTTACAACTTGCCCTGCAATTTTCCTCATATATTATAGAACAATAGTAGGAAAAACCCTTTTGTGGGGAGATTGTATATAATCTATTTAATCAATAAGGAAATAATGCATATATATATGTATTACCGTGTATTGTTAGCGTTCTCCCAAAAATCCTCAAGAACAAGGACTACTAGAATCTTGCAAGATATAGGTGGTATACTCAAACCTCGGGAATATACATGGCAAATCAATAAGAAAGCAAAGTCGAAGGGGTATATGTTTTGAAAGGACAGCAGTTACACTCTTTATCACATTTAAAATTGGGCGGCACTATTGACACCCGCATTTTGGTTAAAAAACTCATTTTTTCCGATGAACTTACCAAAATACCTCTCTCTCTCTCTCCCCAAATTATTGTTTCTTTTTTTTTATCATACTAATCCACAAAATTGTCTTTATTTTTATAATCTCTTTAATCTTATCAGTTTTACAATATAAATGTCAAATTACACCACAAAGGTTATTATATTACCATATCTCATATTATCATTTTGCTTAGACAAGGTCATTGATTTTAATTTATGAACTCATATTTTAATCACAAAAGTTACTTCAAAGATTATAATTTTCTAATTATAATGACTTATGAATACACAATCAATTGATTATTTTTTATCAAATAGTTTGAGGGAAACTCTATCTCAAGTGAAAATTAAAATTTAATCTAATTATCTAGCCGGTTTTGACATTGTGAATGTTTCTTCGGAACAAGTTTGTAGATTTTTAGAGTTAAACATTGCTGATTTGTGCTTTCTTTGAGCTTTTTACATTTTAATATGAATTGCAAGATGGAGTCGAAAATTTATTTACACCTTCTTCACTTTCAAACTAATATCAAATTTTTTAGAGGAACACTTTAAACATATTTTAAATGTTTTATACACTTAGTATGAGAATGAATCTATAATCGATAGTAATTGCTTTTTTTCATAATTAGAGTAGAACAGCAAAAAGATTCTTTTTTTTGCCCTTTATGTGCTTATCTTCTGTTAATATTTAGATATGATCTAAATATAAATATATTTGACATTTGATCATGCTTCTAACAATTTATGCTTTTTCTATATTTAGATCAATTTTTCTTTTCTATTTTTGATCAAGATAGGTTGGATAATTAAATTGAATTTTAATTTTTGACTTTGAAATATAGTTTTGCTTATACTATTTGATAAAAATATGGAATTAATTGTGTATTCATAAGCTGTCATGTATAGAAAATTGAAAATATAATTTCACAAATTAAAATTGACAACATTTTATAGGCAAAGTTACAATAAGATGCATGATAAAATGATATTTTGTCGGGTGTAATGGAACAATTATATTATGAAACCGATGAGAGAGATGATAAAAATAAAGGTAATTTTATAAGTTAGCATGATAAAAGAAAAAGAAAACCAATAATTTGAAGAGAGAGAGGAGGGTATTTCAGTAAGTCAAGTGCAAAAATGGAGTGTCATAGCCAAAACAAGGATAAAAATAGCGCCGCCCTTAAAATTAATGAGAACAAAATTGAAAGAGATCACTTTTGTTTTTGGGATCGGTAAAGATAATCATTGTTGTATGATACGTATTTGAGATACTTTCTCTTATCCGTTTGTCCTTTGAAATTTAAATTCTTTAACGGTAAAAATTTGGAAATGACAAATGAATAAAGCAATGCTTATTGAAGTGTCACATGACAAGTTTGAGAGGGAAGTTCCTGCTTTAGCCATATACAATAGATATAAAAATTCCAATGATTGTTTAGCCAAAAAAAAATTATAAATTTTTTATTTGCTTTGCGGTCATGCGCGTTTAGACTGATTTAACTAAACAATTTACTTATTACATCGGTCACACATAGATACATCTAGGCACATAAACGTACAATGCCATAAAAGAGATTATATGTTGAACACGTAGCGTCACGCAAACTATTTAATAATTGTGTTGTGCTTGGAATTCAAGAATATGACACGATTAATAAAAGCATTTTTGCTCAAATCTGACTTACATTTGCCACAATACTTATTACATGGAGAACTAATTGTCAGCCCGACCCAACCCTGTATGAACTTGTGGGACTATAATCAAAAGATAACCTAAAACACTCGGAAATTTCTCAGGCATGGAGAAAAGACAATACAAACATTAACAACGTACACCAAACGGTGCGAGTGTAACTATAGTTTTCTGCAACATGCAATCTCATTCTCATCACATATGCAACTATATCCTTATGATAAATGCAATATCATTCTTCCATCCTGCTTTATATTAACCACTGTAATCATCGATAATAAGCCATGTGTCTTGACGATGTAAAAGGAGAAGCGCCTGATAGAGATGTTTTCTGGGGCTGGGAAAAAGTAGTCACCGGTTTCTTCTTCTCACGCTTTGTCTCTGACCGCAACCAAGCCTCGACTACCGAGTGAAGATTAGCCGATCTCTTCAAATCATCAACCTCTGTCAGTCTCTCAGCCCTTCTCAATTCACCATCTTGGATGTAAACAAGATGAGTCGCCCAAGTCTCCAGTCCGTCAAATATGTGTGTCGCATATACTATTGCAGCTCCTCTCTGTAAATGACATTTTAAAGGTGAGATAAGAGCACAAATAACAGCAGTACAAGTCAGTAAACACCCCAAATGTTTGACTCACAACACAATCAGATGTATACACAACAAATAGTAAATAGTTAGCATGCTTATCTATTTTGGTAAAGGTCAAACCATATTTTTATGAGTAGGCAAATGCTCAATCTGTTACCATCTCTGTGTTAGTATCCTCAGGAGTTTAGATGTTATATATTTAGTAAATTTGTCACCAGCCTGAATCTTGTAATCATAAGAAGTCAGTGGTGAAGCATTGGGTGCCTAAGAAAGAGGATGAAGTGTTTGAAGCAGATCACTCTGCTAAAGAAGTTGATGTACATCTAAGAAGGATGAGGACATCAGTGGCTCTATTGTGAAAATGGCAACTTTGGAAGTTGAGACAGCAGATAGGTTTCAGGTTTTGTCTGATGAGGCAAATTTCGGATGATGAGCTGGCTGAGATGCTTGATCTGAAAGATGATTCCATTGTTGATACTATGGATGCTATTGCTGCCAACAGATCTTCCACAAAAGTTAATAAGCCTTAGCCACATATTTCTCCTATAAGAACCTGGCCTTTGAAAAAAAATTATTTGCAATTTTGATGAATATAATACAGCTACAAAGAGGTAGAAAGGGATCTTGGAGACTCTTGACTTGAAGAAGTTTGCTGGTACTTCTGGCTCTTCTTTATCAATGAGTTTCTTTTCATGGAATATTCAAGGCTTTAATAAGCCTGTAGAAAAAGGAGGTTAAGTCTCTAATTATGTAGCATAATGTTCATTTCTTTCCCTCTTCAAAACTGAAGTTCAGGAATTGAATGTTGATCGTATTGTGGCATCAGTTTTCCCAATTGGCATAAAATTACAAACTATTCTTTCCATCACCTTGGCAGAGTTTCAATTCTTCATGAAGCTGCTGTTCAGGTTCAACTTATTTTTGCCTGTTCCCACTTCATACACAGCTCCATTTTTCTTCAGGAAGATGTTTCTTTAGCCAGTTCTGTGTGTATGCTTTAAACAAAGTATTTGTAAGGAAGTCATTATGGGAGAATATGTCTGCTTTACCCAATGGTGCTTCATTACCCTGGTTGTTCTAGGGGATATCAACACAGCAAGGATTTCTCTGACACAAGCAACTCTGATTCTACTCATGTCTCAGATATGGATGATTTTATTGCTGCTCTGCTAACATCTGAGTTATTTGATCTCAAGTACATTTCTTTTTTACTTGGACCGATAAGAGAATTTGATTTTGGGGAAAGAAAACTTGATAGAGTTCTGGTAAATGATGCTTGGTTAAGCACTTTTCCTCACTCTTATGCTATATTTGTTCCAACAGCTTGCTCCGGTCACTGCTATAGTTTGGTCAGACTGAAAGGTGCTGATATGGCTCATCCTAAGACTTTCAAATATTTCAGCTTTTGGAGCAAGCATCCTGTATTTTTTAAGGTTGTCCAGAAGGCCTGGTGTTATGATGAAGAGGGTGTTCCAATGTTCAGTTCCTATCCGAAGCATTCAAATGTAAATAAATTTAAAGGATATTACAAGGACCATATCAACTCAATTTCTCAGCAGGTTTGGCAGTGTGAAGCAGAGATGTTGTCTCTTCAGCAGGATATTTTTTGCATGAGGAATTTTCTCTTCAAGCAAAGCTCTGGAAATTACAGGATCATGAGGAGTCTTATCTTCAACAAAAGTCAAGGATAACTTCACTAAAGCTAGGAGATCAAAATTCTAGCTATTTTCATAGACCTGTTAGAGTCAGAACCTCTAAGGACACTCTTTAAGTGTTCGGCATTCAGCACATGGCACAAGGAGGGCAATATCAAATAGTGAATGAAGCAGTGTCCTTTTTTCTTTTTGGTTGGAAAAGCAGCATCCTTTAATAAAGGTTTATTAGGAACTCTTGACTCTGCTGTTCCGGTGTCTCTCTTGCTATTTCGTATTTTATGTCGCAGATTGAAATTCTCTCTGGGAATCATATCCCTAAGCTCTCACTCAAAAGGGTTCAAAACGTATTCTTTCACTACAACATACTCTCATGCCAAAACGTATTCGTGAACAACTTCTTCGTATTCGTATAAGCTGCCAACTGCATCACAGGAAAATCTTGTTCTGCCTATCATCTCTTAGGAGATAACAGAATCGGGACAAGGCACCTGGTCCTAATGGATTTTGTGCAAATTTCTACACTAGTGCTTGGCCTGTTATTGATGATGAGTTCCATGCAGCTGTGTCTGATTTCTTTCATTCATCTACATTGTCAAAGAGGGCTAATGCCACTGCAATGACCCCTGTGCAAAAAACATCAAGTGCAGCCAGGCTGTCTGAGTTTAGGCCTAATCATGTGAATAAATGCATCACAAAGATATTAGCCAATAGACTCAAGAAGATACTGCCTGATTTCATTAGCTCGAATCAGTTGGCTTTTGTGGAAGGGAGAAAAATCAGGGATAATGTGCTATTAGCTCATCAATTGGTGAAGAATTACCATAGGATGGCATTTCCCTAGATGTGTGGTAAAGCTGATCTAATGAAAATATTTGGCTCCATAGACTAGGATTCTGCATTGACTACTCTAATCTCTATTGGTGTTCCTACTATGTTTCTGGAATGGATTAAAGTTTGCATTACGATTCCATCCTTTTCTAATTTTTTTCTGGCTCAACTATACCACTTAGCCAAGCCATTTCCTTTTACAACATACTAAAAAGCCAGGCACCTCATCAATATTCTTGAAGGTTATTTTCCTGGAGAAAGGGTTTAAGGCAAGCAGATCCCCTATCTCCATATCTCTGCATGCTTGTAATGGAGGTGCTTTCTAGCCCATTAAATGCTGCTCCCAGAGCTGGGTTTGTCCGGGACCATCCTTCTTGTTCAAGAGTCCAACTTACTAATTCATGATGCTTATTCTCCAAGGGAGATTATTAACATTATAAACTACTTCAGGGCAATTTCTGGTCTCAAAGTTAGTCCTGCCCAGACTGAGGTGTTTATAGCAGGTTACGCAGAGAAGCAGGTGGCTGAGATATTTACATATTTGTGGTATCGAGAGAGGAAAATTTCCTGTCAAGATCTCTGGAAGACTATGTGCTAGAGATTGCCAACCTCTTATCAATAAGGTTATGGCTAGATTAAATAACTGGACATCTAAAAAAATCCCTTACACGGGCAGGCATCAGTTGATCAATGCTGTTATATGTAACCTCATCAACTATTGGCGCCATTTTTTTTTTTTTTTATGAAAGTTATACATGCAATTAAAACAAAATGTAGAGCATTTTTTGGAAAGGGGATTCTGAAGCTCGAGGAGGGGCAAAAGTTCACTGGGACAAGGTCGGTTTGTCAAAACATGAGGGTGGTCTTGGACTATGAAGAAAAGTGGAGCTTGTGGAGACAAAAGATAATTGGTTATCGGTCTCCTCAAGGGTGCACAGAGCAGATCTCAGCCTCCTATATAATGAAGTTACTAGCTAAAACCGTGGCAGGAGAAAAAGCATGCAATTACCTGATCACACTCTTCCCTCAAGAAATCAAGGAAATCCATCCGAGTGACAACATCAAGATCAACTGTAACCTCATCAAGTAGAAGAACCTGCACATATGTCAAGGGTCAGATCAGACGAAGAAATGGCTACCTCTGTCAGATTGACACTCTTAGCAGAGATAATGAATAGTCACTTATGTGGTCAATTCCCATCTTGCAAGTCAGCATTGTGAAGATAATGAAGATCTGAGGTAAAGCTTTCGAGTCAACGATGAAAGAATGCTCAAAATATCAAGAAACTGGCCCTGCACAGGCCATCAAGCCATTCAAGAAAACAGGTTTAAGCCAGCCAACTCTCCATGAACTATCATCTTTACGAATGGAATTACCACTCCCCAAAAAATGGAGCAAAATCACAGATGCAATCACATTAGACATCTCAAGATTGAATTGAAATCTTGAATTTGCCAACTTACTCAAATGCAATTGCACTACTTTCAAACTTTCATCAGCCAAATATGGTCATCACCAGAACAGAATTGTGACACAACCAATACCATTAAAAGACAGTACCTAGGAGATTTTAGGTCCCACAGACTACAAATAAACATCCATTAATTGGATGAAGAGTCCTTTCAATCTCAAATTGGTCATTTCTTTTCTTTTTGTTGACACACATCCTAATCAACTATATGCCATTAGCATGAATTCAGTACCTGAAATGGATGAATAGCATGAATTTTGTACCTGAAATGGATGAAGAAGACCCATGCAAATCTGGACACGCCGACGCTGCCCATCCGAAACCTTATGCATTCTCCATTGCAGATCAATATCAAGCAACTCAATCAACTTTTCTCTCCTCACCGGATCAGCCCCTTCAACTGCCATCATTACAAACTTTAAAAATTCAGATTTGTTATTTGAGCAGGAAAGGCATGAAGGTTGTGAAATGTTGGTGCAGATCAAAATGCCAATAACATGACTAAGAAAGAAGCACAATTGTCATAATGAGTGGAGATTTACTCAAATAGACAAGTAATATTAGTAAAAGAAAAGGCTACTCAATAGACCTTCCTTTCTCTGCCCCCTTCCCCAACCCCCCGCCTCCCCCAACCCCAATAAAAAAAAAAAAATTTATTCCCAAATCTACTTTCTCTCTACATCTGTCACAGGACAAATGCTGCTCAGAGTTGTTCATTTACTGATTGGGATTTCTTACAATTCAGAATTGCATAGAGGGAAATCAAAACATGCAAGCAGACTATCTTTCCAGACTAACCTCCAAATATCATATGTTCTGCGGAGAAGTCTCCCTGTAGTGGAATCTCTCCCTGAAAATTTTAGAAGGAACTTGCTTTATACATACTACAGAACTGACATACAGCATGTTATCAACGAAACCTATATGTTCAAGACATTCGCTGCCCCTTAATAAGGCAAAATATTCACATGTCTTGTAACATTTGCAAACAAACTATACCAAGCTCTTGAGAGTGAAACTTAACAGAGAGAGTCAGAAAGAAATGAAGCCAAATTAGAAAGAGTAGAGCAAGCTAAAAAGAAGATTGTTCCAGACTCAGTCTATTGTAGAGCTAACAATGACATAATCCCAGAAATACCAAGATTTTTCTCAAGATTTAATTCTCACAAGTTGGAACTCTCACAAACTGAGACATTTAGACGAGTCAAAAGGTCATGCATGAGCATACAACCTACCATTACTGGGGCTTAAAACATTAAGGTCTCTTTGATCAGATTAAGATAGCAAGTGGCATGAAGCATCACAATAAGACAACAAATTACAAACTAAGCCTCGTTCCACTAAATGGGTTGGCTTTATAAATTCTTTTTGCCATTGCTTTTAAGCATGGAGCCTTACTTCATCATTCATTTAAGACGTAGAAGTGTCACAAAGAGCCAAGACAGCGCTGCCATTAAACAACAGAATCTCTCTTAAAAAAATAACTTAGTTTAGCTTAAGCTTTTTGAGTACGGTTCTATCGATTTTTGACCTATTCTTGAGGATTTCCTAAAATCTATCATTCAATTACAATATGACAGTAATGACTGACCTAAATATATTGTGAAATCGAGAAGACAGTATAATTATTGCAAATGCTGGTCTCCAAATATTTCTACAACAGCCAACGAGACAAAGCTGAGAACCTAATTCATGTCCTTGTATAAATGCAGCAACCTCATCCGTCCTATAGATCTCGTGAATTATACAAGGACCAGTGCTAACCAATTCTTTCTCAATTAGTAAAAGGCAGAAGCAACACAATACAAAAAAGGGTCAGGGAACTCACAGCAGAGCCAACCGTTTTACTCCAAGACCCTCCCAAATAGGCCAAGTCACCGCTGCAGACCAATTGAGTATCATGAAAAGCAGAGCGATTGAGTACTCGGACCACGTTCTGTCCTCCAACCATGTGCTTACCCGCAAGAATTTTCAGTAAAGTGGTCTTGCCTGCAAAAAAATTAAGCATGAATTCAAAGACCCAAGAAAGACAACATGACTTCTAAAGAAAATGCGGTCAATCTAATTGTAAAGTAAGCCAAGCACTGGAGAGGCAAGCAACTTTTTAGAACAAGATCCTTTGATTCGGCATCAAAGAGTCACCGATCTTCCACCATAAAAACTACCAAATGGAAGTTATCCAACCAATGTAATTCCACAACCCTCAAATGATCATGGAGGATGGAAGCTACAGTTCTTTAATTCTGCAAAACTATCTTTATTTAAACAAAATTGGCATACCCAGATGACAGAATTCCACAGAACCAATGAAACAGAGCCACCCGGCCCAAAGGAAACCATCAGATCACAAATGGAATGCAGCAACAACGGTATGTATCAAACTAAAAGCTGCCAAAGAACTAGGGGCTGAAAAAGAGATGCTAGAGCTAGCGAAAGAAAACGAAAGAAGCGATTGAAGAGATGGTCACGACAACGAACGAACCCGATCCATTGGCGCCGAGGAGGAGGCAACGAGATCCAGGAGACACGGAAAGGTTGAAGTCGAGGAAGAGCGGGGGCTGCCCTTCGTACGCGAATTGCATCCCGCACACCCTCACGCCGTCTCTCTCTCCACCATCTCCATCTCCATCTCCTCCTCCCACTTCTCCTCTCGGCTTGGCAGCATCGCCGACGCCGACCATTCTCACACCAAGTCGCCTCCTTTCTACGTTCCTGGCTAAACCCAAAACCGCCCCTGCTCTCTGCACCTCGCTCCTGCTGATTCCGTGAGCTTGTCGGCGTTCGCGCACCAATTTATACAACACGCGACCAGCTGACTTTGCTCTCGTTTCGCCACGTCCACGTCTGAGTTTGGTGGGTGGGGGCCTAGGCCTAACTGCTCATTTACTATGCTCCATCGTCGTCGCCCCACCGTTTTTCTGTGGAGCTGCAGTCGTGCTCGCTCTCCAGCCATAAGAAGAACAGAAGAAGAAGAAGAAAAAGGCTAATGTGTCATTACCATAATAAAAATTGTAGACGTGTTGATCCTTGAATCTTGCTCAAGGTGCAAGGCTTCCTTTACCTACCAATGCTCTTACTTGAGCTCATTTTCTATTTCTTTCCTTTTTCTAGTAAGTACATTAAAAGTCATAAAATTTATCGGGAAGATACAATTAAATACTAAAATTTTGAAGTCCTAAAACTTATCACAAATATACAATCAAGTTCTATAATATATTATAAATGTGTAACCGACTTATAAAACTTCTCACAAATGTACAATTGAATTCTAAAATTTTCAAAAAATGATATTAATAAAAAAATTGATATGACCAATTTAAGAAATTTTAAAACTTAATTTTACTTTTTGAAAATTTTAAAACTTAGTATTGCACTTTCGTAATAAATTTTTGGACTTAATTATACTTTTTAAAAGTTTTAGGACTTATAATATACTTATCCAATTTTTTTTATAAGAATAAAATAGGTAGGAGAGATATTATGTTATGTTTGTTCATCATCTAAATTGAACTTGTAAACTCGCCAAAGATAATTGACCATTTCACCACTAAGCCAACCACCTTGACGGTGTATGTGTTTATCGAGTCTGCTATAAGAACCAGGAGCACGGAGTGTTATGTTCTTAAAATTCCCAATCTTCGTGGGATGGGGCAGTCGGGAATCACCACGTCCGACGAGTACTAGTTTTGGGGGCATGCACGTCAAACGTTTCCAACCCATCACGAATGGGACTAGCATGATGACTGCAAAGAGACTCGACCAACAAATCGGCAAGTCAGTCCTCGGATTTACGTACGATCAAGAAGTCTGAATTATTCCAGATTCATATTATTGCATATCATCGGTTCTGGCACGGTGGATCTAGGGACTGATTGACTGTACTTGCTGAAAAGTTTACACCAAGGTGAGTAATCACAGTAGTTCAATTTGACAAGCGATCTATAATAGGTAATCTGAAAACTTGCCTTTATGCATTAGGATTCATAGGAGCATCTGCTGAATTCGACCCAAGCCCACCCATCACCATCATCTATTCTCACACAACACGAGGCTTGTTTCCTTCAACAATGTGTTAACGATTGTCCCACAAAAATCTAACTCCAAGGAAATTTCTGGAACTGGGAAAGTAATAGAGCATTGGGTGAAGATGGCGTGGAAGACAGAACATTTCCTGAATGACTAGGCATGGTTGTTGTTCGTGAAGTGAACCCACTTGGACGTAGAGATTTTCGAACGAGAAAAATCTGAGTGGCTGCAATGAGGACACGCGAACACTGCACTTCTTGCTATTTGCTAGGAATATTGAGTATGCAAGAGAAGACATTGTTGAGATTCGTCTGTGGTACTAACTTAGATTCCTAACTCAAGAACCTACCAATTTTCTTCTAGACTGCAATATGTTTGGTGAGCTGTCTTAATTGTCTCACACAGAGAGAGAGAGAGAAAGAGAGAGAGAGAAAGGATCATGACAATGGTCACATGAGCCACAACCAACAGGCTATCACTGCGATGGCGGTCGCGCACATTAAAATGGTAGCGACTGGCAAGTGGCATGCAGTGGTCCCAAGCAACTGCCCATGGAGGCTTTGGCTAGTAACACAAAAAAAGTCATTCGCACGAAGTCAGAGAATGGAGCTATTGCCAAAGCTGCATGAATGAAAGATTATGGCCCTGAATGAAGAGATAAAACCAGAATGTCCCATTCCAAAACAAGCAAAAAGGTCACCACTCAGTGATAACTAAGCATCTACTGCTGTCTAGAATGAACACAGTTGCAGAGAGATGAGGCGAGATTTCATGAACCGATCAATCATCTCAGGTATGGCCGAAGAGTTCTATGAATTTCCAGCAATGTGCTTATGATTTCACAATAAGTTGCTCTGACAGGCAAGGCACAATAGCATCAAGCATCTGCAATTCAAGAACGGCTGCAAAATGCTCAATTTTTTTGCATGGAGAACAGATATAGCTTGTGTTACATGAGCCGGACAGAGCTTGTAACCAAGCAATAGGGTTGAGACGCATTTGGCAACACCGGGGGACCTTAGAGTGGATTGGTGACGACCAAGTTCAAGAAGTAAAACTTCCCTAACAGGTTTCATTGCTTGCAATGGGACACTCAAATTGAAAGGAAGAACTCTGGAACAAAATTGAATCATCAGATGATAAACGGCATTAACCCAAAAAGATCATAATAAGTTGATGAACCAATGTCAAGCCCCACTGTCGAGAATAACAGAAGCTACATATGCTGTAGGAAAGAGGGAGTTGGAAGGGCAAAAACACAATTTAGGCCGAAAAGCATGAAAGATGCATGCTACACCCAGTACTAATGACAAGCAAATTAGTTAATAAAAAGGTGATTTCCACTTCCAGGTACAGAAACAGGGAAAAATACATCGATTGGGATTCCAAAGGGGAACTCTGCAAAACAGGAGAGAAACATGTCCAAATTATCAAGCAGTTGAATGAATCAATGTCAAGGCCCACTGTCGAGAATAACAGAAGCTACATATGCTGTAGGAAAGAGGGAGTTAGAAGGGCAAAAACACAATTTAGGCCGAAAAGCATGAAAGATGCATGCTACACCCAGTACTAATGACAAGCAAATTAGCTAATAAAAAGGTGATTTCCACTTCCAGGTGCAGAAACAGGGAAAAATACATCGATTGGGATTCCAAAGGGGAACTCCGCAAAACAGGAGAGAAACATGTACCAAATTATCAAGCAGTTGAATGAATCAGAACATACCAATGCTTTGGAGAGACCAGACTGGACTCTGGTCCTAGCAGATTTGAAATGCAATGAAAGGCATATTGAAACTAGCAGAAAGGTATAATCAAGTCAAATTAGAACTTTCAATAATTGGCGGTACACTAATGCGCCATGGTCCTCATATGGATTAACATGAACTTACGTTAGCTCAACAGGTAGGTGATAGAACTTGCAATATAAGACGAAGGGGAATGTGTGACATACAAAGAAAAAGTTCATTGGTGATACACTCATCATGTAGACTTGGTATTACAGAGCCAATCATGCTTTCCAATATTCAAAGTTAGAAAAACTCCTTGTTATCGTATCATCAAAGTGGAGAAGCAGGATCTGAGTAGTGATTTATGTTACCATGAGACATGGTATCACATACACGATATACTTATCATAAGAGACTGTCTAGAATGCTGCTTTTTCAGGAGAAGTATACCAACCACTATTCTAACGTCCCAACTAGAGTTGCTGCCTACCTAAAAAGGGGGGAAAGGGAATTGTGAGTACCCATTGCCCATGAACAACACAATCTCATAACACAAAACACCAAATTGTTGACAATCAAAGCACAATTAGATGCAACACGATATAGTAGAGTCAACTTCATTGAGTCTTACTAAGTACACCATTTATGTACTTCCGATCACTTGAACAATAGCAACAACATCAGAGAACAAAGGTGAAAGACCACAAAGCTGGTAATTACTCATTGTTAATCCGATGACGAAGTGACTGGCAAAGTCGAATCATGAGAAGGATGTGAATCTTCTTGTTGCAAAAGCTGCTCATGCGGCAGTGGAGGTGGTGGGGGCGGCGGCGGTTGCTCTCCTTGCCAGGTCCAGACAATGTCCTTGAGAGCTGGTCTTATATCCTCCTTCAATACCTTCTGATACTCTATTGTGTCCCCACTTGACTTCTTCATCTCCACCAAATGAAAAGCTGGAGCAATCTCAAAGATTTCTGCATCGAAACCAAGAAGACCTTTTCTTCCAGCCTTGGTGCCTTCGAAATTCATCAGTCCACCATCCTTCTTTTTAACCTTCAGCCTCAGGCGCTTGGCTATATCCTCGAGCTTAGAGATTATAGTAGAAGCAGGTTTATTCACCGTAAACCGAACTTCCTTTCTTTGATCCACTCCCTCAAACAATCCAGACAAGTCAAATCCTGCAGAATATGATATGATATCAAAAGCATTCAAGTTGCTAAGCCTTGAAGGTTCCTGCTTTGACTCTGTAATGGAATTTTCACCCTCATCAAGACCGAATAATGCATCCACATCAAGAGGCGGCGGTTCTTTTACTTCTCTTACAATACATATAGTCCTGGAGTCTAGACCTTTCCGGAACCAAGAACTCTCCATAATCTTGGTCATTGAAATTCTTGTGTTTGGGTTCGGATCTAAGATCTTTGAAAGGAGTCGACGCACATCTGGGGCAAACCAGTTTGGAAATTTGAATTCTGCCTTTCCAATCTTTCGGTACATCTCCATGAGATTAGAGTCATGAAAGGGAAGGTAACCAGCTAATAGAACAAACAAGATCACGCCACATGACCAAATATCAGCTTTGGATCCATCATAACCCCTTCGATTGATCACTTCGGGAGCAACATAAGCAGGGGTCCCGCAAGTTGTGTGGAGCAACCCATCTTGACGCTTTGATTCAGCAAGGGCACTCAACCCAAAGTCGGAAACCTTCAAATTCCCATTCTCATCTAAGAGCAGATTCTCTGGTTTCAAGTCACGGTGACAAACACCCCGGCTGTGACAATAATCAACAGCAGCAATCAGCTGCTGAAAGTATCTCCGTGCGGAGTCCTCCTTCAGTTTCCCTTTGGCTACCTTGTTGAATAGCTCACCGCCTTTAGCATATTCCATGACAAAGTAAATCTTGGTCTTGGTGGCCATGACTTCGTAAAGCTCCACCACATGTGGGTGCCTAATAAGTCTCATGACCGAAATCTCTCGCTTAATCTGATCAATCATTCCAACTTTAAAAACCTTCTCTTTGTCGATCATCTTGATGGCAACGCTCAGGCCCGTGCTGATATTCCTAGCATGATAAACCTTGGCAAACGTCCCTTGCCCAAGTAATTTTCCCAATTCATATCGGCGCATAAGAACACCCCCTCTGTGCTCCATTTCAACTGAGTACTTCACTTGCTTCTATAAAAACTTTGTACAATATAACCAACCACTGATATGTACAGAAATTAGAAGCAAATCATAAATGCTCAACCATCTTCACAGACATCATACTTCAATATAGCATATTCTCTCAACATACACTTTACAGAGGGCATGTGAGTAACTATGATCACTGGTTTATCAACTAACTCCCCAAACTCATCCAAGATAATCAAGGGCTCTCCACATAGAGTTAAAGCCCAATCAACCTTCAGAAAAGGATTCTCAACTTTCAAGCACATCTTTCAGCATTCCCAGGTTGTGGTGATTTCCTAGGGAATACTAAAGAAGGGAAGCACTCTGCCAAATTGAATGCCTTAGAGGACAGTGGAGAGCCAAAACTAAGCTTCAAACTCCTGCAATATGCTAGAAATATATCCTGCAACAGAAAAAAGGTAGAAGAGGATACAGTCATTGTCAAACAAGGCGCCGCCATTAAAGAAACCCAATACACATGAGATATGCAACATGCAAGAGCTGCAATCACTACTAAACCAAGAATCAAGCGAAGCAATTTGCAAAAATTCAGATAAGAACTAAAAAAAGGTAAGCAGATATAATAAATTAAGAGAAAATATGGCATATTGCATAAAGAACATGGGACATTACAAAATGAGAGCAGTACAAAATATTAGACATGACATTGATCCTAATCTCCTAGAGAACCTCTGGGAAACATTTCAAAAGTTATAATAACGCCAAATATCCATTGCATTCACATAGTTGTCTCTTGAACACCGGAGAGTTACAAAAGGCGGCTCAAAAAAAAAAAAAATTAATGGACCAAATTCAATGTCGAACAGAAAGATGCCTAAAAAGAACTTCAATTCAAACGAGGGGAAAAAGATTCAAGCTTTCCCCAGCAAAGAAAGATCTGCGAATCTAGAACAACTAAAATACACACAACATAAATCAGTAATGTGCCAGCTAAATTGCGCGACAAGAAGATACAAACCCACATCAAACACACGGAAAATCGAACAAAAACGCAATACCCAGAAACCAAAACCTATTATAAAAAAAAAAAAACGAAATTTCTGAACACCCAAGAAATTTTCCAGGACAGAAGCAGCACAAAACGAGAAAAAGCTTAACTTTATGACAAAGCAGAAGAGAATACACGACATAAACCACTAATGTACCAGCTAAATTGCGCAACAAGAAGATCAAACCCACATCAAACACGGGGAAAATCGAACAAAAACGCAATACCCAGAAACCAAAACCTGTAAAACAAAAAAAACGAAATTTCTGAATACCCAAGAATTTTCCAGGACAGAAGCAGCACCCAAAAGAGAAAAAAGCGTACCTTTATGACAAAGCAGAAGAGATCCGACCCCCGTATGAACAAGAACCAGATGAAGAAGACGATATTGAAGAAGAAGAAGAAGGAGAAGAAGGAGCGAGGTGAGACCGGAAGGAGGGTCGCACTGTTAACGAAAAGCAAAATGAAAGGTGAGGGAACCAAAAGCTAAAAATCTCTTATAAACGGCAACCGCAGACCCACCAAGAAACTCTATTCAATCCGTAATTTCGAATATTCACTCTTTTGTTCTTCGGCCCCCGGCTTCAGAGGTGCCTTCACCGAGATTAAAACGTGCGGCGTCCCTCTGTCTTTTGGCGTTTTGCGATTCAAAATCTTGCCACCTGTAAGTCCTTTCCATGTTGTGGCGGTTTCAACAAGGAAAGTTCACCTCTTTCCCCTTTTGTTGAAAGGGGCTCCGGGGTCAAGATTTGCCGTTTGGTTTAAGGTTTGGTGTTCGAGCTTTAAAATAGGAGGAGGCCAATTCTCGTACCAACTCTTGTCGTCAATTCGTGCCCGACAAGCTTTCATGACTTTCAATGTAGTTCTGATCTTGAGTTGCACAAGAAAAGAGGAATGATGGCTCTGTTATGCATTATAGCTATTGACGATGGCATTGCTTGATTTATTTGATAAAGCAATCGAGTTTGAATTATGCTTCTACTTGTTATTGGGATTATGGATCACCGACACTATTCAGGCTTCATTTGTTTTTCATGAAAAAAATGAATGGCATGAAAAATATTTTTCCTAAAAATAATGTTTGCATTGCTTGAAATCATGAGTCAATTAAAAATATTTTCATTATTTATGTCTAAATTATACAAGCAATCAATTTTATAAAAAAAAATTTTTTGTCAAATAGGAAAATATTTTTCAAATCATCTTTCGCAAAATTAATAATCCTTAATCTACATATATTTTTCTAAATTAATTCGGTTTATAAACGAGAGTTATCCCCTCTTGGAGAGCATATGCTGGTAATCCAATAAAGAATGGTGTTTCTTTTTTCATATTTTCATGATTTGTACGGTAAATATTTTGAGAATGAAATTATTCTTTATTACAAGTACTCATACATATCCTTAGAATGCTTCTTGCCAAAATTTACATAAGCATCTCACGCCACGCGTGTTTGTGAGTTCAACTTGTGACGATATCAATCGACATGAACTTAAAGTATCGAAGCGTCGTAATTGTATTTAATAATCAATTCAATCTTGATTTGACATCTACATGCTCTCAAGCTTATTCGACACGTTCAATTCTAAAGGGCAAACTCGAATTTGTTCGTACCCTCTTTTGGCGATTGGTGTTGCGAAGCTTCCTCCTCCTCTTTGTCACTCGTTTTCAACAGCCTTTCAAAACGGCCGGTCTCGGAAGCTAAAAGAGTCTCCGCCAATGAGAAAACGACACGTGAGATTGTTGGGAAGCTTCTCATGGTCGGACTTCGTGGGGGGGGGGCGTGGCTTTGCTCGTGTTCACCTCGCGTTCGTCCGAAGCGTGCCCGATTCCGACCACACTCGTGTCCTCCGACATTTGGTCGCTCACGCCACGTAGGCAGACGTTCCCCATACGTTGTGCCGAATCATGTTTGCCGTTTTAGTTTCGTGTCGCCATCTTCATTGATGAAGAAACGAGTCGAAACGTGCTTAATTGATTCGATGTCGATTTCGTGTTCTCACATGGAGACTAATTTGAATTTCTCAACCTCAATTGGGCTCATCTTGTGTCATATAGGAATACATCCATGCATTAGGAAAAAAGCAATCATGTTGTCGTATCCTTGCTTTAAGGTGTGGGGACAATGGGAAAGTGTGCTTAATCCGGCCATTATGGACATTAGATGTTTCATAATGATGAAAAGATTGTTATGGCTTGATTTGTTCTCCATTCAATTGGCATATAGTTGCATAGATTCATATGCTTTTTGCATGAAACTTTGTTGATATAATTCGGGGCTTGTAACTTTAGGAATGAGGGTAATTTGGGTTGAATTCTCATTCTTGGCGTTTGTTTTTGGTAAAATAGCCCGTTTAATCCATCCGGGCCAGTGCCTTTGTAGACTTCTTCCATTGTTATTGGCGATTCGGTCTGTAATGTATGGAAATCTTGTTTCGTTGCCTTCATCCGGTTGATTCTAGACCGCATATGCCGGTACATTTCTTCTGTCGCCATAGCTCATCAATTTGGTCGACAATTCTTTTGTATTCCTCACCATCCGATAGCCTTTTTGAAAATTCTTTCTACTCCAAGACCTTAAGTTTCTAGTCACCCGCTTTGTCTTGTTGATGACCCGCCGTGAGGCTTATCTAACTAGAAAGCTTCAAATACGAAAGGTTTTTTCCTTTTGCTAATCATATTGTATTGCTAGGATGATCGGATCGTGATCCGATCCGATAGCTGGAAGGGCGAAAGCCTCGGCGGAAGGGAAAGAAATCCTCCAACCCAGGTTGCAAAGAGCTCGGTCTAGTAGCTTTTTAACTAGTTGCTCCCCGGTTCTCTTGTTCACATCCTTTGCTTTCGATGTCCATTAAAGCACATGATCAAAAAGGCCATTTGATGGCCAATGAACCAAGTTGCATTTCTAATGATCGAATCTTGAATTTCACATGAGAGGGTAGATTAAAATATATTAATTAGATATTATGATGTCCTTTTCAAGTAGTAAATATTCGAACCATTTAGTTAGATGGTTAGACTTCTTTGGGGCGTTGAACTTCGGAAGAACAATGGGTACAAGTGTTAGTTAAACAAAATTTAAATTCAGCCTTTCACCATATACCATTATTCAAATTAATTATCATTAAATTCAAATTGCACATATTATATTCAGCCCGAGACTAATTATATAGTCTGGTTGGCTACACTAAACAAACGATAGACGTTGCCATGATCTTTAGTATTTTCCTCTCTCATGCATGTTCTCTTCAGACTATTATTACAAAGACGATACATTAAATATCACGGGAAAAAATAATTTTTAAAACATTGATGGCTTAAAATAATTTATACATAGGATTATAAAATCAACGTGGAAGGAAATATCTCGGAGAGGTCGCAACTGGTGACGACCTCTTCATTGAATCTTGCCTTGTCTTTTCAAATTCAATGACAAATTCAATGATCTAATTGCAGAACTCTGTCTCTTTCGATGTTGCATCATGTGTGTATTTTCATCTTTTTTTTTCAGAAGGTTTAATATTAAATTGAAGCTGCTCTGGTGTTGTAGAAATCGGATCTAGAAAATTCTTGTACGGGAGAATAATGCGAATGATAGGTGCACCTGAGGTGGAGGTACACAGAACGAACCGGTCCTGATGAGATTGTTTGGCGCATGCCATGATTGTTGCGCGTAGTGATCTGTTCACCTAATCCAACACCCTTTTTGTTCTGTATCCCAATGGCTTTTGCAGGGGTGGTTCACGGGCATTTCGCTAGAAGAAGATAGAAAATTCGAATGCGAATAGGCAGATAGATACGATCAAATGAGACGTGACAAGGAAGACTTCTATGATTTTCGAGGAGCCGATCCACCGTCACAACACGACCAAAATGCGTCTTGTCATTTTGAAGGGTCGATGTGATTTAAAGGCTATCAATGCATTGAGAGATGAGTCTTTAAACAGATCATATCAGCAGAGTTGGTGGTGAAACATGGAGAGGAAACAAACGGGACCCCCCAGTTCTGGAGCCCGCGAACCCAAACCCTTTTGGATTGGTGCAGTATCCATGTAGTGGTTCAGTGGTTGGACCGACCTTTTGCATCCGCGAGAGACCGACCCCCGACACCGCAACAATATTGACAAGAAAAACTCAGCTCAGAATGCAGAGATACTTAAATCTTCTAAGCGAAAAGGCGATTGATAATCTTGACAGAAGGAAATTTGAGACAAACTGCAGAAAAGTATTTCGACTTGCACGTATAGAAATACCACACTCCCAAGCTCCTATTGATTAATCATGACAAGAGATACTTTACAAACATGTAAAAGTCATGTAACTTTCAAATTCAGTTTGCTTTTCTGTTCATTCTCGGATAAGGCACCATCCGTCTCCAATCATACTTGTACAATATACCACAGAAAGCAAAGAATGCAGATGCTGTCCACGGATGACAGTTTGACGCTACCCCATCTCTAGGTGTCGCGTCTAAGAGGAAGCGAGTCCAGATGAAGTTCCCAGCACCTCTCCTGTGCTGATGGTAGAAGAAGCTTTACAGGCATGCAAAGTGGTGCATACGTCGTTTGTTTCCAGAAACTGCTCCGCATTGGCAAGAACCAGTGGCCCGTACTCAAAAACCATCTTCTTGCACTGGCAAAAGACATAACACAAGAAACCATTATTAAGTGAAGCAATGGCATGGACAAGAAAATTAGGACAAACTATGGTCTAGCAGAGACCCAATACTTTGCTCAGATAAATCTCCAGCATTCAATTCGTGTAAGCAGAACTCGGAGCTTTCTTCTGCTCTAATTCTTAAACATATCAAATACAGTAAATTCCAGTTATTCTCTAGACAGCTCATTCGGATAAACCCACGGATTTGGTTTTATCTTATTTAACTCTATGTAAAGCAATTTTGATCAACACCATAAAGTTTGCTTGTAAAAATTGACTATTATTCAGACTCCCCTATAGGATGAAGAGTCCTGCTCTATTTCTATATGGGGTGGGAGTCAAAACTCACACCTGAATCTAAAATCCCCATCCCAACCCCCCAAGAAGGTGTGGATTTGAACCTTCCACCTCCCTTTTCCTACATTGGAAGGGTGGCCACTAGGCCAAATCCCCAATGGTTGAAAAGATAACATATTTCAAATTGTGAAAAATAAGAGAGAGCACACTGTTTGTCCCAAACAGACGTCGCATCGCAAGTAGTCATATATCCTCTCTCATCAGCTTTTCGCAGATGTGACATTTAAGAGATGCCCAGCAGAATTGACTGATCTCCTCCAGTCAATATCTACTAGAGTATTTCACTTTTGGGTAACCATAAGGAGCTATGAATAATAGATTTAATCCTAAATAAAATGGTCAACAGCCACTGCTAGTAGCTACTAAAACGGGAAAAAGAACTTATGCATGTAAAGTATGAACAATTCTCACCTTTTTCGCATAGTTCTCCATGGAATTACAAGCCTTCAGGAGAATCTGAATTATGTCCATCTGAAAAAGAATTTTTTTCATCAGAAAAAATGAATTCAATAAGGGATTGTTGGATTTTTTATAATAGAACTAAAATTGATCTAGACATTTCATAGCATTTGACCTCGTGCATCATAAATTGTAAGAAAATTACAGCACTAAACACTATGTAGAGTTTTGGCCAAAAAGACATGGCAAAATGGCAATCAAACGCGTGAACTCTCTGTTATGAACAATTTGTCTTATTTATCAATCTTGACCTTCTAATATATTTTTGTAATACAATGAAGAATCAGTTATTAAACATTTTCATATGTACCAAAATACACCACAAAAGGCATGGGAACATTATCATCAACAAATGGCCTGAACATTAATGTGATCACATTTCTGTTTCATGCAACATTTTATAGTTCAAACTGTAAAACTGGCATTTAAAGTTTCAAACTCCCACTATGGAAACAAGCCAAAGATAGATCTAACACACATGCTATTCTTCACAATTGGTTATGTCTGAGATTCCTAGTAAAATAGCACATAGGAAAAATTCAACATCTAATTGAAGCTTTGTCTTTAAATTATCTAATGAAAGAGAAACTTGGCAGGCACAATCTGAAATGGAAACTCTCAAAGTACAATTGACAACAAAGAATCACTAAAAATCACCTTTTCTATTTAGTGATGGAAGAAGAAAAGGCATAGATGAAGGACGGAAAAATATAATGTTTTTCTCACTGAGTCCAACCACGGAGGCGATGCGATGTTTGGTCTTGATAGTAAATATCAAAGATTTTTGCATGTTTTCAAAAAAAGTCTTTATGAATTGCAGAAACCTGTCTTGCTTCCAAGAAAATCTTTAACAAAGATTCACAATGGTAACCACAGGTGGGCTTAGTTTTAACGTTGGTACTAACTAATTCACAAGTAGAACTTGACACATGCCTCATGTTACCCATAAACTTGGCATTCACTACCACAATTGCATACGCAAGCAAACAAGGCATGGACAAATTATCAAAGCAACAGTGATTAGGCTAGATGCAGATAAAAAGCAGTGACCTGTGTGTCAGGGTCATTCAATTTTTCCAAGACTTCTGAGACAGCATGATGGCACAGTTCACAGCTATCCTCCCGAAATTGTGAAGAAAGGAATGCCACTTTTTCACACAGGTTGACCTTCCTACAGAACTCTTCAGGCTCTACTGAGGATACCTCTGAGAAGAAGAGAGTAGCATAGGAGAATCGACCAAACTGACACACTGCAAATATATTGACAGACAGGCTTAGTGTCCATGAACTAGAGAAACAGAAGGAAAAAAATGCTGAGGAAAGAACTATTCTGTCAACAAATGTATATATTCTATTAAGGCAACATTCCATTATTGTGTGAATTTTCAACTTTTTGCTACAGGAAATTTAACCAACCATCAATTTCAAAGAAGACTGTGTTCTGCCAACACAATAGAGGCAGTTTGCTAGCTCTATGCTAGTACGGTATCTATATTATCAGCATGTGATAAATCAGATGACTTGATCAAGACTAGCAGTTTCACTTAGCTGCCAATCACCAAGTACATAGTTTGTCTGCAAAAAGAGGAAAATATCCTGAAGGGCAAGAACTAAATCAAAGTTTGAGCAACTAAGATAAAGCTAATTCAGAGCTCAATCTCCATTGAATAAGGTCAGGAAAAGCTGTAGAAGTTGGACATTATAGGTAATAATCCACCAGAAATGAATGGGAAAAGTGGAATAAAGATGTTCTGTGGACATAGCTACCACTACCACTGTCATGACTGAGCAATAGGTCCTTAAGGATGAGCTCAGACTTCCCATCAGGTAGTTTGAGGTCTAGTCAATTGCAAACATAGTAAATGACATGATCAGTGGAGAAAAAACACCAGGCTGAAACTCCTCGACTGTGAGACTGCATGATCTTAACCCAGAAAATCTAACAAATTTGAGGCCAAGCACAACCAAAAAAAAAAAAAAAAATTCTTCTGCAGAAGACTTGGGCAGAAAAGGGTAACTACTCAAAAGGAAAACTTTATGATTTTTGGTTGCCCACCACCTGAATCAATGCTAGCTTCATGTTTTTATGTCACAATGCAACTCTAGGCAGAAGATTAGACCGTCAGTGTTGTAAACCCTCGGTAAGGACTCCGTTTATCTAGATTAAAGCCTTCTTCTACCATTCCAAAGAGAGAGAGAGAGAGAGAGAGAGAGAGAGAGAGAGAGAGAGAAATCATGATGAAGATGGAACAGAGAAAATAAAGAGAGACCTAGAAGATCAAAGGTGAAAACATCAGCAGAATAATGCAAAGAAAAACTTCATTGTCCTCGTACAAAATAAATAGCCAGAATAAGATAAGAACAGTACCTCTTGTTTAAAAGATGGCAGATGGGAACAACTCTTATGAAGAAGTTCAAGAATCTCAGTCTGGGTTTTGTTGTCACCAAGGTAATCAAGTGCCTGACCTGTGTACTCCTCGCAAAGCATGCAGACATTATCATTCCCCAAACCTTCTCCTGAAAGATGAACTGCCCTCTTGTTAAAAACTAACATGTCATTCCACAGCAAAGTCTTATGAGTTTCAGCAACTAAAATGAGATGACTTGCTAAAAAACACCCAAAAAAAAATAAAGTTACTTTGATATTATGATAGGAGGGACTTAGTCATGCTAACTGCAACAAACTTTGAATGATTAACCAACATCCTATACTTCTAGCCTATGCAATATACTAAAGACAAGAATAACAGGAAAACTGACAGCGCTCAGACATTTTTTCAAAGAGAATTGCATCAGTAACACTTAGGTTAATACCTACAAAAGAAAAAACTGATGCATATATCATCACAAATTAGCAAGCTGATGATCTACTTAAGTATTTCTAGTGGAAGGCATTGTCATTGAGACTAAGATCTGTTGAGCTGGCACCTCAAGTGACCTCCATGCAGTAATTGCTCAAAGGAAACTCTACACAGTGAACTATATTATCAAAGAACTTCTGGACAGAAGTAACCATACTAGTAGCACAAAGCAACCACCTGAGCACGTGCACATTCTAATTACATATATAGAATCCAAGCAATACCACTGAAATACTCTGAAGTCATGGAAAACAGGCGTTAGCAGCATGTCTTGATATCAAATGAAATGAGTGAAAGATTGAGGCCTGTGGTGCTACCTCAATCAAAGTGAAAACAGAATAGGACAGCAAGGGAACAAAAAAATTAAGCACATAAGTCCCAACACTAAGAATCAGATACCTATGAGTTGACTACGCTCATAACAGAGAAGATACATATTAAAGCAACAAAATGAATAATATGTACCTCCCACAATTGAGTGAGATAGTTGTCTGGCATCAGAGATGAAGATTGTGCTCCACAGAAGAACAAACAAAAGACCTAATTTCCCATCCATGGCACCTGGAAAGCCAAATAAATTTGAACCACCATTAGCATCCAAGACAATGAAACAATGACATAATATGATAACTTTGAATGAACACGACTCCATCTAAGTTTCAAAGAATTGCACCATCAAAATGTAACTGCACATAACAAGATGCATGACAGCTTAGTTTAACTGCAAAGCCAAGATTCAAATGCAATGACAAAATTTACTGCAAAAGGCAAGATACACATGCATCAAGAAAGTTAACTGCAAATGACAAAATTCAAACACAACAACCCAAGAATTTTAATAATCTGCAGGTCTATTTAAGGAAAGCCTTTCTTTTTTACTTTTCTTCTGTCCATTTTAACAACAAGTATTCTTTTCGGGCATTTTCTAATACCTGGATTATTCCCCAAAGAAAGAACAATCCACATTACGGTGTATTAATAAAAGCATGTTCTAAATAACGGGCACCAACTAGGGAATGATATCATTATAACATCATTATTCAATCGTATTTGTAATGTCCATCCAATCCAAGTACCATGAAAAATCAAGTCTCTCCCGAGGCAAAGTCTACTCAACCACAAATAAGGACGAAGATATTATTTTGGAAAAGTCGCACACGCTTACTCCAACTCTTCACATGTTCTAAGCAATAGCAAAGCACTGGCTACAACCTGGCATGTCTTGCGACTGGATACTGCCAATTCAGTTATAATTCACACAAACGATGAGAAACTTAACATCACTCTGACCAAATTTCAATCAGTAAACTGACCGGAAGTACTAGAACAAGATTAAACCAACAAAGCAAATCGATGGAGCGTGGGAGCATCACAGTTTAATCATCTTCATCTTCCAACAAATATTACACGACAGAAGATTCCAGTTGCTAACACCTTAACTACCTCATGAAGGCAAGCTTTAACCCGAGTGGCAAAACAAAACTAGGACACCGAAACGCAAGACTTAACCAACCGAATCAACAAAAACCAAGATTCAACAACTTGATTCAACCACACAAGCTTCTGAAGCTCAGAAACAAGGAGAAGACTCTTATTCAAATTGTTGATTTCAGATAAGACTTGAGTCCTATGCCATATTTCTCCACGAAGGAACCTCAAAATCAGCGAACGATCGAACCACGACTCGACCCGGAAATCCCCCAATCACCCACATGACGCCAGGCCGAAGACAACCCATAAATCGAAAACCCACGACAAGAAACTCCAGCGCCCAACGAATTCAACCGACGCGGATTGCGAAACCGAAAGCCAACCAATCGAAGGAAAACACAAAAGAATCCGACTTTTGCTTTCGATAAACCAAAGGGTGCTCAAAACCGACCGCGCAAAAACACCCAGACAAGAGATTACCTTCGTCCAGCAGAGCTGCGATCGTGCTCGAGCGAGGGAGAGAGAAAGGAACGAAGGGACGATGGATTGCTTTGGAGTGCTGCAATTGCCAAAGCCCGGGGCAAGCGTGCTTTTATTGTTCCATGCATCCGTCGCCGTATCTTTTTGAAAGGTCGCCTCCAATCAAAGCGCAAGAAAATAGTTTTTAATTTTATTATTATATTTTCAATGATGTAAGGCAAGAATTTTATTTTGGCTTAAGGGATAAGATCTTTATTTTAAATGAAGTTGAGAAAACAGACAAGCTCGGCTCCTCCTGTGAATGTTTGACCTCCCACACCGTTATCATCGATTCGTCAAAGGTCGGACTGGCAAATCTTGGGAGGAGAGTTATCACCTCCCCTTCCTCTGGAAATATCTAGGGACTATTTTAACTTAAAAAAAAACATAAAATTTACACCATAATCATATTTCATTGCGGTTCTTTCAAGATTGATCACGAATTTCTAAAATGTTATCGGGTTTCAAAATCACCTTGAAATTTGGATTCTGTCGATTTTATAGATTCTAGAAAATATTTACCACCCTATATTTTCATAAATCTTCTTTTGATAAAAATAGCACAATTCTAATTATTAACACATTCAACATTCAATTTTCAACATTACGAAAGTATTACAATATGCATGTTCATCTTGCTATGACAAAATAATAAGGGATAGTGACACCTAAAATAAATTGCAAAATGTGGATCTACTTCTTCCCATCAATTCACACGTCTGAAGGTAAAAAATCTATAAAGAACAGAGACTACCGTAAATAGTTCAAATACATAGATGTTTTACTTCAATATTATGCAGGGTACCCTGTATTTTCTCACATCGTACTTTGCACAGTGTAAAGGCCGTATGATATATGGTATTGGAATCCTGGAACCTGCTTTATACTCATTGATTTCGAAATTTTGAAACCTGGAAAAACTTGTTCTTGGCTTTCTCTGGAGAGATGGTGTCGTTTCCTAAGATTCTGTGAAAGTAAGATGTTACAGTGGATTCGTGTGAAACATGGTCACCAGGAATACGATTGGAACTGAAGCGACCAAGTGAATGTCGAGCCTGCTTGTCCCCCAGAAGTTTTTCGGCAAAGTAGGGACACAACAGCGAAGGCAACATCGTCTGCCCAGGGTTTTGGCGGTTTGGAGGGTGTTTTTCTCACCTGACTTTAGACAATGATCTCACGACAAAGACAGTGAAATCTTGACAGTTCGCTGAGTTTCAGCGAACATTTGGCATGTCATTTTTGGCCTGAACAGTTCAATGCATGACCAGCAGTACAGACAATCGTTAAATGCACAACAACATTCGGTACTTGATTCTTAAATTGGAGCAGATGCAAACCGGATCATGTACAAATCTGGAGTCATCACCAATCCCCACCGAGGAATCTGGGGACCCCAATTGCATAAACCACCAGCCCTAGCCAAACAAACTAAGAAATTATATCGAACTCCCACAGGATAATAAAATAAAAAAAGACAGAGGCACGGATAGTGCAAGAACACCAGCCAAAACGTGAGTTAGAACAGAAACTGCAGTTAGCGATCAACTAATTGAATTCCTGACCATCCATTGATCTAATTAAGCAATGGCTTCTGCTTTTTCTTATTCTGCTTCGCCAACAGCAGTGAGAATCGAGTGAAGCCAAATTTCTTCCTCTTGGCCGAGAACTGCCGCTTATGACCACATTCCTCCTCTCTTGGCTGTTGAGAAATGGGCATGTCGTTTTGCTTACTAAGCATTTGAGCCAGCGAAACCTTCCGTTTCATAGCATCCTTTCCTGACAATTTCCCTGATTCAAACTCTTCAGCTAGAAGCAGCTTCCTGCTCAGGATTTGTCCAATGGAGAGCGTCGGCTTTAGAACGGGTTTTGACACCTCAATGTCATCCAGATCCAGTTCACCTGCTTCAATAAGGCGGGAATCTCTCCTCTGGTGAGAGGGGCCGGAATTTTTAAACTTGGTAGAGTTATGCAGTGAAGCGTCTTCTGCGACCATTGTCAGACCTCCATTTCCGAAGAGCCTCCTCAACTGCGAGCTTTCCACGATTAGCGGCATTCACTCTACAAAGAGCTTCTTCTAAAGCCTTCTTGCTTACTTTTACTTCCTCTGTCGCCTCCTCTACCCTCTTTAATATCTCTGTCTTAGAAATATCTGCTGTGTCAACTAGGAGCATCGAGCCCAGTACTCTCTTCTTAGACTTTTCTTCCGCTTCATGAGCTTGGGATGTTAGAAGAAAGTATTCTTCACATGTAAGGGTCACTAGATCTGTTGAACTCTCACTCTTTGATAAAGCCTTAATTTCTGCGAGAGCAACGGCTTCTGTTGCTTTAGCAGCTTCCTTCATTTTCCTAGCTGCAACCAACCTGATCTCGGCTGTTCTAATTTTAGTTCTCGTCTGTTCAATCTCAGATATGGCTCTCTGAACCTCGAGCTTTGCAGCTTCTGCCACTATCTTGAACTGCTCCGCCTCAGAGCTCAAGCGATGGAACTCCCTTGTAAGAGCAGAAGGGCCATCAGGTGAGTTAGTTTCTGCTTCTTTTGCTAATTGCAGCTTTAGTCTCGTCTGGTTTAACTCTTCCTCAAGTGAAGAAATCTTCAAAGAGTTCTGAGTCAACCTCACCCGAGTCTTCTCAAGGGAAATCCTTTCCTTCTCTAGTTTCTTATTTAGCGAATCTACAGAACCACGAATATCACTGAGATCATTAGTGGTCCTGGTAAGGTTCAACTTAGCTTGTTTCAGTTCCATTAGGATTAACCCTGGGGATGAAGAAGGACAGGAACCTGAGCCGTCCAGTCTGTTCAGTGAACCGCCTTCATAGTGGTTTTCCTTTTCAGCTTCATGTTCCATAGGATCAACATTTCCATCGTTTGCACTTGCCTCAAGTGCGGCATTCATTTCGGATGTTTCCTTCTGAAGCTTTGCTTTAAGTTCTTCAACAACTATTTTTGTCGATTCCAACTCCTTCAGGACATCCAAAGTCTCCCGCTCCTTTACAATCAGATCCTTCTCCAGCTGTGCTGCCTGCTCTTCCAGTTTCGCTACGTCAACCTCTTCCCCATTCTGTCCAAAATAAGAAACAACTCAGAAGACTAGCCAATTTATCAACCACTCTTGTCTTCTCCATCTCAAAAGTACCAAAGGACAACAACCAACATGGAAGACGCAATTTCGTCATGCCTGCATCATTTTTTAACACGGCAAGCATTCATGCAATACTACTACAGGCTAAAACAAAGAGGAAAGCATGCTGCAGAAATGAAAAACAGGGCAATGGGAGCAAAAACCCACACACAAAGAAACCCATTTTCACTACATCACTAAAATAAGCAACCCGATTGCTCAATAGAAACTCGCAGGCAAAACTGGGAACTAAGTCTAGCCATGCAACGCGAAGCTCTTGGCAGGCAGTTTCTACAGTTCACAGCTAACTTGAAAAGACAAAACCGAGCAATGTGCATCTATGTCTCAACGAAATCAGTCGCAGTCAAGCCATTTCACATATACACTCATCAACTCCGAATCAGGAACTAGGCTAGCGTTCAAGTCCAGTCCGGCCACGATCCCGTGGCTCCTAAAAACAAACACTTTCTACATCACTCAAAATCAATCGCCCTACCCATCAACGAACAACAGTAAAACAGAATACGTATCAACTGCATTCCCAAATCAAGCCCAAAGTAAGGACACACCAAGAGAGAGAGAGAGAGAGAGAGAGAGGACCTGAGACTGAGGGGACTTGAGAAGATGAGAGGGCTTCCAGAAACCGATCCCGCCGAACCGGCTCACCGCCTCCTTGACGGACTCGAACGGAGCCGACGTGTCGATCTCCGCCCTCACCCCTCCACTCCCGGCATTGCCAGGCTTCGCGCCCGCATCGGCCTCCCGGGGTGGCTCGGGGCGCAGGGCTAGGGTTTCAGCCATGGGGAAGGAAGGGAGGAAGGAAGGAAGGAAGGGAGGGAACCCGGCAACAAGACAAGCAAGAGGACAAAATCAAGGATTCACGGTCACCGACGATCAGTCCTTCATCGATGTCCGCGAGCAGAGAGCAGAGGAGAGAGAGAGAAGCGAGTGAACCACGGCAACGAAAGAGACAAATCCCCCTCCATTATAAGACAGGACCGGCCGAGTGTCCGTTGGGATTCCTGCCCTTTTTCCCTCTTCCGAAACTGCCCCCGAGGGGCCCGCGGAATTACGGGGCCCTCGGCCCGGGCAGCAGGCGTAATTAGAGGGGAAACCCGAGGGCGAGTTGGAGGGCGAAGAAGGTAGGCGTGGGAATGTGGGGCCCGGCGTGGGCATGGGCGTGGGCGTGGGGCCCGCACCGGGCCGCGTGTCCGAAACGGGAGACACCATCATCGTATCTTGAATCCGAGGAGAGAGAAGGTGGGGGATTGCAACGGCTAGCGCACCACCAAAGGCGGCGTCAACGGCTAGATAGCCGAGATCTCTCTTTCTTTCCGAGTTTTGACCGAGTCGCGCGCCCACCGTGTCAACGCCACGGGCGACGCTGACTGCTGCAGGCCGAACGCGCGACGACGGCAGGGTCTCGTGCGGGTTGGAGCCGGTCGACTAAAGAGTAGCAACATAACGGTGGGTCGATATTTCTTCAGAGTTAATTCCTTTTATAAAGAAATTTCAAAATTAAATCTTTAAAATGTCATCTTTGAGACTAAGATGAGAAAAACTATTATGTATGTATTATGGCCAGAGTATAATGGTGTTGTTATGGCCACTCGTGGATAGACGAAAAAACCAAACTCTGATTGAGTTGAAGCATCAAGTGGCCAACCAAAAGTCTTTAGATAGACAAATGTCTAAGGTCTCAATGAATGATGATCAAAATAACGTCTTTAGTAATAAAAGAGGGTTCAAGAGCCAAAGATTAATGGTGTTGGCACTAGAAATGGCAAATTGAGGAAAAGTCGTGGAGACCGGTAAAGGCAACCAAAAGATAAGAGCTCTTTGCCAAGGGGAGCTCAACACAATTGCAACAAAGCAAAAATGAAGATAAAAACAATAGAAGGCATGGCGAATGGTGCCACATTTGCAATAAAGTAGGTCACTAGCTAGAGTTCATTGAATCAAGCGAGTACAAGAAAGTGCCACAACTTTACTCAAGAAGGAAAATGATAGTGAAGAAGAATGGGATTTCCAAATGTCCATTGCAATAAAGAAGCAAAAAGAGCTCGCAACCATTGGTATCATTGTGTTAGATGATGCCATGGCCGTTATTATGTTGAGTGATAAATTAATTAATTATGATGATGATTATATTGTTGACTCTGGTTGTTCAAATCTTATGACTAGAGACCAAGACTAGTTATCTAGTATGTCTCAGCATACTTGTGGACCAATAGTTGTCACCTTAGACAACTTAAGGTTGCAAATTACCCATGTTGACCAAATGGTGATAGCACCCTGCTTTAGTTCACATCCGGTTAAAGTGCAAGAATGTGCACCTTGTGTTAGAAAAAGAAGAAAAAACTATTGTGGGTGCCACAACTCATGGAATCAAGCAATAATGTAGTGTTCGATCTAAGAGACGTTAAGGTATATCGCAATTTGAAACCCACTAGTCCAACACATCATGGAAGGGCGTCAACTAGAGTTTGTCTACATGAGAATGGTATACATGGACAAAATTCAAAAGAGTGGTACGCCTAATTTGTGGCACACATGGTTTGGTTAAAGGTGATGATTAAAAAAAAGGGTATTCTAAAGGGTCTCCCCTAGTTAAATGTTCAAGAAGACGTGATTTGTGCCACAGTGTCAATCCAAGAAGGCACATTAGCTTTCATATGAGGAGTCTACAATTGAAAGTCAAGATATCTCTTGAGGTCATTTACTTCAATGTATTTTGACCAGTAAAGTAGCCGTTTAGGAGATCAAAATACATGATCCACTAGGTAAGTCTAGGTTGACTTTGTGAAAGAAAAATCTGAGGCAGAACCAAAATTAAAAAAGTGTAAAGATAAAGCAAAGAAAGAAAAAGGTAAAGAGATACAATACCTTCATACTATAACGAGGGAGAGTACACATTATATGAATTTGTAAAGCATCTGCAAATGGACGTATGGACCCTAGGAGTGCTACAATTTGGCATGGAGGGACACTTAAATGCCAAAACTTACAAACGATACACTTAAGTACCAACGGTGAGAAAATCCGGCCAAATTGTCACGTATCCATTTTCCGGCGAGTTTATTTGCTGATGAAACATTTTTTTTCAAAATAAAAAATACACGTGGCAATTTAATAAAAAAAATTGCCATGTCAGATTAATAAAAAATTTAAAATCGATTTAAAAAAAAAAAAAAAGGGGGAAAGGGGGCCATCGCCGCCCCACCATCGTTGGGAAGGGCCGGCGACGGTGGGCGGGTCGGCCGGGTCGCCCAGCCCGGCCGGTGGGCCGGCCGGCCTGCGGGCCCTCGCCGACCCGGGGTCGCCGCCCACCGGCCCCCGCAACCCCGGCCGACCCTCACCCCCTTCCCGACGCAATGGTGGGGCGGCGGCGGCGGCGGCGGCGAGGGCTGCACAGCCCTCGTCGGTTCCCCTTCCCCCTTTTTTTTTAATTAAATTAATCAATTTTTTTAATAATATATATTTTTAATTAATTAATTAATAATTTTTAAAATCCACGTCAACGCAAAACGACATCGTTTTGCGCTGATTTTTTGTCGATTCAATTTCCGGCGAGCCACGTAGGCAAAAAAATTAATAAAAAATTGCCACGTAGGATTTCCGGCAGGGTTTCGACGACTTGGCACTGAAGTGATCCATTTTTTTTTGAAAAGTGACACTTAAGTGTACCGTTTGTAAGTTTTGGCACTTAAGTGTCCCTCCGTGCCAAGTTGTGACACTCCCGTTGTACTTATGCCTCTGCAAATGTGTAAGATACGTTGGCAATTTTTTGTTTGAGTTCACCATAAAAAAAATAGAGTTGTCAAAAGAATATGTATTTGGCAAATACTTGCAAGAGCATGCTGCATGTAAAGAATGTTCCACCCAGATTTTAAGTCATATGTATGAAGACATACTACCTAAGCAAGGCTTAGCTTTATGACATTATATGAGAACTTATGGAATTGCAACCCCATGGTAAGCCATTTTAGAGTACTGGGATGTGTATGTTATGCATTTATGCCTGATCAACTATGAAGCAAGTTTGATGAAAAGGCAGATTGCTGTATATTTGTGGCTATGATGATCAAAGTAAAATGTGGAATGTCGTGTTCCTAAAATCAAGCAGTATTACGCTTCCAGAAAAGTGGTGTTTGATAAACTATCATCGTGGTTGTCTATTGAGCCGATGAACTACCAAAATTCAAGACAATTGATAAAAAGGGATTCATGAAAGAATGGAAGAAAATAATGAGCCTAATAATGCCCAGCCAATTGAAGAAGTAAGTGTAGAAGGTGAACTTATTTCTGGAAGAGAAGAAGTCAGAGCACCATTTTATTGAATAAATCAAAGAGTCCTTGGCATGTTGGCGTATGTCCTAGAATGATGGAAAAACTTCGACTGATTGAGGTAAAAGAATCTAAAGAGCCAGTGCCTCAACTAAAGAGATCAAAAAGGCTAAGGAAACAAAATCCTAGATATGCAGATGAGGCGTTATCTGAAGATGTTGGAGTAATTGAACCATCTATATACGAGGAATCTCGCAAGGTGTAGTAAGATAGAAAGAGACATGATATTTGGTGCCAAGACTTAAAAGAGATACTTCCTACATCCTATAAGTGGATTTACAAATTTCAAGATGAAGAGTCATTTAGCCATGTTTGCAGATTAAAGATAGTGCTCTATGACTTAACATAAACTCCAAATTGCAAAAGTCATGGTGCAAAGTGGCTACTCGGTAGCCCTAGCATAGTTGAGCTTGTTTGTGAAGGCAAAATACGGAAAACTTGCACACCAATCTATGTGGATGATTAGATCATCACTAGAGATGTTGTAAAAAGAATATGTCAAATTAGAGCCAATCTCTTGGCGCAGTTTTAGATGAACGAGTTTGGAGAGCTGAAACGCTTTTTAGACTTGAGGTTAAGCAAACCAAAGATGGATTGTTCATATGTTCATAAAAGTATGCACAAGATCTCTAAAAAGGTTTGGAATGCTTAATTACAACCAATATGTATGCTTGTGGATGTAAATATGAAGCTGTGTGTAGTCGAAGGACTGCAATTGGAAGATTCTAATTATATGCAAGCAAGTCGGTGGGTAGCCTTATCTCCCAGATGATAACACAACTTGACATTGCTTTCGTAGTGGGAGTAGCAAGTCGGTTCATGGATAGACCAAGAAAGTCTCACTTGGATGCAATTAGAAGAATACTAAGGTACGTAAAGGGTACATTTGATTTTGGACTCGTGTAAGAAAGAAGCATCATGTAAGGTAGTAGGGCATTGCAATGCCAAACTTTGTTGGAGATCATGACACAAAGTGATCAACTATTGGGTACGAGTTTAGTCTCGGATCACCATTGGTGTCATGACACAATAAAAGATAGCCAATTGTATCATTGGTTACAATAGAAGTTTAGTATAAAGTAGTAGCTCAAGAGAGTATGGGGCCAGTACAATTTAGAGGTGAATAGTTCAAAGAGTTTTAAAAGCAATTTAGCATGGTTCCTAGCACATTGAGAAGAGTAGTTGTTGAGGGAGAGTATTGAAGAAAATGTTGCATCTCCTCTCTTTTCCAAGAATTCTAGATTGGTTACTCCTTAAATATCTAGATATTTTCTTATAAAATATTTTAAGTAGATCATGTGACTAATAGATTGACTACATCTAGTATTCATTAGAAACGTCTAGGTTCTAGGAAGATATTTTTCTCTAGAAATATATGGTTAGTAGATTGGCTACATTTAATTCTCTCTAGAAACATGTAGGAAGATATTTCCTCTATAAATATCTAGGCGGTAATTACATCTCTTTGTTAGGCCTATAAATAGTTAAGACATGTTCGCATTAGTTGTGTACTTGGCTCCCCCGCGCGCGCGAGTGAGAAGTATTCTCCCAATTAATTTTATGGAAAATAAGACTACTAAAAAGAAAATATCTAGATATTCAAGAAGTACCCTAAAAAAATCTAGATTAGGTGTTTTTTTAAGTGAACTTTATTTTTAAGTGAACTTTGAGCCTTTCCCAACAGGAGGCGCTTTTACACCTAAAAAATTGAAATAATTTGCAAGGGGCTGAGGGGGCCGGTGGGCTGCTTGCCCCTCCTTCGCTCCATTAATGCCACCGAGAGAGCAAAGCTATTTCTTCAACATATAGATTTTGTATTACCTCGGATAAATAGAAAGCTTAAATTGTCTAGACATTGTCCGTAGAAACATCTCCCATTCAAACCTTCAGTCCAAACGAGCTTAGCTAGTTATCAGACCGATGATTAGGCTTACCATTTTTTGGGGGGGTTAAAAACTTAAAATTAGGCCTATTATATTGAACATCCCCAAGCTTGAATTGTCTAGACATTGTCCGTAGAAACATCTCCCATTTAAACCTTCAGTCCAAACGAGCTTAGCTAGTTATCAGACCGATGATTAGGCCTACCATTTTTTGTGGGGTTAAAAACTTAAAATTAGGCCTACTATATTGAACATCCCCTTTTCGGATTCAACTTATACTCGATCCAAGATCATCTAAACAATGTTTTAATATGAGTGGACAAATATAAGAGGCTGCTTGGTTACGTTTGCACAAATAGTTTCTCTGTTTTTGAAAAGAACTTTGATTTTTACATGAAAACGCTGTTTGTTGATTGCGGATAATTTAGCTATTTTAAAACAAAAAATAATATAGCTTAGTATTTTGAAAAATGAAGAAGTGATTTTGGTTATCTCACAATTGTAATATTTCTTTGAATTTAATTCTCCTTTCTATCTTTTCCTTTGAATATATACATAACGAACAATACACGGTCTATTCATTGTGCTGTTTCGTATTTGAATATTAATATCCTCATTTCAGTATTTAATGAGTTTTCCTTTTCAAACTATAATCCATGTCAAGGACAATAATTAATTAAAATCCGCTACATTGGATTTTTATTGTTAGTGCTGGCTATTGAGAGAAGATAGAATACTGTGGATATTATAGTACATGAGAGATAAAATCACGTGGTAATAAAATATTAAATAGGTTTAATTAGTAGTTAGAGATGACAAATATTGTTTAATTATAATGATATTAAATAAATATTTTTTGTTAGACTTAAACAAACATCCTTAAGCGTCTAGATAACCTAAGGCCAAGTTAAATGATTTTAATTATACAAGTAATTAAAAACAAAGATAAACGAAACTAAACTGCCTCTCAATTTTTTTAATAGACAGATAGTGAACTCCATATGCTGGGGTCTCTTTCTCATTTCAAGGGGAAAAATCAGCATAAAATGAGGAAAATGTGTCAAGAAAGAAGAAGGCAAAGGGCCAAATTTATGCATTCATAGCTTCATGGACCACTTCTAGGCATTACTCAATTTCTGCATTGATAGCGCATCTTGTCGGAGTCGGACCCCTCTTAATGGAAGCAATCTCTTATGGTCTGTATTCTATTCAAAATCATTTCTATTAGGTTCCCCGTAGCTGCATGTGAGCCATAAAAAGCATTTACACTAAAAGAGAAAAGCATATACAACTGTCGACAATGATTATGGAAGACCCGTGTTAGAAATTAGGAATTCCAACCTAAAATTTAAACCTTTTAAATGATGGAAAATTACATTGTATGGGGCATTGAACGAAGAACTACACAATCTAAGAGCCGAGGTTTGAATATCATGTTTGAAATTTCGAATCTGAAAATTTTAAGGCAAAAGTGTACTTTTAGTACTTGAACTTGCTTATTCATCATGTCGTGAACTTGTATACACTTCGACATATGAGAGAGTTTCGCACGTATTTTACTCTCCTTGTTTTCGATTGGATATCATTATGGCCCTAGTCTCGATGAATCTTCAAGCCAACAGGATGGTCACATGGCACCATAGCGCATAAGGTATCATGGCGTGACATATGATGATTAATTACTTGTACTTGAATTAATTATCTACTTTAAGTATCCCTAAAGTTAAACTGTCAGCCTTAACGGAGAATCCAACACAAAAATATCATATGTCAACGTTATATATGATATGGTTGGGATATGACAATTATAAAAAAAACCTTATGGAGTTGGTTGAGTAGCCAAGCACTTGGCTCGAATACAATAAACTCCATAGTCAATTTACATCTTTTATTCAAAGTCACTTTTGGTGGCCACTCTTTGCATTTTGTTGCTGGAGCCTTATCTGATGCACGTGAATAGGACAATTTGAGTATTGGACACTCCAAGATCATAACTTAGCGTGGGTGGATACATAAATGTCAAAACTTTCAAAATATACACTTAAATATCAAAATAGGAAAAAAAATGAATACTTAAGTGTCAACTGGGAGAATTTCCGGCCAAGCTCTTGATGTGGCATTTTCCAATGAGTTTTTTTCATTGATGCGGCAATTATTTTAAAAAAAATTGTCCACATGGATAAGGCGAACCACGTTGCGTTGTCTACGTGGACAAGGTAAATGCTAAACAATGTTATTATGACATGGTTGATAAACGACGTCGTTTAGTGTATTAAATTATTTCTAAGCAGAAATTATTTCCAGGAATAGAAGCGTTACCATGCACACTCTAAGTGTCTACTTGTGCCAAGTTTTTCACTTGTTGTATACTTTTGTTGGATAATTTACATTCATAAGTGTCTCCTTGTAAGGTCTACCAACGCTTGTCCATTTAATGTACAGTAACGATGGGCTGCTTGGATTTGCTCGATCTAATGACTTGGGGATTGGCTCTTACATCCCCAATTGAAAAGAAGTATTTTTTTTTCCCTCATCTCTTGGGAATGCCCTTGAGTTTTAATATCTCAAAGTTTAGATGAAATAGGGTTAGGACTTATTTAGATCCAGACTATCCTCTTTTATAAAGGGAAAGGTATTCATGATGAAAACTACAGCGATAAGAAGGATTCATTAAAATATGGTTGAGTTGTTGTCAAGCATCAACTCCTTATTTTGATAGAGATGTATTCTGCTCCTCATAAATCCTTGCTAGTAGGAGGATCACGTGTAGGTATATTTATACATCATACATGTCCAGTCTTGTCAATATAAATTACTATGAATGCTCTAAAGAGATTTGATTAATATATTGAAATCTAGTTTGATGATCTCGTCGTGCCATTTTAGACCCGAAATAGCTAGAAGCACACGGTGCTGAAGAATCCCTTCCACTATTTAATGTGGCCATGGCTACACTTATATCCCATGGTCAAATAAAAAAAGGAATGGACAGAAAAATGACTGGACATATTAAAAGCTAGGCACACCCTATGTCATCAAAGTCCTTGGATGGTTTGCCGTATTGACACAGATCTTTCGACCAATCAAACACTTACGTTGTTATCGATCGCATCCTATGTCTTATCTATCTTGCTCCACGGTAATGTGTGACTTCACCATCTGGTTTGTCCCTGCCTTAAAGAGACACCAAAATCTCTAGCTCCCTTTCTTGCCTCTCATTATCATCTCCCTCTTCTCCTTCTCCTCCTCCTCCTCCTCCTCCTCCTCCTTCACACACCCTCCTAAAACTCGCTTCGGTACAACTGCAATCCATCACCAAACATGTTCAATAGAGGCTCAGATCTTCCTCAAAAGCCTTTCCAGTTAGTCAAACAAGATGACAAGTTCTTTTCCAGGCTGCTCTCGAAGGAGAATTCCGCTTCAACCCCATCGTTCAGGGCCGACTACGGAGGCGTGCCCAGCTCGATTCCATTCATGTGGGAGACCCGGCCCGGCACACCGAAGCACCCCCATTTCGACGACTCGCTACCGCCCCTAACGCCTCCTCCCTCTTATTATTCGAGTTCCCACAAATATGACACATCCCCCCAGAAGAAGTGCTCAAGATCTAATCTCTTGCGGGTTTTGTTCTCCAAGACCAGCCTCAAGAAACCAAAGAATGTGGCCGATTCAACTTGCTCTCTCTGCTCGTCATCGTCCTCTTCCTCGAATTCATCAGTGTTCGCCCCTAAGACTCCGACAGGGAGGTGGTTCTTGAGTCGAAGGTTGATGTCTTGTGATTCCAGCATCGATGATGAGGACGAGCGCGCTGGATCTCCACCTACTTCCATGCGGTGCTTCGGAGGTGGCAGGAAGTGGCGCAGCTGCAGCACCCCTGCTCGTTACCGCCGGTGAAACGTGGCCGGAGATCGGTCTTTGTCCATCGTTTCTGGGGACTTTTTCATAGTGGTCGCGTGTTTATTCATGAAATTGTCATCTCAATTCTCAAGAATATGTATTGTGCTGGAGGGTTTTCTAATTATTATCAGGTCTTTTTTGGATGTGAGATGGCTCGGTCTGCCATCGTCCAAACAAGGTGGTGTGGTAAGCGAATGTGTGTTGTGGCATCGGGTCAACCAATATATCATTGAATTTTGTATCAAATCTTCCACAAAGATAAAGGTTCTTAACTCTATTTCAACAAGATAATTCTCTAGATTTCTTCGATAGACATTTATTTACTAAAGAAACAAGTAACGTCCTAATTTAGTGGTGAAGTCTCGAATGTCAAGAAAATCTCTCATGTAATGGTCATATCATGCACTCAATCGAACTGCTTTCTTTAGGTACATGTCCAAGCATAATACCGACCATTACAGCAGTTTTACATTAATTGGTCCTGGATTACAAGTAGCACAATATAATAAGCTCTTTTTCTTTGGCTTTGGCTTTTGCTTTTGCAATTGTTGGTTAACAATCGATTTTTTTCATCCACGGGAGCGAAACAGTTTGGAAGTCACGTCATGTTTTTGTCTCTAAAGCCAAAGCCAAGGAAGTCGCGTCACGTTGAAGTTTACAGTTTGTTCTCAATTGAATTTGATTGGTTCAGTGAAGTGTGAGATCTGGGTTGCTGTTCTTCCTCCCGTCAAGGTTCTTTTCATTGTTTTTTGTCCTCCATGAGTACTGACAACAGCTTGTCCGGAACGATATAGGAGTTGCACCTAACTTTTTTCCGCCAAATTCGACCTACCGGGCTTAAAATGTAATATCTTGCCATTACCCTCTTCAACTTTTTAAAACCCTTTATATGAAACGAATTCAATAGCCTAAATACAAGCACTTATCATTTGCCTTTCTTTAACTCCATTTATTTTGCTAAAAATGAATGATTTGAATATTTTTCAAAAAATGATTGCTTTATTGCTTAAAAAAAAAAAAAGAAAGAATGAAAAAAATATTTTCACTGTTTATAAAATATTTAGACATACATTGCTATTAATAATGAAAATATTTTTTATTGATTAATAATTTGAAGCGATATAAGTAGTTATTTTAGAAAAATATTTTTCAAATAATTCATTTTTCGTGAAGAATGCGGAGCCTCTACCCTTAGACATTTTCTCCGTATTTGAAGCCTTGCAAAAAAATGATCATACAAGCTTGAGACGTTGAATTGACATAAGACAATCATCGACTACCCCACACCCATTTGCCCTATCATTAAATAAATTGATTTGCAGTCTTTTCTAGTGGAATAAAATTTCTATCTGGATTTTGTCTTGCCCTCAGTTCAGTATATTTACGATTTTGCTCACGAGTACCCTTGAGATATTTATTAAACGACCGAATGAGAACAATTTGTACTTGATATTTTGATTTTTCAAATATTTTTTCCTTACAAAATATGATTAGCAAGTCTCTTGAGCCATTTAATAAACACAACCTGTAATTTTCATTTTTCAAGTGAAAAGTAAGAACAAAACAAAAATAGGGTTTGGTATCTCTTAAACTCCGTTTATTTAGTAGAAAAGAATGATTGGAAAAATTATTTTTTTAAAATAATCGCTTGTATCTTTTATAATAACAAATAAATGACAAAATTTTCATCATCTACGAAATTGTTTGGACATTAATTATCATCGATAATGATATTATTTTCATTCATTAAATATTTCAAAAATATAAATTATTATTTTTAAGAAAATATCTTTTAAATTGTCGTTTTTTGCACACAAAAAAAAGAGGGTCTTAACGTCTTCCCTTTTATTTTATTTTTTGTGTGCAATTTGTTCTTATGTATTGTCGGTGTATATAAGCATCGGGTTGGTCGGTACTGCCCTATGTTAATCATCAATGAGAATGGAGGTGACAAGACAGGTGGAGGTTCCTTTCTGGGCATTTAAAGTCTCTGCATGGGAGTCTCTGGTTTTGGATCTTTCGGCTTGGCCTCGTCCTCGTCACAACCCTGCTTTTTTTGGTCTTGCCTCTTCTTCCAGAAAGGGCCAAGAAAAATGAGTTGACATTTATGTCCAACCACGGAGTGTTTGTCCTCGTCTGATCTCTCTCTTCGCAAACTACTCGCAGAAATAGTCATCTACCAAAAAGCTGATTTTATTTATTTTCGATGGTTAAGAAGACACGAATCCGGAAGTCGGGTCTAACGTGAGTAGGTGACTTACTGTACTATTGGAAGACTATGCGTGTTTGGATTAGACAGATGGTATGGAATCGATATTTCATGTTTGGCTCTTGGCTTATCTGGTCAACGAGGTTAGGGCTTCTTGACATAAAAAAGCTACTTCCTAAATGGGAGTATAGCATCCACCATATCAGTCCATCTTCCATTTCCGTATTCATATTCTTCATGTATGTTGTTAAGGGGGAAAAAAGAGCAAGCAACTTGATTTGGAAAGCAAAACTAAAATGTGCGAGTGGTTTTGGAAATGTCTCGAAATTTGGCGTAGTATAAAGTAATTAATATTCTTAATTCATGTATAACTCATTATCATAAATTTTTTAGTAAAGGTAGACACATCATTCAAAACTGACTTTTGAACAATAAATGTGATCTTACCACGAGCAAAAGAAAGTCCAAAATAATTAATCTGATCATCCCAATCAAATTTTATCAGTGAGGTCTTAATATAATAACAGATCTGGAACCTATCTAATTTATCAAATATGGGAAACTTAGGAACAAGAGATGCTTCTAGGGAACTCAATGGACTTGTAATTCAATCCTCAAGTGGTAAGAGATTGCCGAATTGAAGATGCAGAATTCTGTTGCTCCATGCCAAATTATAAGGATCTTTTTTTTGTAGCGGCAAGTTTTAATAAGTGTTGGTAAGTATTAAAAAACTGCTGATGAAAAAATTATTCGTAACTTTTCTTTAGATTACTTGTTGGTAATGTACCAATACTTTTATGAAATTATTAACTGTTTTTCAGTAGTTTGCTGACTAGAATTTTTGTACTAATGATATCATGATTCGAAATAGATAATATTAGTTAGGCTACACACAACACAACATAATATTCTAAGCGTGAAAGTTTTATTATGTCTAACTGTATAAGTTATAAAATGAATTTGATTAACACAAAACACCATATAATCCCCCACCATATTGAGAAAAATAGAATGTTTGAAAGTAGGGGATTTATTTATAGTAATTAATTACTATTTAATGTACTTTTAAGGATAAAATCCATCTCAAACTTGGGTAAGAGCACTAGTTATTCTAAAATTTCAAATTTCAGTAGTAAATTTCCTCGAAAAATCATAGGAATTACTATTTAATGTAGTTTGAATTTCGATAGGAAAAGGTAAACGAGGCTCGTGACTGACAATCATATCAAGCAACCCAAGCCAAAGTACCTTTGGTGATAGAAGAAGATTTTGATGCCACACCCTTTGAAAACGAGGCTCGTGACTGACAATCATATCAAACAACCCAAGCCAATGCTTTTTCCTTAATGTTTGGTGCCTTCCACTCCAAAGTGTCGGCAGTTCATTCCTCATTAGTCCGCGGGCCACCAATGCCCATCTCTAACTATCACGTTTGTTTTGAAATTGGCTTCGTGGGATCGAGAGACTATCGTCCGTTATAGAACAATGTCCAATGGTGGTTACGGGGAGATAAATGCAGACCTAACAAAACCAGTTACAAGAAAGGAAGTGCAAGACGCCGTGTTCCAAATGGGTGCAACAAATTATGGTCTATTATAAATGAGGACATATTTCAGATGGTTGACAATTTCTTTACTCAAGGTAGCTTCGACCCAGTCCTTAACAACACTCAGATTACCCTCATTTCCAAAGTGCCATCCCCCGAAAGCATCACCGAATATAGACCCATAAGTCTTTGCAATTTTAACTACAAGATTATTGCAAAGGTAATGGCCAACCGATTGAAAACCCGGCTGCCTCAGATTATTTCCCCGAACAAAGTGCGTTTATTGGAGGTCGACCTCTCCCTATTTATCATAGTGGCAAATGTGCTATCCTCACTAATGGCTAAAGCTGTGCAAGATGGTTCAATCAAAGGAATCCGACTTAATCACTACTGTCCAATCCTTTCCCACTTACTGTTTGCGGATGATGCCATCTTCTTTTTGGAAGGGAGAATGGAAGAAGCCCAAAATTTGGCAAACACCCTGAATTGCTACTGTTTTGCCTCCGGTCAAACCATAAACCTAAACAAATCAGGGGTTTTCTTTGGGAGAAATTGCCCCCAACAGTTACAAAGAAATATAGCCTCCGCATTACGGGTACCTATATTGGAGAAAACTGGGAAATACTTGGGATTGCCTACTGATTGGGGGCAAACGAAAAAACAAATGTTCTCAGGACTACTTGGGCGAGTAGACAGAAAATTGGAAGGATGGAAGGAGCAATTAATATCTAAAGCCGGGAAAGAAGTCTTACTTAAAATGGTAGTACAGGCCCTACCAACCTATGCCATGTCCATATTTAAAATCCCTATTTCCATATGCCAAGCAATCAAGAAAAAAATTACAAATTTCTAGTGGAAACAGAATGCACATCAGAAAGGCATACATTGGAAGAAGTGGGACATCTTGAAAACCGGGGAAAGACAAAGGGGACTCGGATTCAAAGACCTAGTTGACTTCAATCATGCCATGTTGGGTAAACAAGCGTGGAGACTATGCCAAAACCCAGAAGCGCTATGGAGTAAAGTGTTCAAAGGGCTCTATTTTCCTACTGTCGACTTCTGGATAGCTAAAAGAGGCACTCGACCATCATGGGGATGGCAAAGCTTACTGAGGGGCCGAATAGTTATTGAACCCGACATAAGATGGGAAGTTGGGGATGGACAGCAAATCAATGTTAGAGAAGACAGGTGGCTACCAATAGGGAAACTTGGAGGGCCTTACAACCAAGACGAGCCTAAACACGTGGCAGACCTAATTAACACAGGACAACGGCAATGGAATTCCCCACTTATCTTCAGCATTTTTGACAGCTATATAGCGCAACAGATTCTAGCAACCCCTCTTAGCATAAATGCAAAACCGGACAAACTGGTGTGGGCCTCTAGCAAGTGTGGTGCATACAAAGTCAAAAGCGGCTACAATCAACTACGCAAACAGACAAGGGCATCGAGCATCAAGCATCCTCATCATATCGGGTTCCTAATAACCTATGGACCGCAATATGGCAATTGCGGACTAACCCCGAATACGTTTTTCATGTGGAGCTTGTGCAGTGAGAGCCTTCCCACAAAAATCAATCTCTATAAGCGGAAAATTGTACCTGATGATATCTGCCCAGTATGCGCCCTTGTCCCAGAGTCAACGGAACACCTGTTTACCGGATGCGGATGGACTAATCAGCTTTGGCAAGACTTAAACTTGGGAGTCTCTACTAATTCAGCATTAATCACGCGAATTGACAAATGGGTGCATGAGTATCTGTCTTCGGGAGCCTCGGCGCAAGACAAAGCATTGTTTTCGACAACCCCTCGGTTAGCTTGAAAGGCTCGGAACACGTTCTTTGTTTCGGGGCCGAATGCCCAACTCGACTGCGTCAAACAAGAAGCGATCACGATAAACCAATTATATCGAAATGGGTATCTCGAAACGGGAATCAGCAACGACCCACCGCTTTCGTCGACGAGTGGCTCCCTCCGGTGTTCGGCTCGGCGAAAATTAATACCGACGCTCTTGGTCCGCCTCAAATCTCAAGGGATCGGTAGGCTGGGATATGCGAGCGGCGACGGAGTGCTTCCGGACGGGTTTGCGATGGAGATCCAAGCACAATCGGTGGAGATGGCCGAAACCCTAGCTCTTCGTACGGGTTTGCAATGGGTAGAAGAAAACGAAAACGTAAACTACTCAAACCGGAGAAGACTCGTCCAAGGCGAAGGAGTTACGCACGTGGTGTTGTCTTCCGATTGCTTCTCTCAGTAGTTCAGCCAGGCCTCGGGGGGCGAACCAACGTGGGCTTTACAAAGCCTCATCATGGATCGCCGAAATTTGCTGGGCCGCCCGCCAAATACCCAGCTGATCTTTGAACCAAGAGACGCGAATAGGGCCGCGGACTGGGTCGCCAAAACCCATCGGTCCGGAGCTCTCCCCCACAACTGGGTCATCATGCCGCCACAACCACTATTTTCCTTGTTATGTCTAGATGCAGGAACGAAATGTAATGTTCCCTATGGTTGATTATCAATGAAATCGTTTTAACGACCAAAAAAAAAAAAAAAAAAAAATACTCATCGAAAAAGTAGAGTATTCGATTTGCCAGCAAGTCCCGCGAGCGGTGTCGATTTTAGGAATTGTGTTTTCCTTGCATATAATTTAGACAGGAGAAAGTACAAAAAAAAAAAGTCATAAACTTATTATATTTGTGCCAATTCAATTACAAATATTTTAATTTAGCAAATTTAGTTTTAAACATATCCACATTTTGCAATTGGGTCTATTCGACCAATTTGGATTGGAAATCGCTAATGTGGATGCTAGTTATCCTATGTGACAAGGACAACATTAACAAAGATATTATTAATGATATATTTTTTTTTTATAATTTTTTGTTTATTTCTTTTATTTTCTTTTTTTTTTCCTTTCATTTTGGCTAGTGAGGGCCTCCACACCCTTGCCCGTGGTTGGTGGGACCACGGAGGCTCTTGCCCAAGGCCTTCATGGCCCCACAAGTCATTGGCAAGGAAGCCTTCCCTAGATCTAGTGAGGGCCATGATCCTTGTAGTGGCTAGTGAGGGTTTGCTTGCCCTTGCCAACCAAAATGAAACAAAAAAAGAAAATATAATTAAACATTCACTTTTTTATATTGTAAAAGTCGTTAATGTTAGCATTGGTTGTATCATGTAGAATGGCTAGCATCAATGTTAGTATTTTTTGCCAAAATTATCCGGGATGACTTAATTGAGAAATTATGAAAACGTTTAGGACTGAATTAACAAATTTAATAGATTTAAGACTTTTTTGGTACTTTCCCCAATTTAGACATGTAGATCAAAAGATAACTCAAATATGAGTCATGCCATTGCAATGGTTGGACAAGTATTGTAAGGCTATCTCAAGTAATTTTGAGAAGTCTTAATCTTGATTTGGTCAAGTGGTTCCTTAGTTTTATACAACGTCGATCATTTATTTGTGAAGGAATGGTAAAGACGTCTACCTAAAAGAAGGTAGAAGCTTGGAATATTGGTGAGATAGAAAACATATTAGGGTATCAGTATCCATGGAAAAAATCTGGATTTTTGGTTGGATTATCCCTTAAAAGAATGAGTTTGGATTGTGACAAACTCTTGTAAGTACCCAATATAAATTTATGTAAGTCCACTCAATCTCAATCATTAGATCATATAGATCTCATGTGAGGCTCAATGATGTCAAGTAAGTTTGGACCAAAAGAGGTTTAGATAAGATCAGTCTATTATAGAGGTGGTGGACTCGTGCAACGAGAGCACGGACCCTAGTGGTGATTGGCACAACTTGGCAGAAGTTGGCGGGCCAAATGAAGAGTGGACAAGGAAGAGGAAGTCGCCATGGCAGCTGAGACAGATCTCCAGTGAAGTGGTACAGCGGCTTCTGCCTTCGATTCAGGCGGGAAGAAATTGTGGCCGTTGTTGCATCATGAGGTGAAGACGGTGCGGCCTTGCAAGCCGCAGCCTTTGCCTCAGATAATCTTGTCGAAAGATGTTCAAGTTTCTTAAGCCCACAATAAACGACATACTTGTATGTGAGAGTATTTATAAGTGGTTGCACTTTCATCCAATACCGACAAGTCCTGTCATATTTCATATGTTGATGTGGCTTGGCGTGCGGATTTTAGTATTTGAGATCTGACTTCTTGTTTCATAGTTGAGTAGCTATTATAATTGAGCTTAAGAGATACAGACCGAACTTGAATATGTTTGTCCTCTGTAGGAGCTGATTGCTCAGGATGGTGACACACCGACCAGACAGGACAGAACCAGCGAACAGCTCTGGTAGCTCGAGTGGTCGGTGCGAGGAGGAGCTGGTAATGATTGAGGAGTAACTAGCAGCTGTGCGGCAGAGAATGGCAGTTGACAACGAACAATTGAGGCCCTCAAGTCCAAATCGAGTAGGCAGCACAGAACCTAGGAGTGTCCATAACGCGACTCGGACCTGCTTTGGATTAATTGCAGGGTGGGGAACATGGATTGAGTAGGGCATGTGGCTCGAGCAGATCAGTCAATCAGTGTAGTTAATGGAGCTCGAGTGGCGAGCAAGCTTAACGTGCAACGCAAGGACGAGCCTGTAGCAGAGAAGGAGCTACAAGCAGATGTGCCGGAGCAAGTGGCGACCCACGAAATACCTTCAGTCCATCAAGGCACAGGTAATGTGGTTCAGGACTCATATGGAACATCTAGGAGTGACGTCGCCGCCACAGGGACATGAGGAGGTCAGAAAATCTTCTACTGTGCAAGTCATCGGTGACAAAAAATATGTTGAGAAAACATTCCTAAATAATTTTAAAGATAGATAAAACTTTTCTTAAGCAAATTCTTTGTTTCTAAATTTTGAGTATTTTCCAGATGAAAAATCTGATACGATAAGATATTATTAATCAGAACCAAAGTAGTGGTGGCAATTATATCCTTCACTCTAAATTGATAATTTATAGATATTGATACGCACCAATACAATGGCTAGCAGAAGGGTATATATACTCATGCAATGGCTAGTGGCATGCAATGAATTCTTTACCTTATATATGAGCATTTCCAAAGAAAAGTATATCGATTAGAATCTCTTGGTTGGAGATTCTCAATTCTTGGAACAATCGATTAGAGACGTAATGTTCTTTTCAACGAAGTACTTGATTTATGGAAACCCGAACTGCTATATGGGCGGTAGAATCAAAGGGAAGCTTCATTCTTGGCAACCTTGAAGCAATCGGATCTTCTAGTAACATTTAGGTCCAATGGATGGATTGACTTGCTGATTCTCAGAAAATATGTCCAACGATTAGTTTGGACATTGAGGAATATAAAAGGAGGTCGTGATGCTGAAGGAAAATAGAAGAGTATCGAAGCCTAAAATTCCAAAGTCTGAAGAGTATTCTATTAAAAAACATTTGCCTTTGTGAGCACAACCGTGTAATCTCTTAGAGATTGAGAGTGTGAGAAGATTTGTTCACACGTGTTTGAGTTGTAAACACTCATGTCTTGTAACATCTCATTGATTCATATGGTGGAATCTAACCACTAAGCTGCCAACGCAAGAGTGTAGACGTAAGTTTATTGAAGCCGAGCCACTATAAAATCATTATAAACTTTTGTGTGCATTTTTCTTTCTTAAACTCTCTATATTACTTTAAATATCCTCCACATTTTTAGAAAATTCTCTCACGTGTTTGGTGCAAGAGATTAGCAAAGTTATAATAAAATAGTAATAGGTTGGGTGAGAAAGTCGGTTCATTGACCGACTTAGTGTCCTATATATAGGGGCTGCTGTCCTTGTGTTGTGTGTGTGAAATGTGAGGGGTCTTGTGAGAGGAAGAGAGCTGAAAGAGTGGTGTGGTGTGTGGTGTGAGTAGAGAGGAAACTAGGGAGGCTAGAGAAAGCCTCAAATGTTTGTTTAGCAATATTAATTTAAAATATTTTTTAAATTTCCGCACAATCACCTATCCACTCCTTCTCATCTATTGAGTTGATGCTAGAATGCTGATGTGCGAAGTCGGTTATCCGGGCTGGAATGCTTACTTGGTATAGTGCTGGGCATTACGACCAAGTCACGATGGCAGATTTTTCGAGTTCAGTGAACGGCATCGAGAAGCTCAACAACTCCAATTATAGTAACTGGAGTACCCGCATCCAGTACTACTTGCTAGGACAAGATTTATGGGAGATCGTTGGCGGCAGCAACACGACACCACCTACAAATGATAACGAGTTGAGAAAGTGGAGCATCAAATCGGGTAAGGCTCTCTACGTTCTTGCTGTTACTGTTGAAGATGAATTGTTGCAGCACATAAAGAGCGCAAGGACCCCAAAGGAGGCTTGGGATAATTTGGCGGCACTGTTCGCAAGGACGAACGATGCCAAGCTACAACGATTGGAGAACGAGCTCCTCTCAATCTCACAACAAAGCATGACGGTGAGTCAATATTTCTCTACAGTTAAATCTATTTGTGAAGAAATTTCAAAGTTAGATCCTCAGAACACCATCTCTGAAACAAGAATGAGAAGAATAATAATTCACGGGTTAAGGTCGGAGTTTAATGGTATTGTTACGGCTACTCGTGGATGGGCAAACGAGCCAACTCTAACCGAGTTGGAAAATATATTGGCCAATCAAGAGGCCTTAGATGGACAAATGCCTAAGAGTGTGTGAAAGATGATTTCGCCTTTCGTATTGGGAAGGTTCAAGGAGAGAATGGAAATGGAGATATGGCCTAGAGATGGTAAACCATGGAAAAGTCATGGAGAAATGGAACTGAAGGGAAGAGTTTTGCCATGGGGCGATGTTCTTGCTCGGATGATGATGATGACAGGATGAAGACTGGTTTAAGATGTCTCATGAGCACATTGATCAGAGTTTTTGGATCGGGAAGAAGGAAATGCTGTAACTCCTTCACAAAGTCAGAATGGGCCGATGATAGTCGAGAAGAGCTTGCAACGCCGTACGGATGGCTGACGATAAGCCTGCAAGAGAAGATCAAGGGGCAGGCCGAAGAACTGTAATGATGAGCCTTCTGAGAAGGAATTGCAAGAGAAGGATATGATGAAGAAGCTGAAAATTGAGAAGGCAAAGATGGAAAAGATGTTGAAAACAAGGGATGAAATGTTGAAGCAAAAGGAGAGGGAGCTCAAGGCAAGAGAAAGGGAGCTCGAAAAGTTCCGATGTGAGTTCAAGAAATTGCAGAAGCTTAAGGAATTCAACTCCTCTATGAAATTCTCAATTGGCCAAACCAAGAGAGACAATAAATGCATGAAAGAGAAAAAGGAAGGTTTATTAGAGAAAAGGAGACCATATGCACCTTACATCCCATGGTACAAGGATAGGTGGAATAAGATCAAGGAGAAGAAATCCTATGAGAAAAAGGATCAAGATGTCTCCATTGAAGTGATTCGGAGGGGATTGAATCAGTTGAAGCGTGAAATGAAAATCACAAACGAGAGACTTGACCACATGAGTTTTAATCTTGTAACTCCTACAAGAGATTTAAGTAAGGAGAATGAGACAAAGGAAAAAGAGACTGAAGCTCAAGATAAATTAGCGTTGCGGACAAAAGTCGTAGACACAGATGCAGCAAAAGTTAGAGCATACAATGCTAAAGCAGGTTCTCATGTTGATCTTCCTTCATTAGCATTAGAAGCGGGCAAAGCTAAGGAGAAGTACAAAAGGCTAGACGAAGAAGATGATAACACGGATGCCGAAAAGCAACTTGACATGGTACTACGTCTAAATTGAAAGAGAGTAGCCGGTGAGGGGGAGTGTTGAAGAGAGCACCGCCTCTCTCTTTCCTCTAGAGTTGTCCTTCCCTCGCCAGAGTCTTTTCTCTCTCTCCAGATTTTTCTCAGCCACAAAAGTCAACATTTCTTGCCCTTTAAGCAGCCGAAATTGTTGACCAAGAGATTAGCAAAGTTATAATAAAATAGTAATAGGTTGGGTGAGAAAGTCGGTTCATTGACCGACTTAGTGTCCTATATATAGGGGCTGCTGTCCTTGTGTTGTGTGTGTGAAATTGAGGGGTCCCCTAGAGAAATCAGTCAGTGTCCTCAAAGCGAGTGTTGTAATAGTGAAATTCATATTGTGTGAATTATATTTATACCGCAAACTCAACAGAATTGCCTATGACGGAGAGCATGCAGTTCCCGCCTGCGGATGAGAAGGCTCTGATGCTGAGGTTTCACATCCTGCATTTGTATTACCCTTTCAACTCTCTAAAATCAATTGGGAATCCTCAAGGCAAGAAAAATGAACTAAAAACCTTTAATGAATTTTGAAGGGGCTAGCTTCAGCTTTCTCCCACCGGGAACGACCATAAAAATACCTTCAAACCACTCTGCAGTAATTCAACACTCTTCTTAATCTCATCAAGAACCTTCCTCTTCTTGTTGGATCTGTTTCCATGTCAATATTTTGACTTATTTTAGCAACCTTTCAAGTATCAGAGTCTTATCGTATCCCAGGTTGCACCAAACATGTGAGGAATTTTCTAAAAATCTGGAGGATATTTCAAAGGATTTCTAATCCCGTCTTATCCTATCCTAATCCGAAAATCGGACAACCAAACATAAAGTAGAAATCACTTGAGATCCTATCCCTGTGCTTGAGTTATTCTGCTCTGTGTTGCCATTTGTACGGCGTAACATGAACTATATACTATCCTATGTTGGGGCTGTGACTGTATCCTTACTCGTTAGCAATTAGGGGGAACATAGATGCTTCATGGCTGTAACTGGCCTATCATTTGCTTGCAGATGCACATGCCTTTCAGTAAAAACTATACTTTGTAAATGATTTTTTTTTATTATCTTTTTATATAAAAAATCTCAAGCTATTTGATGGCAGAACTTGCTGGCGGCGTCTCGCTGGCGGCATCTCACTAGTGGCATGCCGGCCACACACTGGTGGCACGCCAGCCGCGCGTCAATAATATGGGAGTTTGAAGAGAGAGAGCTCAGATTCTTTATTTATATAATTGCATGTACACTTCCCATTACGCTCCCGTTGATTTTTTTTTTTTTTTTTTTGGGTCCATCAAGGCATGCATATATACTACTCTTCTTACGTTGTATCAGTCTGCATATTGTTTGGTATGTACATCAGTTTGTTCACGCATTAGAGCATATCAAGATACGTCAGATTAGCAAATAAAGAGTACTTTATTTAGAAGACGCTTCAATTTACACTTGAAGACTTTATTACCGAGGCACAAATGTACTCTCAGGAAAATGTTTTTCTGAAGAATGAACTACTCACAGGGACAAATATTATGGTACACTTGCGATAAATGCGTAAAAAGAAAGAAAATCACAGCAACTAGGCATAATTTAATGGAATTGATGGCTTCCAACTGTTCTGAATTCAATTCACCCTCCGGCAGTTCGAGCGAATTTGACCTTGGTTTCCAATCAGTGGCTTGATGTTTCCCATTCTGACCATCGATTTTGCGAAATCCTTCCAAAACGCTTCATAATCGTAGCTATACCTCTTCACTAGCTCAAGTGCATCTTCCCCAGTTGAAAGTGCCTCATCAGAGTGAAGAAGACCCTTCTGTGTCAATACGTTATTGTAGTACAATGTGTCGAAATGCGCCGGTGTTGGATCTAAACTTGCAAGGTTGGTGTCGCTTCCTGTGCGTGGGCAGGAGTGCCGGAGGTTCTTCGCGAAAGTGTGGTCGATGTTGCTGTCGTTGTATATCCTGTCCCTAAAAATACGACACTGCGCAAAGCCGATCGTGTGAGCGCCGCTCAGCGCGACCAAGTCCTTGACCTTGAGACCTTGTCTCTTGAAATTGTTAATTAAGGCAGGTAAGTCCATGTTCGGCGCAGGAATGACCCGGTTTGCCGTGGTCCTGCTCGCCGTGGTCGAGTCTCTTCGTCCCAGTCGTACTTTCCACCAAGGCCCTCCTAGCTGAAATTGATAAAAAGTTCAACACCTAATTCAGATTGGCAATGTCTTAAGGGACAAATCATCAACTAAGGTTATGATAAGTGAGATTTGCTAATTAAGGGTCATCACGGGACGTAGTAAAACTGGACGTACCGCAACGACGGAGTCACGAGCAGTGATGGCCAAAATGTCGGCACAAGATACCACCGGCCCTCCGCATACTCTGTCGACTTCTGCCTTAATTTGGTCGATCACTTCGAACCCTCTAGCTGAATTGCTATTCGGACCTGCGCGCTTTTCGCTGTCGATGGTTGGGGTCGGATCCAATAGTATCGACCCATCACAACCCTGCATCATTCAACGCCCAAACAAACATCAAATTTAGCAAATGCTAAATAGCAATCACTACATTTGAGAAAAACAAATTAATGTGACATTTAGCTGGCACATGTATGTGACGTACGTTGACGAAACAGTCATGGAAGTGCAAGCGCAGCAAGGAAGCGCCCATGCGTTGCTCTTGCTGCACCGCTGCCTCGACCACGCGCTTGATGGTGGGCAAGGCTTGAGGGCAAACGAAGTCGTAGAAGTACGGCGTGAGACCGTTCTTGTAGGGACGCGTCGACAGCGCTGAGGCCACAAGGGACAAGAGGAGAAGCACTTGGAAGAGGTTGAAGAAGGCCATGTTTGGCTGTGAATTCTTGAAATTGCACAGAGATTACGAGTAACTTTGCAGCAAGTAATGGTGATTTCTAGGCTGCTTTTGATGTGAGCTTGTGGATTGCTCATCTGTGTACTTATAGGGAATTGAAGAGAGAGAGACTTAATCCTTAGGTCACGGTTGGACTTAGCCGAAGAGAGATCTTGTCATGCAAGAATACGAGTGCAAAGCTTACCTGCTATACCCATTAATGCAAGAAACAGGGACAACTCCGTACTTGAACTGGTCGTGTAAGATTAATTGCACCACCTATGCCTTGTGGTTTCTTCCTTATACGTCGTCAAAGGACGACGTAGTCCGTATTCTGGCTTTGGTTCTCCGGGTCCTACCAAATTTTGCCTTAGTCACCGACTAGCAGCGGCTAGCGTGCGGCCCACGTACCAACGGCGAGCGGCCGGTGTGCTACTGCTATCCTCGCCAATGACCGTTGAATTCCACGGCAAATAGTTTGAGACTTTTTTTATAGAAAAATATTAGCTAAAATCCTTTACAAAGTATAGTTTTTACTTAATGGCATTTACGTCAAAGTAGCTTTCTAATGTGTTTTTAAAATATAGTTTACCAATCACTGCTTACATTTCGAGACATGTAATTCTAACTTATTGAATTTATCTAATTATGTAGTGGGTACACCAGCCAATTTAATGATTTCCGTAAGCGCTGATGAAATCTGAGTACCAAATAAATCCTAATTAGCGTGGAGTTGCATAATTGCTAAACCTTGATTGGTTCAATTAGCAGTAGCGAGTCCAAAGATTGATGCACGCTTTCATGAGTCTTGACCAATGGGAAGCTAGTAGCTCACCTAATCTATTCTACAAGTTGTGCCTGGTCAATAAGGCTCAAGTCCAAAGATTGACGCACGCTTTCGCATCGTCGAGGCAGTGGTGCAGCAAGAGCAACCATGGGTGCTTCCTTGCTTCCATGACTATTCCGTCAATGTAAAAATTATACAGCAAAATTTCACTTTAATTTGTTGTTCTCATAAATAGTGATTACTATTTAGCATTGCACAATAGTCGGGGAGAATTGCCAAAAAAGTCCTAAACCTATTGCAGTTGTGCCAATTCAGTTCTAAACCTTTTTTTTTGACCGATTCAGTCCTAAATCTTTTGCGATTGTGCCAATTTAATCCATCCGGCCAAATTTGGCCGGCGGGCGACGTGGACGCTGGCGGCGCCGGCGACAATATTTTAATTTTTTTTTTTTTTATTATTTTCGGAATTTTTAATTGTTTTTTTAATTTTTTTTTTTCTCCCCCTCCCCTCCCCCCGCCGGTGGCGTGGCCGGCTAGCTCCGACGAGGCTGCCGGCCACCGCGCGAGGGCCGCGACCCTCGCCGGCGGCCGGCGGCAAGGCGGCTTCGCCTAGATCTGGGCGAGGCTGGCCTCACCATGGCCGGCCGCGGGTGAGGCCGCCCGCCGCTGCGGCCCCGGGCCTCGCCCGGTGCAGGCGAGGCCATCGGCGAGGGTGGCCGGTTTCGATGGAGGCCACGACCCCCCGGCCGCCGGCGAGGGCTTCGCGGCCCTTGCGCGGTGGCCGGCTGCCTCGTCGGAGCTGGCTAGCCACCGCCGCCGGCCGGGGAGGGGAGGGGGAGAAAAAAGAAAAGAAAAGAAAAAAACAGAAAAATTAAAAAAACAATAAAAAATTTAGAAAATAATAAAAATTCAAAAAATAATAAAAAAATTATTAAAATATTGTCACCTCCGACCGGCCAAATTTGGTCGGATGGATTAAATCGGCACAATCGCAAAAGGTTTAAGATTGAATCGGTAAAAAAAAAAGGTTTAGGACTGAATTGTCACAACTGCAATAGGTTTAGGATTTTTTTGGCAATTCTCCCCAACAGTCGCTAACATTGATGTTTGTTTGGGGGGTTCAATGATGCGGGGTGGTGATGCGTTGATACTCTTTGATCCGACCCCGATCGACAGCGAAAAGCTCGCGCTTCCTAATAACAATTCAGCTAGAGGGTTTGAAGTGATCGACCAAATTAAGGTGGAGGTCGACACAGTATGTGGACGTCCAGTGGTATCTTGTGCGGACATTTTGGCCCTCACTCCTTTTGCCTCTGTCGTCGCGGTATGTCTAGTTTTACTACATCCCATGATGACACTTAATTTGTAATAAGCTTGAAGGTGGGTTTAATTTTACATTAGAGGAATGTCTTTTGGAAAATGCAAATATCTTTGAATTAAAGAAATTTTCCAAAATGCAAGTAGTGTTTAGTAAAGCGTATTTAAAAAATACATTGGAAAGAATTTTGAAATAAATGTTATTTGGTAAAAACTATATTTTGCAAATGATTTTTGCTAATATTTTTTTATTTAAAAAGTCTAAACTATTTGCCGGTTAAACTCAATCGCCATTGGGGAGGGCGGCAGAAACTTGCTGGTCGCGTGTCGACTGCGCGCGGGTTTGTAAAAATACATCATCTAATTCAAACAATTCTGACTATTCCAGCTATACTAGTGGGCTTTTTTTCAGGTTTCAAGCTCAAGTATTGTCTTGCGTAGCTTTGGATAAAGATCAAGGCCAAGATACAAAAGAAAAGTTGGAGTTCTAATCTCACCTCGGCGTGCCTAGGGAAGAAAAGGATTCCCTCTACAGCCTTCCTTGCAAAAAGCATATTCAATCAAGAGCATGAGGGATCAAAATCATATAGCAATCAGTACCATTAAAACACTGTCGAATCCGAGAGTCCTGTATTTGCTACAGGAAGACTTGCATCCTATGAACCTCCCACAACAAGATAGTTTTGCCTCAGGAGAACCCGAAAATGCCATTACTGGTCCTTAAGTCCACTGAGGCGTCTTGGTTGGCCTTACAATTAGGATGGGAGTACGATATTGGCTGGTTGACGTTAATAAAGACTGGGGAGTATGCATTAGGTAGCGAGATATTCAACACCACTACTCTCAAATTTCTTAAGTACCGGGGTAGGGATGCCGCTGGTTTGCCAGCATTCGATCTTGTACCAGGGATTTCCGAAGGATCCGGTCCAATTCCAAAATGATATGGAATGTTTGGGAGGTCGCGACACTGTGTCTGGACAGCCTGATCAGGCCAAATTCTGAGGAGGTGATTTTGCTGCAGCTGCGAAAATAAGCACAAGAATAACGATGGCCATCGGAGATCCGGTTTCAACATCACCAGGAGCATCTTGTCCCAGTTCATACTCTGTAGCATGCTCCTGCACTTTGCTAATGCTAGAAAAGAAGAAACCGATGATCCAGACTTGATGCACGGCGCTGCTCTTTAATTGTCAAGCATCTCCATGAAACTATAAACTAATGATAGCGTGCAGGAAAGCCCGTTAAACTATGACTGATGGAGGGCTTGTCAGAAGCCAAAAATTCCAACATTGGCAGCTCCCGCTTGAGTTTTGGTTTGAGTTTGGTGCTTCTTTGTTCTTGTTTCTGCAACGATAAACATGTGTTAAATTAATTTTTTGACCACAATCCAAATCGGCACACCTGTTATTATAAATATAATAATACTATGCAGAAACAATAAGATCTTGCAATTTATTTCAACACGAAAATATTAGAGAAATAAAAAAGAAATAATAAGGACATTAGAAATTTACATGGTTTGGTCCGAATATCGGTACTTACATCCACAGGGAGAGCCAGCAACAAATAATCCACTATAACTGGAGAATTAGAGTTACAATCGCTCATACGCTCGAGTGTTTCTCACGCCTAGATTTAAACCCAAACTAAATAAACTCACAGCACAAAATTACCGAGTGTTTAAGCCCTTGTAATTTGTTTTGTATACTTCGTACAGCAATTGCAGTTTCTTGGCTTGACTTCTATTCTTGTGTGGCACTCTCTTTTCTATATGTTGAAGAAACCTTTGCTTTTTATATATGTGTGTCAACTCACGTAGAGGAAGAAAACCAAGTGCTACTAAGTTTCTTCAATAGATAAAGAAACCGGCAGTGTCAAAAGTTATAAAATGTACATTTAAGTGCCAAAATCAGAGAAAAATAATCAGTTAAGTGTCAACGGTGAGAAAATCTGGCCAAAATGCTGACATGGCACTTTTCTGGCAAGTTGGGGTTGAAATGGTGTCATTTTGGGTGCTGACATGGCTAAATAAGCCTAAAACGACGTCGTTTTGGCTAAAGTTTAATTTTTAATATAAATATTAATTAAATAATATTAAAAGCGAAATTTAAGAAAAAAGAAAAAGGAGAGAGGCAGCAGCCCTCCCTCCTCGTGGGCCGCCCTATCGCCGATGGGGTGGCGGCGACGGACGGCGAGGGTCGTTGATGCCTAGGCACGGGTCGATGACTCCGCCGGAGGTGAGGATCGACCGCCCTCACCCTAGCTTGGGCGAGGGTCGCCGGCCCTCTCCCGGTGCCACGAGCCCTCGCCCGGGTTGGGGTGAGGGTGGTCGACCCGCGCCTAGATCGGGAGAGGGTCGCCGCCCCCTCCCGCATCTCGGCGAGGGTTGCCGAAGCGCACCCAAGCATCGGTGACCCTCGCCATTTGTCGCCACCGCCTCACCGACGATAGGGCGGTGACCACAGGCAAGGCTGCTGCCTTTTTTAAAAAAAAAAAAAAATTTCGCTTTTAATATTATTTAATTAACATTTATATTAAAAAATAAACTTTGGCCAAAACGGCGTTATTTTGGACTAATCTAGCCACATCAGCACTCAAAACGACGTCATTTTAGGCCTATTTGGCCATGTCAGCACCCAAAACGATGCTATTTCGACCCCAACTTGCTGGAAAAATGCCACGTTAGCATTTTGGCAGGATTTTTTCGCTGTTGGCACTTAATTGATCATTTTTGTTCCGATCTTGGCACTTAAGTGTACATTTTGTAATTTTTGGCACTTAAGGGCGTGAATGATAACATTTAGATTTGGAACGAAATAGATTTTTCTATTTCTATTTCTGGATGAGTTTTTGAGTCAAAAAATGCTTTTGATAATGACAAAAAATTTCTACTTTTGAAATAGAAATTCGTTTGATAATCCAAAAAATGTTACTTTTCTAAGTGGCGGCAATAATGGGAGGAGCGGCGATTGGCGGCGGAGGGCGAATGGCGGCGGAGGGCGAAGGTCGACGGACGGCGGACGACGACCGACGACGGCCGGCGGCGCGATCGGCGGCCGACGACCAAGAATCGCCGACCGACGGGCGGAGGACGATGGCGGCAAGCAGCGGAGCCGGCCGCTGGTCGCCGGAGGCCGGACGCTGGACGCGACGCCGGTTGTCGCCACCGTCTGCCGCCGTCGTCGGTCGCCGCCCGCCGCTGCCGGCTGCCCGCCGCCGTCGCCGCGCGCCCGTCGCCGCCCGTCCTGGCCGCCGCCGATCATTGCCCGCCTTCCGCCACCGTCTTTCCGCCGGCCACCGGTCCGTCTCGGGCGGCGATGGCGGCGGCGGCGGGTGGTGGGCGGTGGGGTGGTGGTGGTGGTGGTGAGCGGCGGACGAAAAAAATTTCTTCGGGTGAGAAATAAAAAGAAAGAAACAATTTCGATTTTGTTTTCGGAAATAGAAAAGTAAAAAAATTTTGTTTCGATTTCTATTCTAAACCTATTTACGGAATAGAAATTTGTTCCAAAAATATAAATGAATTTTTTTTTACCAAACGGATTTCTATTCCAGAAATAGGTTTGGAATAGAAATCTATTCTAGAAACAGAAACGTAATAGTTAGTTACCATGCGCGGCTTAAGTGTCATCTCGTGCTAAGTTTTGGCACTTGAGTTGTACTTATGCCATAGATAAAAAAGGAAACCCTCGTTTTTTTGTCCTTTTGTGCAAACATAATCCTAGTCAAACTTGAAATCTTATAAAGGACAAGAAAACCAAATTTGATTATGATAGGAAATATTTTGATCAAATCAAAATCTTTCTATGAATCGAGTTCGTGAAAATTCAAACTTGAGGCATAATTTAACACTTGTAACAAATTTATCTCAAATGACCATAAAAAATCACAAATTGATACATTTGTGAAAAATTTACCCCAAATTAATTTTTTGACCGTTAAAAACTCCAAGTTAGTACATTTGTGATAAATGTACCATTCAAATCACAAAATTGATACGACTGTGACAAACTAAGAGTAAAATCTCAAATTGTCAAGTCAACTATCACATATCATCTAACTTAATAATTTGACAGTAAAATTTAACTAAAACTAACATAGAGTAAATTTGCTATAAATGTACTAGTTTGAGGTTATATTTATGATAAATTTATCAAATATGTATCAATTCAGAGTTTCTGGTAATCCAAAAATTAATTTGGGATAAATTTTTCAAAAGTGTATCAATTTAGGCTTTTCATGATATCAACCCAATAACTTTTAATTATTAATGATGTGAGTTATAAAAAGATTAACTTGCCACCCGTGTGTACGTGGAACCGATCTTAATTTAGAGTGTCCTTAATCTCAACTTGAGCCATTTGCTCGTGGTTTGACTTCAACAGTCACAACCACTCTCCCATGAAAAGTCTGCGATATAAAATCTAGAAAGTCTTATCCACACTATAAACCCATCGTGATTGTGCGTTCTTTCTTCCATTTGGTAGGAGATCAATATAACAAATGAATAAAATGACATCAACCAAATTGATGCAATAGAAAACTACAATGCCTAAGACTAATTAGACCTTACAGGGCCGATTCAATTTTTTTAAAGTTGAAAAATTAACTAGGTCGCGAGTTTGCACACGTATTCTTGTATGACAAGATCTCCATTGGCCAAGTCCAAGGAAACATAAAGTCTCTCTCTCTCCCCAATTCCTATAAATACAGAAGTGGGAAATCCGAAAACTCAACAAAGCAAGCTCGAAAGCACCATCAATTGAAGCAGAATTACTCAATAGTCTTGCTCGAATCCTTGCTAACTCCGAAAGCCAAACATGGTTCTAAATAGCCTCAGCCTCTTCCGAGCACTTCTCTTCTTGTCTCTGGCAACCTCGGCTTTCTCGATGCGGTCTTACAAGGAAGGCCTCACGCCATACTTCTATGACTACGTTTGCCCTCAAGCCTTGCCCGCCATCAAACGGGTCGTCGAGGCAGCGGTGCAACAGGAGCGACGCATGGGTGCTTCCTTACTCCGTTTGCACTTCCACGATTGCCTCGTTAACGTACGACACGTTCGCAATGCTCCTGAGTTTGCATTGGTTATCTAGCAGCCCGTACACATTTGCTAACTTGATTCCCTTTTTGTCCACGTCATATTGTAGGGTTGCGACGCTTCAATACTTTTGGACTCGACCCCTACCATTGACAGCGAAAAGCTCGCTGGCCCGAATAACAATTCGGCTAGAGGGTTCGAAGTGATCGATCAAATTAAGGCAAAGGTCGACAAAGCTTGCGGATACTCACTTGTATCATGTGCCGACATTTTGGCCATCGCAGCCCGTGACTCAGTAGTTGCGGTAAGTCTTTTCTTAATGCCAGATATGATGCCTTCATTTAAGCAAAATTACAGTGCAGACAAGTAAAAGAGAGAGTCTCCAGCAAATTGAACAGGCTATGCGTGGAATCACATGCACATACATGATAGTTCGACTATCTAAGCAAAAGCTGAATTTGAACTCAAAAGGTTGCTTTCATATTTCAGCTGGGAGGGCCTTCATGGGAAGTACAACTTGGAAGGAGGGACTCGACCACGGCGAGTAGGACAACCGCCAACTCTGACCTTCCCGTGCCAAACATGGACTTGCCTGCACTGATCAGCACGTTCCAAAAGCAAGGTCTCGACACCCAGGACCTGGTCGCGCTGAGCGGTGCGCACACGATAGGATTTGCGCAATGCTTCACTTTTAGGAACCGCACATACAACGACACCAACATCGCCACTGATTTCGCCAGGAGCCTCCGGTCTTTGTGCCCGCGTACTAAAGAGGATGGTAACCTCGCCGGTTTGGATCCTTCGCCGGCTCAATTCGATGCATTGTACTTCCATAATCTGTTGGCGCAGAAGGGGGTTCTTCACTCTGATCAGGCACTTTACAGCGGTGGGTCAACGAATGAGCTGGTGAAAGCTTACAGTGATGATGTGGAGTCCTTTTGGGATGATTTTGCGAAGTCAATGGTTAAGATGGGAAACCTAAAGCCGTTGATCGGAAACCAGGGCCAGATTCGCTTGAATTGCCGGATGGTGAACTGAAGTGGCAGTTTGTTCAAATCGTACATTCTTAATTTTCTATTGAGGGCAATGTTTTGCTCTAGTTCTTCGTTTCTTTCCCATGTATTGTTGAATAATTGTGTTAAGAAACATTCTTGAAATTGTTCTCTGACCAATCAATGAAGTTTTAAGCTCAGTGGACGTAAGTGTGCCTTAAAATATTAGTCAAACATCTTTTTAAGATTGAGCGTACCAGCGAATTAATTTGGATAAAGGACTTCAACTCATTCAAGCATCTTTGGAACGCACTCTGATCCAATTATCGATCCGTTCCATTTTATAAGTGTTTGAAGGACTCTTGCTCGTCAAATTCTAGGTTATTAATGTTCAAAGTAGACAAGCTTTCTAGTTTGGTTGAAGTGATTTTTCTTTCGTGGCTCAAAGAGAGCATGGGGAAGAAGCAATAGACTTGATAGAAGGGCGAGGCCCCGCTCAGCTCCCATGTCCGCCAATACCTTCAATTAAAGTTTAGACTAATGGGTTATGCCCAACTTATTAATTGCTTCACATTATACATGTAAGACTTCTTCTCGCCCAATACTCTCACATGTGCAACTTAACAAATCTTTGGCTCACTTGTGAGCCTCCTACTTTTGGCCCACTGTCTCTTTATCCAAATATCCTTCCACACCGACAATATCTCAAACTCGAATATCCCCCTTAGCCAAAGGAACAACATATGCTCTTCATAGTATATATCAATCGTCTTAGCCCAACCAAGTTTTCCGAGAAGTTAGGAGACACTATCTGCCACCTAAATTGGGGAGTTACGTTCGAGATACTTTCTTCAAGATATTCGTCAGTTGCCAATTCACATATGTTGAGCCCAGCCCATCCAACCCAATGACTCTAATGCCAATGGTTTAGTTGTGGAGATTATTAGGAAGTTCAAGTTCGAGTTCGTCAATATATTCGATTGGATTTACTTTCATTGAAAAGTTTGAGTGGTGAGTTATAAATCAATTAAATTAATCTTTTCACATCACACCGCATATCTCATAAGATATTTTTTTTCCGAGCAGTCTCAAGACATATACCTTGACAATATGGTAAGTAACATTTTTTGATTGAGAAATACAGATTAAGACTTGACAAGTCGACTATGGATATTTGCTACTTAAACCATTGAAAAGTTCAATGATGTAGGCTCGGCTTTGGTTGACTACCTATGGAGGTGACAGTCATGTCCATGAATTTATTGCCACAAATGAATCAAGATTTAACCCTTGCTGACCAGTAGAGGTGTTAAAATGGGTCATAAACTTATATTATGACTTACTTTTAGTTAAATGGGTCAAATATAAGTCAAGTAAAAGTTAAATATGGGTCAAGTAAAAATTAAATATGGATCAAATATGGGTCAAGTGAAAGTTAAATATGAGTCAAATATGGGTTGAGTGAGTTATTAGGTAGACCAATCATCTCTCTCATTCCATCCCTCTTCTCTATGCGTTGTTGACATTCGTTGCCGATTCCACCATCACGCCGCCGCCACCATCGCCGATCCCAAGTTTGTCGTCGCCGGTTGGAGCTCAGCTTGGATCTGGGTAGGTCAGCCTCGAACTCGCTGGCCGCAACAGAGCTTGCGGCTTGCTAGATCTGGGCAAGTCAAGCTCAGTGACCTCGGCGGAGCTTAGATCGGCCAAGCCTTGAGTTCGTCGGCCTTGGTCGAGTTCGGGCTCGCTGGCTTGCTTCTTGGCCAGTCGCCATTGGGCAACACCAGTAGAGGAAAAGGGGGAAGAAGAAGGAAGAAGAAAGAAAAGAAAAGAAAAGAAAGGGAAAATAAAAAGAAAAAGAAAAAAGAAAGAAAGAAAGAAAAAAAAAAAATCAATTTTAAAAATCAATTTTTTAAAAAATAATTTTTTTAAAAAAATTATTTTCCAAAAAATATTTCAATTTAGAGGTATCCACATTTTTTTTTTTTATTTACTAATTTTTTATTATTTAATTTACTTTATAAATTTGATGTGAAATTTTTATTCAAATAATTTATATGTGAAAAGTTTAAATGGACTAAATAAATGGGAGTAGATTTTCTTAAATAAAATAAAATAAAATATTAATATGGGTTGGGTATGGGTTAGGTTGGGTATGGGTCATCAAATTTACATTGCTTGAAAATGGGTCAAAACGGGTTAAATGGATCAATATGGGTCGGACCATTTTCGACCCGACCCAAACCCGACCCACCCATTTGACACCCCTACTGACCGGGCACCATTTGTAGAATAGATTAGGTGTGCTACTAGCTTCCCATTGGTTAAGACTTATGAAAACATGCGTTAATCTTTGGACTCTTTACTGCAAATTGAACCAATCAAGGTTGAGCAATCATGCAACTCCACACAAGTTAAGATTTATTTAGTACACGAATTTCATAAGTGCATACCTGAAACATTAAATTTGCTGATCGACCTAAAAATATACTACATATTAAGATAAAGTCCATAAATTAAGATTACATGTAAGTGGCCGATGAACCTATAAAAAATTGTAAAAGGAAATATCGTCAAAAAGATAATTTAAGAGTAGATGCATGAAATGACAAAAATAATTTATGTACATAGCCTTCAAGAAAATGGATGTGAAGGGTTTATTCTCGTTATAATTCATAATCTTTGCCACATGTACAAGATCTCAAAAGATGTCCTCGTCTTATTTGATCTTCAGCAACCGTTATCATTCACTTATGCAGATAAAATAAATTAAGACTCGTCAAAAGAATAGGCCATCACCATCCCAAGAAAAAAATTATATATAATAAACAATCCACGTCATTTTAACAGATGAAAACTTTAGTACCTCTTTGGCATAATTGGAATTATTCTCTAAGAAAACCTAAAATCACTTCTTCAAGTCGAGGCTTGACAAAGCAGAGTCGAGAACTTTTCCATTTTAATAACCCTTTCGTTGGGACCCAGGGAGCCAAAGCGGGGATATGGATTTGGTCAGTCCTTTGACCACGTATAAGCAAAAAACCGCAAGGCGTGGGCTGGAGAATCAATCTCACACGACCAGGTCAATCCTCTCGAAGCTAAGTGTGCATAATGTTCTTGTTCCTTGTCTTAATGGGCATAATACGTAAGCTTTGCACACGGATTCTTGTATGACAAGATCTCTCTTAGGCCAAGTCCAACCATAAACTAGGGATTAAGTCTCTCTCTTCCCAAATCCTATAAGTACGCAGATAAGCAGTCCATAAGCTCACAGCAAAAGCAGCCTGGAAATCACAATCATTTGCGGAAGAGTTACTCATAATCTTAGTGCAATTTCTAGGATTCACAGCCGACCATGGCCTTAGGTAGCCTCAGCCTCCTCCGAGCACTTCTCTTCTTGTCCCTCACAGCCTCGGCTCTCTCGATGCGTCCCTACAAGAATGGCCTCTCGCCACACTTCTACGACTATGTCTGCCCTCAGGCCTTGCCCACCATCAAGCATGTTGTCGAGGCGGCGGTGCAGCAAGAGCGACGCATGGGTGCTTCCCTGCTGCGCTTGCACTTCCACGACTGTTTCGTCAATGTAAGACATATACAGCTAAATTTCACATTAATTTGTTGTTCTAAAAAATAATGATTATTATTTAGCAGTGTACAATAATGGCTAAACATTATTTTTGTTTGGGCGTTGAATGATGCAGGGTTGTGATGGGTCGATACTTTTGGATCCAACCCCGACCATCGACAGCGAAAAGCTTGCGTTTCCTAATAACAATTCAGCTAGAGGATTCGAAGTGATAGACCAAATTAAGGCGGAGGTCGACAGAGTATGTGGACGTCCGGTGGTATCTTGTGCAGACATCTTGGCCGTCACCGCCCGGGACTCCGTTGTTGCAGTACGTCTAGTTTTACTATGTCCCTTGATGACCCTTAATAAGCAAATCTGACTTTACACTCTCCACAAGTTTAGTTGATTTTTTTGTGCCTTGGGACAATGCCAATCTGAATTAGGCATGACACTTCTTTCAATTCCAGTTAGGAGGGCCTTCGTGGAAAGTACAACTTGGACGAAGAGACTCAACCACGGCTAGCAGGACGACGGCAAACAGCGACATTCCTGCACCAAACATGGACTTACCCGCCTTAGTTAGCAATTTCGAGAGACAAGGTCTTAAGGTCAAGGACTTGGTCGCGCTGAGCGGTGCTCACACAATTGGCTTTGCACAGTGCTTTACTTTCAGGAACAGGATATTCAATGACAGCAATATCGACCAGGCATTGGCGAAGAATCTCCAGTCCTACTGCCCGCGCACAGGAAGCGACGCTAACCTCGCAAGTTTAGATCCCACACCGGCGCGTTTCGACACATTGTACTACAATAACCTGTTGACCCAGAAGGGCCTTCTTCACTCTGATCAGGCACTGTCAACTGGTGAATCCACGCTCGAGCTAGTGAAGAGTTATAGCTACAATTATGAAGCGTTTTGGAAGGATTTCGCTAAATCAATGATCAGAATGGGAAACATCAAGCCATTGATTGGAAACCAAGGTCAAATCCGCTTGAACTGCCGGAGAGTGAATTGAAATCAGAATAGTTTGAAGCCACTGATTCCATTAAATTATGCTGAGTTATCATGATTTTTTTATTTTTACTTGTTTGTCGAAAGTGTACCATTGTATTCTTTGCTGTCATTAGTTCATTCTTCAGAACAACATTTCCCTGAGAATGTACCTTTGTGCCTCGGTAATAAAGTTGTAAGTGTAAATTGGAGTTTCTCCTTAGAACCAAGTTTACTTCTCTTCAAAACAAAGTGCTCTTTATCTAATAATCTAACGTATGTTAATATGCTCTAATTCGTAGAGCGAGTGATATGCCAGCTGATGTACATACCGAACATATGCAAACTGATGCAGCGTAAGAAGAATATATGCAAGTCTACATGCAAATGATAGGTCACTGTCAACCATGATGCAACCAGGTTTCCCTTGGATGCTATTGAGGACCATTTATCAGGATACATTCTTAGCCCTGAAACAGTAGTACTAACTCAAGAACTGTGACAGGATCTCGAATTTAAAGAATTTCGATCGAAGTAAGGCTCGTCAGGGATGGTCCAAACCACTTCTTAATCTTTTCTTGCAATGACATAACGCGAACTATCATCGGCCCATGACTTTGTGACGAGCAGTGATCTATGTTGGATATAAGCTATTGGAGGATAAATATGTAATGCTATCTATTGTAACCAGAAAAATAATAATTTTGAGAAAGGGATAACGACTTTAATAATGACAAAGTCAATGAGTAATTATATTGAAAGTGAATCTTCTCAACAAGTGAAGAGTCCTCCAATGTAAACCAAATATGGATTAGCAAAATTGGTGTAAAGTTGTAACAAAATTAAACGGGAGATGTAGTGTGACTAAGAGAATATTCTTAAGGTGATTAGTTCTTGTCAATTGTGCTAAGCAGCTTCACGAACTATGCTTCCCACAATATAACACTTTGAACTTGTTTGGATTAGCACTATGCAAACGAGACTCTATCGAAAATATTGGGTATAGAGATTTTGTGTGATAGAGTTACAAGAGTTTTATGTCTATCTCAAAAGAAATATATTGAGAAGATTGTAGCATGTTTTAACATGCAGTTAGCGAAATCTGTAAGTACACCTTTAACAAACCACTTTAAACTTTCAGATAAATTATCACCGCAAACTGAGGAGAAGGAGGAGCATATGTCTTGTGCTCCTTATTCTAGTGCCATGGGTAGTATTATGTATGCTATGGTATGCAATAGGCTTGATATTTCACAAGCTGTGAGTGTAGTTAGTCGCTACATGAAGCATCCTAGTAAAGCTCATTGGGAAGCTGTGAAGTGGATCCTCAAATATTTGAAAGGGATGGCAGATGTGGGTATAGTATATCGGAGGAATAGTAATAGTAGTGAAACCACTGGTTATGTGGATTTAGATCATGCCGGTAACTTGGATGATCGCAGGTCTTTAGCAGGGTACGTGTTTACACTAGCATGTGGTGTAGTGAGTTGGAAAGCATCCTTACAGGATTATGTTGCCTTGTCTTCAACTGAGGTAGAGTACATGGCACTAAACTTTATAACTAAGGAGGTGATATGGTTACGAAGTTTGCTCTTGGACTTTGGGCTTAATTAGAAAAGTGTTGATATACATTGTGATAACCAAGGTGCAATATATTTGACATATAATCCAATTTATCACAAGCAAACGAAATATATCGATATCAAGTACCACTTCATTCGAGATGTCTTAGCAAATGATAATGTTATTATGAAAAAGATTGCTATGACAGAAAACCCGGCAGATATGATGACCAAGTATGTTCCTTTGGCGAAGCTCAAGCTTTGCTTGAGCATAATTGGTTTATGTGGAGAGTGAGTGTCCATGTCGGTACGTTGGGAGAGCAGCATGAATGACGAGCACTATAAATTGGCTTCAAACATCGAGCTAAGATGGAGAATAGTTAAATTATGTCTTAAGTTTGAATTTTCACGAACTTGATTCATAGAAAGATTTTAATTTGATTGAAATATTTCCTATTTTAATAAAATTTGGTTTTCTTGTCCTTTATAAGATTCCAAGTTTGACTAGGATTACTTTTGCACAAATGGACAAAAACAAGGGTTTCCTCTTTTATCTATAGAAGAAACCTAGTAGTGCTTGGTTTACATATATAAAAAGCAAAGGTTTCTTCAGCGTATATGAGAGAGAGCTCTGCACAAGAATAGAAACTAAGCCAAGAAGCTGCAGTTGCCATACGAAACATACAAGATATAATAGAGTTTTTGTTTTTCGTATGTATGTGAGCGAATTGCAGGGGCTTGAACATTCGGTGATTTTGTGCTGTGAGTTTATATTTTTTATTTGTAAACACTTCAGGTTTGGGTTTAAATCTAGGTTTGGGAACACTCGAGTGTGTAAGTGATTATAACTCTGATTCTCCGATTATAGTGGATTATTTGCTGCTGGCTCTCCCCGTGATATAGGTACCAATACTCGGACTGAACCACGTAAATTTCTAGTGTCCTTATTATTTTTCGTGTTGACGTAAATTGTAAGATCCCGTCATTTTCGTGTATTATTATTATTTTTTCAACAATTATAACGAAGGCCACCGGAGATCCTGTTTCAACATCACCAGGAGCATCTTCTCCCAGTTCATCCTCTGTAGCATGCTCCTGCGCTTTGCTATTGCTAGAAAAGAAGAAACCGATGATCCCGACTTGATGCACGGCGCTGCTCTTTAATTGTCGAGCACCTCCATGAACTAGTAAACTAATGATAGCGTGCAGGAAAACCCATTTATCTATGACTGACGATGGGCTTCCAAAGTTGGCTGCTCTCACGTGAGTTTGGAGTTTGAGATTCGTTCTTCTTTGTTCTGCACGAGTTGTCTAATTTGGAGCCAAACAACTTTTAACCATTAATGACGTGAGTTATAAAAACGATTAACTCAGCACCTGTGTGTACATGAAACCATGTGTTCATGGATTGGCTTCACAGTCACAACCACTCTCCCACGAAAAGTCTGCAATATAAAATCTAGAAACTCTTATTCATACTATAAACCCAAAGTGGTAGTGCGTTCTTTCTTCCATTTGGTAGGAGACCAATCTAACGAATGAACATAATCACATTGACAAAATTGATGCAATAGAAAACTTCCATGCCTAAGACTAATTAGACCTTACAGGACCGATTCAATTTTTTTTAAGTTGAAAAATTAATTAGGTCATGAGTTTGCACCCGCATTCTTTTATGACAAGATCTCCTTTGGCCGAGTCCAAGGAAACATAAAGTCTCTCCCCCCCCCCTTCTCTCTCCCCAATTCGTATAAATACGGAAGTGGGAAATCCGAAAACTCAAAAAGCAAGCTTGAAAGCACCATCGATTGAAGCAGAATTACTCAATAGTCTTGCTCCAATCCTTGCTACCTCCGAAAGCCAAACATGGTTTTAAGTAGCCTCAGCCTCTTCCGAGCACTTCTCTTCTTGTCTCTCGCATCCTCAGTTTTCTCGATGCGGCCCTACAAGGAAGGCCTCACGCCGTACTTCTATGACTACGTTTGCCCTCAAGCCTTGCCCGCCATCAAACGAGTCGTTGAGGCGGCGGTGCAACAAGAGCGACGCATGGGCGCTTCCTTACTCCGTTTGCACTTCCACGACTGCCTCGTTAACGTACGACACGTTCGCAATACTCCTGAGTTTGCATTGGTTATCTAGCAGCCCGTACACATTTGCTAACTTGATTCCTTTTTTGTCAACGTCATAATGTAGGGTTGCGATGCTTCAATACTTTTGGATCCGACCCCTACCATTGACAGCGAAAAGCTCGCAGGCCCGAATAACAATTCGGCTAGAGGGTTCGAAGTGATCGATCAAATTAAGGCAGAGGTCGACAAAGCTTGTGGATACTCACTTGTATCATGTGCTGACATCTTGGCCGTTGCAGCCCGTGACTCAGTAGTTGCGGTAAGTCTTTTCTTAATGCCAGAAATGATGCCTTCATTTAAGCAAAATTACAGTGCAGACAAATAAAAGAGTCTCCAGCAAATTGAACAGGCTATGCGTGGAATCACAAAGCTGAATTTGAACTTAAAAGGTTGCTTTCATATTTCAGCTGGGAGGGCCTTCATGGGAAGTACAACTTGGAAGGAGGGACTCGACCACGGCGAGTAGGAAAACCGCCAACACTGACCTTCCCGCGCCAAACATGGACTTGCCTGCACTGATCAGCACGTTCCAAAAGCAAGGTCTTGACACTGGGGACTTGGTCTCGCTGAGCGGTGCGCACACGATAGGATTTGCGCAATGCTTCACTTTTAGGAACCGCACATACAACGACACCAACATCGCCACTGATTTCTCCAGGAGCCTCCGGTCTTTGTGCCCGCCTACTAAAGAGGATGGTAACCTCGCCAGTTTGGATCCTTCGCCGGCTCAATTCGATGCATTGTACTTCCATAATCTGTTGGCGCAGAAGGGGGTTCTTCACTCTGATCAGGCACTTTACAGCGGTGGGTCAACGAATAAGCTGGTGAAAGCTTACAGTGATGATGTGGAATCCTTTTGGGATGATTTTGCGAAGTCAATGGTTAAGATGGGAAACATAAAGCCGTTGATCGGAAACCAGGGCCAGATTCGCTTGAATTGCCGGATGGTGAACTGAAGTGGCAGTTTGTTCAAATCGTACATTCTTAATTTTCTATTGAGGGTAATGTTTTGCTCTGGTTCTTCGTTTCTTTCCCATGTATTGTTAAATAATTGTATTAAGAAACATTCTTGTAATTGTTCTCTGACCAATCAATGAAGTTTTAAGCTCAGTGGACGTAAGTATACCTTAAAATATTAGTCAAACATCTTTTCAAGATCGAGCGTACCAGCGAATTAATATGGATAAAGGACTTCAACTCATTCAAGCATCTTTGGAACGCACTCTGATCCAATCTTTGATTTCTTCCATTGTTTGTTATAGACTACAACGTAAGTCTTTGAAGGACTCTTGCTCGTAAATTTCTAGATTATAATTGTTTATAAGGCCCTGCATGGTAACACTCCCGGGAACAGAAACGCGTTTGGTAAATTTTTTGTTTCCGGGAACAAATTTGTTCCTCGGAACAGATTTGGAGTAGAAATCAGAAACAAGAAAAAGTTGTTTCTTGTTTCCGGGAACAATTTTAAGAAACACTTTTTTTTTTCCTTTCTTTTTTTTTTCTTTCTTTTTCTTCTTCTTCTTCCTCTTCCTCTTCCTCTTCCTCCTCCCACCCCTCAGCCGCCCCATTGCCGCCCCATCGTCGCCGCCGGGCAAGGTCCGGCGAACTCGCCGGCGCCTTGCCAGGCCAGGGCGAGGTCCGGCAAGCTCGCCGGAGCCTTGCCCGGCCACCGGCGAGGCTCGGCCTCGCAGATTTGGGCGAGGCCGGGCGAGGCTTGGCCTCGCAGATCTAGGCGAGGTTGAGCCTCGCCCAGGCGGCGCGAGGTCGTGTGAGGCCGGGCGAGCCTCGCCTCACCCAGATCTGGGGAGGCGAGCCTCGCAGGGCCACCGGCGAGGCTCGGCCTCGCAGATCTGGGCGAGGCCAAGCCTCATCGGTGGCGGCCAACGCGAGGCTCGAGTCTTGCCGGTGGCGGTTGGCGCGAGGCTCAACCGGCGAGGCTCGAGCCTTGTAGGTGGCGGCTGCGTGAGGCTCGGCCTCGCCCGGATCTACGAGGCCGAGCCTCGCCGGTGGCCCTGCGAGGCTTCGGCGAGCTCACCGGAGCCTCGCCGGTGGCAGCCAACAAAAAGAAGGGAGAAAAAAAAAGAAAAAGAAAAAGAAAATTAAAAAAATCAGAAGATTGGAAATTTTTACCAAACGTGTTTCTGTTCCGGAGTAAAAATTTTGAACCGTTATCAAACACCCTCAAATGCTCAGAAACAGTTCCAGGGAACAGAAATAAGAAAAAACATTTCTGAGCAAAAAATGTTCCCGGGAACAGAAACGTTGCCATGCGGACCCTAAGTCATCAGACATATGTGATGAGGAAAACAACAGTAATTTTCATTGCATAGCGTGAAAGATAAGTGCTTATAAAGAAGAAAAGCTTTCTAGTTTGGTTGAAGTAATCTTTTGTTTCTTGGCTCAGAAAGAGCATGGGGAAGAAGCAATAGACTTGATAAAGGGCGACACCCCACTCCGCCCCATGTCCGCCAACATCTTTACTAAAAAGTTTAAACTAATGGATTATACCCAATTACGATATATTAATTACTTCACGTGAGACTTCTTTTCTCCCAATTCCTTTGCACTTGCAACTCAACAAATCTTCGGCTCATGTGTGAGCCTCCTACTTTTGGCCCGCTTTCTCTTAATCCAAATATCCTTCCGCACCAATGGTATCCCAATTGTCTTAGTGTAGCCAAGTTTCGTGAGAAGCTAGGAGACACCATTTGTCACCCAAATTGGGGAGTTACATCCGAGATTCTTTCTCAAGATATTTGTTAGTTGCCAATCCACACATGTTCGGCCTAGCCCATCCAACCCGATGACTCTAATACCAATGGTTTGGTCGTGGAGATTAGGGGTGTCAAGAACCGAACTAAAATCAAAATCGAATTGAGCTGAATTGAAATTTTTCATGCATTTTTGGTTCAGTTTAGTTTTGGTTCGATTAACCGAAAAATAATTGTTAAGTTTTCCAGTTCAGTTCGATGAACCGAAATTCTCAACAAAAATTAAACAATCTCTCTTTATCACCTCTTTTTCACTTTAGTTCTAATAAGCAAAGAAAAACTAGGAAAATCGAAAAACCGAATCGAACCAAGATGAATTGGATTTTCTATTCAGTTCATATTCGGTTTGGGACGGATTTGATATCATACATTATCAGTTTGGTTCGGTTTTTGAGAAAAACCAAACCAAATCGAACCGCTTACACCTCTGGAGATCACTAAGAGGGAATTCAAGTCTAAACTTATTAACATTCGATTGAACTCACTTTCATTTAAAGTTTAAGCAATGTTTATAGTGAATTAAATTATTCTTCTCACATCACACCACATTTCTCATATGATATTTTTTCTCCTAGCAATCTCAGTCGTGTACCTAGACAGCATAGTAAGTAACAGATATATACATATATATTTTTATCGAGAAATACAAATTAAGACTTGACAAGTCCAATGTAGATATTGCTACTAAAACCATTGAAAAGTTCAACGATGTAGGCTCGGCTCAGGTCAACTACATATGGAGGATAACGGGCCGGGGGCAGGCCGGCCCAGCCTCTTCCTTCTTTCCCTTCCTCTTGACTCGGCCCTCTCTTCCTCGTCTCCTCTTTCACGCTAGAGACAAACAGGGAGTTAGAAGGACAGCTGAACGACAGCCGAAGGACAAAGGACAGAGATAGGCGCGAGCATCGCACCAGCATTGGTGGTCGAGGACAGACCGGCGGCAACAGCTGGCGTGGCAGGAAGCCACGCTCGCCGGTGCCCTTTTTCCGGGTAAGTCTTTTGTGTTCAGACTCCCTTTTAACCCGAGGATCCCGTCTTGACGACGCCAGGGTGGCTAGGCATGGAATTAAGATATTCATCAAATGCCAATCTACATATGTTGAGCCTAGCATGTCCAACCCAACGACTTTGATACCAATGATTTGGTTGCAGAGATGGCTATGAAGGAATTCAAAGTACAAGCTTGTCAACATATTCAGTTAGATGTATTTTCATTTAAAACTTTAAGTAATAAGTTATATATCAATTAGGTCTCTTCATATCACACCACATTTTGCATATGTTTTTCTTTGCCTGGCAATCTCAGAGGGTACCTTGACATCATTATAAGTAACATTTTATAGCGAGAAAGACAGATAAAGACTTTTCTTTTGGTCAAAACAGTATAAGAATTGACAAATAGACTATAGATATTGCTTGTTAAATCACTTGAAAATTTCAATGATGTAGGCTCAGCTCTGGTTGACTGCATATGGAGGATAACTGTCACGTCCATGAATTTATTGCCACAGAAGAGTCAAGACTTAACCCTTATTGACCAGCACAATTTGTAGAATAAATTAGGTGTGCTACTAGCTTCCCATTGGTTAAAGACTTATGAAAACATGCGTTAATCTTTGGACTCGTTCCTGCAAATTGAACCCATCAAGGTTGAGCAATCATGCAACTCCACACTGAAACGTTAAATTGGCCGATCGGCCTATAAACTACTACATATTAAGATAAATTCTATAAAAATCAGATTACATGTAAATCGCTGATGAACCTATAACAATTTTTTAAAAGAAATATCGTCAAAAATAAAATTTTAGTGTAGATACATGAATTGGAAAAAATAATTTATGTACATGGACTTAAAGAAATTGGATGTGAAGGATTTATTACCATCATAATTCATAATCTTTGGCACGTGTAAGATCTCGAGGGATGTCCTCGTCTTATTTGATGTTTAGCATATGACGTCATTCACCTATGCTGGTAACATAAATTAAGACTCATCAAAAGAATAGACAATCACCATCCCAAGAAAAATTTATATATAATGAATAATCTACATCATTTTGGCCGATAAAAACTTTAATAACTATGTAGCATAACTGGAATTATTCTCTAAGAAAACCTAAAATCACTTCTTCAAGTCGAGGGTGGACCAAGTAGAATCCAGAACTTTTCCGTTGTAATAATTTTTTTCCTTTTGGTGGGACCCAGAGAGCCAAAGCCAGGATATGGATTAGGTCAGTCCTTTGACCACGTATAAGCGATAAACCGCGAGGCGTGGGCTGGAGAATCGATCTTACACGACCAGGTCAATACATTCGAAGCTGAGCATGCATAATGTTCTTGTTCCTTGTCTTGATGGGCATAATACGTAAGCTTTGCACAGGGATTTTTGTATGACAAGATCTCTCTAAGGCCAAGTCCAACCATAAACTAAGGATTAAGTCTCTCTCTTTCTCTCTCTTCCCAAATCCTATAAGTACACAAATGAGCAGTCCATAAGCTCACAGCAAAAGCAGCCTGGAAATCACCATCATTTGCGGGAAAGTTACTCATAATCTTAGTGCAATTTCTAGGATTCACAGCCGATTATGGCCTTTGGTAGCCACAGCCTCTTCCGAGCACTTCTCTTCTTGTCCCTAACAGCCTCCGCTCTCTCAACCCGTCCCTACAAGAACGGCCTCTCGCCACACTTCTACGATTATGTCTGCCCTCAAGCCTTGCCCACCATCAAGCGCGTCGTCGAGGCGGCAGTGCAGCAAGAGCGACGCATGGGCGCATCCTTGCTGCGCTTGCACTTCCACGACTGTTTCGTCAATGTAAGACATATACAGCTAAATTTCACATTAATTTGTTGTTCTCAAAAATAGTGATTAGTATTTAGCAGTGCACAATATTTGCTAAACTTTATGTATGTTTGGGCGTTGAATGATGCAGGGTTGTGATGGATCGATACTTTTGGATCCAACCCCGACCATCGACAGCGAAAAACTTGCATTTCCTAATAACAATTCAGCTAGAGGATTTGAAGTGATCGACCAAATTAAGGCAGAGGTCGACAGAGTATGTGGACGTCCAGTGGTATCTTGTGCGGACATCTTGGCCATCACCGCTCGTGACTCCGTTGTTGCGGTACGTCTAGTTTTACTATGTCCCATGATGACTCTTAATTAGCAAATCTGAATGGAGACACATCATAACCTTAGTTGATTTTATATGTGCCTTAAGACATTGCCAATCTGAATTAGGCGTTATACTTCTTTATTTTTCAGTTAGGAGGGCCTTCATGGAAAGTACGACTCGGAAGAAGAGACTCGACGACAGCGAGCAGGACAACAGCAAACAGCGACATTCCTGCACCGAACATGGACTTACCCGCCTTAATTAACAATTTCAAGGGACAAGGTCTTAAGGTCAAGGACTTGGTCGCGCTGAGCGGCGCTCACACGATCGGCTTTGCACAGTGCCGTATTTTCAGGGACAGGATATACAATGACAGCAACATCAACCATGCTTTCGCGAAGAACCTCCAGTCCTCCTGCCCACGCATGGGAAGTGATGGAAACCTTGCCAGTTTAGATCCAACGCCAGCGCATTTCGACACACGGTACTACAATAACCTGTTGAGCCAGAAGGGCCTTCTTCACTCTGATCAAGCACTTTCAACTGATGAATCCACACTAAAGCTAGCGAAGAGTTATAGCTACGATTATGATGCATTCTGGAAGGATTTTGCTAAATCGATGGTCAGAATGGGAAACATCAAGCCATTGATCGGCAACCAAGGTCAAATCCGCCTGAACTGCCGAAGAGTGAATTGAATTCAGAATGGTTTGAAGCCACTGATTTTATTAGATTATGCCAAGTTGTCATGATTTTTTTATTTTTACCTGATTGTGGAAAGTGTACCATTGTATTCTTTGCTGTCATTAGTTCATTCTTCAGAACAACATTTTCCTGAGACTGTACCTTTGTGCCTTGGTAATGAAGTTGTGCGTATAAATTGGAGTTTCTCCTTAGAACCAAGTTTACTTTTCTTCTGGACAAAGTACTCTTCATTTGCTTATTTAACATATATTAATAATGTCTAATACGTAGAGCGAGTGACATGCTAGCTGACGGACATACCGAACATATGCAAACCGATGCTGCGTAAAAAGAATATGTGCAAGTCTACAAGCAAATGATAGGCCACTTTCGACCATGAAGCAAATACGTTTCCCTTAGATGCTATTGAGGACAATTTAAGAGGATACGCTCATAGCCGTGAAACAGTAGTATTAACTCAAGAACTGTGATAGGATCTCGAATGATTCATACTATTTTGGATGTTTTAAACAATTTGGATCGGAGTAAGGCTCGTTATGGCAGTTCAAACCACTTCTTAATCCTTTCTTGCAGCCTTATCATCAGCCATCCATATGACATAACGCGAACTATCATCGGCCCATGACTTTGTGACAAGCAGTGATCTATGTTAGATATAACCTATTGGAGGAAAAATACGAAATACTATTTGTTTTATATAGAAAGTAATAATTCTAAGAAAGAGATGATAACTTTATTAATGACAAAATCAATGAGTAAATATATATAATAAAACTTCTCAACAAGTGAAGAGTCCACCAATGTAAACCAAATGTAGACTCGCAAAACTGCTATGAAATTGTAATAAAATTAAACAGTAGGTGAGGTACAACTAACCATGTCTTCTTAAGTTGTTTGGTTCCTGCCAATTGAAAAAGTGTTTCTAATAATTGTCAAATGACACAATGGGAACCAATTCATTTAGTAGTACGACAAGTCAATCACTAAAATAGGATGTTGTGATCGAAATGAAAGTTACACAAGGTCAAAAAGATAAGCTTTGCCTATTTGCGTGTGAGTCATACCATTATCTCACAATTAATTAGCCTTTTCAACTGGCTCTCAAGTATAAAAGGATTAAACTCTCAAATCACGGTGATGAAATAGCAAAAGAAGAGTGCTTTTGAAGTAGTGTTTTTGGCAAACTCATCCTTGTCAGCCTAAATAGGATTTTTATAAACTCATTGAGTTGTTGCATACTCACCTTAATGATTTTCCCATTTGCCTTGAATCATGTTATCGTATCGGATCGGGCATGTAATTGGCCATCACTTGGAATATATTATTAAAAGATCGACAATCTCCAATGAAATGAATATAGCCAAACTATTGCATTGTGTTTACTTTATAAATTGTAGACCCGAGCGTAGAGTCCCGATTAGTGACTTTGAATAAGAGCAATATGCATGTAGTTTGATGAGATTCGAGCAAGTGACCTCTCAAATCCAAAGCTAAAATATTCCCTTATACTCCATCCAATTATGCCAACCTTGTGAGTTTGATTTTGCTCTTATTAAGACATTGTCTTCCGTGAAAATTGCAGTCTCATTATCACTGAGGTAAATAAAGGTAATCTACTTAATTACAAATAAAATATACATGTACATCGGACTATCCAAAAAAATTAAAATAAAAGACTTAACCAAATAGATGAATTGTCTTTAATACGTTAAGCAAGCAAGTAAAATGGCTTTTGACAAAAAAATAAAATAAAAAGGGATGTGCTCTAATCCCGTGGAATTTTACAAAGGCAATGATATTCCTATTTTAGGGAATTACTATTGCTAACGCCATTTTTTTAGAAAATTATCCAAAAAGTCTTAAACCTATTGCATTCAATTTAGTCATAAATCTTTCAATTCTACCAATTCAATCCTAAACCTTTTCATTTCTTGCCAATTGAGTCAATCTAGCTAATTTTTGTCGAAAAATGCTGACGTGGCATTTTTAAATAATATTTTAATAATATTTTGAATTTCTTATGATTTTTTCTTTTCTTTTTCTTACGTATTTTGCTTTTTTCGGGGGATTTGAGATATGGCCGGCAACCCTTGTTGACTCTTGGCAAGGGCCACGACGCCCTCGTCGGCGAAAGCGCACTCGAGCCCTTAACTAGAAATGGCAAAGGCCGTAACGCCCTCGCCATTTATGGGCGAGGACTCATGCGCCCTCACTTTCGCTGGCAAGGGCATCACGATTCTCACCATTTCTGGGTGAAGGCTCATGCATCCTCGCTTTCGCCGGCAAGGGCATTGCAGCCCTCACCCATAGCCAATGAGGGTTGATCGACCCTCACCTTTGGCTAGTGAGGTTGCCTGGCAACCCTTGCTGACCAGATCCCGAATCCCTCCCCCACCCCAAAAAAAGTATAAAAAAGAACCATAAAAAATTCAAAATATTATTAAAAAAGGCCATGTGCCGGTCCATCCACGTCAAGCATTTTCTAGCCAAAATTAGCCAAATAGACTCAATTGGCAAGAAGTTAAAAGGTTTATGAAAGAATTGACAAAATTGAAAGATTTAGGATTGAATTGGCAAAAATGCAAAAGGTTTAGGACTTTTTGGACAAAATTTTCCCATTTTTTTAGGTTGAATATCCCAATAGGCCATGACCATTCCAACTTTTTCCTTGCGAAAAAGAAAAGCCAAATAAAAATTATTTAGGAGACTCCAAAATTAAATGTTCTGTGCTAAATACTTCTCAATTAACATGGTATTATTTGTAGACCTAATCAATGGACGATCTTATACCGACCTAAAAATCATTGTCTAAGCTGACTTATGATTAAGGCTCCATTTGTCTCGTGAAAAATGTAGTCTTTTTGAAAAATATTTTCTAGGAAGTCATTTTCCTAGAAAATATAATTATTTTCCGATGATCAACTAAAACCTGAAAATGAAGTGCTGCTATTCGATAAGGAAAATATTTTCCTTCATACATTATTTTTTAATATTTATTTTTTAAATCTATTTTTAATTATGTTTACATTTTAAAAAATCGTTTTAAAATTTTTTTCATCTCTTTCTTCATTTGGCCGGTCACCAACCATGGCGGCGGCTAGCCGTATGCAAGCTGGAGGCAAGCAAGCTAGAGCCTTGCCATAGGCTTGCGAGGCTCCAGCTTGCCAAATCCAAGCAAAGTCGAGCTTCGCCTGACACCAGCGAGCTCGGGCCTTGCCAAATTTACTGACCTGGGCAGGGCCCGAGCCTCGCTAGATCTGACAACATGGGTGGGGCCCAAGTCTCGCCCGAGGTCGTTGGAGGTCAGTGAACCTCGGGCAACCTCGAGGTGAGGCTTGAGCTCCGAGCGGGGTTCAAGCCTCGCCCGTGGTTTGCCAACCTTTGGCGACCTCGGGCAAGGTTCAAGCTCCACCAAGGTTGCCGGATTTGGCAGGGCCAAGGCTCAACCTTGCCAGTGTTGGACTAGCTCGGCCTCGCTTGATTAGGCGAGGTTGCGGCTCAACCTTGTTGGGATCTAGCGAGCTGGAGCCTCGCCGGCCTTTGGCGAGGCTCCAACTCACCTGCAGCTAGTTGCTGGCCGCCGTTATGGCCAACAACTAGCCAAATGAAGAAGGAGATGAAAAAAGAGAAGGAAAAAAATAAAAAGAAAAAGATTAAAAAAAATTGAAATATCGATCTTTTAGAAAAATGAAAAAAAGAAAAAGAAAAAAATGTTTGGTAAAAGAAAGTGAGGTGAAGGAAGGTGTGGAAAATGTTTTCTCTTTCTCAAAAGTGAAAAACATTTTTTTCTATTTTAGAAGGCTTTTTTTCTTTGATGGAAAATACTTTCTTTAATCAATTCATTTTTTGTGAAATGAACATTGAAAAATTCAGAAAATATTTTTCTAAAAGTTATTTTCCGTGAAACAAACGGAGCGTAAAAAAAATATTAAATTTTCTCTTTGGAACGATGGTCCAGGCGGGCTCAAGCCAGCCTATTTGGTAAGGCTTATGATCAAGAAGGAAAATGGTTGCTAGACCCGCCGAAATTGTGCTTCAAGCCCTTTTGGTGTGGGGTGTAATGTGTGACGAAGTCCCTGATCAGACCTAGTTTGGGGGTGTTGTTAAAGTTTTGAAGTGGAACAAACTAGCCTGCTTTGTTTAAAGGTAGGGTGTGCGGTCGAGATCACGGCCCTGGCCGTACAGGTATAGCTTTTCAAGGTGATATAACGTTAATTTAAGAAATTGTAGAATCATTAACATGGAAAAACAAAAGTTGGAGGGTCTGGATAAAAAATTTAAATAGTTAGGCACAAAATTTTAAGAGTTTCTCATAATATTTGGTCATTAATCTTTAAGCCTCACTTATTGATCTAGTGAGCACAGATATATTGCAAACAATATATTTTGGACTATGTCTACACTTACAATTTGTTCCTGGGCCTGGAGGAAAATTCTTGCATTGAGACCGGAAATTATTGGCCTAGTTGGTTGGCGGATCGGCAATGGAACCTGGGTTTCGCTTTGGTTTGACCCTTGGCATCCAGTAGGTCCGCTGAATTTGGTCTTCTCTAACTCTTTCATTTACCGGTCTGGCCTCACTAGGGATGCAAAGGTGGCGGACCTTTTCTCTCCGAATGGGGTGACTGTTCTTCATCATATCCAAAGCTGGTCTCATCCGGTTCCGCTCCTCAACAATAGACTGGATGTACTTACTTGGAAGCCTTGTTCTTCGGGTGAGTTCTCTACGGCGTCGGCGTGGGATATTATTAGGATTAAGGCTATGCGTGTCCAATGGGGTTCTTTAGTATGGCACAAAACCTTAGTGCCAAGATATCATTTTTTACTTTGGTTAATTGCTAGAAATTGTCTACCTACTTAGATGTTCCTTCTCTCGATTGGGAGGATTTCGGGCGCACTGTGTATTTTTTGTAATTATAGACCGGATACTGTTGATCACTTGTTTTTTGATTGCCATGTTACGCATGCTCTTACTGTTTTTTGAGCGGGCAAGTGCAATTTGGCTTGGCCGGGAGGATCATGGAGTAATACCATGGAGTGGGCCAGTAACAACTTATATGGGAAAGGCTTCCAGATGGAAATATCCAGGTTTTCCTTTGCTGCTATGTGTTATGTCATATGGAAATCTCGTAATGATGCTTTATTTAGGGGTAAGATGGTCTCCATTCCCTCAATGAAGCATTACATCCTCAAGGCCGTCAAGGAAATGGTGCTATCTAGACCATTGGTTCAAGACAACATGGTGAATAGGCGTCTCCAGAGAATGTGGGGATTGAGTACCTCCATTTTTGCTATATAAAGCCTTGTGTATTGTCTTTGGTTGTTTGCTTGAATTGCTACTCTTAGTGTTCACGGATTGAGGCACCTTTCCACTCAGTAGGATTGCCTAAATTGAGTGTAAATAGGTGCCGATATCCCTAGTCTGTACAGTTGTTGGTTGGTTTAATACAAGTTTACCTTACCAAAAAAAAAGAAAGATATATTGCAAACACTACACTTCTAGACTGCGATTAGACAAGCACAAGCTTTGAATCAACCCTAACCTTAGTTGTGATATTAATAGCTGTGAAATACCGTGGAAATTAATGGTCTTGTAATTCAAGTCTAAGGAGGAAGAAAAAATCACGAGAGAAATCAACGATGAAAATTAATGATACTAGGAATTTACATGGTTGGATATGACTGGTGATACCTACTCAACTAGGAGAGTTAGCTGCAAAAAATCTACAATGAATTTAGAGAATACAAAATTTACAATTGCTCAATTAATCGAGTGTTCCCAGCCCTATATTACAACCAAAGCAAAATCTACAAGTGTTTTATCACAATTTCTCACAAAGAGCTCACTTAAAAATCCTACAAAGAGAGCCCAATACTCGGTTGGGAGTAGTAGGAATGTGAAAAGATCATTAAGAGAGAGCCTAAGTTCAAATTTGCCAATATATTCAGTAGGATCCACATTTACTTATAAGTTCAAGCTAATTAGTTATAGGCTGTAAACATATCCAGTTGGACCCATTTTTGCTATAAAAAAAAAAACCTAAGCTAATAAGTTACCATCATGTGTGAACTCAATGTTAGATCCATTCCCCTTTAATCTAAGTATTCCTTTGAAATCATGATCAACTTGAATCTCCAACGTCGACCTTTATTCCTGGTCTTTTTCTCCAAACCGAATGGTCAAGGTTGTCATTAGGATCGCATTACTATACCACAATGCCCACTTTCATTTTAGGTCTCTTTTGGTAGATTAAACCATGAAAGATTTCCTGGAACTGCCTTGGTCATGAGATTCCTTCCTTAAGATATCTAGCGAAGACAAATTCACAATGGGAGTGAGCCACCAATTAATCATCGGTTCTAATACAATTTATTGGGAGGTTGCAATACAAGTCTAATGCTTATATGTGAGGAGATCACCATTAGGAAGCTCAAGTCTATCTTCACTTAAAAGTTTAAGCAAATAAGTTATTGGCCAACTATAATATATTGACTACTTTACACTACATTAGTTTTTTGACGTGGGACTATTTCTAGTACAATTTACATGTGTATCTCAACAATTTCTTCCTCATATATGAGCTTAATATTAGGTATGCTTCCCAAAAAATTCAAGTATCGTTCTGTATCAACATGTTTCAACTTTAATCACCAACACTCACCTTCATCCTCAGTTTCTTTCTCTATACCAAACCATGAAGGCTGTAATTAAGACTGTGTTGCTACACTACAATACCCCACCTTCACTCCACATTTTTCCCCAAAACCAAACCAACTATATTAGTCACAAGATTCCTTTTTTTTTTTTTTTTTAATATTTAGCAAATATCGATATACATTGGAAGTGGCCCACCAATCAACAATTTGCTTTGATATTATTCTTTAGGAGCATGTAGTAGGAATTTGATACCTATATATAGGGAGATCACTAAGATGGAGTCCATATCCAAACCTATCAATATATCAAGTTAGACCCACCTATAAATTATTGAGTTATGGGCTAATTAAGATGTATTTAACTACTCACACCACACTTTTCGATGTAGGGATTTTGCTAATGCAATTCACACGTGCATTTCAACACACTGCTCGGGTTTGCTCTAGTGCATAATAACTAAATAGAATTCTGTTTCTATATGTTCTAATGTATCTTGTCGACCCACACAAGAAAACTCGCTCAATTTAGGAATACAAGTCCTACAAGGAAAATTATTCAACTAACTTCTTACTTGTTCAAACCTCAAACCACAAGTCTTTTTTGGATATGGATTTTTAGTTGCATCAGGTTTGCTTTGCGGGTTTAAGCTCGTGATATATTCTCAAACGCAATGAAGAGTTAAGCTCCTTTATCCATATTAATTTGGTTGTACCCTTTCCTGGTCTGAAAGGACGCTCGATCACTACAATTGGACTGGTAAAAGAAAAGATCTCGAAAAGATGTGCGACTAATATTTTAGGCATGCTTACATCCATTGAGTTTGAAGCTTCAGTACTTGGTCAAAGAATATCAAGAGTGTCTCTTAACTCAATTATTAAACCATACATCGGAAAGAATCGAAGAGCCAGAGCAAACCAATACCCTAAAAAGACAATTAACCATGTACGAGTTGAACGAACGGCCACCTCAGTTCACCTTCCGGCAATTCAAGCGAATCTGGCCCTGGTTTCCGATCAACGGCTTTATATTTCCCATCCTGACCATTGACTTCGCAAAATCATCCCAAAAGGCCTCCACATCATCACTGTAAGTTTTCACCAGCTCATCAGTTGACCCACCACTGTAAAGGGCCTGATCAGAGTGAAGAAGCCCCTTCTGCGCCAACAGATTGTGGAAGTATAATGCGTCGAATTGAGCCGGCGAAGGATCCAAACTGGCGAGGTTACCGTCCTCTCCAGTACGTGGGCACAAAGACTGGAGGCTCCTGGCGAAATCAGTGGCGATGTTGGTGTCGTTGTATGTGCGGTTCCTGAAAACGCGGCATTGTGCGAACCCGATTGTGTGCGCACCACTCAGCGCGACCAAGTCCTGAGCGTCAAGACCTTGCTTTTGGAACGTGCTGATCAGTGCAGGCAAGTCCATGTTCGGCGCAGGAATGTCGGAGTTGGCCGTTGTCCTACTTGCCGTGGTCGAGTCCCTCCTTCCGAGCTGTACTTCCCATGAAGGCCCTCCCAGCTGTAATATGAAAGTCAACCTTTTAAGGTCAAATTCACCTTTGCTTAGATGATCGAAAGATAATGTATGTGCATGGGATTCTACGCATAGCTTGTTCAATTAGCTGCAGACTCTCTCTTTTACTTGTCTACGCTTTGTAAAATGACCCGCGTCACATGGGAAATTAAGATTAGACGTACCGCAACAACAGAATCACGAGCTGCAACAGCCAAGATGTCGGCACAAGATACAAGTGAGCATCCACAGGCTTTCTCCACCTCTTCTTTAATTTGGTCGATCACTTCGAATCCTCTAGCTGAATTGTTATTCGGAAACGCAAGCTTTTCGCTGTCAATGGTAGGGGTCGGATCCAAAAGTATCGAACCATCGCAACCCTACATTATTACATAAACAGAAAGAATCAAATTAGCAAATGTGTGCGTGCTGCAAAATAACCAGTGCAAACTTAAGAGCATTGTGGATATACCGTACATTAACAAAGCAATCGTGGAAGTGCAAACGTAGTAAGGAAGCACCCATGCGTCGCTCCTGTTGCAAAGCTGCCTCCACGACGCGTTTGATTGCAGGCAACGCTTGAGGACAAGCATAGTCATAGAAGTACGGCGTGAGGCCTTCCTTGTAAGGCCGGGTCGAGAAAGCTGAGGTCGCAAGAGACAAGAAGAGAAGTGCTCGGAAGAAGCTGAGGCTACTCAAAGCCATGTTTGGCTTTCGGAGCTAGCAAGGATTTGGAGCGAGACTAGGAGTAATTCTGCTTCGATTGATGGTGCTTTCGAGCTTGCTCTGTTGGGGTTTAGGATTTCTCATTCCTGTATTTATAGGAATTGGGGAGAGAGAGGGCAGAGAGGGCGGGGAGGGGGGAGACTTTTTATGTTTCCTTGGACTTGGCCAAAAGAGATCTTGTCATACAAGAATCCGTGTGCAAGCTGAAGATTAATCATACCCACAAATGCAAGAAAGGAGATCACATACTTAATTGAATCGGTCATGCAAGGTTTAATTAGTCTTAGGCATTGGAGTTTCTTATTGCATCAAGTTGGTCAATGTAGTTATATTCATTTGTTAGCTTGTTGTCCTACCAAATGGAAGAAAGAATGCTCAATCACGTTGGATTTATAAAGTGAAGCCAAATTGCGAACTGATGGCTCCAATTAAAGTTAAAAATGTCGCAATTTTAAGTCAGTTTTATAGGCGTACATTGAGTCAGCCAAACTATTATATGGTTTTTACTTTTTATGATCTAGAGATGAGTGTAGAGCCTCGATTCCTTAAAGGCCCATGAAATACCTTAAGTCTCGTTAGCCAATTGCATCTAGAATTTTGACTTGTACACATTACTCTAGATTAGAGCAATTCACACATAGTTGGGGGGATTTGAATAAATGATTGCTAAATATGAAGCTAGAAATCCCCATATGCTCCAACCAATTCCAATAACCACGTGAGTTCACATGGTTGACCTTAGCAAGCTCAATTTTACGTAAGTTAGAGAAAGTTTCATTTTGTTCTTATTAATTGACATCCTTTTCCGACTCAGGCCCAAGATGGGCAAAGGTTGCTAGACCCGCCAATGGCCGAGTCTGGTGAATAAGTGGGAAGAGGAGGCTTTGACCATGTTGTCTGGCCACGGTTTTGTTTGGACTTGGCCTCGGAGACCGTGTTGTTGAAGATTTCGCTAATATAGAATTAGCCTTCCCACTATCTAGTGTGACGTTACGTAAGTTTGAAACGATTGACAAGGAATTAGTCACGAGAGCTTGCGGGCATCACCTTATGATCTGTAAAACAATTTTTTATGTACTTCTTTTCTCTTTTTTTGTTTTTTGTTTTTGCAGGAGATTCTATTCGTTTGGGAAAGCATATGAGGGAAAAGTACCAAAAAAATTATAAATTTATTGCACTTACATCAATTCAAATCTAAACTTTTCAATGATATCAATTTTTTTTTGTCGGAATTACATCAATTGAATGTTAAATATTTTTGATAATTTGCTAATATAATCAATCCAATCAATTTTAGTAGGAAATCTTTAATATGGACACCGATAATCTCACATAACATTAACAGCATTGATGTGAAATTTTTTTATAACTTTTAATAATTTTTTTCTTTTCCTTTTTGGTACTTTTCCCCATCATTGACATTATTAATTTTGTGTGACAAGTGTGTTTAATATTTTACATAGTTTTCGAACTATTTTAGGTAATTAGTTATTAAATGCGTTAATGACAGAGAAACACAAAATAATTTTAGAGGATTCACATATGATTAAACAAAGAACAATACGAAGGTGAAGGATCGTCCTTGACCGTGCAAGTGACGCACCATTCCCGGCGACCAGTTCCAGCATCTATCCTTTCAGTTGACTTGTAAATGTACGAATATGATAATCCATCGTACCGTCAAAAATAAGATTGCCCTTAGTACTTTATTTTCCTCATTAGAGTAGTGTTCCTTTTTGGGTCAAAGTAAGATTGTATTTTACTTCAATATTACCTTACAATCATACTAGGGGTAATCTACGAGTGTCTTAAAATGCTAGTTAAAGTAATTTTTGGCTGTTTTATCTCGATAAAGTATTGGACACCTATATAAAAATCTTGAATTTTAAAAAATCATTCAATGCTCAGAATGACTTTACATATTCACATTTGTGTTTTCTAGATGGTTCATATATTTGATGTTTAATTAAACATAAAATATGAATGCTCAAAGAAAAGAATTGGCAAAACATTAGAAAATACTAAGCCATTTTGGAGCAACCTCAATGTTCTTGAAAATATAAAAGTATACTCATCACATGTTTGTATCAAATCGACTAAGTCAATTCTCAATCGCTTTTGTTCTCTCGAACATTATGTGATCTCATAAATTAGCTTGACTCCATCAAGTCATATTTGGGAATTTATGTACTCAGAAAATTAGATGCACCTTCAGTTCAGTTATGATAATCATCTAAACCCTAGTTGCCTTCTAGGAAGCCAAAGCAAGAGTCTCTTGAATAGTCATTAGGAGACAGGATTTGCTCTCATATTTTATTCAATAAACCATCGTTTACTTTGGTTACAGAGGGTGACAAATCATAAATAACTGAGAACATGACCCAGATTGAACAACAATTCGCTCATGAATAAAAAGAGTGACCCACCAAAAAGAGCTTCTCTCTCTGTTTTTTTTTTTTTTTTAATTTCACTTTTAATATTATTTAATTTACATTTATATTAAAAAAAAGCCAAAAAAGGAACACCATCTACAGATTCAATTGAACCCTCCTTTATTAGTTCGCTCGTCTACAGTTGCATCGAACTTGGCCTCGTTCACCAGTCAAAGGCTTTATGTTTTCCATCTTAACCATGGATTTCGCGAAATCTCTCCGGAACCTCTCTCCGTCTTCACTGTAAGACTTGACCAGCTTGGCAGCGTGGGGATTGCTGAGAAGCGTCTGATCAGAATGGAGAAGCCCTTTCCGCTGAAACAAGTTTTTATAGTACAAAGTATCGAAGACAGCAGGAGTTTGATCCAGAGCAGCGAGCCTAGGGTCAGATTCGTTGCTTGGAAGGGGCGGGCAAAATGACCAAAGGCTGCGTGCGAAGGTTGGGTCAATGTTTGTGTCACTGTAGATCCTTCCCCTGAAAAATTTTGCACCGTGCGTATCCTAGTGTGTGCGCTCCGGACAGGACGACCAAGTCCTTAATGTCAAGGCTGTGATTTATGAAGGACTTGGTTAGGTTATGGATACTGCTAAGAGGCGAAGGAAGAGACACTTGAGCCTCTTCCTTGCTCGCCGTGGTTGTCTCTTCTTCCAAGCCGAACTTTCCACCATGGTCCTTCTAGCTGCATTGGAATATTAATAAATCATTCCAACATATTTGATGTCTCTTGTTCATCCGTAGTATTCAGTCCATTCTTTAGAAGTTAGGCGAAAATGCGACTAATTAATACCGTTATGACAGAGTCTCGGGCAGCGATGGCCAAGATGTCTGCGCAAGAGACCACAGGGCCTCCACAAGCTTCATCAACCGCTGCCTTGATCCGGTCAATTACACTGAATCCTCTTACTGAATTGTTATTAGGAATGGCAAACTTTTCGCTAATAAAGGAAGGCGTAGAGTCCAAAAGAATTGAAGCATCGCATCCCTACATAATCAGTTATCCAGGAGCTCATTAAGCATGCACATAATGAAAGCAAATGAAAATGCACTGCAAAAAATATGCATAGACATCATAGTACATTGACAAAGCAGTCGTGGAAGTGCAGACGGAGTAAAGAAGCACCCATGCGTGGCTCTTCCTGGATAGCGGCCTCAACCACCCGTTTGATTGCTGGCAAAGCTTGAGGACAAAGCGAGTCGTAGAAAGCAGGCGTGAGATCAGTATGAGGCGTAATGGCAAAAGCTGTGGTTGCGAAAGCTAACAAGAGAAACGCATGGACACAGTTGAATCTAACCGGAGCCATATTTCGCTGTGTTTTGATTGATGGCAGTAGCTATGAAGTGGCAAAGAGAGTTGCCGATTGCAAGAGTTCGTTCGTAGGTTCTGTGGAGATTCAGGTCGGTAGAGAATCTGTATTTATAGTAAGTGGAAGAAGCTTTGACTGCGTTGTTTGGCCATGTTTTGTTTGGACTTGGCCACAGAGACCGTGTTGCTGAATATTTTGCTGATATAGTACTAGCCTTCCCTTCTCGCTTTCTAGTGTGACGATACTTGAGTTTTAAACAATTGAAAAAAGAACTAGTCCATGAGAGCTCTGAGGGCATCACTTATAATTTGTAAAACGAATGTTAATCTAGTTCTTTACATTCTTTTTTAGGCGGGAGATTCTATCTGTCGAAGAGGAAGGCACATCATCGACGTTATTAATTGCTTATGAAAGGATATGCTTAGTCTTTACATAGTTTTCAACCTAATTTAGTAATTGGTTAGTGAATGTCATATAGGCACATAACCACATAGCAATTATAGAGAATACCCATGGTCAATTACGTTTGCAACAAATCATTGGAATTTGCCCTAATGGTCATCCTTTCACTTGGGAAGAAGAAGGTGAGGGATTCAAATCCATACCTTCTTGGGGGTGATCATTAGAGCAAACTCCAATGATTTTATTTGAGTAAGCATAAGGGTCAAAGTACTATCATTTTTCAAATAAAATCCTAAAGTGGACAATAAAAGTCTAAAGTGGCCATATTAGTCTTAATTAAGGGCTTGAACTCATTAGCTGTGAATGGCAATTTTGTCTTTTTAAATTTTTTCTTAAAAATAAATAAAACTAAAAATTGAAAAAAGAAGAAGAAAGGGAAAAACACAATAGGCGGGAGAGAACCCTCTCACTTGTGGTCGCCACCCCATCACCGGTAGGGTGATGACAACACTTAGTGGGGTTGCTACCACCTGGGTGAGGGGTGACGACCCGTGACGACAAAGGCAAGGGCCTTCTAGCCCTCACCAGAGATGGGAGAGGTTGCTAGCTCTCTTCAGATCTAGGCAAGGGTCACCATTCCTCTCCCATATCTGGTTGAAGGTCACTAGGCCTTGCACAGGTTTGGCGACTCTTGCCCAAGGCCCTCGAACCTAGGCAACGAGGTGGGGATCTTAGGCGAGGGTCGTCAAGTGAGGGTGAGGGCGAGGGCGAGGGCGAGGGTGACCCCCGCCTAGATTTAGGAGAGGGTCATTGCCCTCTCCCATCTCTAACGAGGGCCTATTGGCCCTCACCTTTGGTCGACAATGGTCGTCAGCTCTCACCTAGGCGCCAACAACCATGCCGGCTATTGTCACTACCCCACCAATGATGGGATGGTAGCTACAAGGGAGGGGGAGCCCTCCCCATGTTTTCCCTTATTTTAAATTTTAATATAATTAATTTATATTTAAATTGTGTTTGGACAAAAATACCTCTAATAGATCGGAATTTTTTAACAACATGTGAGCCGGCAAGTTTAGGCCCTCATTTGAATTAGCCATAACCACTTCAAGCCCTTTTTTTAGACTAATATAGCCACTTTATGCCCTTATTTAAAACAAAATCTATTCCAGGTCCTTATTTGAAAAAATGATGATATTTCGGGCCCTTATTTAAAATTTTCCCATCCAAATTGGACTATTTTTCTCATGGTAGATTAAAAACAATCACATAAGCATTTCTCTTTCAATCAACACTCCATCCAATAGATTCAACACGATTATGCTTTTTGCTCTCTCCGATAACCCATATTGGTCTCTTTCACCATTTCCCACAATTTATTATTGCTATCACACACTCTGGCCAATCCTTCGGTTGTTAATAGTGCAAGCATTATGAGGTCCCACGACCCAAAGTTATTCCTCCCATTAAAATTCTCATTTTCTATTTTCTTTGTAAACATACTTGCAAAATAAAATTTTCATATAGTGATCAAATGATAAAGGACACCAAATGTTTCGGTAATTCGATTAGAGTATGGATACCAACTCTATCAAAAGAGCTGGCCTCTAAGAAGTTTATTATGAATCGTGATAGTATATAATTTACATTCTTTCAATTGCTCAAGTATTTTCCTTGCCTAAATCACCTAGAGCAAACCCAAAAGTGTTACATCATGATTAGTTTGTGATGGCCTAGGCGGCAGTGCACGGGGCAAAGTCCCCGGACATGCGCAGGGAGGGGCACATCTCTTGTCCCACATCGCCTAGGGGGGTCCTAGGCTAGTTGATAAAGCTTGGGTTCTGTATCCTGTGTAACGCGTTTTTGGGCGAAACCCAAAGAACAAAGCCGTGTGAGTCTTGGCTTAAAGCGGACAATATTACACAGCGATATGCCCGAGTCCTTATAAATGGTATCAAAGCCAACTCCCGACCACATGTGGGCCCATAGCGTGGACGCTGTGCTTGAAGGGGGGAGAATGTAATGGCCCAAGCGGCGGTGCGCGAGGCGGAGTCCTCGGACGTGCATAGGGAGGGGCGCGTCTCTTATCCCACATCGCCTAAGGGGGAGTCCTGGGCTAGTTGATAAGGCTTGGGTTCTGTATCCTGTATAACGCGTTTTTGGACGAAGCCCAGAGAACAAAGATATGCGGGTTTCGGCCCAAAGCAGATAATATTACACAGTGATAGGCTCGGGTCTTTACATAGTCTTTCACAAAGAATTCACTCAATTTATTATGATCCTAAACTCCTATTGTTTGCTCTAGTGTGTAATAACCAAGGAGAATGCCATATCTTGTACAAAATATATGTATCCAACATAAAAAAATAAAAATCCTTTGTGGGAAATCCCACTCAAATTAGGAAACCGTTCAAACTAGAAAATCTGATTGATCAAACGGGCTCAATCTCAGACATGATCTTACAGTTTTGGGCGTCAAAATCTATAGTTTTCAGGGGTTGTTGACCACTTTTCTATTATTAGGTCTATAATCTTCACCATTTTAGCGCATTTACTTATTTCCCGAGTTTATTTGTTGGTAAGGGTTAATTTCGGGTGGCCACGAGGGTTTACAGAGTGCTTTGTCGTTTATGTTGCGTCAAACTTTTGTGCACGAACATCACCAACCTCTAGTCTGTTGAGTAACAGGATTCCTTAATTCGGCCGTGTTCCGAGGACCTAGTCTTACATAAGTCGACAGGGCACCTGATCATTTCCATGGAAGAGACCCCCCATAAGTCTGTTACTTCCACGAATTGAACTTGTCTGTTTTAATTTATTTTCATGGAAGTCCCACCAATTCGGTCATTCTCACAGCGTCGCGATCAGAAAGTTCAGAGAAGCCAATTTGAGTGTGCAAGTCAGATGGGTCAATGCATTAATTACCTGCAATTAATAAAGCATATAGACTCCTTCCTCGTCGGCCAGTTAATTGAAGGACAATTAATCATGATCCGCTCTCATCTTTGGCGTACGTTATTTCCCGTCCAATGACATCAATTCCTTGCATGTCCAATAAATCTTTAGTCCAACTCCAACATTATAAAATAAAAGTATAAGTAATGATAGCAGAAGAATTCCATGAAAACCCCAAGGTTACCTGCCTGAGATGTCCTCTCATTTATTAATTCCAAATTTAGGATCTTTAGCCCTCTTAATGTCAAATCTTGTTTCACTGACGATGACTCTTCGGACTTTCGGCAATACACTAATTTCTTCTGTTCCACTTTAGTGCATCTTGTACTTCATTTAACTTATTGAATAAATCACACCACTTTCGAAATTACATGGGGAATATGCACGTTTTGCTATTGCAACAAGTTGCTTCTATTGAGGTCAATAGCTTCTTGATATTGCTAGAAGCTAAAGCCATGGCACACACTTTGTGGAACAAATGAATAATTGCATAGCACTCAAGACAAAATACTCTCACTCTTTAATGAGCGTGAACACTAGGATCATATATGTGTGGATCCATTTAATTCACCCTTCTACAATTATTGCGAACCTGACCAAGATTTCCAGTTAACGGCTTTATATTCCCCATCTTAACCATCGATTTCGCGAAATCTTTCCAAAATGTGGTGGTGTCTTCGCTGTACGTCCTCACTAGCTCATCGGTGTTGCCACCGCCGAAGAGTGCTTGATCTGATCCGAGAAGACCCTTTTGCTTCAACAAGTTCTTGTAATACAATGTGTCGAAGCGCGTCGACGTCGGGTCCAACTTAGCAAGGTTCGAGTTGCTTTCGGATCCGGAGCGGGGGCAAAGCGTTTGGAGCTTCTTTGCGAATTTGGGGTGGATATTCGAGTCGTTATGGGCCCGGTCCTTGAAGGTAAAGCATTGCGCAAGCCCTAGCGTGTGTCCACCAGAGAGAACGACCAAGTCTTTGGCGTCTAGGCCTTGTTTCTGGAACGAGCTAGTTAGTGCGTTTAGGTCCATGAACGGGGCTGGAAGGTCCGCGTTGGCGGTCGTCCTGCTCGCGGTGGTCGAGTCTCTTCTTCCAAGCCTTACGTTCCACCATGGCCCTCCCAGCTACATTATCAAATACCAAGAATCGAAATCATTATCAGTTCACTGTTACATTGATTATTTACACGTATTGACTTAAAAGTTCAACGCATGCTCAACCACTTACCAAAACAACTGAGTCACGGGCAGCAACTGCCAAAATATCAGCGCAAGAGACCACCGCACGGCCACAAACTTTGTCGACCTCCTCCTTGATCTGATCGATCACTTCGAAACCTCTAGCAGAGTTGTTGTTTGCGCCGGCGAGCTTTTCGCTATCGATGGTGGGCGTTGGATCTAGGAGTACCGAAGCATCACAGCCCTGCATGATCAGCCAGAGCAATGTTTAATTCCACAGACATAGCAGACACATACACACACAAAACCTGATTATCGCAATCAGTAATAGCAACATTAGTAATTACAGAAATAGGCAATATGTCGTACATTAACGAAACAGTCATGGAAGTGCAGACGCAGCAAGGAAGCACCCATGCGTCTCTCTTTCTTCACTGCCGCCTTGACAACACGTCTGATGGTCGGCAAAGCTTGAGGACAAGCATAGTTGTAGTAGTAAGGTGTGAGGCCGGTGTGGTGATGAGGAGAAGAGAAAGCTGTGGACGTGATGCTCAGCAGGAGAACTGCGAGAAAAAGATTCCTGCCTTTCGATTCCATCCTAGGCTCCAATCGAGGAAACAAATGGGTATTGTCAGGACAAATCGCAAATGCAAGAGCTTGATTTCAAGTAGGTCTCGTGATGTCCTAGGGTGGGTATTATGTTCATTTATAAGGAGGAAAGAAAAGCAGCGTCCCTACGATGATTACTTGTGGGTGGTGATCAGTTATAGCCATGCATGCAAGAAACAGGCACATGCTGCGTATTTTCCTCACAATTTGATCGCTAGGGTTACGCGCTTAGCTATGCAAATTTGGCTCAACCGCAACTGGAAATCAGTTTATCTTAGCTGTAATTCCAAGCAAAATGAGTGGGAATATAGAAATGGGAAACGCGCTCGTGGTTGAACGAATCCAAGTCGTGTGCCTGGGGGGTTATTTTCCAATCTATATATTTCGTGCTTTTGGTGGGAGAGTGGTTGCCCTCAAAACTTAATGCTTGTCCAAAACCCCAACGTTCACATGTATTCAAATCGCAAATAAGAAATTGTAATTTTTTACATCGGACTAATTGCGAAGAAAGTGACTTTGAAGTTTAGTGACGATGGAGAAATTATTTTAGGTGAATGTCGGTAGAAGATTTTGCAAGAGTAATGTCGGATATTTTAAAAACTTAAATTATAGGTGAAGGAAGACCATATGCTTATAAAAAGTATATAAGTTTGAAATTTTGTGGGATTAGGAATGGCATGTGGAATCTAAGAAATGGGGTGTCGTGTGAAATAAATTGGAATGAAACCTAACTTTAATACCATGTTATAATGCCCAGTCCAAAAAGTTGAGCTGATCTATAGAGGGAGACCACTTGTATAAAAAAAACATACAAACCCTATGGTCAAATAATGTGAGATATTTCAACACCTCTTCTAGAATGCAAGTCGAATTGAACCACACATGAAATTTAACAAATTAAGTGGACGCACACACAAAATAAACTAAGGTAGAACTTGGCTCCGATACCATAAAGGAAAGTTCAACTCAAAATCATAAGCTGAAATATGTAATTAGGGAAACCACTTTCATCAAAAGATCATATAAACTCCATAGTAAAGCAATATTGGGTATTTTAACTTTCGTTTTCACGTGCAAGTCAGATTTAAAATGACACGTGGAATTTAATGAACAAGGTGGACACACATGCGAAAAGAACTGGGCCAGAATCTAACTCTTCTACCATAAAAGATTTTATGAGACCATTATCAATTATTTTAAAAGGTTAAGCGTATAAGTGGAGGGAGACCACATATATAAAGAGTATATAAACTTGTGATCAAGTGGTGTCAATGATGGTATAACATGTGTAAAGATTAAATTGCTATGGCTAATTAATTTTACGTTGTATTATGTTATCAAGGTGCCTGTGAAAGATTATTGCGATAACGGTTTGAAAACAGCTGTAAATGGAAGGACTGTGTCAAAGCAGGCACAGCTGAAAGTGTCCTAATCATATGTCGGATTATTGTGTCCCTGCTGTCTAGCGTAAACCTTGCACGCAACAAGAAACCGATCGTCCAACAATTTATTTAGTTTTAACTGTAGTTTTAGGTAGAATTGTGGGCCCGTCGCGATATCTTAAGTTACGACCCATTGACCTTGTCGACTGTAGTATCAATAAAGATATAGTTTGGAAGCATCCACGAATTGTCTGGGACAACTAGTGCAAAACCCCTCGATCTTGCCTTGACTCGGTTTATTTATGTGGTAACGTAATGTTCTTGACTTAATCGGAAGACTCTGTCCAACTTCAGCAGAAGTCTGCATAGGTAATTACAGGGTTATTTATGGCCTATCATCTTTACAAATTTTAGGGTTTTTTTCCACTTAATATGGTTGAAGGCGAACTCGCTCCAAAGAAAGCTTTCGATTATAATGAATTGACAATATCCAAATAAAAAATTAAATTAAATTGAGACATGACATCTTCTAATCTCCTTCCTTCGACGTTGATTCAGGTCCCTCTATCATAGTTTCTGATTATTTGATTTTTCCTTCCTTTTTGCGATTCAAAGTATTTTGTTGTCTTATCAAGTGAGCATCTTCTATATTCGAAAATTATTTAAAATTTTTTAAAAATTTCCATGTTAGCATTAGCCACAACATGTAGATGGTTAATGTTTGCGTTAATAATTTTCAGCCACGACCAAAAATGGCTGAATTGACTAAATTAACAAAATGTCAAAATGTTTAATTTACAAAATATCAAAATGTTTAAAATTAAATTTTAGCCAGCCTTAGAACTTGGAACCTAATCAAAACCCAGGCCAATTATAGGTTCTCAGAACTAGTAACCTACCCGATTCTCCCTAGAACTAACTTTGAGCCACTTAATCCAGGTCGGTTTGGTCTATTCCGTGATTGAATCGACCCAATGCTCATTCATACTCTCTTCACTGAAAAAACAAAGATCAGTCTCGCCCAAAACACAAGCCTCAAACAAAGGACGCTGCGACCACGAGCATAGGGCACTAATGTCAACGCCGCCACCGTGGATGCTCGTCTTCTTGTCGCCGATGCCCTAGCATCATCGACCCACATCCTGCCAGTCTTCCCGTCTAACCCTTGATCCCTGACCCCAAGACCCTCCCCCTCTTTGCTCTGCTGCGAGTCGAGCATGGTTCAACATGTCAATCCGACATCGTCGAGCCCAAATCCAGGGTCGCCAAACTCAGGTGAAACGAACGACTGACACCATCCCCATCGGCCCCTTGCCGAGACCCGTGGACTTAGATTCGAGGATGGGGTTTCGACAATGCTTCGAGTGCACGAGAGCAACTAGCGACAGGGGACGACTCGTGGACGTAATGTCGAGGTGGGACAGCTAGGGAACATGAGGCGCACTGACCGCGGTGAATGGTGGCTGAGGTGGGGGAGCCAGAGTTTTCTGGGAATAGAATTAGGGATTTCTTTCTTGGCGTATTTTTTCTTTTAAATTCCATAACATATAAAGGAAATTTCATTCTAAAGGGTAATTTCACCTTTGAAATTTAAGGAATCTTTGTTCTTTCACCATATGTAGTCCATTCGGAATCCTCTCTCCCTATGCGCGTGTTTCATTTTTGTCTCTATTTTTTGGCTAATGCAACACCATCCAGATGCCTCATCAGTTTTGCACAGACGTGCAAATATAAGTGCACAACTTTGTAGGTCCTTGAGGAAACTAGTCCAACAATCACTTGAAGTATCGTCGATTAGATTTCGTTGTTGTTCCATAAGCTTAACATCATTGATAAAAATCTGGCATTGTGTTTCCTATCTAGGGGTATTGTTGTTAATTATATTCCAACTATACACCTAAACAAGCTATGTCGTTGATTAGATTCTGACATAATTTGGCTTTGAAATAAAAGCTAAACAATTAACTGTGTTCAAATTACATCATTGATTAAATTCTAGTGTAGTTTGTTTTAGAGGTTGTTAGTCATTGAGTTATCTTTGAGTTAACTGTCAGATTTGTAATATACAAGTTAGGAATAAAGTTTGCTCTTGCATTTAACATCATCTGTCCAGATTCAACACAGAACTTGAGTCTTTTATAATAAAAACCCAAAAGGACTGTACAGTGAAAGATTTGCTTCCAGAGGTTATTAGTCATCGAGTCATCCTTGAGTTAATTGTCAGATTAGTAATATACAAGTTGGGAATAAAGTTTGCACTTGCATTTAATATCCTCTGTCTGGATTTAATATTGAACCTGAGTCTCCTGTAATAAAAACCAAAGCGCACCGTCCGTTGAAAGGTTTTTCGCGAGAATCAAAATGAGCGAAACACCCTTTCCTTATCAACTATATCTTTGGCATTTGAGGAGGTAGGTCATAGGCTTTCCAATTAGCTGGGCCTCGAGCCCTCAAGTGAGTGGTTAGGGGTCTTTGGGGTTTTATAAGCGATCTGAATCTCAAGCCCGATGGAAAATGGGATGGTGCCACAATGGTACTTCTATAGTCATGCAGCTTTAAGAATTATTTCTAAACCACAAAGACTCTGTAGCTTTTATGAAACATAGTTTACACCGACCTCCACAAATAATATGATTAATTAATTTCTTACTAGAAGTAAAACCACAGATATCAGCAAGTGAAAAAAGTAGGTTTTTGGTTATAGGCCCATGTTGCCGAATATATATCCGTATAATTATTGTAGTTAAGATTTATTGACAATTTCGCTGGAAATTATTGTATCAAAATTGCAAAGAAATCAAATTTTAGAATATTGAGGGAATATAAAAAGAAAAGTATTTAACGGTTTGGTTACAAAATCTACTGAATTTCATGTTGGAAATTTCCTATAATGGGCTTACATTAATTAATCAATTTTGTATTTTAAATAATTGGGTTAATGAATATTCCAATATATGTTAAACGCTTAAGTGATCTTATTGAATTGGGTTTTTGCATCTATTAATAACGGGCCTAGTTGAGCAGCAAAGTATAGGCAATTATGTTTAACTGAAACCCGTAATGGGAGAAGCCCAGTTGACACACTATTGATTAGGGTTTGCTAGGTCCCCTCTCTAACTTATAAAATAGTAGATTATATCTATTAGTCGCTTAGTCCCATTAAAGCTGCTATACCGAAATAGGTCATAAAAAGGAAAATCTAGCATTCCAATAGATTGTTGATTAAAATCAGTTTGATCTATTTTCTTTTAGTAAAGTTATGACTCAAATAGGTACATTTTTAATTCCGCTGTACATATAGGTTTTGTTGTTTTATAGTCATATATGGATTTGGTTGTTATTAATTAATTAATTAGTTATTTATGTAGAGAATTTCTACATGTGGTATCAGAACATGTCATATATGATTGTAGAACCCAAAAAAATAATTTTTTTTTATAAGTAAATTTGATATTCTTCTTTGAACCGAATATAGTCGTTATATTTTCATGTGGATTTTTTGATCAATTAATTCTGAAACCTTAGAGTTTTTATTCTACATGTTGAGATCTTTCCGACCATATATAATTTATATATTTTCGTTGGGAATTGAGAGAGAATTTTGAATTTGAAATTCTAGGGTTTGTACCTTGAAAAGTTCTAAATTTTTTTAAATTACTTTCAATTGAATGAAGTTTGTTATAAATTGTTATATGGGTATTATAATACATGAGTGATTTATGCAATGTTGACTGACACATAGCATGTAAAATGTACGAACGTCACACGTTAGATACACATTTTCATATAAGTAATTGAAAATATTTTATTCTTATGCTTCTATGATTGTTTTCTATATTTTTTGTAATTGATTATGTTGATATTGTTTTTTTATCTCAATTCCTAGTGCCAAAGAATCTTATGTGGTCTCAATTGGATTGTGTTTGCCATTGCTGGATTATACGCCATTCTGTGGGCAAAGGGCAAAGAGCAGGCAAGAATCGCCAAAAAAGCTTGAATCATGTAGGAAGCGATCACTGAGGAGGCAAGAATCGCCGAGAACAAGACCAAACAACACATTAGCGATCCTATTCCATATTTTTCTTTGTTCCATCAATGGGTAAGTATACTTCCATCTCTTGAACTTGCCTTTAATCGTGATGATTTATTGTGGAAGGGCCCCTTTTGACACACATGAATGCAACCATCCACAAACTTGGGGACCTCACGAAGTAGCACATAAAATGCACGAAAGTTGCACGTGAAATGCACATTATCATATAAGTAATTGAAAATATTTTATTCTTATGCTTCTATGATTGTTTTTTATATCTTTTTGTAATTGATTATGTTGTTAATGTTTTTTCATCCCAATTCCTAGCACCCAAAGAATCTTATGTGGTCTCAATTGGATTGTGTTTGTCATTGCCGGGTTCTACGCCGTTCTGTGGGCAAAGGGCAAAGAGCAGGCACGAATCGTCGAGGAGGCGAGAATCGCCAAGGAGGCGAGAATCGCCAAGGAAGCTCAAATCATGGAGGAAGCGATCACTGAGGAGGCAAGAATCGCCGGGGACAAGACCAAATATCACATTAGAGATCATATTCCATATTTTTCTATGTTCCATCAATGGGTAAGTATGCCTCGATCTCTTGAACTTGCCTTTAATCGTGATGATTTATTGTGAAATGGCCAATTTTAACACACATGGAATCAACCATCTACAAACTAAGGGACTATGAGCATCTCACGAAGCAGCAAATAAAATGCACGAAAGTCGCACGTAAGATGCACATTTTCATAAAAGTAATTGAAAATATTTTATTCTTATGCTTCTATGATTATTTTCTATATTTTTTGTAATTGATTATGTTGTTATTATTTATTTATCCCAATTCCTAGCGCCCAAAGAATCTTATGTGGTCTCAACTGGATTGTGTATGTCATTGCCAATTCTACACCGCTCTGTGGGCAAAGGGCAAAGGGCAAAGAGCAGGCAAGAATCGCCGAGGAAGCTCGAATCATGGAGGAAGCGATCACTAAGGAGGCAAGAATCGCCGAGAACAAGACCAAATATCACATTAGCGATCCTATTTTATATTTTTCTTTGTTCCATCAATGAGTAAGTATGCTTCCATCTCTTGAACTTGTCTTTAATTGTGATGATTTATTCTGAAAGGGCCCCTTTTGACACACATGGATGCAACCATCTATAAACTTGAGAACTATGAACATCTCACAAAGTGGTACGTAACATGGATGAAAGTCGCACTTGAGATGCACATTTTCATATAAGTAATTGAAAATATTTTCTTCTTATGCTTCTATGATTGTTTTTTTATATTTTTTGAAATTGATTATGTTGTTATTGTTTTTTCATCCCAATTCCTAGTGCCCAAAGAATCTTATGTGGTCTCAACTAGATTGTGTTTGTCATTGCTGGGTTCTACGCCGTTCTATGGGCAAAGGGCAAAGAGCAGGCAAGAATCGTCGAGAAAGCTCGAATCATGGAGGAAGCGATCACTGAGGAGGTAAGAATCGCTGAGGACAAGACCAAACATCACATTAGTGATCTTATTCCATATTTTTCTTTGTTCCATCAATGGGTAAGTATGCTTTCATCTATTGAACTTGTCTTTAATCGTGATGATTTATTGTGGAAAGGCCCCTTTTGACACACATGGATGCAACCATCCACAAACTTGGGGACTATGAGCATATCACGAAGTGGCACGTAAAATGCACGAAAGTCGCACGTGAAATGCACATTTTCATATAAGTAATTGAAAATATTTTATTCTTATACTTCTACGATTTTTTTCTATATTTTTTGTAATTGATTATGTTGTTATTGTTTTTTCATCCCAATTCCTAGCGCCAAAGAATCTTATGTGGTATCAACTAGATTGTGTTTGTCATTGCGGAGTTCTACGCCGTTCTGTGGGTAAAGGACAAAGAGCAGGCAGGAATCGCCGAGGAGGCAAGAATGACTGAGCAGGCGAGAATCGCCGAGGAAGCAAGAATCATGGAGGAAGCGATCACTGAGGAGGCAAGAATCGTTGATGACAAGACCAAACATCACATTAGCGATCCTATTTCATATTTTTCGATATTCCATCAATGGGTAAGTATGCTTTAATCTCTTGAACTTGCCTTTAATCGTGATGATTTATTATGGAAGGGCTCCTTTTGACACACATGGATTCAACCATCCACAAACTAGGGGACTATGAGCATCTCACGAAGTGGCACGTCAAATGCACGAAAGTTGCACGTGAGATGCACATTTTCATATAAGTAATTGAAAATATTTTTGTCTTATGCTTCTATGATTATTTTTTATATTTTTTGTAATTGATTATGTTGTTATTGTTTTAATATCCAAATTCTTAGTGCCCAAAGAATCTTATGTGGTCTCAACTGGATTATGTTTGTCATTGCCGGGCTCTACGCCGTTTTTTGGGCAAACGGCAAAGAGCGAGACAAGAATCGCCTAGGAAGCTCGAATCATGGAGGAAGCAATCATTGAGGAGGCAAGAATGGCCAAGGACAAGACCAAACATCACATTAGTGATCCTATTCCATATTTTTCTTTGCTCCATCAATGGGTAAGTAGGCTTCCATCTCTTGAACTTGCCTTTAATCGTGATGATTTATTGTGGAATTGCCCCTTTTGACACACATGGATGCAACCATCCACAAACTTGGGGATTATGAGCATGAAGTGGCATGTAAAATGCACGAAAGTTGCACGTGAGATGCACATTTTCATATAAGTAATTGAAAATACTTTATTCTTATGCTTCTATGATTGTTTTTTATACATATGTTGTTATTGTTTTTTCATCCCAATTCCTAGCACCCAAAGAATCTTATATGGTCTGAACTGGATTGTGTTTGTCATTGTCGGGTTCTATGCCGTTCTGTGGGCAAAGGACAAAGAGCAGGCAAGAATTGCCGATGAAGCTCGAATCATGGAGAAAACGATCACTAAGGAGGCAAGAATCGCCGAGGACAAGACCAAACATCACATTAGCGATCCTACTCCATATTTTTCTATGTTCCATTAATGGGTAAGTATGCTTTCATCTCTTGAACTTGCCTTAAATTGTGATGATTTAATGTGGAAGGGCTTCTTTTGACACACATGGACAAACCATCCACAAACTAGGGGACAATGAGCATATCACGAAGTGGCACGTCAAATGTACGAAAGTCGCATGTGAGATGCACGTTTTCATATAACTAATTGAAAATATTTTCTTTTTATGTTCCTATGATTGTTTTTCATATTTTGTGTAATTGATTATGTTGTTATTATTTTTCATCCCAATTCCTAGCGCCCAAATAATCTTATGTGGTCTCAACTGGATTGTGTTTGTCATTTCCGGGTTCTAGAGGGCAAAGGGCAAAGAGCAAGGCAAGAATCAGGTGAGAATCGCCAAGGAGGCAAGAATCGCCGAGGAAGCAAGAATCATGGAGGAAGTGATCACTGAGGAGGCAAGAATCGTTGAGGACAAGGCCAAACATCACATTAGCGATCATATTCCATATTTTTCCATGTTCCATCAATGGGTAAGTATGCTTTTATCTCTTAAACTTGCCTTTAATCGTAATGATTTATTATGGAAGGGCCCCTTTTAACACACATGGATTCAACCATCTACAAACTAGGGGACCATGAGCATCTCACAAAGTAGCACGTGAAATGCACGAAAGTTGCATGTGAGATGCACATTTTCATATAAATATTTGAAAATATTTTCTTCTTATGCTTCTATGATTGTTTATTATATTTTTTGTAACTGATTATGTTGTTATTGTTTTTTCATCCCAATTCCTAATGCCCAAAGAATCTTTTGTGGTCTCAACTGGATTGTGTTTGTCATTGCCCGGTTCTATGCCGTTCTGTGGGCAAAGGACAAAGAGCAGGCATGAATCGCCGAGGAGGCAAGAATGACTGAGTAGGCAAGAATCGCCAAGGAGGCAAGAATCGCCGAGGAAGCTCGAATCATGGAGGAAGCGATCACTGAGGAGGCAAGAATGGCCGAGGACAAGACCAAACATCACATTAACGATCATATTCCATATTTTTCTTTGTTCCATCAATGGGTAAGTATACTTCCATCTCTTGAACTTTCCTTTAATCGTGATGATTTGTTGTGGAATGACCTCTTTTGACACACACGGATGCAACCATCCACAAACTTGGGGACTATGAGCATCTCACGAAGTGGCACGTCAAATGCACGAAAGTTGCACGTGAGATGCACATTTTCATATAAGTAATTGAAAATATTTTCTTCTTATGCTTCTATGATTATTTTTTATATTTTTTGTAATTGATTATGTTGTTATTGTTTTTTCATCCCAATTTCTATCGCCCAAAGAATCTTATGTGGTCTCAATTGGATTGTATTTATCATTGTCGGGTTCTATGCCATTCTGTGGGCAAAGGGCAAACAGCCGGTAAGAATCGCCGAGGAGGCCAGAATTATTGAGGAAGCTCGAATCATGGAGGAAGCGATCACTGAGGATGCAAGAATCGCCGAGGACAAGACCAAACATCACATTAGCGATCATATTCCATATTTTTCTATGTTCCATCAATGGGTAAGTATGCTTCCATCTCTTGAACTTGCCTTTAATCATGATGATTTATTGTGGAAAGGCCCTTTTTGACACACATGGATGCAACCATCTACAAATTTGGGGACTATGAGCATCTCACGAGTAGCACGTAAAATAAAATGCACGTTAGATACACATTTTCATATAAATAATTGAAAATATTTTCTTCTTATACTTCTATGATTGTTTTTATATTTTTTGTAATTGATTATGTTATTGTTTTTTTATCCCAATTCCAAGCCCCCAAAGAATCTTTTGTGGTCTCAATTGGATTGTGTTTGCCATTGACGGGTTCTACGCTGTTCTATGGGCAAAGGGCAAAGAGTAGGCAAGAATCGCCGAGGAGGTGAGAATCGCTGAGAAAGCTCGAATCATGAAGGAAGCGATCACAAAGGAGGCAAGAATGGCCAAGGACAAGACCAAACATCACATTAGCGATGCTATTCCATATTTTTCTTTGTTCCATCAATGGGTAAGTATGCTTCCATCTCTTGAACTTGCCTTTAATCGTGATGATTTATTATGGAATGGCCCCTTTTGACACACATGGATGCAACCATCCACAAACTTGGGGACTATGAGCGTCCCACGAAGTGACACGTAAAATGCACGAAAGTTGCACGTGAGATGATTTCATATAAGTAATTGAAAATATTTTTTTCTTATGCTTCTATGATTGTTTTTTATATTTTTTGTAATTGATTATGTTGTTATTGTTTTTTCATCCCAATTTCTATTGCCCAAAGAATCTTATGTGGTCTCAACTGGATTGTGTTTGTCATTGTCGGGTTCTACGTCGTTTTGTGGACAAAGGGCAAAGAGCAAGCAAGAATCACTGAGCAGGCGAGAATCGCCGAGGAAACTTGAATCATGGAGAAAGTGATCACTGAGGAGGCAAGAATCGCCGAGGACAAGACCGAACATCACATTAGCGATCCTATTCCATATTTTTCTATGTTCCATCAATGAGTAAGTATGCTTCCATCTCTTGCAATTGCCTTTAATCGTGATGATTTATTGTGGAAGGGCCCCTTTTGACACACATGGACAAACCATCCACAAACTAGGGGACTATGAGCATCTCACGAAGTGCCACGTCAAATGCACGAAAGTCACACGTGAGATGCACATTTTAATATAAGTAATTGAAAGTATTTTCTTCTTATGCTTCTATGATTGTTTTTATATTTTTTGTAATTGATTATGTTGTTATTGTTTTTTCATCCCAATTCCTAGTGCCCAAAGAATCTTATGTGGTCTCAATTGGATTGTGTCTGTTATTGTCAGGTTCTATGCCGTTCTGTGGGAAAGGGCAAAGAGCAGGCAAAAATCGCCAAGGAGGCAAGAATAACTGAGCAGGCGAGAATCGCCGAGGCAGCTCGAATCATGGAGGAAGCGATCACTAAGGAGGCAAGAATGGCCGAGGACAAGACCAAACATCACATTAGCGATCATATTCCATATTTTTCTTTGTTCCATCAATGGGTAAGTATGCTTCCATCTCTTGAACTTGCCTTTAATCGTGATGATTTATTGTGGAATGGCCTCTTTTGACACATATGGATGCAACCATCCACAAACTTGGGGACTATAAGCATCTTACGAAATGGCACGTAAAATGCACGAAAGTCGCACGTGAGATGCACATTTTAATATAAGTAATTGAAAATATTTTCTTCTTATGCTTCTATGATTGTTTTTTAGATTTTTTGTAATTGATTGTGTTGTTATTGTTTTTTCATCCCAATTTCTATCGCCCAAAGAATCTTATATGGTCTCAACTGAATTGTGTTTGTCATTGCCGGGTTCTATGCCGTTCTGTGGGCAAAGGGCAAAGAGCCGGCAAGAATCACCGAGGAGGCCAGAATTATTGAGGAAGCTTGAATTATGGAGGAAGTGATCACTGAGGACGCAAGAATCGCCAAGGACAAGACCAAACATCACATTAGCGATCATATTCCATATTTTTCTATGTTCCATCAATGGGTAAGTATGCTTCCATCTCTTGAACTTGCCTTTAATCATGATGATTTATTGTGGAAAGGCCCCTTTTTACACACATGGATGCAACCATCCACAAATTTGGGGACTATGAGCATTTCACGAAGTAGCACGTAAAATGCACGAAAGTCGCACGTTAGATGCACATTTTCATATAAATAATTGAAAATATTTTTTTCTTATGCTTCTATGATTGTTTTTTATATTTTTTGTAATTGATTATGTTGTTATTGTTTTTTTATCCCAATTCCAAGCGCCCAAAGAATCTTATGTGGTCTCAACTGGATTGTGTTTGTCATTGTCGGGTTCTACGCCGTTTTGTGGGCAAAGGGCAAAGAGTAAGCAAGAATCGCCGAGGAGGTGAGAATCGCTGAGGAAACTCGAATCATGGAGGAACTGATCACTGAGGAGGCAAGAATGGCCAAAGACAAGACCAAACATCACATTAGCGATCCTATTTCATATATTTTTTTTGTTCCATCAATGAGTAAGTATGCTTCCATCTCTTGAACTTGTCTTTAATCGTGATGATTTATTATGGAAGAGCCCCTTTTGACACACATGGATGCAACCATCCACAAACTTGGGGACTATGAGCATCCCACAAAGTGACACGTAAAATGCACGAAAGTTGCACGTGAAATGCACATTTTCATATAAGTAATTAAAAATATTTTCTTCTTATGCTCCTATGATTGTTTTTTATATTTTTTGTAATTGATTATGTTGCTATTGTTTTTCATCCCAATTCCTAGTGCCCAAAGAATCGTATGTGGTCTCAACTGGATTGTGTTTGTCATTGCCGGGTTCTACGCCGTTCTGTGGGCAAATGGCAAAGGGCAAAGAGTAGGCAAGAATCACTGACGAGGCCAGAATCGCCAAGGAAGCGATCACTGAGGAGGGAAGAATTGCCGAGGACAAGACCAAATATCACATTAGTGATCCTATTCCATATTTTCCTATGTTCCATCAATAGGTAAGTATGCTTCCATCTCTTGAACTTGCCTTTAATTATGATGATTTTTTGTTGAAGGGCCCCTTTTGACACACATTGATACAACTATCCAGAAACTTAGGGATTATAAGTATCTCACGAAGTAGCACGTAAAATCCACAAAAGTCGCACGTGAGATGTACATTTTCATATAAGTAATTGAAAATATTTTCTTCTTATACTTCTGTGATTGTTTTCTATATTTTTTGTAATTGATTATGTTGTTATTTTTTTTTCATCTCAATTCCTAGCGCCCAAAGAATCTTATGTGGTCTCAACTGGATTGTGTTTGTCATTGCTGGGTTCTACGCTGTTCTGTGGGCAAAGGGCAAAGAGCAGGCAAGAATCGCCGAGGAGGCAAGAATCGTCGAGGAAGCTCGAATCATGGAGGAAGCGATCATTGAGGAGGCAAGAATCGTCGATAACAAGACCAAACATCACATTAGCGATCCTATTTCATATTTTTCTTTGTTCCATCAATGGATAAGTATGTTTCCATCTCTTGAACTTGCCTTTAATCGTGATGATTTATTCTGGAATGGCCCATTTTGACACACATTGATGCAATCATCTACAAACTTGGGGACTATGAGCATCTCATGAAGTGGCACGTAAAATACACGAAAGTCGCACATGAGATGCACGTTTTCATATAAGTAATTGAAAATATTTTTTTCTTATGCTTCTATGATTATTTTCTATATTTTTTGTAATTGATTATGTTGTTATTGTTTTTTCATCCCAATTCCTAGTGCCAAAGAATCTTATGTGGTCTGAACTAGATTGTATTTTTCATTGCCAGGTTCTACGCCGTTCTGTTGGTAAAGGGCAAAGAGCAGGCAAGAATCGCCGAGGAGGCAAGAATGAGTGAGCAAGCGAGAATCTCCGATGAGGCAAGAATCACCGAGGACAAGACCAATCATCACATTAACGATCTTATTCCATATTTTTCTTTGTTCCATCAATGGGTAAGTATGCTTCCATCTCTTGAACTTGTCTTTAATCGTGATGATTTATTGTGGAAGGGCTCCTATTGACACACATGGATGCAACCATCCACAAACTTGGGGACTATGAGCATATTACAAAGTGGCACGTAAAATGCACGAAAGTCGCACGTGAGATGCACATTTTCATATAAATAATTGAAAATATTTTCTTCTTATGCTTCTATGATTATTTTCTATATTTTTTGTAATTGATTATGTTGTTATTGTTTTTTCATCCTAATTCTTAGAGCTCAAAGAATCTTATGTGGTCTCAACTGGTTTGTGTTTATTATTGCCGGGTTCTACGCCGTTCTGTGGGCAAAGGGCAAAGAGCAGGCAAGAATCGCCGAGGAGGCGAGAATCGCCGAGGAGGCTCAAATCATGGAGGAAGCGATCACTGAGGAGGTAAGAATCGCCGAGGACAAGACCAAACATCACATTAGCGATCCTATTCCATATTTTTCTATGTTCCATCAATGGATAAGTATGTTTCCATCTCTTGAACTTGCCTTTAATCGTGATGATTTATTGTGGAAGGGCCCGACACACATGGATGCAACCATCCACAAACTTGGGGACTATGAGCATGTCACAAAGTGGCACATAAAATGCACGAAAGTCACATGTGACTCATTTTGTTCATGGAACATATAAAGAATATGGATGTTTTAGAGTCTTTTGATCTGTTTTGTTAATGGGAGCTATATAGTTTGTATTTCTGAATATTATAGTCATATATAAACTGATAATACTTTTATAATGTCTATTAAAGCATTTACTTTTGATGATCATTATTATTGATTTTATTGTTATACTTTTTTCCGTCGACTGAGAAATTGAAATATGAAACGGTATCTTTAAATAAATTTTAGTTTAAAGACAACTTGATGTCACTAATTATGAGATCTCATGTTGAATTGTGACATAGTTGTGCAATTTCATGTTGTTTATAAATTGTGCTAATGCAGTTTCATGCCATTGAGAAATTGCATTGATGACCAATAAGAAATAGTGTATATTTTGATCATATGTTGGCATTATTTCTTACTATTATATGTGATTAAGGAAGGTCATGTGTTGCGGTATTTTCTTAACACATTGATCGCCATAATCCTATAATGAGGTTATATATGATTGGATTGGTTTTGAGATGCCATTATTGGAATATTATTTTTTAAAGTTGTGGCCACATAAAAAAAATTTTTAGTTATTAACCCAAGAGTGTCGTTTTCAAAATAAAATCGTTTTCAAAATAAAAATAAAATAATTAATGTAGCCCAAATGGGAGAATGTTGGGAATTTCCTATAATGGGCTTATATCAATTAATCAATTTTCTATTTTAAATAATTGGATTAATGGATATTCCAATATATGTTAAACACTTAAGTGATCTTATTGAATTGGGTTTTGGCATCTATTAATAATAGGCCTAGTTGAGCAGAAAAGTGTAGGCAATTGTATTTAATTGAATCCCGTAATGGGAGGGGCCCAGTTGACACACTATTGATTAGGGTTTGCTAGGTTCCTTCTCTATTCTATAAAATGGTAGGTTATACTTATTAATCGCTTAGTCCCATTAAAGCTGCTATGCCGAAATATGTCATAAAGAGAAAGATTTGGCATTCCAATAGATCGCTAATTAAAATCAGTCTGATCTATTTTCTTTGAGTAAAGTTATGGCTTAAATATGTACGTTTTTAATTCCGCTGTATATATAGGTTTTGGTGTTTTACAGTCATATATGAATCTGGTTGTTCTTGATTAATTAATTAGTTATTTATGAGAGAATTTCTACATTTTCAATTTTCAATGACTTCGTATGAGACTTTACCCCAAAATCTCCATATGTTCCTTCTTCGCTGTTGTTTGGAGAAACACCATCGTAGTGGAATAACGTTGAAAGTTAGGCAGGGCATTGGCCTAACGAGGCCCACAAGCAAAAGAAACGTGGAAGGGAAAGGAATTGCCAAATTTTACTTCCAAAGCTCTCTTGTCGTGCAATGCGAATGCAATATTTGTGGATTTCAAAAAGAAAAATGCTAGATGTGTAAGAGAATTCTTACTATTATAATTTGCTTCACATGAATCCCCAGTCATAGAAAACTTGGTCGGGTTTAATTTTAACACAACATAAATATAATGAAACTATAAATATTGAATTTGTGATCACATCATGTGTCACAACCTCATAAACACCACTTTGTGATACGTTCATACATGGATATTAAAAATGGGACCATCCATCCCAGACAGACGTTGAACCTTTTATTGTCAAAGTAAGCTTGAGAGCATAAGAGGTTCAACACAAAGTTAAAAACTTTAAAGACAGCAAAAGTTAAACCCAGAAGAATCATCAGTTGATTTTCCTGCAATTCTTCCTAACCTGGCCGCTCGAGCCGGTGAGCGGGCTGAGATTACCCATCTTCACCATGGCGTTAGCAAAATCTGTCATGAAAGTAGCTGAATTGCTGCTGTAAGTGTTCACTTGAGCGTCCGTGGAACCACCACTAAACAATTGCTGGTCCGAATGAAGAAGCCCCTTTTGGGTCTGCAAGTTCTTGAAGTAGGCATTGTCGAAGTGTGTCAGGCTCGTGGTGTCAAGAGGAGAGAGATTGGTGTCGCCTCCGGAGCTCGGACAGTTCTCTTTTAGTGATGTTGCGAATGTGGCATTGATGTCGTTCTCGTTGTAAAGCCGGGTCCGAAAAGTCAAGCATTGGGCTTGACCTATCGTGTGCGATCCTGTTAACAACAATCGAACAATTTTTGTGAATCGACCTTAGTATATCTCTCGAGCTTTATTATAATTCTTTATAACAAATGCAAAGCAATGACCTGAAAGTGCAACCATTTCTTTGGCAGTGAGGCCTTTGTTAGAGAAGGCAGAGATTAGGCCGCTGAGGCTCAGAGTTGGAGAAGGAAGGTCGCTATTAGCAGCACTTAGGCTTGCGGTGGTTGAGTCTCTTCTTCCTAGTAAGACTCTCCAACTTGGTCCGCCTAACTAAAAATTAAATAAACAAATAAATCCAAACATGTTAGTACTAATATAGACGGGTAACATAGCATGCGACTTTTTTCCTCCTAATTGATAGCTAGCAACGAGAAGAAAATGTGCACTTACAGCAACGACGGAATCACGCGCGGCGACAGCCAAGATGTCTGCGCAGGACATGACCCCAGGGCAACTGTTCTCTAGGTGGGACTTGATTGTGTCGATCACCTCATATCCCCGTACGGAATTGTTATTTGCACCGGCGGTCTTCTCCCCAGTGAAGTTCGCAGTGTCGTCCAACAAAATCGATGCATCACATCCCTATTTCGTATTTTGCACCACACATTATTAATCAGCCCTTCTAGATGGAAAATTCATTCAATGGTTGTAGACAGGAGGTTTGAGTGCTATAATTTTTCCTAAAATTAGAGCATAAACACTGGTTGTTTCCCTTATCATTTTCCCCCTTTTTGTCCCCCATTATGAACGCCTAGAGACACCAGTTTAGATGGGGGTGAGACTATTTCTCATGCCTTCTGACTTTAATTCGTGTTGTTTTTCAGGGAACAATGCATCCAATAATTGTCGGACTAAAAGCAAACCCCTGTCTGTATGGACAAAATCATTGTGCCCTGAAGTGTTCTCTAAATCAAGGCTTTTGGTTAGCAAGTTGGTGCATTCTTTAATATTTAACAGAGGGGACTGATCGACTTTTTGATTTACTAGAATTAGCCTGAGTTTGGTCTTCTCAATGACCAATTCTATATCGATTAAAATTGAAAATCTAGACAACTTCCAACCTATGCAGGAAGAAAGAAAAGCAACCCATTAATCTAATTAACAAAGTTGTGAACATGTCATATTTGTTAGTAAAAGATTGATCTGGCTTTGAATATCAAGATTGAAATAGAGACGGCAGTTTGATGGAGAAAGGTCTGTTAGGATACGGGCAACTCTTAAATTATGCATAAAGAACATGAAGAGGATAACAAAGACGGCACACTAACTCGATTAACACTCTAAATTTGTGTTGGAAGCAAATTAATGAGGCTATTCACAAGATGCAATTCATTTCTTTAAAGATCTAATATGCTTTTTGGAATACCATTGGATTAACAACTTCCATCAAAAATGATATTTCACCATAAAATATCATTTTTAATGTAGAAAAGTATGGCAATCAAAGTGACCGTGATCAAAATATGAATGAAACTTATTGATAAGGCTGGTTCGTTTTGTCAAATGTGATAACCGCGAGAAGTCAACCACCAACATAAATAGCATGGCTGTCTCTATCTCTCTTTTTGCCAGCTCCAACGTTTTGGACTTTTGCATGATACATCGAGTTCAACGGATGTACACCAGGTAGCTAATTACACACGCACACACATATCTTATCAACAACAAAGCCGGCATAAAGTATGCTCTCTTGCATGGCTTTTTTAATAAAAAAAATTAAAGCGGTGTAATAAAAAAAAAAAAACGAGTACAGTGGATAAGGCTGCTTATGGAATGATATGTTTATTATGCTAGAGGTGTATGTGAGAATTACTCATGAAAATTTTTTCTTTAAATCACCAAAAGAAAATTGCTTTTATTCTGAGGGCCATGCTTTTTATTGCTGTATCAATGAAAACATAGCTCTAATTCTAAAACTGACTTCAATAAACAGAACCTATTATTATTATAAACTTACAAAAATGCATGGCACAACAATATACCAAAAAAGGGTTTGGTCAGACTCGACTAATTCAATATGCGAACCTCCTACCTATTGTTTGGTTAGTGAAAAAGAGAGTTATGTAAATTGCATAGAAGCGAAATCTAATGATGCCTTTGATTATAAGGATGGTTGGAACGTTTCACAAGCACAGGCACAAAGATGCATCATGCATGCACTCTTGCATGCAGCTTGAATGACAGAAGAAAAACGAAGGTAGAAATCAATCGGAAAGAGAGGAGAGACTCGGAGCAGAGGCACTTGCATTGACGAAGCAATCGTGGAAGTGAAGGCGGAGCAGCGACGCGCCCATGCGGGCCTCACTAGAGACCGCAGAGCTGACGATGGACTTAATGGTGGAGAGGGCGCTGGGGCAGGATGTGGAGTAGAAAGTGCCGGACAGCTGAGCTGAGGCTGCTCCGAGGAGGAAACACAGCAACAATAAGAAGGCGGGTTTGACGGAAGAGCTCTCACAAGCCATCGCTGGAAGTTGAGTTTCAGCGAAGAAGAAGGAGATAAGCGAAGGAGGAGGCGAAGCACAAGCTTGATGGCTGTGTGTGGGTGTTGCACAGAATGAACTCGGGGCATTTATACAAGAGTTTTTGCACTGTTATGCTTTTTCTTTCTTCTCAAGTCAACGGCATTGGATGTCTGCATCTATAATATCATAAATTTTAATTTTGACCAAACAAGTTCAACGCCAAATTGTATGAAAACACGCACATAAATATGTATGTAACCCGATAATGCGCAGTCTAGACTTATCACCTTTCTATTTACAGACTAACCCCGTATACGAATTTTTGGCCCATCACATAGTTATAGGACTATATCATGCTGTCAATTGAAAGTAAATATAACCCGACCTACCTTCATATCATATTTTAGTAGAAATTTCGTTATGAGATATCAAGCCAAGAATCTTCTCACTTTCAGCTTTTGAACTTTTAAGAAGGTTCATATGAATTAAAGAAGATGGCTTACTTTGAAAAGTATGCATATATAGGTATAATTGCATGTGCTTTCGATTTTAATGGACCAATCTCGAGGAGTTGCGACATTTTTGGTTTTTTTTTACTCACTCTCTATGTTTATTTTCTAGAGTATAAATTTTCATTTGATCTTGAACTCTTGTATATTTTTTCATTAAGTCCTTAAATCATCAATTTGTTTAATAAAGTCTTGTAACTTGCATAACTTTTCTAATCAATCCCATCTGTCTCGAAATCTAGCAAGAGTCAGATGTTGGAAAGTTGGGGCCGTGTTCATGTTAAGAAATTTCATCACTCTATTCCCGGTTGTGTGGTACTTAATTCTTACATTGTCTAATCTTGCGTTTAGTCCCCAGTCAAAAAAACCTTTCCACGTTAGACTCCGATCGAGGCCAATGGGCATGTCAACTCCAATTAATCCCATTTGTAGCATGAGGGAACCAAGTTCAACGACTTGAGTAAACATATCAAAGTTTCAATGATTTAATTGAAAGCAATGTACAAGTTCAAGGACCAGAAGTGAAATTTTAACTTAACAGTACACATTCCTTTTTCCCAATTAGATTGAATAGTAAATTTCTTATCAAAACTAACCCCGCCTATGTCACTAGAAACAGTTAAAAATAAAGAAAACAGTTCAGAAGTAGTTAAAGTTGGATTTCATCTAGAGAGATATTGAAAAATTTTCACTTCCTCACGAAGGTTCACCAACTCTCCAATTGATGAAACATTGACTTTCACTAACAAAGACAAGCGGATCACGCCATCTAATTATGGTATTCCTGCTTAAAATACCACGCTTAGTTTTTTTCTAATAAGGGGTACTAGGTTGACAAGTCGGTTAGAAGACAACTGAGTGTATGCTCAGGCCAACCTAGCAGGAACATTTACACCTCCACCTTCTCGCCCCAAATATGAGATGCTTTATACCTGTCTACTTGATGGTAGCCAACACCGAAATCTCAACGTGGTAACTACCTTTACCACCAAAGACTCCTATTCCCCCCTAATTCTCATCCTATATTTGTCTTCTCGGATGAGTGGAAATATGGGGTTGACTTTGCGGGGTCTCCCATCCCAAGGTAATCTTGCCTTTTTTTTTTTCTCTTGAGCTTTTGAAGGACCTATTTAGGTCATCATAAGGCTAATTAACTGCTTGCATGGTATGAAATTTGGAACTTGCTGCATGACGACCATTCCTCTTTGTTCAACTAGCAAACAATGGTTTCCATAATGGACTACAATTTCTTAACGATCGCATCTTGTACTAGCTGAGATTTAACAAAAAAAAAAAAATGGGAAAAATTGAATTAGAAATAGTATAGTAAACTCTTCTAGGGTATGTAAGTATGACCCAATTGCTTAGGTAAATATAGACACACATACATGTATTCCTTCGGTGCACATCCTGGTGTAGGTGGGTCATAATATCTTATTTCTCGCAACATGTCATGCTGAATTACTCCATAGTCTTATATTATACCTTCTGGGTAAAGATGCAAAGCCCATCTTAAATAGATAAACTTTAGACCCATGAATTACGTCACTAACCTCATAAACTGCACGTAACAAGAGCTGAAACTACTGTTGACTGCTCAAACACAGAGCTGATCATACCAAACTCATCTTGCGTGCCTAATTCGTATAAGCATCGATCGTACTTCTCGATCAATGAGTCAATCCCTTGGGTTAATCAGTGATATTCCTTTGCGTGCCTCATTTTTCAAGCCTGATCCGTGTGAATGAAATCCTTATTAGGAATCTAATCCGGTCAACATTTCCAGTGATTGCTAATCACATATTCTCCTTTAGAATCCTTTCGTTTAGGTTAGAAGCAAATTAACTAACTGGTCGGACCAGAGGAATTTTCATGGCGATATCAAATGAGGGTGCGTGAGTTTTTCTCATCTTGTTCAATTTTTAGGATAGAATATGCTACTCAATCACACTTTATCGTTTATTTCATGCAATTGCCTGGCATGATGTTGACTCTCTCAATCGGAAAGGGATAATCACAGCAAAAAATTGTCAACCTTTTTCTGGTTAGATGCCAATATCCCTAACTTTTTTTTGTCACACCAATACCTCAAATTTGTGCCAATTTCTAGAAAATACATTCCATCTAGATGGCCATTAAAAATCTCACGTGACAGCGTGCATGACCTTTGGAAGTCTAAAGTCGCGGCATGCATTCATTATCATGTCAATTCCGTTTGCCCGACGTTTCTTCACAAATATTGTCATATTAGATTTTTGACGGCATAATGGACAGAAGCCTTATGGGAGGTAATTTTGAGTCATTGATATAAATTAGGAAGTAGTGACACGGGAAAAAAAGTTTATCACTTGTTGGCATTTGGAAATAGACAATAAAAGTTTCGAGAGCTCGTAATCAGATGTGACATCGGCCAGTCAGAAAATGATCTAGAAGCGGTAGAGGATGAAATGATTTCTTCCCGTGACCCTCGAGCTGCAATTGCTCTAGTGCGTTTTTTGGGATTTTGTCGTGAAGGAGAGCAATACTTTTCATGCATCGGATTCACATCAGATCCATGCGTCCGAGTAAGGATACAAAATCCGACAACTCATACGCGTTGGGCTCATATAAGCCGGGTGCGTGAAGCAAAGACAGTTCATCTATCTCAATGGTAGTAGGCTTTCGAAAAAAATAAATGATTTAAAAGATATTTTCTTGAAAATGATTACTTATGTCACTTGAAAAATTAGTTGATGAACAATGTTTTTCCTATTAACAGCAATTTGTGTCTTAATATTTTTATGGACAATGAAAATATTTTTTATTCATCCATTTTTGTAGGCAATACAAGTGATTAAATTTTGTAAATATTTTCCAAGTCATTTATTTTCTACAAAAAAGTAAAAGCCTAATCAAAATGATTTTTTAAAAATTTCTAAGTATAACTTAAATTATGCTATTTCCACTTGATGTTAGCTAATTATTGAGATTACAACATCACATTCGATGTGATTGTAGAAACTTAAATTCTACTAATCACAAACCCAATGGGCAAAATAATACTAAACATATTGCATTTTTGTCAATTTAGTCTTAAACATTTTAATTTTGCTAATTTAGTCTTAAATTTTTTTCACTTCTTATCAAATGAGTTTATTCGGTCAATTTTGGTCAAATGCCATATAGGATTGGTGGTACTAATATGGATAATTTTTATAATATTTTAATATTTTTTGAAATTTATTTTTTTCTTAATTTTTCTTTCTTTCTTTTTTTGTTCTTTTCTTCCTTTTGCTAGTGGCCAGCCATCAACCACTAGACATGGCCGGGCCGGCTGGCCACACCCACCATAGATGAGGTCCAACTAGGCAAGGGCGAGCCCTAGCACGGGGAGCCCTTGCCCAAAGTAAGGGAGGCCAACCCTCACCTAGGCTAGGGTAGCCTCACCAAATCTAGCGAGGGGAGCCCTTGCTGGGGCTCATCCTTACCCAAGTGAGACCCGATGAAAGTTGGCTTGGGTAAGGCTGACCTTCTCTCGGTCTGGCCTAGGCAAGGGCTAGCCTCACCGGGGCTCACCCTAAGGCTCGCCCTCACTCGTTGGCCATCGACCATCGGCAATAAGAAGAAGAAAGCAAAAAAGAAAAAGAAAATAAGAAAAATAATAAAAAAATAAAAAATTTATAAAATATTATTAGAAATTGTCCACATTAGTGTTGATCATTTTATGTGACACCGTTGTCTTGATGTCAACTATTTCTGGCCAAAATTGGTCAAATGAAAAGTTTAAAACTAAATTGGCAAAATCGAAAAGTTTAGGACTGAAATTGATAAAAATGTAATAAATTTAAAACTTTTTGGACAATTTTCCCAACTCAAAGTGAAGCTCTAAAAATCCTGACTTTATATGTGCAATCTTTGTATCGTAGCGATGGACAGCCTAAAACTTTTCAAAAAATTTTATGGTGAGACAACCAAAGTGTTGAGTGATAGACTTGTCAAAGGAAGTTCAACTTACATTTCAAGAAGTGAAATTCAGGCGGGTGAGGGAATTCTATCCCCAACCTGAAACTCATGCTTTGTCACCATCAAATTAGTCGTTGGATTTTCATCTCTTGTCAATTTAGACACCAACAAGGAAAAATGGTAGCTGTCTGCACTCCTCCACTATATCTCCTAGAGTCTTCTCCCTAGAATCTAGCTTGCATCAGCTCTCTCCCACCCACCCCACCCACCTCCACCTTTGAGTCAAATGAAATCAGTAGAATTTTCTCCTCAAGTGAAATCAATAGCATTTCTGCTCATTCTTGTACTAAAACTCCCCTTTCATTAGTATTTCTACGTTTATCATAAATGTAACGTTCATCACTGAAATTGCCATTATCACTTAATTATGATGGAATTACCAATTTCAGTTTTAACAACACTTTTATTTGATATCTTATAGCTAGAATGCCTCTTTTTTAAATCGAGTTCCTCCACTATCTTGTACCCTAGTTAGATTTAGGAAGGACACACCTTTTTGTTATTGCGAAAACCCAGCCTCGGGAGCTTTGAGGCCTCGAATCGAATCCAATTTGAGTTCCACTGCCTCGGGTTGACCTTGAATCAGAGGCACACCAGAGGAGACTAATGAGGGAGGAACTTCAAATATTACTAAAATGAGTATTTGGAGGACACGTGAAGCGAATGTGACGATTCTTTTAATGAAGATGGTAGGTAAGAATCGTAAATGAATATTCCCCCTTCGTACTATAAGATTTCATAGGAGTATACCAAAATTGAATGTCCTAAGCCTCTAGCATTAATTAGATCAATTTGTTTGAGCCAATACACTAATGATAAATTTATTCCAAATTGATACACTAGTGACAAATTTATGATTTATTAATTCCGTTAAATTTTACTATCAAATTACTAAGTTCAATTACACATGATAATTGATAGGTATGCTGGTTTAGGTTTTACCCTCTGTTTGTCACAGATATACTGGTTTGTGGTTTTTCGTGGTATGAATCCAATTTAACGGAAATTAACGGAGTGTAAATTTGTTACAAATGTGTCAGGTTATGATTAGTCTAGGGTACACTTCTACAATTCTACTAATTTGGAGCTTTTGGTAATCAAAAAATTATTTTGAAGTAAACTAGTGTATACCCGTTTGTAGTTTTTCATTATATTAACCCTTAAGAAAAAACATCAACTTATGCTTAATTCTTCCGTTTCGAAAGGTACATTATTATTTTGACGTTAGGTAAACCTCAAATCTCAAACAGGAAAATTAAAAAAAAAAAAAACTCATAAATTTTCAGAGGGTTCCTGGAAGCGAATGAGAATATTTGGAACTAATTCATATGAAAGAAAAAGGGAAAGTGTTTTCGTTATGAGGCCCAACATCTCTATCGCACAGCTGGAGGGAAAACCAAAGGGACGGCGCGACCTTAGTTTGCTACATCCGGATTCAAGACGGACAGATGCTCGATTCGGCAACGAGTTTTGGCAAAACACATGTTCGAAGAGATCACGTAGCAAAACACTTGGCTCGATGGTTTATTTAGGGGTGATCGGTTCCTGGTTTGGTCCGATTCCAAGGTGGAACCGGGAACCGGACCGGGAGGACCGGTTCCCATTTTTTGGGATCATGGACCGGACTGGACGGTCCTAGGACCAAGAACTGGATCGGATCAATAGGACCGATCACTTAGCCAAAAAAAATAAAAAAAATAGAAATATTATTATTTTAGGGTTATTGTATTTTTTAAGAAATTTAAAAAATATATTTTAAATAGAAAATTGTTGGTCTGGTCCGGTCCGGTCCAATAGGACCGGACCACTTAGCCAAAAAAAAAATTAAAAAATTAAAAAAATAATAGAAATATTATTATTTTAGGGTTTATTGTATTTTTTTAAGAAATTTAAGAAATATATTTTAAATAGAAAATTGTCTCCCGGAACCGGAAATCCTGAAAATCCGGTTCCATTTTTATAACCGGTCAAACCGGCCGATCCGGTCCGGTCTGGGCGGTTCTCGGTTCGGGCGGTCCAATGTGCTCACCCCTAGGTTTATTCATGAGAAACGAACAAAGATGGAAAACTCGATTCGGGTCACGATATGGAACTCTAGCCCAAAAACTCATATGAGTCCATTAATTCCCCTCCAATAGGGAATTTAAGGTAAACAATTACCCTTAACGATGCTCTGAGTTTAAAATGAAACTTCATGCAGCATGACCTATGAGGAATTAATCCTCGTGACTGTCCTCAAATTAGATCAGAGATGTCAATAGACTTCGTTACGCTTGTAGTGCAATTAAGCAAGAAACGATGCCCGCAGATAGTGCAAGGTAATAATGATCGTTTTCTACGAGCATGAGAATAATATTATCCCCTCTGCAAATCTGCATGTTGCGATGGCCTCTCTCCTCTTGTTCTCGGTGACGCATCATCGCGATCGGTTCGCTTTCCAACCCAATGCCTGACCTAATTCATCCATGAGCAGTGGCTTTGGCTACAAGAAGCTGTCTATCACAATAAACGGAGAATCCCCCGGCCCAACCATATCGGCGAATCAAGAAGCCGCCCTCATCATCCAAGTCACTAATAGATTGGCAAAGTAGAACCTCATGAGGTACGTTGAAACTATGTTGTCGGCTCTTGTTAATGGAGAAAGAATTTAGTGATTATAGAGAAAGCTTTCGGCTTCTGCAGAGTGGAGAGGCTGTCACGCAGGCATCCATTCTGCCTGGAAATACTTCTGGGTTTGGATTTGTTGCTAATCTGGTGAGTACCATCTATATGGTACAAAGATCATCAAATGGTTTCATGTGATTTTCTGAGCTCAGAGCTCTTCTAAGCTTTGAGTTTCACGGGGAATTCACTTTATCCGATGAATACACAGCGTGGTTGAACGCTGACATTAAACATTGTGTAGGTTAGAAAGTAGCAGTAAGTGTCTTCCCAATCTGCAAAGAGAGGTTGATAATTCACTTCAAAAGGTGAAAGGCCGTGGACCGATAAACACATGATAGGTCTTCCCACTACTGTTACTAGATACCATTCCAGCAATGGCTTGGCTTTCTCTTCACCTATCGACACCATCAAACCCCATCAACTCAACAGCACTGATCGACCGGCCAGACCACCGTGCTCACTGGTTCAGAATATTGCAATCAAGCTCGCCAGAGCGACAGCATTGCTCGTGTTTCTCCTCCACTGCCTAAGTGGGTCGTTGGGGGTTGAGATCCTCCCTAAATCCAAGCTCACAAGTGCGAGAAGACCTGCGCCTCCGATGATGACCTCAACTGCACTAAGAAGATCGTGCTGGACTTGGCCGTCCCAGTGGTTCCGTAAGTTATCGCCTCCGATGATAATAACCTCAAACATTCATCTCTCTAACTGTCCATCTGTTTGTGGGTGAAAAGCCATACTAAAGTTTAGTGTCAATCACTTCTTATAAACTCTTCCAGAACATATACATAAATTTGGAATACCTGTCAAAGCAATGCTTACTGGAATGCCATTGTGATGTCCTTGAACGTCATGCGCAACATGTGTCTTTTCTAATTAGATTCTCCTCTGATTAATTGCATGTAGAAGTACAATAAAATACTCACAACATACCATACAATAAAGTCACACGGGTTCAATTATATACATATCTCCATCTTTATATTAACATTAAATTTACAAGCCCAAAATAGTATCCCATACAACACACAAAATACTTAGGGTTGTCTATCACCAACACCACTCTTATGCTCAAAAGCCAACCTGTACAAAAGTTAAACTATCTGCTACAAGTTGACAACTTCACCTAGTGATTCATCACCTTTGCCATCAAAGCCCCTCAACGGTCCAATTAAAGCAACCTCAACGTTCATGTACCAAGCAACAAATGGTGAAGAACCCACTTTTTGAGCCCCATGTTGACCCATATAGAAGAAGTATACTTCATATATATAACTTCTAAACTAGGTATATGCACATTCTAATAGACACACTCATGATGCATAGGAATCCCAAAAAGTAATGGCAGTGAGTGGTCCATCCTACATTCCTGAAAAATAAGAAGTGAGCCAAAACCTAATAAGTAAAATCTCTAGTTTTAAGTTACAAAATCATTTTTCCACTTAACTTGGTACAAAATAGCATGAGAAAATAAAAATGAACATATATGTTGAGTGCATGAGCAAATATTTTACTTTTCCTACTATGATATGCCAATGAAATCTAATAACAACAATGCTTCACTCATACATGTGTAGATGTCATAACATATTTTGATGCAACGTAACCACTAATTAGTTCCTTCCTTGACATGAGAGCTCATAAGCATTTATATATGCACATACACATGCATTAGGTCATTACTTCTCCTCCCAAACTCTCCCAAGGCATTCCAACACACAGAGCATTTTAATTTCTAGGCATCTCCACTCTTGAGGCATCTTGAAACACTCCTTGGGGCATCCAAAACACTTTTTGAGGCATTTCAACACACGGGGCATCTTGACTCTTGAGGATAAACACCGATTAAATTTCCCTTGACTCATAACGAAAACACTTTCCCTTTCCTTTGCGTCCTTGATAGACCAACTACTAAATCCACAGTGATATGCTCACACTTCTATCTAGGTAATTTAAGTGGGTGCAATTGTTCACTTTTTTTTTTTTTTGTGCTCAATTTTCACTTGCAGGCAAACTAAATATTGATCGATAAATTTTACAACATCCTTCTTCATGTTGACCCACTAAAAAAGTTTTCTCTCAAGTCTCTATATATTTTAGTGCTCCCCAGATAAATTTAGAATCTAATGTTGTGAGCTTTCGACAATATCTTCTTTTTCAATCCTGAATGATTAGCAACTAGATTGGGTTTACCGGGAACCCGGACCTGACCACCCGAAAAACAAGGTCAGGAACCAGTTCCCGATTAAACTAGTCTTGGAACCGGTTCCAATTTTTGGGAACCGATTGAAACCGGTCCGGGAATAGGGTCCAAGCAAAGACCCACCCAGAATCGGATCGGTTTTGGAACTGATTTTTACCTTGTTAAAAAAAAATCGTCTCTCTATATAATGCTTTTGAGTCTCTTTGTCTTCAAAGAAATGTTAAGAAAAGAAAGATTCTCTCTGAATCAAGTTAAGAGAGAATTGTTTTAAAAGAATTGTTAAAAAGAACTGTTCTCATGCATTGTTTTTCTTTTTTAATGGTCCCACTTTCAACTATTACTATAGTCGTAAGACAAATACTACTAACTATTGTAGCACTAATTAAAGCATTTTAAGTCCAACTCAAGAAAGATGTCCTCTTAATAAGAGCTTCGTTGCATACATATAAGTAAGCACATTAGGTCATATTAGAAATATTTGTGGGAATGAGACTAATATTAAATCCACATTTGTTGCTAATGTTTATGCATTCTTAGGATTTTTGCTTTGTCTTATAATGTTAGGAGAATTATGTTGTTGTTTTTTCGCTAATTAATGTAAAATTCGAAGCCGTATAGGATATTGAACGATTGCAAAACAGGTTTCAATAAAAACAGGTTGACCCTGTTCCCGGACCGGAAAAACAAGGTCGGGTCCAAAACAGGGTCCAATAAAAACAGGGTAGGGTATATGGTCCAAAAAAGAGGAACCGGTTATAATAGGGTTGAGTACAGGGTCCAGGTTTGGACCCTACCCACCCTGGACCCAATCACCCCTTGAGGTAACAATACCTTCAACATTTTAGGATGCCTTTATTTCATGAAAAACTCAAGATTTGGAAAATCTCTTTTAAAAAATTATCGCTTATATCGCTTACAAAAATATATTAATGAAAAATAGCTTCATCACCCACGAAAATAGTTAGTCATAACTTATTGTCGATAATGAAAATATTTCCATTGACTAATTTTTCTAAGCAATAGAACCAATTATTTTTGGAAAAATATATTTTAAATCTTGATTTTTCCGTAAACAAATGCACCCTTAAAATATGTTTGTCCTTTCATCATGTATACTCTATTTGGAATCCTCTCTCAATGAACGTGTTCCATTTTTTGTCCCTTTTTTGGGTAATGCTGATGCGATACCATCTGGATGCCTCATCGATCAAAGGAAATCGAATTCAATGGTTCCATTATTGGCTTTCCAAAACTTTCCCCAAACACATGAGAATTAACCCTTTAAATATGCAAATCCAAAGAGTTCTTGACTCGTAGGTATTGGATATAGAGCGTCTTTTGTGCGTGAGAGCGAGAGAGAGAGAGAGAGAGCTACCTTATGACCATGGCTTGGGATTTGAAGAGGTAGATCATGGGCTTTCCAAGTGAGCCATTTCTCTGGGCCTTAACCCCTCAAGTGAATAAATTAATGGGTTAGTGGGTGGTTCTATGGGCTCATTTGAATATCAGGCCTGATCATCATTACCAATCTCGACCCTGGAAAATGGGAGTCATGAGCTTAAAGGATTATTCTTAAGTAAGACTAGGTAGCTTTTATTTACATATTTTACATCGACCTCCACAGATAATATAATTAATTGATTACTTGCTAAAAGTTAAACTACACACATCAGCAAATGAAATAAGTAGGATTTCGGTTATACAGCCTGTGTCAACAAATATTTATCCATATTTCAATGGACTATGGTCGACTTTCTAAGTTAGTCTTGCTAGTTTCTAGAATTATGGATAAATATTTGTTGAAAATTACGCTAGAAATAATTGTATCAATTGCAGAGAAATTAAATTTTAGTACATTGAGTAATTAAGATTAAATTTAATTGCGTGGTCGCAAAATCCGTTGAATTCAGATTTTCAAAGACTTTATATGAAAATTTACTCCGAAACCACCGTATGTTCTTTCTCTGCTGTTTGTTGGACAAACACTATTGAAGTGGAATAATGTTGACAGTTAGGTAGGTCATTTGCCTAACGAGGCCCACAGCAAAAAGATGTGGAAGGGAAAGGAATTGTCGACTTTGACTTCCAAAGCTCTCTTGTCGTGCAACGCGTATACAATATTTGTGAATTTCAGAAATAAAAATGCTAGATGTTTTAAGAATTTTTACTCTTATAATTTGCTTCACCTGAATGCCCGGTCCTAGAAAATCCAGTCGGGTTTAATTCTAACACATTTTAATATATTGGAACTCTGAATAATGAATTTGTGATCACACACCATGTGTCACAACCTCATGAACATTCCTTTAATATGCTCATACATATGTATTAAAAATGGGACCATCCATCCCGATAGACGATACACTGAATAGCTTAAGAACATAAGAGATGCAATACAAAGTTCAAAACTTTAAAGATAGCAAAAGCAAAACCCAGAAGAACTATTAGTTGACTTTCCTGCAGTTTTTCCTAATCTGACCGCTTGAGCCGGTGAGCGGGCTAAGGTTACCCATCTTCACCATGGCGTTAGCAAAATCTGTCATGAAAGTAGCCGAATTGCTGCTATAAGTGTTCACTTGAGCGTCCGTGGAACCACCATTGAACAATTGCTGGTCGGAGTGAAGAAGAACCTTTTGGATCTGCAAGTCCTTGAAGTAGGCATTGTCGAAGGATGTTGGGCTTGTGGTGTCGAGAGGAGAGAGATTGTTGTCGCCTCCGGAGCTCGGGCAATTCGCCTTCAGCGAGGTTGCAAACGTGGCATTGATGTTGTTCTCGTTGTAAAGACGGGTCCGAAAACTCGTGCATCGGGCTTGACCTATTGTGTGTGACCCTGTGAACAACAATCAAACAATTTTTGTAAATTAATCTTAGTACATCGATCGAGCATTATTATAAATTATTTATAAAGGTGCCAAAAATAAATAAAAAACAGTGACCTGAGAGTGCCACCATTTCTTTGGCAGTCAAGCCTTTGTTAGAGAAGGCAGTGATGAGGCCGCTAAGGCTCAAAGTCGGGGCAGGGATGTTGTTATTGGCAGCACTTAGGCTTGCGGTGGTCGAGTCTCTTCTTCCTAGCAGGACCGTCCAACTTGGCCCACCCAACTAAAAATTAAATAAATAAACAAATCCACAGGTGTTAGTATTAAAATAGCATGGGGAACATAACGTGTGATTTTTTTCCCTCACAATTGATAACTAGAATTAAGAAGAGAGTGTGCACTCACGGCGACGACGGAATCTCGAGCAGCCACGGTCAAGAGGTCAGCACAGGACACGACACCAGGACATGGGCTCACTTTGGTGAGTGCACGTGAGCAACGAGCGACGCGCGACAACTTAAGGATGTGGTGTCGAGGTGGGATGGCTAGGGGACATGAGGCACTTTGACGGCAACGAATGGTGGCTAAGGTGAGAGAGAGAGAGAGATTAGGAATATGGAATTAGGATTCTTTCCTTGGCATGTGTGTGTTTTTTTTTTAATATCATTACATATAAAGCCAATTCATTTTAAGAGGTAACAATACCTTCGACATTTTAGGATGCCTTTATTTCATGGAAAACTCAAGATTTGGAAAATCTCTTCTAAAAAATTATCGCTTATATCGCTTACAAAAATGTACTGATAAAAAATAGTTTCATCACCCACAAAAATAGTTAGTCATAACTTATTGTTGATAATGAAAATATTTCCATTGATTAATTTTTCTAAGCAATAGAACCAATTATTTTTGGAAAAATACATTTTAAATCTTGAGTTTTTCGTAAACAAATGCACCCTTAGAATATGTTTGTCCTTTCATCATGTATACTCTATTTGGAATCCTCTCTCAATAAACGTGTTCCATTTTTTGTCCCTTTTTTGGGTAATGCTGATGCGATACCATCTGGATGGCTCATCGATCAAAGGAAATTGAATTCAATGGTTCCATTAATGGCTTTCCAAACTTTCCCCAAGCACATGAGAATTAACCCTTTAAATATGCAAATCCAAAGAGTTCTTGACTTGTAGGTATTGGATATAGAGCGTCTTTTGTGCGTGCGTGAGAGAGAGAGAGAGAACGCTACCTTATGACCAGGGCTTGGGATTTGAAGAGGTAGATCATGGGCTTTCCAAGTGAGCCATTTCTCTGGGCCTTAACCCCTCAAGTGAATAAATTAATGGGTTAGTGGGTGGTTCTATGGGCTCATTTGAATATCAGGCCTGATCATCATTACCAATCTCGACCCTGGAAAATGGGACTCATGAGCTTGAAGGATTATTCTTAAGACTAGGTAGCTTTTATTTACATATTTTACATCGACCTCCACAGATAAAATAATTAATTGATTACTTGCTAAAAGTTAAACTACACACATCAGCAAGTGAAATAAGTAGGATTTCGGTTATACAGCCAGTGTCAATAAATATTTATCCATATTTCAGTGGACTATGGTTGACTTTCTAAGTTAGTCTTGCTAGTTTCCAGAATTATAGTAGCCAATTCCTCATGTGGCTCATCTCCAAAAATCGTCTCCCAACACAGGTACTCCTCATGCTCTATGGGAGAATACCTTCCACGGTGTGTGCTTTTTGTAAGACAAGGCCCGACTCAATCAATCATTTATTTTTTGAATGCTGCGTCCCCAACTCTCTTGCTAACTTCTGGCCCGCTAAATGCAATATCCCTTGGACCAATTCGACTTGGCCGGACAACCTCCCGTGGGTTGAAAATATCGTGTCTAGCAAGGGGTTTTACCAAGAGCTAGCTCGGTTTTCTTTGGAGCACTTTGCTACACCATTTGGAAATCCAGGAATGATATTATCTTTCGTGGCCGGAATCTATACATCCCATCCCTGAAGCTACAACTCACCAAGGCGGTAAATGATAAGGCTCTGACCATCAAAAGGGTCGAAGACAACCCAAGGAATAGGAGAGTGCAGCGGAGTTGGGGCATAAGTCCCCGCATTTTTGAAGTGGATCGGACTTGGGCCAAATGATTTGGTCATATTAGTCCTTCTCTGTTATATTATTGTACATGTGCTGTTTTTACTTGTGACCGAGGCACCCTGTCACTCCAAAGACCTATTGTCTAGATGAGTGTCTGCTAGTGCCACGCCTCACGTTTGTTGTACATCTTTGGTCGTGAATATATTAACTTACCTTACCAAAAAAATAAATAATTGTATCAATTGCAAAGAAATTAAATTTTAGTACATCGAGTAATTAAGATTAAATTTAATTGCGTGGTCGCAAAATCCACTGAATTCAGATTTTCAATGACTTTTTATGAAAATTTACTCCGAAACCACCGTATGTTTTCTCTGCTGTTTGTTGGACAAACACTATTGGAGTGGAATAATGTTGACGGTTAAGTAGGTCATTTGCCTAACGAGGCCCACAGCAAAAAGACGTGGAAGGGAAAGGAATTGTCGACTTTTACTTCCAAAGCTCTCTTGTCGTGCAACGCGTATACAATATTTGTGGATTTCAGAAACAAAAATGCTAGATGTTTTAAGGATTTTTACTGTTATAATTTGCTGCACCTGAATGCCCGGTCCCAAAAAATCCGGTCGGTTTAATTCTAACACATTTAAATATATTGAAATTCTAAATAACGAGTTTGTGATCACACCATGTGTCACAACCTCATGAACATTCCTTTAATACGCTCATACATATATATTAAAAATGGGACCATCCATCCTGATAGATGATACACTGAATAGCTTAAGAACATAAGAGATGCAATACGAAGTTAAAAACTTTAAAGATAGCAAAAGCAAAACCCAGAAGAACTATTAGTTGACTTTCCTGCAGTTTTTCCTAATCTGACCGCTTGAGCCGGTGAGCGGGCTAAGGTTACCCATCTTCACCATGGCGTTAGCAAAATCTGTCATGAAAGTAGCCGAATTGCTGCTGTAAGTGTTCACTTGAGCATCCGTGGAACCACCATTGAACAATTCCTGGTCGGAGTGAAGAAGACCCTTTTGGATCTGCAGGTTCTTGAAGTAGGCATTGTCGAAGGATGTCGGGCTTGTGGCGTCGAGAGGAGAGAGACTGTTGTTGCCTCCAGAGCTCCGGCAATTCACCTTCAGCGAGGTTGCGAACGTGGCATTGATGTTGTTATCGTTGTAAAGACGGGTCTGAAAATTCGTGCATCGGGCTTGACCTATTGTGTGCGACCCTATTAACAATAATCAAACAATTTTTTGTAAATTAATCTTAGTACATCGATCGAGCATTACTATAAATTATTTACAAAGGTGCCAAAAATAAAAAAACAATGACCTGAGAGTGCCACCATTTCTTTGGCAGTGAAGCCTTTCTTAGAGAAGTTACTGATGAGGTCACTAAGGCTCAAAGTTGGGGCAGGGAGGCTGCTATTAGCAGCACCTTGGCTTGCGGTGGTTGAGTCTCTTCTTCCTAGCGGGACTGTCCAACTTGGGCCACCCAACTAAAAATTAAATAAATAAACAAATCCACAGGTGTTAGTATTAAAATAGTATGGGGAACATAACGTGTGATTTTTTTCCCTCACAATTGATAACTAGAATTAAGAAGAGAGTGTGCACTCACGGCGACGACGGAATCTCGAGCAGCCACGGTCAAGAGGTCAGCACAGGACACGACACCAGGACATGGGCTCTCCAATTGGGACTTGATCGTGTCGATCACTTCGAATCCCCGCAAGGAATTGTTATTCGGGCCGGCAGTCTTCTCCCCGGTGAAGTTCGCGGTGTCGTCCAATAGGACAGATGCGTCACATCCCTGTTCATTGTTAATCAGTCAAATCGATTCTATTGGAGTCCATTAGATTCAGTGGTTAAAATGCAAATAGGGCAAATACTACAACTTTTCCTGAGCATAGAGGATAAACACCAATTAAATTTCCCTTAACATTTTCCCCTTTTTGTCCCCTACCATGAACCATTAGAGACGCCAGTTTTGACGGGGGCGATGCTAAATAGGTATCTCTCCAACTTTTCTCATGCCTTTTGACTTTACTCTGGGTTATCTCTCTAGGAACAATGCATCCAATAATTGTCGGACTAGGAGCAAACCCCAGCCCATTAGGACAAAATCATCGTGCCGTGAAGTGCCCTCTAAATCAAGGATTTTGGTTAGCAACGTGGCACGTTCTTTAATAGTTAACAGAGGGGAGTCACCGACTTTTTGATTTACTGGAATTAGCCTGAGTTTGGTCTTCTCGAATGACCGATTATATATTGATTAAATTGAAAATCAGGACAATTTCCAACCTATACAGAAAAAAGAAAAGCAACCCATTAATCTAATCGAGAAAGTTGTGAACATCTCATTATTTGTTATTAAAAAAAAACATCCGGCTTTGAATATCAAGATCAAAATAAAGATGACTTGTTTGACGGAGAAGGTCAATTAAGATACGAGCAACACTCAAGTTCTGCACAAAGAACATGAAGAGGACAACAAAGGTGGCATATTGAATTGATTAGATAATTTAGATCGATGCTCCAAATTTGGAGCAAATTAGTGAGGCCGAGCACAAGGCACAATTCACTTATTCAAAAATCTAATTTGGTTTTTAAAAATATCATTTTTTGTGTGGAAAAGAATGGCAAACAAAGTGACGGTGATCAAAATATGATTGAATAACCCGGCAAAGTCAACCACCGACATAAAAATCATGGCTGTCTCTCTCTCTCCCCCACCTGCCAATTCGAACGTTTTGGACTTTTGCATGATTCATCAAGCTCATCGGGTTTAAACCAGGCGGCTAATCATACGCACGCACATCTTGTCAACAAAATAGTCGGCATAAAGTACGCTCGCCTGCATGGCTTTTGCAACAAAGAAAATTAGAGCCTGTCGGTAATAAAAAGAAAGGAAAAAAACAAAATTCTTATTCACCCTTGATTCGAGAATTCTAATCCCCAAATCTCTCACTAACCACCAAATCAAGAGTGGATAAGGCCGCTTATGCAACGATATGTTTACACTAGAGGTATATCCAAGAATTACTATTGAAAGAATTTTCTTTGAATCACCAAAAAAAATGCTTTTATTCTAAGGGCCATGCTTTTCATTGCTGTATGGATGAAAACATAGCTCTAATTCTAAAACGACTTCAATAAAAAGAATCTATTATTATTATTATAATAATAAACTCAAAATAATGCATGGCACAACAATATACCAAAAAAAGGGTCGGTCAGACTTGACTAATTCAATATGTGAACCTCCTACCTACTGTTTGTTAGTTAAAAAAGAGTATGCAATTTGCGCAGAAGCGAAATCTAAGGATTCTTTCGACAATGAATTTGATTGGAACGTTTCACATGCACAAGCACAAAGAAGCATCATGCATGCACGCTTGCATGCAGCTTGAATGACAGAAGAAACAAAGGTAAAAAATCAATCGGAAAGAGAGGAGAGACTCGGAGCAGAGGGACTTGCATTGACGAAGCAATCGTGGAAGTGCAGGCGGAGCAGCGATGCGCCCATGCGGGCCTCTTTCGAGACCGCGGAGCTCACGCCAGATTTAATGGTGGAGAGGGCGCTGGGACAGGAGGTGGAGTAGAAAGTGCTGGACAGCTGAGCCGAGGCTGTTCCGAGAAGGAAGCACAGCAACAATAAAAGGCAGGTTTGACAGAAGAGCTCTCACAAGCCATCGCTGGAAGTTGAGTTTCAGCGAAGAAGGAGATAAGCGAAGGAGGAGGAGATGCACAAGCTTGATGGCTGTGTGTGGGGTGTTGCACCTGAATGGACTCGGGGGTATTTATGCAAGAGTTTTTGAACTGTTATGGTTTTTCTTTCTTCTGAAGTCAAGTCAACGGAATTTTCAATTGTGAACAGACAAGCTCAACGCCGAGGTGTATGAACATATAGATGTTGTCCGATCCTGCCTGGTCCGAACTAAATAGTTTTCTATTTGTAGACTAACCATAATCTCGCAGTATAAAATTTGAAGACAGACATATTTTGCTTTGGTCTACATAACGCGGCCAGTTCTAAGCAAATATAACGCAACCCTATCTTCATATCAGATTCTAGCAGTAATTTCCTTATAAGATATCAAGCCAAGAATCTTCTCTCTTTCAGTTTTTGAACTTTTAAGAAGGTTCATACGAATCAACAAAGATGGCTTACTTTGAAAAGTATGAATATATAGGTATAGTTGCATGTGTTTGCTATTTTAATGGACCAATCTCGAGGAGTTGAGACATATGTTGGTTTTTTTACATTTTATGTTTTCTAGTGTTTTAAATTTTAAATTTTGGTGTTGAACACGCGTATAGTTTTTTTTATTGAGTCCCTTGACCGTCAATTTGTTTAATAAATAACTTTTCTAATCAAACCTATCTGCCTCGAAAGCCAGCAAGAGTCAGATGCAGAAAGCTCGGGCCGTGCTCATGTTGAAAAATCTCATTACTCAAGTCCCGGTTCTGTGGTATAAATACTGACATTTCCAATCTCGCGTGTCAGTCCACAATCATAAAAGTCTTTCACGTTAGACTCTGATCAGCCCCGACATGTGGGTCAACTCCAGTTAATCGCATTTGTAGCACGAGGGAGAAGGACTTGATTAAACACATCAAAAGTTCAAGCATTTCATTGAAAGAAACGGACAAGTTCAAGGACCTTAAGTGAAATTTTAACTCAACAGTACACATTTCTTTTTCCCAATCAACTTATATAGTAAATTTATTATCAAAACAAAGCCCGCCTGTATCACTTGAAACTGCAAAAAATAAAGAAAACAGTTCAGAAGTAGTCAAAGTTGGATTTCGTCTGGGGAGATATCGACTATTAGGGAAAATTGTCACGTCCTTGGGAAGGTTCGCCTAATCCAATTGATGAAACATTGACTTTCCCTAGCAAAGACAAGCGGACCACGCCATCTAATTACGCCATGTCCCGTCCTTGAAAGACTTTGTAATGCTTTATTAATTGCTTGCATGGTATGAAATTTGGAACTTGCTGCATGACGACTATTCCTCTGTTTAACTAGTGAACATAGGATATAGTTTCCATAAATAATAAAAATGAAATTCTGTAGCTAATGGACTAAAATGTCCTAACGATCGCATCTCGTTCTAGCTGAGATTTATAATAAAAAAAAACTAGGGAAATTGAATTAAAAATAGTTTGGTAAAATTTTCTAGGGTACTTAAGTGTGACCCGATTGTTTATATATATAAATCACGGTCTGGGTAGATTGTAATATTTTATTTCTGACGGCAAGTCACGCTGAATTACTCCATAGAATTATATTATTCTTTTTAGGTAAAGATACACAAACTCATCTTAGATAGATAAACTCCAGACCCATGAAATACCCCAACTAACCTCATGAACTGTACATTACAAAAGCCGAAGCTCCAATCGACTGCTCAAAGTAGGAAGAACCGACACTCTCCGAGAATTTTCATATCGTGTCGGACACTTCAACACATGTCCAAAACTCTCCAACATTCTTCGACACTCGGTTAACGCGTGTTGGAAAATCCAACACTTTGTTAACTCTCCCGACACTCTTCAACACTTGAGTTTGGAATTTCGTTATGTGATTCTGACACGAATGGGGTCAATTTTAAAAATTTTCAATAAATGTAAAAAATAATAAATAATAATAACGAAAGAAAAAAAACCTAGTCTCCACTTCTTTTTTGATTTTCACTTCTCATGACACACAATTCACCCCCCCAAATTTGTTGTTTTCTATTCTCTTCCTAGATGCTACACGTGAATCCGGAATGTGGATTAAGTTTTAATGGATTATTGGAATGTAGTTGAATTTGTCAAATTAAAATGATGAATGATATTAACAAATGGTTGATTAATGTTTTTAGTGTGAATTCATTATAGGCTCTTTTATTATTATATATTTATTTGTAAAATTTAAATTGAATTAATTTGATTGAAATAATCACAAAAATTATAATTTATCATGTATAAATAAAAATATACATTCAACATACAATATGTCCCGACGTGTCGAAATTCTCTATTTTTTGAGAGACAAACATGTTGGTGTATCATGTCGAGTCGTGTCGTGTGGCATGTCGTGTATTAGTGTCGGTCCTACTTAGTGCTCAAACGCAGAGCTGATTAAACCGCACTCATCTTGCGTGCCGAATCCGTATAAGCATCGATCATACTTCTCCATTAATAAGTCAATCCCTTGGCATGCCTCATTTTCCAAGCATCCGCCGTATGAATGAAATCCTCATTAGGAATCTAATCCGGGTCAACATGGAGTGATTACTAATCACGCATATTCTCCTTTATAGTCCTTTGGATTAGCTTAGACGCAAATTTACTAATTCGCCAGAACAAGAAATTTTCGTGGCAATATCGAATGAGTGCGTGAGTTTTTCTCTGCTCGTTCAATTTTAGGATAGGATACGCTTGTCAATCACACTTTATTGTTCACTGCATGCAGCTGTCTTGCACGATGTTGACTCTCTCGGTTGGAAGGGAATAATCGCACCGAAGGCTGTAGATCTTTTTCCGGTCAAATATCAATATCCCGGACTATTTTACACCAATACCTCGGACTTCTGCTAATTACTAGAAAATACCTTTCGTCCATACTGCCGTTAAATGTTAAGTTCAGGTGCTCAAATTAAATGAAATAAAGAGTAAAGTAAGAAAGAGATATCAAGATACAAGATTTATCCCGATTTACCCTTAAACAAGGGTTACATCCGATTAAGAATCCACTATAACTAACACATCGCACAAGACTCCTGTACCTTCTTATTGATGAGAAGTATGAACCACACCTCAATATAAAAAAGCTCCACATGGCAATGTGCATGATCATTAGAAATCTGAAGTGGCGACGTGTATCCATTACTGCATCAGTTCCGTTTGCCTTGTGCTCCCTACAAATACTGTCATTTCGGATTTTTAACGACAATCATGGTTAGCCTTGCGAAGGTAACTTTGGATCATTGATATGAGTTTGGAGGCATTGCTGAGAAAAAGGTTTCTCGCTCGTTCATAATTTGGAAATAGACAACGAAAGTTTCGAGAGGCTATAATCAGATGTGGCCTCGGCCGGTCGGAAAATGATATGGAAGCGGTGGAGGATGAAATGACGTCTCCACGTGTCTCTCGTTCTGCCATAATTGCTCAAGTTCTTCTTTTTGGGATCTTGTCGTGAAGGAGAGGAATACTTTTCATGCATCCGATTCACATCAGATCTATTATTAGAAAATGCGACAGCTCATACGCGTTGGGCTCACGGTAGCCACGAAGAAATCTACATGATTAGAGAAGATATTTAATCTATCTCAACAGTGTTAAGGCTTCACCTGTTTTGAGAAAAATAATTGATTCCAGCAAATTTTCCCTGAAAAGGATTGCTTATATGGCTTAAAAATTATTTAATGAATAATATTTTCTTTATCAACAATAATTTGTGTCTAAATATTTTCATGGAGGATGAAGATATTTTTTTTTTATTCATTTTTGTAAATGATACAAGTATTTTGAAAATGTTTTCCAAGTTATGCATTTTTCACAAAACAAATGGAACTTTAATCGATATAACTTTTTTTAAAGTTTCAAAGTGTCGCCTAAATTATGCTATCTCCACTTGATGTTAGCTAATATTGAGATGTGATTGGAGAAACTTAAAGTCTACTAATTACAAACGCAATGTGAAGCTCTAGATCCTTACTTTATATGTGCAATTCGTAGCGATGGACAGTCTAAAACTTTTCAAAATTCTTACAGTAAGAGAACCAAAGTGTTGAGTGTTAGAGTTTGCCAAAGGAAGTCCAACTTATATTTCAAGGAGCGAAACTCAAGGGGATGATGGAATTCTATCCCCTACCCGTAATTCATGCGTTGTCACCATCCAATTAGTTGTTGGATTTTCATCTCTTGTCAATTTAGACACCAACAAGGAAAAATGGTAGCTGTCTTCGCTCCTCCACTATGTTTCCTCAGCATCTTCTCCCTCGGATCTATCTTGCATCATCTCTGTCTCTTTCGGTCTCAACCGCCCACCCGCCTCCAACTTTGAGTCAAACGAAATCAGTAGAATTTTCTCTTCTAGCAAAATCAATAGCATTGCTGCTAATTTTTATACTGAAGCTGCCCCTTTCATTAGTATTTCTACGTTTATCATAAATTTAACTGTAAATGTATTTGTCACTGAAATTGTCATTACTATTTAAATATGATGGAATTACCAATTTCCATTCCAGCAATGGTTTTATTTGATATCTTATTACTAGAATGCCTCTTCTTTCGATCAGGCTCCTCTACTACCATGAACCCTAGTTAGATTCAGGAATGACACTTTTTTGTTATTGCGAAAACCCAGTTTAGGGGGGCTTTGAGACCTTGAATTGAATCCGATTTGAGTTTCACCACCTCGGGTTGACCTAAATTGATGTTGCAAGGGAGTTCATCGTCAAGTATGAGAGAAGGGACTAATGAGGGAGAAGAGAGACAAGTGGGCAATGAAGGTCGTTCGGTGCAAATGCCGACTGTAACTTTGTTGGATGATGGAGGCAGAAATTCAAATTTTCCTAAAATGAGATTTGGAGGAGACGTGAAGCGAATATGATGTTTCTTTTAATGAAGATAGTAGATAAGAATTGTACATGAATATACCGCCTCTCGTACTACAAGAATGCACAGGAGAATGCCAAAATTGAATGTCCTGAACTTCTAGCGGTAATAAGATCAGTTTGTTTGAACTTGAGGTTGAATCATCTCATCACGAATAACCTTTCAACCCAACAGGTGGAAGTGTTTTTCAGCTGCAATCTAATATTTTCTGTGTCGCGAATTCAACAGTCGGTTCCATGCTTCAAATGTCAACTTGTAAGACAAACGCCAAGGACAAACTTTGGACAAGAACAACGGAATGATCTTACAATCAAAATGACTCATCTTTTAACAAACCAAAGTTTTAGGTGAAGAGGCCCGAATATCTTATGTATTCCGAAAGATGAGTACGTGCAAAACAAGACAAAGCGAATAAGACACAAACACGATCATGCATTTGTCGGGCGAGGTTTGGCAAGGTAGGTTCACAAAACACGGCCACCGAAAGACCAAAATCAGGAAGAGCCAAAATAGTAGTCTTGGACAACGAGTTGGCCAAACTGGGGTGGGGTTTCGCTTTAGCAAAAAGGATCATTTACATAAACATGGATGATTCGAGCATATACCAGTACTTCCAGAAGGAGTCCTAAACCTAAAATCGAAGCATAATCGAGTCTTAAAATGTTTCTATCATACAATCGCATCTTGAAACTTTTGATAAATATATATTCAAACAAGCCATTCTATTATTTGTGTCAATTAACCAAGCCGAATTAAAAGCTTTAAGGACTCAATTAAATTTGAGCATAAGTTTCAAGGGCTGTGTCATTATTATTCTCATGTTTGTCAGTGCTTTACAAGTAAATGGACCTTTAATTTCACTCTTCAAACCACAATAGACATTCCGACCAAAAAAAAAAACTAAACTAAACTAAACCACAATAGACATATGAGAATCGTACTATTATAAACTTTTGTCAAATTGTCAATAAGACTTTATGCATATTTAGTGTCCCACATACACTAGGCATTTGACAATTGATAATAAAACATATAATTGAAGATGGATCCATCACAATCTCGATAATTATCATCATTATCATGATGCATCTTGGGTCTCGCTTTCTTGATCGCGAGGAGTAGGTGAGGACTCACTATTCATGCGCGTCGCCGTCGGCCCCAAAAGGAAGTCAAATAACGAAAAGAGAGATCAAATCGGGGATGGCAACATCAAACCTGTCCAATCACATGATTGGCGATGCTCGCTTGGGGGACTCCAATTTCTCCTTTCGCACCTCTAGAAAAAAGAGGGAATCTAAATGATGCCCGTAACTTTCCCGGCGTCGTAATTTGACAATTCTCGTGGGAAAGTAAAGTGGCGGCACATAGAAACGCGGGACACGAAAGCGCCATGCATGGAAAAGAGGCGGGGAAAAATCATATTCACGACCCCACGCGCTTGGTTGACCGACGATTCTTTAGGGTTTTGTCGCCTTGTCCGTCAGCTTTTTCTTGGAGATTAGACTGTAGATCTCTCTCTCTCTCTCTCTCTCTCTCTCTCTCTCTCTGGGTTCTAATCATAGAAGTGGAGGACGTTGGTCAATGCTCGTGCTCATTCGTGACGTGGGTATTTGGCAGCTTGCCAAGTGAAAAGCACTCGACGCGTTAATTTTTTAACGCAATGCAGCTGGTTCATTCAAAGTTCTTTTATTCTTCTGGCTGATTCCGCATGGTGCCCACCATTCGCAATGGAAAAGAATGCCAGTTCTAGAAAGCATGTGCTGGCTCTCTTTTGATCACTGCGCACGATAGACTTTGGTTATAGATCTTCAGGGAGCCTGTGCTGATCGTAAGTCAATTCATTTGCAAGAAAGCCGAGGGCATTCTTCGATCTCGATTGGAAAGAAAGCAGGTGTCTCCAATTATCGCTGTACCAAGGTGTAGATCCGCTCTTAGATCATGAATGACTTAGCCAAGAAGGGTTCAGGAAAAGATTCAATAAGATTCACGAAAATGCTAAGGTTGTGCTGATTAGTGTTTACAAACATGTCTGTTTAGCAATTCACACATATTGAATGCTCTAAAACTTTGCATCAACACTAAACGTGGAAGGTAGGTGTACTTGCTTTGAACGATTTTGTGGCTGGAGAAAGACGCTTGCTATTGAAGTATCGTCGGAGTCATAGAGGACGAGAAGAATAGAGAGAAAGAGAGCGACAGTCATGAATCCTAGAACATCCAAAGAGAGCTTTTCTCTTCATGATTGAGACGAGAGAGCCTGTTTATAAAGTTTATTATATTTCTAAGAAGAATGGAAAAATTATATAACACTGTTGACCATATTGATACACGGTCTTTTTGTTTTATGAGACATCAATTGAAGAAGCATGGTATGACATTCTCGATCAAAGCCCAATGAAATAACTAGATAGGTAGCTAAAAGATTGAGCTAAAAATTTGAGCAAATTTGCCATTTGGACTTGCATTGAAAGAAAGACGTACTACTGTACAGAAAATTTTATTTTTGTAAAGAAAAATTCCAAAAAATAGAGATGAAAATACGATATCTCATTAAAATTGCAAGAATTGAAAATGAAATAAAATTTGAGGGTAAATAATACAGTATATATTTCATTCAAAGCACAACGTACTAGTATAGTAATAATATTAAGATTTTGATTTAACAGAATACTAAGAATAATTAAAGAATTAATAAGGAAATATTAATGGAAATTTTTTTTCAATTGAACATGAATAAAATACAAGTGCATCTTCAGATTTGAACAAAAAATATCCGCGCAAGTATCGTAATTACGATTATACACAAATTACACTCACGAGAAGGTCTCTTCGGCATTGCATCTCTCATCATTATTTAGATGATAAAGCGTGGTCGTTGCCCTCTTCTTCACGATGGAAATGTTTGGCTGGAGTCAATTCTTGTAATAATGACCAATCATGCTGGCGGACATTCCATTTTTACATTTTTCTCAGTCAGATATGCCTATTGCTTCCATAATTGGTTGGTTAGTAGGTATCATAGATGTTGGTGATGAAGACGAAGAGCTAGTAGAGATGTCAAATGGGTGGGTTGGATCATATTTGAATCGGGTCAAAAATGATGTGACCTATATTGACCCATTTAACCCATTTTGATCTATTTTCATACAATGTAAATTTGATGACCTATACCCAACCCGACACATATCCGACCCGACCCATATTACTATAACACAATAATATTTAATTCAATTTAAGAAAATCCACTCCTATTTAATCCATTGTTGACACCTAAATTTTTGGTCTCACATATGAACATTTATTTGCATAAAAAATTTAAGGGTCGATCTGACCCCTAAACAAAATTGGCATTGCATAATTTTACATTGCAAGGAGGATACATTCAGTTGATGTTTTATGGATAGAAAATTTGGAGGGAAATCAATTGGATACATGGGGGTTGCAATTTCCACAAGGAGGAAACCAATCAATCACAAGAATCTTCTCTCCAGTAAATTTTGGAGGAATTTGTGGGATAAATGACGAAAGAAGATGCGGCAAGACAGACAAAATGGAGGGAAGAAAATCAAAGCATTTGTGGAAAGTGTGGGCTGCTGGAATTTACAAAAAGAAACTAATGAGCTGGCCATAGAATTGTGATAGGAAATTAAGAGAAAGAATCAAGCTGGTCATGGAATCGTGAATGGAAATGAGTAAATTTGGACGCGTTCACAAGACTGTGAATAGAAGCTAAAAGGGAAATCAAAAGATTTGAAGTGCTAATTTGGAAGTGAATTAGAGTGATTCACAATCAATTCTCAGTGACAAATCAAAGCCAAAATTGAGCAATTTTCGAGAATCATCAATTGGCTCCACGGATCCTGACTTTCCAACAATACATGGGAGAATTTTTGCTATAAAAGGAGGCCAGCATGAACACCTTGAGGCATCAGAGGTGAGGAGTCGGAGAGGAGAGAAAAGGGTCAAAGGTGAGGAAATGTTGAGAGAAGAAAGGCTAAAAAAAAAAAGTGAGTGGGAAAAGGTCAAAGGTGAGGAAACCTTGGGGATCAATTGACCGCCACTATGCCTTTGCTTTTTGTCGCTATTGTTCGTGGTCGTTTACTGTCCAAATTTTGCTGCTGCGATTTGTGGTTGTTTGCTGTCCAGTTTTGCCGCTGCTATTTGCAATCGTGCTGTTGCTGGTCATGGTCTTTTGCTGTCCATTTTTGCTGCTGCTTGTGGTCATTTGTTGCCCAATTTTGCCATTGTTGCTCGTGGTCGTTTGCTATCAAATTTTGCTGCTGTTGCTCACCGTTGTTGGCTATCCATTGCTGCCGTGCTGTCATTAACGATAACAAGCCATTGCCAGCTATCCATGAAAATCGGAGAAAGACCATCAAGATAATTTTCTAACATATTCGCTCATCAGAATATTAAGTTGCCTAATTTGCAATATATTTGTTACTAGCGTGATTTCCTTGAGATATTAGGCATATTCTGATTAAGTGAAGTTGTTGTGTTGTGTTTTAAAAAAAATCTTAATAATCAAAATATTAAGCCACGAGACGTCGGATCGGGTTTTTGATTGTTAGGATTTTTTTATCTTGGGTTGGGGCAAACTGCGTGCTTTATATAATCGGTTGCATTATATGTATTGATTTTTTAGTAAGCTTACGAAAATGCATAAAAAAATCCGTTGCATAATAGAGTAGATTAATGCATTTCATGTCGGACTAGACTTATAGTCTACATTGCATATGACGTAGAAGCTTAGGAAATTTCATTAGTTAAAATAGTTTTTATTATTGTTCTTAATTCCATATTAAATCATGGTAAACAATAATCAATTTCTTATTCTAATAAAAAGTCAAAAAAAAAAAAACATGCATTGCATATAGTATTAATATGTTATTCATCCCACGTCATGTAATACATGCATATTTAGGGTCATGTAAATTATGTTGCATCCTTGTCACAATAGTTTTCAATTAACGTATGTCATTAGAGCTAGGTCATTTAAATTGCATGTCATATGTCATTAGAGTAAAAATCATGCATATTAAATCTAGACTAAAGTTATATATAATTAATTTTAGAAAAATCCAAAAAGTAGATGTCATCCCATTTAGAATTTATGTTTAGGGCATGCATTTTTAGTTATAGCTTGTTTTGCCTTAAAGTTGATCATGATTCTTACATTTATCCTTTTGGACTTATTGAATGTTATTAATTGTGATTTGCATGATCACTCATTTCCATGTTATTGGCTTAGGTTAAAATCAACCAAGATTGCTTGCAAAAAAATATTTTTGAATCTTAAAAAGAAATGGTACCGAAAGGACACTAGTTTAACTTAGCGTAATCATGTCCCCGAACCTATTGAATCTCTAGTTTGCAAAAATAAAGTATTCTCCCATACTTTACTTGGGTTTCTAATCAACCCTAATTGATCAACGACGGCTCCTAATTGAATAAAATTACATGTTTAACAATGTTAAATTTTGAGTATCAAGTTGCGGTTGGTAGGGCTTGGGAGAATCCACACTAAGCCTTCGGACTTAGTAATCCATTAGTCTTCCCATGGTGATTCACCTTCGAGAAGGTCGTGACATCCATTTTAAGCTCTTTACATATAAGTTGCTTGAATAAAACATTCATATCAAATTTAAAATGTAAATTAAAAATAAAAAAATTATTAAATCAAATAAAAATGTGAACATCTTTAAATCGAAATACTTTTAAAATTTAAAAATGAATTTTTAATTATTTTGATTGTTATTATTATTATTATTATTTTTTATTTTCTTTTTATTTATTTATTCTTTTTATTTTCCTTTCTTTTTTGTATTCTTCCTTCTTCTTCCTTCGTCTTCCTTCTTTTTCCCCTTGTTCCTCCGCCGGCGGCGATTGCCCAAGACGGGCTGGCAAGCCCGAGCTTTGCCAAGGCTGGCAAACTCGAGGCTCGACCGATCCAGGCAAGCTCGAGCTCGTCGGCCCAAGCTCCATTGCAATTGGCGAGCAACGAGCTCACCACACGGCTCGTCGATTTAGGTGAGCCCAAGCTTGCCAACTCGAGCTTTGTTGCGACTGGCCAGCTCGCGGCTCACTGGATCCAAGCAAGCTTGAGCTCACCCAAGGCCATCAAGCTTTTGGCTCACCTGAGTTGGCAAGCTCTAGGCTCGCCAAATCTAGGCAAGTTTTAGCTCTACCAAGGTCGGCAACCTCATTGCTTGCCAGATCCTAGTGAGACAAAGCTTGCCTATGGCAATCATTAGCAACCTCACAATTCAGAAAGGAAAGGGAGAAAGATGATGGTGATGGAAGAAGAGAGGTGCTGACCTAATTTAGAAAGGAAAGAGAGAGGGGACGGGGATGGAAGGGGATGGAAGGAGAGACGATAGAGGAGAGGAGCAAGGCTTTGGGTTTCTAAATAACCCACTTTTGAACCTATTTATTTTTTAACTTTCCTTTTTAAGATCTATTTATAACCCATATTTAATTTTCACTTGACCCATATTTGACCCATTTAACTAAAAGTGAGTCATAATATAGGTTTATGACCTATTTTGACACCTCTAAGAGCTAGCAACCATTTTTATTGTCTGCTCTGTTTTGCCCTAAAATTCTAACAAATGACCTACAGTCGCCATAAATCATTTAATAATTAAAAAAATTTACAATACATGCGATTTGTTGATAGTTAAACTAAAAACACTTATATCGATTATGAATTGTCCATGGTTATGTATGGCTTGGATTGTTGTAGCTTGTGTTGCGCCTAGTGTCCTCGGTCCTTGTCTTTTGACACGTTTTGACCTTCATTTTCAAAACGTATACCTATGTATACGTGCAGTTTCATGTATATTAGAGGTGAGCGGTTCTAGGCTCTACTTAGAACCTAACTGTTGGAATAGTTTCATAATTTTCGGAACGTGGAACCTACCTTGCATGCTTAGGAACCTCAAATCTACCATGTCATAAGTTCTAGAGTTAGCTACAAGGTTTACCCATGTTCTACTTGTACTCTTAATTGTTAGGGGTGTCAAGAACTGAATCGAAACCAAAACCAAACTGAAATTTCATGCATTTTCAGTTCAATTCGGTTTCGGTTAGGAAAATTGAAAAATAACTATTAATTTTTCTGGTTTGGTTCAATTTTTAGTGTGTCACACGAGTACAAATTCAGGATTTTTTGTAGCACAAAATAAAGTTTAGAGTAAATGTGTCACAATAAGCATAGTTTAGGGTTTTTAGTGTCACAAAAAAAAATTCATGGTAAATTTGTTTCAAGTGGTATAGTTTGGGATTTTATTGTCATAAAAAAAAGTGCAAGGTAAATTTGTCTCAAGTAGCGTAGTTTGGAATTTTTGGTGATATTTTCCCTTTTTAAATTGCTCATTTTCAAAGAAGATGAACACATTTCTCTCATTCCTAGTCCTAATCTCTCTCTCTCTCTACTTTAGTTCTCTTAATGAAAATGATCTCTCACTTGAAGTTCTTTCGATTTTTAGATGTTTATTTTGTAGGTGCCAAAACTCTCCCGGTCTAGGTACACTCATCTCTCTCTAAAATCGGATAATTTACATGTATCGGTCCTAAGGATGTCAAGATAATATTTTGAAATCACAAAACTGTCATAATTCTGCTGCTATAGTAGGTAGCAAAATTTTCATTGCAAATAAGTCGTTATTCTATCTAATCAAATTATAAAAAATACCCATATTTTGTTAGAAAAATAATTCGTTGTGCTGCTTAAACTAAAGCTCAGAACTTTGGTCCATTAGGCTTGAAATTTTCGGACCTCACCTTTCCTTTCTTCGGCCAAATTTTTGCTCGTAGCAGGCCCAATCCACGCGACTTATTCAAGTCAACTCACCATTGCCACTCCAATGTAAACTAGGAAAACTAGGAAGGCTGAGAAGGCGGCCATACATATCATCCAATTGAGAGCGTTCTAGGCGACTTGTACTAAAGTTCAAAGCAAGTGAGGCATTTCAAAGATAAATACTATATATTTACCAAAATAAAAAAGATAAATACTACAACGTATTGAAGCTATAGGGTTTTCACCTTGAGTTTCAAATGTGAAAGTACGAGCATTTTCAACGTACCAAAGCATCCATTGTAATTGCTAGACACAAATAGCATTGCAATCTACTTGCAGAACTAATGAACATTCATATACAGAGAAAGCGAAATGAGTCTTCTAGTTAGCCTAACAACAAAATGTCTCCTTTTCAATGCATACGAATTGAAAGAACCTCGGTTGAGAGATCATTTCCTTTCCCAGTAACAGCGAGACTGCTCCAAACGACTTGCCGTTGCCTATATTAGGGGTGAGCATCGGTCCAAGGTCAACCCTGGACCAACCCTAGACTGGCCCAACCCTGCTGGTCCTAGTCCAGTTCCCGATGGGACTGGGTCGGTCCTTAGTCCTAAAATCCCTGGACTAATACTATGCAGGTTGGTCCTCGGTCCTAGGAGTTTCGGGTTGGTCCAACCTAGACCAACCCTAGCCTTATATATTATATATAATATATTTTAGATATATTATATGTTATATGTCTAATATATTATTTATAATATTTTTTATTTATTCTAAAGAGTAAACCCTAACTCAAATGGCATCCTCCTTCAGTGCTCTTATTCTCTTCTTTCTACTTTATTTTCTTAGTATTCAATTTGTCAAGTAAAATCAAAAGAAACAATTTCACTTGTGAGCAATCTTGCCCCACTCATTGCTTGACACTCACCTCGCTCACCTCTCGTTGCTCACCACTTGATGCTCACACCGCTTGCCATGCTCACTCCACTCGTCACTCAGTGCTTGCGCCGCTCACCTCTATTTGTTAACCTCGCTCGTTGCTGAGTAAATCATAAGGAAATAAAGCCTTAATTAGAAATCCTTTTCACTCGTGAGCAACACTCATCTTGCGGCTCTATGAACAATCTTAATCCTTTTTATGATTTCTTGCTTTTAGCAAGTGTGAAATTTTTATTGTTACCTTATTTTAAATTTGTTGAATATGTATTGGTATTTATAGTTTAGTTAAAACCACATTATCAATGAATATGTAATTTGAAATAATTGGTTTAATTTTTTAGAAATACAAAAAAATTAAAAAAATTATCGATTGGTCCCGGATTAACCCTAGAACCGGACCGAACCCATTGGGTCAGTCCGGTCCTTGGTCCTAGGCTTAATAGGGTCGGTCATCGGTCCCAAAAATTGAGATCAATACTATGCGGGTTGGTCCTAGGGTCAGGCGGTGGACCGATCCAACCCGGACCATGCTCACCCCTAGCCTATATTCCACAACCATCCTAGAGCGACTCCCGAAAAATGTCCCACTCAAGAGAAACAGCACAAGCAAGTTGTCCTAGGCATTTTGTTACTGTTATAATTTGCTGCACCTAAATGCCCGGTCCTAGAAAATCCGGTCGGTTTAATTCTAACACATTTAAATATATTGAAATTCTAAATAATGAATTTGTGATCACACCATGTGTCACAACCTCATGAACATTCCTTTAATACGCTCATACATATGTATTAAAAATGGGACCATCCTGATGGAATTGTGGAGTCTGATGGAGAAAGATATTATTGTGGGTAGACACTTCCCAGTAGGTCACCCATCCTGAGATATTAAAGGAAATAGAGTTTATATTACTGCTAATAGCATATATGTAATTTCCTTTAATATGTATGCCCTAGACTCCCTGCTATAAATAGGGCAATTTCTTTTATAGTTGTAACGCCTGAAGCTTTGTAACCCCGAGCTTGTAACACGATACGATAGTGAAGAGATTGCCTAGTGCGGCACCGTGGTTTTTCCCTTCTTGATTTTGGAAGGGTTTTCCACGTAAAAATTCCTCGCTTGCCCTCTTTTTCTTCCTCGCTTTTATTCTTCGCATATTCGCGTTCCACACCCAACAACTGGTATCAGAGCTTGGTTTTGGCGAAATAGTGGGAGCGAATATGGACGAAGGAAAGGTGAAGATTGATCGGTTCGATGGTAAGGATTTTGGTTTCTGGAAGATGCAGATCGAGGATATCTTTGTATCGAAGAACTTGCATCAACCCTCGTCCGGAGAGAAACCAGAATCTATGAAGCAAGCAGAGTGGGAATTGTTAGATCGACAAGCTCTAGGTTTGATTCGTCTTACATTGGCGCGGAACGTTGCTTTCAACATTGCCAATGAGGCGACAACGGTGGATTTGATGGCGGCGTTGTCTGACATGTACGAGAAGCCTTCTCGCATCAAACAAGGTATATTTGATGCGTCGTCTTTTCAATCGAAGATGGACGAGGGTGCTTCGTGACAGATCACATCAACGAATTCAACGTGATCACAACTCGTTGAGTTCGGTGGATATCAAATTTGATGACGAGGTAAAGGCTTTAATTTTATTATCTTCTCTACCCGAAAGTTGGAGTGCAACCGTGACTGCAAAGTAGCGCTCGTCTGCGGTAAGAAAAAGTTGAAGCTTCAAGCAATCCGATATTTGATTCTTAGCGAGGATATTCACGAAAGAGAATCGGGTGAATTTTCGGGTGCTGCCTTAAATATTGAAGGCGAGAGGAGAAGCAATCAACGGGGACGAAACCAGTACCATGGTAGATCAAAGCCCAGAGGGAGAAGCAAATCGAGACCTCGTGGTGAAATTATTTGCTGGAATTGCGAAAAGAAGGGACATACGAAACGGGATTGTAGAGCTCCAAAGAAGAAAGTTCAATATCGAGAGCGAAATCAAGAGGAAGAAAAATCCGTGAATGTAACTTTTGAAGAGACTCAAAATAGTGATGCCTTAATTTTGAGCATTGATAGTCCAATTGAGTCGTGGATTCTTGACTCAGGTGCGTCGTTTCACTCTACTTCATGCAAGGAATTAATGCACAATTTTGTTGCTGGAAAATTTGGAAAGGTTTATCTTGCTGATGATGAACCTTTGGATATTATGGGAAATGGTGATATTTATATAAAATCTACTAACGGATATCAATGGAAGTTGCATGATGTCAGATATGTTCCAGGACTTAAGAGAAATCTGATCTCTATAAGTCAACTAGATAGCACAGGTTGAGGACTATTTTTGGGGATGGCTCTTGGAAAATTGTTAAAGGTGCTCGGTTGTGGCACGTGGAACAAAGTCGGGAACGCTCTACGTGACTGAAATCAATAGAGAAACTGCAGCAATTGCTGAATCAGAAATTGATTCTAAATTATGGCACCGCAGCTTGGACATATGAGCGAAAAAGGAATGAAGATATTAGCATCTAAGGGAAAATTGCCTAATTTGAAGTCCATAGATATTGATCTATGTGAAGATTGTGTTATGGGTAAGCATAAACGTGTCAGTTTTTCGAAGATTGGAAAAGAACCAAAGAAAGAAAAATTAGAGTTGGTGCATACAGATGTGTGGGGCCCAGCCCCTGTGCAATCCCTTGAGGCTCGCGCTATTATGTCACATTTATTGATGACTCCACAGAAAGGTATGGGTTTATTTTCTAAAAATAAATCTGACGTGTTTGCTATTTTTAAAAGATGGAAAGCTGAAGTGGAGAACGAGACTGGCTTGAAAATTAAATGTTTAAGGTCTGATAATGGCGGTGAATATGATAGCAAGGAATTCAAGCAATTTTGTGCAGAGAACGGAATCAGAATGACGAGAACTGTTCCCAATAGACCGCAACAAAATGGAGTTGCTGAGAGGATGAACATAACTTTGAATGAGCGTGCAAGAAGTATGAGATTGCATGCAGGATTACCCAAGATGTTTTGGGCAGATGCAATTAATACGGCAGCATATCTAATTAATAGAGGACCTTCGGTTCCACTTGATTTTAAGTTACCAGAAGAAGAATGGAGTGGAAAGAAGGTAAGTCTCTCGCATCTCGAAAGTCTTTGGTTGTGTTTCTTATGTCCACGTAGATTCTGAAAATAGAGATAAACTTGATGCAAAAGCTAAAAAGTGTTTTTCATTGGATATGGTTTGATTATTTTGGCTATCGGTTCGGGATGAACAAAATAGAAAAATAATAAGAACTGCTGATGTTACGTTCAATGAGAATATGTTGTACAAGGACAAATCCGTGGCAGAATCTAGTGTGAAGGAAAATTTTGTGGAGAATACAAAGATTGAATTGGAAGAGAATTCTAAAAGTGTTATGGTTGAAATTCCTAAAACTGTTGCTGAACAAGAATCACGTACACCTGATCCCACTTTGAGAAGATCTAGTAGAACACCTAAACCTGTACAAAGATATTCTCCGTCATTGCATTATTTGCTTTTGACTCGATGCTGGCGAACCAGAAAATTTTTCGGAAGCAGTGCAGGTTGAAGATTCTGTTAAGTGGGAGTTAGCAATGCAGGATGAGTTGGATTCACTCGAGAAAAATAAAACTTGGGTGTTAACTCGGTTACCAGATGGGAAGAAGGCATTGCAAAACAAGTGGGTGTATCGGGTCAAAGAAGAACCTGATGGTAGTAAGAGGTACAAAGCAAGGTTAGTAGTAAAAGGGTTTCAGCAAAAAGAAGGAATTGATTATACGGAGATTTTTTCTCCAGTTGTGAAATTGACTACTGTCAGATCAGTATTGAGTATTGTTGCTGCAGAGAATTTACATCTAGAGCAGCTTGATGTTAAGACTGCATTCCTCCATGGTAATTTGGAGGAGGATATTTATATGGTACAACCGGAAGGTTTTCAGGATCGGAAAAGAAAATTATGTCTCCGCAAATTGAAGAAAAGTCTGTATGGCTTGAAACAGGCTCCTCGACAGTGGTACAAAAAATTTGACACATTTATGTGTGGTAACGGGTTCACTAGAAGTGACATGGATCACTGTTGTTATTTCAAAAAATTTGATGACTGCTATATTATTTTGCTGTTGTATGTGGATGATATGCTCATTGCAGGATCTAGTATGAGAGAGATCAACATACTAAAGCAGCAATTGTCAAAAGAGTTTGAGATGAAGGACTTGGGCGCAGCGAATCAGATTCTTGGGATGAGGATTACGCGGGATAGATCTAAAGGAATTCTAAAGTTATCTCAAGAAAAGTACATTGAAAAAGTGCTTGACATATTCGGAATTCAGAATGCAAAGCCTAGAAGTACTCCTTTAGGAAATCACTTCAAGCTCTCAAAGGAGCAGTCACCAAAGACGAATGAAGAGCGGGAGTATATGGCTAAAGTGCCTTATGCATCAGCTGTTGGTAGTTTAATGTACGCAATGGTGTGTACTAGACCAGACATAGCTCATGCAGTAGGAGTTGTGAGCAGATACATGGCAAATCCAGGAATAAAACATTGGGAAGCTGTAAAGTGGTTATTAAGATACCTGAAAGGCACTTCAGGTATGTCATTATGTTTTATGAAAAATAATGCAACTTTACAGGGCTTTGTTGATGCAGATCTTGGTGGTGACTTGGATAATAGGAAGAGTACCTCAGGTTATGTTTTTACCTTAGGTGGCACTGCAATCAGTTGGATGTCTAGACTTCAGACTTGTGTATCTCTCTCAACCACTGAAGCAGAGTATGTGGCTATATCTGAAGCTGGTAAGGAGATGATTTGGTTGAAAAATTTTCTAAAGGAGATAGGCAAAGAGCAAGATAACAGTGTTCTTTTCAGTGATAGTCAAAGTGCTATTTGTCTTGCAAAGAATCCGGTATTTCACTCAAGGACAAAACACATTGAGTTAAAATATCATCAAATTCGTCAGTTGATAGATGATGGGACATTGTCATTAAAGAAGATTCTTGGTGCAGAAAATCCAGCAGATATGTTAACAAAGGTTGTCACCACTGAGAAACTCAGGGTGTGCATTGCCTCAGTTGGCCTCCATGGTAAGTGATGAGGGGGGGCTGCCGCACTAGGACAATTTGGGTTGAAAAAAAAAAAAATGAAGACTATAAAAGATTATTGCTGTTTTTGAAGATCAGCCTCCAAGTGGGAGATTGATGGAATTGTGGAGTCTGATGGAGAAAGATATTATTGTGGGTAGACACTTCCCAGTAGGTCACCCATCCTGAGATATTAAAGGAAATAGAGTTTATATTACTGCTAATAGCATATATGTAATTTCCTTTAATATGTATGCCCTAGACTCCTGCTATAAATAGGGCAATTTCTTTTATAGTTGTAACGCTGAAGCTTTGTAACCCTGAGCTTGTAACACTGATACTGATAGTGAAGAGATTGCCTAGTGCGCACCGTGGTTTTTCCCTTCTTGATTTTGGAAGGGTTTTCCACGTAAAAATTCCTGCTTGCCCTCTTTTTCTTCCCTGCTTTTATTCTTCGCATATTCGCGTTCCACACCCAACACATCCATCCCGATAGACGATTCACTGAATAGCTTAAGAACATAAGAGATGCAATACAAAGTTCAAAACTTTAAAGATAGCAAAAGCAAAACCCAGAAGAATTATTAGTTGACTTTCCTGCAGTTTTTCCTAATCTGACCGCTTGAGCCGGTGAGTGGGCTAAGGTTACCCATCTTCACGATGGCGTTAGCAAAATCTGTCATGAAAGTAGCCGAATTGCTGCTGTAAGTGTTCACTTGAGCGTCCGTGGAACCACCATTGAACAATTCCTGGTCGGAGTGAAGAAGACCCTTTTGGATCTGCAGGTTCTTGAAGTAGGCATTGTCGAAGGATGTTGGGCTTGTGGTGTCGAGAGGAGAGAGATTGTTGTCGCCTCCAGAGCTCGGGCAATTCGCCTTCAGCGAGGTTGCGAACGTGGCATTGATGTTGTTCTCGTTGGAAAGACGGGTCCGAAAATTTGTGCATCGAGCTTGACCTATTATCTGTGACCCTGTGAACAACAATCGAACAATTTTTGTAAATTAATCTTAGTACATCGATCAAGCATTATTATAAATTATTTATAAAGGTGCCAAAAATAAAATAAAAACAATGACCTGAGAGTGCCACCATTTCTTTGGCAGTGAAGCCTTTCTTAGAGAAGGCACTGATGAGGCCGCTAAGGCTCAAAGTTGGGGCAGGGATGTTGTTATTAGCATCAACTCGGCTTGCGGTGGTTGAGTCTCTTCTTCCTAGCGGGACTGTCCAACTTGGGCCACCCAACTAAAAATTAAATAAATAAACAAATCCACAGGTGTTAGTATTAAAATTAAAATAACGTGTGCATGGGGAACATAACGTGTGATTTTTTTTTTCCTCACAATTGATAACTAGAATTAAGAAGAAAGTGTGCACTCACGGCGAAGACGGAATCTCGAGCAGCCACGGTCAAGAGGTCAGCACAGAACACGACACCGGGACATGCGGTCTCCAATTGGGACTTGATTGTGTCGATCACGTTGAATCCCCGCAAGGAATTGCTGTTCGGGCGGGCAGTCTTCTCCCCGATGAAATTCCTGATGTCCTCCAATAAAACAGATGCGTCACATCCCTGTTCATTGTTAATCAGTCAAATCGATTCTATTAGAGTCCATTAGATTCAGTGGTTGAAATGCAAACAGGGCAAATGTTACAACTTTTCCAACCTATACAGGAAAAAAGAAAAGCAATACATTAATCTAATCGAGAAAGTTGTGAACATGTCATAATTTGTTATTAAAAAATTGATCCGACTTTAAATATCAAGATCGAAATAAAGACGACTTGTTTGATGGAGAAGGTCGATTAAGATATGGGCAACTCTTAAGCTCTGCACAAAGAACATAAAGAGGACAACAAAAGTGGCACACCAAATTGATTAGATAATTTAGATCAACGCTCCAAATTCAGAGCAAATTAGTGAGGCCAAGTACAAGGCGCAATTCACTTATTCAAAAATCTAATTTGATTTTTTAAAAAAAATTCAAATCATTAAAAATCTTTAACAAATTTCATTAAAAATATCATTTTTTGTGTGGAAAAGAATGGCAAACAAAGTGATGGTGATCAAAATATGATTGCAACCAAATCAAAAAAGACTAAAAATTGGTTTTGCCAAGCGCGATAACCCGGCAAAGTCAACCACCGACATCAAAAATCATGGCTGCCTCTGGCTTTTGCAACTCTCCTATTCATGGCTTTAGTAACAAACAAAAACTAGAGGTATATCCGAGAATTACTATTGAAAGAATTTTCTTTGAATCACCAAAAAAATGCTTTTATTCTAAGGGCCATGCTTTTCATTGCTATATGGATGAAAACATAGCTCTAATTCTAAAATGACTTCAATAAAGAGAATCTATTATTATTATAATAATAAACTCACAATAATGCATGGCACAACAATATACCAAAAAAGGGTCAGTCAGACTTGACTAATTCAATATGTGAACCTCCTACCTACTGTTTGGTTAGTTAAAAAGAGAGTATGCAATTTGCTCAGAAGTGAAATCTAAGGATTCTTTTGACAATGAATTTGATTGGAACGTTTCACATGCACAAGCACAAAGAAGCATCATGCATGCACGCTTGCATGCAGCTTGAATGACAGAAGAAAAACAAAGGTAAAAATCAATCGGAAAGAGAGGAGAGACTCGGAGCAGAGGGACTTGCATTGACGAAGCAATCGTGGAAGTGCAGGCGGAGCAGCCATGCACCCGTGCGGGCCTCTTTCGAGACCGTGGAGCTCACGCCAATTCTTATGATGGACAGGGCGCTGGGACAGGAGGTGGAGTAGAAAGTGCTGGACAGCTGAGCCGAGGCTGTTCCGAGAAGGAAGCACAGCAACAATAAGAAGGCAGGTTTGACAGAAGAGCTCTCACAAGCCATCGCTGGAAGTTGAGTTTCAGCGAAGAAGGAGATAAGCGAAGGAGGAGGAGATGCACAAGCTTGATGGCTGTGTGTGGGGTGTTGCACTTGAATGGACTCGGGGGTATTTATGCAAGAGTTTTTGCACTGTTATGGTTTTTCTTTCTTCTCAAGTCAACGGCATTGGATGTCTGCATCTGTAACATAAGAATTTTCAATTGTGAACAGACAAGCTCAACGCCGAGGTGTGTGAACATATAGATGTTATCCGATCCTGCGTAGTCCGAACTAAATAGTTTTCTATTTGTAGACTAACCATAATCTCGCAGTATAAAATTTGAAGACAGACGTATTTCCTTTGGTCTACATCACGCGGCCAGTTCTAAGCAAATATAACGCAACCCTATCCTCATATCAGATTCTAGCAGTAATTTCCTTATGAGATATCAAGCCAAGAATCTTCTCACTTTCAGCTTTTTGAACTTTCTAGAAGGTTCATACGAATAAAAAAAGATGGCTTACTTTGAAAAGTATGAATGTATAGGTATAGTTGCATGTGTTTGCTATTTTAATTGACCAATCTCGAGGAGTTGAGACATATGTTGGTTTTTTCACATTTTATGTTTTCTAGTGTCCAAATTTTCATTTTGGTGTTGAACACGCGTATAGTTTTTTTTATTGAGTCCTTTGACCGTCAATTTGTTTAATAAATAAATTTTCTAATCAATCCTATCTGCCTCGAAAGCCAACAAGAGTCAGATGCAGAAAGCTCGGGCCGTGCTCATGTTAAAAAATCTCATTACTCAAGTCCCGGTTGTGTGGTATAAATACTGGCATTTCCAATCTCGCGTGTCAGTCCACAATCATAAAAGTCTTTCACGTTAGACTCTGATCATCCCCGACATGTGGGTCAACTCTAGTTAATCGCATTTGTAGCATGAGGGAGAAGGACTTGATTAAACACATCAAAAATTCAGGGATTTCATTGAAAAAAAGGGACAAGTTGAAGGACCTTAAGTGAAATTTTAACTCAACAGTACATATTCCTTTTTCCCATCAACTTCTATAGTAAATTTTTTATCAAAACAAAGCCCGCCTATGTCACTTGAAAAGGCAAAAAATAAAGAAAACAGTTCAAAGTAGTCAAAGTTGGATTTCGTCTGGGGAGATTATGACTACTAGGGAAAATTGTCACGGCCTTGGGAAGGTTCGCCTAATCCAATTGATGAAACATTGACTTTCCCTAAGCAAAGACAAGCGGACCACGCCATCTAATTACGCCATGTCCCGTCCTTGAAAGACTTTGTAATGCTTCATTAATTGCTTGCATGGTATGAAATTTGGAACTTGCTGCATGACGACTATTCCTCTGTTTAACTAGTGAACATAGGACATGGTTTCCATAAATAATAAAAATGAAATTCTATAGCTAATGGACTAGAATGTCCTAATGATCGCATCTCGTTCTAGCTGAGATTTATAATAAAAAAACTAGGGAAATTGAATTAGAAATAGTTTGGTAAAATTTTCTAGGGTACTTAAGTGTGACCCGATTCTTTTTATATATAAGTTAGATGATAATGGTCGTGCAATTGTGGATGAAAATGATCAACCCATCCAAAATGCTGTGAATACTTTTCTATATTCCATCTCCCAACATTTCATAGGTGATCCTTCACACATTCGTGATAAGAATCTAGATCTTCTATCCAATATGAAGTGTAAATCCCTCGGAGAATTTCGAGAATACAAAGATATTTTCTTCCAAAGAGTTCTTCTCCGAATTGATTGTAATCAACCCTTTTGGAAAGAGAAATTCTTTGCTGGTCTTTCTAAGCTTATAGGAGAACAAGTTCGCGATAAGATAAGGGAAGAACATAGCGGACAAATCCCTTATGATCTCCTTTCTTATGGTGAATTAGCTTCCTATGTTTATAAGATTGGAACACATTTGTGTACCAACATACGTCTTCAAAAACAACTCAAAAAAGAGCAAAAAACCTCAAACAAAGGTTTGGGAGACTTTTGTGCCCAATATGACCCATCTTTTATAAATCCAAAAAATAAAAAATCTTCTAAATCCAAATGTTTGGACAAATGTTCAAAAAATTGCCCTCAATGCTCTTCGAAAAAACCGAGGAGAAATTTCAATAGATCCAATAGATCTTACAATAAGGATAACAAAAGACAAAATTCCAATAAGACAAAGAAAAACTCTTATAAAAACATTGAATGTTACAATTGTGGTAAAAAGGGTCATACTGCAAAATTTTGCAAAATTAACAAAAAACTTAATGAATTACATCTCGAAGAAGAAACTTTTAACAATCTCCTCCAAATCATGGCGGAAGAAAATAGTTCTTCAGACGATTCTGATACAGAAGATGGCCTCCAGGTTAATGACATCGAAACCTCTTCAGAATATGATGAGGATAACTATCAGGATTCTTTTGAAATAAATGTTTTGACTGAGGAGGAAGAAATTCTTTTGCAAAAAATCGATCAAATCAAGATCCCAAAACTAAGGTAAAATTTCTTAATAGCAATCAAAATCGCCAAAGCAACAGCATTGCTTGTGTTTCTCCTCCACTGCCTAAGTGGGTTGACGGTGTTGGAGGTTGAGATCCTCCCCAAATCCAAGCTCAACAAGTGCGAGAAGACCTGTGCCTCCGATGATAACCTCAACTGGACTAAGAAGATTTTTTCCAACTTGGCCGTCCTAATGGTTCCATAAGTTATCGCCTCTGATGATAACCTCAAACATTCGTCTCTTTGACTATCCATCTATTTGTGGGTGAAAAGCTGTACTAAAGTTGAGTTTAGTATCAATCACTTCTTATAAACTCTTCTAGAACATATACACAAATTTGGAATACCTATCAAAAGCAATGCTTACTGGAACGCCATTGTGATGCCCTTGAACGTCACGCGCAACATGTGTCTTTTCTAATTAGATTCTCCTTTGATTAATTGCATGTAGAAGTACTATAAAAGATTCACAACATACCATACAATAAAGTCACACGGGTTCAATTATAAACATATCTCCATCGATATATTAACATTAAATTTACAAGCCCAAAATAGTATCCCATACACTACACAAAATACTTAGGGTTGTCTATCACCAATACTACTCTTACGCTCAAAAGCCTACCTATACAAAAGTTAAACTATCTAAGTTAAACTATCTGCTACAAGTCAACAACTTCACCTAGTGATTCGTCACCTTTGCCATCAAAGCCCCTCAACAGTCCAATTAAAGCATCCTCAAGGTTCATGTACCAAGCAACAAAATGGTGAAGAACCCACTTTCTGAGCCCCATGTTGACCCATATGGTAGAAGTATACTTAATAAATATAACTTCTAACCTAGGTATATGCACATTCTCATAGACACACTCATGATGCATAGGAACCCCAAAAAGTAATGGCAGTGAGTGGTCCATTCTACGTTCTTGAAAAATAAAGAAGTGAGCCAAAATCCAATAAGTGAAATCTCTAGTTTTGAGTTAAAAAATCATTTTTCCACTTAACTTGGTACAAAACAGCATAAGAAAATAAAAGCGAACATATATGCTGAGTGCATGAGCAAATCTTTTACTTTTCCTACTATGATATGCCATTGAAATCTAATAGCAACAATGCTTCACTCATAAATGTTTGGATGTCATAACATATTTTGATGCAATGTAACCACTAATTAGTTCCTTCATTGATATGAGAGCTCATATGCATTTATATATGCACATACACATGCATTAGGTCGTTACTACTCCTCCCAAACTCTCCTAAGGCATTTCGACACATAGAGCATCTTAATTTTTAGGCATTCCAACACACAAGACATCTCAACTCTTGAGGCATCTCGAAACACTCCTTGGGGCAACCCAAAAAACTTTTCGAGGCATTCTGACACACAGGGCAGCTTGACTCTTGAGGCATGCCGACCCTATTCTATAAATCATATGACGACAAGTCAATTATTGTTGTCCTATATCACTAACGTACATGTCAAAATCTATCAACTTAACCTTAACACCTCAAGACTCTTGGTGATCCGATTGTAGAAATTGATCCTATATATTATCATTGAATCATGAGAATTTCTCGATGTTACATCCATGAAGCTTCACTGTCACATTGACATATCGCTTTGCCATTTCTTTTATTGAAAGGCCAAATCAATATGACAAAAAATGCGTGGCCTTAGTCAATCAAACAAGAACCCATATAGCATTATTACCACTTTGCGTCCTTGATAGACCAACTACTAAATCCACGGTGAAATGCTCCCACTTCTATCTAGGTAATTTAAGTGGGTGCAATTGTTCACTTTTTTTTGTGCTCAATTTTCACTTTCTGGCAAACTAAATATTAATCGACAAATTTTACAACATCCTTCTTCATGTTGACCCACTAGAAAAGTTTTCTCTCGAGTCTCTATATATGTTAGTGCTCCCCAGATAAATTTAGAATCTAACGTTGTGAGCTTTCGACAATATCTTCTTTTTCAATCCTGAATGATCAGGAACCGACAAATTAAAATCGGCGGGAAAGATTTCAACCAAACAAAGCAATATGAAGCTCTTGGAGCAGTACATAGAAGCGATGATGGCATTGCAAGTGAAGATGGTGGGGTGGGTGTTGGAGAAGCTGAAGTGGCGAGCAATGGCAGAGGCCACATTGAGATCTCTGGCACGGATGAAGGACTAGACTCGGTTGCGGAAGTTGGAGCGAGGGCCGATGAGTGCGGAGGTGGACAAATTAAAAACCAGCGAGAGAAATTTCAGTGAAACAAAGCAATGTGAAGCTTACCTTATGTGGAATAAGAGCTTGGTTCAACTGCATACTAAAAATTTTGACCTTGATACCATTCTCTATATATTTTATCACGGATTAGGATCCTCTAATTTTAGTTAAAATTACTTGTCAGAGCTTGTTCTTTGTTATACCCATTGGATGGCCAAGATTTGTTCTCCATGTTTCTTTTCTTTTCCACTTCTTTTTTCTTTTACCAAAGTTTCCCCTACATCTCCCCCCTCCCTTCTCTTCTAGGGGGATTGATGCTTGTATGGATCGATTCTCAACCTTGAACCAAAAAATCAGGAACCGATCTTGTGATCCTCAGTTCTGAAATTGAAATCGAAAACCTAGCAAGTTGATTTTGGAATTGTTGATTAGCGTCTGATTCTCAAGTTGTTCAATGTTATGTTTTAGGTAAAAGAAAAAACTACTCTTGAAATAAAATATAAAAGTTACACTAATTCGTTATAAAAAAAATTGTCGATCAAATGGTTATGTTAATTATTTCTTCATCTTGATGTGTGCAAAATTCCTTTTTTTCCCCCTAAAAGAGGCTTAAAAACTAGCACAATGAAGGTAGTTCCAGTTTTGGCACTGGGAATCAAACCAAATCCGGGTCGGTCCTAGGGTCTTGGAACCAGGAGCCTAATTGATTCTCCTTGGAACGGATCTTGAATAGGTCAGTCGACTCGTCCAGATCAGTTTGGTGAGATTTCCTAGCTGAATCAGACCGATGCTCATCCTGAGGATCCTACATCCTGCGAGTCTTTGATCTGGTTAGCCCTCGATCCCTGACCTAGACCCTACCCTCTCTTTCCTCTGCTGCAAACATGGCTCTACATGTCAAATCCGACATCGTCGAACCCAAGTCCAGCGTCGCTTGGCGAGACCCATGCAAATTCGTGGATGGATTAGGGGTTCGAACACTACTTTGGTGAGTGCACATGAGCAACGAGCGACACGCGACCACTTGAGGATGTGGTGTCGAGGTGGGATGGCTAGGGGACATGAGGCACGTTGACGGCAATGAATGGTGGCTAAGGTGAGAGAGAGAGAGATTGGGAATATGGAACTAGGATTCTTTCCTTGGCATGTGTGTGTGTTTTTTTTTTGTGAATATCATTACATATAAAGGCAATTCAGGTAACAATACCTTCGACATTTTAGGATGCCTTTATTTCATGGAAAATTCAAGATTTGAAAAATCTCTTCTAAAAAATTATCGTTTATATCGCTTATAAAAATGTAATAATAAAAAATAGTTTCATCACCCACGAAAATAGTTAGTCATAACTTATTGTTGATAATGAAAATATTTCCATTGACTAATTTTTCTAAGCAATAGAACCAATTACTTTTGGAAAAATATATTTTAAATCTTGAGTTTTCCGTAAACAAATGCACCCTTAGAAGATGTTTGTCCTTTCATCATGTATACTCTATTTGGAATCCTCTCTCAATAAACGTGTTCCATTTTTTGTCCCTTTTTCGGGTAATGCTGATGCGATACCATCTGGATGCCTCATCGATCAAAGGAAATTGAATTCAATGGTTCCATTAATGGCTTTCCAAACTTTCCCCAAACACATGAGAATTAACCCTTCAAATATGCAAATCCAAAGAGTTCTTGACTTGTAGGTATTGGATATAGAGTGTCTTTTGTGCGTGCGTGAGAGAGAGAGAGTGAGAGAGAGAGAGCGCTACCTTATGACTAGGGGTGATCGGTTTCCGGTCCAGTCCGGTTCCCAAATTTTGGGACCATGGACCGAACCGGCCAATCCTAGAATCGGGAACCGGACCGACCGACCGGTCGGGTCCGATCCGGTGGGACCAGTAACTTTGTGATCGCCAAATCTTTTACAAAATATAAACTTTCAAAAGGAAAAATCTAACAAAAGATGTATTGATAGGCCACACAAAAGTTTCTGGTGATAATGAAGTTGAGATCTCCTTTCGCTCCATGCTACTACATCGTGACAAGATTATTCAAAATCATCCATATAACAGTAGAGCAAACAACTCTAACATGACAAGATTATCCTGAACAAAGACTATCCCATAAAATATAACCATTACCTTAAGAAGTATAAGCAAAAGCGTACAAACAAATTGAAAAGAATAATTTTTTTTAATTCTTAAGAATTTTTTTAAAATATATATATTTTTAAAAACTACTGGTCGGTCCGATTCCCACCTTGGAACCGGGAACCAGACCGACTGACCACCGGTTTTGAGAATGGGAACTGGAAATCGGACTGCCGGCTATGGGAACCACCCAAAACCGACCGGTCTGGTCCAGGTTGGGCGGTTCTCGAGTTGGGCGGTTCCTGTTGCACACCCCTACTTATGACCATGGCTTGGGATTTGAAGAGGTAGATCATGGGCTTTCCAAGTGAGCCATTTCTCTGGGCCTTAACCCCTCAAGTGAATAAATTAATGCGTTAGTGGGTGGTTCTATGGGCTCATTTGAATATCAGGCCTGATCATCATTACCAATCTCGACCCTGGAAAATGGGACTCATGAGCTTGAAGGATTATTCTTAAGTAAGACTAGGTAGCTTTTATTTACATATTTTACATCGACCTCCACAGATAAAATAATTAATTGATTACTTGCTAAAAGTTAAACTACACACATCAGCAAGTGAAATAAGTAGGATTTCGGTTATACAGCCTGTGTCAACAAACATTTATCCATATTTCGATGGACTATGGTCGACTTTCTAAGTTAGTCTTGCTAGTTTCTAGAATTATAGTAGCTAAGATTTGTTGAAAATTACGCTAGAAATAATTGTATCAATTGCAAAGAAATTAAATTTTAGTACATTGAGGAATTAAGATTAAATTTAATTGCGTGGTCGCAAAATCCATTGAATTCAGATTTTCAATGACTTTGTATGAAAATTTACTTCGAAACCACCGTATGTTTTCTCTGCTGTTTGTTGGAGAAACACTATTGGAGTGGAATAATGTTGACAGTTAGGTAGGTCATTTGCCTAACGAGGCCCACAGCGAAAAGACATGGAAGGGAAAGGAATTGTCGACTTTTACTTCCAAAGCTCTCTTGTCGTGCAACGCGTATACAATATTTGTGGATTTCAGAAACAAAAATGCTAGATGTTTTAAGGATTTTTACTGTTATAATTTGCTTCACCTGAATGGCCGGTCCCAGAAAATCCGGTCGGTTTAATTCTAACACATTTAAATATATTGAAATTCTAAATAATGAATTTGTGATCACACCATGTGTCACAACCTCATGAACATTCCTTTAATACGCTCATACATATGTATTAAAAATGAGACCATTCATCCCAATAGACGATACACTAAATAGCTTAAGAACATAAGAGATGCAATACAAAGTTCAAAACTTTAAAGATAGCGAAAGCAAAACCCAGAAGAACTATTAGTTGACTTTCCTGCAGTTTTTCCTAATCTGACCGCTTGAGCCGGTGAGCGGGCTAAGGTTACCCATCTTCACCATGGCGTTAGCAAAATCTGTCATGAAAGTAGCCGAATTGCTGCTGTAAGTGTTCACTTGCGCGTCTGTGGAACCACCATTGAACAATTGCTGGTCGGAGTGAAGAAGACCCTTTTGGATCTGCAGGTTCTTGAAGTAGGCATTGTCGAAGGATGTCGGGCTTGTGGTGTCAAGAGGAGAGAGATTGTTGTCGCCTCCGGAGCTTGGGCAATTCGCCTTCAGCGAGGTTGCAAACGTGGCATTGATGTTGTTCTCGTTGTAAAGACGGGTCCGGAAAATAGTGCATCGGGCTTGGCCTATTGTGTGTGACCCTGTGAACAACAATCAAACAATTTTTGTAAATTAATCTTAGTACATCGATCGAGCATTATTATAAATTATTTATAAAGGTGCCAAAAATAAAAAAAACAATGACCTGAGAGTGCCACCATTTCTTTGGCAGTGAAGCCTTTCTTAGAGAAGGCACTGATGAGGCCGCTAAGGCTCAAAGTTGGGGCAGGGATGTTGTTATTAGCAGCACTTAGGCTTGCGGTGGTCGAGTCTCTTCTTCCTAGCGGGACCGTCCAACTTGAGCCACCCAACTAAAAATTAAATAAATAAACAAATCCACAGGTGTTAGTATTAATATAGCATGGGGAACATAACGTGTGATTTTTTTTCCTCACAATTGGTAACTAGAATTAAGAAGAAAGTGTGCACTCACAGCGACGACGGAATCTCGAGCAGCCACGGCTAAGAGGTCAGCGCAGGACACGACACCGGGACATGCGCTCTCCAATTGGGACTTGATCGTGTCGATCACGTCGAATCCCCGCAAGGAATTGCTGTTCGGGCCGGCAGTTTTCTCCCCGGTGAAGTTCGCCGTGTCGTCCAATAAAACAGATGCGTCACATCCCTGTTGATTGTTAATCAGTCAAATCGATTCTATTGGAGTCCATTAGATTCAGTGGTTGAAATGCAAACAGCGCAAATACTACAACTTTTCCTGAACGTAAAGGATAAACACCGATTAAATTTCCCTTAACATTGTCCCCTTTTTGTACCCTACCATGAACAATTAGAGACGCCAGTTTTGACAGGGGCGACACTGAATAGGTAGCTCTCCAACTTTTCTCATGCCTTTTGACTTTACTCTGGGTTATCTCTCAAGGAACAATGCATCCAATAATTGTCAGACTAGGAGCAAACCCCAGCCTGTCAGGACAAAATCATTGTGCTCTGAAGTGCCCTCTAAATCAAGGATTTTGGTTAGCAACATGGCGCGTTCTTTAATAATTAACAGAGGGGAGTCACCGACTTTTTGATTTACTAGAATTGGCCTGAGTTTGGTCTTGAATGACCAATTATATATTGATTAAATTGAAAATCTAGATAATTTCCAACCTATACAGGAAAAAAGAAAAGCAACCCATTAATCTAATCGAGAAAGATGTGAATATGCCATAATTTGTTAGTAAAAGTAGAGTGGCCTTTGAATATCAAGATCGAAATAAGAGAATTGTTTGATGGAGAAAGGTCCATTAGGACACAGGCAACTCTCAAATTATATATAAAGAACATGAAGAGGATAATAAAGAAGGTACACTCAATTGATTAGTCAATCTAGATTGACACTCTAAATTCATGTTGAAAGCAAGCTAGTGAGGTCATGCACCAAGCACGATTCATTTGTTCAAAAGATCCAATACAATTTTTAGAATACCATTGGATTAACAATTTCATTAAAAATATAATATTTTATGTAGAAAAGTATGGCAACCAAAGTGACGGTGATCAAAATATGATGGAAACCTATTGAAAAAGACTGATTGGTTTTCCCAAATCTGAGAACCGCGTAAAGTCAACCACCGACATAAAAGCATGGCCCTCTCTCTCTCTCTCTCCCCCACCTGCCAGCTCGAACGTTTTGGACTTTTGCATGATTCATCAAGCTCATCGGGTTTAAACCAGGCGGCTCATCATGCACACGCACATCTTATCAACAAAATACTCGGCATAAAGAACGCTCGCTTGCATGGCTTTGGTAATAAAGAGAATTAGAGTGTACGCTGTCGGTTGATATAAAAAAATAATAATAATAAGGTACACACAACGATATTCTTATCCATCCTTGATTTGAGAATTCTAATTACCAAAATTCTCACTAACCACCAATCAAGAGTGGATAAGGCCACCTATGAAACAATATGTTTACACTGGAGGCATATGCAAGAATTACTATTGAACAAGTTTTCTTTGAATCACCAACAAATAAATGCTTTTATTCTAAGGGCCATGCTTTTCATTGCTGCATGGATGAAAACATAGCTCTAATTCTAAAATGACTTCAATAAAGAGATTCTATTATTATTATTATTATAATAATAAACTCACAATAATGCATAGCACAACAATATACCAAAAAAGGGTCGGTCATACTCGACTGATTCAATATGTGAACCTCCTACCTACTGTTTGGTTAGTTAAAAAGAGGGTACGCAACTTGCGCAGAAGCGAAATCTAAGGATTCTTTCGACAATGAATTTGATTGGAACGTTTCACATGCACAAGCACAAAGCAGCATCATGCACGCACGCTTGCATGCAGCTTGAATGACAGAAGAAAAACAAAGGTAAAAATCAATCGGAAAGGGAGGAGAGACTCAGAGCTGAGGGACTTGCATTGACGAAGCAATCGTGGAAGTGCAGGCGGAGCAGTGAGGCGCCCATGCGGGCCTCTTTCGAGACTGCAGAACTCACGCCAGATTTAATGGTGGAGAGGGCTTTGGGACAGGAGGTGGAGTAGAAAGTGCTGGACAGCTGAGCCGAGGCTGTTCCGAGAAGGAAACACAGCAACAATAAGAAGGCAGGTTTGACAGAAGAGCTCTCACAAGCCATCGTTGGAAGTTGAGTTTCAGCGAAGAAGGAGATAAGCGAAGGAGGAGGAGATGCACAAGCTTGATGGCTGTGTGTGGGGTGTTACACTTGAATGGACTCGGGGGTATTTATGCAAGAGTTTTTACAATGTTATGGTTTTTCTTTCTTCTGAAGTCAACGGCATTGGATGTCTGCATCTGTAACATAAGAATTTTCAATTGTGAACAGACAAGCTCAACGCCGAGGTGTATGAACATATAGATGTTGTCCGATCCTGCGTGGTCCGAACTAAATAGTTTTCTATTTGTAGACTAACCATAATCTCGCAGTATAAAATTTGAAGACAGACGTATTTCCTTTGGTCTACATCACGCGGCCAGTTCTAAGCAAATATAACGCAACCCTATCCTCATATCAGATTCTAGCAGTAATTTCCTTATGAGATATCAAGCCAAGGATCTTCTCACTTTCAGCTTTTGAACTTTCAAGAAGGTTCGTACGAACCAAAAAAGATGGCTTACTTTGAAAAGTATGAATATATAGGTATAGTTGCATGTGTTTGCTATTTTAATGGACCAATCTCGAGGAGTTGAGACATATGTTGGTTTTTTTACATTTTATGTTTTCTAGTGTCCAAATTTTCAATTTTGGTGTTGAACACGCGTATAGGTTTTTTTATTGAGTCGTTTGACCGTCAATTTGTTTAATAAATAACTTTTCTAATCAAACCTATCTGCCTCGAAAGCCAGCAAGAGTCAGATGCAGAAAGCTCGGGCTGTGCTCATGTTAAAAAATCTCATTACTCAAGTCCCGGTTGTGTGGTATAAATACTGATATTTCCAATCTCGCGCGTCAGTCCACAATCATAAAAGTCTTTCATGTTAGACTTTGATCAGCCCCGACATGTGGGTCAACTCCAGTTAATCGCATTTGTAGCATGAGGGAGAAGGACTTGATTAAACACATAAAAAATTCAGGGATTTCATTGAAAAAAAGGGACAAGTTCAAGGACCTTAAGTGAAATTATAACTCAACATTACATATTCCTTTTTCCCATCAACTTCTATAGAAAATTTATAATCAAAACAAAGCCCGCCTATATTACTTGAAACGGCAAAAATTAAAGAAAACAGTTCAGAAGTAGTCAAAGTTGGATTTCGTCTGGGGAGATATTGACTATTAGGGAAAATTGTCATGTCCTTGGGAAAGTTCGCCTAATCCAATTGATGAAACATTGACTTTCCCTAGCAAAGACAAGCGGACCACGCCATCTAATTACGCTATGTCCCGTCCTTGAAAGACTTTGTAATGCTTCATTAATTGCTTTCATGGTATGAAATTTGGAACTTGCTGCATGACGGCTATTCCTCTGTTTAACTAGTCAACATAGGATATGGTTTCCATAAATAATAAAAATGAAATTATGTAGCTAATGGACTACAATGTCCTAACGATCGCATCTCGTTCTAGCTGAGATTTATAATAAAAAAAACTAGGGAAATTGAATTAGAAATAGTTTGGTAAAATTTTCTAGGGTACTTAAGTGTGACCCGATTATGTATATATATATTTTCCTACAGTCTAGGTCACGGTCTGGGTAGATTGTAATATCTTATTTCTCGCAGCAAGTCACACTGAATTACTCCATAGAATTATATTATTCTTTTTGGGTAAAGATACACAAACTCATCTTAGATAGATAAACTGCAGACCCATGAACTGTATATTACAAAAGCCAAAGCTCCAATCGACTGCTCAAAGTAGGAAGCACTGACATTCTCTGAGAGTTTTCATGTCGTGTCAGACACTTCAACACATGTCCAAAACTCTCCGACATTCTTTGACACTTGGTTAACACATGTTGGAAAATCCAACACTTTGTTAACTCTCCCGACATTTTTCAACACTTGAGTTTGGAATTTCGATATGTGATTTTGATACGAATGGGGTCAATTTTAAAAATTTTCAATAAATGAAAGTAATATAAATATGTAAAAAATAATAAATAATAATGACAAAAAAAAAAAACCTAGTCTTCTCTTCTTTTTTGATTTTCGCGTCTCATGACACACAACTCACCCCCCAAAATTGTTGTTTTCTCTTCTCTTCCTAGATGCTACACGCGAATACGGAATGTGGATTAAGTTTTAATGAATTATTGGAATGTAGTTGAATTTGTCAAATTAAAATGATGAATGATATTAACAAATGGTTGATTAATGTTTTTAGTGTGAATTCATTATAGGCTCTTTTATTATTATTTATTTATTTGTAAATTTAAATTGAATTAATTTGATTGAAATAATCACAAAAATGATAATTTATCATATATATATAAAAATATACATTCAACATACAATATGTCCCAGTGTGTTAAAATTCTCTATTTTTTGAGAGACAACTATGTTGGCGTGTCATGTCGTGTCGTATCGTGTGGCATGTCATGTGTTAGTATCGGTCTTACTTAGTGCTCAAACGTAGAGCTGATTAAACCGAACTCATCTTGCATGCCAAATCCGTATAAGCATCGATCATACTTCTCCATTAATAAGTCAATCCCTTGGGTTAATTGCTGATATCCCTTGGCATGCCTCATTTTCCAAGCATGCGCCGTGTGAATGAAATCCTCATTAGGAATCTAATCCGGGTCAACATATGGAGTGATTACTAATCACGCATATTCTCCTTTATAGTCCTTTGGATTAAGTTAGAAGCAAATTTACTAATTCGCCAGAACAAGAAATTTTCGTGGCAATATCGACTGAGTGCGTGAGTTTTCCTCTGCTCGTTCAATTTTTAGGATAGGATAGACTTGTCAATCACACTTTATTGTTCACTGCATGCAGCTGTCTTGCACGATGTTGACTCTCCCGGTTGGAAGGGAATAATACCAATATCCCGGAATATTTTACATCAATACCTCAGACTTCTGCTAATTACTAGAAAATACCTTTCGTCCATACTACCGTTAAATGTTAAGTTCAGGTGCTTGAATTAAACGAAATAAAGAGTAAAGCAAGAAAGAGATATCGAGACACAAGATTTATCCCAATTTACCCTTAAACGAGGGTTATATCCAGTAGATAATTTAACTAACACATTGCATGAGACCCACGTACCATCCTATTGATGAGAAATATGACCCTCACCCCAATATTAAAAACCCTACATGGCAACGTGCATGGCCGTTAGAAATCTAAAGTGGCGACGTGCATCCATTACCGCATCAGTTCCGTTTGCCTTGTGCTCTCCACAAATACTGCCATTTCGGATTTTTAACGACAATTATGGACAAAAGCCTTGCGGAAGGTAACTTTGGGGCATTGATTTGAGTTTGGACGCATTGCTAAGAAAAAAGTTTCTCGCTCGTTCGTAATTTGGAAATAGACAACGCAAGTTTCGAGAGGCTATAATCAGATGTGGCCTCGGCTGGTCGGAAAATGATATGGAAGCGGTGGAGGATAAAATGACTTCTCCATGTGACCCTCGTTCTGCCCCAATTGCTCAAGTTCTTCTTTTTGGGATTCTGTCATGAAAGAGAGGATTACTTTTCATGCATCCGATTCACATCAGATCTATTATTAGAAAATGCGACAGCTCATACGCGTTGGGCTCACGGTAGCCACGAAGAAATCTACATGATTAGAGAAGATATTTAATCTATCTCAACAGTGTTAAGGCTTCACCTGTTTTGAGAAAAATAATTGATTCCAGAAAAATTTCCCTGAAAAGGATTGCTTATATGGCTTAAAAATTATTTAATGAACAATATTTTCTCTATCAACAATAATTTATGTCTAAATATTTTCATAGAGGATGGAGATATTTTTTGTTTATTCATTTTTGTAAATGATACAAGTATTTTGAAAATGTTTTCCACGTTATGCATTTTCTGCGAAACAAACGGAACTTTAATCGATATAACTTTCTTTAAAGTTTCAAAGTGTCACCTAAATTATGCTATCTCCACTTGATGTCAGCTAATATTGAGATGTGATTGGAGAAACTTAAAGTCTACTAATGACAAACGCAATGTGAAGCTCTAAATCCTTACTTTATATGTGCAATCAAAGTGTTGAGTGTTAGAGTATGCCAAAGGAAGTCCAACTTATATTTCAAGGAGAGAAACTCAAGGGGGATGATGGAATTCTATCCCCTACCCGTAATTCATGCGATGTCAGCATCCAATTAGTCGTTATCTCTTGTCAATTTAGACACCAACGAGGAAAAATGGTAGCTGTCGTCGCTCCTCCACTATGTTTCCTCAGCATCTTCTCCCTCGGATCTATCTTGCATCATCTCTGTCTCTTTCGGTCTCAACCGCCCACCCGCCTCCACCTTTGAGTCAAACGAAATCAGTAGAATTTTCTCTTCTAGCAAAATCAATAGCATTGCTGCTAATTTTTATACTGAAGCTGCCCCTTTCATTAGTATTTCTACGTTCATCATAAATTTAACTGTAAATGTATTTGTCACTGAAATTGTCATTACTATTTAATTATGATGGAATTACCAATTTCCATTCCAGCAATGGTTTTATTTGATATATTATTACTAGAATGCCTCTTCTTTCAATCCGGCTCCTCTACTACCGTGAACCCTAGTTAGATTCAGGAATGACACTATTTCGTTATTGCGAAAACCCAGTATAGGGGGCTTTGAGACCTCGAATTGAATCCAATTTGAGTTTCACCACCTCGGGTCGACCTAGATTGATGTTGCAAGGGAGGCCATCGTCAAGTATGAGAGAAGGGACTAATGAGGGAGAAGACAGACAATTGGGCGATGAAGGTCGTTCGGTGCAAATGCTGACTGTAACTTTGTTGGATGATGGAGGCAGAAATTCAAATTTTCCTAAAATGAGATTTGGAGGAGACGTGAAGAAGATAGTAGATAAGAATTGTACATGAATATACCGCCTTCGCACTACAAGAATGCACAGGAGAATGCTAAAATTGAATGTCCTGAACTTCTAGCGGTAATAAGATCAGTTCATCACGAATAACCTTTCGACCCGACAGGTGGAAGTGTTTTTCAGCTGCAATCAAATATTTTCTGTGTCGCGAATTCAACAGTCGGTTCCATGCTTCAAATGTCAACTTGTAAGACAAACGCCAAGGACAAAATTTGGACAAGAACAAAGGAATGATCTTTCAATCAAAATGACTCATCTCGAAACAAACCAAAGTTTTAGGTGAAGAGGCCCGATTATCTTATGTATTCCGAAAGATGAGTACATGCAAAACAAGACAAAGCGAATAAGACACAAACACGATCATGCATTTGTCGGGCGAGGTTTGGCAAGGTAGGTTCACAAAACACGGCCACCAAAAGATCAAAATCAGGAAGAGCCAAAATAGTAGTCTTGGACAACGAGTTGGCCAAACTGGGGTGGGGTTTCGCTTTAGCAGAAAGGATCATATACATATACATGGATGATTCGAGCATATACCAGTACTTCCAGAAGGAGTCCTAAACCTAGAATCGAAGCATAATCAAGTCTTAAAATATTTCTATCATGCAATCGTATTTTGAAACTTTTGATAAATGTATATTCAAACAAGCCGTTCTATTATCTGTATCAGTTAACCAAGCCAAATTAAAAGCTTTAAGGACTCAATTAAATTTGATCATAAGTTTCAAGGGCTGTGTCATTATTATTCTCATGTTTGTCAGTGCTTTACAAGTAAATGGACCTTTAATTTCACTCTTCAAACCACAGTAGACATGTAGAGTCATAATATTATAAACTTTTGCCAAATTGTCAATAAGACTTTATGCATATTTAGTGTCCCACATACACTAGGCATTTGACAATTCTATAATAAAACATATAATCAAAGATGGATCCTTCACAATCTCGATAATTATCATTATTGTCATGATGCATCTTGGGTCTCGCTTTCTTGATCGCGACGGGTAGGTAAGGACTTACTATTCATGCGCGTCGCCGTCGGCCCCAAAAGGAAGTCATATGACGAAAAGAGAGATCAAATCAGCGATGGCAACATCAAACCTGTCCAATCACATGATTGGCGATGCTCGCTTGGGGGACTCCAATTTCTCCTTTCGCACCTCTAGAAAAAGGAGGGAATCTAAATGATGCCCGTAACTTTCCCGGCGTCGTAATTTGACTATTCTCGTGGGAAAGTAAAGTGGCGGCACATAGAAACGCGGGACACGAAAGCGCCATGCATGGAAAAGAGGCGGGGAAAAATCATATTCACGACCCCACGCGCTTGGTTGACCGACGATTCTTTAGGGTTTTGTCGCCTTGTCCGTCAGCTTTGTCTTGGAGATTAGACTGTAGAATCTCTCTCTCTCTCTCTCTCTCTGGGTTCTATTCATCGAAGTGGAGGACGTTGGTCAATGCTCGAGCTCATTCGTGACGTGGGTATTTGGCAGCTTGCCAACTGAAAAGCACTCGACGCGTTAATTTTTTAACGCAATGCAGCTGGTTCATTCAAAGTTCTTTTATTCTTCTGGATGATTCAGCATAGTGCCCACCATTGCAATGGAAAAGAATGCCAATTCTAGAAAGCATGTGCTAGCCCTCTTTTGATCACTGCGCACGATGGACTTTGGTTATAGATCTTCAGGGAGCCTGTGTTGATCGTGTTGATAAAACTCCTAATTTTGATGCTAACAAAACATTTTATGAATGATTTTTATATCAATCTTTTGAAGGAAAAAGACACAGAAAGACATAGGCTTTAAGGTCTGCTGGTAGCAGAAGATAAAGACGTGAGATGTCTTAGAGTACGTCCGTCCAGGAAGGAAGACTCGACCAGCATCGAAATTTTAAAACGATCGTCCCAGGATCGAGATTTAAGTCGACCGTCTGGGCAGACCAAGATTTTAAGTCCGAAACTGCATCGAAAATCAAAGCAAACTCGAACTTAAGACGTCGGACTTAAGATGAATCTACAAGATAAGATCACCAACGGTAGAGTATTTCACTTACCTTATTTATGTTGATTCTCGTTGTATTAATCGATTGGCGGGGATCAATTAGTGGACAACTTCCAAAGAAAAATAGAGCACTTATGGAAGCCCAGGATTCGATTGTATGGGCGAACAAAATCTAAGGGGATCGATCTACCTTCAACGGTCAAAAAAACTTGCCTTTATAAAGTCTGGTCCAAGAAAGGGAAGACTAAACTCTCAAAAAAGAGCAACAATCAGTATGGCTTGGAGAGTATATAAGGATAGGTTGAGAGTTAGGGGTAGAGAAGATGAACATTATTCCAAAACTGATTACGTTCTTCAATTGTTGTTCATAGTGCGTATTTGAGTGATCTCAGTGTATTACAAAAGAGAGTGACTTAGTGAGATGCATCATCACCAAGTACAAACACTCGAGAGTGTGTAATCACCGTTGATCATATAGTGAAATACAGCCGATTGGCGGTCGCCGGAAAGTGGACGTAGGCTTGTCTAAAGCCGAACCACTATAAACAATGTTTGCAATCTTCTCTAACTCTCTCTACTTGATTCCAGTTTGTTGATTGCAAAAGTTATATATATTTGCGCGAATAATCTCTTTACACCTATTCACCCCCCTCTAGGTGTTTATACTAGTTATATCAATTGGTATCAGAGCCTCGTACTCGAGATCTTGAAGTGTTTATTACTTCTGAGTTAAAGATCCTCTATGGTTAGTATTCTTGCACCAGGTTTGATTGAGGGGCAGAGCAACACTCGTCCACCCTACTTCGATGGCAAAGATTACAATATCTGGAAGAATAAAATGAAGGCCTTTCTCAGATCGAAAGATCCACTCGAATGGGATGTGGTTGAAAGGGGAATTGACCCCACTGATAACACCAGAAAAAACGTCAAAGAGTAACGATGGCAAAGAAACAGAACCATCAGCCACTTTCGCTCCAGAAGAGATAACAAAGAGACAAACTCTTGATGCAAAGGCTATTTACTCTCTATATTGTGCTTTATCACCTAATGAATATAATCGAATATCTTCTTGTGATACAGCAAAGGAAGTATGGGATAGACTATATGTGACATATGAAGGAACTGATCGTGTCAAGGAGACCAAAGTAAACATATTACTTGGTCAATATGAATCCTTTAAGATGAAATAGGGAGAATCCATAGGAGATATGTTCAATCGCTTTACAGAAATTGTAAACGGATTGGCATATCAAGGACAGCCTGTTCCTGGACCAATGAAGGTCAACAAACTTCGAGAGGGTTTGTCGCCAAAAGAATGGAACAATGTGAAGACATCTATCAGAGAAACTCTGCGAATTTCACCACTAATAGTCGATGAGCTCGTTGGTACTCTGCAGTCCTATGAAGCAGAACAAATGAACGAGGAAGTGGAATCCAGAGGTAAAAAGTCCATTGCTCTTAAGTCTAACACTGATTCTGATGATACAGATTCTGAGGAAGAGCTGGACGACGAGGAACTTGCACTGCTGATCAGAAAAGTGAAGAAGTTAAACAAAAAGGGGAGGAAGTTCAACAACAAGAAACAAAACAGACAGTCTGGACAACGCAGAACTGATGACGAGGAAGATTATACCAAAGATGTCATTTGTTTTGAATGTAAGAAAAAGAGACATATTAAACAGAATTGTCCCAAACTCAAAAAAAAAACAAAGGGAAATTCGAGAAGTACAAAAAGGCCCTCAAAGCTGAAACATGGAGTGACACAGAAGTTGAGGATAGTGAAGACGAATATGGAAACATTTGTCTTATGGCACATTCAGACTCGACTCGAAACGATTCGAGGCTCGGACTCGAGATTCAGAGAAATCGAGGTAAATCATTCCGATATTCCAATAGAAATCTCAGATTACATAAATGAGCTGTGTTTAAATCTAAAATCTACCTTGAAAAAGATCTCCAATTTAAAAGTAGAAAATCGTAAGTTGAGTCATCGAATTGTTCGTTAAAAGGAAAGTTTAATGATCTTAAAAAGGAATTTACGGAAATGGAGAAAAGTCGTGATTCTATCGAAAATGAAAATGAGTCCCTTAAAAAGGAACTTTTGGAAATAAAGGAAAATCAAAGTTCTTTACAAAACGAGAATCTATTTCTTAGAAAGGAAATTTCAAATATTAATGTAAAGTTTTCTGAAGGAACGAAAAATCTGCAGCATATTCTTTCTATCCAAATTCCTCACTATGATAAGTCAGGATTAGGTTTTGCAAGGAAAGTAAATCGTTAATTGATTTTCCTAAGGTCAAGGAAATGATTAAACAGAGACTTCATCGACAGGCCTATAATAACCATTTTAAAAAGAATTTTGTTAAATCTGTTGGTCGTGAAAATCTAAAGTGTTCTAATCTGTGGAGAAAGAGAACATTTTGAGAATAAATGTCCTAAAGTACGGAGACTGTTCAAAAGAAATTGATAGAAAAAGCTTATACTACTAACTTCAATGGACCCAAGAAAATTTGGGTACCAAAGAAAAAAAATGAGTATATGTAAACATTGGGTAAGCTTCAAAAGTAAGAAGAAATGGTATTTGGACAGTGGATGTTCAAGACATATGACAGGAGACTCAAAGATGTTCATTGGATTCGAAAGAATCAAGGGAGGAACAGTTTCGTTTGGAGGAAACACCAAAGGAAACATCATTGGACTGGGAACTGTCAAGATCGGTAGCTTAATCATTAACAATGTTTCCTTAGTCAAAGGATTAAACTACAATCTTCTGAGCATCAGCCAGTTGTGTGATGCCGGCTTCAGAATTAACTTCAAAGAGAACCTATGTTCCGGAACAAGCAATGACTCTTCACAGACATTCACTGGACGAAGGCATGGGAACATTTATCTTCTGGACATAAATGAAGATACTGCAAAATGTCTCTTATCAGTCCAAGATGAAGCAAATATGTGGCATCGCAAACTTGGACATGTCAGCATGAAACAAATTTCCAAGCTTGCCAGCAAAAAGCTTGTTCGTGGCTTGCTCTCACTAAGTTACAAGAAGACAGAGTTTTGCTCTGCATGTACACTGGGAAAACAGGTAAGAAGCTCTTTCAAATCTATAAAACAGATTTCTACTAATCGTGTGTTGTAGCTACTTCACATGGACTTATTTGGACCAACCAGAACCCAGAGCATTGGAGGTAAGAAGTACTGTCTTGTGATAGTAGATGATTATTCTCGATTTACATGGGTATTTTTTCCAACTAATAAAGGAGAAACCTTCTTATATTTCTCAACATTTGCAAAAAGGGTCCAAAATGAAAAATGGTACTCTATTTCAAGCATCAAAACAGATCATGGGGAAGAATTTGAGAATCAAGACTTTGCAAATTTTTGTGACAAAAATGGTATACATCATACATTTTCATCTCCTTACACTCAAGAACAAAATGGAGTAGTGGAAAGAAAAAATAGGTCTCTGCAAGAAATGGCCAGAACATTGCTTATAGAAAGCAAGGTGGCAACTCGGTTATAGGCAGAAGCAGTTTCTACTTCTTGCCATATCATTAACAGAGTATTTCTTAGACCAATTCTTGAGAAAACCCCCTATGAGATTTTCAAAGAAAGAAAACCTATTGTTTCCTACTTTGGCATCTTTGGTTGTCAATGTTATATCCTTAAAAATGTTAATCATCAACCTAGTAAGTTTGAAGAAATGTCAGATGAAGGTATTTTTCTGGGCTATTCAAACTCTAGTAAAGCATATAGAGTGTTCAACAAGAATACTCGGACGGTGGAAGAATCTATGAACGTAAAGTTTCGGAGAAAGAAGTTTCAAAACGAGCGAACGGTAAATGAAGAATCAGAATCAAATGTTGCTCCTGAAAGATCTGGTCTCAACAAAGAAGCAGAATCTTCCCAAGAAATAGTCAAAGAAGCAACTCATGAAGAACGACCAACTCAACCTAACATTCCTGCATCAGCAGAAGATTCTGATAACAATGAAGTTCCAAACAGAAACTGGAAGCATAAGTCCAGTCATCCTAAGGAGCTAGTGATTGGAAACATCAACGAGGGGATTCAAACCAGATCAAGGAACAAAAAGGACACGGTATTGTTGCACCGATTTCTGAAATTGAACCCAAAGGAATTAATGAAGCTCGGAAAATGAAAGCTGGATAGAGGCAATGCAAGAAGAACTTCAACAGTTCAAGAGAAATGATGTATGGGAATTGGTGCCCAAACCCAAAGGAAGAACCATCATTGGTACTAAATGGTTTTTAGAAACAAAGTCAATGAACTTGGAAAAGTCACTAGAAACAAGGCAAGGCTCGTGGCAAAAGGTTATTCTCAATCTGAAGGAACAGACTATGATGAAACCTATGCCCCAGTTGCAAGACTAGAAGCAATCAGACTACTACTTGCCTATGCTTGTTATCAAAATTTCAAGCTATATCAAATGGATGTGAAGAGTGCTTTTCTAAATGGGTTTATCAAAGAAGAAATCTTTGTAGAGTAGCCTCCTGGGTTCGAAGAACCAAGAAAGCCAGTGTAACATCCTGAAAATCGACCCCATTTTAGGATTTTATAAAAGGGCAATGTAGTCGAAGGCCTGGTCAAGTACAAATTTTCCGAGCGTGTGTTCGTGAGATAACGGATTACGAGAGGGCGCCGATAGGAAACGATACGCGTACGACTCGCAATTTCGATCAGGAACGAGCCCTTCGACCATGAGGACCTGGGTGGGAACGATATCCTCTAAGTACTAGAATAATAAGGAAACGGAAATAAATCGATTCGGCAGAAGTACGAAGTTGATTTGTGGGTGATTTCCGCACGACTTCGATACGAACTACGAACGACGGTAAACCGAATTCTTTTCATCTAGTACTCGAGATTATCAATTGAGCCCCAGGGATCACACGACAATCGAGACGTCCCCGACTCGAGAATGGCGTAAACGTGGATCAAAGAATGGTTGACCACGGGTCAAATGTGAAGAAAAGTCCTAAAGGGGCGCCCGATAATCCAAATTGTACTACGGTCGCAATCGACTCAATTTAGCCCCGATTTTTAATCCGATTTTGGGAACCGACTTCTCAGTGATACCGGGACTAAATATTTGGACGTCGCCTCATCTATTTTTGGATTTTCCGTTGGACACAGAAGTGCCGGAAAAAGGAAAATTGGACCCGGTTTCGGGCCCGCGGGTGGGCCGGCCCAAGACCGGCGGCCCAATGGGCCTTGCGCCCATTAAGGCCCAGCCTAAGAGGGGCCCAAGCTGGCCCATTCTCCTCTCCCTCCTCAGCCCACGGGCTCTCTCTTTTGGCGCTTTTGCTTTTGTGCCCAAGTGGGCTTTGTTTATCTTTGTTTTTGGTTGTTTTTGATTGGCTCTTCAACAAGTGGCAAGCCCACTTGCCTTGGCCTTATCCAAGCCTTCAGCAGCCTCTTCTCTCTCCTCTTTCTCCCCCAAAATTCGTGCACCAGCCAGCCCTCACTTTCTCTCCCTTTTTCTCTTCCTTTTCTCTTCCATTTCGGTGTTCTTTGCTGTCTTCACTGTTTTCCAGCCGGAAAACAGCCTTGCCGCCGTCACCGGAGCCGCTACCACCGTCCAAAGTGTAGTCCTGGAAGTTAGGAAGCCAGCTGCACACCCCCGGTCACCCCTGGTCGCCCCGAACCGCCCGTTTCGGCCTTTTCCCCTCTGCTGGTCAGTTCCGCGTGAATAGTGTTTCGGGGGCTGTTTTGGCCCGTTTCGGCCACCGTTCGTCGTCCGTTGCCATCCCCGAGCTTACCCCTCGTAGCCCTCGTTCCCCTCTACGCGCCGGTGTCGCCGGATTTCCGATCCAAGTAAGTTAACTTCCTAATCCTTATTTAGGGGTTAATCTTGCTTAGGGGTTAATTAGTGTATTTGTGTGTTTGTGATTAATTAAGGTTAATTGGTTAATTAGGCTGGTTAATTAAGGCTGACTAGGGTTAGTTAATTGACCATAGTTAGTAATAAAGTAACCTAGGTTAATTAATTAAAGTAACTAAGGTTAGTTTTAAAGTAACCAAGGTTAGAATTTAACTATGGTTAGGTTAATTTGACCATGGTTAGGTTAATTTGTTAACCATGGTTAAGTTTATTTATTTTTATTTATTTATTTAATTTCGGACGAATTTATTGTTCATGGATTATCGTTCACGTGACATCGTTCATTCACGGACATCGTTCACGAATTAATGTTCACTGACATCGTTCACGGACTGTTCATACGAAATAAATTTTGGTTTCAAATTGTTGTGTTCTTGGTTGTTATGCTTTATTGAAGTGCCGATTGTTAATTATATGCGTGAATAATGATGAAATGCATGATCGAAGATCGAGTGGAAGTGAAAGTGTTTGATTTATTGAGTTATTCAGAGAATTAGGGAATGTACGTGATTGTTGATTGGTTGAATTTGGAATTTTGGAATTGTCGAGTGATACCGCATGACATATTACGTGGGTTATTTGAAATGGCATGTCGCATGAGCATGAGTGCATGAGCGATGTTGCATTCACGACCAAGCAAAAGCAAAGACAAGAATGAACTGTTTCTCGAGGTGTTGCATGGTCGATTAAAGTTGATAGCCCGGTTGAGCCGGATGACCGCCAATCCTTCGGGGTTGTGCCGTGACCATTGGGTCGCCCGACGGTGGTCGATGCGGAGTCGCGGTTGAGGCCGGGCCCATGCTCCTTATGGAATGCCGTCGGTGGGGAGAGCCCATGACGTCGCCGTGCCTCACGGGGGAGGACGATGCCTGGTTTACGACCAGTTGACCGCCAACCATAAGGTTGTGCCGTGGCCTAGAGGGTCGTAATAATCGGAGCATGTGTGGGCAGTGTGATATGAGAAAGTTTTGTGTAATGCTCTGATTATTTGCATGCCTCTTTTGTTGTTGTGAGGCGATTGACGTTTCGCAGTAGCGTGTGCCAAGGCCGGTAGGGTCGCTTGTGATTTTTGTTTATTAAACTGTCTTATGCTTTGTCATTCTCTCCGAGGTGGTATTGCATTGATTGCTGTATTAGGTTGTATGTTAAACTCCCGAGGCGAGCGAAGTTCCTAACCGGGACTTAGGACTTTAACTTGCTGAGTTTATCTCAACCCGTCATGGTTAACCTTTTCAGCCCTAGATGATGCGCACCCGAGGATCGAAGAGAGCGATCCCTCCGAGGCCAACGAGTAGGCACTTGTACGGTGTTAGGTTAGCTAGGCGGTCCCCTTTTCGAGTAGGCCTTAGCTTGTCGCCCGTGGTAAGCGTGTATGTATTTGCGGTGTCTTGGCTAACCTTCGATATATAAAAATGGTGTTGTCTTTCCTCTCGCCGCCGTTGTTGTTGCTATCCCCGTTGTTTGGTTTGGGAGTTGTTCGTTTCCGCATGTGCTTAATTACAAGATAAAATGAATTGGTCGACGACGTGCACGGGACGTCGTACGATAGACCTCAAGTGAAATGGGGTTGCCGCGAGCTCGAGAGTCGGGCGTGACAACCCCGTCGATTTTGGTATCGAGCCTTTGGTTGGCGATGGAGTGATAAGGTGCGATGAGTCTTGTGTTGGTGCGTGGGGATAGTTAGTAGGAAAGACGGTTTCTTTGCTTGCATGTGATTGACTAACGCAGGATCCTTCGTGGTCCTTTGTTGTAGGGTTGTCTCATTTTCTAATTCCGCGTGGGGAAATTGGAACGCATGCTAGGAGAGTCCCGCAAAATGAGCGAGTCCGGATCGAGTTTCCCTAGTTTGAGGATCCCAGGTCAGAGGGGTCAGAGGAGGAGGACGGTGCAAGCAAGGAGCTTAATCCGACTGGATCTAGTAGTTTTCAGTTTGTAGGGAGCCGAGGAGGGTCATCGATTCCCTTGATTTCTTCTTTAGAAGCAACCAGGTTGTTGGGGTCAGGATGTCGAGGCTATTTGGCATCGGTGAGCGATATGTCGAAAGAAGGACCGAACCTGGAGGACATCGCGGTAGTACGAGATTATCCTGATGTCTTTCCAAAGGAATTGCCAGGACTACCCCCGGCCAGAGAGACAGAGTTCGTGATCGAGTTGGCTCTTGGGACGGAACCAATCTCGAAAGCACCGTACAGGATGGCGTTGTCAGAGTTGAAGGAATTGAAAGTGCAGATGCAGGAATTATTGGACAAGGGTTTTATTCGCCCAAGTGCATCGCTTTGGAAAGCGCCAGTCCTGTTTGTTAAGAAAAAGGACGTGGCAGAGTTTGCATCTTATATGGTTAATCATTGGCTTAGGAAAAAGCTGATGATAGGAGGAATGGTATTAAGGAAGATCAATATATAATTGGAATGCCAAGTGTTGGATTCGAAGGCTGTGACTATTGGTACAACTTCCAGTGTAATCATGCTGCTTATGCGTTAATTGGTTTTTGGAACTACGCATTTGTGTATAACTGAATACTTTGTTAAGTTGGTGAAGGTTAAGACCAAAACTGTTGGAAGCGGTTCTTAGTATTTCAGACCCAGTTACATGATCGTACGATGTTATGGCGAGTAACATCCTACCACATGTTCGGGTTGTACGAAGGTCATTGGCGATCAAAAGGAATTGATCGATTTGATTGTATTGGAAATGTATGATTTCGATGTGATCGTTGGAATGGATTGGCTTACTAAGTATTGAGTTACGATGAATTGCTATTGGAAGATAATCCAATTTAACCCATTAAGTGGGGTTCATTACGAGTTTCTTTGGAATCAAGGAGGACTCTCGATCCTTTTGAATTCGTTGTTGGAAGTGACTTGTTTATTGGATGAAGGTTCCTAAGGTTATAGGACGATTGTGGTTAATTTGTTAATTGAGGAATCAAGGATGGATTGTTGCACTTATGCATCGATTAGCGGCGGTTTAACCAAGGGACGGTCATGAGCAAGTATCCATTACCAAGGATGGATAATTTGTTTGACCCACTTCAAGGAGTTTCGATATGTTCCAAGATAGACCCAAGGACGAGCTATCCGTAGCGAGGATTTAAAAAGGAGGATAAACCGAAGATGACATATTGTGTGCGATGTGATCGCTACAAAATTACCGTCTTGCCGTTTGGATTAATTAATGCGCTAGTTGCTTTTATGGATTTGATGAATTGACTGATTAAGGTGTATTTGGATTTATTCGTAATTGTGTTCGTGAACGATATATTGGGATATTTGAGGAATTTAGAGGGACACGAACAGCACTTGAGGGTGGTGCTATAGACCATTTGAGAGCATAAACAGTATGCCAAGTTTAATACGTGCAAGTTTGGATTTACTCACGTTGTTTTGTTGGTCGTATGATTTTGGACGAGGGAATTTCTGTGGATCCATCAAAATCAAGGCGTCATGAATTGGCCAAGACTTATGACAGCGATAAAGGTTCGAAGTTTCCTATGTTGGACAGATTATTACAAATGATTCGTAGAAAGGTTCTCTACGACAACTACGCCTCTAATACGAAGGTTAATGAAGGACGTAAGAATTTGAGTGGACGGATAAGTGCAAGCGTAGTTTCCAAGAGCTTAAGCATAAGCTAACTACCGCACCAGTTTTGACTATTCCATCAAGCTTAAGAGGATATGAGATTTTTAGCGACACGTAATACAAGGGACTCGGTTGCATTCTGATGCAACATGGTAAAGTGATAGCATATGCTTCCGGAGCGATTGAGTTGAGGCCTCACGAGCTAAATTATCCGACACATGACTTAGAGTTGGCGGCCATTATATTTGCGTTGAAAATATGGAGACACTATCTCTATCAAGAGAGATTTCAGATCTTTACGGACTATCAAAGTTTGAAGTATCTCGTTCTCCCAAAAGGAACTGAATATGAGACAGCGCAGATGGATTAAACTTCTTAAGGATTATAACTGTAATATTCTGTACCATCTCGGCAAGGCAAACAAAGTAGCAGATGCTTTGAGTCGTAAGTCATCAGTTGCTAGTATGATGGTACAAGAATGGATTCTATTGGAGGGAATCCGCGATTCGGAATTCAGGCTCGAGGTATGCCATCTTTCTAGTTTAATGGCTATCCTTAGGACCGAACTTGAAATTCAAGCCAAGATTAAGGCAATGCAACCTTTGGACACTAAGATTCAAAAGATTCTACAAATGGACGCGACCAAGAGAAAGTCGGATTTTCAAGTATCCGAGGATGGGATCTTGAAATTCCGTGGACGGTCATGTGTACCAAGCGACGCTGAAATTAAGGAGAGGTTATTATCCGAAGCGCATCGCAGTGACTACAGTGTGCACCCAGGCAGTATGAAGATGTATCAGAATCTGTGACAGTATTATTGGTGGAACGGCATGAAACTCGACATCGCCAAGCACGTGGCGAAGTGTTTAATTTGCCAACAAGTGAAAGCAGCCAGGAGGGTTATTGCAACCTCTTGAAATCCCTGAATGGAAATGGGAGCACATCACGATGGACTTCGTGACGGGATTACCAAGAAGTCAGCGGGGTAATGATGCGATTTGGGTTATAGTGAACCGATTGACGAAGTCAGCTCATTTCATCGCCGTACGCAAGGATTTTGCTTTGGAGAAGTATGCAGAATTGTACGTGCGACAGATTATTTGTTTGCATGGGGTGCCAGTGACGATTACTTCAGATCGAGACACCAGATTTACGGTTGCATTTTGGAAGAGTCTACAGACTTCGATGGGGACAAAGCTGCAGTTCAGTACGGCCTACCATCCTCAGACAGACAGTCAATCAGAGAGATCAATTCAGACCTTAGAGGTTATCGAGAGCTTGTGTATTGGATTTTAAAGGAAGTTGGGAGGAATAACTTCATCTCGTGGAGTTCGTGTACAATAACAGTTATCAGTAGAGTATCAGAATGGCATCGTTCGAAGCTTTGTACAGCAGACCGTGTAGGACTCCAATTTGTTGGGACGAAGTCGGCGAGCGGAAAATTACAGGGCCAGAGTTAGTGCAGCAATCGTTAGACGCCGTCAAGATGATTTGAGAAAGGTTAAAGACGGCTCAGAGTAGACAGAAAAGTTATGGGGACAGATGACGTAGGCCATTGGAATTTCAAGTGGACGATCGTGTGTTCCTTAAAGTATCGCCGATGCGAGGTACATCGCGATTTGGAAAGAAAGGAAAACTGAGCCCAAGGTACGTCGGACCGTTCGAGATTCTAGAAAGGATAGGGAATTTAGCCTATCGTCTTGCACTACCGCCTCAACTTGCTCAAGTGCATGACGTATTCCACGTGTCAATGTTAAGGAAATATGAGCCAGACCCGACGCATGTGTTGAATTTTGAGGAGATAGAGGTGGACGACAAGGTGTCATATGTGGAGAGAGACCGATTCGGATTGAGGACCGGAAAGAACAAGTGCAGAGAAACAAGACAGTTTCCTTGGTCAAAGTCAGTTGGCAGCATCATGGTACGGAGGGAGCTATATGGGAAAGCGAAGAAATCATGAGGCGTCAGCACCCTTATCTTTTTGAGGATTAGAGTATCAGTTCAAATTTCGAGGACGAAATTTCGTAAGAGGGAAGAGTTGTAACATCCCGAAAATCGACCCCATTTTAGGATTTTATAAAAGGGCAATGTAGTCGAAGGCCTGGTCAGTACAAATTTTTCGAACTGTGTGTTCGTGAGATAACGGATTACAGAGGGGCGCCGATAGGAAACGATACGCGTACGACTCGCAATTTCGATCAGGAACGAGCCCTTCGATCATGAGGACCTGGGTGGGAACGATATCCTCTAAGTACTAGAATAATAAGGAAACGGAAATAAATCGATTCGGCAGAAGTACGAAGTTGATTTGTGGGTGATTTCCGCACGACTTCGATACGAACTACGAACGACGGTAAACCGAATTCTTTTCATCTAGTACTCGAGATTATCAATTGAGCCCCGGGATTACACGACAATCGAGGGACGTCCCCGACTCGAGAATTGGCGTAAACGTGGATCAAAGAATGGTTGACCACGGGTCAAATGTGAAGAAAAGTCCTAAAGGGCGCCCGATAATCCAAATTGTACTATGGTCGCAATCGACTCAATTTATCCCCGATTTTTAATCCGATTTTGGGAACCGACTTCTCAGTGATACCGGGACTAAATATTTGGACGTCGCCTCATTTATTTTTGGATTTTCCGTTGGACACGGAAGTGCCGGAAAAAGGAAAATTGGACCCGGTTTCGGGCCCGCGGGTGGGCCGGCCCAAGACCGGCGGCCCAATGGGCCTTGCGCCCATTCAGCCCAGCCCAAGAGGGGCCCAAGCTGGCCCATTCTCCTCTCCCTCCTCAGCCCATGGGCTTCTCTTTGGCCTTTTGCTTTTGTGCCCAAGTGGGCTTTGTTTATGCTTTGTTTTTGTTGTTTTTGATTGGCTCTTCAACAAGTGGCAAGCCCACTTGCCTTGGCCTTATCCAAGCCTTCAGCAGCCTCTTCTCTCTCCTCTTTCTCCCCCAAAATTCGTGCACCAGCCAGCCCTCACTTTCTCTCCCTTTTTCTCTTCCTTTTCTCTTCCATTTCTGGTGTTCTTTGCTGTCTTCACTGTTTTCCAGCCGGAAAACAGCCTTGCCGCCGTCACCGGAGCCGCTACCACCGCCCAAAGTGTAGTCCTGGAAGTTAGGAAGCCAGCTGCACACCCCCGGTCACCCCTGGTCGCCCCGAACCGCCCATTTCGGCCTTTTCCCCTCTGCTGGTCAGTTCCTCGTGAATAGTGTTTCGGGGCTGTTTTGGCCCGTTTCGGCCACCGTTCGTCGTCCTTTGCCATCCCCGAGCTTACCCCTCGTAGCCCTCATTCCCCTCTACGCGCCGGTGTCGCCGGATTTCCGATCCAAGTAAGTTAACTTCCTAATCCTTATTTAGGGGTTAATCTTGCTTATGGGTTAATTAGTGTATGTGTGTTTGTGATTAATTAAGGTTAATTGGTTAATTAGGCTGGTTAATTAAGGCTGACTAGGGTTAGTTAATTGACCATAGTTAGTAATAAAGTAACCTAGGTTAATTAATTAAAGTAACTAAGGTTAGTTTTAAAGTAACCAAGGTTAGAATTTAACTATGGTTAGGTTAATTTGACCATGGTTAGGTTAATTTGTTAACCATGGTTAAGTTTATTTATTTTTATTTATTTATTTAATTTCGGACGAATTTATTGTTCATGGATTCGTTCACGACATCGTTCACGGACATTGTTCACGAATTAATGTTCACCGACATCGTTCACTTTGACTGTTCATACGTAAATAAATTTTGGTTTCAAATTGTTGTGTTCTTGGTTGTTATGCTTTATTGAAGTGCCGATTGTTAATTATATGCGTGAATAATGATGAAATGCATGATCGAAGATCGAGTGGAAGTGAAAGTGTTTGATTTATTGAGTTATTCCCGAGAATTAGGGAATGTACGTGATTGTTGATTGGTTGAATTTGGAATTTTGGAATTGTCGAGTGATACCGCATGACATATTACGTGGGTTATTTGAAATGGCATGTCGCATGAGCATGAGTGCATGAGCGATGTTGCATTCACGACCAAAAAGCAAAAGCAAAGACAAGAATGAACTGTTTCCGAGGTGTTGCATGGTCGATTAAAGTTGATAGCCCGGTTGAGCCGGATGACCGCCAATCCTTCGGGGTTGTGCCGTGACCATTGGGTCGCCCGACGGTGGTCGATGCGGAGTCGCGGTTGAGGCCGGGCCCATGCTCCTTATGGAATGCCGTCGGTGGGGAGAGCCCATGACGTCGCCGTGCCTCACGGGGGAGGACGATGCCCGGTTTACGACCGTTGACCGCCAACCATAAGGTTGTGCCGTGGCCTAGAGGGTCGTAATAATCGGAGCATGTGTGGGCAAAGTGTGATATGAGAAAGTTTTGTGTAATGCTCGATTATTTGCATGCCTCTTCGTTGTTGTTGTGAGGCGATTGACGTTCGCAGTAGCGTGTGCCAAGGCCGGGTAGGGTCGCTTGTGATTGCACCCGTTTATTAAACCTGTCTTATGCTGTCATTCTCTCTGAGGTGGTATTGCATTGATTGCTGTATTAGGTTGTATGTTAAACTCCCGAGGCGAGCGAAGTTCCTAACCGGGGCTTAGGACTTTAACTTGCTGAGTTTATCTCAACCCGTCGTGGTTAACCTTTTCGTGCCCTAGATGATGCAAAGGTCCGAGGATCGAAGAGAGCGATCCCTCCGAGGCCAACGAGTAGGCACTTGTACAAGTGTTAGGTTAGCTAGGCCGTCCCTTTTCGAGTAGGCCTTAGCTTGTCGCCCGTGGTAAGGCGTGTATGTATTTGCCGGTGTGCTTTGGCTAACCTTCGAGATATATAAAAATGGTGTTGTCTTTCCTCCTTCGCCGTTGTTGTTGCTATCCCCGTTGTTTGGTTTGGGAGTTGTTCGTTTCCGCATGTGCTTAATTACAAGATAAAATGAATTGGTCGACGACGCACGGGACGTCGTACGATAGACCTCAAGTGAAATGGGGTTGCCGCGAGCTCGAGAGTCGGGCGTGACAACCCCGTCGATTTTGGTATCGAGCCCGGTTGGGTCGATGGAGTGATAAGGTGCGATGAGTCTTGTGTTGGTGCGTGGGGATAGTTAGTAGGAAAGACAGTTTCTTTGCTTGCATGTGATTGACTGCAGGATCCTTCGTGGTCCTTTGTTGTAGGGTTGTCTCATTTTCTAATTCCGCATGGGGAAATTGGAACGCATGCTAGGAGAGTCCTGCAAAATGAGCAGTCCAGATCAGAGTTCCCCTAGTTTGAGGATCCCAGGTCAGAGGGGTCAGAGGAGGAGGACGGTGCAAGCAAGGAGCTTAATCCGACTGGATCTAGTAGTTTTCAGTTTGTAGGGAGCCGAGGAGGGTCATCGATTCCCTTGATTTCTTCTTTAGAAGCAACCAGGTTGTTGGGGTCAGGATGTCGAGGCTATTTGGCATCGGTGAGCGATATGTCGAAAGAAGGACCGAACCTGGAGGACATCGCGGTAGTACGAGATTATCCCGATGTCTTTCCAAAGGAATTGCCGGGACTACCCCCCCAGCCGAGAGACGAGTTCGTGATCGAGTTGGCTCTTGGGACGGAACCAATCTCGAAAGCACCGTACAGGATGGCGTTGTCAGAGTTGAAGGAATTGAAAGTGCAGATGCAGGAATTATTGGACAAGGGTTTTATTCGCCCAAGTGCATCGCTTTGGAAAGCGCCGATCCGTTTGTTAAGAAAAAGGACGTGGCGAGTTTGCATCTTATATGGTTAATCATTGGCTTAGGAAAAAGCTGATGATAGGAGGAATGGTATTAAGGAAGATCAATATATAATTGGAATGCCAAGTGTTGGATTCGAAGGCTGTGACTATTGGTACAACTTCCAGTGTAATCATGTCGCTTATGCGTTAATTGGTTTTTGGAACTACGCATTTGTGTATAACTGAATACTTTGTTAAGTTGGTGAAGGTTAAGACCAAAACTGTTGGAAGCGGTTCTTAGTATTTCAGACCCAGTTACATGATCGTACGATGTTATGGCAGAACATCCTACCACATGTTCGGGTTGTACGAAGGTCATTGGCGATCAAAAGGAATTGATCGATTTGATTGTATTGGAAATGTATGATTTCGATGTGATCGTTGGAATGGATTGGCTTACTAAGTATTGAGTTACGATGAATTGCTATTGGAAGATAATCCAATTTAACCCATTAAGTGGGGTTCATTACGAGTTTACTGGAATCAAGGAGGACTCTCGATCCTTTTGAATTCGTTGTTGGAAGTGACTTGTTTATTGGATGAAGGTTCCTAAGGTTATAGGACGATTGTGGTTAATTTGTTAATTGAGGAATCAAGGATGGATTGTTGCACTTATGCATCGATTAGCGGCGGTTTAACCAAGGGACGGTCATGAGCAAGTATCCATTACCAAGGATGGATAATTTGTTTGACCCACTTCAAGGAGTTTCGATATGTTCCAAGATAGACCCAAGGACGAGCTATCCGTAGCTGAGGATTTAAAAAGGAGGATAAACTGAAGATGACATATTGTGTGCGATGTGATCGCTACAAAATTACCGTACTGCCGTTTGGATTAATTAATGCGCTAGTTGCTTTTATGGATTTGATGAATTGACTGATTAAGGTGTATTTGGATTTATTCGTAATTGTGTTCGTGAACGATATATTGGGATATTTGAGGAATTTAGAGGGACACGAACAGCACTTGAGGGTGGTGCTATAGACCATTTGAGAGCATAAACAGTATGCCAAGTTTAATACGTGCAAGTTTGGATTTACTCACGTTGTTTTGTTGGTCGTATGATTTTGGACGAGGGAATTTCTGTGGATCCATCAAAATCAAGGCAGTCATGAATTGGCCAAGACTTATGACAGCGATAAAGGTTCGAAGTTTCCTATGTTGGACAGATTATTACAAATGATTCGTAGAAAGGTTCTCTACGACAACTACGCCTTTGATACGAAGGTTAATGAATGACGTAAGAATTTGAGTGGACGGATAAGTGCGAGCGTAGTTTCCAAGAGCTTAAGCATAAGCTTACTACCGCACCAATTTTGACTATTCCGTCAGGCTTGGGAGGATATGAGATTTTTAGCGACGCGTCATATAAGGGACTCGGTTGCGTTTTGATGCAACATGGTAAAGTGATAGCATATGCTTCCTGCACGTTGAGGCCTCACGAGCTAAATTATCCGACACATGACTTAGAGTTGGCGGCCATTATATTTGCGTTGAAAATATGGAGACACTATCTCTATCAAGAGAGATTTCAGATCTTTACGGACTATCAAAGTTTGAAGTATCTGTTCTCCCAAAAGGAACTGAATATGAGACAGCGCAGATGGATTAAACTTCTTAAGGATTATAACTGTAATATTCTGTACCATCTCGGCAAGGCAAACAAAGTAGCAGATGCTTTGAGTCGTAAGTCATCAGTTGCTAGTATGATGGTACAAGAATGGATTCTATTGGAGGGAATCCGCGATTCAGAATTCAGGCTCGAGGTATGCCATCTTTCTAGTTTAATGGCTATCCTTAGGACCGAACTTGAAATTCAAGCCAAGATTAAGGCAATGCAACCTTTGGACACTAAGATTCAAAAGATTCTACAAATGGACGCGACCAAGAGAAAGTCGGATTTTCAAGTATCCGAGGATGGGATCTTGAAATTCCGTGGACGGTCATGTGTACCAAGCGACGCTGAAATTAAGGAGAGGTTATTATCCGAAGCGCATCGCAGTGACTACAGTGTGCACCCAGGCAGTATGAAGATGTATCGAATCTCGTGAAGTATATTGGTGGAACGGCATGAAACTCGACATCGCCAAGCACGTGGCGAAGTGTTTAATTTGCCAACAAGTGAAAAGCAGCCGGGAGGGTTATTGCAACCTCTTGAAATCCCCGAATGGAAATGGGAGCACATCACGATGGACTTCGTGACGGGATTACCAAGAAGTCAGCGGGGTAATGATGCGATTTGGGTTATAGTGGACCGATTGACGAAGTCAGCTCATTTCATCGCCGTACGCAAGGATTTTGCTTTGGAGAAGTATGCAGAATTGTACGTGCGACAGATTATTTGTTTGCATGGGGTGCCGCGTGACGATTACTTCGATCGAGACACCAGATTTACGGTTGCATTTTGGAAGAGTCTGACTTCGATGGGGACAAAGCTGCAGATTCAAGACGGCCTACCATCCTCGAACATACGTCAATCGAGAGATCAATTCAGACCTTAGAGGTTATGCTGAGAGCTTGTGTATTGGATTTTAAAGGAAGTTGGGAGGAATAACTTCATCTCGTGGAGTTCGTGTACAATAACAGTTATCAGCAGAGTATCAGAATGGCATCGTTCGAAGCTTTGTACAGCAGACCGTGTAGGACTCCAATTTGTTGGGACGAAGTCGGCGAGCGGAAAATTACGGGGCCGAGTTAGTGCAAAGAATCGTTAGACGCCGTCAAGATGATTTGAGAAAGGTTAAAGACGGCTCAGAGTAGACAGAAAAGTTATGGGGACAGATGACGTAGGCCATTGGAATTTCAAGTGGACGATCGTGTGTTCCTTAAAGTATCGCCGATGCGAGGTACATCGCGATTTGGAAAGAAAGGAAAACTGAGCCCAAGGTACGTCGGACCGTTCGAGATTCTAGAAAGGATAGGGAATTTAGCCTATCGTCTTGCACTACCGCCTCAACTTGCTCAAGTGCATGACGTATTCCACGTGTCAATGTTAAGGAAATATGAGCCAGACCCGACGCATGTGTTGAATTTTGAGGAGATAGAGGTGGACGACAAGGTGTCATATGTGGAGAGAGACCGATTCGGATTGAGGACCGGAAAGAACAAGTGCGAGAAACAAGACAGTTTCCTTGGTCAAAGTCGGTTAGCAAAGCATCATGGTACGGAGGGAGCTATATGGGAAATCGAAGAAATCATGAGGCGTCGCACCTTATCTTTTTGAGGATTAGAGTATCGGTTCAAATTTCGAGGACGAAATTTCTGTAAGAGGGGAAGAGTTGTAACATCCCGAAAATCGACCCCATTTTAGGATTTTATAAAAGGGCAATGTAGTCGAAGGCCCGGTCAAGTACAAATTTTTCGAACCGTGTGTTCGTGAGATAACGGATTACGAGGGCGCCGATAGGAAACGATACGCGTACGACTCGCAATTTCGATCAGGAACGAGCCCTTCGATCATGAGGACCTGGGTGGGAACGATATCCTCTAAGTACTAGAATAATAAGGAAACGGAAATAAATCGATTCGGCAGAAGTACGAAGTTGATTTGTGGGTGATTTCCGCACGACTTCGATACGAACTACGAACGACGGTAAACCGAATTCTTTTCATCTAGTACTCGAGATTATCAATTGAGCCCCGGGATTACACGACAATCGAGGGACGTCCCCGACTCGAGAATTGGCGTAAACGTGATCAAAAGAATGGTTGACCACGGGTCAAATGTGAAGAAAAGTCCTAAAGGGGCGCCCGATAATCCAAATTGTACTATGGTCGCAATCGACTCAATTTATCCCCGATTTTTAATCCGATTTTGGGAACCGACTTCTCAGTGATACCGGGACTAAATATTTGGACGTCGCCTCATTTATTTTTGGATTTTCCGTTGGACACGGAAGTGCCGGAAAAAGGAAAATTGGACCCGGTTTCGGGCCCGCGGGTGGGCCGGCCCAAGACCGGCGGCCCAATGGGCCTTGCGCCCATTCAGCCCAGCCCAAGAGGGGCCCAAGCGGCCCATTCTCCTCTCCCTCCTCAGCCCATGGGCTTCTCTTTTGGCCTTTTGCTTTTGTGCCCAAGTGGGCTTTGTTTATGCTTTGTTTTTTGTTGTTTTTGATTGGCTCTTCAACAAGTGGCAAGCCCACTTGCCTTGGCCTTATCCAAGCCTTCAGCAGCCTCTTCTCTCTCCTCTTTCTCCCCCAAAATTCGTGCACCAGCCAGCCCTCACTTTCTCTCCCTTTTTCTCTTCCTTTTCTCTTCCATTTCTGGTGTTCTTTGCTGTCTTCACTGTTTTCCAGCCGGAAAACAGCCTTGCCGCCGTCACCGGAGCCGCTACCACCGCCCAAAGTGTAGTCCCGGAAGTTAGGAAGCCAGCCTGCACACCCCCGGTCACCCCTGGTCGCCCGAACCGCCCGTTTCGGCCTTTTCCCCTCTGCTGGTCAGTTCCGCGTGAATAGTGTTTCGGGGGCTGTTTTGGCCCGTTTCGGCCACCGTTCGTCGTCCGTTGCCATCCCCGAGCTTACCCCTCGTAACCCTCGTTCCCCTCTACGCGCCGGTGTCGCCGGATTTCCGATCCAAGTAAGTTAACTTCCTAATCCTTATTTAGGGGTTAATCTTGCTTATGGGTTAATTAGTGTATGTGTGTTTGTGATTAATTAAGGTTAATTGGTTAATTAGGCTGGTTAATTAAGGCTGACTAGGGTTAGTTAATTGACCATAGTTAGTAATAAAGTAACCTAGGTTAATTAATTAAAGTAACTAAGGTTAGTTTTAAAGTAACCAAGGTTAGAATTTAACTATGGTTAGGTTAATTTGACCATGGTTAGGTTAATTTGTTAACCATGGTTAAGTTTATTTATTTTTATTTATTTATTTAATTTCGGACGAATTTATGTTCATGGATTACATTGTTCACGAGACATCGCTCACGGATTGACATCGTTCACGAATTAATGTTCACCGACATCGTTCACTATGACTGCTCATACGTAAATAAATTTTGGTTTCAAATTGTTGTGTTCTTGGTTGTTATGCTTTATTGAAGTGCCGATTGTTAATTATATGCGTGAATAATGATGAAATGCATGATCGAAGATCGAGTGGAAGTGAAAGTGTTTGATTTATTGAGTTATTCCCGAGAATTAGGGAATGTACGTGATTGTTGATTGGTTGAATTTGGAATTTTGGAATTGTCGAGTGATACCGCATGACATATTACGTGGGTTATTTGAAATGGCATGTCGCATGAGCATGAGTGCATGAGCGATGTTGCATTCACGACCAAGCAAAAGCAAAGACAAGAATGAACCTTGTTTTTGCCGAGGTGTTGCATGGTCGATTAAAGTTGATAGCCCGGTTGAGCCGGATGACCGCCAATCCTTCGGGGTTGTGCCGTGACCATTGGGTCGCCCGACAAAGTGGTCGATGCGGAGTCGCGGTTGAGGCCGGGCCCATGCTCCTTATGGAATGCCGTCGGTGGGGGAGAGCCCATGACGTCGCCGTGCCTCACGGGGAGGACGATGCCCGGTTTACGACCGTTGACCGCCAACCATAAGGTTGTGCCGTGGCCTAGAGGGTCGTAATAATCGGAGCATGTGTGGGCGGTGTGATATGAGAAAGTTTTGTGTAATGCTCGATTATTTGCATGCCTCTTACCTGTTGTTGTGAGGCGATTGACGGTTTGCGCAGTAGCGTGTGCCAAGGCCGAGGTAGGGTCGCTTGTGATTGCACCTCGTTTATTAAACCTGTCTTATGCTTGTCATTCTCTCCGAGGTGGTATTGCATTGATTCTTTGTATTAGGTTGTATGTTAAACTCCCGAGGCGAGCGAAGTTCCTAACCGGGGCTTAGGACTTTAACTTGCCGAGTTTATCTCAACCCGTCGTGGTTAACCTTTTCGTGCCCTAGATGATGCAAAGCACCCGAGGATCGAAGAGAGCGATCCCTCCGAGGCCAACGAGTAGGCACTTGTACAAGTGTTAGGTTAGCTAGGCGTCCCTTTTCGAGTAGGCCTTAGCTTGTCGCCCGTGGTAAGGCGTGTATGTATTTGCCGGTGTGCTTGGCTAACCTTCGATATATAAAAATGGTGTTGTCTTTCCTCTCCGCCGCGTTGTTGTTGCTATCCCCGTTGTTTGGTTTGGGAGTTGTTCGTTTCCGCATGTGCTTAATTACAAGATAAAATGAATTGGTCGACGACAGTACTTGGGACGTCGTACAGATAGACCTCAAGTGAAATGGGGTTGCCGCGAGCTCGAGAGTCGGGGCGTGACAACCCCGTCGATTTTGGTATCAGAGCCTGGTTGGCTGATGGAGTGATAAGGTGCGATGAGTCTTGTGTTGGTGCGTGGGGATAGTTAGTAGGAAAGACAGTTTCTTTGCTTGCATGTGATTGACTGCAGGATCCTTCGTGGTCCTTTGTTGTAGGGTTGTCTCATTTTCTAATTCCGCGTGGGGAAATTGGAACGCAGGCTAGGAGAGTCCTGCAAAATGAGCAAATCCAGATCGAGTTCCCCTAGTTTGAGGATCCCAGTCGAGGGGGTCGAGGAGGAGGACGGTGCAAGCAAGGAGCTTAATCCGACCGGATCTAGTAGTTTTCAGTTTGTAGGGAGCCGAGGAGGGTCATCGATTCCCTTGATTTCTTCTTTAGAAGCAACCGGGTTGTTGGGGTCGGGATGTCGAGGCTATTTGGCATCGGTGAGTGATATGTCGAAAGAAGGACCGAACCTGGAGGACATCGCGGTAGTACGAGATTATCCTGATGTCTTTCCAAAGGAATTGCCAGGACTACCCCCGGCCAGAGAGACAGAGTTCGTGATCGAGTTGGCTCTTGGGACGGAACCAATCTCGAAAGCACCGTACAGGATGGCGTTGTCAGAGTTGAAGGAATTGAAAGTGCAGATGCAGGAATTATTGGACAAGGGTTTTATTCACCCAAGTGCATCGCTTGGGAAAGCGCCACCCCGTTTGTTAAGAAAAAGGACGTGGCGAGTTTGCATCTTATATGGTTAATCATTGGCTTAGGAAAAAGCCGATGATAGGAGGAATGGTATTAAGGAAGATCAATATATAATTGGAATGCCAAGTGTTGGATTCGAAGGCTGTGACTATTGGTACAACTTCCAGTGTAATCATGCTGCTTATGCGTTAATTGGTTTTTGGAACTACGCATTTGTGTATAACTGAATACTTTGTTAAGTTGGTGAAGGTTAAGACCAAAAACTGTTGGAAGCGGTTCTTAGTATTTCAGACCCAGTTACATGATCGTACGATGTTATGGCAGAACATCCTACCACATGTTCGGGTTGTACGAAGGTCATTGGCGATCAAAAGGAATTGATCGATTTGATTGTATTGGAAATGTATGATTTCGATGTGATCGTTGGAATGGATTGGCTTACTAAGTATTGAGTTACGATGAATTGCTATTGGAAGATAATCCAATTTAACCCATTAAGTGGGGTTCATTACGAGTTTACTGGAATCAAGGAGGACTCTCGATCCTTTTGAATTCGTTGTTGGAAGTGACTTGTTTATTGGATGAAGGTTCCTAAGGTTATAGGACGATTGTGGTTAATTTGTTAATTGAGGAATCAAGGATGGATTGTTGCACTTATGCATCGATTAGCGGCAGTTTAACCAAGGGACGGTCATGAGCAAGTATCCATTACCAAGGATGGATAATTTGTTTGACCCACTTCAAGGAGTTTCGATATGTTCCAAGATAGACCCAAGGACGAGCTATCCGTAGCTGAGGATTTAAAAAGGAGGATAAACCGAAGATGACATATTGTGTGCGATGTGATCGCTACAAAATTACCGTATCATGCCGTTTGGATTAATTAATGCGCTAGTTGCTTTTATGGATTTGATGAATTGACCGATTAAGGTGTATTTGGATTTATTCGTAATTGTGTTCGTGAACGATATATTGGGATATTTGAGGAATTTAGAGGGACACGAACAGCACTTGAGGGTGGTGCTATAGACCATTTGAGAGCATAAACAGTATGCCAAGTTTAATACGTGCAAGTTTGGATTTACTCACGTTGTTTTGTTGGTCGTATGATTTTGGACGAGGGAATTTCTGTGGATCCATCAAAATCAAGGCAGTCATGAATTGGCCAAGACTTATGACAGCGATAAAGGTTCGAAGTTTCCTATGTTGGACAGATTATTACAAATGATTCGTAGAAAGGTTCTCTACGACAACTACGCCTTTGATACGAAGGTTAATGAATGACGTAAGAATTTGAGTGGACGGATAAGTGCGAGCGTAGTTTCCAAGAGCTTAAGCATAAGCTGACTACCGCACCAGTTTTGACTATTCCGTCAGGCTTGGGAGGATATGAGATTTTTAGCGACGCGTCATATAAGGGACTCGGTTGCGTTTTGATGCAACATGGTAAAGTGATAGCATATGCTTCCAGACAGTTGAGGCCTCACGAGCTAAATTATCCGACACATGACTTAGAGTTGGCGGCCATTATATTTGCGTTGAAAATATGGAGACACTATCTCTATCAAGAGAGATTTCAGATCTTTACGGACTATCAAAGTTTGAAGTATCTGTTCTCCCAAAAGGAACCGAATATGAGACAGCGCGAGATGGATTAAACTTCTTAAGGATTATAACTGTAATATTCTGTACCATCTCGGCAAGGCAAACAAAGTAGCAGATGCTTTGAGTCGTAAGTCATCAGTTGCTAGTATGATGGTACAAGAATGGATTCTATTGGAGGGAATCCGCGATTCAGAATTCGAGGCTCGAGGTATGCCATCTTTCTAGTTTAATGGCTATCCTTAGGACCGAACTTGAAATTCAAGCCAAGATTAAGGCAATGCAACCTTTGGACACTAAGATTCAAAAGATTCTACAAATGGACGCGACCAAGAGAAAGTCGGATTTTCAAGTATCCGAGGATGGGATCTTGAAATTCCGTGGACGGTCATGTGTACCAAGCGACGCTGAAATTAAGGAGAGGTTATTATCCGAAGCGCATCGCAGTGACTACGTGTGCACCTGTGCAAAGTATGAAGATGTATCGAATCCGTGACAAAAGATTATTGGTGGAACGGCATGAAACTCGACATCGCCAAGCACGTGGCGAAGTGTTTAATTTGCCAACAAGTGAAAGCAGCCAGGAGGGTTATTGCAACCTCTTGAAATCCCTGAATGGAAATGGGAGCACATCACGATGGACTTCGTGACGGGATTACCAAGAAGTCAGCGGGGTAATGATGCGATTTGGGTTATAGTGAACCGATTGACGAAGTCAGCTCATTTCATCGCCGTACGCAAGGATTTTGCTTTGGAGAAGTATGCAGAATTGTACGTGCGACAGATTATTCGTCTGCATGGGGTGCCAGTGACGATTACTTCAGATCGAGACACCAGATTTACGGTTGCATTTTGGAAGAGTCTACAGACTTCGATGGGGACAAAGCTGCAGTTCAGTACGGCCTACCATCCTCAGACAGACAGTCAATCAGAGAGATCAATTCAGACCTTAGAGGTTATGCTGAGAGCTTGTGTATTGGATTTTAAAGGAAGTTGGGAGGAATAACTTCATCTCGTGGAGTTCGTGTACAATAACAGTTATCAGCAGAGTATCAGAATGGCATCGTTCGAAGCTTTGTACAGCAGACCGTGTAGGACTCCAATTTGTTGGGACGAAGTCGGCGAGCGGAAAATTACAGGGCCAGAGTTAGTGCAGCAATCGTTAGACGCCGTCAAGATGATTTGAGAAAGGTTAAAGACGGCTCAGAGCAGACAGAAAAGTTATGGGGACAGACGACGTAGGCCATTGGAATTTCAAGTGGACGATCGTGTGTTCCTTAAAGTATCGCCGATGCGAGGTACATCGCGATTTGGAAAGAAAGGAAAACTGAGCCCAAGGTACGTCGGACCGTTCGAGATTCTAGAAAGGATAGGGAATTTAGCCTATCGTCTTGCACTACCGCCTCAACTTGCTCAAGTGCATGACGTATTCCACGTGTCAATGTTAAGGAAATATGAGCCAGACCCGACGCATGTGTTGAATTTTGAGGAGATAGAGGTGGACGACAAGGTGTCATATGTGGAGAGAGACCGATTCGGATTGAGGACCGGAAAGAACAAGTGCGAGAAACAAGACGGTTTCCTTGGTCAAAGTCAGTTGGCAGCATCATGGTACGGAGGGAGCTATATGGGAAATCGAAGAAATCATGAGGCGTCAGCACCCTTATCTTTTTGAGGATTAGAGTATCAGTTCAAATTTCGAGGACGAAATTTCTGTAAGAGGGGAAGAGTTGTAACATCCTGAAAATCGACCCCATTTTAGGATTTTATAAAAGGGCAATGTAGTCGAAGGCCTGGTCAGTACAAATTTTTCGAACTGTGTGTTCGTGAGATAACGGATTATGAGAGGGCGCCGATAGGAAACGATACGCGTACGACTCGCAATTTCGATCAGAACGAGCCCTTCGATCATGAGGACTGGTGGGAACGATATCCTCTAAGTACTAGAATAATAAGGAAACGGAAATAAATCGATTCGGCAGAAGTACGAAGTTGATTTGTGGGTGATTTCCGCACGACTTCGATACGAACTACGAACGACGGTAAACCGAATTCTTTTCATCTAGTACTCGAGATTATCAATTGAGCCCCTGGATTACACGACAATCGAGGGACGTCCCTGACTCGAGAATTGGCGTAAACGTGGATCAAAGAATGGTTGACCACGGGTCAAATGTGAAGAAAAGTCCTAAAGGGGCGCCCGATAATCCAAATTGTACTATGGTCGCAATCGACTCAATTTATCCCCGATTTTTAATCCGATTTTGGGAACCGACTTCTCGTGATACCGGGACTAAATATTTGGACGTCGCCTCATTTATTTTTGGATTTTCCGTTGGACACGGAAGTGCCGGAAAAAGGAAAATTGGACCCGGTTTCGGGCCCGCGGGTGGGCCGGCCCAAGACCGGCGGCCCAATGGGCCTTGCGCCCATTCAGCCCAGCCCAAGAGGGGCCCAAGCTGGCCCATTCTCCTCTCCCTCCTCAGCCCATGGGCTTCTCTCTTTTGGCCTTTTGCTTTTGTGCCCAAGTGGGCTTTGTTTATGCTTTGTTTTTTGTTGTTTTTGATTGGCTCTTCAACAAGTGGCAAGCCCACTTGCCTTGGCCTTATCCAAGCCTTCAGCAGCCTCTTCTCTCTCCTCTTTCTCCCCCAAAATTCGTGCACCAGCCAGCCCTCACTTTTCTCTCCCTTTTTCTCTTCCTTTTCTCTTCCATTTCTGGTGTTCTTTGCTGTCTTCACTGTTTTCCAGCCGGAAAACAGCCTTGCCGCCGTCACCGGAGCCGCTACCACCGCCCAAAGTGTAGTCCCGGAAGTTAGGAAGCCAGCCGCACACCCCGGTCACCCCGGTCGCCCGAACCGCCCGTTTCGGCCTTTTCCCCTCTCGCTGGTCGGGCCCGCGTGAATAGTGTTTCGGGGCTGTTTTGGCCCGTTTCGGCCACCGTTCGTCGTCCGTTGCCATCCCCGAGCTTACCCCTCGTAACCCTCGTTCCCCTCTACGCGCCGGTGTCGCCGGATTTCCGATCCAAGTAAGTTAACTTCCTAATCCTTATTTAGGGGTTAATCTTGCTTATGGGTTAATTAGTGTATGTGTGTTTGTGATTAATTAAGGTTAATTGGTTAATTAGGCTGGTTAATTAAGGCTGACTAGGGTTAGTTAATTGACCATAGTTAGTAATAAAGTAACCTAGGTTAATTAATTAAAGTAACTAAGGTTAGTTTTAAAGTAACCAAGGTTAGAATTTAACTATGGTTAGGTTAATTTGACCATGGTTAGGTTAATTTGTTAACCATGGTTAAGTTTATTTATTTTTATTTATTTATTTAATTTCGGACGAATTTACTGTTCATGGATTACTGTTCACAGATTACTGTTCACGGATTACTGTTCACGAATTAATGTTCACCGACATCGTTCACTATGACTGCTCATACGTAAATAAATTTTGGTTTCAAATTGTTGTGTTCTTGGTTGTTATGCTTTATTGAAGTGCCGATTGTTAATTATATGCGTGAATAATGATGAAATGCATGATCGAAGATCGAGTGGAAGTGAAAGTGTTTGATTTATTGAGTTATTCCCGAGAATTAGGGAATGTACGTGATTGTTGATTGGTTGAATTTGGAATTTTGGAATTGTCGAGTGATACCGCATGACATATTACGTGGGTTATTTGAAATGGCATGTCGCATGAGCATGAGTGCATGAGCGATGTTGCATTCACGACCAAGCAAAAGCAAAGACAAGAATGAACTGTTTCGAGGTGTTGCATGGTCGATTAAAGTTGATAGCCCGGTTGAGCCGGATGACCGCCAATCCTTCGGGGTTGTGCCGTGACCATTGGGTCGCCCGACGGTGGTCGATGCGGAGTCGCGGTTGAGGCCGGGCCCATGCTCCTTATGGAATGCCGTCGGTGGGGAGAGCCCATGACGTCGCCGTGCCTCACGGGGAGGACGATGCCCGGTTTACGACCGGTTGACCGCCAACCATAAGGTTGTGCCGTGGCCTAGAGGGTCGTAATAATCGGAGCATGTGTGGGCAAAGTGTGATATGAGAAAGTTTTGTGTAATGCTCGATTATTTGCATGCCTCTTTCGTTGTTGTGAGGCGATTGACGTTTCTCGCAGTAGCGTGTGCCAAGGCCGGAGGTAGGTCGCTTGTGATTGCACCCGTTTATTAAACCTGTCTTATGCTGTCATTCTCTCTGAGGTGGTATTGCATTGATTGCTGTATTAGGTTGTATGTTAAACTCCCGAGGCGAGCGAAGTTCCTAACCGGGGCTTAGGACTTTAACTTGCTGAGTTTATCTCAACCCGTCGTGGTTAACCTTTTCGGTGCCCTAGATGATGCAAAGCACCGAGGATCGAAGAGAGCGATCCCTCCGAGGCCAACGAGTAGGCACTTGTACAAAGTGTTAGGTTAGCTAGGCCATCCCTTTTCGAGTAGGCCTTAGCTTGTCGCCCGTGGTAAGGCGTGTATGTATTTGCCGGTGTGTCGGCTAACCTTCGATATATAAAAATGGTGTTGTCTTTCCTCCGCCGCCGTTGTTGTTGCTATCCCCGTTGTTTGGTTTGGGAGTTGTTCGTTTCCGCATGTGCTTAATTACAAGATAAAATGAATTGGTCGACGACGCACGGGACGTCGTACGATAGACCTCAAGTGAAATGGGGTTGCCGCGAGCTCGAGAGTCGGGGCGTGACAGCCAGACCATGTATACAGATTAAAGAAGGCACTTTACGGTCTGAAACAGGCACCTCGAGCTTGGTATGAACAATTGAGCAAGTTTCTACTAGACAATAAATTCAAGAAAGGTATGGTAGATACAACCTTGTTCATTAAGAAGGAAGGTAAAGATATACTGCCGGTACAAATTTATGTAGATGATATTATTTTTGGTTCATCTAATGAGCACTTGTGCAAGAACTTCTCAAAGTCTATGCAGGAAGAATTTGAAATGAGCATGATGGGAGAACTGACATTCTTCCTAAGACTTCAAGTCAATCAAACAAAATGTGAAACTTTTATCAATCAAGAGAAGTATGCCAAAGACTTGATTAAAAAATTTGGAATGAAGAACTGCAAGAAGACTGAAACTCCAATGGCAATCTCCATCAAACTAGATCAGGATGAAACGGGAAAGAAAGTTTATCAAAAGACTTATAGAAGCATAATCGGTTCTCTTCTCTATCTTACTGCATCTAGACCAGATATTCTATATAGTGTTTGTCTTTGTGCTAGATTTCAAGTGGATCCTAGAGAATCACATCTTTCTGCTGTTAAACATATAATTAAGTATATAGCCACTTATCCACACTTGGGTTTATGGTATCCAAAAGAAACAGATTTTACTCTTCTTGGCTACTCAGATGCAGATTTAGCAGGTTGCAAAGTAGACAGAAAGAGTACTTCAGGAACATGCCAACTTCTAGGGAAAATGCTAGTTTCATGGTTCTCCAAAAAGCAGAATACTATGGCTCTATCAACAGCAAAAACAAAATATGTAACACTTGGAAACTGCTGTTTACAAATTCTGTGGATGAGACAGTAACTAAGAGACTATGGAAAGGAAGAATCCTGTACAAAAATAAGATGTGATAATACTAGTGCTATAAACCTCACCAAGAATCCGATTCTACACTCCAAGGCAAAGCACATTGAGATCAAACATCACTTTATTAGAGACCATGTGCAAAATGGAGATGTATATGTGGAATTCATTGATTCCAAGAATCAATTAGCAGATATCTTCACAAAGCCGTTGGACAAAGGTACATTCGATTCAATATGTGGGAGATTAAATATTATTAACCCTTTTTTTATAAATTCTATAAGAACAGGACAAAGTCTGATAGAAGCAATCGTCTGGACAGACTAGTCTTCGAAAAAGATTGAAAAAGAAAATAATGGTATTTTAGGTTGGTATGTTATTTCCTTATTTAAATCTGGTAAATCTTTATTAGTAAGTTTTTGATCTGCATGATTGATTTGCATATTTTCTGGCATATGTCTAAGATGATTGAATATTCTTGTTAAGTTTAGAATAACTGCCATTTTAATTTGTTTTTGGGTTGCGACTGTTCACTTGTTCTCTTAACGATGGGTATAAAAACCTCAAAAAGTCGGGTCTTTTCCTCACAACTCTTCAGAACGTTTTGTTTACAAACCCTAACAGAGCAAAAAGTTTTCAAAATCAATCTTCTCCAAAACCAATTCTCTCCGAACATGGTTTCGAGATCCTCCATGTCCAGATCAAGGTCTCCATCCCCTCGAAGAAGATCAAACAGGATTGCTGGAAGAGGAGGGAGAAATATCGACGGCGGCGACGCATTTCGATCTGACACAAACCTCTGAAGATACTCAAGGACAATCTCCAAGAATTTCTTCTCAAAGAAATGAAGATGATAATGGGGAATCTCCAAGAGCTCTTCGCCCACAATCTGAAGAAAGGAATGTCTCACGTAGAGGTACGTCTGGATTAACTCTACCGACACCCACTGATAATCCTCATGTAGTTATGAGGAGATATGAGAAGTTAGTCCAAAGAAATGCTAGGGAAGACGTTAAACTTTATTTCTTGCGAGAGAAGAGTACGCAAATGAACTGCGTCTCATCCAAGCAATTCAGACGACAGAACCACCATCTACTCGTAGAGAACGAGTAAGTGATACAGGGAGAAGTAGAGATAATGCGAAGGAAGATGATGAGAAGATTTACAGGAATTTTGAAGTGAGAATAGGAATAGCTGCTGTAGCCCGGAACACAACCGGGAAATTATTTCGATCTAGAGAGCATAAGACTTTCTTTAACAAACTAATGGATCGAGGAATCATGAACCACAGGATTGTGGATTTTGATTATTTGGATGCTGCTGAAGTAAATCTGCGAAGATACTTTGAAATATTGCAGATGGACCAATTTTGCACTGACTCTGCTGCTGTTTATCATGAATTAACAGCATATTTTTACTCGAACTTGACATTTCTATCTCCAGACAGAATGCAGTTCAATGTCAATGATAGGTTCTATGATGTTAGTTCAGATACTCTGGCTGACATTATAAAAGTTGAGAGGGGAGCATTCAGGCCAATAGACGTCTCTTATGAGACAGTTTGTAAGTTTCTTACAAAGTCTGTGAGGGCCAGTATAACTTATTATCTTCTAACTTCTGCAAGAACTATTCTGCATAAGATCATCATCAGCTGCATTCGTCCAAAAGCCTTATCTAAGACCGATGTATCCAAATTTGAGGCCAAACCGATGTGGGCTATTGAAAAGGAGTACTCGTTCTCACCGCCTCACACAATTATATTGCATATGTATCGGACAGTGTCTAAGGACAAAAGACAGTTACCCTATGGAGTTTTGGTGACAAGAATCTTTGATCATCTTAAGATAGATATACCCAGGAGGTTCAGCACTAAAACTCTTCCTACGATGGCCATTGATATGAAAATGATCAACAAGATGAGACTGAAGGACGTCGCAGAGACATGTAGACGAAAATAAAAAGAATTGGCTAGAGCAGAAACAGCAAAACGAAAAGGCAAAGAATCATCTGCTGCTGAGCCAAGTTCTAAGAGGAGAAGACAACTCCTACTGGAAGATGAAGAAGATGAAGAGGAAAGCATTTCCGCAATTTTGGCAAATATGCGTCAAACTTCTCAGAGAATGTCTGAACCAAAAGCAGAAACACATGCAGAAAACATTCTCAGCACAAAACATGAGAAGAATGATGCATCTGAATCAGAAGAAGATCCAGAAGAAGAAGAAACAGAAGAAGAATAAGAAGCAGAAGAAGAAAAAGAAGAAGGAGATGAGGATGGGGATAAAAAGGGGCAATAAGGACAGAATGAAGCATCAACTCAGGGGGAGCATCTTTCTGAAAATATTGAAATTCAAGTACCTGCAGCTTCGTCTGGGAATGCTGATTCTCAGAAGATCTTAGCACTTCTAACAGAGATCAGAGATCAGTAGGTAGCAATGGAAACATCTTTCAATAACAGACTGGAGACTCTCGAGAAGACAGTTAATCAGTGTATTGACAGGATTGAGAAGTCTGCATCAGATATGGAGGATTTCACCTTTGTTCGGACCCCTTACAAGAAAACATTTTAAAAACATCTTCTGCCTTATTCTGTTTAGAAACTTGTTTGTTTTTGAACTGACTGACTCTTTTCCAGTACTTTTTGAAGTTGACAAAAAGGGGGAGAGTATATGGCTTTTTGATGTGATGATGGATGCATGACAGTTTGTCATTGTGTTGATACATGATATTTTGTTGAGCTGTGATATGAAAGTTCTGATTATGCATGGCTGATGATATTTTCTTATATGCTGATCACATAGTACTGATAAAGTCTGAAACATGTTGAGCTGTGATGTGAAATTATGTTGCTGCTGTATTGTCTATATAGGGTTGATATGAGCTATTCTTATGAGTTGAGCAGAATAGTTGGAAGTATGCTCTGTTTAACTATATTTTGCAGGGACAATAAGCCATATGCATAAAAAGTTTTGTCACCATCAAAAATGGGGAGATTGTTGAGAAAACTCCTAGTTTTGATGCTAACAAAACATTTTATGAATGATATTTATATCAATCTTTTGAAGGAAAAGGACACAGAAAGACATAGGCTTTAAAGTCGCCGGTAGCGAAGATAAAGCATGAGATGTCTTAGAGTCCGTCCGCACTGCACGGAAGACTCGATCGACCGAGATTTTAAGTCCGACCGTACTGATCGAGATTTAAGTCTCGATCGTACTGCATCGAGATTTTAAGTCTCGAACGTACTGCATCGAAAATCTAGGCGGACTGTAACTTAAGACTGTCAGACTTAAGATGAATCTACAAGATAAGATCACCAACGGTAAAGTATTTCACTTACCTTATTTATGTTGATTCTGTTATATTAATCTAATTGGCAGGATCAATTAGTGGGCAACTTCTAAAGAAGAATAGAGTACTTATGGAAGCCCAGATTCTGATTGTATGGGCGAACAGAATCTAAGGGGATCTGATCTACCTTCAACGGTCAAAAAAACTTGCTTTATAAAGTCTGTCCAAGAAAGGGAAGACTAAACTCTCAAGGAAAGAGCCAACGGTTGAGTGTGGCTTGGAGAGTATTTAAGGATAGGTTGAGAGTTAGGGGTAGAGAAGATGAACGTTATTCCAAAGCTGATTCCGTTCTTCAATTGTTGTTCATAGTGCGTATTTGAGTGATCTCAGTGTATTACAAAAGAGAGTGACTTAGTGAGACAGATCATCACCAAGTACAAACACTCGAGAGTGTGTAATCACCGTTGATCATATAGTGAAATACAGCCGATTGGTTGGTCGCCCGAAGAGTGGACGTAGGCTTATCTAAAGCCGAACCACTATAAACAGTGTTTGCAATCTTCTTTAACTCTCTCTACTTGATTCCAGTTTGTTGATTGTAAAAGTTATATATATTTGCGCGAATATCTCTCTACACCTATTCACCCCCCTCTAGGTGTTTATACTAGTTATATTAGATCGTAAGTCAATTCATTTGCAAGAAAGCCAAGGGCATTCTTCGATCTCGATTGGAAAGAAAGCAGGTGTCTCCAATTATCGCTGTACCAAGGTGTAGATCCACTCTTAGATCATGAATGACTTAGCCAATAAGGGTTCAGGAAAAGATTCAATAAGATTCACGAAAATGCTAAGGTTGTGCTGATTAGTGTTTACAAACATGTCTGTTTAGCAATTCACACATATTGAATGCTCTAAAATTTTGCATCAACACTAAACGTGGAAGGTAGGTGTACTTGCTTTGAATGATTTTGTGGCTGGAGAATGACGCTTGCTATTGAGGTATCGTCAGAGTCATAGAGGATGAGAAGAATAGAGAGAAAGAGAACCCCAGTCATGAATCCTAGAACATCCAAAGAGAGCTTTTCTCTTCGTGATTGAGACGAGAGAGCTTGTCGATAAAGTTTATTGTATTTCTAAGAAGAATAGAAAAATTATATAACACTGTTGACCATATTGATACACGGTCTTTTTGTTTTATGAGACATCAATTGAAGAAGCATGGTATGACATTCTCGATCAAAGCCCAATGAAATAACTAGACAGGTAGCTAAAAGATTGAGCTAAAAATTTGAGCAAATTTGCTATTTGGACTTGCATTAAAAGCAAGACGTACTACTGTACAGAAAATTTAACTTTTTTGTAAAGAAAAATTCCGAAAAATAGAGATGAAAATACAATATCTCATTAAAATTGCAAGAACTGAAAATGAAATAAAATTTGAGGGTAAATAATACAGTATATATTTCATTCAAAGCACAACGTACTAGTATACTAATAATATTAAGATTTTGATTTAACAGAATGCTAAGAATAATTAAAGAATTAATAATGAAATATTAATGGAAATTTTTTTTTCAATTAAACATGAATAAAATACAAGTGCATCTTCAGATTTGAACAAAAAAATATCCGTGCAAGTATCGTAATTACGATTATACACAAATTACACTTACGAGAAGGTCTCTTCGGCATTGCATCTCTCATCATTATTTAGATGATAAAGCGTGGTCGTTGTCCTCTTCTTCACGTTGGAAATGTTTGGCTGGAGTCAATTCCTAAAATGACCAATTATGCTGTCAGACATTCCATTTTTACAATTTTCGCAGTCAGATATGCCTATTGCTTTAATAATTGATTGGTTGGCATTTACCATGGACTGCGAGGTGTCATAGATGTTGGTGATGAAGACGATGAGCTAGCAACCATTTTTATTGTCTGCTCTGTTTTACCTACTGTCACCATAAATCATTTAATAATTTAAAAAATTTACACTACATGCGATTTGTCAACGGTTAAACTAAAAACACTTATATCAATTATGAATTGTCCACGGTTATGTATGGCTTGGATTGTTACAGCTCGTGTTGCGCCTAATGTCCTCAGTCCTTGTCTTTCGACATGTTTTGACCTTCATTTTCAAAACGTATACTTATATATACATGCAGTTTCATGTATGTTAGAGGTGAGTGGCTCTAGGCTCTATCCGAAACCTAGCTATCAGAAAAGCTTTCTAATTTTCAGAACCTAGAACCTAACCTACATACTTAGGAATCTCAAATCTACTATGTCATAGGTTCTAGGGTCAGCTACAAAGTTTACCCATGTTCCACTTGTACTCTTAATTGAAACTGAACCGAAACTGAAACTGAATCAAAATTTCATGCGTTTTCAGTTCAGTTGAGTTTCGGTTTAGAAAACTGAAAAATAACTGTTAATTTTTCCTATTTTGTTTGGTTTTTTGTTGTCACACAAGCACAAATTTGGGATTTTTTGTATCACAAACGAAAGTTTGAGGTAAATGTGTTACCACTATCCCAAATGGCATAGTTTGGAGTTTTGAATATCACAAAAAAAAAGTTCAAGATAAATTTGTCCCAAGTAACATAGTTTGGGGTTTTTGATAGTATTTTCCCTTTCTAAATTGCTCATTTTCAAAGAAGATGAACACATTTCTCTCATTCCTAGTCCTAATCTCTCTCTCTCTCTACTTTAGTTCTCTTAATGAAAATGATCTCTCACTTGAAGTTCTTTCGATCTTTAGATGTTTATTTTGTAGGTGCCAAAACTCTCCTGGTCTAGGTACACTCATCTCTCTCTAAAATCGGATAATTTACATGTATCGGTCCTAAGGATGTCAAGATAATATTTCGAAATCACAAAACTGTCATAATTCTGATGCTATAGTAGGTAGCAAAATTTTCATTGCAAATAAGTCGTTATTCTATCTAATCAAATTATAAAAAATACCCATATTTTGTTAGAAAAATAATTCGTTGTGCTGCTTAAACTAAAGCTCAGAACTTTGGTCCATTAGGCTTGAAATTTTCGGACCTCACCTTTCCTTTCTTCGGCCAAATATTTGCTCGTAGCAGGCCCAATCCACGCGACTTATTCAAGTCAACTCACCATTGCCACTCCAATGTAAACTAGGAAAACTAGGAAGGCTGAGAAGGCGGCCATACATATCATCCAATTGAGAGCGTTCTAGGCGACTTGTACTAAAGTTCAAAGCAAGTGAGGCATTTCAAAGATAAATACTATATATTTACCAAAATAAAAAAGATAAATACTACAACGTATTGAAGCTATAGGGTTTTCACCTTGAGTTTCAAATGTGAAAGTACGAGCATTTTCAACGTAGCATCCATTGTAATCGCTAGACACAAATAGCATTGCAATCTACTTGCAGAACTAATGAACAGAGAAAGCGAAATGAGTCTTCTAGTTAGCCTAACAACAAAATGTCTCCTTTTCAATGCATACGAATTGAAAGAACCTCGGTTGAGAGATCATTTCCTTTCCCAGTAACAACAAGACTGCTCCAAACGACTTGCCATTGCCTATATTAGGGGTGAGCATCGGTCCAGGGTCAACCCTGGACCAACCCTGGACTGGCCCAACCTTGCCGATCCTGGTCTAGTTCTCGATGGGACTGGGTCGGTCCTTAATCCTAAGATCTCTGGACCAATACTATGCAGGTTGGTCCTCGGTCCTAGGAGTTTCGGGTTGGTCCAACCCAGACCAATCATGGCCTTATATATTATATATAATATATTTTAGATATATTATATGTTATATGTCTAATATATTATTTATAATATTTTTTATTTATTCTAAAGAGTAAACCCTAATTCAAATGGCATCCTCCCTCAGTACTCTTATTCTCTTCTTTCTACTTTATTTTCTTAGTATTCAATTTGCCAAGTAAAATCAAAAGAAACAATTTCACTCGTGAGCAATCTTGCCCCACTCATTGCTTGACACTCACCTCGCTCACCTCTCGTTGCTCACCACTCGATGCTCACACTGCTTACCGTGCTCACTCCACTCGTCACTTAGCGCTTGTGCCGCTCACCTCTATTTGTTAACCTCGCTCGTCGCTGAGTAAATTATAAGGAAATAAAACCCTAATTAGAAATCCTTTTCACTCGTGAGCAACACTCATCTTGCGGCTCTATGAACAATCTTAATCCTTTTTATGATTTCTTGCTTTTAGCAAGTGTGAAATTTTTATTGTTACCTTATTTTAAATTTGTTGAATATGTATTGGTATTTATAGTTTAGTTAAAACCACATTATCAATGAATATGTAATTTGAAATAATTGGTTTAATTTTTTAGAAATACAAAAAATTAAAAAAATTATCAATTGGTCCCGGATTAACCCTAGAACCGGACCGAACCCATTGGGTCGGGATCGGTCCTTGGTCCTAGGCTTAATAGGGTCGGTCATCGGTCCCAAAAATTGAGATCAATACTGTGCGGGTTGGTCCTAGGGTCAAGCGGTGGACCGATCCAACCCGGACCATGCTCACCCTAACCTATATTCCACAACCATCCTAGAGCGACTCCCGAAAAATGTCCCACTCAAGAGAAACAGCACAAGCAAGTTGTCCAAGGCATTTTGTTACTATTATAATTTGCTGCACCTGAATGCCCGATCCTAGAAAATCTGGTCAGTTTAATTCTAACACATTTAAATATATTGAAATTCTAAATAATGAATTTGTGATCACACCATGTGTCACAACCTCATGAACATTCCTTTAATTCGCTCATACATATGTATTAAAAATGGGACCATCCATCCCGATAGACGATTCACTGAATAGCTTAAGAACATAAGAGATGCAATACAAAGTTCAAAACTTTAAAGATAGCAAAAGCAAAACCCAGAAGAACTATTAGTTGACTTTCCTGCAGTTTTTCCTAATCTGACCGCTTGAACCGGTGAGCGGGCTAAGGTTACCCATCTTCACCATGGCGTTACCAAAATCTGTCATGAAAGTAGCCGAATTGCTGCTGTAAGTGTTCACTTGAGCGTCCGTGGAACCACCATTGAACAATTCCTGGTCGGAGTGAAGAAGACCCTTTTGGATCTGCAGGTTCTTGAAGTAGGCATTGTCGAAGGATGTTGGGCTTGTGGTGTCAAGAGGAGAGAGATTGTTGTCGCCTCCAGAGCTCGGGCAATTCGCCTTCAGCGAGGTTGCGAACGTGGCATTGATGTCATTCTCGTTGTAAAGACGGGTCCGAAAACTTGTGCATCGGGCTCGACCTATTGTGTGTGACCCTGTGAACAACAATCGAACAATTTTTGTAAATTAATCTTAGTACATCGATCAAGCATTATTATAAATTATTTATAAACGTGCCAAAAATAAAATAAAAACAATGACCTGAGAGTGCCACCATTTCTTTGGCAGTGAAGCCTTTCTTAGAGAAGGCACTGATGAGGCCGCTAAGGCTCAAAGTTGGGGCAGGGATGTTGTTATTAGCATCAACTCGGCTTGCGGTGGTTGAGTCTCTTCTTCCTAGCGGGACTGTCCAACTTGGGCCACCCAACTAAAAATTAAATAAATAAACAAATCCACAGGTGTTAGTATTAAAATAGCATGGGGAACATAACGTGTGATTTTTTTTCCTCACAATTGATAACTAGAATTAAGAAGAAAGTGTGCACTCACGGCGAAGACGGAATCTCGAGCAGCCACGTTCAAGAGGTCAGCACAGGACACGACACCGGGACATGCGGTCTCCAATTGGGACTTGATTGTGTCGATCACGTCGAATCCCCGCAAGGAATTGCTGTTCGGGCCGGCAGTCTTCTCCCCGATGAAATCCCCGATGTCGTCCAATAAAACAGATGCGTCGCATCCCTGTTCATTGTTAATCAGTCAAATCGATTCTATTGGAGTCCATTAGATTCAGTGGTTGAAATGCAAATAGGACAAATGCTACAACTTTTCCAACCTATACAGGAAAAAAGAAAAGCAACCCATTAATCTAATCGAGAAAGTTGTGAACATGTCATAATTTGTTATTAAAAAATTGATCCGACTTTGAATATCATGATCGAAATAAAGATGACTTGTTTGATGGAGAAGGTCAATTAAGATACGGGCAACTCTTAAGCTCTGTACAAAGAACATGAAGAGGACAACAAAGGTGGCACACTAAATTGATTAGATAATTTAGATTGACGCTCCAAATTCAGAAAAAATTAGTGAGGCCAAGTACAAGGCGCAATTCACTAATTCAAAAATCTAATTTGATTTTTAAAAATTCATCGGATTAACAAATTTCATAAAAATATCATTTTTTGTGTGGAAAAGAATGGCAACCAAAGTGATGGTGATCAAAATATGATTGCAACCTATTGAAAAAGACTAATTGGTTTTGCCAAGCGCGATAACCCGGCAAAGTCAACCACCGACATAAAAATCATGGCTGTCTCTCTCTCCTGCATGGCTTTAGTAACAAAGAAAACTAGAGGTATATCCGAGAATTACTATTGAAAGAATTTTCTTTGAATCACCAAAAAAATGCTTTTATTCTAAGGGCCATGCTTTTCATTGCTGTATGGATGAAAACATAGCTCTAATTCTAAAATGACTTCAATAAAGAGAATCTATTATTATTATAATAATAAACTCACAATAATGCATGGCACAACAATATACCAAAAAAGGGTCAGTCAGACTTGACTAATTCAATATGTGAACCTCCTACCTACTGTTTGGTTAGTTAAAAAGAGAGTACGCAATTTGCGTAGAAGCGAAATCTAAGGATTCTCTCGATAATGAATTTGATTGGAACGTTTCACATGCACAAGCACAAAGAAGCATCGTGCATGCACGCTTGCATGCAGCTTGAATGACAGAAGAAAAACAAAGGTAAAAATCAATCGGAAAGAGAGGAGAGACTCGGAGCAGAGGGACTTGCATTGACGAAGCAATCGTGGAAGTGCAGGCGGAGCAGCGATGCACCCATGCGGGCCTCTTTCGAGACCGCGGAGCTCACGCCAATTCTTATGATGGAAAGGGCGAGGGGACAGGAGGTGGAGTAGAAAGTGCTGGACAGCTGAGCCGAGGCTGTTCCGAGAAGGAAGCACAGCAACAATAAGAAGGCAGGTTTGACAGAAGAGCCCTCACAAGCCATCGCTGGAAGTTGAGTTTCAGCGAAGAAGGAGATAAGCGAAGGAGGAGGAGATGCACAAGCTTGATGGCTGTGTGTGGGGTGTTGCACTTGAATGGACTCGGGGGTATTTATGCAAGAGTTTTTGCACTGTTATGGTTTTTCTTTCTTCTTAAGTCAACGGCATTGGATGTCTGCATCTGTTGTAGAATTTCTTAATATGAACAATCAATAAATTAAGAATGAATTCGATTTATACATGATTGTAAAACACCAAGAATACATATATGTACAGCGGAATTAGAATATACCTGTTTGAGTCATGGCCTCACTTGATTGAAAATAGATCAAGCTGATATAATCAGTGATCTACCGGCATGCCGAATCTTCCCCTCTATGACCTATTTCAGTTTAGCAGCTTTAATGGGATTAAGCGACTGATAGGTATAACCTACCTTTTTATAGGCTAGAGAGGGGACCTAGCAAACCCTAATCAACAGCGTGTCAACTGGGCCCCTCCCATTACGGGCCTCAGTTAAACACAATTGCCTACACTTTGCTGCTCAACTAGACCCGTAATTAATAGATGCCAAAACCCAATTCAATAAGATCACTTGAGGGTTCAAAATATAACCCAATTATATAAAATAGAAAATTAATTAATTAATGTAAGCCCATTATCGGAAATTTCCAACATTCTCCCACTTGGGCTACATTAATTAATTTGTTTTATTTTTGAAAATGATTTTTATTTTGAAAACGACACTCTCGGGTTAATAACTGAAAATTTGTTTTATGTGGCCACAATTTTGAAAAATAATATTCCAATAACGGCATCTCAAAACCAATCCAATCCTATATAACCTCATTATAGAACTATGGCGATCAATGTGTTAAGAAAATACCACAACACATGACCTTCCTTAATCACTATAATAAATATTATATTTTCATGGATCATGGGCCTAGTAGTGTAGTAAGAAATAGTGCCAACATGTGATCAAAATATACACTATTTCTTATCGATCCTCAATGTAATTTCTCAACGACATGAAACTACATTAACGCAATTTCTAAACAACATGAAATTGCCTCAGTGCAATTTCTAAACAATATAAAATTGCACAACTATGCCACAATCCAACATGAGATCTCATAATTAGTGACATCTAGTCATCTTTAAACTAAAATTTGTTTAAAGATACTGTTTCATATTTCCATTTCTCAGTCGACAGGAGAAAGGATAACAATAAAATCAATAATAATAATGATCATCAAAAGTAAATGATTTAATAGACATTATAAAAGCATTATCAGTTTGTATATAACTATAATATCCAGAGATACAAACTATATAGCTCCCACTAACAAAAGAGATCAAAAGACTGTAAAACACCCATATTCTTTACATGTTCTTTAAACAAAATGGGTCGTAATCCTTTTGTTAGGGGATTGGCCAACATGGACTCAGTTCTAATATTCTCTATCACAATGTCTCCATTTTTGACTAAGTCCTTAACAGTATAATATTTGATCTCCATGTGTTTGGACGCATTGCTGATCTTGTCATTCTTGGAATAAAACACAGTTGCAGTGTTGTCACAGTAGATCACCATAGGTCTAGCAATAGAGTCCACAACTCGCAATTCAGAGATCAAATTTCTGAGCCAAATAGCTTGAGTTGACGCACTGTAACACGCCACAAACTCAGCATACATTGTTGAGTTTGTAACCAAGGTTTGCTTTGTGCTCTTCCAAGAAATAGCACCTTCAGCCATCATAAAAATATATCCAGAAGTTGATTTTCTGTCATCTGAACAACCAGCAAAATCAGCATCTGAATATCCAATCACCTTTAGATCCTTTACTCTTCTATACACGAGCATGAAGTCTTTTGTACGTTGCAGATATCTCATCACTTTCTTAGCTGCAACCCAATGTTCATGACCACGGATTCGACGAGATATCTCCCAAGAGTATTCACAGCAAAAGCAATATCGGTCCGGTGCATACTTATGCATACATAAGGCGCCTAACCGCACTAGTATATGGAACATTCTTCATTGCTTCTTTTTCAACATCATTTTTGGGGCACTGTTCTATGCTCAATTTATCTCCTTTCACAATAGGAACTTCACCAACCTTGCAGGTTTGCATATTAAACCTCTTCAAAACACGATCTATATAACTTTTCTGAGATAATCCCAGAACCTTCTTAGTTCTGTCACGATGAATTTCAATGCCTAGAACAAAAGAGGCTTCCCCAAGATCTTTCATATCAAACTTTGCAGACAGAAAACTTTTTGTGTCATTCAATAGATCAACATCTCTACTGGCAAGCAAAATGTCATCTACATAAAGTACTAAGAAAATATATTTACTCCCACTTACTTTCATGTAGATACATTGATCAAACTTGTTTTCTTCAAAGCCAAATGATCTCACAACTTTGTCAAATTTCAAGTACCACTAACGTGATGCTTGTTTGAGATCATAAATAGACCTCCGAAGTTTGCACACCATATGCTTCTTTCCAGCTTCTTTAAACCCTTCAGGTTGCTACATATATACTTCTTCATCTAAATCTCCATTCAGAAAAGCTGTCTTGACGTCCATTTGATGAAGCTCTAAGTCGAAATGAGCCACCAATGCCATGATTATCCGAAACGATTCTTTAGTGGACACCGGAGAAAAAGTTTCAGTATAATCAATGCCCTCTCTCTGCGTGAACCCCTTTGCGACTAACCTCGCCTTGAATCTCTCTATGTTGCCTTTATTATCTTTCTTGGTTTTGAATACCCATTTGCAGCCAATCGGTTTATGCCCATTAGGTAAATCGACAAGTTCTCATACTTGATTATTTGACGTGGAAATCATCTCGTCCTTCATCGCTCTTAACCATTCATCTGCCTGATCACTATCAAGAGCTTCTTTGAAGGTCGTCGAATCAACTATATGTCCAATGTCAAAATCAGCTTCTCTAAGATAGACATGATAATCATCTTGAAGTGCTGGTCTTCTTTGTTGTTGTGATCTCCGCACAGGTATTTCTAGAGCCGGATCATTCGTCTGGGGAATTTCATTCACAGTCATATCTCCAGTATTTGCTTCTTGCTGCGTTTCCACTCTACAAGGCTCTCGCATGGAATCATCATTCAAGATGGGCAATGGAATGAAAACCGTTTTGTTTGGTTCTTCCCTTTCAAAAGATTGAGAAGAATTTTCTTCAGCAACATCTAACTCCAGAAATTTAGCAGTTTGAGACTTAACGATTCTAGTGCGCCAAGTAGGACAATAGAACCTATACCCTTTGGAATGGTGATGGTATCCAATAAAGTAACATCTAGTAGTCCTGGGTTCAGTCTTTTTCTGAGAAGGATCATAAATTTTCACCTCCGCAGGACACCCCAAAACTCGAAAGTGATTCAAGCTTGGTTTCCTCCCCATCCATAATTCAAAAGGTGTTTTCGGCACTGATTTACTAGGTACACGATTCAATATATAAGCTGCTGTTTTAATCACATCACCCCATAAGTATTCAGGCAAATTAGAACTGCCCATCATACTTTGTTTCATCTCCATGAGTGTGCGAGTGCGCCATTCAGCTACACCATTCTGTTTGGGACTTCCAGGCATTGTATACTGAGCAACAATACCACAGTCTTGCAAGTATTTAGCAAACGGTCCCATTTGTTGTCCAGTCTTAGTATATCGCCCATAATACTCACCACCGCGATCAGATCTGAAAATTTTGATAATTTTTCCCAATTGTTTCTCAACTTCAGTGTGAAACACTTTGAACATGTCAAGAGCCTCAGCCTTCTCTTTAATCAGATAAATGTAACAATAACGAGAGAAATCATCAATGAAGGTGATGAAGTACTTATTTCCACATAAGGTGGTTGAGTATGGCCTGCTAATATCCGTATGAATTATCTCCAATAGGTTTTGATTGCGAGTAGCGCCCTTCTTCTTAATTTTAGTCAATTTTCCCCTCACACAATCAATACAAGTCTCAGTATCATCTGAGTCAAGAGAAAGAAGAATATCAGCCTTGATGAGTCGCTTTACCCTTTCTTTGGAGATATGCCCTAATTGCTTATGCCACAGCAATGAAGATTTCTCTTTAATCAAGGATCTCTTAGCAACATTGTTCTCGACATTAAAAGAACAATATGGTCTATCGGGAGATAAGGACAATCGATATAATCCATCACACAGAGCACAATTCCCAATAGTTCTGGAATCATAACTTAAATCCACTATTTTATTTGCAAAATAAAGACAATATCCAGCTTTGTCAAGCAAAGAAAGAGATATCAAGTTTCTCCTAAAACTAGGAACATAAAAGACATTGTTCAAAATGAGCTGAAATCCAGAATCTAAATTCAAAATAACTGTGCCTATACACTCCACATCAACTCCGACATCGTTTCCAACTTTAAACTTTAACTCCCTCAGACTTGGATTCCTTAGATTTGTTAGACCCTGTAAGGTAGTAGTCACATGAACAGTAGCACCAAAATCAAGCCACCAAGAATCCAGAGGAACATCAACTAGTTTTGATTCAAAACAAACCAACAACTCACCTTGGTGACTTTCTTTTCTTCCTTTTAGCCAAGCTTTGAACTTATCGCAATTGGCTCTCCTGTGACCTTGCTTCTTGCAGTGAAAACACTTGAAATCCTTATCTCCATTTCTCCCATTATTCACATTTTTCTTGAAGTCTTGACCTTTCTTTGGACCATGAGCATTTGACCCTTTAGGCTTCCATTTTCCTCTAGAGGAACTCGACTTGGCATTAGCAATTAAGTGGGCCGACTCATACTTCTCCTTCTTCAACTTTTCTTCCTCAATCACACACTTTGTAATTAAGGCATTAACGCTCCAAGTCTCATTCTGAGCATTATAAGGAGTCTTAATCTGGCTGAATTTAGCTGGTAGAACATTTTAGACTTGATGCACAATATAATCCTCAGAAAGAACAATTTTATGGGCCTTGAATTTGGACTAAATGTGGACCATCTTCAGTATAAATTATTTAACACCCACAGCAACATCATATCTCATATTTGTTAACTCATTCAGCAAGTTTCCAGCTTCAGCCTTGTCCGAGACTCTATATCATTCTCCCACTGCTTCAAGGAACTATCTTGCATTCGTATTTTCCGGTAAACCACTAATGAGATGCTCAGCAATTGACCTCTTCATAGCAATGAGGCTCAGTCGGTTGGATTTTTCCCATCTAGCATAATGAGCCTTTTGATCTACACTACTTTGATCATTGGGCTTGGGAGGTTCATTCTCACGTAGAGCCAAGTCCATATCCACAATTCCCAAAGCAAACTCTATGTCCTGTTTCCACCTCTTGAAGTTTGATCCAGTTAACATCTCAACCGTGGCATTGTTGTTATTCACAGCAAAAATAACTGTTTGTCACACATAATGTAATATGATTAATTATGGGCAATAAGCAATTCCACAAAATAATTAGTACATTATAAACTCCCATTTGGGTAGAGCGTATAATGCACCATTATTTTCCACAGCATGAAGTTCATAAATCAACAACAAGGAGAATTGCATATAATTGTCAAGGATCCATCCCCTTTGGGCAGACAAATCCTTTAAACTATACATCTCCATAATATCAATATATAGAGACGATAAGGAAAATTACACATAATTATCAAGAGCTTATTCGCTTTGTGCAAGCAAGACCTTTAAATTATACATCTCCATTATCACAACATAGAGGGAAATTACACATAACTCTAAAAATGTATCCCCTTTAGGAAGATAAAACTTTTGAGTTATACATCCCCATCAATTATCTCTATTATATTAATATAGAGAGGAATTACATATAATTTTCAAAAAATTTATCCCCTTTGGGCGGATAAATATTTTTCCAATTATACATCCCCATCTTTTAAAGTGGGAATTTATCTTCATGCAATTTTTCAAATTAATATACACAATAACCCCTTTTGGGCGGGTAATTGTATACACTAATTTTTATTAATAGGAACTCCAAAAATTTTATAATGTTCCATTTAATCAATGCCCAAAATTCGCCAATATGAAGCACTTAACAACATGTGCTTCCCAAAATCATATTACATTTATTAAACAACAATTTTTGCCACTCCCCTTTTTTTTTTTTTAATATCATTATTATTAATATTTTAATATTTTTAATGGCCGAAATCAGCCAAACAGGGTCGGGCCAAAAAATTCTGGCTGCCCTGGGCTTCATCCGAAGCCCGAGAATCCATAGGCGCAGATTCTAGGCCTACGCCTAGAATCCCCTCAAGGCCCAGATTCCGGGCTGCGCCCGAAATCTCCCGAGGGCCTAGATTCTGGGCCTACGCCCGAATCCAGCTTGGCCCGGCCCGCCTAGGCTTCTTCCAAAAGGCTAGATTCTGGGCTTCTGAAGATGGGCTTCACGCCAATAAGTCCAGCAACCAAAAAACAGGCCCAATGGCTGGGCTTATGCCCAGAAGACAGCCTGGCCCGGTTGGAGGTCTTCTTCAACCTCCAGCCGAGTCACGAGTTCTGCAAACCGGGTCACACGACCCGGTTTCGACCCGAAGTTCAAATTTCATGTCTTATGGCAGATTTTTGTGAGATTTTTCATGGGTTTTGATTCTAACACCACTATAAATGGATTAGAGCAAATTAAACGAAGAACTAACGAACAAATCATCAATATTGAAGCTTCAAAATTTTCGGATCTTATACCCATGGCCGAAATTCAATTTTCTCAAGTTTAAGGCCAAAAAACTCACTTTCATGCAACCAAAAAATTCTAAAACACATATATCACAATACCCATAAAACAATTTATTACATACATCATTCTATTGTAAGTAATTTAAAAAATTTTGTAACTTTTCAAGGTACAAACCCTAGAATTTCAAATTCGAAATTCTCTCTCAATTCTCAACGAAAATCTATAAATTATATATGGTTGGAAAGATCCCGACATGTAGAATAAAAACCCTAAGGTTTCAGAATCAATCGACGAAAGAGTCCACATGAAAAAAAAAATAATGACAACATTCGGTTAACGAGAAGAAATTTCGAATTTGTTCATAAAAAAATAATTTTGGGTTCTACAATCATAAATGACAGGCTCTGATACCACATGTAGAATTTCTTAATATGAACAATCAATAAATTAAGAATGAATTCGATTCATACATGATTGTAAAACACCAAGAATACATATATGTACAGCGGAATTAGAACATACCTGTTTGAGCCATGGCCTCACTTGATTGAAAACAGATCAAGCTGATATAATCAGTGATCTAGCGATATGCCGGATCTTCCTCTCTATGACCTATTTCGGTTTAGCAGCTTTAATGGGATTAAGTGACTGATAGGTATAACCTACCATTTTATAGGCTAGAGAGGGGACTTAGCAAACTCTAACAACAGCGTGTCAACTGGGCCCCTCCCATTACGGCTTCAGTTAAACACAATTGCCTACACTTTGCTACTCAACTAGACCCGTAATTAATAAATGCCAAAAACCAATTCAATAAGATCACTTGAGGGTTCAAAATATATTGGAATATCCATTAACCCGATTATATAAAATAGAAAATTAATTAATTAATGTAAGTTCATTATCGGAAATTTCGAACATCTGTAACATAAGAAGTTTCAATTATGAACAGACAAGCTCAACACCGAGGTGTGTGAACATATAGATGTTATCTGATCCTGCGTGGTCCGAACTAAATAGTTTTCTATTTGTAGACTAACCATAATCTCGCTGTATAAAATTTGAAGACAGACGTATTTCCTTTGGTCTACATACGCGGCCAGTTCTAAGCAAATATAACGCAACCCTATCCTCATATCAGATTCTAGCAGTAATTTCCTTATGAGATATCAAGCCAAGAATCTTCTCACTTTCAGCTTTTGAACTTTCTAGAAGGTTCATACGAATCAAAAAAGATGGCTTAATTTGAAAAGTATGAATGTATAGGTATAGTTGCATGTGTTTGCTATTTTAATGGACCAATCTCAAGGAGTTGAGACATATGTTGGTTTTTTCACATTTTATGTTTTCTAGTGTCCAAATTTTCAATTTTGGTGTTGAACACTTGTACAGTTTTTTTATTGAGTCCTTTGACAGTCAATTTGTTTAATAAATAACTTTTCTAATCAATCCTATCTGCCTCGAAAGCCAGCAAGAGTCAGATGCAGAAAGGTCGGGTTGTGCTCATGTTAAAAAATCTCATTACTCAAGTCCCGGTTGTGTGGTATAAATACTGATATTTCCAATCTCGCGCGTCAGTCCACAATCATAAAAGTCTTTCACGTTAGACTCTTATCAGCCCCGACATGTGGGTCAACTCCAGTTAATCGCATTTGTAGCATGGGGGAGAAGGACTTGATTAAACACATCAAAAATTCAGGGATTTCATTGAAAAAAAGGGACAAGTTCAAGGACCTTAAGTGAAAGTTTAACTCAACAGTACATATTCATTTTTCCCATCAACTTCTATAGTAAATTTTTTATCAAAACAAAGCCAGCCTATGTCACTTGAAACGGCAAAAAATAAAGAAAACAGTTCAAAGTAGTCAAAGTTGGATTTCGTCTGGGGAGATTATGACTACTAGGGAAAATTGTCACGTCCTTGGGAAGGTTCGCCTAATCCAATTGATGAAACATTGACTTTCCCTAGCAAAGACAAGCGGACCACGCCATCTAATTACGCCATGTCCCGTCCTTGAAAGACTTTGTAATGCTTCATTAATTGCTTGCATGGTATGAAATTTGGAACTTGCTGCATGACGACTACTCCTCTGTTTAACTAGTGAACATAGGACATGGTTTCCATAAATAATAAAAATGAAATTCTATAGCTAATGGACTAGAATGTCCTAACGATCGCATCTCGTTCTAGCTGAGATTTATAATAAAAAAACTAGGGAAATTGAATTAGAAATAGTTTGGTAAAATTTTCTAGGGTACTTAAGTGTGACTTGATTGTTTATATATAAGTTTGATGATAATGGTCTTGCAATTGTGGATGAAAATGATCAACCCATCCAAGATACTGTGAATACTCTTCTATATTCCATATCCCAACATTTCATAGGTGATCCTTCACACATTCGTGATAAGAATCTAGATCTTCTATCCAATATGAAGTGTAAATCCCTCGGAGAATTTCAAGAATACAAAGATATTTTCTTCCAAAGAGTTCTTCTCCGAACTGATTGTAATCAACCCTTTTGAAAAGAGAAATTTCTTGCTGGTCTTCCTAAGCTTATAGGAGAACAAGCTCGCGATAAGATAAGGGAAGAACATAGCGGACAAATCCCTTATGATCTCCTTTGTTATGGTGAACTAGCTTCCTATGTTTATAAGATTGGAACACAATTGTGTACCAACATACATCTTCAAAAACAACTCAAAAAAGAGCAAAAAACCTCAAACAAAGGTTTGGGAGACTTTTGTGCCCAATATGACCCATCTTTTATAAATCCAAAAAATAAAAAATCTTCTAAATCCAAATGTTCGGACAAATGTTCAAAAAATTGCCCTCAATGCTCTTCGAAAAAACCGAGGAGAAATTTCAATAGATCTAATAGATCTTACAATAAGGATAACAAAAGACAAAATTCCAATAAGACAGAAAAAAAAACATTGAATGTTACAATTGTGGTAAAAAGGGTCATACTGCAAAATTTTGCAAAATTAACAAAAAACTTAATGAATTACATCTCGAAGAAAAAACTTTTAACAATCTTCTCCAAATCATGGCGGAAGAAAATAGTTATTCAGACGATTTTGATACAGAAGATGGCCTCCAGGTTAATGACATCGAAACCTCTTCAGAATCTGATGAGGATAACTATCAGGATTATTTTGACATAAATGTTTTGACTGAGGAGGAAGAAATTATTTTGCAAAAAATCGTCCAAATCCAAGATCCCGAAGCTAAGGTAAAATTTCTTAATAGCAATCAAAATCGCCAAAACAACAACATTGCTCGTGTTTCTCCTCCACTGCCTAACTGGGTCGATGGTGTTGGAGGTTGAGATCCTCCCCAAATCCAAGCTCGGCAAGTGCGAGAAGACCTACGCCTCCAATGATAACCTCAACTGCACTAAGAAGATTTTTTCCGACTTGGCCATCCTAGTGGCTCCATAAGTTATCGCCTTTGATGATAACCTCAAACATTCATCTCTCTGACTATCCATCTGTTTGTGAGTGAAAAGCTATGCTAAAGTTGAGTTTAGTATCAATCACTTCTTATAAACTCTTCTAGAACATATACACGAATTTGGAATACCTGTCAGAAGCAATGCTTACTGGAATGCCATTGTGATGCCCTTGAACGTCACGCGCAACATGTGTCTTTTCTAATTAGATTCTCCTTTGATTAATTGCATGTAGAAGTACTATAAAAGACTCACAACATACCATACAATAAAGTCACACGGGTTCAATTATATACATATCTCCATTAATATATTAACATTAAATTTACAAGCCCAAAATAGTATCCCGTACACTACACAAAATACTTAGGGTTGTCTATCACCAATACTACTCTTACGCTCAAAAGCCTACCTATACAAAAGTTAAACTATCTGCTACAAGTCAACAACTTCACCTAGTGATTTGTCACCTTTGCCATCAAAGCCCCTCAACGGTCCAATTAAAGCACCCTCAAGGTTCATGTACCAAGCAACAAAATGGTGAAGAACCCACATTTTGAGCCCCATGTTGACCCATATGGTAGGAGTATACTTAATATATATAACTTCTAACCTAGGTATATGCACATTCTCATAGACACACTCATGATGCATAGGAACCCCAAAAAGTAATGGCAGTGAGTGGTCCATTCTACGTTCTTGAAAAATAAAGAAGTGAGCCAAAATCCAATAAGTGAAATCTCTAGTTTTAAGTTAAAAAATCATTTTTCCACTTAACTTGGTACAAAACAGCATAAGAAAATAAAAGCGAACATATATGCTGAGTGCATGGGCAAATCTTTTACTTTTCCTACTACGATATGCCATTGAAATCTAATAGCAACAATGCTTCACTCATAAATGTTCGGATGTCGTAACATATTTTGATGCAATGTAACCACTAATTAGTTCCTTCCTTGACATGAGAGCTCATATGCATTTATATATGAACATACACATGCATTAGGTCGTTACTACTCCTCCCAAACTCTCCTAAGGCATTTCGACACATAGAGCATCTTAATTTTTAGGCATTCCAACACACAAGACATCTCAACTCTTGAGGCATCTCGAAACACTCCTTGGGGCATCCCAAAACACTTTTTGAGGCATTCCGACACACGGGGTATCTTAACTCTTGAGGCAATCTGACCCTATTCTATAAATTATGGCGATAAGTTAAGTATCGTCGTCCTACATCACTAACGTATATATCAGAATCTATCAACTTAACCTTAACACCTCAAGACTCTTGGCAATCCGATCATAGAAATTGATCCTATATATTATCATTGAATCATGAGAACTTTTGGATGTTACATCCATGAAGCTTCATTGTCACATTGACATATCGCTTTATCATTTCTTTCATTGAAAGGCCAAATCAATATGACAAAAAATGCGTGGCCTTAGTCAATCAAACAAGAATCACCCATGTAGCATTATTACCACTTTGCCTCCTTGATAGGAATCCACGGTGATATGCTCACACTTCTATCTAGGTAATTTAAGTGGGTGCAATTGTTCACTTTTTTTTTTTTTGTGCTCAATTTTCACTTGCTGGCAAACTAAATATTGATCGACAAATTTTACAACATCCTTCTTCATGTTGACCCACTAGAAAAGTTTTCTTTCAAGTCCCTATATATTTTAGTGCTCCCCGGATAAATTTAGAATCTAATGCTGTGAGCTTTCAACAATATCTTCTTTTTCAATCCTGAATGATCGGGAACCGACAAATTAAAAATCGGCCGGAAAAATGTCAACCAAACAAAGCAATATGAAGCTCTTGGAGCAGTACATAGAAGCGATGATGGCATTGCAAGTGAAGATGGTGGGGTGGGTGTTGGAGAAGCTGAAGTGGCGAGCAATGGCAGAGGCCACATTGAGATCTCTGGCACGGATGAAGGACTAGACTCGGTTGCGGAAGTTGGAGTGAGGGCCGATGAGTGCGGAGGTGGACAAATTAAAAACCAGCGAGAGAAATTTCAGTGAAACAAAGCAATTTGAAGGTTACCTTATGTGGAATAAGAGCTTGGTTCAACTGCATACTAAAAATTTTGGCATTGATACCGTTCTCTATATATTTTATCACGGATTAGGATCCTCTAATTTTAGTTAAGATTACTTGTCGGAGCTTGTTCTTTGTTATACCCATTGGATGGCCAAGATTTGTTCTCCATGTTTCTTTTCTTTTCCACTTTCTTTTCCACTTCTTTTTTCTTTTACCAAAGTTTCCACTACATCTCCCCCCTCCCTTCTCTTCTAGGGGATTGATGCCTAGATGGATCGATTCTCAACCTTGAACCAAAAAATCAGGAACCAATCTTGTGATCCTCAGTTCCAAAAAATTGAAATCGAAAACCTAACAAGTTGATTTTGGAATTGTTCATTAGCGTCTAATTCTCAAGTTGTCCAATATTATGTTTTAGGTAAAAGAAACACTGCTCTTGAAATAAAATATAAAAGTTACGCTAATTTGTTATAAAAAAATTTGTCGATCGAATGGTTATGTTAATTATTTCTTCATCTTGATGTGTGCAAATTCCTTTTTTTCCCTTAAAAGAGGCTTAAAAATTAGAGCAACGAAGGTAGTTCCAGCCTTGGCACTGGGAATCAAACCAAATCCGGGTAGGTCCTAGAGTCGTGGAACCAGGAGCCTAATTGATTCTCCCTGGAACGGATCTTGAATAGGTCAGTCGACTCGTCCAGATCAGTTTGGTCAGATTTCCTAGCTGAATCAGACCGATGCTCATCCTGAGGACCCTCCATCCTGCGAGTCTTCGATCTCTTTAGCCCTCGATCCCTGACCTAGACCCTACCCTCACTTTCCTCTGCTGCAAACATGGCCCTACATGTCAAATCCGACATCGTCGAACCCAAGTCCAGCGTCGCTTGGCGAGACCCATGCAAATTCGTGGATGGATTAGTGGTTCGAACACTACTTTGGTGAGTGCACGTGAGCAACGAGCGACGCGCGACAACTTAAGGATGTGGTGTCGAGGTGGGATGGCTAGGGGACATGAGGCACTTTGACGGCAACGAATGGTGGCTAAGGTGAGAGAGAGAGAGAGATTAGGAATATGGAATTAGGATTCTTTCCTTGGCATGTGTGTATGTGTTTTTTTTTTTAATATCATTACATATAAAGGCAATTCATTTTAAGAGGTAACAATACCTTCGACATTTTAGGATGCCTTTATTTCATGGAAAACTCAAGATTTGGAAAATCTCTTCTAAAAAATTATCGCTTATATCGCTTACAAAAATGTATTGATAAAAAATAGTTTCATCACCCACAAAAATAGTTAGTCATAACTTATTGTTGATAATGAAAATATTTCCATTGACTAATTTTTCTAAGCAATAGAACCAATTATTTTTGGAAAAATACATTTTAAATCTTGAGTTTTTTGTAAACAAATGCGCCCTTAGAATATGTTTGTCCTTTCATCATGTATACTCTATTTGGAATCCTCTCTCAATAAACGTGTTCCATTTTTTGGGTAATGCTGATGCGATACCATCTGGATGGCTCATCGATCAAAGGAAATTGAATTCAATGGTTCCATTAATGGCTTTCCAAACTTTCCCCAAGCACATGAGAATTAACCCTTTAAATATGCAAATCCAAAGAGTTCTTGACTTGTAGGTATTGGATATAGAGCGTCTTTTGTGCGTGCGTGAGAGAGTGAGTGAGAGAGTGAGAGAGAGAAGAGAGAGAGAGAGAGAGAGAGAGAGAGAGAGAGAGAGAGAGAGAACGCTACCTTATGACCAGGGCTTGGGATTTGAAGAGGTAGATCATGGGCTTTCCAAGTGAGCCATTTCTCTGGGCCTTAACCCCTCAAGTGAATAAATTAATGGGTTAGTGGGTGGTTCTATGGGCTCATTTGAATATCAGGCCTGATCATCATTACCAATCTCGACCCTGGAAAATGGGACTCATGAGCTTGAAGGATTATTCTTAAGACTAGGTAGCTTTTATTTACATATTTTACATCGACCTCCACAGATAAAATAATTAATTGATTACTTGCTAAAAGTTAAACTACACACATCAGCAAGTGAAATAAGTAGGATTTCGGTTATACAGCCAGTGTCAATAAATATTTATCCATATTTCAGTGGACTATGGTTGACTTTCTAAGTTAGTCTTGCTAGTTTCCAGAATTATAGTAGCCAATTCCTCATGTGGCTCATCTCCAAAAATCGTCTCCCAACACAGGTACTCCTCATGCTCTATGGGAGAATACCTTCCACGGTGTGTGCTTTTTGTAAGACAAGGCCCGACTCAATCAATCATTTATTTTTGAATGCTTTGCGTCCCCAACTCTCTTGCTAACTTCTGGCCCGCTAAATGCAATATCCCTTGGACCAATTCGACTTGGCCGGACAACCTCCCGTGGGTTGAAAATATCGTGTCTAGCAAGGGGTTTTACCAAGAGCTAGCTCGGTTTTCTTTTGGAGCACTTTGCTACACCATTTGGAAATCCAGGAATGATATTATCTTTCGTGGCCGGAATCTATACATCCCATCCCTGAAGCTACAACTCACCAAGGCGGTAAATGATAAGGCTCGACCATCAAAAGGGTCGAAGACAATCCAAGGAATAGGAGAGTGCAGCGGAGTTGGGGCATAAGTCCCCGCATTTTTGAAGTGGATCGGACTTGGGCCTAATGATTTGGTCATACTAGTCCTTCTCTGTTATATTATTGTACATGTGCTGTTTTTACTTGTGACCGAGGCTCCCTGTCACTCCAAAAACCTGTTGTCTGGATGAGTGCCTACTGGTGCCACGCCTCACGTTTGCTGTACATCTTTGGTCGTGAATATATTAACTTACCTTAAAAAAAAAAAATTGTATCAATTGCAAAGAAATTAAATTTTAGTACATCGAGTAATTAAGATTAAATTTAATTGGTCGCAAAATCCACTGAATTCAGATTTTCAGAGACTTTTTATGAAAATTTACTCCGAAACCACCGTATGTTCCTTCTCTGCTGTTTGTTGGACAAACACTATTGGAGTGGAATAATGTTGACAGTTAGGTAGGTCATTTGCCTAACGAGGCCCACAGCAAAAAGACGTGGAAGGGAAAGGAATTGTCGACTTTTACTTCCAAAGCTCTCTTGTCGTGCAACGCGTATACAATATTTGTGGATTTCAGAAACAAAAATGCTAGATGTTTTAAGGATTTTTACTGTTATAATTTGCTGCACCTGAATGCCCGGTCCCAGAAAATCCGGTCGGTTTAATTCTAACACATTTAAATATATTGAAATTCTAAATAACGAGTTTGTGATCACACCATGTATCACAACCTCATGAACATTCCTTTAATATGCTCATACATATGTATTAAAAATGGGACTATCCATCCCGATAGATGATACACTGAATAGCTTAAGAACATAAGAGATGCAATACGAAGTTAAAAACTTTAAAGATAGCAAAAGCAAAACCCAGAAGAACTATTAGTTGACTTTCCTGCAGTTTTTCCTAATCTGACCGCTTGAGCCGGTGAGCGGGCTAAGGTTACCCATCTTCACCATGGCGTTAGCAAAATCTGTCATGAAAGTAGCCGAATTGCTGCTGTAAGTGTTCACTTGAGCGTCCGTGGAACCACCATTGAACAATTCCTGGTCGGAGTGAAGAAGACCCTTTTGGATCTGCAGGTTCTTGAAGTAGGCATTGTCAAAGGATTCCGGGCTTGTGGCGTCGAGAGGACAAAGACTGTTGCCGCCTCCAGAGCTCTTGCAATTCACCTTCAGCGAGGTTGCGAACGTGGCATTGATGTTGTTATCGTTGTAAAGACGGGTCTGAAAACTCGTGCATCGGGCTTGACCTATTGTGTGCGACCCTATTAACAATAATCGAACAATTTTTTGTAAATTAATCTTAGTACATCGATCGAGCATTACTATAAATTATTTATAAAGGTGCCAAAAATAAAAAAAACAATAACCTGAGAGTGCCACCATTTCTTTGGCAGTGAAGCCTTTCTTAGAGAAGTTACTGATGAGGTCACTAAGGCTCAAAGTTGGGGCAGGGAGGCTGCTATTAGCAGCACCTTGGCTTGCGGTGGTTGAGTCTCTTCTTCCTAGCGGGACTGTCCAACTTGGGCCACCCAACTAAAAATTAAATAAATAAACAAATCCACAGGTGTTAGTATTAAAATAGCACGGGGAACATAACGTGTGATTTTTTTCCCTCACAATTGATAACTAGAATTAAGAAGAGAGTGTGCACTCACGGCGACGACGGAATCTCGAGCAGCCACGGTCAAGAGGTCAGCGCAGGACACGACACCGGGACATGCGCTCTCCAATTGGGACTTGATCGTGTCGATCACTTCGAATCCCCGCAAGGAATTGTTATTCGGGCCGGCAGTCTTCTCCCCGGTGAAGTTCGCGGTATCGTCCAATAGGACAGATGCGTCACATCCCTGTTCATTGTTAATCAATCAAATCGATTCTATTAGAGTCCATTAGATTCAGTGGTTGAAATGCAAATAGGGCAAATGCTACAATTTTTCCTGAGCATAGAGGATAAACACCAATTAAATTTCCCTTAACATTTTCCCCTTTTTGTCCCCTACCATGAACCATTGGAGACGCTAGTTTTGACGGGGCGATGCTAAATAGGTAGCTCTCCAACTTTTCTCATGCCTTTTGACTTTACTCCGGGTTATCTCTCTAGGAACAATGCATTTAATAATTGTCGGACTAGGAGCAAACCCCAGCCTGTAAGGACAAAATCATCGTGCTCTGAAGTGCCCTCTAAATCAAGGATTTTGGTTAGCAACGTGGCACGCTCTTTAATAGTTAACAGAGGGGAGTCACCGACTTTTTGATTTACTGGAATTAGCCTGAGTTTGGTCTTCTCGAATGACCGATTATATATTGATTAAATTGAAAATCAGGACAATTTCCAACCTATACAGAAAAAAGAAAGGCAACCCATTAATCTGATCGAGAAAGTTGTGAACATGTCATTATTTGTTATTTAAAAAAAAAACATCCGGCTTTGAATATCAAGATCGAAATAAAGATGACTTATTTGACGGAGAAGGTCAATTAAGATACGAGCAACTCTTAAACTCTGCACAAAGAACATGAAGAGGACAACAAAGGTGGCACACTAAATTGATTAGATAATTTAGATCGATGCTCCAAATTCGGAGCAAATTAGTGAGGCCAAGCACAAGGCGCAATTCACTTATTCAAAAATCTAATTTTATTTTAAAAATTCATCGGATTAACAAATTTCATTAAAAATATCATTTTTTGTGTGGAAAAGAATGGCAAACAAAGTGACGGTGATCAAAATATGATTGAATAACCCGGCAAAGTCAACCACCGACATAAAAATCATGGCTGTCTCTCTCTCTCTCTCTCTGCCAATTCGAACGTTTTGGACTTTTGCATGATTCATCGAGCTCATCGGATTTAAACCAGGCCGCTAATCATACGCACGCACATCTTGTCAACAACATAGTCGGCATAAAGTACGCTCGCCTGCATGGCTTTTGTAACAAAGAAAATTAGAGCCTGTCGGTGTAATAAAAAAAGAGAGTAAAAAAACAAAATTCTTATTCACCCTTGATTCGAGAATTCTAATCCCCAAATCCCTCACTAACCACCAAATCAAAAGTGAATAAGGCTGCTTATGCAACGATATGTTTACACTAGAGGTATATCCGAGAATTATTATTGAAAAAAATTTCTTTGAATCACCAAAAAAATGCTTTTATTCTAAGGGCCATGCTTTTCATTGCTGCATGGATGAAAACATAGCTCTAATTCTAAAACGACTTCAATAAAAAGAATCTATTATTATTATAATAATAAACTCAAAATAATGCATGGCACAACAATATACCCAAAAAGGGTCGGTCAGACTTGACTAATTCAATATGTGAACCTCCTACCTACTGTTTGTTAGTTAAAAAGAGAGTATGCAATTTGCGCAGAAGCGAAATCTAAGGATTCTTTTGACAATGAATTTGATTGGAACGTTTCACATGCACAAGCACAAAGAAGCATCATGCATGCACGCTTGCATGCAGCTTGAATGACAGAAGAAAAACAAAGGTAAAAATCAATCGGAAAGAGAGGAGAGACTCGGAGCAGAGGGACTTGCATTGACGAAGCAATCGTGGAAGTGCAGGCGGAGCAGCGATGCGCCCATGCGGGCCTCTTTCGAGACCGCGGAGCTCACGCCAGATTTAATGGTGGAGAGGGCGCTGGGACAGGAGGTGGAGTAGAAAGTGCTGGACAGCTGAGCCGAGGCTGTTCCGAGAAGGAAGCACAGCAACAATAAGAAGGCAGGTTTGACAGAAGAGCTCTCACAAGCCATCGCTGGAAGTTGAGTTTCAGCGAAGAAGGAGATAAGCGAAGGAGGAGGAGATGCACAAGCTTGATGGCTGTGTGTGGGGTGTTGCACTTGAATGGACTCGGGGGTATTTATGCAAGAGTTTTTGCACTGTTATGGTTTTTCTTTCTTCTCAAGTCAACGGCAATTGTGAACAGACAAGCTCAACGCCGAGGTGTATGAACATATAGATGTTGTCCGATCCTGCGTGGTCCGAACTAAATAGTTTTCTATTTGTAGACTAACCATAATCTCGCAGTATAAAATTTGAAGAGACACATATTTCCTTTGGTCTACATCACGCGGCCAGTTCTAAGCAAATATAACGCAACCCTATCCTCATATCAGATTCTAGCAGTAATTTCCTCATGAGATATCAAGCCAAGAATCTTCTCACTTTCAGCTTTTGAACTTTCAAGAAGGTTCGTACGAATCAACAAAGATGGCTTACTTTGAAAAGTATGAATATATAGGTATAGTTGCATGTGTTTGCTATTTTAATGGACCAATCTCGAGGAGTTGAGACATATGTTGGTTTTTTTACATTTTATGTTTTCTAGTGTTTAAATTTTCAATTTTGTTGTTGAACACGCGTATAGTTTATTGAGTCCTTTGACCGTCAATTTGTTTAATAAATAACTTTTCTAATCAATCCTATCTGCCTCGAAAGCCAGCAAGAGTCAGATGCAGAAAGCTTGGGCCGTGCTCATGTTAAAAAATCTCATTACTCAAGTCCCGGTTGTCTTCCATCATAAGCAGTCAGACCCGATCGGCATACTAGACTCTACTCTGGACATGCATGGCAATTACGCAAAGTGGAATAGAAGCAACTTGGATCGTGGGGCCATCTCACTAAACTTACAACGAAGGTGGAGACCACCAAACCCGGATTCGTTGAAGATAAACATCGATGGATCTCACCTCTTAGGGACCATGGAAGGGGCAATTGCATTCTCGTGCCGTGATTCAAAAGGAAGATTGGCGGAAGGCCTCGCGCGACTAGTTCGAGCATCTTTTGCCTTTCAAGCCGAAATCCTTGCTTGTCTTTATGCTCTCCGTCACTTTGCTGATCGATCTCATATGAAATTAATACTGGAGTCTGACTGTTCATCGTTGGTGAGTTGTCTAAAAGATTCTTCCCTCTTTCCCTAGGATGTTGAACCACTTATCTCTGAATGCATTAGCCTGTTGGCCCTTTTTGAGAGTCTAGAAATAGTTTTTTGACCTCGCACTTCAAATAGATTGGCGGATTGGGTTGTAAAAGCCTCTAGATGTAAGACCCTTCCCCTAAATTGGGTAGCTAACCCCCCTTCCCCTCTTTGGAGATCTTGTGTTTTGATGCTCCTTACTCTTGTAAAGGGGCTCAAGTTTAATGAATGTTATTTTTATTTCGATCAAAAAGTCCCGGTTGTGTGGTATAAATACTGATATTTCCAATCTCACGCGTCAGTCCACAATCATAAAAGTCTTTCACGTTAGACTCTGATCAGCCCCGACATGTGGGTCAACTCCAGTTAATCGCATTTGTAGCATGAGGGAAAATTTAGGGATTTCATTGAAAAAAAGGGACAAGTTCAAGGACCTTAAGTGAAATTATAACTCAACAGTACATATTCCTTTTTCCCATCAACTTCTATAGTAATTTTTTTATCAAAACAAGCCCGCCTATGTCACTTGAAACGGCAAAAAATAAAGAAAACAGTTCAAAGTAGTCAAAGTTGGATTTCGTCTGGGGAGATTATGACTATTAGGGGAAATTGTCACGTCCTTGGGAAGGTTTGCCTAATCCAATTGATGAAACATTGACTTTCCCTAGCAAAGACAAGCGGACCACGCCATCTAATTACGCCATGTCCCGTCCTTGAAAGACTTTGTAATGCTTCATTAATTGCTTGCATGGTATGAAATTTGGAACTTGCTGCATGACGACTATTCCTCTGTTTAACTAGTGAACATAGGGTATGGTTTCCATAAATAATGAAAATGAAATTCTGTAGCTAATGGACTAGAATGTCATAACGATCGCATCTCGTTCTAGCTGAGATTTATAATAAAAAAAAACTAGGGAAATTGAATTAGAAATAGTTTGGTAAAATTTTCTAGGGTACTTAAGTGTGACCCGATTGTTTATATATATATATTTTCCTACAATCTGTATCACGGTCTAGGTAGATTGTAATATCTTATTTCTCGCAGCAAGTCACGCTGAATTACTCCATAGAATTATATTATTCTTTTTGGGTAAAGATACACAAACTCATCTTAGATAGATAAACTCCAGACCCATGAAATACCCCCACTAACCTCATGAACTGTATATTACAAAAGCCGAAGCTCCAATCGACTACTTAAAGTAGGAAGTACCGACACTCTCCGAGAGTTTTCATGTCGTATCGGACACTTCAACACATGTCCGAAACTCTCCGACATTCTTCGACACTCGTTTAACGCGTGTTGGAAAATCCAATACTTTGTTAACTCTCCCGACACTCTTCAACACTTGAGTTTGGAATTTCGATATGTGATTCTGACACGAATGGGGTCAATTTTAAAAATTTTCAATAAATGAAAGTAATATAAATATGTAAAATATAATAAATAATAATGACGAATGAAAAAAAAAACCTAGTCTCCTCTTCTTTTTTTTTATTCTCACTTCTCATGACATACAATTCACCCCCCAAATTTGTTGTTTCCTCTTCTCTTCCTAGATGCTACACGCGAATCCGGAATGTGGATTAAGTTTTAATGGATTATTGGAATGTAGTTGAATTTGTCAAATTAAAATGATGAATGATATTAACAAATGGTTTACTAATGTTTTTAGTGTGAATTCATTATAGGCTCTTTTATTATTATTTATTTATTTGTAAATTTAAATTGAATTAATTTGATTGAAGTAATCACAAAAATGATAATTTATCATGTATATATAAAAATATACATTCAACATACAACATGTCCCGGCGTGTCAAAATCTCTATTTTTTTAGAGACAAACATGTTGCCGTGTCATGTTGTGTGTTAGTGTCGGTCCTACTTAGTGCTCAAACGCAGAGATAATTAAACCAAACTCATCTTGCGTGCCTAATCCGTAAAAGCATCGATCATACTTCTCCATTAATAAGTCAACCCCTTGGGTTAATTGTTGATATCCCTTGGAATGCCTCATTTTCCAAGCATGCGCCGTGTGAATGAAATCCTCATTAGGAATCTAATCCGGGTCAACATTTGGAGTGATTACTAATCACGCATATTCTCCTTTATAGTCCTTTGGATTAGCTTAGACGCAAATTTACTAATTCGCCAGAACAAGAAATTTTCGTGGCAATATCGAATGAGTGTGTGAGTTTTCCTCTGCTCGTTCAATTTTAGGATATAATACGACTGTCAATCACACTTTATTGTTCACCGCATGCAGCTGTCTTGCACGACGTTGACTCTCTCGGTTGGAAGGGAATAATCACACCAAAGACTGTAGATCTTTTTCCGGTCAAATACCAATATCCCGGACTATTTTACACCAATACCTCGGACTTCTGCTAATTACTAGAAAATACCTTTCGTCCATACTACCGTTAAATGTTAAGTTCAGGTGCTCAAATTAAACGAAATAAAGAGTAAAGTAAGAAAAAGATATCGAGATACAAGATTTATCCCGATTTACGCTTAAAATAAGGGTTATATCCAGTAAAGAATTTCACCATAACTAACACATCGTACAAGACCCCTGTACCTTCTTTTTGATGAGAAGTATGAACCACACGTCAATATAAAAAGAAAAACCCACATGGCAATGTCCATGGCCATTAGAAAAATGAAGTGGTGACATGCATCCATTACCGCATCAGTTCCGTTCACCTTGTGCTCTCTACAAATACTGTCATTTCGGATTTTTAACGACAATCATGGACAGAAGCCTTGTGGAAGGTAACCTTGGATCATTGATATGAGTTTGGAGGCATTGCTGAGAAAATGGTTTCTCACTCGTTCATAATTTGGAAATAGACAACGAGGGTTTCGAGAGAATATAATCAGATGTGGCCACGGCTGGTCGGAAAATGATTTGGAAGCGGTGGAGGATGAAATGACGTCTCGACGTGTCCCTCGTTCTGCCATAATTGCTCAAGTTCTTCTTTTTGGGATCTTGTCGTGAAGGAGAGGAATACTTTTCATGCATCCGATTCACATCAGATCTATTATTAGAAAATGCGACAGCTCATACGCGTTGGGCTCACGGTAGCCACGAAGAAATCTACATGATTAGAGAAGATATTTTATCTATCTCAACAGTGTTAAGGCTTCACCTGTTTTGAGAAAAATAATTGATTCCAGAAAAATTTCCCTGAAAAGGATTGCTTATATGGCTTAAAAATTATTTAATGAACAATATTTTCTCTATCAACAATTTGTGTCTAAATATTTTCATGGAAGATGAAGATATTTTTTGTTTATTCATTTTTATAAATGATACAAGTATTTTGAAAATGTTTTCCAAGTTATGCATTTTTCGCAAAACAAATGGAACTTTAATCGATATAACTTTTTTAAAGTTTCAAAGTGTCGCTTAAATTATGCTATCACCACTTGATGTTAGCTAATATTGAGATGTGAATGGAGAAATTTAAAGTCTACTAATTACAAACGCAATGTGAAGCTCTAGATCCTTACTTTATATGTGCAATTCGTAGCGATGGACAGTCTAAAACTTTTCAAAATTCTTACAGTAAGAGAACCAAAGTGTTGAGTGTTAGAGTTTCCCAAAGGAAGTCAAACTTATATATCAAGGAGCGAAACTCAAGGGGGATGATGGAATTCTATCCCCTACCCGTAATTCATGCGTTGTCACCATCCAATTAGTGGTTGGATTTTCATCTCTTGTCAATTTAGACACCAACAAGGAAAAATGGTAGCTGTCTTCGCTCCTCCACTATGTTTCCTCAGCATCTTCTCCCTCGGATCTATCTTGCATCATCTCTGTCTCTTTCGGTGTCAACCGCCCACCCGCCTCCACCTTTGAGTCAAACGAAATCAGTAGAATTTTCTCTTCTAGCAAAATCAATAGCATTGCTGCTAATTTTTATACTGAAGCTGCCCCTTTCATTAGTATTTCTACGTTCATCATAAATTTAACTGTAAATGTATTTGTCACTGAAATTGTCGTTACTACTTAATTATGATGGAATTACCAATTTCCATTCCAGCAACGGTTTTATTTGATATCTTATTACTAGAATGCCTCTTCTTTCGATCCAGCTCCTCTACTACCATGAACCCTAGTTAGATTCAGGAATGACACTTTTTCGTTATTGTGAAAACCCAGTATAGGGGGCTTTGAGACCTCGAATTGAATCCGATTTGAGTTTCTCCACCTCGGGTTGACCTAAATTGATGTTGCAAGGGAGCCCATCGTCAAGTATGAGAGAAGGGACTAATGAGAGAGAAGAGAGACAAGTGGGCAATGAAGGTCGTTCGGTGTAAATGCCGACTGTAACTTTGTTGGATAGAAATTCAAATTTTCCTAAAATGAGATTTGGAGGAGACGTGAAGCGAATAGGATGTTTCTTTTAATGAACATAGTAGATAAGAATTGTACATGAATATACCGCCTTCGTACTACAAGAATGCACAGGAGAATGCTAAAATTGAATGTCCTGAACTTCTAGCGGTAATAAGATCAGTTCATCACGAATAACCTTTCGACCCGACAGGTGGAAGTGTTTTTCAGCTGCAATCTAATATTTTCTGTGTCGCGAATTCAACAGTCGGTTCCATGCTTCAAATGTCAACTTGTAAGACAAACGCCAAGGACAAAATTTGGACAAGAACAACGGAATGATCTTACAACAAAATGACTCATCTCGAAACAAACCAAAGTTTTAGGTGAAGAGGCCCGATTATCTTATGTATTCCGAAAGATGAGTACGTGCAAAACAAGACAAAGCAAATAAGACACAAACACGATCATGCATTTGTCGGGCGAGGTTTGGCAAGGTAGGTTCACAAAACACGGCCACCAAAAGATCAAAATCAGGAAGAGCCAAAATTGTAACTCCTACGTGTTTGCGACTCTGAACACCTATACTTGTACGCTACTCTTTCTTTCTTTTTTTAAAAATTCTCAGTATGACAAACGTAATTCTACAATAATGTCTGGAATAAGACCTTGGCCCCAAGACATCAATTCCTTCTGTGGCTAATTTCCAAGAACCGTCTTCCAACCCAGGTCCTTCTCATGTCCTATGGCAGAATACCCTCCTCGGTTTGCGCTTTCTGCAACACTAGGCCTGACTCTGTCAACCACTTGTTTTTTGAATGCTGCGTCCCTAATACCCTCGCCAACTTTTGGGCCGCAAAATGCAATCTTCCTTGGACTAATTCGACTTGGCCAGACAACCTCCTTTGGGTTAGTAATGTTCTTTCTGGCAAGGAATTCTACTGTGAGATAGCTCGATTTTCATTTGGCGCTCTCTGCTATATCATTTGGAAAGCTAGGAATGACACCATATTCCGTGGCCAGAGCTTTCAAATTCCTTCCATGAAGCTACAGCTTTTCAAGGCGGTTAAGGATAAGGCCCTGGCTTCAAAAGGGTTGAAGACAACCCCAGGAACAGGAGAATGCAGCGCTGTTGGGGGATAGACCCTCGTATTTTTGATATAGAGCTGGCATTGGTGCAGACTTAGGACCGCTCCAGACCCTTTGGTCCTCCTTTAATCTGTATGTTTGTACATATTTTGTTCTCAACCTGTGAACGTGGTGCCGGCCATTTCCAACGACACGTATTGTTAATACAGTTGAGTCTTTTGTTGGTGTAATCTTACGCCTCACCCCTATTGTACACTTTGTTGGTCGTTAATTTATAATCTTACCTCACCAAAAAAAAAAAATTCTACAATAATTGTCTCTCTCACCTCTGTTTAATCGATCAGCAAAGAAGAGACGTTTCTTTTCTAGATTCAATTGCAAGAGGAACTGCAACCTTCGAAAAAAGGCTGAATATCCATGGAAATATAAGAAGAAAAGGAATTCTAAGTTTATAATAAGAAGGTGGGACCCCTATCGATGAAAACATAGACGGCCGTGGGTGAGCGCGTGAAGTGTCTATGAGTGAGAAAAGTGAACAGATGAGTGACCGAAGCAAAGCCTCAAGTCCTTCTAAATAGGCTTAGCTGGCAAGAGGGAGAGCTTGCAGAACCTCAAAAAGGAGGGAATCTAAATGATGCCCGTAATTTTCTCAGCGTCGTAATTTGACAATTCTCGTGGGAAAGTAAAGTGGCAGCACATAGAAACACGGAACACGAAAGCGCCATGCATGGAAAAGAGGCAGGGAAAAATCATATTCACGACCCCACGCGCTTGGTTGACCGACTATTCTTTAGGGTTTTGTCGCCTTGTCCATCAGCTTTGTCTTGGAGATTAGACTGTAGAATCTCTCTCTCTCTCTCTCTCTCTCTCTCTCTCTCTCTCTCTCTCTCTCTTTCTCTGGGTTCTAATCATAGAAGTGGAGGACGTTGGTCAATGCTCGTGCTCATTCGTGACGTGGGTATTTGGCACCTTGCCAAGGGAAAAGCACTCAACGCGTTAATTTTTTAACGCAATGCAGCTGGTTCATTCGAAGTTCTTTTTATTCTTCTGGCTGATTCAGCACGGTGCCCACCATTCGCAATGGAAAAGAATGCCATTTCTAGAAAGCCTGTGCTGGCTCTCTTTTGATCACTGCGCACGATAGACTTCGGTTATAGATCTTCAGGGAGCCTGTGCTGATCGTAAGTCAATTCATTTGCAAGAAAGCCGAGGGCATTCTTCGATCTCGATTGAGAAAGAAAGCAGGTGTCTCCAATTATCGCTGTACCAAGGTGTAGATCCACTCTTAGGGTTCAGGAAAAGATTCAATAAGATTCACGAAAATGCTAAGGTTGTGCTGATTAGTGTTTACAAACATGTCTGTTTAGCAATTCACACATATCGAATGCTCTAAAACTTTGCATCCACACTAAATGTGGAAGGTAGGTGTACTTGCTTTGAACGATTTTGTGGCTGGAGGATGACACTTGCTATTGAGGTATCACTGGAGTCATAGAGGACGAGAAGAATAGAGAGAGAGAGAGCGACAGTCATGAATCCTAGAACATCCAAAGAGAGCTTTTCTCTTCATGATTGAGACGAGAGAGCCTGTCGATAAAGTTTATTATATTTCTAAGAAGAATGGAAAAATTATATAACACCGTTGACCATATTGATACAAGGTCTTTTTGTTTTATGAGACATCAATTGAAGAAGCATGGTATGACATTCTCGATCAAATCCCAATGAAATAACTAGATAGGTAGCTAAAAGATTGAGCTAAAAATTTGAGCAAATTTGCTATTTGGACTTGCATTGAAAGCAAGACGTACTACTGTACAGAAAATTTTCTTTTTTTTGTAAAGAAAAATTCCAAAAAATAGAGATGAAAATACGATATCTCATTAAAATTGCAAGAACTGAAAATGAAATAAAATTTGAGGGTAAATAATACAGTATATATTTCATTCAAAGCACAACGTACTAGTATACTAATAATATTAAGATTTTGATTTAACAGAATGCTAAGAATAATTAAAGAATTAATAAGGAAATATTAATGGAAAATTTTTTTCAATTAAACATGAATAAAATACAAGTGCATCTTCAGATTTTAACAAAAAAATATCCGTGCAAGTATCGTAATTACGATTATACACAAATTACACTTACGAGAAGGTCTCTTCGGCATTGCATCTCTCATCATTATTTAGATGATAAAGCGTGGTCGTTGTCCTCTTCTTCACGTTGGAAATGTTTGGCTGGAATCAATTCCTAAATGACCAATTATGCTGTCAGACATTCCATTTTTACAATTTTCGCAGTCAGATATGCCTATTGCTTCCATAATTGATTGGTTGGCACTTACCATGGACTGCGAGGTGTCATAGATGTTGGTGATGAAGACGATGAGCTAGCAACCATTTTTATTGTCTGCTCTGTTTTGGCCTAAAATTCTAACAAATGACCTACTGTCACCATAAATCATTTAATAATTAAAAAAATTTACACTACATGCGATTTGTCAACGTTTAAACTAAAAACACTTATATCAATTATGAATTGTCCACGGTTATGTATGGCTTGGATTGCTATAGCTCATGTTGCGCCTAATGTCCTCAGTCCTCGTCTTTCGACACGTTTTGACCTTCATTTTCAAAACGTATACTTATATATACATGCACTTTCATGTATGTTAGAGGTGAGTGGCTCTAGGCTCTATCTAAACCTAGCTATCAGAATAGCTTTCTAATTTTCAGAACCTAGAACCTAACCTACATACTTAGGAATCTTGAATCTATCATGTCATAGGTTTTAGGGTTAGCTACAAAGTTTACCCATGTTCCACTTGTACTCTTAATTGAAACCGAACCGAAATTGAAACTGAACCAAAGTCTCATGCGTTTTCAGTTCGGTTCAGTTTCGATTTAGAAAACTGAAAAATAACCGTTAATTTTTCCTATTTTGTTCAGTTTTTTGTGTGTCACACAAGCGCAAATTTGAGATTTTTTGTATCACAAATGAAAGTTTGAGGTAAATGTGTCATAACAGATATAATTTGAGTTTTTTAGTGTTACAAAAAAAAGTTCTTGTCCCAAGTGGCATAGTTTGTTGTCCCAAGTGGCATAGTTTGGAGTTTTTAATATCACAAAAAAAAAGTTCAAGATAAATTTGTTCCAAATAACATAGTTTGGGGTTTTTGATAGTATTTTCCCTTTCTAAATTGCTCATTTTCAAAGAAGATGAACACATTTCTCTCATTCCTAGCTCTCTCTCTCTAGTTCTCTTAATGAAAATGATCTCTCACTTGAAGTTCTTTCGATTTTTAGATGTTTATATTGCAAGTGCCAAATCTCTCCTGGTCTAGGTACACTCTGGTCTCTCTCTAAAATTGGATAATATCAGTCCTAACGATGTTAAGATAATATTTCGAAATCATAAAACCTGTCATAATTCTGCTGCTATAGTAGGTAGCAAAATTTTCATTGCAAATAAGTCGTTATTCTATCTAATCAAATTATAAAAAATACCCATATTTTGTTAGAAAAATAATTCGTTGTGCTGCTTAAACTAAAGCTCAGAACTTTGGTCCATTAGGCTTGAAATTTTCGGACCTCACCTTTCCTTTCTTCGGCCAAATATTTGCTCGTAGCAGGCCCAATCCACGCGACTTATTCAAGTCAACTCACCATTGCCACTCCAATGTAAACTAGGAAAACTAGGAAGGCTGAGAAGGCGGCCATACATATCATCCAATTGAGAGCGTTCTAGGCGACTTGTACTAAAGTTCAAAGCAAGTGAGGCATTTCAAAGATAAATACTATATATTTACCAAAATAAAAAAGATAAATACGACAACGTATTGAAGCTATAGGGTTTTCACCTTGAGTTTCAAATGTGAAAGTATAAGCATTTTCGACGTACCAAAGTATCCATTATAATCGCTAGACACAAATACCATTGCAATCTACTTGCAGAACTAATGAACATTCATATACAGAGAAAGCGAAATGAGTCTTCTAGTTAGCCTAACAACAAAATGTCTCCTTTTCAATGCATACGAATTGACAGAACCTCAGTTGAGAGATCATTTCCTTTCCCAGTAACAGCGAGACTGCTCCCTACGACTTGCCATTGCCTATATTCCACAACCATCCCAGAGCGACTCCCGAAAAATGTCCCACTCAAGAGAAACAGCACAAGCAAGTTGCACAAGGCATTTTGTTCCGGTCCCTGAAAATACAGCTCGATCATTTTGAATTGTACGAAGAAACTATTCTAATAATGAAGACAAACTCAAAAGAGGTAAAGTTCAGGTCAAACCTTGTAGCCTTTGGTTCCTATCGTCATAACAGAGACGGTAAGATAACCATGGGTCAAGCCCAATAGAGAAACGGGCATTATCATCCACCCCTGATCTCCATACTTTGCTGTGAAGTAGAATACAGGAACAAAAAAGAAGTGGGCAAGAGTCTCTAACATGAGACCCTTTTGGGACTCTAACTTGAGCCAATTGATAAGGGGAATGTACTGAGAAATGAAATCCCATAATAGCAATCAGAATTAACGGATACCTGAAACAGAAGCGATGAAGTAGGATCATAGCAAGTACACAAACCTTTTGCAGTGGGCGACATTCAGTCTGATATGTATACAATCAGCAAATATATGAAATTATCTAACAACTACCAAAAATCTTAACAATATAGGATTAAAATTGAGAAGTGTCACATTTACTTGAAGTAGAGAAATCTGCTCCTATTATTAGTACTCACCAGGATCCCAATTGGTGTGTTCCGGTGTTCTCATAGAGAGAGCCTGGGAAGATTGTCAATGTCAAAACATGTGTAAGATATAGACCGTTGGCATAATCTATGATCTGGAACAACAATTGTTTATTGCTCAATCGATCATTGGAGTCTTCATCCTGCCAAAATTTCCAAATTTTCAAGGTTTAAGATACATTAAAAGGAACACAAATGTTACAACTACAAGGAACACAAAAATTTTCAAGGTTTTACTGCCATGGTGCAACTGTCTTTGAATTCCAGCGGCAGCCAGATCAGCCGAGACACTTTTACACCCTTCCAATGCCGCCTTGGAGCGGCAGAACTTCACAACTGGTATCTTAACGAACAAAGTAGCATACAGAATGATACAGATAAACTCAAAGAACGTGGAGATTGCCAGAAACAACACTGAAAAACAAATTAAAGATTGATGAGAAGAGATCTGTATATTGCTTTCACTTGACAAAGCTGATTATTACACTCCTAATTTCCTCTGTGTATAGTGAAGGCGCAACTCAGGAAGGTGGGTTTTACCCACTTACTGATAATACCTTAAAAAATGAGATGAGACCGTGGTGTGACTATAACCTGAGTCCTTAAAGGACTGCATACTATCAGCACATGATCGCAAATACTACCAGGTCAAACTAGACTTGCCCGAGTGTTAAAATTCCACAAACAACAAGACCCCTACATGACAGGATGAATTTAGCAATTGATAAAGATTTTCTGATGACTAACAAAGAATTACGTACTAGCTCCCTTGCGAAGACCGTCATGAGTCTTGTCAAAGGCTGCTTTTGTGATCAGCCTCAAAGCAGATGTTAGAGCTCCTGATGCAGCTGAACCAGCGAAATACGACTACATAAATGAAAATCCTCCTGTAATTGAGGTAGAAAGGCCAAGATCCGACTCAAAAGATGTATCATCGAAAGAATAATTTGCAGAAAGAGTGCAATGAAAACGGTAGGAGACTGCCCACCTGCATGAATTCAGGACACATGAAAGACAGATCGCCGGCCATACCGCCCTGACACATTCCTTTTTTCCCAATTAACTCAACAGTACACATTCCTTTTTTCCCAATTAACACCCGTTGCAAATTTCGTATCAGAACAAAGCCCGCCCATCTCACCAGAAACAGCCTAAAATAAAGAAATTAGTTCAGAAGTAATCAAAGTTGGGTTTTGTCCGGGGAAATATTTGACTATTAGGGAAAATGGTCGCGTCCTTACCATCTAATTAAGGTATGTCACGTGCATAAAGACTTTGTTAGGGTGAATTAATTGCTTGCATGGTAAGCTTTTGGAACTTCCCTCGAGACGATCATTCTCTTTGTTTAACTAGTAAACAGAAGATATGGTTTCTATATATATAATTCTGTACATAATGGACTCCAATCTCCTAGCGAGGGCATCTTGTTCTAGCCGAGATTTGCGGGAAAAAAAAATAGAAAAGAAAAGAAAAAGAAGAAAATGAATTAGAAATAGATTGGTAAACTCTTCTACGGTCGGATCGACCATAGGAACGTCTCCTGAAACATTCTGGACATTGAAGGGCACTTGATTGTTTTCAGCCATCTCAATAATCTGACCAGAACAACAAACGGTAAGTGAGATAATCGCCTTAAGATTGTTGGAATATAATCCAGAGAAAGCAAACTCTTTGTTGCAATCAGAAAATCAATGTAAAGAGGACGATGACAACTTTATAATATCCTTATTTTTGTGTAAATTTACAAATCTTGGAGAAGATGAAAATAAAATATCACTGAAAAAATCACATAAAATTGGAGATGAGGTACGAATATCCGAATCTCCTTAAGACGATTAATTCCTGCCAAAGGTGCTCCGCAGATTCACGAACTATACCTCCTAAGATACAACACCTCGAACCTGTTTAGCTTAGCACTATGCAAACAGGACTCTGTTGAACCATTCAATTGAACCAGCACATTCAGAAAAATCATAATAGTAGAGAGGTATTTCAAATCTCTTTTGGAATTGTTTTCTCGAATTTTTCTTTCTGATGAAGCTCTATACTCTTATCTATTTATAGAGCTTTCAAGTTCATGTACAGAAGAGATACATGAATTAAATAAACGCATGTATCCAATAAATTCATAAATCAAGAGATACGTGAATCAAGAGATTCATGAATTCAATATGTATTCAAGAAAATTCATGAATCAAGATACATGAATCCAAGAGATTCATGAATTCAATATGTATCCAATAAATTCATGAATCAAGATATACGTGAATGCAAAATATTCATGAGTTCAATAAATATATGAATAGATATGTGAACAAAAAAACGTATCTTAATTTGTTGGCTTTCGTTGATCCATTAACTATATTTATAACATCATCCACCAAAACCAGAATGAACGGAGACAGCAACCACTGCGCAATCACAATGGCCGCGGAGGGTCAGCGCGACTGGCCTTCTCGCATTGAGGGCCGATTTGGCCAGATGCCTGCTCTTCTGAAGCCCTCAGCTGGCAAGTTCTCTTGCTACATCTTCAAAGTACACAAGAGCCATATGGAGAGCAAGGACAACCCTTACAAGCCCCGGATTGTGTCCATCGGCCCGTACCACCATGGGCAAGAGCAGTTGAAGCTGATCGAGGAGCACAAACCTCGAGTGTTCTCCACGCTGCTCAATCGGACCAGAGGCGGTGCCGGCCCAAAGGATTACTTCGAGGCTGTCACCTCGCTGGAGACCAAGATACGAGATAGCTACTCAGAGGCCCTCAATCGGGAAACCTCAGATTTGATCGAGATGATGATTCTCGATGGTTGTTTCATCGTCGAGTTATTCCGTGCCAGCACCGGCGTGATTGCATTGGAAGATGACCCCTTGTTCTCCACGCCATGGATTTTATCGTCCCTCATGCTTGACATCGTCATGATTGAAAACCAGATCCCACTCTTCGTTCTTCAGAAGATCTACGCATTATCCAAGTCTCGTTCTGATGCTGACCGCTCCCTCATTGACATAGCCTTAGGGTTCTTCAACCTCGCGCTCCAATGGGAGGAGGAAGATCTCCAGAGACACTACGGAGTACCCAATATCACACACTTGCTCGATTTGTTCCGACTGTGCTTTGTCGGCCATTTAAAGCGTGAGAGTCCCCCACCATTCAATAAAAAGTTGCTAAAACTGATGCCTTCCACAAATCAGCTTCTTCTCGCAGGAATAAAGTTTAAACAGAGCAAGAGCAAGAGCAAGAACCTAATAGAGGTCGAGTTCGATCACGGAGTGCTCTGGATCCCTCCTTTGACTATCGACGATTTCACTTGCTCCTTCTTCCTCAACTGCGTAGCTTATGAGCAGTACTACCATTACTGCTCCAAGCACATCTCCAGTTACGTGGTCCTCATGAGATGTCTCATGAGCACGGCAGAGGATGCAGCGGTCCTGTCTCAGCATGGCATAATCACGAATTTTCTAGGGACCGACAAGGAGGTTGTGAGGTTCTTCCGTGATCTTGCCAAGGATGTCCTGTTCGATATCAAGTCGAGCTACTTGGCCGAGATATTTGGGCAAGTCACCCAGTATCGTCAGAACAAGTGGCGGTTGCGATGGGCGGGAATCAAGCGTGAGTACTTCGGCAGCCCCTGGTCCTTCATTTCGGCGGCCGCTGCTTTCACTCTCTTAGGTCTTACTATTATCCAGGCCTTCTTCACCGCTTACCCTTATTATCATCCCAAGAAGTGACCAAAGCTCTGCGACACAGTTTCAGAGAGACATATGATGTTTATGTACCATCCATTTAGTATGGAGAAATCAGACCTGTAGAATTTGTGCTTCATTTCTGGGTTTTGCTTTGGCTACTGTACTCCAAATTCGTTTTAGATTGTTTAAACTTAATTACATCTTCATCACTGCAATTAGATTAGAAAATTTGACGAAGAGCGCTGTACTAACTAGAGAATTTAATGTTAGTGCAACTGATCGAAGTTGACAGACGGAGATTTCTTAAACGCAGGATCATCGTTGTCTCAAAAGCAGAAATAATCGCTAATGGACCATTGAAACAGCGGTATTAGGGATTGAATTGGGAAAATGGACTCAAACCAGCCGAAAGGTGGATTTTTTTTTTTCAACGATCTTCAAATGAGCTTTGAATGAATTTCCTTAATTATGTTTACCGTTACGGAATTTCATCTGAATAAAAAAGTTATTCCTGATCCATGTGGATCTCTAAGTTCATGATATAATTCGTACATTTTTTTTATAAAACTAATTGATTTTACCCATTCAGTAATTCACGTCCCTGCACGGACGAGCCATTCAGTTCGGTTGGGGCTGCACTTTTTGTTAGGGTGGAGGGTACCACCTAGACCTCGAAAGGTGAGGATCGACCCGTTCGACAGGGGTATCAAATAAAGAACCCTTGATTTTGTTTGTTCTTTCATGTCATTGGTTTTATTTATTTATTTATTGAAACTTTTTACTAGTTTAGGGTCTCCTGCATATAGATATATGCCATTAGTTTTCCTCTCAGATAAATAAAATGAATTGAGAGAATTTTTTTCCGTATTTTATAATTGTTGGGCGTGCGAATTTAGTGCTATCAAATTTCGCGTAACCCAATTTCCATCGCATCCCATCGCTCCCGTCAACTTGACCTACTTTGCTTTTGTCGACATATTCTCATAAAAACATAAGCAAACTGTCACATATTCAGGTTTTTGTTCCACAGAACGGCCATTTCCATTACATAAGGTTGAATTCGCCTCTGGTAGGGCACATGCATCCAACCAGTTCACAAATATTATCTCTTTAGATCGATTAGAGAAATTTGAGGTTTAAAAACGGATTTACGGAATTGATCCGGAGAGAGACAAAAAGTTTTAATTGGATATTCGGGACACGAAATCTCTAGTCAGTGGTACCCTTTTATTCTGTGGAGGAGAGGACTAGAAGACTAGGAATAGACGTTGAAGGGAGTGAGATGGAATACAAAATAAATTAAAAAACACACCCTTAATTCTTAGCCTTAGAAAAACACAGACGAACAAGATAAATATTGTAAGAAACCCACTCATCTGATCAAATCCGGCGAGGATCCTTCTGTGAACCAGCTGGTTGTTGACTATGAGTCAACGAGGAAGGTGCCCCATGCATTGACTTTAATTGATTTGCGGTCTATGGGGCAGTTGCTACCCGCGAAAAAGAAAGGACTATTTTATTTGCTCTTTCTCACTTGCCTTTTTGTCTTTCCCTAATTTTTTCTAAGGTAGGTATTATTTTCCAAAGAGCTTTCTAGACGCGGGCCACTAGCCAGCCTAAAGATAACCCTATATGATGTAGTTTTCTCATTACCAAATGCCCCCGTCTTTATCGATAGGAAGATTTTGAGAGCCAGTGGGGCCCCTACGAGTTATAGTAGTATGGTTCCAATGAAATTAGTTTGTAATTAGAGTACTCACACTTGTGATAACCCCTTAAGTTAGCTGGTTTTTGTAATGGAGTTTTGAAAATTTGACTAAGAAAGGTTGGACACTTGATCACCTAAGGCTAAATCTACCTTTGATAGGGCGCATGCAATCACATATTCTCTCGAAAGATTGATTAGAGAAATTTCAGATGCAAAAACAGATTTAGCAAATTGATCTATAAAGTGAGACAACAAATTATACATGGATATTTGGGACGACAAATCTTGGCTGGATGGTACCTTTTTTTATCATGTGGAGGAGACGAACATAGGACTAAGAATAAAAGGTGAAGGGAAACTTGGAATAAGTCAAAACATCCCTATCAATCCTTAGCTTTAAATACAAAAAGAGAAAAGGGAATACATAATGAATTTGATCAAATCTGGTAAGGATCCTTCTGCGAACCACCTTAGTCGTTTACTATGATCGTTTTGAGTCAACATGACAAGTTTTCTAGGGTAGGGCGTTATTTTCCAAAGTGCTTTCTAGTCGCGGGCCCTGGCTGTGCTAAGATTCCATTATATGATGAGTTTTCTCATTTTAGAAGGCCCTCATCGTTTTAAGTCAGCATGACAAGTTTTCTAGGGTACAGAGTTATTTTCCAAAGTACTTTCTAGTCGCCGGGCCCTAGTCATGCTAAGATTCCATTATACAATGAGTTTTCTCATTTTAAAAGTTTTTCTTATTCTTTTGGCTGATCCAGCATGGTACCCACCATTCGCAATGGAAAAAGTATACCAGTTCTATAAAAAGTGTGCTGGCTCTCTTTTGTTCGCTGCGCACGATGAAAGACTTTGGTTTTATCTTTTGGGAGCGTATGCCGTTGGAAGATAAGCTTGCGATATTCAAGATTGAGATTGATACACTAAATCAATCAAAGATCAATTTTATATTAGATACAATATTGCAAGAGATATTATTTCCATTTATTGAACACATTTTGTACTATAATTACAAGTCCTTTGTACAATGAATGCATACATAGAAAATACAAAAGTTTCATTTTCTCCCATTCCTATTCAGTCTTGGCTTGTATTGCTTGTTTTCTTTCATGTGCTGATTGTAAGTCGATTCATTCGCAAGAAAGCCGAGAGCATTCTTCGATCCCGACTGGATCACCATACAAGAGGAAAGTAGGCATGTCAAACCACCGCAGTACCAAAGCGTAAAAATCCACTCTCAGATCATGAATGACTTAGCCAAGAAGTGTTCAGGAAAAGATTCGATCAGATTCATGAAAATGCTTAGGTTGTGCTGATTAGTATATATAAAAATGTGTGTTTAGCAATGTGTCTTCATCTAATCCACTATATCTAGCGCAGTTTCACACAATGGAATGCTCTTAGCAGTCATTTAAAATCAGAATGTTTCAACAAAAAAAAAAAATCAGAATGTAAATTGAGATCATTTTTGAAAGAGAAACCCTAAATAACTTGATGATATCATTTCATATTGAGCGAATCAGAGAAGAAAATCTGGCATCCAAAACTAAACTTGGAAGGCAGTTGTAGTTGCTTTGATCAACGTTGTGGCTGGAGGAGGGTGCTTGCTATCGAGGCATCATCAGAGTCATAGAGGATGAGGAGATTGGAGAGTAGGAGAGCGACGATCGTGAACGTAGAAAATTCAACGAGAGCTCTTCTCTTTGTGATTGAGGCGACATAGCTTGTCAATAAAGTTAATATTATCTCTAAGAATATTAATTAGGCATCTTTTACTCTTACCAGTGAATGGAAAAATCGTATGATACCGTTGACCATATGGATATCCCGTCATTTTTCCTTGATGAGACGTGAATCGAAAAAGCGTGCAAAATTGTATTTATTGAATTGATCCATGAAGAGCGAGACAACAAGTTGTAAGTAGATATTTGGGACAACAAAACTCTAATCAGTGTTACCCTTTTATTCTGGGGAGGAGAAGACCAGACGACGAGGAATAAAAGGTAGAGAGACATAGAGAGAGAGAGAGAGAACCACACTTAATCCTTACCCTAAAACACAAAAAGAGAGAGACAAAAAAAAAAATGAATGTTGTAAAAAGCCCAATACAGTCTGATCAAATCCGGCAAGGATCCTTCTGCGAACGACCTGATTGTTGACGATGAGTCGCCATTATAGATCAAGCGAAGCGCGGCTAGAGGCAGAAGCAGCAGGAGGATTGGGGCGGGTGGCGGTTTGACCCAGGGCCGTTTGCGGAGCTGGTGGGCTGGGCGGAGTTTGGGGGGCAAGGGAGCCGTGTAGTTCGCTGGGCCGCTCTATGTCCCTGACGCTGGTTGCGTCTATCAAAATTTCAATTTTGGGATGGCGGGGAGGGGGACGGGGCTGGAGGGGCGGGTATTCGAGCGGTGTTCTTGAATCGGAAGACATTTGGGATGACGGGATGGGCAACGAAGCAAACGGTGGCTGACGTACAATTCTTTCCTATTGTAAGAGCAAGAGCGACTAATAATGTCGTACGTATGGACCTGCAAGCGCGCTCCGAGTTCCAGCATTTATATGAGTGAAAATCTCACTCCATTCACCTGTGGCACACGTCGCACGGGGCCCACCTTCCCTCATCTCACGACATCCTCTCTCTTCTCTCTTCTCTCTCTTCTTTTATCCTCTGTTTTTTCTTGTTCTCCCTCGCCTCACCTCACGTCACCTCTGGAGGGAAAGGAAGAAGAAGAAAATCTCTCCTCACGTCTTGAGGAAGAAGAAGAAATCGGATTTTTTTTTTCTACCTTTGGAATGGCGCACGTAATCAACTAGTTGAGAAATATTCTCTTGAATGATTTGATCAGAGAAATTTGAGATACAAAAACAGATTTACCAAAGTGAGACAACATATATAAAATGGATATTTGAAACAACAAATCTCTAACAGATGCCACCCACATCTATCCCGTGGAGGAGAAGACCAAATGACTAGGAAAAAAAGGTAGAGAGAGACTTGGAATACAAAAAATCCTCACGGTTTACTCTTAGCCAAAAATTCAAAAAAAAGAGAAATAAATATTGGGAAAAGAAAAACCACACTTTTCATCAAATCTGACAAGGAACCCTCTGCGAACTAGCTGGTGGTTGAATATGAGTCAATATGATCGTTATTGACTTTAATTTACCCACGGTCAACCTGGATGTTACCAACACGCGTGCTCTTTCCCTGAGGTAGGGTGTCTTTTTTCCAAAAGCGCCTTCTAGCTATCGGGCACTAGCCACCCTAAAGACATCACTATATAATGAAGTTAATATAATGAAAAATTTAATAAATTTGTAACAAATTTATCTTAAATTAATTTTTGAATTATTAAAAATCTCAAATTGATATATATGATAGATTTATTCCAAATTAATTTTTAGATCACCAAAAATATCAAATAGTATACCTGTGCTATATTTACCCAAAACTAATTTTTGCATTTTTGTTAGCCTCTGTTAAATCTTATCATGAAATTGCTGAATTGGATGACACACAGTAATAACTTAGTTGATGCAATAAATCCATGTGGAATTCATAACTCTTTTTTTGTTTCTTTAATTAGCCCTAATTTGAAAACATTTAGGAGAATTGTTCTCGAGCAAGTTTCAAGACCTAATCATGAAGACAGAGATGACTAGAAGGAAAGACGAAGAAGAATTGGAGTGCTATACATAAGGGAGGGAGGGAGAGAGAGCCTAAATTGTTTTTAAATGATGGCTAATGAGAGAGAGAGAGAGTACCCACATTTATCCCACGGAGGAGAAGACCAAATGACTAGGAGTCAAAGGTAGAGAGAGACTTGGAATACAAAAATCCTCATGATTTACTCTTAGCCAAAGATTCAAAAAAAGGAGAAATAAATATTGGGAAAAGAAAAACCGACTTTTGATCAAATTCGACAAGGAGCCCTTTGCGAATCAACTGGTCGTTGACTATAAGTCAATATGACCATTATTGACTCTAATTTACCCGCGGTCAACGTGGAAGTTGCTAACACACACACTCTTTCCCTAAGGTACGGTGCCCTTTTTCCAAAGTGCTTTCTAGCCGCTAGGCACAAGCAAACCTAAACACATCACTATCTAATGAAGTTAATATCACAAAAAATTTAATAAATTCGTAAGAAATTTATTTTAAATTAATTTTTGGATTATAAAAAATCTCAAATTGATTATTTATGATAGATTTATCTCAAATTAAATTTTAGATAGCCAAAAATCTCAAATTGTACACCTGTGACAAATTTATCTGAAACTAATTTATGGATCTCTATTAGCTTCTGTCAAATCTTACCCGTGAAATTGTCGAGTGGATGGCATATAGCAATAACTCAGTTGATGCAACAAATCCACTTGGAATTCAAACTCTTCTTTGGTTTCTTCAATTAGCCCTAATTTGAAAACATTGAGGAAAAGTGTGCTCAAACAAGTTCCGAGACCTTATCATGAAGATGAAGATGACTAGAAGGAAAGCCCTCGATGAAGAAGAAGACAAAGAAGAATTCGAGTGTTGTAAGGGAGAGAGGGAGGGAGGGAGGGAGAGCCCAAATTGCCTTTAAAAGATACCTAATATGAGAGAGAGAGATATGCCACATTTATCCTGTAGAGGAGAAGACCAAATCACTAGAAATAAAAGGTAGAGAGAGAGACTTGGAATACAAAAAACTCCTCAAGATTTACTCTTAGCCAAAAATTCAAAAAAAGGAGAAATAAATATTGGGAAAAGAAAAACCACACTTTTGATCAAATCCGACAACGAACCCTTTGCGAGCTAGATGGTGGTTTGACTATGAGTCAATATGATCATTATTGACTTTAATTTACCCGCAGTCAACCTGGAAGTTGCCAACACATGTGCTCTTTCCCCGAGGTAGGGTGTCCATTTTCCAAAGCGCCTCTAGCTGCCGGGCACTAGCCACCCTAAAGGAATCCCTGTCTAATGAAGTTAATATAACAAAAAAGTCAATAAATTCGGAACAAATTTATTTTAAATTAAAATTTGAATTATCAAAAATCTCAAATTGATATATATGATAGATTTTTCTCAAATTAATTTTTAGATCACCAAAAATATCAAATAGAACATCTGTGACATATTTACCCGAAACTAATTTTCACATCTTTATTAATTTCTATCAAATCTTATCATGAAATTGTTGAATTGGATGTCACATAACAATAACTTAGTTGATGCAACCAATCCACGTGGAATTCATAACTCTTTTTTTGTTTCTTCAATTAGCCATAATTTGAAAACATTTAGGAGAAGTGTTCTCGAACAAGTTCCGAGACCTAATCATGAAGACGGAGATGACTAGAAGGAAAGTCCTCGATGAAAAAGAAGATGAAGAAGAAGACGAAGAAGAATTGGAGTGCTATAAATAAGGGCGGGAGGGAGAGAGAGCCTAAATTGTTGTTAAATGATGGCGAGAGAGAGAGAGATGGTACCCACATTTATCCCATGGAGGAGAAGACCAAATGACTAGGAGTAAAAGCTAGAGAGAGACTCGGAATACAAAAAATCCTCACGATTTACTCTTAGCCAAAAATTCAAAAAAAGGAGAAATAAATATTGTGAAAAGAAAAACCCACTTTTGATCAAATTCGACAAGGAGCCCTTTGCAAATTAGCTGGTCGTTGACTGTAAGTCAATATGACCATTATTGACTTTAATTTACCCTCGGTCGACGTGGAAGTTGCCAACACGCATGCTCTTTCCCTGAGGTATGGTGTCCTTTTTCCGAAGTGCCTTCTAGCCGCAGGGCACAAGCCGACCTAATGATGTCACTATTTAATGAAGTTAATATTACGAAAAAGTTAATAAATTCATAATAAATTTATTTTAAATTAATTTTGGGATTGTTAAAAATCTCAAATTGATATATTTATGATAGATTTATCTCAAATTAATTTTTGAGTTGCCAAAAATCTCAAATAATACACTTACGGCAAATTTACCCGAAACTAATTTTTGGATCTCTATTAGCTTCTGTCAAATCTTATCGTGAAATTGTCAAGTGGATGTCACATAGCAATAATTTAGTTGACGCAACAAGTCCAAGTGGAATGCAAAACTCTTTTTCGGTTTCTTCAATTAGCCCTAATTTGAAAACATTTAGGAAAAGTGTGCTCAAACAAGTTCCGAGACCTAATCATGAAGACGAAGATGACTAGAAGGAAAGTCCTCAATGAAGAGGAAGACAAAGAAGAATTTGGAGTGCTATAAGGGAGAGAGGGAGGGAGAGCCTAAATTGCCTTTAAATTATGGCTAATTAGAGAGAGAGACAGAGACAGAGATGGTACCCACATGTATCCTGCGGAGGTGAAGACCAAACGACTAGGAATAAAAGGTAGAGAGAGAGACTTGGAATACAAAAAACTCCTCAAGATTTACTCTTAGCCAAAAATTCAAAAAAAGGAGAAATAAATATTGTGAAAAGAAAAACCACACTTTTGATCAAATCCGACAAGGAACCCTCTGCGAACTAGCTGGCGGTTGACTATGAGTCAATACGATCATTATTGACTTTAATTTACCTGCGGTCAACTTGGAAGTTGCCAACTCACGTGTTCTTTCCCTGAGATAGGGTGTCCTTTTTCCAAAAAACCTTCTAGTTGCCGGGCACTAGCCACCCTAAAGACATCCCTATCTAATGAAGTTAATATAATGAAAAAGTTAATAAATTCATAACAAATTTATCTTAAATTAATTTTTAAATTATCAAAAATCTCAAATTAATATATATGATAGATTTATCCCAAATTAATTTTTAGATAACCAAAAATATCAAATAGTACACTTGTAACATATTTATCCGAAACTAATTTTTGTATCTTTGTTAGCTTCTATCAAATCTTATCGTGAAATTGCTGAGTTGGATGACATACAGCAATAACTCAGTTGATGCAACAAATCCACATGGAATCATAACTCCTTTTTTGTTTCTTCAATTAGCTGTACTTTGAAAACATTTAGGAGAAGTGTTCTCGAACGAGTTTCAAGAGCTAATCATGAAGACGGAGATGACTAGAAGGAAAGTCCTTGATGAAGAAGAAGATGAAGAAGAATTGGAGTGCTATAAATAAGGGAGGGAGGGAGAGAGAGCCTAAATTGTTTTTAAATGATAGCTAGTGGGAGTGTGCACGTGCGCGCGCGTGTGTGAGAGGGAGAGAAATGGTACCCACATTTATCCCATGGAGGAGAAGACCAAATGACTCGGAGTAAAAGGTAGAGAGAGAGACTTGGAATACAAAAAATCCTCACAATTTGCTCTTAGCCAAAAATTCAGAAAAAGAAGAAATAAATATTGGGAAAAGAAAAAGTCACTTTTGATCAAATTCGACAAGGAGCCCTTTGCAAATCAACTGGTCGTTGACTATAAGTCAATATGACCATTATTGACTTTAATTTACCCGTGGTCGACGTGGAAGTTGCCAACATGCATGCTCTTTCCCTGAGGTACAGTGTCCTTTTTCCAAAGTGTCTTCTAGCCGTCGGGCACAAGCCGACCTAAACACATCACTATCTAATGAAGTTAATATAAATTCACAATAAATTAATTTTAAATTAATTTTTGGATTATCAGAAATCTCAAATTGATATATTTATGATAGATTGATCTCAAATTAATTTTTGAATTGCCAAAAATCTCAAATAGTACAGATGTGACAAATTTACCCGAAACTAGTTTGTGGATCTCTATTAGCTTATATCAAATCTCACTGTGAAATTGCCAAGTTGGATGGCACAAAGCAATAACTCAGTTGACGCAACAAATCCACATGGAATTCAAAACTCTTTTTTGGTTTCTTCAGTTAGTCCTAATTTGAAAACATTGAAGAGAAGTGTGTTCGAACAAGTTCCGTGACCTAATCATGAAGACGAAGATGACTAGAAGGAAAGTCCTCAATGAAGAAGAAGACAAAGAAGAATTGGAGTGCTGTAAGGGAGGGAGGGAGGGAAAGCCCAAATTGAACTTTAAATGATGGCTAATGAGAGAGAGAGATCTAATCATGAAGACGAAGATGACTAGAAGGAAAGTCCTCAATGAAGAAGAAGACAAAGAAGAATTGGAGTGCTGTAAGGGAGGGAGGGAGGGAAAGCCCAAATTGAACTTTAAATGATGGCTAATGAGAGAGAGAGACCTAATCATGAAGACGAAGATGACTAGAAGGAAAGTCCTCAATGAAGAAGAAGACAAAGAAGAATTGGAGTGCTGTAAGGGAGGGAGGGAGGGAGGGAGGGAAAGCCCAAATTGAACTTTAAATGATGGCTAATGAGAGAGAGAGAGAGAGGAGATGGTACCCACATTTATCCTGTGGAGGAGAAGACCAAACAACTAGGAATAAAAGGTAGAGAGAGACTTGGAATACAAAAAATCCTCACGATTTACTCTTAGCCAAAAATTCAAAAAAAGGAGAAATAAATATTGGGAAAAGAAAAACCACACTTTTAATCAAATTCGACAAGGATCCCTCTACGAACCAGCTGGTTGTTGACTATGAGTCAATATGACCATTATTGACGTTAAATAGAGACAATTACCTGTGTGAGTAAGCTTATCTCTTACCTATCTAACATACTTTATATATAAAATGCACTAAGCATTAAGATGCATAAATATCAAATAAACTCATAGGCATTACTATTAATAGAAAACTTCATTAATAGTAAATACTTAGGAAAATAACAATATTCAGTATATTGGGTTCTACGCAGTCCTAGAGATTTTACATGACCATTAAAAACATCTCTAGGGATTGATTTCTTCATATGATATGCTATCATTCTATTTGTAGATATATATTGTAAGTTCACATCCCTTCATGCAACAATATCTTTGACAAAGTTATACTTGGTATCTATATATTTAGTCTTACAATGAAATTTCGGATCCTTGACATAAGCTATTGATGCTTGATTATCACAATTAACCAACAATGAGTTTGCAGCATTCTTAGTAACACCTAAGTGATCCAAAAATCTCTTGAGCTAAACACTTTCTTGTACAATCTGTTGACAATGCCACGAATTTGATTTCCATCGTGGATAAAGCTTACATGTTTGTTTGTTACTGCTCCAAAATATGATGCCATTATTCAGTAAGAACACAAATCCAGAAGTAGATTTCCTTTCATCTAAATCTCCTCCCTATTCAGCATCCGAATAGCTTTCAAGCCGCAGATTCTTTCCTTGATAACTTAGTAAATAACCAATAGTACCATTCAAATACCTTAAGATTCTTTTGATGGCTGTCCAATGTGCTAAACTTGGATTGAATTGGTATCTAGTTACCATTTCAACTGCAAAACATATGTCAAGTTTTGTACACATCCTAGCATATATTAAGTTTTCAACATCAGTAGCATTAGGAACATGCTTCATTTGTTCCGATTCTTGTGGAGCCTTAGCACACATTCTATGGCTCAACCATTCACCTTTTGCAATTATACATTATGAAAATGTATATACAAAATGATCATTGATCATTGTAAAATAATACATCATTAAGGCATTATGAAAATGTATATACCATTGTCTTAAAGATTGCTTAAGGCTATATCAATCTTAGAAGTCGACATACCTTTTGTTCTTGGCCTTTCATAATGAAGCCAATGGGTTGTTCCATATAAATTTCTTCTTCTATCTCTCTATTTAGAAAAGTGGTCCTTACATTTATTTGATGTAGTTCAATATCCATACCTACCACTATTGCTAGAATAAGGAAAATTGAGGTAAATCTTACTACAGAAGAAAAAGTTTTTTCATAATCAATTCCTTCCTATTGATTATACTCTTTCCCCATAAAACGAGCATTATATCTTTCTATTAAACCATCAGTTTTATGGTTTATTTTGAGAACCCATCTGTTCCCAATGGTTTTGCATCCTCTAGGATGATCAACAAATTCCCAAACTTGGTTGGATTTCATTGACTCCATTTCTTATTCCATTGCATGCATCCACTTTTCCTTATTAGGGTGACTTAGAGCTTCATTTGCATTCCTTGGCTCGTCTTCATCTTGTGGAGTGACCATGAAAGATTCCCCTTGAATGTCAAAACGTCAATGGGGAATGCTTTTGTGACTTGTTCGCCGTATGTGAGATAGTACATTTGTTACATCATTATGCTCTTTTATGCTCTGATCAGATTAGATAATGATGGTATCGTCTCATCAAGCAGTTGCAATTGAGATTGGTTCGTATTTATTTCCTCATTTCTCACATTGCTCCCACTTGAATGAGGTGATGGTATATTTGCCATAATTTCATTATCACAATCCAAGGTTTTAAATAGGGAATGATCTTCACCTATTTCGCCCTTTTTAGGAAGATCATTCTCTAAAAATGTGATATCTCGTTATTTAAATTCAATTATATTTCTACTTTCTTGCTCACCTATGAACACATACATTTTTGAGTATTTTGAATATCTTATAAAAATATTTTTTTTTGCCTCTTGGCCCCAATTTTTCATACTTGTGAGAGGGCTCATGAATATAGGCAGCACATAGTCAAGGTTTAAGAAAACTTAAATTAGGTTTTCTACATGTCCATAACTTATGGAGTAGAGGTAACTAATTTAAAAGACACACGGTTAAGTATATAAGCAACAGTTAATAAAGCATCACCCAAAAAAGTAATAGATAAGTTAGCTTAGGCCATCATAAACCTGACTATTTCTAATAGGGTTTCATTTCTCCTCTCTACAACACCATTTTGTTGAGGAGTATATAGAATATACAACTATCTTTCTATTCCTTTTTCATCACATAAATTTCTAAACTCATCAGATAAATATTTTTAACCTCGATCATATCTTAATGTTTTTATTTTCTTATCTATTTGATTTTCTATCAAACTCATAAATTTCTAAAGCAACTTAATGCCTCAGATTTATGAGAAATCAAAAAGATGTGTCCGAATCAAGGATCTATAAATGTGATGAAATATACAACCCCATGCCTTACTCTCACATTATTGGACTATAGATGTCAAAATAGATTAATTACAAAGCAAACTCATCTCTTGTTCCTTTTCCAAATGGTTTTCTTGTTGTTTTTTCTGCTATGTAATGTTCGCAAACAAGCAAATCAACTTTTTCAATATTGCCCAATAAGTCTTCTTTGGCCAATCTATTCATTCACCATTGGCCAATATGACCATGTCTAGCATGACATATACTCATATCATTATCATAGGAGTTAAAAGATGTAAATGGGGAATAACAAACATTTACATTACCATGGTCAACATCGAGTGCAATGAAGCCATCTAAAAGTGTCCACAACAATAATAACTTGTACCTAGATAGAAGTCAACATCACTTTATGAAAGTTGAAACTAAAACCAAGTTTAACCAATACTACCACAGACACTGAATTCCGACGAATTTCTAGAGCATATAAAACATCATGTAAGAACAAAGTGCATCCATTAATCAATTGACAAGTGCCAATCCCTTTTACTTTGGCTCTAGAATTGTTTCCTACATAAATCCATTTTGTTCCTTATGGAACTCATTTGAACTCCACAAAGGCATATCTGTCCTTCGCCACATGGTCTGTGGCTCCTAAATAAATGATTAGATTCAATTAGAAATACAGAACTTGATACATAAGTAAAGTTCTCAAGAATACTAGTGAGTTTACCTTCTTTGACTCACCATAGAGTGACATTTATTGCCACAGTTGTAACACTTTACCCTGGACATCTTCTTCATGAAAGGACGCTTTCCTTTCTCATGTTGGTTGAATTTCGGTTTCTTACTTAAAGAACTCACTCCTTTGCCTTTCCACTACTTGAATCTATCAAGATGCTTGCACATCAAGCTCGAAGTTCCATGTGAGCTAGGACTAGCAAAGTAAATGTCTGTTTTTGGTTTAACCGCCAAGAGGCGGTCCTTTTCCAACTCAAGATGGCACATGGCATTTTCAAAGGTCTTTGTGCTTTCATTGTGGGTCAATTGCACCTTGATGTGCTCCCAACTTTGAGATATGAACGAATCATTGTTTGCACTCGCTCCTCATTAGTCAGAATGTGGCTAGCATCCTTCAGCTTATTGATTATGTTCAACATCTGTCTCAAGTATTATTTCATGGTATGTCCATGGGGATTTTTTTTTTTATGAGTCAAATCTTATTGTGAATTATCTTAGTTTAGTCACGGATGTTTGACCAAACCTAGCTGCTAATGCTACCCACATATCTTTGACATTCTCAAAATGTCTAAACTCTCACATGATGTCATTCTCCATGCTACTCAATAATATAATGCGAGTAATAGAATTCTTTTTCTTCCAAGTAGTAAATGCATCCATATCCCTCTTATATTGTGCAGTGTTTCCATCTTCAAGCTCTTCCATAACTTAGTTAAGAGGTTCAAGTGGCTCTTACTCTTACAGCACGTATTGGATTTTCATGTTCCATATCTCATAATTCTCACCATTCAACTTCTCTCCTTTGTTCAATTCAGCCACTATATTCTTAGATAATGAAGCCATTGTATCTGATCATTTCAGACATAGATGCATGAATTATTAATGCTTACATTTAGGCATCTATTTTGCATAAACTAATCGTATCAATGAATAATTTCAAATAAGGTTTTACTGTCGAAAGGTCACTTTGTTTCCAATCATCAGCCAAAATCCTAATTTAAAATTGTCATTAATATAAGTATTTATGCAAAATTAATATCTTCAAAGTTACTAAAAATTTCTTGAATTTCCCACAAGAAATGCAAATAGAATGATAATAATAGCAACATATATCATTAAACATTCATTAACTAAACTTCCCATTTACATAAAGTAACAATCCAGCAGAAAAAACATAACAGTAACGTAGAAATAAATATCTACATTAAAAGAAATATCCACTTAAGATATCTAAAACCATCCTACAAAAAACAATAAATAAATTCAACGATACTCAACTATTTCATAAATAGGGAAAGACTTATGAAATTCCTTAGAAAACTTAATTTGTCTCTTAGGCAACCAAGAGAAGACTGTCGGGAATCCCTTAGGGTTTTTCCCTAGCCCATTCATTCTACGATAGGTTGCATTCATCCCTAAGGTTGAAGTTTTCGTTGCCTCAATCCTATAGTATTCCCTCAAAAACTCCACTATAAGTTTTTTATAAGCCGGGACCACGTTAACCTCCCATAGGTGATTCAACACTCCTTTCCATTTAGATGGAAGAATGTTAATTAGGCCACATCTTCTCAAAATCTAGCATTGGATAACCATTTCAGATAATATCTTGTATCGTCCTATTGACCCTCACCACATGCTCCATTATGTCATCACTATCCCTTCAATAAGTAGCTAACTTAGCTCTCATCCTTGCAAGTCTCACCTTTTGTTCTTCCCACCTTATGAAAATAGGTGTGTGCATGTAACGTTGTGGCATTGTTCCTACAATAAATGCAAAACAAAAAGTGATTACACATGATCCATAGTGAGTGCAATTAAAATGCATTTTCATTTTTTTGTCAACGGTCAACGCGGTCAACGTTCAAATGGTGGTCAATCAGGTCAGGTTAACATGTCAATAAGTCGGGTCAACTAACCCAAGTTAAAAACCCGCGTGGGTGACATCACGTTGACGTTAACCACGCACACCGCCTACACATGCCGCGTTTGCGTGTGCCGTAGCTGCTGGCACGTGCATGGCCAGATGTTCTCCCCCACTGCGCGCGTGCGACACACGTGCTGGCGAAGCCATTGCTAGTGGCCGCGTGTGTGGCCGCGTGGGCCATCCCTGATAGTGTGCCACCTGTCAAAGTTCTTGTCTTGACAAGAACTTTGACCCGACACTTCCAAAAATAAATTTTATCGCACTGAACATAAAAGAAAAAAAAACCCCGATTAATATGGTCGGGTGTCGGTTTTTGGTACCCGAGTGTTCGTCTGCGCTATTTCGCGATTTTCGGCCAACGATTCATTTATTAAACATGTTAAATGATCAAGGAACAAGAACACATGCTTTGATACCAATGTCGGAAATAAATTCCTAAAACACATACCTCGAACAATCAAGTGTTGCGGAAATGCATATAAAAACGAGTCTAGAAAAACCTTGAATCACTGATTGGAAACCATGTCATGCAATGAAACGTACCTTGTTTTTCACATATTAAATGTACTTATTATAGCGTCGTGAAAGAGAGAACACCTCGTTGATTTCTCGAGTCTTCACGAGTGGGAGAGAATTCACGTTCTTCTGTTTTCCCTTCTTATGATTAGAGAAAAAATACGTTTCGCTCTTTTTCAAGAAGTAACCCACAAAATAACTGCCTTAAGCGATTATTTCCTTTGAATTGTCGACTATGGCTGCGTTTGGTTCAAAGATTTGCAAGGATTTTGAGTCCAATGCAAATGCTGAAAGCTCAAAACTACTTGGGGAAATGCAATTGTTTTTGGTAAAATTTTTTGCAAATGGACTTTGAATTGAATGTGCGTTTGGTAAAAAAAATTTTCGCAATGGGCTTTGAGGGGTATTATAGGTATATATATATATATATATATATATATTTTTGAAAATTGGACTAAATCCTTCACTGGACCGGCGAAGGACTATAGCCGTCGACGAGCTAAATCTCGGCGTTGGCGGTGTCGGCCGAGGTCGCCCGAGGTCGCGACCTCCGGCGAGGGTCGCGTGACCCGCCCGATGGTCGCCGGAAGTCACCCGACCTCGGCGACCCTTGGCGAGGGTTGCGCGGCCCCGACCAAGGGTCGCGTGGCCCCGGCCCGAGGGCCGCTAGACCTTAGGCGACCCTCGGCGAGGGTCGCCGACCAAGGAAACGCGTGGTCGCGCGACCACCGGCCGCCATCATGCGACCCTCGCAAGACCCAGGCGGCAGTCGCTTGGGTCGTGGCGCGCCTGGGTCGAACGACCCCTGCTGAGGGTCGCCCGAGGTCGGGCGACCTCCGGCGGCCCTCGACTAGGTCGCGCAACTCTCGCCGGAGGTCGCCCGAGGTCGAGCGACCTCAGTTGACGACCGCCGGCGCCAGATCTGGCTCGCCGGCGGCTGTAGCCCTTTGCCGGACCGGCGAAGGGCTGCCCCTTTCTCAATTAAAAAAAAAAATTAGGGGCAAAATCGGAAATATGAAGAACTAGTGAGGGTAGTTTTGGAAGGGAAAAAATAATTTCAGCATTTTGCCAAAAGATTCATGAATTCAATAAATATATGAATAGATACGTGAACAAAAAAGACGTATCTTAATTTATTGGCTTTCGTTCATCCATTAACTATATTTATAACATCATCCACCAAAACCAGAATGAACGGAGACAGCAACCACTGCGCAATCACAATGGCCGCGGAGGGTCAGCGCGACTGGCCTTCTCGCATTGAGGGCCGATTTGGCCAGATGCCTGCTCTTCTGAAGCCCTCAGCTGGCAAGTTCTCTTGCTACATCTTCAAAGTACACAAGAGCCATATGGAGAGCAAGGACAACCCTTACAAGCCCCGGATTGTGTCCATCGGCCCGTACCACCATGGGCAAGAGCAGTTGAAGCTGATCGAGGAGCACAAACCTCGAGTGTTCTCCACGCTGCTCAATCGGACCAGAGGAGGTGCCGGCCCAAAGGATTACTTCGAGGCTGTCGCCTCGCTGGAGACCAAGATACGAGATAGCTACTCAGAGGCCCTCAATCGGGAAACCTCAGATTTGATCGAGATGATGATTCTCGATAGTTGTTTCATCGTCGAGTTATTCCGTGCCAGCATCGGCATGATTGCATTGGAAGATGACCCCTTGTTCTCCACGCCATGGATTGTATCGTCCCTCATGCTTGACATCGTCATTATTGAAAACCAGATCCCATTCTTCGTTCTTCAGAAGATATACGCATTATCCAAGTCTCCTTCTGATGCTGACCGCTCCCTCATTGACATCGCCTTAGGGTTCTTCAACCTCGCGCTCCAATGGGAGGAGGAAGATCTCCAGAGACACTACGGAGTCCCCAATATCACGCACTTGCTCGATTTGTTCCGACTGTGCTTTGTCGGCCATTTAAAGCGTGAGAGTCCCCCACCAGTCAATAAAAAGTTGCTAAAACTGATGCCTTCCACAAATCAGCTGCTTCTCGCAGGAATAAAGTTTAGAGAGGGGAAGAGCAAGAACCTAATAGAGGTCGAGTTCCATGATGGAGCACTCTGGATCCCTCCTTTGACTATCGACGATTTCACTTGCTCCTTCTTCCTCAACTGTGTGGCTTATGAGCAGTACTACCATTACTGCTCCAAGCACATCTCCAGTTACGTGGTCCTCATGAGATGTCTCATGAGCACGGCAGAGGATGCAACGGTCCTGTCTCAGCGTGGCATAATCACGAATTTTCTAGGGACCGACAAGGAGGTTGTGAGGTTCTTCCGTGATCTTGCCAAGGATGTCCTGTTCGATATCAAGTCGAGCTACTTGGCCGAGATATTCGGGCAAGTCACCCAGTATCGTCAGAACAAGTGGCGGTTGCGATGGGCGGGAATCAAGCGTGAGTACTTTGGCAGCCCCTGGTCCTTCATTTCGGCGGCCGCTGCTTTCACTCTCTTAGTTCTTACTACTATCCAGGCCTTCTTCGCCGTTTACCCTTATTATCATCCCAAGAAGTGACCAAAGCTCTGCGACACAGCTTCAGAGAGGCATATGATGTTTAATGTACCATCCATTTAGTATGGAGAAATCAGACCAGTATAATTTGTGCTTCATTTCTGGGTTTTGCTTTGGCTACTGTAATCCAAATTCGTTTTAGATTGTTTAAACTTAATTACATCTCCATCACTGCAAATAGATTAGAAAATTTGACGAAGAGCACTATACTAACTAGAGAATTTAATGTTAGTGCAACTGATCGAAGTCGACAAACAGAGATTTCTTAAACGCAGGATCATTGTCGTCCGAAAAAGTAGAAATAATCGCTAATGGACCGTTGAAACAGCGAGGTGTTAGGGATCGAATTGGGGAAATGGACTCAAACCGGCCAAAAGGTAGATTTTTTTTTTTTTTTTTTAACGATCTTTGAATGAGCTTTGAATGAATTTCCTTAATTATGTTTACCGTTACGGAATTTCATCTGAATAAAAAGTAGTTCCTGGTCCATGTGGATCTCTAAGTGCATGATATAATTCGTACATTTTTTTTATAAGACCAATTGATTTTACCCATTCAGTAATTCGCGTCCCTGCACGACCGAGCCATTCAGTTCGGTTGGGGCTGAACTTTTTGTTAGGGCCGAGGGTACCAACTAGACTTCGAAAGGTAAGGATCAACCTAATCGACAGGTATCAAATAAAGAACCCTTGATTTTGTTTGTTCTTTCATGTCATTGGTTTTATTTATTTTTTTCGAAACTTTTTACTAGTTTAGGGTCTCATGCGTATAGATATATGCCATTAGTTTTCCTCTAAGATAAATAAAATGAATTGAGAAAATTTTTTCCAGGTTTTGTAATTGTTGTGTGTGCGACTTCAATTGTGCGAATTTAGTGCTATCAAATTTTGTGTATCCCCATTTCTATCGCATCCCATCGCTCCCATCAACTTGGCCTATTTTGCTTTGGTCAACATATTCTCGAAAAAAACATAAGCAAATAGGCACATATTCAGGTTTTTGTTCCATAGAACGGCCATTTCCATTACCTAAGGTTGAATTTGCCTCTGGTAGGGCACGTGCATCCAACCAGTTTACAAATGTTCTCTCTTTAGATCGATTAGAGAAATTTGAGGTGCAAAAACGGATTTATGGAATTGATCTGGAGCGAGACAAAAAGTTTTATTTGGATATTCGGGACACGAAAACTCTATTCTGTGCTACCCTTTTACTCTGTGGAGGAGAAGACTAGACTACTAGGAATAGACAGTGGAGAGAGTGAGATGGAATACAAAATAAATTTAAAAACACAACTTAATTCTTAGCCTTAGAAAAACACAGACGAACAAGATAAATATTGTAAGAAACCCACTCATCTGATCAAATCTGGCAAGGATCCTTCTGCGAACCAGCTGGTTGTTGACTATGAGTCAACGAGGAAGTTGCCCCATGCATTGACTTTAATTGATTTGTGGTCTACGGGGCAGCTGCTACCCGCGAAAAAGAAAGGACTATTTTATTTGCTCTTTCTCACTTGCCTTTTTGTCTTTCCCTAACTTTTTCTAAGGTAGGTGTTATTTTCCAAATAGCTTTCTAGACGCGGGCTACTAGCCAGCCTAAAGATAACCCTATATAATATAGTTTTCTCATTATCAAATGCCCTCGTCTTTATCGATAGGAAGACTTTGAGAGCCAATGGGGCCCCTACAAGTTATAGTAGTATGGTTCCAATGAAATTAGTTTGTAATTAGAGTACTCACACTTGTGATAACCCCTTAAGTTAGCTGGTTTTTGTAATGGAGTTTTGAAAATTTGACTAAGAAAGGTTGGACACCTGATCACCTAAGGCTGAATCTACCTTTGATATGGCGCATGCAATCACATATTCTCTTGAAAGATTGATTAGAGAAATTTGAGATGCAAAAACGGATTTAGCAAATTGATCTATAAAGTGAGACAACAAATTATACATGGATATTTGGCACGACAAATCTTGGCTGGATGGTACTTTTTTTTATCATGTGGAGGAGACGAACATAGGACTAAGAATAAAAGGTAAAGGGAGACTTGGAATAAATCAAAACATCCCTATCAATCCTTAGCTTTAAATACAAAAAGAGAAAAGGGAATACATAATGCATTTGATCAAATCCGGTAAGGATCCTTCTGCAAACCACCCCAGTCGTTTACTATAGTCGTTTTGAGTCAACATGACAAGTTTTCTAGGGTAGGGCGTTATTTTCTAAAGTGCTTTCTAGCCAGTGGGCCCTGACCATGCCAAGATTCCATTATATGATGAGTTTTCTCATTTTAAAAGGCCCTCATTATTTTGAGTTAGCATGACAAGTTTTCTAGAGTAGGGCATTATTTTCCAAAGTGCTTTCTAGCCACCGGGCCCTGGCCGTGCTAAGATTCCATTATATGATGAGTTTTCTCATTTTAAAAGGCCCTCATTGTTTTGAGTCAACATGACAAGTTTTCTAGGATAGGGCGTTATTTTCCAAAATGCTTTCTAGCCGCCGGGCCCTGGTCGCACTAAGATTCCATTATATGATGAGTTTTCTCATTTTAAAAGGCCCTCATCTTTATCGATAAGAAGATTTTAGGGGGCAGTGGGTCCCCTATAAGTTATAGTGGTGGTGTTACAGTGAAATTTGTTTGTCATCCGAGTACTCAAGACTAGATAATCCTCTGACTGAATGGTTGTACACTAAGTTCCCCCAAGTTGTTATGCTGTTCCATAACACCAAAGTAATCTAAACAGAGTGCCTCATAACACCTATTCTGCAATTGTTTCATGATGGATCATATTTTTTTTCATTAGTTCATTGGTAACTCGAGCAAACTTTATCTAATTAAATCTCCGATTGATAGTTAACATACATATATGTCACTTACATAAAATATTAACTGAAAAACCACAAATAAATAAATAAATATAAGTAGGCTTGCGTTATTTCACCTTCTTATTGGCTCTTAACATCCTCATTTCACGTTGAATTAACTAAATTATTCCTTGTGGGTCTCAATTTTGATTTAAGATTGTTTATTACCTCTTTTTCTTCTTTTTCTTTTGTTATTTGATAGAGATGAAACTATCCATATTCCTCTTAAACAACATTTATTAAGGTTTGATGCGGGCCTACTTTTGATTTAAGATTATTGCTTGCCTTTTTTTTTTTTTTCCTTCTTTTTGGGTTTTTTTTCCTTTTCTTTCTCCATTTAAAAAAAATTGGTATACCTCTTTTCCCAAAAAAAATTATTTGGTAGATAGCTAACTAATTATTTGATATAAAAAGCTAACTATTGTGTTAGTGAGTTGTACATTTCTCTTCTTTTTTTTTTGTACTAGGAATTTATAATTTAAAAAATAAACTAAGAACAAGCAATAGGGAAAAGAATTATTTACCAACTATAGTATGTATTTCATTTTATTATAACTTTAATATGTGTCATTACGTTATAGTATGTGTATTTTAACTACTTAACTTTCATTTTCTTTGGCGAATCTAATAGTCAAAATTGTAACTATTTATTGTGTGATGCATTAAATATTTTGACTGATAGTGATCCATTCATGTGTTCATGGCAACAAACTTCAAAAGAACAATCAATCAAATGAGATTTGGTCTTTCTTCTTTGATGTGCAATATAAATATTATGTTGATATGATAATCACCTCTTTTATTGCAACCAATAAGAACATATTTGTCTTTCTTTAACCTTTTTATAGAGACAACATAATTTTGAGTAAGAAGATGCATCTGCAAACTACTCAAAAGACCTCTCTTGTTAAAAAAATTATCTCGTAATGTTTCAAATGAACTTGTAGACCAAATTTATTGTTGTTTTCCATTCGCACTTTCATCATCAATATACATTTAAGCAAGAAACAATATTGCCTTCCATAATTTACAAAAAACAATGCAATGTAAATGAATAAATTGTGTGTAATGCATACATTAATCAAAATATCGAGATCGAAAAATTCACCATTGTGAGGATAATTTAAGGAAATAAAGTAAACCATTTGTAAATAAAACTAATATTTCTTTACTCCAATATATGATTAGTGCTCACCCAGATTATAACAATGGATAATAAGTTCAGAAGAAAACATACATGAGGGAAATGTTGAAATGTAATGAGTGTAGAAGAAGCAGCTAGGATTAACAAAATTTGTTTGAAAGGGATGTGGATGCTTTTGCCTTTTAGTAAATTGAAAAAAAAGAAGAGAAAATGTAAGAAATAATTTTAAATTAAGAGTGGGATCCGTAGGAATAATATAGTTAATTTAATGTGAAATGAGGTGTTAAAAGCCAATAAAATGATAAAAATAAGGCAAACCAAAAGTAATGCAAAACCAAATTATAACCGACTCCCATTTCCTTATCTTTCTATCTCTCTCTCCACTCACTAATGCAAAATTTGCCGCTACACTGCGAACACTCCGTAGTCATCCACTCTCGTCCCTAAAGCTTGCCTCTCCACCGGTAGTCCCTTCATTGCTATCGTTGCTCGACTCCATTTGGCGGCATCTGCGTGTCGACGAGCGCGCAGAGACAGAGGAAGGGAGGGTTTTACCGAGGAATGTCAATTCAGAAAAAAGAAGAAGAAGAAGAAGAGAAAGTCATGTCTATAAACACCTATTTTTCTCTTATGATTGTTGAAAAATTCGAGAAACTTTGATCGAAACCAAAACTTCAATAAAAAGTTTAATTGAGGGATACATTTGGGTTGTAATCCTTAAGAGCTTTCCAACCATACCAAGATGGTGGGTTTTGAAGATATTGCAATTCTTAACCAGGTTCATTCGATACCAAAAAAGAAAAAAATTAGGGTCATTCAATCTTAAGGTGTCGAGAAATATATAATTTGATCCAATCAATTCATTTCATCTTAAAAAATCAAGTCATTGGCTTTCTAACGTTGCAAGAAAAACATCAATTAGAGAAATAATATAAATTTGTACTATAATTGTACGTTCAGACAAATGCTACGAAATTTGTGATCACGATACTTTTTACAAAATTGGACCGAATATTTGGAAATTTGGATTGCGACCTTTCTATGGAAGCAATAAATGGGTCGATTAGAGACCAAATAACAAAAGATATGCTCAGTCAAAGTTTGGTCAATTTTTATAGAAGCTAATCAATGGCACGAGGGGGCATTTGCCAGCATTGAGCAAGCCTTGGGCAAGGCACGCGTGGGCCCAACTAGAGAAGGCCTTGACCTTGCACAAGGCCTAAATAGCCTTGTCCACTTGGGCTTCACAAATTCCCCTCAAATGTGGGGTTTCATTTCAAGCAATCCAAGGTTCTCTCTCTCTCTTGAAGTTCTTTCCATTTTTGGTGCTTATTTTGGCGGCGTTAAAACTCTCCCGATCTAGATACACCCTCGATCTCTTTCCAAAACTAAAATATTTATATGTATAGGTGTATTAGTGTCGTAGTAATTTTTTTGAATCACAAAATCCTTTCATTACTCCGTTGAAATTGAAATAAAATTTTGAGAGAAAATGTGTGGTTATTGTTTCAAAACATTTTAGAAAATAGCAATGTTTTTTTTACTAGAAAAATAAATCATTGTACCGCTGAAATTACCGTTGCTATTATCTGGATTATTGAAGTGCCGTTATTCTACTGAAGTAGAATCTGAAGACATGGGGATTGAGGAGAATATGCAAAAGTGCTTGCGTATGTAGAAAGCCCCATTAAATAAGCCGACCTTAGGTTCATACACCGAGAGGGATTGGTTCGACAGATTAGAAGAGCATAGATACTCGAGAACCGTCGGCCGATGAACCGAGGCCCCTTGCATGTGATTATTTAAAAAAAAAATCTGTAGGAATTATTGAGAAAATGATTTTTTGATACAACTAACTCCGTCTTTCAAAATTGGCACCCATGCAATGATTGTTATTCATTGAACTCTTGAGATGCTGAGGTGCAATGAAACGCCGTGTACAATGTTTTGTATCGAATAGCTCATTGTGGCTTTTTGAATGAAATGTTGCATTTGAAGTATGCATGTTTTGATTATGCACTTTGTAGGTAAAATGACATGATACACATGAATAAACGGATGGTAAGTTACTGATTAGTTGATGTGCCTACATGTGAAAATTCTGAACGCTTGTGATCTACTACAAGTTACGAGTGTTGTAATGTGCACGGGATTTGATAATGGTAAGCTCGTTGTTTCTTTGGTAAGTTAGTCTCCATTCGTTTCGCGGAAAGTGTTGTTATTTTGGAAAGTATTTTCCAAGAAGCTATTTTTTAGGAAAACGTAATTATTTTCCGAAAACGTTTTCAATAATTTTATTATTATTTTGTCATTATTTATTACTTTTAAAATTGATTATTAAATTATTTTTCTTTTTTTTTCTATGTTCTCTCCTTTCGGATGAAACTTGAAAATGAAGTGGAAAATATTTTCCACTGTTCTCTTTGGAAAATATTTTCCTTTATACACACTTTTTCAATAATTTTATTATTATTTTATTTTTTAAAATCATTATTTATTACTTTTTAAAATTGATTATTAAATTATTTTTTCTTTTTTTTCTATGTTCTCTCCTTTCTTGGCCAATTGCTGGCCATGTCGATGGCCGGCGGCCAGCCACGCTTCGAGATCGCCTTGCCATCAAGGCTCGAGGCTCACCTACCTCTAGCAAGCTTGCCCGATCAGTTCACCGGTGAGGCTCGAGCCTCACCAGATCAACGATGCTGAGCATTGCTAGACAATGGCGAGGCTCGGGCCTCGCCAAAGATTGGTGACTCCCGAGCTTCACTAGAGGCCACGAGGCTCAGCGTCGTCGATCTAGCAAGGCCCAAGCCTCACCGCCTCTAGCGACGTCAAATTGGCAAGCTCGGCTCACTTATCGCCGATCACTGACCATTGTCATGGCCAGCGACCGGCCGAAAAAGAAAAACAACAAAATGAAAGAAAAAAAATAAAAATCGATTTTATTAAAAGATAACAAAAAATTCAAATTTTTTAAAAAAAAAAAAAATTAAAAAAATAGAAAGAAAGAAGTGAGGACTAATAGGGGTATGAGATAAGAGTGAGTAAGTGTGAATAATGTTTTCCTTAACTTGAAAAGTGGAAAATATTTTCACCCACTTTAGAATACTTCTTTTCCTTTATGGAAAATATTTTTCCCAATGAATTTATTTTCCGTGAAACGAATGCCGGAAAATCCTAAAAACATTTTCTTGGAAGTTATTTTCCATGAAACGAGGGAAGCCTTAATAATGGTTAATAGCTCATCGTCACTTTGTGAATGAAATGTTGCATTTGAATTACGCATGTTTTAATGATGCACTTTGTAGGTAAAATGACATGATACGCATGAATAAACACATGGTAAGTTACTAATTAGTTGACGTGCCCGCATGTGAAATTCTAAACGCTTGTAATCCACTACAAGATATGAGGGTTGTAATGTGCAAGAGATCTGAGAATGGTAAGCTCGTTGTTTCATTGGTAAGTTAATAATGGTTAATTGGATAAAAGAGTTATCAATCAAGTTTTGCATATTGACAATATTTTGGAGACAAAACTCAAATTTTCAATTTATTATCAGACTTTTGCCAAACTTCTTTATAGGGCATGGGAGTCGAACTTTAAACATGATACTAAATCGTCCCCATCCGAACCTCCTTGAAAATATGGAAATTCGAATTCCCCACTCTCTATTTCCCACATGAGAAGAATAGCTACTAGACAACCCCTCAATTGTGTCTTGTGATTTGTGGAACACTAGACTTAGTCCTTCGTTTTCTTTGACGCGGCATGATATGGAAAAAGTCTCAGTAAATGAGCCGTGGCACGATGCTCCGACTTTTCTATGTAAGAAATGTCTATCGACATGGAAGACGTCATGCGGCTTTGCATTAGCATAAAATCCCACCACGCAAAATGTTTAGAGGACACGACTCAAGAAAGCTTGACAATGCGGAATCAACCACCAAAACTAGAATGAACAGAGACACCAACATTTGGCAATCACGGTGGCTGCGGAGGCAGGGCGCGGCTGGTCTTCTCGCATGGAGCGGCGGTTCAGGCAGATCCCGACTCTTCTGAAGCCGTCGGCCAGCAACTATTCTTGCTGCATCTTCAGAGTCTCCAAGAGCCAAGTGGAGAGCAAGGCCATGGCTTACAAGCCCCGCATCGTGTCCGTTGGCCCGTACCACCATGGGCAAGAGCAGCTGAAGCTGATCGAACAGCACAAGCCACGACTGTTCTCCGCGCTGCTCGATCGGACCAGATGCTATGGCACGGGCCTGGACGGTTACTTCGAGGCTGTCGCCTTGCTGGAGACCCGCATACGGGATAGCTACTCGGAGGCCCTGCATTTGGAAACCTCGAATTTGATAGAGATGATGATTCTTGATGCTTGTTTCATCGTTGGGATGTTCCGAGTTGCCTCCTCGGTGACTAAACCGGACAAAGACAACCCCTTGTTTGCCATGTCATGGATTTTCTCGCTCCTCATGGTCAACCTCCTCCGGTTGAAAACCAGATCCCATTCTTCGTTCTTCAGACGATCTACGCCTTATCGAAGTCTCCTTCTGAAGCCCATAGCTCCCTCAATGAGATTGCCTTAGGTGCTTCAACTACCCGCTCTGAGAGCCAGAGGAAGAACTCAAGAGGCACTACGGAGGCTCTGATGTGATGCACTTGCTCAATTTTATAAGAATTATTGTGCCCCACAATATTATTTATTAATGATTTAATAATTATTGAAATACTATAAAATATATATCACTATGAACCGAACTCAAGAGTTTGAGTTGCAAACTTGTGACAAGTATGCTATCCCACACACGGCCCTCTCGGCCTTAATAGGGACTGCCTGTTAGTCACCAAGCTCTTCCTCAGACTTTGAACTCAGATCATAGTAAACTCTAGAATATCGGATTTTCTGATGCACAGGATCCCCTAAGGGCAAGTGCAGAGCATACTCCAGGATTTTTCTCAATCATAGTGTTTGAGCAGAACCACCGTTCTGAACTAGAAGAAGATGGGAGTGTTTAGAAGATCATGTTGGAAGTAGAGTATACAACACACTTCTTATTTCACTCTTTGGTTTTTACAATGGGAGCTCCTTGCTCTTATATAGGCAGAGGAGGATACAAGCGACAAGAGCAGGCGGACTGGCCATGCTCGGGCATAATTATGGAAACAAACTAGGCACTTAGGGGCTACACATAGGGGGAGTGCTAAAGAAGTCCCGTGACCAGGCTATGCACAGTAGTTTTTCGTCTGGTGCTACAGTAAAAACAGACTAGGTGAACAGTGAAAACAGACTGAGTGAACAGTGAACAGTGTACAGTAACCGGTGTACAGTGTTTTCAGGACGGCTTTTATTTGTCTCTTCCGTCTCTAGCATTGTAATCATAGTCCGAGTCATCAGAGCTATGATGGGCTAGTTGCTCTCTGAGGAGGGCGTCTTCATCGATGTCTGATGGGCTGGATCCCCCATCTTTTTCTCTTTTGAAAGCACGGATGAGATTCTCAATTTCTTCTGCCGACAAGTCTGGTGGACGAGATGAGCTAGCACCGAAAGAGCCCGAAAAGGGGCGTAATTTTGGGTGTCACCCCAAGGGTCTTGTGAAAGGGGCCCCCCCCAAGGATCATAGGGGGTGGAGGAGTCTGGATTATTCTGCCGAAAAATATGGAGTGCTTCTTGGATCTGGTCGCGAGTGGGATTCCAAGCTGCAGGGTGGTCCCAAGAGGCAGAGACCTGTTTTAAAACATGCCTTGTCAAGATTCCTGTTTTCTTTGAGAAAGCTTCGGAAAGCTTCTCGTCGGAGGCAAAGTTCTTCTATGGCAATATGAACGGCTTGCTGAATTTCACCAAGAGTAGCCTCAGTTATACTTTTCTGTCTTTGCTGGAGAGTTTTTTCCGCAGCTTGGCTAAGTTCTCTTGGGATAGATGCTAAGAAGATAGGCTTGAGGTTCCAATCTGCACCAAGTAGATAAAATAGCTTGATCATAGCTTGGAAGTGTCGGTCAAGATCTTTGCGCCTTAATGAACAACATTTTCGGTCAAAGAACTCTTTTCTTTTGAGTTCTTTGGAATCTTCAGGCTTGCCAATGAAATACATGTGGATTATCGGATAGCATTATCCGGGCCGAGTCGAGAAGATACATTTGGTCTTGTTACAAGCGTATGCCACCAATCCTTAAGTGCTCGTAAAACGATTGGTGAATTCAGGAGAATATCATAAATCTTGGGTTCGAAATATGCACGGCGGTGAGCCAAGCATGAAATTCCGAAGCCTATCAGGCCACTTATAATATGGGATGTCATCCAAAGTAAAGTAAACTTTGGAAGATGAGGCTGTAAAAGTCTGGGTGGCATCAGGTTGATCCTGGTGAAAGATTTCAGGTTCAGAGAATATCTCTTCATCTTTAACACTATCTGCCATGAAAAAGGTTTCTGCCGAAGAGGATGATTCGATAAAAATATCAGAATCATATTCAGACGAAGTTTCAACCTGTCTGGTGGCGGATGAGTTGATAACAGTAATGGAAGGGATCTGGTGGCGAATGAAGTTTTCAAGTGGATTGGAAATGGTCATGGTGGCAGGTTGATTTGCAGGAGGGTAATCGCCAGGAGGATGTTCGGGTGTTCCTGGAGAGGGTGGTGAAGATTCTGTAGGAGGAGGGGATTTCTTTTGCTTTAGTTTAAGCTTACGAAGGTTTTCACGCAAGGTCAGAAAATTATTCTGAGGAGGAGGGGCAGCTGAGCTTAAAACAGCAGCAAAAGAGGATGATGAGCCAAAGGATGATTCTGGCTTTTGCGGTAGGGAAGGAGAGGTAAAAAGGGGTGGGTCAAGTGGGGTAAATGACTGCTGACTTTTGAGAATTTGGATTTGTCTTTTAAGTTTCTCAATTTCTGGTTTTTGATCTTCCAAGTAATGGCTAGGAGGTGCCTGCTTGGTTTCTAGCAGATGAAGCCGTTTTTGGAAGTCTTTCAGCATGCGGCAAGATAAGTCAGTGGTCTTGTCTACGCGTTCGAGACGTGTAGCAACAGTGCCAAGGAGCTCATTCTGAGCGAGGGCATTCTCAGTTTGCCAATTCAAAACGGTTTCTGCGGCTGAGGGCTGCTTTCGTTGTCCTTGTGCATCAATGCTAGTGGGGTTTGGTACTTTGGGTGAGTGCTGGTACCTGTGCTGTGGGTCCGAGAATTTTTCCAATGGAGGAAATTTTCGGATTCGGTTGCTGGTTTCAGACAATTCTGTGGCCTCAAGTGGAGGGAAGTCCTCGGGATGGAACATGCATATATTGGGTAGGACTGGAAGTGGTTCAGGTTGGGGTACACAGGTACCTGGTCTGGGTAAAGTGATGGGACACAAGGGGTTCTTTCTTACCCATTTCTGGATAGGCCTATAAAAGGGTGAGGTGACCATAGGCTTGGGTGATGGTGAGTCAGGAGGAAGGGTTGGCTTACAGGGAGATGGAGTGGGGGTTACCTTAAAAGGTTTGGGTGGTCCATAGGAGACAATGAACTGGTATCTACCACTATCTTCTCCAAGAGGTCCAATGGTTGGATCTCCATCAAGATACCGCTGATAGAGTGCATCCTGCTTCTTCTTCTTCTTCTTAGAAGAGGGTGTATCATCTTCATCTTCAAATCTTGCGCATGAAGAACAGGCACAATTTGGATCCCAAAAACAATGTCCTGTGGGATCTTTGGAGAGATGGATCGGCTGTCCTTGAGGTCCAAAAGAGTGGACAAATTGTTTGTTGTCCGGTTCTGAGGAAACTGGATCAGTAGGACAAGGAGTAAAGTGAAGAATGGTAGGGAAAATGGAGGAAGGTTCCTCTAATAAAATGAAAGGGTACAATCTTCACGGAAAAGTTATTGCTCTTTCGAAGAGGTGCAACTCTTATAAAAATTAAAATGCATTTTTATGGAAGGCATCTATTGATAGAATGTATAAATAGAGTCCGGTCCTCTCTCCACCCACAATAACAAAACAGAAAGAAAATGTATGGTGTATTTTCTCCATTGATAAAGAAAAGGTGGGTTAAGGGAAAGAAATCATATTTCTTTATTTGGTTTGAATTCTTCGCTTTTTTGCAACAATTATCTTCAATAGTATCGCTATGGATAAATGTATGTCATCTCTCTTATTGTGAAAATCATGAAGATCAAAGATCCCCTGGTTTTGAATTTCCGCATTATAGAATTATGTTTATCCGACAATAATTGGTATCAAAGTAATGGTTTAAGATCTCATGATTTTTTGGATTATTGGTATATGTATGATTTACTAATAAAGGCTTGTTGAATGACATCGGTCTTTTCGTGTTACTTGAAGGCGCGGCAGAAACGGAGCGTAAACGGAGAAAAATGGTGAACAAGTGCAAAGGGGAGAAGGCATATGGACTACACGCGCCCGCGCTATAGTGGGAATGATAGGCGCGTGCAGTGCATGCACCCAGGCGGACCATATAGGCATGCGCTATACTATGTCCACCCCCTAATTACGATTTTGCCCCTCTCTCCATTGATTATTTACGATTTGCCCTCTTGGATGATTATTTACGTTTTTGCCCCTATTTACCGTATAATTACAATTCTCCCTTGTTAATTATTTACCATTTTGCCATTGGATGTTATATTTATGGTTATGCCCCTGTGGAATCACAGTTTTATAGCTTTGCCCTTATACTTTGATTATGGTTTTGCCCTTGCGTGCAATTTGGTGAATGTTTGTGCTTTACAATATTAAAAATATTCATATTATGAATGGTTTGTTAGTCACCAAAGTGGCTAAACCTTAAGGTCATTTGAATTTTTTTGATATTGTAAATTATTTTATTCAATTATCCATGATTAATTGATGCTATGAGTGAAATTGATATGGGTATATTGAAGTTCATTTATTATAAGAACTTAGGGTTAATCCAAATGTTAATTATTTTCTTATAATTCATGAACATAATAGTTGGTAATTAATATATCTTGTTAAATTTGTTTATATATCCGAAGATAGCAAATAAATTTTAATAAGATATATTTATAATTACCAAATAGAAGTTATTAGCATCATTGTGGTTTATGTGTGTTTGCATATCATAGGATCACCTAAGGTAGAACTATGATGTACATGAATTATTTAGTTTGAATCTAATTAGGTGATATTCTCAAAGCATTAATTTATGAGTATTTTTTTGGCATAGTTGCAGTATTTGTACCTATTTCACTTCATTCGCACGGTTTGTTTGTTCCTTTATTTAATGGAATGAATTTCTCTTGTTGGAGTGAATAAGTCCAGTTTCACTTAGGTGTCTTGGACCTTGATTTAGCATTTCAAGTTGAGAAATTGGCTGCTATTACTAATGAGAATAGCGATGATGAAAATTCTTTTCATAAAGCTTGGGAAAGATCGAATAGACTAAGCTTAATGTTCATGCGAATGATAGTTGCAAACAACTTAAAGACTACTCTTCCCAAGATTGATAGTGCTTAGGAAATTATTAAATTTATGGAAGAGCCTCCTCAAACTACTAATAAGTCACTTGCTAATACATTGATGAGCACATTCACCAACATGAAATATGATGGTTCACGTATCATGCATGAGCATGTACTTGAGATGACGAACTTAGCAGCAAAATCAAGGACTTTGGGAATGAACGTGGATGAGTATTTTTAGTACAGTTCATACTTAATTCCTTATCTCATGAGCAATATGGGTCATTTCAGATGAATTACAACACTATAAAGGATAAGTCGAATGTAAATGAATTGGCCAGTATGCTTGTTCAAGAGGAAACAAGGATGAAGAATCAAAAGGCCCATTATGTTCATCTCTTAGGTTGTCAAGAAGCTGAAAAAATTCCTAAAGGAAAGGTGGAAGGAGCAAGAAAAAAGAATTACATGTCCTGAATGACTCTTCAAAGGCTTCTCAAATTCACAAGAAAGAACACAATCTTATTAAGTGTCATTTTTGCAACAAAATTGGACACTTGAAGAAAGATTGTCTGAAACATAAGGCTTGGTTCAAAAAGAAAGGTAAGTCTTGTGTTTTAGTATATTTTGAATCAAACTTTACTGAAGTTCCTCATAATAATTGGTAGATTCATTTTGGTGCCACCACTCATGTGTCAAATATGTTGCAAAGATTTCTTACGATCCAAACCATAAAGTCAAATGAAAGCTATATGATCATGGGAAATGGAAACAAAGCTCTAGTTGAAGGCATTGGCACTTATCATTTGGTATTCGACACTGAGCATTATTTGGATTTGTTTCAAACCCTTTATGTACCTACATTTTTTCGTAATTTAGTTTCTTTGCCAAAAGTTGATGTAGTGGGATTTTCTTGTAAGTTTGGTTCTGGATTTTTCAGTTTATTTAAGACTGATACTCTTATTGAAACTTGAAATTTATGTGATGGTCTTTACAAGTTTAGACTTGACAATGCTTTTGTTAAGACCTTAATGGCCTTGTATCATAATGTTGGCACTAAACGAGGTTTAGTGAATGAGAATTCTACTTACTTGTGACATAAATGTTTAGGTCATATATCTAATAAAAGAATGCAAAGATTAATGAAGAATGAAATTCTTTCGAATTCAAATTTCACTAACCTTGAAGTATGTATTGATTGTGTTATAGGTAAACAAACAAAACATACTAAGAAAGGTGCTACAAGAATGACAGAGCTTCTTGAAATTATATATACTAATATATGTGATCCTTTTGATGTTTCTTCTTTTGGTAAGGAAAGCTATTTCATCACTTTTATTGATGATTTTTTACGTTATGATTACATTTATCTATTGCATGATAAGTCTCAATTAGTGAATGCACTTGAGGTGTATATTAAAGAGGTTGAAAGGCAATTAGATAAAAAAAATGAAAACAGTAAAGTCGGATAGATGTGGTGAATATTATGGAAAGTACGCCACAACAAAATGGTGTAGCAGAAATGCATAATCGTACTTTAATGGAAATGATTAGAAGTATGATAAGTCATTCATTTTTATTCTTATTTTCATGGATGTATGCTTTAAAGACTTTTATGTACTTGTTAAACAGAGTTCCTAGTAAGGCAATTCTAAAGACTCCATTTGAACTGTGGACGAGAAGGAAAGCTAGTTTACAACACTTACATATTTGGGGTTGTCTAGCAGAAATAAGAATTTACAGTCCACATGAAATGAAATTTGATTCAAGAATGACAGTGTTTATTAGTTATGTAGAGAAATCCAAAGGGTATAGTATAAGAATTGTTGAATATGGAAATACTAGGTTCATTGAAAATGGTGATATCATTGAGAGTGAAAGAGTGCGTGATGCTTGCATTCAAAAAGTAAGAGTAGAAGTTCCTATACCTAAAACTTCTAAAATTGTTATTCCTAATATTATAGTTCAACCCAACAATAATCGATAACAACAAATTAATGAACAAACACTCCATAATGAAGATGTCAATATTAAACCTACAGTAGTTGAGCCACAAGAAATAGTATTACAAAGATCTCAAAGAGAAAGGAGGTCGACTATTTTGGATGACTATGTGGTATATCTATAAGAGTCACAAAATTGACTTGGGAATTGGAAATAACCCAGATTCATTTTCCCAAGCCATGAAATGTGAAGATTCTAATAAATGATTTAATGCTATCAAAGAAGAGTTTAAATATATGCATCAAATTCAAGTCTGAAATCTTGTTAAATTGTCTAAAGAATGTAAGAAGATTGGGTGTAAATGGGTCTTTAAGACCAAGCGTGACTCAAAAGGCAATATCGAACGGTATAAGGCCAAACTTGTTGCTAAAAGTTTTACTCGAAAAGAAGGCATTGACTATAAGAAGACATTCTCACTAGTCTCCAAGAAAGACTCACTTAGAATCATTATGGTTTTGGTAGCTTATTATGACTTAGAGTTATATCAAATGGATGTAAAAATCGCCTTTTTTAATGGGAATTTCAAAGAAAAGGTTCATATGGACCAACCTGAGGGCTTTTTAATTAAAGGAAATGAGCACATGTTGTGTAAATTAAAGAAGTCAATATATGGACTTAAACAAGCTTTTCGACAATGATATCTTAAGTTTAATGATATCATAACTTCAGTTGGATTTAAGGAAAACATCGTTGATCGGTGTATCTATATTTGTATGTTGATGGCATTTTGCTTGCTGCTAATGATCTTGGTTTATTACATGAAACCAAGAAATTTCTCTCTAAGAATTTTGAAATGAAGGATATGGGAGAGGCAACATATGTGACAGTAATAAAAATATTTCATAATAGATCACAAGAACTGTTAGGATTGTCTCAAAAAGCCTACATTGAGAAGATTTTAAAGAGATTCAATATGGGTAAATGTTCATTAGGAATAGTTCAAATTTAGAAAGGTAACAAATTTAACCTTATGCAATATCCGAAAAGTGAATTGGAACGAGAACAAATGAAAAATATTCATTATGCACCTGTTGTTGGGAGTTTAATGTATGTACAAACTTGCATCAGATTAGATATCAGTTTTTGTGTTGGAATGCTAAGTAGGTATCAAAGTAATCCTAAAATGGAACATTAGAAAGCAACAAAGAAAGTTCTCAAATACTTGTAAGGAACGAATAATCATATGCTCACTTATAAAATATTTGATCATCTTAAGGTGATTGGATATTCAGATTCAGACTTAACCGGATGTGCCGATATAAGAAAATCAACATTTGGTTACTTGTTTCTTTTGGCTGGAAGGGCAATTTCATGGAAAAGTGTGAAGTAATCAATTATTGCTGCATCCACTATGGAGGCTAAATTTGTGGCATGGTTTGAGGCTACTATTCATGAATTATGGCTGCGGAATTTTATTTCAAGGCTTGTGATTGTTGATACCAGGCCGCTGAAAATTTATTGTAATAACTCCACAACAATTTTTTTCTCTAAGAACGACAAGTATTCTAAGGGTGCCAAGTATATGGAAATCAAATATTTGTTCGTTAAAGAAGAAGTTTAGAAATAAAGAGTATCAATTGATCACATTAGCATCAACCTTGTGATGGCATATCACTTGACAAAAGGTCTACTACCCAAAATATTTAATGAACATGTTGAAAAGATGGGCATTATTGGAAGTCATTGGTGAATGTATTATGATTGTATTAAGTTTATGTATTTGACACTATGTGCTCATTTATGTGTCCTGTTTTCTATTTAATATACATTATGGAAATAGATGAATGTTAAATAGGTCTCTGACAGAGATATTATAGTTGGATCATTACTGTACTTCTCATTTATGGATTATGGTAAGTAGAGAACTATAGTTGTAGTACATAGAAAGGACTATGTCGATTAATGACATACAACCGCTATGACTCGCATTATTTTTCTTTATTTAATTGTGATTATTATGTGATAGCCAATTTAATGAAAATTATAGTATAATGTTATTGTACACATTATGGTCCTTATTAAACCATGTAAGGAAGATCATATGAGCTAAGTGGGAGAATGTAAAAGTTATTATGGCCAATATGATATTATTTATTAATGGTTCAATAATTATTGAAATGCTATAAAATAATTATTAGCTACAAGAAGTTACAATTGTAATAAAATGAAAGGGCACAATCCTCATAGGGAAGTTACCTCCCTTCCGAAGAAGTGTGACTCTTATAAAAATTAAAACGCGCTTTAATGGAAGACATCTGTTGATAGAATGTATAAATAGAATCTGGTCCCCTCTCCACTCACAAAAAAAAAAAAAAAAAACAGAAAGAAAATGTATGGTGTATTTTCTCCTCCATCAATGGAATACGTTAAAGAAAAGGTGGGTTAAGGGAGAAAAATTAGATTTCTTTATTTGGTTCGAATTCTTCGCTTTTCTGCAACAATTATATTCAATAGTATCGCTATGGATAAATGCATGTCGTCATCTCTCTTATTGTGAAAATCATGAAGATTATAGATCCCCTAGTTTCGAATTTCCGCATTATAGAATTACGTTTATTCGATAACAGATTTGCCCTCATTGAGCGTGGTCAGCCATTTCAAGCTTGAACATCCTCGACCTGTCGATAAAAAGTTGCTGCAACTGACGCCCTCCACGAAGCAGCTACTTCTCTCAAGGATAAATTTTGAACCGAGGAAGAGTGAGAACCTAATTGGTGTCGTGTTCGATCACAGAGTGCTCCGCATCCCTCCTTAGAGCATAGGTATTAGAGAATTTATTCAAAAAGATCGAAAATTGTAACTCCTATTTAGGGTCATCCAATCTTGAAGTATCGAGAAATTTATGATTCAACTCGATCAATTAATTTCATCTTAAAAAATCGAGTCATCAAATATTTCATATAGAAAATATTGTAACTTTTTACTATGATTGTCCGCTCGCGCAAGTGACGAAAAATCTCTCTAATTTTATTGCTAATACCTTTTACCTCTCTTGGAAGGAGATGGCCCATGACATATGGGCCCCCATCCCCTAGGCAATCACAGGGATGGCCCAGCGCTGCACAATGTGGGCCAAGAGTTCTGCAATTTTAGGCCTGTGGATATAGCCTCCGCTTGGGCTTCAAAATTTGCTTTAAATATGTGGTTTCATTTACAGCAATCCAAGTTTTAAGCTATATATATATATGGTTTATTTTTCGGTGATTTTGATTAACTTAATTGCAAGATCCTGATTAGCTTCTTTTTTAATTTTACAAAATCACCATTTACGTGATCCTCGTGAGATGTCTCATGAACACTACCATCGATGTAGCCTTCTTGTCTCAATGCAGCATAATCATGAACTTTCTAGGAACCGACGAGGAGATGGGGAGTCAAGCGCGAGTACTTCGGCAGCCTCCGGTCATTCATTTCAGCCACCGCTGCTTTTATTCTCCTAGTCCTTACCTTCATCCTGGCATTCTACGCCGTTTACGCTTATCATCATCCCGATAATCAACCAAGCTCTGCAACGCAGCTTCAGAGAGATACATGATGTTGATTTACCACTCATCGAACTTGGAGCGATCAGACCAGTAAAATTCGTGCTTCATTTCTAAGTTTTGCTTTGGCTATGTCCTCTTAATTCGTTTTGGATTGCTTGAACTTAATTACATATTCATCACTGCAGTTAGATTACTTGAAAATAACAATTCGATGAAGAGCAGTGTATTCACTAGAGAACTTAAATGTTAGTGCAGCTGATCAAAATTGACACAAAATTTCTTAGACACATGACCATTATCGACTCAAAAGCAGTAGTGATCGATTGGACCATTGATAAAGTGATTGAGTTGCCTAGATTTTGATTTCACACACTGGCTAGGAAGATTGAAATGGATTTTGAAAAGCTGAGGTCTATGTCATGCTACATCATACTGTCACGTATCAAGAATCACGATTTAACGTTGGCACTTTCTTTAGCACTTGTTTCCTTCGACTTTGCCTGACTTCATTGGATATTGTGACGCTAGACGTGATAATATTTTCAGGCCTTGATTTGATTTGTTTCCACATCATCGTTATTGACACCTGAACTTTTGTGAATAAATTAAATATGCATTTTTTTTCATAAAAAATAATAAAACTATATAAAAAAGGACGCTTCAGCTCATTTGACCATAAATGCATAAGCGCAGCGCATTAAAATCAATTAGACCCGTCAACCCAATTCCACACTTCACACTTGCTCTTTACTATTCTTGACATGTTTGTTGTGATTGCTTTTATATTATATTTTGTGTTGCGATTCATTTTTTTAATTGGATGGTTATTTTTATTCAAGGATCATAATAAACATAAAAACATTGCATGGACATCTAGCAGCCAATAACTTTAAGATTCATCATTGGATAAAAAGACCGAACGTGACACTTAGTTGATAAATAATCAAGTTTAGCTATCAAAAGGGCATTAGTTGAATAACTAATGTAATCAAGTCCCTGTACTTAGATTTTTGGTTATGTAGAATGTGAGATATACTCCTTTGTGACTTTATTCTAGCATAGAATCCCTCGTCTATAGATTTTTTGGAATTTGAATGAATTTTTCAACATTGCACAAGGTAAGAGCTAAGGAGAACCCGTGGTAATTGGAGACAGTTGGTTCCCATCTTGACATTACCTCTAAACTTGTCTTCCCCTAGACGTGAGGACTCTTTTAGGAGGGTCGCAGCAATCATTAATATTTTTCTTTTTAAAATCTAAATATTCTTTTAAGCCTAGTTGATTTTATTTATCTTCCTGAAATTTTATGTACTAATCAAGGGTCTCACGTCGCGTAAATGTATGTTTCGTTTTCGTTTAATGTAGCTTTCCTCTTGGATGAATTAGACGAACCGAAGAGAATTTTCTCTGTGTTGCATGTTGAGGTAACTTCGGTTGGGCGAATCCAAGGCGATTAGTTTTCATTTATCTCCGTTTCCACCACGTGACATGGACCCCATCCACTTGACCAATCTAGTTTTTATCGGTATATGCTCTCAAGCACTGGAGTAAACCGTTATTTAGACTTCCTTCATTTCGTGAAAAATAATTTATAATTTTTTTTTCGGATTTTTCAATGTTCGTTTCATAGAAAATGAATTGATTATGGAAAACATTTTTCATGAAGGAAAAAAAATTCTAAAATAGGAAAAAATGTTTTCCACTTTTTAAAGAAAGGAAAATATTTTACTCACTTACTCTCTCTTATCTCATGCCCCCTACTGACCCCCACATCTCTATTTTTTATTTTATAAAAATTCAAATTATTTTTATTTTTATTTTTCTTTCTCTTTTTTTATTTTTCTTTTCCTCTTCTTTTTCTTGGTCGGCCGCCAGCCATGGCGATGGCCAACAATCAACCACAAGCTAGCCTTGAGCTTGCCCATCACCAAATCAGTTCCTCCTCGCCAATTGTGCAAGTTTGCCGAGCTCCGGCTCGATGCTACCACTCGTCAATCTAGTGAGCAAAGTGAGCCTTAGCTCACTAGAGGTGGGCTAGCTTGAGCTCGCCTCGTTGGTAAGCTCTCCTTGTCAACGAGCTTGCCACGCCTATGGCCTATTGTCGGCTATCGACTAGGTGACTAGCCTAGAAAGAAGAAGAGGAAAACAAAGAAAAGAAAAACAAGAAAAAAGAAAATTAATTTAATAATGAATTTAAAAATTATAAAATCAATTCTTAAAATATAATTTAAAATAGTTAAAATAGACAATAAAATAAAATAATGATAAAAATTATTAAGAAAAGAGTATGAAAAAGATTTTCCTCACTAAACAGCAGAAAATATTTTCCACTTCATTTTGAGATTTCACCCAAACACTAAAAAATAATTACATTTTCTTGAAAAATGGTTTCTTGAAAAATATTTTCCAAAAACACCATAACTTCATCAAAATGAGTGGAGCCTTAATGGGAGTTTGTGTTCCACAGATTAGTCACTTTCCCATATCCAAGGTTGAATATGTCCCTGGTAAGGCGCATGCAGTCAACTAGCTCATTGTAAATATTATCTCGGAAGATCGATCAGAGACATTTGAGATACAAAAACAAATTTATTGAATTGATCGAGAAAGTGAGACGAAATACTCTAAAGACCTGTTTGGTAACATTCCCAGGAACAACTGATTCTATTTTTTTGTTCTAGGGAATAGATTTGGAATAGAATCCGTTTGGTAAATTTTTTGTTCCCGGGAACAAATTTGTTCCTAGGAATAGATTTGGAGTAGAATCGAGGATAAAAAAAAAGTTACTTCTCGCTTCCCGGAACAATTTTGAGAATCAATTTTGTTCTGTCTCTTTTCTCTCTTCTTTTTTTTTTCCCTTCCCTTTCTTCTTCTTCTTCTTCCTCCTCCCAACCCACTGCCACCCCATCACCGCCCCATCGCCGCCCCTTGGCCGCCATCGCCAAGCAGCCGGGCAAGGTCTGGCGAGCTCGCTGGAGCCCCGTCAAGCCAGGGCAAAGTCCGGCAAGCTCGCCTAGCCACCAACGAGGCTCAGCCTCACCTAGATCGGCGAGGCCGAGCCTCGCCGGTGGCCAAGCGAGACTCGAGCTTGCCCAGGCAGCGCGAGGCCGAGCCTTGGCTTGGCTTGGCGAGGCCAAGTCTTACGTCGCCTGGCAAGGTCGAACCTTGCCGATGGCTGGGCGAGCCTCGCCTCGCCCAGATCTGGGGAGGCGAGCCTCACCCGGCCACTGGAGAGGCTCGGCCTTATGCCACCTAAGTGAGGTCAAGCCTCACTCGGTCACCGGTAAGGCTCGGCCTCACACCGCCCGGCCATCGACAAGGCTCGGCCTCGCTTAGATCTACAAGGCCGAGCCTCTCCGGTGGCCAGACAAGCCTTCAGCGAGCTTGTCGGACCTCACACTGGCTTGGCGAGGCTTCGGCGAGCTTGCCGGACCTCGCCCGATTGCTCACCGGCCACCATCGGTGGCAACGGCCAAGAGGAAGAAGGAGAGAAAAGAGAAAAAGAAAAAAGAAAAAAAAGAAAAAGAAAATTATAACAAAAAGTATTAAAAATTAAAAGAATCAAAATTCTTACTAAACGCATTTCTATTCCCAAAATAAAAATTTTAAATAATTTATCAAATACCTTAAATACTCAGAAATTATTTTCAGGAGCAGAATAAAAAAAGATAATTTCTGATTAAAAATTGTTCCTGAGAGTAGAATCGTTACCAAATAGGCTCTAAGTGAATATTTGGGACAACAAATCTTAACCGAGGGTACCCATTTATTCTGAGAAGAAAAGACCAAAACAACTAGAATAAGACCTAGAGACAGACTTGCAATACAAAAGAATGACCACACGCTTAATCCTTAAGCCTCTAATACCAGAAAAAAGTATAAATATTGGAAAAGAAAAAGAAACCACGCATCTGATCGACTCCGGCAAGGATCCTTCTGCAAACAGGTCACTTAACTCTGAGTCGCCATTGTAGACGCCTAGGATCTGGGGCGGTAGCAGTAAATGGGTCAAGGTACGGGGGCGGGGGCCGGGTTTTCTTGCTTTTGCAGGGGTGGCTGGACCTTGGGGCGCCACCAGAAGACCCAATTGCATTTGGGTGCTGGTTGGGTTGCTTGACCTGGGGAGTGCGGCTGGGCTGGAGGGCGTTCTGGCTTGACTAGGCGTGGGCGTATGAGCTGAAGCGGGGCTATGGGGTGGTGGCTTGGCCGCTCTTGGTCGTCGAGAGAATCCGCCGTAGTTAAAGCATACACCATCTTGGAGGCTGGTCCACGGGCTGATGCTTGAGATCAGCTCAGCCTTCTCACTCGCTCACGTTGTAGAGAGTGTGGAGCTTTCAGAGTACTGCTCCAATGCTTGGAGTATACAAATGAGAGAGAGCAGCCCTATTTATGGACGAGGCCATGTAGCTATTACCGTTGATCACTTCTTAATCAAACGATAGTGGTGATCCATTCTCCGTGTCTAAGATCTATCCCATTGGGTTTTCATGAGATTTTAAAATATTTAAGGGCAGTATTGGAAATGTATATTTGTATTTAAGATATTTTTTATATTTAATGAGGTTAGATATAGTGGTCTTGTATCCTTCACGCAAAATGGTGATCGACGGCTTTGCTTCAGCATATAATTCCACAATGTAAATTCGTCGACAGACACAACTCAGGAAAGCTTGACACGGTGGAATCAACCGACAAAACGATAATGAACAGAGACACCAACCATTGCGCAATCACGGTGGCAGCGGAGGCGAGACGCGGCTGGTCTTCTCGCATGGAGGAACGGTTTGGGCAGACGCCAACTCTCCTGAAGCCCTCGGCCAACAACTACTCTTGCTGCATCTTCAGGGTCCCCAAGTGCCAAATGGAGATCAATGCCAAGGCTTACAAGCCTCACATCGTGTCTGTTGGCCCGTACCACCACGGGGACAATCGGTTGAAGCTGATCGAGCAGCACAAGCCTCGACTGTTCTCCGCGATGCTTGATCGGACCAGAGACTATGGCGCGGGCCTGGAGCTTTACTTCGAGGCCATGGCCTCGCTGGAGACCAGCATAAGGGATAGCTACTCGGAGGCCCTCAATCATGAAACATCGGATTTGATCGAGATGATGATTCTCGATGCTTGTTTCATCATTGAGATTTTCCGCGTCTTTGCCAATGTGATCCGACCGGACGCCAAGGACCCCTTGTTCTCCATGCGGTGGATTTTCGCGTCCATCATGCTCGACCTCCTCCTGATTGAAAACCAGATCCCATTCATCGTTCTTCAGACGATCTACGACTTATCCAGCTCTCCCTCCGAAGCCAACCGCTCTCTCAATGAGATTGCCTTAGGGTTCTTCAACAGCGCACGCGGACGGCCAGTGGAAGAACTGGAGAGACACTACCAAGTCCCCAATGTCACGCACTTGCTTGATTTGTTCCGACTGAGCATAATCGGCCATTTGAACCTGGAAGATCCAGGACCGGTCGATAGAGAGTCGCTGCAACTGATACCCTCCACGAAGCAGCTGCAACTCGCGGGGATAAAATTTGAACCGAGGGAGGGCGATGAGCTAATCAGCATCAAGTTCGATGATGGAGTGCTTCGAATTCCTCCTTTGATCCTTGACTTTTTCACCAGCTCCTTCTTCCTCAACTGCGTTGCTTTCGAGCAGAGCTACCGTTACTGCTCAAACCACATCACCGATTACATAATCCTCATGAGATGTCTCGTGCGCTCAGTGGCGGATGCAGAGTTCCTGTCTCAGCGCAGTATAATCACAAACTTTCTAGGGACCGACGAGGAGGTCGCCAGATTCTTCAATGATCTCGCCAAGCATATCATGTTCGATGTGAAGAAGAGTTACTTGGCCGAGTTATTCGGGCAAGTAAACCGGTACCACCGGAACAAGTGGCATGCTCAAAGGACGGGAATCAAACGCGAGTACTTCGGCAGCCCCTGGTCCTTCATTTCGGCTGCCGCTGCTTTCATTCTCCTAGTTCTAACCTTACTCCAGACCGTCTACACCGTTTACGCTTACTATCGTCCCCAGAATTAACCAAGCTCCGCAACACAGCTTCAGAGAGATATTCGATGTTGACGTACCATCCATTTAATTTTGATGAATCAGACCAGTAAAACTTGTGCTCCATTTCTGGGTTTTGCTTTGGCTGCTGTACTCCAAATTTGATTCAGATTGCTTAGACAAAATACATCTTCATCACTGTAGTTAGAATGCATAACTTAAAGGTAACGATTTGACGAAGGGCACTCCATTAACGAAATTGACAGACAGACTTCTTAGACGCATGATTATCATTGACTCAAAAGCAGCAGAAGTCTTTAATCGGACCTTTCATGGGGCGAATGAGTTGCCCAGATTCCGATTTCATGCGCCAGCTAGGAAGTTCGAACTTTTAATAGCCAAGGTCAATGCTAACGTTATAAATTTCTAACCGAAATATCCTTAAAATCTTGTACCTAGTACCTTGAAACAAGATGGTGCTAGGGATCGAATTGGGAAAATGAACTCAAACTTGCCAAAAGACCGTGAAGCAAGATGTGACAATATTCAAGGTCGCCATTTGATGTATTTTCCTGATTATCTTTAGTATTTATTAAGGATTTTAGGTGGTATTTTTTTATGGCCAATCGATATTGCTTTTTATTTTTTTTAAAGATTTTTGTACTAGTTTAGGGTCTATAGATATATTATTTATTTTCATGAATTTAGTTTTCCTCTTCGATGAAATAAATGAATGGAGAGAATTTTCTATGTATTTTGCACGTTGATGTGTGTGCGGTTTCGATTGTATAAATCTAGCATGACTTAATTTCGTTTATCCCCATTTCCACCGCTTCAAATCGCTCTGTAAACTTGGCCGGTTTTGTTTTTGTCGACATATGCTCGCAAAAACCTAAGGAGACCATTACTTAATTGGGTTTATGTCCCCTGTGCGGGCCATTTCCATTACCTTTGGGCTATGTCTACCTCAGGCATGGCACATGCAATCAACTAGCTCTCAGATATTCCCCGAAAGATCCATTAGAGAAATTTGAGATGCAGACCGGATTTCTTGAATTGATCTATAAAGTGACTAAGTGAGACAACATAGTTTCCGTGGATATTTAAGACAACAAATCTCCAATCGATGGCGTGCCCATTTTATCAAAAACCACACATTTGATCAAATCCAACAAAGATCCTTCCGCGAACCATCCGGTGGTCGACTGTGAGTCAATGTGACCAAGTTTCTTTTAAGGTAAAAAATGTGGCCAGTTTTGAACAGCGCGCTTTGCAGTCCCTAGTCCCTAGGCACCTGCCACTGCCAGCCCAAGATACCATCATACAACGAGGTTTCTCATTATTTGTACTAGTTTAGGGTCTATAGATATATTATTTATTTTCATGAATTTAGTTTTCCTCTTCGATGAAATAAATGAATGGAGAGAATTTTCTATATATTTTGCACGTTGATGTGTGTGCGGTTTCGATTGTATAAATCTAGCATGACTTAATTTCGTTTATCCCCATTTCCACCACTTCAAATCGCTCTGTAAACTTGGCCGGTTTTGTTTTTGTCGACATATGCTCGCAAAAACCTAAGGAAACCATTACTTAATTGGGTTTATGTCCCCTATGCAGGCCATTTCCATTACCTTTGGGCTGAATCTACCTCTGGCATGGCACATGCAATCAACTAGCTCCCAGATATTCCCCGAAAGATCCATTAGAGAAATTTGAGATGCAGAACCGGATTTATTGAATTGATCTATAAAGTGCCTAAGTGAGACTGTTGAGAAAACTCCTAGTTTTGATGCTAACAAAACATTTTATGTATGATATTTATATATATCTTTTGAAGGAAAATGTCATAGAATGACATATGCTTTAAAGTCTGCTGGTGGCAGAAGATAAAGCATAAGATGTCTTTGAGTTTGTCCGTACCAGATGGAAGACCCGACCAGACTGAGATTTTGAGTCTGACCATACCAGACTAAGATTTTGAGTCTGACCGTGCAGGGGGATCGAAAATCTAGGCGGGACTCGTAACTTAAATCTGTCAGACTTAAGACGAATCTACAAGATAAGATCACCAACGGTAAAGTATTTCACTTACCTTATTTATATTGATTGTGTTATATTAATCTGATTGGCAGAATCAATTAATGGACAACTTCCAAAGAAGAATAGAGCACTTATGGAAGCCCAGATTCTGATTGTATGGGCGAACAGAATTTAAGGGGATCTGATCTACCTTCAACGGTCAAAAAGATTTGCCTTATAAAGTCTGTCCAAGAAAGGGAAGACTAAACTCTCAAGGAAAGAGCCAACGGTCGAGTGCGGCTTGAAGAGTATATAAGGATAGGCTGAGACGTAGGAGGTAGAGTAGATGAACATAATTCCAAAGCTGATTCTGTTTTTCAACTGTTGTTCATAGTGTGAAATTGAGTGATCCAAGTGTATTACAAAAGAGAGTGACTTTGTGAGACATATCATCACCAAGTACTAACACTCGAGAGTGTGTAATCACCGTTGATCACATAGTGAAATACAGCCTATTGGCTGATCGCCCGGAGAATGGACATAGGCTTGTCTAAAGCCGAACCACTATAAACAGTGTTTGCAATCTTCTCTACTCTCTATTTAATTTCTATTTGTAGATTGCAAAGGTTATATATATATATATATATATATATTTGCGCGTAAAATCCCTCTACACCTATTCACCCCCCCTCTAGGTGTTAATACTAGTTACATCAATTGGTATCAGAGCCTCGTGCTCAAGATCTTGAAGTATTTATTACTTCTGAGTTAAAGATCCTCTATGACTAGTATTCTTGCACCAAGTTTGATTGAGGGGCAGAGCAACACTCGTCCACCATACTTCGACGGCAAAGATTACAATATATGGAAGAATAAGATGAAGGCATTTCTCAGATCAAAAGATCCACTCGAATGGGATGTAGTTGAAAGGGGAATTGACCCCACTGATAAAATTGGAAAAACTCCAAAGAGAGACGATGGGAAAGAAACAGAAGCATCAGCCACCATCTCACAAGAAGAAATGATAAAGAGACAAACTCTCGATGCTAAGGCTATCTACTCTCTTTATTGTGCTTTATCACCTAATGAATATAATCGAATATCTTCCTGTGATACAGCAAATGAAGTATGGGATAGACTACACGTGACATACGAAGGAACTGATCGTGGCAAGGAGACCAAAGTAAATATATTACTCAGTCAATATGAATCCTTCAAGATGAAACAGGAGGAGTCCATAGGAGACATGTTTAGTCGATTTACAGAAATTGTAAATGGATTGGCATATCAAGGACAACCTGTTCCTGGACTAATGAAGGTCAACAAGCTCCTGAGAGGATTGTCGAAAGAATGGAATAATGTGAAGACCTCTATTAGAGAAACTCTGCGAATTTCACCATTGACAGTCGATGAGCTCGTTAGTACTCTGCAGTCCAATGAAGCAGAACAAATGAACGAGGAAGTGGAATCCAGAGATAAGAAATACATTGCTCTTAAGTCTAACACTGATTCTGATGATACAGATTCTGAGGAAGAGTTGGACGACGAAGAACTTGCACTGCTGATTAGAAAAGTGAGGAAGTTAAACAGGAAAAGCAGGAAGTTCAACAACAGAAAACAAAAAACAGATACCGGACAACGTAGAACTGATGACGAGGAAGATTATGCCAAAGACGTCATTTGTTTTGAATGTAAGAAAAATGGTCATATTAAGCAGAATTGTCCCAAGCTCAAAAAGAACAAAGGGAAATTCGAAAAATACAATAAGGCCCTGAAAGCTGAAACATGGAGTGACACAGAGGTTGAGGACAGTGAAGACGAATATGGCAACATCTGTCTTATGGCGCATTCAAACTCAAACTCGAAAGCAGTTCGGGGATCGACTTATCTGCACAGAGAAATTGAGGTAAATTATTCTAATATTCCAACAGAAATCTCAGATTACATAAATGAACTGTGTTTAAATCTGAAAACTACTTTGAAAAAGATCTCCAGTTTAAAAGTGGAAAATCGTAAGTTGAGTCATCAGAATTATTCGTTAAAAGGAAAATTTAATGATCTCAAAAAGGAATTTTCAGAACTGGAGGAAAGTCGTGATTATGTTTTAAATGAAAATGAGTCTCTTAAAAAGGAACTTTTGGAAATAAAGAAAAATCAAAGTTCTTTACAAAATGAGAATTTATTTCTTAAAAAAGAAATTTTGAATATCAATGCAAAGTTTTCTGAAGGGTCGAAAACCCTGCAACATATACTTTCTATCCAAATTCTTCATTATGATAAGTCGGGACTTGGGTTTTGCAAGGAAAGTGAATCGTTAATTGATTTTCCTAAAGTTAAGGAAAGAATTAAACAGAGACTTCCTCGATGGCCTACGATAGTCATTTTAAAAAGAATTTTGTTAGATCCGTTGGTCGAGAAAATCTAAGGTATTCTAATCGTGGAGAAAGAGAACATTTTGAGAATAAATGTCCTAAAGTCTGGAGACCTGTTCAAAAGAAATGGATAGAAAAAACATATACTACTAACTTCAATGGACCCAAGAAAATCTGGGTACCAAAGAAAAAATGAGTATGCGTGTTCATTGCAGGTAAGTTTCAAAAGTAAGAAGAAATGGTACTTGGACAGTGGATGTTCAAGACATATGACAGAGATTCAAAGATGTTCATTGGATTCGAAAGAATCAAGGGAGGAACATTTTCGTTTGGAGGAAACATCATTAGACTGGGAATTGTCAAGATTGGTAGTTTAATCATCAACAATGTCTCCCTAGTCAAATGATTAAACTACAATCTCCTAAGCATCGGCCAGTTGTGTGATGCTGGTTTTAGAATTAACTTCAAAGAAAACCTATGTTCTGGAACAAGCAATGATTCTTCTCAAACATTCACTAGACGAAGGCATGGGAATATTTATCTTCTGGACATAAATGAAGATACTGCAAAATGTCTCCTATTAGTCCAAGATGAAGCAAATATCTGGTATCGCAAACTTGGGCATGTCAGTATGAAACAAATTTCCAAGCTTGTCAGCAAAAAGCTTGTTCGTGGTTTTCCCTCACTAAGTTATAAGAAGACAGAGCTTTGTTCTGCATGTACACTGGGAAAACAAGTAAGAAGTTCTTTCAAATCTATAAAACAGATTTCTACTAATCGTGTATTGCGGCTTCTTCATATGGACCTATTTGGACCAACTAGAACTCAGAGCATTGGAGGTAAGAAGTACTGTCTTGTGATAGTAGATGATTATTCTCGATTTTCATGGGTATTTTTTCTCGCTAATAAAGGAGAAACCTTCTCATATTTCTCAACATTTGCAAAAAGGGTTCAAAATGAGAAATGTTACTCTATTTCTAGTATTAAAACAGATCATGGGGGAGAATTTGAAAATTAAGACTTTGCATATTTTTGTGACAAAAATGGTATTCAGCATACATTTTCCTCCCCTTACACTCCAGAACAAAATGGAGTTGTGGAAAGAAAGAATAGGCTGCAAGAAATGGCCAGAACTCTGCTTATAGAAAGCAAGATGGCAACTCGTTTATGGGCAGAAGCAGTTTTCACTTCTTGCCATATCATCAACAGAGTATTTCTTAGACCAATTTTTGAGAAAACTCCCTATGAAATTTTCAAAGAAAGAAAACATATTGTTTCCTACTTTCGCATTTTTGGTTGTCAATGTTATATCCTCAAAAATGTTAACCATCAATCTAGTAAGTTTGAAGAAAGGTCAAATAAAGGTATTTTTCTAAGCTATTCAAACTCTAGTAAAGCATATAGAGTGTTCAACAAGAATACTCAGACAGTGGAAGAATCCATGAATGTGAAGTTTCTGGAGCAAGATGTTTCAAAACAGAGCAGAACTGTAAATGAAGACTCAGAACCAAATGCCGCTCCTGAAAGATCTAGTCTCAACAAAGAAGCTGAATCTTCCTAGAAAACAGTCAAAGAAGCAACTCAAGAAGAACGACTAACTCAGGTGGACATTTCTGAATCAGCAGAAGATTCTGATAACAGTGAAGTGCCAAACAAAAACTGGAAGCATAAGTCTAGTCATCCTAGGGAGCTGGTCATTGGAAACATCAACGAAGGAATTCAAACCAGATCAAAGAACAAAAAGGGCACAGGCATTGTTGCACTGATCTCTGAGATTGAACCCAAAGGAATTAATGAAGCTCTGAAGAATGAGAGATGGGTAGAGGCAATGCAAGAAGAACTTCAACAGTTCAAGAAAAATGATGTATGGGAATTGGTTCCCAAACCCAAAGGAAGAACTATCATTGGCACTAAATGGATTTTCAGAAACAAAGTTAATGAACTTGACAAAGTCACCAGAAACAAGGCAAGACTCGTGGCAAAATGTTACTCTCAATCTGAAGGAATAGACTATGATGAAACCTATGCTCCAGTTGCAAGATTAGAAGCAATCAGACTACTGCTTGCCTATGCTTGTTATCAAAATTTCAAGCTGTACCAAATGGATGTGAAGAGTGCTTTTTTGAATGGGTTTATCAAAGAAGAAGTTTTTGTAGAGCAGCCTCTTGGGTTCGAGGAACCAAGAAAGCCAGACCATGTATATAGATTGAAGAAGGCACTTTACGGTCTGAAACAAACACCTCGAGCCTGGTATGAACGATTGAGCAAGTTTTTACTAGACAATAAATTCAAGAAATGTATGGTAGATACAACCTTGTTTATCAAGAAGGAAGGTAAATATATTCTGCTTGTACAAATTTATGTAGATGACATTATTTTTGGATCATCTAATGAGCACTTGTGCAAGAATTTCTCAAAGTCTATGCAAGAAGAATTTGAAATGAGCATGATGGGAGAACTTACATTCTTCCTAGGACTTCAGGTTAATCAGACAAAACATAGAACTTTCATCTATCAAGAAAAGTATGCTAAAGACTTGATCAAGAAGTTTGGAATGGAGAACCGCAAGAAGACCGAAACTCCTATGGCAACCTCCATCAAACTAGATCAGGATGAAACGGGAAAGAAAGTTGATCAGAAGACTTATAGAAGCATGATCGGTTCTCTTCTCTATCTTACTGCATCTAAACCAGATATTCTATACAGTATTTGTCTTTGTGCTCGATTTCAAGTGGATCTTAGATAATCACATTTCTCTGCTGTCAAATGCATAATCAAGTATATAGCCACTTATCCACACTTGGATTTGTGGTATCCAAAGGAAACAAATTTTACTCTTTTTGGTTACTCAGATGCAGATTTAGTAGGTTGCAAAGTGGATAGAAAGAGTACTTCAGGAACATGCCAACTTCTAGGGAAAATGCTAGTTTCATGGTTTTCCAAAAAGCAGAATACTATGGCTCTATCAACAGCAGAAGTAGAATATGTTGCATTCGGAAGCTGCTGTTCACAGATTCTGTGGATGAGACAGCAACTAAGGGACTATGGAAAAGAAGAATCATGTACAAAAATAAGATGTGATAATACGAGTGCTATAAATCTCACCAAGAATCCGATTCTACATTCCAAGGCAAAGCATATTGAAATCAAACATCATTTTATTAGAGACTATGTGCAGAATGGAAACGTATATGTGGAATTCATTGATTCAAAAAATTAGTTAACAGACATCTTCACAAAGCCACTGGACAAGAACAGTTTGTTACTCTCCAGATCCCACCAGAGTTTCCATCCCAATGGATCCAACAAGGCTACTCTCATCTCCATTTCGGAGCCATCCGTCTTGCTTTGACTTTTCATGGTCGTAAAGGCCTACATTACCGCAAGGATAGCCCCGTTAGACACCGGGTTTTGGAATACCAACAAGCTTGTATTGGCACCATTCAAACCACAATGAATGCAGGAACCGTTTTTGTCACACTTTTTCCAAATTTTAACATTGCTCTCGCAGATCCCAACTTACTTACTGCTCTCAAGGTTCAACTACAAATTACTGGAGCCCCACAAACACCTGGATCTATTGCTGCCACCTTGCACTACCAAATGATCTACCGTGTCCAAAATCATGCCATTGATCTTAACATTCCAAATTCTGAAGATGCTCTAGTTATCTCGGTTGACCACGACCAAACTTCTTGCATCCATGTCCCGAGGCAGATCCCTCGAAGTGAACTTGTTAAACTTCTTCCCGATAGTTGGGTCACCAACTACGAAAAGCTCCACCAGAATTGCAAACCGGTCCAATCCAGTGAACCCCAGTTCACTAGGAAAAAAGATGGCACTGTTGCCATCAAGTTCAGTAAGACTAAAGAGGAACCTTCCTCTATTTTCCCTACCATTCTCCACTTTACTCCCCGTCCTCGATCCGGTTTCGTCAGAACCGGACAACAAACAATTTGTCCACTCATTTGGACCTCAAGGACAGCCAATCTATTTCTTCAAGGATCCCACCAGGACAGCATTTTGGGATCCAGAGCGTGCGTGTACTTCATGCACAAGACCTGAAGATGAAGATGATACATCCTCCTCTAAGAAGAAGAAGAAGAAAAAGGATGCGCTCTATCAACGGTATCTTGATGGAGATCCAACTGTTGGACCTCTTGGAGAAGATGGTGGTAGACACCAGTTCATTGTCTCTTATGGACCACCTAAACCTTTTAAGGTAGTCCCCACCCCATCTCCCTGTAAGCCAACTCTTTCTCCTAATTCACCATCACCCGAGCCTATGGTTACCTCACCCTTTTATAAGCCAATCCAGAAATGGGTCAGAAAGAACCCCTCATGTCTCATCACTTTACCCCGACCAGGTACCTGTGTACCTCAACCTGAACCACTTCCAGTCCTACCCAATATATGCATGTTTCACCCTGAGGATTTCCCTCCACTTGAGACCACAGAATCATCTGCAACTAGCACCCGTACCCGAAAATTTCCTCCACTGGAAAAATTCTCTGACCCACAGCAAAGGTACCAGCACTCGCCAAAAATCCCAAACCCCACTGGTATTGATGCACAAGGACAACGGAAGCAGCCCTCAGCTGCGGAAACCGTATTGAATTGGCAAACTGAGAATGCCCTCGCCCAAAATGAGCTCCTTAGCACTGTTGCTACACGCCTCGAACGTGTAGATAAGACCACCGACTTATCTTGCCGCATCTTTGAAAGACTTCGAAACGGCTTCATTTGCTAGAAACCAAGCAGGCACCTACTAGCCATTATTTGGAAGATCAAAAACCAGAAATTGAGAAACTCAAAAGACAAATCCAAATTCTCAAACACCAGCAGTCATTCACTTCCCTTGATCCGCCCCTTTTTACCTCTCCCTCCCTACCACAAAAGACAGAATCATCATTTGGCTCATCATCCTCTTTTGCTGCTGTTTTAAGCTCAGCTGCCCCTCCTCCTCAGAATAATTTTCTGGCTCTTCGCGAAAACCTTCGTAAGCTTAAACTCAAGCAAAAGAAATCCTTTCCTCCCACAGAGCCTTCACCACCCTCTCCTGGCACACCAGAACATTCTCCTGGCAATCACCCTCCTGCAAATCAACCTGCCACCTTGACCATTTCCAACCCACTCGAAAACTTCCTCCGCCGCCAGATCCCTTCCATTGCTGTTATCAACCCACCCGCCACAACACAGGTTGAAACTTCGTCTGAATCTGATTATGATATTTTTATCGAATCATCCTCTTCGGCAGAAACTTTTTTCATGGCCGATAGTGTCAAAGATGAAGAAATATTCTCTGAACCCGAAATCCCTCACCAGGATCAACCTGATGCCCCCCAGTCTTTTGCAGCCTCATCTTCCAGAGTTTACTTTACTTTGGATGACATTCCATATTATAAGTGGCCGATAGGCTTCGGGGAATTTCATACTTGGCTCCCGGGCATATTTCGAACCAAGTACTTATGATATTCTCCTGGAATTCACCAGTCGTTTTACAGGAGCACTTAAGGATTGGTGGCATACTGCATCAGAACAAGACCAGATGTATCTTCTAACTCAGCCCCTGGATAATGCAATCCAGATAATCCACATGTATTTCATTGGCAAGCCTGAAGATTCCAAAGAACTCAAACGAAAGGAGTTCTTTGACCGCAAATGTTGTTCATTAAGGCGCAAAGATCTTGATCGACACTTCCAAGCTATGATCAAGCTGTTCTATCTACTTGGTGCAGATTGGAACCTCAAGCCCATCTTCTTAGCATCCATCCCAAGAGAACTTAGCCAAGCTGCGGAAAAAACTCTCCAGCAAAGACAGAAAAGTATAACTGAAGCTACTCTTGGTGAAATTCAACAAGCCGTTCATATTGCCATAGAAGAACTTTGCCTCCGGCGTGAAGCTTTCCGAAGCTTCCTCAAAGAAAATAGGAATCTTGACAAGGCGTGTTTTAAACCCGGCCTCCAGATCAAATGTCCCAAGGATTGTTCTGACCCTTCCTGCACAGGATGCAAAAAGAAAAGGCATTTTAAACGGCTCTCATTCAATAAGACACGCAAAGGAAAAAGCAAAGGTAAGTGGAAATTTTTGCGAAAACGCCGTCATCGCTCTTCTAAGAAGCATAACAAAGATAGGTGTTATGTCTGTAACAAAAAAGGGCATTTTGCCAAAAACTGTCCAAAAGCGACCAAGCGAGGAAGCCATCTGATAGACAAAATCACCAAAAGCACTGGCATCCCACTTGATGATTCGGACATTGAGTCCGTATTCTCTTTAGATGACCAACCATCTGAAAAAACTCTCTGTGCTATCCAAACATATAGCTCAGACTCAGCTTCAGAATCTGAAAACGATGTCTTCACCTTTTTCCCTGATTCACCTGCAGAAATTGATCTCTCTGAACCTGTCCATCATCCATATATCCCCATCCATATCCTCTTGTCCAAATACCACAAACCAATCCCTTTGGTGGCACTCATTGATACTGGAGCCAGCTCTTCCATCTTAGACACAAAGATCCTCCCGGTAAGAATTTTGGAAACCCTACACCAGGTATTTCAGTGCCGCTTCGGTGACACTTTTGCTACCAAGTATCGTAGTAAACCCATTACTATTCAGTTCTTTCCCCAGTGTTATCTTACCACCAAAGTCCTTGGTTCTCAGTCTCCAGACAAAGATATCATCATTGGTTGGGATATCCTAACTCAACTTCCCAAACTCAGAATTCTTTCTAATGGCCTTCGATTTAAAAATCAATTCCGGGAATTCGTAGAAATCAAACGTTTCTATGCTCTTCAACCGGCCATCCTCGACCCAATCATCCAAACTTTACTTTCTTCTTGTGCTGAGACACACTCCCAATTTTCCCAAACTTGCACCCAGCCCTTGTGGAAAAACTCTTCTTTTTATGTCAAACTTCCTTTCAAAAGGAATGAAGACATCAATCCTACAAAGGCCAGCCATTCAGGAATGAGTCCTGAACATCTCGTACTGGCTCAACAAGAATGCTCAGAATTGTTGGCACAAGGTCTCATTGAACCTTCTGATTCTCAATGGGCATGCGAAGCATTCTATGTCAACAAACGGGCCGAGTAGAACCGTGGAAAAATGAGGTTAGTCATTAATTACCAACCTCTGAATCAATTCCTTAAGGATGATAAATTCCCATTGCCTCATCGAAATTCCCTTTTCCTGAGCCTTGCTCAAGCAAAGATCTATTCAAAATTTGATCTTAAGGCAGGATTTTGGCAACTGGGTATTGACCCACCGCATGACCCAAAAGCGGGTTCTCGCATTCCAAATCAACACTTCCAATGGACAAGTTGTTCCTTTTGGCCTCAAAACTGCACCTTCCCTTTTTCAAAAGGCTATGTGTAAAATCTTTGAGCCTATCCTTCAAAACTCCCAGATTTATATTGATGATATTCTTTTGTTCAGTCCTGATGAACAATCTCATTGCCAACTCTTAGCACATTTTGCTGATATTGTTAAAAAGCATGGCATTATGCTTTCTCAGAAGAAAATGATTATTGCTCAAACGGAAATTGAATTCCTTGGCATGCACCTCACAGAAGGAACTTACTGCCCTGAACCTCATATTGCTGATGAACTCCAGAAATTTCCTGAGAAGGATCTCAATCCTAAACAAGTTCAGCAATTCCTTGGTATTGTAAACTATCTACGAGATTTTGTTCCACACATTTCTCAATACCTACGACCCCTCCAAAGGATGCTCAAGAAAAATCCTCCTCCCTGGGGACTCAAGCAAACTTAGGCTGTTTCCCAGCTTAAACAGCTATTGCAGAACCTTCCTCCATTGAAGATCCCATCAAATGGCAACCGCATTCTCCAAACTGATGCCAGCGACAAATACTGGGCAGCCATTCTTTTCGAAGAAATCCATGGAACCAGGCATATTTGTGCCTACAAAAGTGGCCGATTCTCTCAAGCAGAAATTCATTATCATTCCACTTTCAAAGAAATACTTGCAGTCAAGTATGGCATCAAAAGGTTCGAATTTCATCTCATTGGGCACCATTTTCTGGTCGAAATGGATATGTCCTCCTTCCCTCAAATGCTTAAATTCAAACAGAAGCAAGTTCCCCATCCACAATTGCTCCGATGGGCCGAATGGTTTTCCAAATACTCCTTTGAGGTCAAACACATTCCAGGAAAGAAGAACATCCTTGCAGACTTCTTATCTCGGCCAAAGGAACCAGTCCAAACAATCAACATGTATGTCAAAAAGGAACCTTTCTCAGACACATACCGCACCACTGACATGCAATGTGGTTGGCCAAGTCTAAGATATCCTCCTGATATCCTAATGGCTGTTCGACACAATGTCGTAAAAGAAAGACTTCCAGAACTCATGTGGGACTATCATCTTCGAATCTTCCGAGAACATGGAGGATTAATGCTCAGACCAGATGGATTACACCCAGATTATCCATTTATTCATCCTCTTCGTTGGTCTCCCAATGATGAATTTCCCGAAGACCTAAAATGGTTATTTTGGTACATGTTCAATCTGTACACTATAGCCATTGAATTTCCAACTGAGCACATTTTGCAGGTTTTTACCAAGAATGCAGCTGGTCATGATCATAACCAAAAATATCTACTGGATATTTTTGCATGGTTTAAACCTCACAAATACTGGAAGGAACTTTTCAAAATCCAAAATCGTCAAGGAAGGCCTGAACCAGAAAGACACACTATTGTCTTGTTTCATCGACCTTGGACATATTGCCATCCCATTGGATGGATTTCGACAAACCTTCAAGTTGCGGGAACTTCAAGTTACAAGCCCCAGGTTTTCCAGGAATTTGCACGAATTCACCAGACACTTCCTCACTCCATCTCCACCGACCGACCTGCATCTCGAGAACTCCAGAGGATCCTATGCCAAGCAAACCGCACCATCCCACCAGAAGCATGGCTTTCTCCACAGGTCCCTGCCTCCTGGGACCACCCTGCAGCCTGGAATCCCACTCGCGACCAGATCCAAGAAGCACTCCAGATTTTTCGGCAGAATAATCCAGACTCCTCCACCCCCTATGATCCTTGGGGGGGGCCCCTTTCACAAGACCCTTGGGGTGACACCCAAAATTACGCCCCATTTTCCGGCTCTTTCGGTGCTAGCTCATCTCGTCCACCAGATCTGTCGGCAGAAGAAATCGAAAATCTCATCCGCACCTTCAAAAGAGAAAAAGACGGAAGCTCCAGTCCATCAGATATCGATGAAGACGCGCTCTTTGCGGAACAACTAGCTCAACATAGCTCTGATGATTCGGACTATAGATATAATGCTAAGACGGTAGAGACAGATAAAAACCGTCCTGAAAACACTGTACACCGGTACTGTACACTGTTCACTGTTCACCCAGTCTGTTTTTACTGTTCACTCAGTCTGTTTTCACTGTAGCACCAGGCGAAAAACCACTGTTCATAGAGCCTGGTCACGGGATTTCTTTAGCACTCCCCCTATGTGTAGCCCCTAAGTGGCTAGTGTATTTCCATAATTATGCCCGAGCATGGCCAGTCCGCCTGCTCTTGTCGCTTGTATCCTCCTCTGCCTATATAAGAGCAATGAGCTCCCATTGTAAAAACCAGAGAGTGAAATAAGAAGTGTGTTGTGTACTCTACTTCCAACATGATCTTCTAAACACTCCCATTCTCTTCTAGTCCAGAACGATGGTTCTGAACAAACACTATGATTGAGAAAAATCCTCGGAGTATGCTCGCACTTGCCCTGGGGATCCCCGTGCATCGAACTTCCGATATTCTAGAGATTACTATGATCTGAGTTCAGAGTCTGAGGAAGAACTTGGTGACTAACAGGCAGTCCCTATTAAGGCCAAGAGGGCCGTGTGTGGGATAGCATACTTGTCACAAGTTTGAAACTCAAACTTTTGGAATCCAGTTCATAGTGCCCTTTATCACCCCACAACTGCAGTTTTGAGGCTGAGAACCTTAGTTGGTATCAGAGCCAGGTTAAGGTGGATCCGGGCTTATGTTAAGCCCCTGCGGAAGGGAGTCCCACATCGCTTGGGAGAAGCCCTCTGGCCTGCTTGATAATCTTCGGGGCTGCCCTCACCCCACAACTGCTATTTTGAGGCTGAGAACCTTAGTGATTCAATATGTGGGAGATTAAATATTATTAACCCTTTTTTGTAAAGTCTATGAGAACAGGACAAAGTCTGAGAGAAGCAATCGTCTGGGAAGAATGAAAAATGAATTTATGGTATTTTAGGTTGGTATGTTATTTCCTTATTTGAATCTGGTAAGTTTTTATTAGTAAATTTTCGATCTGCATGATTGATTTGCATATTTTCTGGTATATGCCTATGATGATTGAATATTCTTGTTAAGTTTGGAATAACTGCCATTTTCAGTTTTTTTTTAGGTTGCGACTGTTCATTTGTCTTAACATCGAAAGGTTTAAAAACCCCAAAAAGTCGAGTCTTTTCTTCACAACTCTTTAGAAAACCTTTTTAGAAACCCTAACAGAGCAAAACATTTTCCAAAATCAATCTTCTTCGAACATGGCTTCGAGATCCTCCGTGTCCAGATCAATATCTCCATCTCCTCGAAGAAGATCGAACAGGATTGCTGGGAGAGGAGGGAGAAATATCGAAGAAGGGCAGACACACTTCGATCTGACACAAACTTCCGAAGACACCCAATGACAATCTCCAAGTGCATCCGCTTAAAGAAATGGAGATGATAATGTGGAATCTCCAAAAGCTTTCCCCACACAATCTGAAGAAAGGAACATCTCTCGTAGAGGTATGTCCAGATTAACTCTACCAACACCTACTAATAATCCTCATATAGTTATGAGGAGATATGAGAAATTAGTCCAACGAAATGCTAGGGAAAACGTTAAACTCTATTTCTTGCGAGAAAAATGGTACGCAAATGAATTACGTCTTATCCAAGCAGTTCAGACTATAGAATCACCATCTGCTCGTAGAGAACAAGTCAGTGACACAGGGAGAAGTAGAGATAATGCGAAGGAAGACGATGAGAAGATTTACAGAAATTTTGAAGTCAGGATGGGGATTGCTGCTATGGCTCGAAACACAACTGGGAAATTGTTCCGATCTAGAGAACATAAGACATTTTTTTAACAGATTGATGGAGAGAGGAATCATGCACCACAGGATAGTGGACTTTGATTATTTAGATGCTGCTGATGTAAATCTGCGTAGATATTTTGAAATATTGCAGATGGATCAATTTTGCATTGAATCTGCTGCTGTTATCCAGAATTAACAGCATATTTCTATTCGAACTTGACATTTCTATCTCCAGACAGAATGCAGTTCAGTGTAAATGACAGGTTCTATGATGTTAGTACAGATACTCTGGCTGACATTATAAAAGTTGAGAGGGGTACTTTCAAGCCAATAGAAGTTTCTTATGAGACAGTTTGTAAGTATCTTACAAAGTCTGTTAGGGCTAGTATAACTTATCCTCTCTTAACTTCTGCAAGAACAATCCTACATAAGATTATAATCAGCTGCATTCATCCTAAGGCATCATCTAAGACTGATGTATCCAGATTTGAGGCCAAATTGATGTGGGCAATTGAAAAGGGAGTACTGTTCTCACTGCCTCACACTATTATATTACACATGTATCGGACTGTTTTTAAGGATAAATGACAGTTACCCTATGGAGCTTTGGTGACCAGAATCTTTGATCATCTCAAGATAGATATATCTAGGAGATTCTGCACTAAAACTCTTCCTACTATGGCCATTGATATGAAAATGATCAATAAGATGAGACTGAAGGACGTTGCGGAAACCTGGAGGAGAAAGGTAAAAAAATTGGCTAGAGCAGAAACATCAAAAAGAAAAGGCAAAGAAATAGCTGCTGCTGAACCAAGTTCTAAGAAGAGAAGACAGCTCCTACTGCAAGATGAAGAATATGAGGAGGAAAGCATTTTTGCAATTTTGGCAACTATGCGTCAAACCTCTCACAGAATGTCTGAACCAGAAGCAGAAACACATGCAGAAAACATTCTCAGCACAGAACCTGAGAAGAGTGGTGAATCTGAACCAGAGGAAGATCCAGAAGAAGAAGAAGAAAATGAGGACAACAGAGATGAGGATAGAGATAAAGAGGGGCAACAAGGACAGAATGAAGCATCAATTCAGGGGGAGCATTATTCTGAGAATATTGAAACTCAAACTCCTACAGCTTCGTCTGACAATGCTGACTCTCAGAAGATCTTAGCACTTCTCACATAGATCAGAGATCAGCAGATAGCAATGGAAATCTCATTTAATAACAGGCTGGAAACTCTCGAGAAAACAGTTCATCAATGTCTCAACAGGATTGAGAAGTCTGCCACAAATATGGAGGATTTCACCCTTGTTCGGACCCCTAAAAAGAAAACATCCTAAAAACATCTTCTGCCTTTTTTTGTTTAGACACTGGTTCTTTTTGACATTACTTACTCTTTTCCAGTTTTTGACTTTTTGACGGTGACAAAAAGGGGAAGAGTATGGCATTTTGTTGTTGAGAATGCATGGCATGTTGTTGGGCTGTGATGTGAAAACAATGGTATGCATGGCTGATGATATTTTCTGCTGATATGCTGATGACATTTTACTGATATATTTTGAAATATGTTGGGTTGTGATGTGATATTTTCTGGGCTGTTGCTGTTGTTCTAAAATTATCATCTGAACAGGGTTGATATGAGCTATTTTTATGATTTGAGCAAAATAATTGGAAGTATGCTCTGTTTAACCATATTTTGCAGGAATAATAAGCCATATGCATAAAAAGCTTTATCACCATCAAAAAGGCGGAAATTGTTGAGAAAACTCCTAGTTTTGATGCTAACAAAACATTTTATGTATGATATTTATATATATCTTTTGAAGGAAAATGTCACAGAATGACATATGCTTTAAAGTCTGTTGGTGGCAGAAGATAAAGCATAAGATGTCTTTGAGTCTGTCCGTACCAGACGGAAGACCCGACCAGCCTGAGATTTTGAGTCTGATCGTACCAAACTAAGATTTTGAGTCTGACCGTGTCAGACTGAAAATCTAGGCAGACTCAGAACTTAAGTCTGTCAAACTTAAGACGAATCTACAAGATAAGATCACCAACGGTAAAGTATTTCACTTACCTTATTTATATTGATTCTGTTATATTAATCTGATTGGCAGGATCAATTAATGGATAATTTCCAAAGAAGAATAGAGCACTTATGGAAGCCCAGATTCTGATTGTATGGGCGAACAGAATCTAAGGGGATCTGATCTACCTTCAACGGTCAAAAAGACTTGCCTTATAAAGTCTGTCCAAGAAAGGGAAGACTAAACTCTCAAGGAAAGAGCCAACGGTCGAGCGCGGCTTGGAGAGTATATAAGGATAGGCTGAGACGTAGGAGGTAGAGTAGATGAACATAATTCCAAAGCTGATTCTGTTCTTCAACTGTTGTTCATAGTGCGAAATTGAGTGATCCCAGTGTATTACAAAAGAGAGTGACTTTGTGAGACATATCATCACCAAGTACTAACACTCGAGAGTGTGTAATCACCGTTGATCACATAGTGAAATACAGCCTATTGGCTGATCGCCCGGAGAGTGGACGTAGGCTTGTCTAAAGCCGAACCACTATAAACTGTGTTTGCAATCTTCTCTACTCTCTCTATTTAATTTCTATTTGTAGATTGCAAAAGTTATATATATATTGCGCGTAAAATCCCTCTACACCTATTCACCCCTCCTCTAGGTGTTAATACTAGTTACATCAGAGACAACATATTTTCCGTGGATATTTAAGACAACAAATCTCCAATCGATGGTGTGCCCATTTTATCAAAAACCACACATTTGATCAAATCCGACAAGGATCCTTCCGCAAACCATCCGGTAGTCGACTATGAGTCAATGTGACTAAGTTTCTTTTTCGGTCAAAAATGTGACCAGTTTTGAACAGCGCGCTTTGCAATCCCCAGGCACCTGCCACTGCCAACCTAAGATACCATCATACAACGAGGTTTCTCATTATACAATCCCCTTGTCGTTATCCCCTCGTCGTTATCGATAAGAAGATTCACAGCGGGGAAGGGGGAGGATAGCGGTATTGATCCAGTGAAATCTGAACGTCATGTGAGCACTATTAAAGTAATCGAAGGAATTTTTCTCTAATTGGGTCTCTGATTGGTAGGTGACGAAGATATCTCTCCATCACACTGGCCACCCTAGATCTTCCTCCCTGTGACGCGCACACTATTCTCATCGCCTAGTGGGCTATAGCCTCATGTCTGAATCGAGCTGAGGTCGTAGACCTCATTAAAAATTCCTATAATTGTTGAAATGTTTGAGCAACTTTGATGGAATACAAAACTCCATTAAAAATTCAATCGAAGTACAATTAAGTTGTAATCCTCAAGAGCTTTCCAGTGATACCTTTGCCTAGAGAGGACGGTTGGTTTTAAATATATGGTAATTCTTAACGAAAATCATCTAATCTTAAGACATTGAGAAATTTATGATTCAACTCAATCAATTAATTTCATCTTAAGAATCAAGTCAGAGAGGGTTTTTTTATGTAGGAAATATGGTAACTTTTTCACTATGATTTTCCGTTCCAGTAGAATGCTGAAAAATCTATGATTCCAAATTTTTTTTCGAAATTGGACCACATGTTTGAAAGTTTCGGATCGCAAGCTTCATTGGGCACAAAAATTTGGTCAATAGCATCAAAAAAAAAATGTTTGATCAAAGTTTGATTAATTTAAAAAAATAAATTCAATAATTTTTTAAAGAAGAATTGCCGCCAGTAGCACTAGATGGCATTAGCCAACAATGCCCCAGTGCCAATCAAGGCTTGCCAGGGCACTATTTTTAAGCTAGCGAGGGCAAGTGCACTTGGGCGTTACACACTAAGGCTCTATTTATTAAAGGCCTGTATGGTAACGCTTCTGTTCCCGGGAACAATTTCTACTCAGAAATGATTCTTTTTTATTTTGTTCCCGGGAACAATTTCTGAGCATTAGAAGGCATTTGGTAACTGTCCAAAATTTTTACTTCGGGAACAGAAATACATTTGGTAAAAAATTTTGATCTTTTAATTTTTAGTGCTTTTTGTTATAATTTTCTTTTTTCTTTTTCTTTTTTCTCCCATTCTTCCTCTTGGCCACCGCCACCGATGGTGGCCGACGAGCGGCCGGGCAAGGTTCGGCAAGCTCGCCGGAGCCTCGCCCGGCCACCACCGGCGAGGCTCAAGCTCACCCAAGGGGCGTGAGGCTAGGCCTTGCCTTGCGTCGGCCAGCAAGGCTCAAGCCTCGCCGGTGGCGGCCGGCGAGGCTCGCCCGGCTCGGCGAGGCGAGGCTTGGCCTCGCGCCGCCTGGACGAGCTCGAGCCTCGCTGGTGGCGGCCGGGCAAGGCTCACCCAGCCTAGCAAGGCTCGCCTCCCCAAATCTGGGCGAGGCGAGGCCCGCCCGACCTCGCGCCACCTGGGCGAGCTCGAGCCTCGCCGATGGCGGCCGGGCGAGGCTCGCCCAGCTCAGTAAGGCTCCGTCGAGCTTGCCAGACCTCGCCCTGGCCTAGCGAGGCGCCGACGGTGGCTCAGGGGCGGCTCAGGGGTGGCGATGGGGTGGGAGGAGGAAGAGGAAGAAGAAGAAGAAAGGGAAGGGAAAAAAAGAGAAAAGAGAAAAGAGAGAAAAAAATTTGATTTTCAGAATTGTTCCAGGGAGCAATAATCAACTTTTTTGCTTCTTGATTCTACTCCAAATCTAATCCCCAAAACAAATTTGTTCACGGGAACAAAAAAATTTACCAAACGCATTTGTTTCCAAATCCGCTCCCAAAAACAAAAGAAAAGAATCAGTTGTTTCTGGAAGCGTTACCATGCAGCCCTTAGGGAATTAACTTACCAAATAGTAATTGATTCTATTTTTTATTCCCGAGAATTAAAAAAGAATATAAATCCGTTTGGTAAATTTTTTATTTTTGAGAATAAATTTGTTCTTAGAAATAGATTTGGAATAGAATCAAGAATAAAAAAACAATTACTTCTTTGTTCTCGGGAACAATTCCATAATCAACTCCAACCCATTTTTCTTTTTTCTCATTTCTTCTCTTCTTCTCTCTCTCCCTCTTCTTCTTCCTCCCAATTGGTCGCTGTTCACTGTTGTCACCATCGCCGCCACCAGCGATGGCTAGCAACCAGGTGGGTGAGGTCTAGCAAGCTCGCCGAAGCCTTGCTAAGCCAAAGCGAGGTTACTAGGAGCAATGTTGAGGAGGGAGAGAGGGGGAGGGTAGTCACAGATGCAGGGAGGGCAAGAGAGGCTAGAGTCAGTGGCAGTGAGCTTGGGGCCCTCCTTCAACTTCTAGGAGGGGGTGACCCCACAAACGCCGAGGGCCAACACCAACGCAAACACCACTAGGCAGCACCCAAGCCCCTTGTCATCTCTGTGCCCTCGTAGCTCACCGCATCCACTCTCTTGATTTGCCAGAGCCTCACCAGGCCAGCTTGACCTCACCTAGATCTGGCGAGGCCAAGGCTCGCGGTGGTTAGGTGAGCCTGCGGCGAGCTTGTTAGACCTCGTCCTGGCCTGGCTAGGCTTCGACGAGCTTGCCAACCGGCCACGAAGAAGGAGGAAGAAGAAGAGAAAATGGAAAAGAAATAAAAGGAGAAAAATAAGAAAAGTATAATAAAAGTATTAAAAAATTATAAGAAAAAAAAAAATTAAAAGTCCTGTCAAACTCCTTAAGTGAATATAATAATGGGTTAGTGGGCAGTTCTATGGGTTTATTTGAACCTCAGGCCCGATCATCATTATCCATATCCACCCGGGAAATGGGTGACGCCACAACGGCACTTCTCTAGTCATGCAGCTTTAATGATTATTCTTAACTACAAAGATTATGTAGCTTTTATTTGCATATTTTACATCGACCTCCACAGATAATATGATTAATTGGTTACTTGCTAAAAGTAAAACTACACACATAAGCAAGTGAAATAAGTAGGATTTTGGGTATAGAGCCTGTGTCGCCAAATATTTATCCATATTTCGTTGGAATATGGTCTACTTCCTAAGTTAGTCTTGCTAGTTTCTAGAATTATTGTAGCTAAAATTTGTGGAGAATTACGCTGGAAATAAGTGTATCAAATTTGCAAAGAAATTATATTGTAGAATATAAAGTAATTAAGAATAAATTTGATTGCTTGGTTGCCAAATCCACTGAATTTCATTTTTAAATGACTGCATGAGATTTTGCCCCAAAATCTCCATATGGTCCTCCTTTGCTGTTGTTCGGAGAAACGGTAAATTAAAGGGGAATAATGTTGAAAGGTTGGGAAAATTATCCAAAAGTTCTAAATCTATTGTATGGCGACCAATTCAATCTTAAACCTTTCATTTAGGCTAATTTAGTCATAAACCTTTTGAGGATATGCTAATTTAGTCTTAAATCTTTTAACGAAGTATCAATGTAGCCCTTTCGGTTAATTTGGCTGAAAATCGCTGAAGTTATGATCTAGTCAACACTACCGGCTTTTGTAATGGCATTGTTGGGGCTGATGGCATTGCCGACACTAATGTAAACAACTTTTTCAAAATTTTTTAAAATTTAAAAAATTTCATTTTCTTTCATTTTCTTTTTTGGGTCAAAGGGCCGATGGCATGGATAGCAACCTCCAACAGCCACTTGGTGAGGCCCGTCGACCCCTATATTTGGCCATGAAGCCCTCACTAGCCATAGCAAGAGCGAGTGAGCCCTCAATAGATCTAGCAAAGGTGTAAGACCCTCACCAAGGCCCTTGCTGGCCACAAAGAGGGCGGGCAATGGCTGGCAAGGGCTACAAAGCCCTCACCATGGTGCAATGCCATCACTAGCCCTAATGAGGGTTGCTACCCTTGCACACAACTCGGTGAAGCCGAGTGGCTAGTGACCTCGATGGCTGGCCCTTTAAACAAAAAAAAAAAAAAAAAAAAAAAATAAAGAAAATAAAATAAAGAAGGAAAATAAATAAAATTTTTTTTGAAAAAATAAAAAATTATCAACGTCATTCTTGCTATGCCATGCTAGTAGGACATCCGACATTGATTGGACCATCACATCAACAATTTATAGTCAAAATTAGCTTGAAAGACTACATTGGTAATAAGTTAAATGGTTTAGGATTAAATTGACAAATTCTCGAAAGGTTTATGAATAAATTAGCATAATTAAAAAGTTTATAACTGAATTGGCCTTAGGACTTTTCGGACAATTTTTCCTTTAAAGTTAGGCAGGGCATCGGCCTAATGAGGCCCATAGCGAAAAACCACTGGAAGGGAAAGGAATTGTCAAATTTTACTTCCAAAGCTCTCTTGGCGAGCAATTTATGTACAATATTTGTGGATTTAAGAGAGAAAAATGCCAGATATGTCGAGAATTTTCACTATTATAATTTGCTTCACGTGAATCCCTAGTCGTAAAAAGCATGATGGGTTCAATTCCAACACAATTTAAATAAACTGTAACAGCATGTAATGAATCGCAATCACGCCACGTGTCACAACTACATCAACATCACTATTATACTTGTTTAAATAAATTTGAAAAGTGGGATCAACCATCCAAGACAGACAATAAGGTGGACCTTTTATTGAAATAAACTTGAGAGCAGAAGAGATGCAATACAAAATTCAAAACTTTAAAGACGGCAAAAGTAAAATCTAGAAGGAATATCAATTGATTATCCTGCAGTTCTTCCTAATCTGACCGCTTGAGCCGATAAGTGGGCTAAGATTTCCCATCTTGACCATGGCTTTAGCAAAATCTGTCTTGAAAGTACCCGAATCGCTACTATAAGCATTCACATGAGCATCCGTGGAACCACCACTGAACAATTGCTGGTCCGAATGAAGAAAAACCTTTTGGGTTTGCAAGTTCTTGAAGAAGGCGTTGTCGAAGGACGTTGGGCTCGTGATGTCAAGAGGAGAGAGATTGTTATCGCCTCCAGAGCTTGGGCAATTTGCTTTCAGCGACGTTGCCAATATGGCATTAATGTTGTTCTCATTGTAAAGCTGAGCCCGGAAAGCTGTGCATCGGGCGTGACCTATCGTGTGCGACCCTGTTAATAACGGTCCAACAATTTTTGTAAATTGATCTTAGTATATCGATAGTGCATTATTGTAATTATTTATTAAAAAATGCAACTGAAAAAAAAAATGACCTAAAAGGGCCACCATTTCTTTGGCAGTGAAGCCCTTGTTAGAGAAGGCAGAGATAAGGCCGCTGAGGCTCAAAGTTGGGGGAGGAATGCTGCTATTAGCAGCACTTGGACTTGCAGTGGTTGAGTCTCTTCTTCCTAGGGAGACTGTCCAACTTGGGCCACCCAACTAAAAATTAAATAAATAACAAATCCATACGTGTTAGTATAAGTATAGCATGTGGAACATAACATGTGATTTTTTTTTCCCTCACAATTGGTCACTAGAATTGAGAAGAAAATATGCACTTACGGCAACGACGGAATCTCGTGCAACGATGGCTAAAATATCAGCGCAAGACACGATACCGGGGCACTTGCTCTCCAATTGGGACTTGATCGTGTCGATTACCTCAAATCCCCATATGGAATTGGCATTTGGGCCGGCATTCTTTTCCCCAGTGAAGTTTGCAGTGTCGTCCAATAAAATCGATGCATCACATCCCTATTTCATGTTTTTTGCCACATGTTGTTAATCAGTCCTTCTAGATAGAAAATTGATCCGATTGGAGTTCAATGGATTCAATTGTTGCAAACAGATTAAGTGCTATAATCTTTACCGGAATAGTTTGTCCCCCATTATGAGCATACTAATCTAAATTGATTAGTTAGTTTAGATTGAAACTTTGAATTTGTGTGAAAGCAAATTGGTGAGGCTATGCAAAAGGCAAAATTCGCTTGTTCGAAGATCTAATACGATTTTAGAATAGTATTGAACTATTAAATTTCATGATAATGATATTTTACCATCCATGGCACTTTTTATGTAGAATTGTACATCAACCACAGTGACAGTGATCAAAATATGATTAAAACCTATTGAAAAAGACTGATTGCTTTGCCAAATGTGATAACCAAGTAAAGTCAACCACCGATTTAAAAAGCAATGGCCATCTCTCACTTTTTGTCAGCTCCAATGTTAATCATATATACATTAATCTGATCAACGGCATGATTGGCGTAAAGTACGCTCGAGTGCATAGTTTTTATTGGTGTATATTAGAGCATACACCGTCGGTATAAAAGAAAAAAATTATATAATCATTCTTATCCACTCTTGATTTGAGAATTATAATTACCAAAGCTCTCACTAACCGCCAAATCAAGGGTGGATATGATCGTTTGTGGAAAAATATTTTTACAGCATCAGTCTATGCTAAAAATAACTGTGAAAAGGTTTTTCTGAATTACCAAAAAAATTATTTTGTTCTAATAAACTAAATCGGTTATTAGTATAATAAACTCGAAAAAAAGCATGGCACAACAAAATACCAAAAAGAGTCAGGCTCAACTAATTCAATATGTGAACATCCTACCTACTGTTTGGTTAGGCAAAAAGAGAGTGCGTAACTTGGGCAGAAGCGAATCTAATATGCGTCATGCATGCAGCTTGAATGAAAGAGTGAAAACAAAGGTAAAAATCAATCGGAAAGAGAGGAGAGACATGGAGCAAGAGGGACTTGCATTGACAAAGCAATCATGAAAGTGAAGGCGGAGCAAGGACGCGCCCATGCGGGCCTCGCGGGAGACTGCGGAGTTCACACCGGATTTAATGATGGAGAGGGCGCTGGGACAGGATGTGGAGTAGAAAGTACTGGACAGCTGAGCAGAGGCTGTTCCAAGGAGGAAACACAGCAACAGTAAGAAGGTGGGTCTGACTGAAGAGCTCTCACAAGCCATAGCTTGGAGTTAAGTTTCAGCAAAGGAGATAAGCGAAGGAGGAGGAGAAGCACAAAGCTTGATGGCTGTGCGCGAGTGTGTTTGTGTGTGTGTTGCACTCGAATGAACTAAGGGGTATTTATACGAGAGTTTTACTTTGCACTGTTATGCTTTTTCTTTCTTCTCCAGTCAATGGCATAGGATGTGTTCATCTATAATATCAGTATTTTTTTAATATATTTTTTAACAACAAAATTCACCACCAAAGTGTATGAACAACGCACATACACGTATGTATGTAAGTGGCACCATTCGTAGTCTGGACTAATTAGCTTTTTATTTGCAGGCTAATCCTAATCTCACCATATGGGAATTTTCTTTTTGCTGGACATATACCTATAGGTTTATATTATGTTGTCAATTCTAAGTAAATATGACACGACCTATGGTCATATCAAATTGAGCTTTGCTAATATAACTGTTTTTGGGCTAATATGAGAATAAAACTTTATCGTAAGCCAAAAATTCTTAAAAGAGTGAGCCCATAGCAATAATTTACATTTGTTTGTTATTTGATTTTTTGTGATCTAGAATAGATTGTAAATTTGATATTAGATTAAAGACTGTCACTCATTCATTTTTGGTTTTAATTTCCTTACAAGATATCAAGATAAATATCTTATCACTTTTAGCTAGAGTTACTCTCCTTCTATCCTAAAATTGCTTTTGAACTTTTAAGAAGATGGCTTGTTTGGAAAGTAAAAATTAAGGCTTTATTTATTTCACAAAAATCAACTTTTAGGAAAATGTTTTCTGAATTTTTTGGCATTTTGTTCATTGAAAATAAACTAGTTATGAAAAACATTTTCTGTCAATAATAAAAAAACACCTTCAAATGTCAGGAAAATAATGTCCTCATATTCTTTCAGTGCAGTAGTTTGAATTATTTATTTAATTTTAATTTTCATTCTTTTTTTTTCCTTTTTCCTTTTTCTTTAGCTAGTCATTGGGCATGGCGATAGTTGACGACTAGCTCTAGTCGAGGGATGAGCTCACTCGTGGCCTGCGAGGCTCGAGCCTCACAGATGGGCAAGCTCGAGGCCTTGCCAAAGGTCATCTTCGTCCTCATCATCATCAATTGGAGTAGGGAGATTAAGATCGATCCAGGCCATCGCTCTGGACCCAATGTGGTGACTCACAAAATTTGTTTGGAAGTAGGCCATAAGCTCGACCTTGCCAACCTCAGGTGAGGCCTCGAGCTCCTTGATTTGGCAAGGTGGAGCCTCCCTAAGGTTGGCTCAGCTCGACTTGGCTTATTGGAATTTGGCAAGCTCATCCTCACCTATGATCGGTTGTTGGCTAAGGAAGAAGGAAAGAAAAAAAAAATAAGAAAAAAAAGGAAGAAAATAACATAAAAATAAAAAAATAATTAATTTTTTTGATTTTTTTTTTAATATACCAAACCACATATTATATTTTCTAGTTCATTTTTAAACTTTAGCCAAATCTCAGAAAAATATTGTCATATTCCTGAAAAAATAGATTTTTGAAAAATATTTTTTAGAAATGACATTTTCCCTAAAATAAATGAAGTCTAAATATGAATGTATAGGTTCGATTGCATATGTATTTTATTTTAATGAACGAATCTCGAGGAGTGGGGATGCATGTTAGTTTTTTTACTCGCTCTCTGTGTTTATTTTCTATCATCCAAATTTTCGTTTTTGGTCTTGAACTGACATATTATTTCCGTTTAAGTCTTTAAATAGTCAATTCGTTTAGTGGACTCCCCATGACTTGCATGACTTTTCTAGGATACTCCCATTTTTCCTCGAAAGCCAGCAAGAGTCGGCCGTAGAAAGCTCGGGGCCCATGCTAAGAAATTTCATGACTCAAGGGTCGGTCGTGTGGTACTTAATATTGAAGTTTCTAGTCTCACGCATTAGTCCACCGTCAAAAAAATTTCTGCATTAGACTCTGATCAGCCCCGACGGGCACGTTAACTCCTATTATTTGCATTTGTAGCATGAGGGATCTTAGTTGGAAAGACACAAGTTCAAAGACTTGATTAAATATATCAAAAGTTTGAGGATTTAATTGAAAGAAATGTACAAGTTCAATGGCCTGAAGTATTAACTCAGCAAGACATTCCTTTTTCCCAATTAACACCTATAGAAAATTTCGTTCGAAGCCTGCCCGTGTCACCAGAAACAGCCTTGATAATCAAATCCAGAGAAATATTCTATTGGGGAAAATTGTCGCGTCCTTACCAGAGATTTACGAAAAAAAAAGAAGAAAAGAACTAGAAATAGATTGGTAAACTTTTCTAGGGTGCAAAAAAATTAGAAATTGTCTACATCCTGCTGTACGTTGGTCATAATATCTCTAACGTTGCTCTTATTTCTTGTAGCAAGTCATGCTGAACTACTCCATAATCCTATAATATTCTTTTAGGATAAAGATGCGCAAGCCCATCTTAAGTAAAAAAGATTCAAATCCATGAAATACCCCACCAACGTCATGAACTACATAAAAAAAGTGTAAGAGTATGGTATATACTCTCTATTGATAGAAAAGCACGAGACTACATTAGTTTGAGCTTATATTTATAGGTAGTTTGGGTTTGGGCCCATGAATAGCTACTATTGTCTATATATAATCTTTTTGTTTTGTAACTGAGAATTGTAACAGAAGAGGTAGAAGATATTAATTATAGCAGAATCATCCGCCAGATGTAATCCTAATTTGAGAGTGAGCCATGATAAATTTTGTATCTTGATTTCTCCTTCTTGCTTTTACTCTCTATTTTGTCGTATTTGTGCGCCAAATCCTGAGCTGAAACTTTAGTCGATTGCTCAAACACAGAGCTGATTACACTTAGTGGTCCAAAGATTCGAACTCATCTCGTGTGCCTAATTCACATAACTTCTCAATAAATAAGTCAATCCCTTGCGTGCCTCATTTTTCAAACATGCGCTATGGGAGTGAAATTCTCATCAGGAGTCTGATCAGGCCAACATTCGAGAGATTAGTAATCAGGCATACTCTCCTATATTGTCCTTTTGATTAGCTTAGAAGCACATCAACTAATTCTCCGGACCAAGGAATTTCGTGGCAATATTGAATAAGTGCATGTGAGTATTTCTACTCGATCACATTTTATCGTTCACTGCACGCAGCTGTCTCGCACGACGGTGACTCTCTCGGTTGGAAAGGGATAATCACACCAAAAATTATAATTTTTTTTTTCTCAATGGATACCAATATTCCTAACTATTTTTCATTGCACCAATATCTCAAGCTTGTGCCAATTACTAGAAAATACCTTCTGTCGATACGGCTGTTAAAAACCCTGTGTGGCAGCATGCTTGGCCATTAGAAATCTAAAGTGGCAATTGTTTGCTCTCAACTCTCCAAAAATACTACCATATCATATTTTTAATAGTCATTATGGACAGAAGCCTCGTGGAAGGTATCTTTGGGTCATTGATATAACTTTGGAGGTATAGATAAATTTTTTTTTATCACTCATTCATATTTAGAAGTAGACAACAAAATTTTCAAGAACTCATAATCAAATGTGAAAAAAATTACCAAAAAAGTCTTAAACTTATTGCGTTTGTGCCAATTCAGTCATAAACCTTTCAATTTGACCAATTTAATCATAAATCTTTTGACAAGTTACCAATTGAGCCCTTGAAGTCAATTTTGGCGGAAAATCACTGACATGGACATTGGTAATCCTACATGGGTCAGTGCGGCTCTCACCGGTTATACTAAACCTTTAGTTTTTTTTTTATTATTCTTTGTGGTTGGCTGCTGGTGAGGTCCTCACTGGCTATGAAGCCTTGCTTAGACTGGTCGATGGTCGCCTTGCTAGATCTAGGTGAGGCCCTTGATGAGGCCATCATGACCTCGCCAATTGATGGGGTCCCAAAGGCCTTGGGTGAGGCCATCGTGGACTCGTTAGTGGCTAGTGAGAGCACGAAGGCCCTAGCTAGACTTGGTGAGGGCCTTTGCACCCATGCTAGCGGACGTCACTCAATTTGGGTGATTGCTTTGTGGCTAGTGAAGGTCACCAATGACTCTCGTCGGCACAATGAAAAAAAAAAAGCAAAGAGAAAAATAAAAGAAAAAAACTTATAAAAATTGTCCACGTCAGCGTTAATTGTGCCACGTAAGATGATTGGTATTCATGTCAACGATTTCCAATCAAAATTAGCCAGAATGACTCAATTGGCAAATAATGAAAATGCCTAGAACTTAATTGGCAAATAATCAAAATGTTTAGGACTGAATTTGCACAACTATAATAAATGTAAGATTTTTTTTTTTATAATTTTCCGATCAAATCTGGCCTTGGCTAATTGGAAAAGTGGTCGATAAGGAGTACATGAGGACTTACTATTCATACGTATCACCATCGACCCCAAACGGAAGTCAAGTAACGAAACAAGTGATCAAATCGTCGATGGCAACAACATCAAACCGTCCAATCATATGTTTCGTAATGCTGGCTTGGGGACTCCAATTCGCCCTTCGCACCTCCATGAAAAAAGGGAATCTATGCGATGACCGTCATTTTCTCTGCGTCGTAATTTGACGATCAGAAACACAAAACAAGAAAGCGCCATGCATGGAAGATTAATTTCCACGACCCCACACGCTTTCTTGACCCTCAATTCTTTAGGGTTTGGTCTCCTTGCCTGTCAGCTTCGTCTTGGAGATTAGACTCCAAGGTAGACTCTCTCTCACCGTCATTTTCTCTGCGTCGTAATTTGACGATCAAAAACACAAAACATGAAAGCGCCAGGCATGGAAGATTAATCTCCACGACTCCACACGCTTTCTTGACCCTCAATTCTTTAGGGTTTGGGCTCCTTGCCTGTCAGCTTCGTCTTGAAGATTAGACTCCAAGGTAGACTCTCTCTCTCTCTCTCTCTGGGTTCTAATCATGGAAAAGGAGGACGTCGGTCAAAGCTCGAGCTCATTGGTGACGTGGGTTTTGGGTACTTTGCCAAGTGAAAGGCAGTCGACGCGGTATTATAACGCATCGCAGTTGGTTGATTCAAAGTTTTTCTTATTCTTTTAGCTGACCCAGCATGGTGCCCACCATTCGCAATGGAAAAAGTATACCAGTTCTAGAAAAAGTGTGCTGGCTCTCTTTGATCACTGCGCACGATGGAGGACTTTGGTTATGTGTGTTTGGGAGCGTGTGCTGATTGTAAGTCTATTCATGTGCAAGAAAGCCGACAGCATTCTTCGATCTTGAGTGGATCAAAGTAAAAGAGGAAAGTAGGTGTCTCAAACCACCGCAGTCCCAAGGCGTTGATCCGCTCTCAGATCATGAATGACTTACTGAGAAGTGTTCCGGAAAAGATCCAATCAGAATCATGAAAATGCTCGGGTTGTGCCGATTAGTGTTTACAAACATGTCTGTTTAGCAATGTGTCTTTATCTAATCTACTATGTCTAGCGCAATCCACATATATCGAATGCTCTTAGCAGTCATTTAAGATCAGAATGTAAATATAGTTAGTCTCTGAAAGAGAAACACTAAATAACTCAATCATATAGTTTTATACTGAGCAAATCGGAAAAGAAAATCTTGCATCTAATACTAAACATGGAAGCTAGTTGTTCTTATTTTGAGCGACATTGTGGTTGTAGGACAATGCTTGCTATCGAGGTGTAGTTGGAGTCATAGAGGACGAGGAGATTGGAGAGAAAGGGGACGCGTAACCCCATAAAACCCACAGAGAGGCCCTCTTGGTGATAGAAACGAGAGAGTTCGTCATTAATGTTTATTTTATCTCTAAGAATATTAACTAGGCATTCTTTTATTCTCGCCAATGAATGGAGAAATTGTACTGTTTGATTAGACGTGAAATGAAGAAGCACGGTATGACATTGTTGATCTAATGGTTGATGAAGCCGACTGAATGGTAAATTTCAGGAATGATAGAAGCACGGTTGATCAAATGGTTTTGGGCTCGAAGCCCAGTGAACGAACTAGCCAGTTTGGACTTGAGAAAACTTGCTATTTGGACAATGCATTGACAGCACCCTTGCCAGTTTGTCATTGAGTCTCTTGAATTTGGCTGGCTTTGTCTCTTTCCATAACCTCTTGCTGTTAGGGTAAGAATCACATCAGTACTTCTATAATTATATGTAAGGACTTCCGATATCAGAAAGATAAAGGTGCCTTAACCATCAGTACGAGGCCCAGGCCAGAGGCTTCCTAGTTCGTTTCCAGGTCGACCAACCAAACATCTAGATTGGCCCAAAAACTGCACCATCAAAAAATTTCAATTGTTCAATTCCACTCTTTTGTATGCTGGCCCAAGAAAAATAATGCATGCATCTGTGGTCGATTATTTCAATAATATTTATTAAGATTAAACATCTTTTTTTTGTTATATCAGAGGGTGTCAAAACCGTTCGTCTTTGACTTATTTGCGTTGATATATGCAAATTGTATTGTCTACCTACATTGGGTAAGGCTCCATAGGCGCCGGCGGTAGCTTGGCCCTTGAACTTACATAAAGTGCATTATGAACAAGACACAAGGTACATCGCATTGAGATCAAGCATTTGATGAACCCATAGCCAACTCCTCGGCCATAAAAAGTAACTATATTTGTCCACTAACTTACTGATGTGAACCATTGTTTACTCAAAAGTTCATTAAAAAACCAGTTAGATGATTTGAATAAGAAATGAGTTGTATGTTATATTGTATCTCAAATTTAAGTCCATGCATAAAACCCGACCCAATTGGGGGAAGTAGTCGGTTGGTTAAATCGAATATATTAAGATAGAAATCAAATTATAATTCCCCATTTGAATGGCGTATATATATTTATTTATGTTTATATATATTTTGAGAGTTTTTGGATATCACGGGCAAACCTTCAATGGACTCCAATTGCCTAAGGGGAATTTTTTTTTTTTTGGCCGGACAAAAGAAGACGTGTGGTTAGAGGAAATAAAATAAAATAAAAGCAAGGTTTTGCTTGTCTGCTCCCTTCAAGCGGCAGCCGTACAAAAGCAAAAGTACGGAGAGAGAAGCCCCTTTAGCGGTAGCCAAAAGAAACACGCACACACATAATATATAGCTAAATTAACTAATTTATCCTACTTTTTTATTTGTATTATTTGCGCATGCTGCGTGGGTCATGAACTAAGTAACTAAATTAATCAGCCACAAGCTTCTAAATAACAAAACATACAAGAGGACGGAAGAAATGATAGAAACATTATATATCAGTATAATTAACGTCAATCAGATTCCGATGCTTATGTTGAAGAGCCTTCTAGATTGGTCAGAGGACTCGCCGGTCACTCATATGCTAATCATAAATTTACAAAGCTTTTGCTCAATGACCTGCGTGTAACCCACAAGTATAACACCAATTAAAAAGAAGTCATACCATCTTAGATAGTTGGAGGACAATTTCGCTTTTCGCGGCCATTCTAGAAAAGCAAAACTGTCCCAGACAAAGCTTCTCAAGGATGACCGGACGGTCCTTGATTGCCGTGTAAAGTTGACGCCGAACATCTCCGTGGAAGCGTCCTTTGGCCAAGCAAAACCCAACAAGCTTCGTGAACAATTTCGGCGCTTTCGGCATTGTTGTCCATAACTTTTGTGTGACACCACAACCGGCGAGCGAACTGCAAACTTTTGTGCTTTGGAATTCAAATTGATCCCCTTAATTTGGAAGAGCACCTTTTTATCTTTTCTGATGAGCTTCTTCTGCAGTGCTTGGTGAGCATCCGCCTCTACAGACGTAGATCTTGTATGCTGTTCAACACAATAAAATCAAGGACTCAATATGTTCCTACTGTGAAGAAAAGCGGCTAGCGTTTCCTATTGTTTGAAAACAGTATTTCAAAGCAGTGCTCCAGGCCTGACCATCTTCAAAAGCTTGATTGCATCAGGGAAATTTTATCTCTAAAAAGGGCAACTTCCTAAAAGCCCTACCTCCACGTAGAGAAAATCTGTCAGATCACCTTTAAACAGAAGGAAACAATAGGCCCCGTGAACCAACGAGACATAGCATTCCTTCCTCAGTTTGAGTATCTCCTTTTGCAAGTTTTTGGATTGCGAAAACAATTCCAAAGTACTTCTTGTATCATCTTCAATTGGTTACAAGCTGAGATCCATAGCATGTTTCATAGGCGCAATGACGTGGTTTTAAATGTTGTATCTATCAATCACAAGAGACCACAATGAGCAAAATGCGTGTATGTTGACAAAACTTCCTTATCTAACTGTAGTCACCAAATGCTTAGTACATTCTCCATATATTTAAGCACTCCATATTCAAGTGAATGGTTCTCCAAACTTACTTGTTTGTCCACGTCAAAGTATGACAAGACTCATGTAGGCTAAAACCATAGTTGCACAATATCACCACGCCAGCCATCATATCTCATTTGTACAAAGAAAAGCTATCATTAAAAGAGTCAAAATTCTTCTTTTTTATACATATAACAAACTTTAAGCACTTGAAAGTCATGAGAAGAAGTACATCTTAAGTGCCAAAACTTAGCACCGGTAAACAGTGCCAAAACTTCCTTAAGGTATAATTTTGAAAATTGGAAGCTTAAGTGCTAACTTCGGCTAGGCTTGTCAAAAATCAGATGTGACATTATTTTATTAATAAAACTAGTCTACATGACTGTCGGAAATTTATCGTGGCTTGCCGAAAATCCGACATGGCTCGCTATTAGTACTTAAGTATTCATTTCTTATCCGATTTTGATACTTAAGTGTATTTTTTGGAAGTTTTGGTATTTATGTGTCTATCCGTGTAAAGTTTTAGCAATTGAGGTGTCCGCACCTCGGAAGTGATGATTTTGTACCCTCTCCATAGTATGATTTCCAGATTGCATTTAGTGGATGATGATGTTAAAAAATGATCCATATATTGAAGAAATCTCTAGTCCAAACTAGAAAAGCCTAAAGCTACGTGAGAAGCAAGAAACTTTCATCTGAAGAATATCTAAGTCGATGAAGGAAAGTTGCTGAAGAATATCTAGCATCAAATTTGAATAAGAAAAGCTTAGCTTAGTCAAATGAGTATAGCTGTGTTTGAGCTGTCTTCTTAGGCGGCTGTAATGTTGAGTCGGTAGAATTGCTCTATTAATAGAGCTTGGACTCATTTATGTAATCGTATGGGGAGAGAGCATCTCCACCAACACATGTAAAACCATATCCCATGAAACCCTTAATTTATATAACTAGTCCCGTTATGTATGCTCTATCAAATAGACCCTATACACAGTATCAAAAACTATGAGCGTTGAGCGGTATCCAACCACGCTTTCACGATTTAACATTAGCATCAAAGTTTTAAGAGTGCAAGACACTCTAAGTACCAAAACCTGACATGCGTGAACACGTAAGTGTCAAAAATTCCAAAATGTATACTTAAATACTAAAATCAGTGAAGAAATAAACACTTAAGTGTTAACAATGAGCCATGGTAGATTTTCGATGAGTCATGTCAGATTTCCGACGAGCCAGTTGGATTTTCGGTAGCCACGTTGATTGGTTTTATTAATAAAATAATGACACGTTGGATTTTCGGTAAGTTTAGCTGGAGTTGACACTTAAGTGTCCAATTTTTTTTTTTAAAGTATCGCTTAAATATACATTTTCAAATTTTTGACACTTGAAATATACTTCGTAAGTTTCAAAAAAGAGCAAATGATTTACTAGAACGGCTCTCTCTTTCACTCTCATTTGGACAGAAATTCTCATACACAAAATGAGAGGAGTTGTGTCAAGGAAGTATTATTTTAGAGTAATTTTTCCTATTTGCTTTTCACGTTAGAAAAGTGGTCTTGGGCTGTGTTATGCTGCTTTTATTTTTCTATTCAGCGTATAGAAATTTGAAAGAGGTACTCGCAAATTTGTGGTGTGCGAGAGTAAAAATGATAATTGAGCCAAAAAAAAAAAATTAGTGAAGAAATTGTCGTTGAGGGGTTGGACATGCAGGCACTTTAATGGACCAAGGAATGGAGTCCGTGCCGATGCTGATAGCCCTCGTTCTTAGGTATCTCATTCACTGATGTCGTCGACCGGTGTTTCCCGGTGAATCATCATTTCATTCTCCTATAGTTTCTCCAGACGAAAGGCCGATCTACCGGTTGACATTGCAATTGCAAAACGCATAACCGTCACAAAATGAAAGTATCGACGGTGACAATGTTGTAGAAAATAAGCCATCGAATAATAAAATAAACTCAATAAGAAAATAAATTAAATATTAAATTTACATGATTTAATCAATGTGGCCTACATCCATTGAGAGAGCAGCATAGGATTGCAACATATCAAGTGATATAACAGACATTATAATCATACTTGGAAAAAATTGTCGAAAAAGTCCTAAACCTATTGGAATTGTGCCAATTCAATTCTAAACCTTTTTTTTTTGCCAATTCAGTCTTAAACATTTTGCAATTATGCAAATTCAGTCCATCTGGTGAAACTTGGCTAGTCGGTACTAACGTGGCCACCAACGCCGCCCATTTAGCGAGCAATTTTTAATATATTTTTTTGAATTTTTGAATAACTTTTTATCTTTCCTTTTTATCTTTTTTTTATCTTTTTTTTTTCTCTTCTTCCTCCTTGGCTTCTTCTCCACATAGTGGCTAGCAAGGCTCATCAGCCAATGGACGAGGGTCGCGAAGCCCTCACCAGAAGTCGGCACGGGTTGTAGCCCTCACCCACCCTCGCCAACTGCCTCGCCCAGATCTAGGCGACACCTCGGGGTCGCAAGTGAGGCGGTTTCACCTAGATTGGTTGAGGCCAACCTCGCTATGGTGGAGTTGTGAGCGCTAGTGAGGCCATGGTGGACTTGGGTGAAGGTTGCCATTGCCTCGCCAGTCGCCTTCGCCCGCAACCTCGCCATGGCAAAGCTGGCCTCGCCTGTGGCCCGCCTATGAGGGTAAGCGAGAGCTACAACCCTCACCAATGGCGGTGAGGGCTTCATGGCCACTGTTGGAGAAGAAGCCAAATAGGAAGAAGAGAAAAAAAAAAAAAAAAAGAACAAAGAGAAAAGAAAAGGAAAAAATGAAAAAAAGTTATTAAAAAATATCTAAAAATATTTAAAAATTGTTTGCTGGACAGTCGGTGCCCAGTCAAGACGCGGCCGCCAAATTTCACCGAGATGAATTGAATTGGCACAATTGTAAAAAGTTTAGGACTAAATTAGCTAAAAAAAAAAAAGGTTTAGGACGAATTGACTCAATTATAATAAGTTTAGGACTTTTAAGGTATTCTTCCTCACACTCGATTCACTCATATACTCTTTGCGTTTCTCAATTTCTTATTACATTCAACAACTCGTATTGTTTAGCTCTCACAATCACTTAAAAAATAGTCTTTCAACCTTGCAGAGAAATATACAAATCTCACTCGCAATATTTAATCATATAAATCCTTTGTGTAATTTTATGAAGAAAACCTTCACTGCACGAATGGCGCAAAGATTCACTCTGCCTTCACATCAACCACGGCAGACTAAGCTCCCACAGATGCGGTGAATGGTCAGCAAAGTCCAAGGACTTCTTTTATTTCCCTGGCCAACTTTAACATGGACACCCAATTTGTTTGCCCCTTCTTTTTCTTTTTAATTTTCGCAACCAAGAAGTAGATGTACTTCATTATTTTTGGGGTGGATTTTATTCGACGGCTGAAAAATTTTCAACTAATAAAGTAATGCCCTTTTTCTCATAGCCAAGTTTAATTTTCTATAGACTTGTAAATTATGCATTGCTTTAGAGATTTCTGTCTTTTGTTGGATTGAGATCTTAGCTATTTATCTGAGATGATGAGATAACCCCTTGAATATTAATTGTTCAATAAAATGATATAAGAGCATTGTCTTTCTCCTAATAGTCTAGTTTTATATAAGCTGCATATTTTCATCACTGTTTGTTGATAATATCATGTTTTGATAATTAAATAGCCATCTACATATCAATAATGACGAAGATGGTTGTCTGAGAATATCGAACAATATACTTTATCTACTTTACCAGGTAATTTTACTATATTCTCCAGCTCAAGTGCAAGAGTACCATGAGGAATGACATCCGCATTCCCACCTTGCTGTTGAAAGGATAAAGTGTGAACGAGATCGTGAAAAGGTATAAGCATCCCATACCCATAACACATTTCAAAGCAAAGAATGAGTTAGGAACATTGCTATTTCGAAGGAAGAAAAAAGGTAGGCTCTTATGAATTCATTATACCACTTGTTTAACTTTTTACTACTTTAGAAATCAGAAACTTTTTCAAGACTCACCTAATACTTGAGTCTTGGGTAGCGCATGTCTTTTAAGTGCAGTCCCACTATACCTAGCAGCTGTCTAGGTAGCATTTGTGTTTCAAATATAGCCTGTTATTGATTATTTTTCTAAGGGAAAATTTCAAATAATAGCACAAACTGGGGCTATTTTTGTGGAAGAGAGTTTCTAGTGCACATTGTCTCAAATAATGCCTAAATTTGGCCAACACACAAGCCAACACACGCGACTTTGCTCAAAACAAACATATTGACCAGCCATGGCTGCTTCCAGCCCGAGAAGCTACACGATGGCCGCTCAAGCTGCAGCTGAGATTGTGTCGCAGAAACTAGAGATCTTTCTCTCTCACGAGGTGCGGGTCGGGTGCTTATCTATAGAAACCCTTGTGAAGGACGCCAAGGCGAAGCTGGCCACTATCCAAGAGTGCAATATGTTGTGCACAAGAAAGAGAATGAACTAACCCCTTTGGCTGCGTTTGTTAATTGATTGGAGGAAAGCAAGGGAAATTTTCTAGTGGGAATGCAGTAAATGGAACTCTGGTTCTGTCATTTCATCTATTGACAGGTTCAACAATGTGAGATCAATCCAATGAGATCTTGATCTGGTCATTTTTGGTGTGGGCCCCTTGTCTTGGCCCTCAAACTCGTATGACTATCCTTTTTATTGAAGAACTTTGTATCTGTGTTTGTGTTCGTGCAAGCATGTCCCCTTCGCGAAGTTGAAGATGGAAGAGTATTTCATCTATTAAATAAGACCCTAAAGGACTTGTATTTGTCAATGCGCATTGGCAAAGAATGGGACGCTTGCAAAACTAGTTGACATTCCGACCTTCTAAAGATCCTCCTGTTGAAGTAACACGTTCATAAAAGGACTTATCATGAAGGAGAACAAAACGAAACACAATGATATGACAGATTTTCTATAGACCTGCAAATTGTATATTGCAATAGGCTTGCCGTCTTGCGTGACATTATATGTTGAATTACATTGTATGTTGAATTGGGATCTTAGCCATTTACCCGAGATGATGAGAAAGCCCCTTGAAAATTAGCTGGTTAATAAAATGAGAAAAGAGCATTGTCTTGCCTTTATTGTCTAGTTTTATATAAGCTACGTACCATCATCAATTTAAATTGATTTCATTATGTTTCGATAACTGGATAGCCATCTCAAATCTATAATGACGCATAGGTGGATTGTCCAAAAGATATTGAGCAAAAGACTGTATCTTCTTTACCAGGTGCTTTTAATATAATGTCTGGCTGAAGTGCCGTATTTTGGGGCAAATAAAGTGAGAACAAGATCATGGAAAGGTACAAGCATCTTATACCTATATGACATGTCCAAGCAAAGGATGACCGAGGAACTTGGTTAGCTTGGGGGATGAGAAAAGGCTGGTTCTTATGAATCTCTTATCTCGCCGTTCTAACTTTTTATTAATTTAAAATTTGAAATATTTGCAAGACTCGCCAGTGGTGATAATCTTAATAAGTGGACATACTAAATGATGCGGTAGGTTACAAGTTTATAATAAGCGGGTCACGGTCACTATTGAATAATAATTCATCACTTTGCTCATGTATCAATTGTGAGAACTCATCTTATCTTCGAGTCCAAACCTAGTGTACCCTCTCCATTTCTCTCTATTTCTCTCATCTTCGAGGCAAAACTTTACCAAAATTGGAATGGCTTGTTAATTACTTAACCTACCAATGACAAAAGCACCGGATACTTTCTTGTCCTTCGGTCAAGATATGGCTTAGTCAAGAATTAATCTGGAAGAGAGGCACCCCTTTGAAGAAAAGCTCCTAAAAAAGTGAACAAAATATGAAACACAATCACTGAAAAGAACACAAACCCTACACACCTTACATGGTAACATTACCGTGTAATATCTAATATATGATAATGACATAATATATTGACATATTTTATATGAGCACCAAAAGGATTTAGATTGATATTATAAGATATATTGAGTATGTGTTCTTATACGGACAAGTTGATAATGTGTGTATAAGGACAGGCTTCACTTCTTCCTTTAAGTGTATTGAAGATATAATTGATATTGAAATGCAATTTAATCCCAAGATTTGTAAATTACATGATTGAATCCTAAAAATTTGTTAACCTTTAATATCTCCAACAAAGTGAAAGCCAAGTCCTTAATTGCTGAAATCCAGAACAAAAGCGATGGTTTTTTTTTTAATTGATTTTAGCATTCTATATTAGATAGATAAGTCAATGCATGTTCTCATTTGATCTCACATCAGTGGTGCTTAAGAATGATCAGTTCCAGGGTGGGCAAATTCCAGGGTTGGAACTTGAAACCTACCATGTTATAACCGGTTCTCAATTTTTGGACACTGCAACCTACCATGTTTGCCTGGACCCAATTCTGGACCTTATTTTGTTTTTCTAGTCCAATTCTAGGGTATACTAGAGAACCTATTTTATTTTCTTCTTCCTATTTTTTTGTTCATTTTTTATAGCAAAATCATATGAGGCTATGAGTAGCGCAATGATTTAAAGTAAATATGAACAATGGAAATCCTAATCCATCAAAAAAATAATCCATAAGATGAATACATAATCACGTACAATTATCAATAATAAAAAGCTCAAATACATAACATAAAGCATAAATTATAAAACTTCATATGATAATTTAGGAGTGTCGCGACCTATTTTTTCGTCCTGACCAAAAGGTGGGTCCAAGACCCTCATTAGACGTAGGCTCTCCCAAGCCCATACCCCACGTGACATTGGGTATTCATGAAAATCTTCAAATGAGGAGTCACCACTAGTCTATTGGGGTCGGCTAGAAACCAAACAAGGCATAGGAGTGTACCTCACTTTCTACGCAACCAGAGAATCTAGGATCGGGGACTTAATTACACTAATTAGCCAATTAGTGCCATTTCGATATCTAATCTTGTTCATTTCAAAAAGACTTTTGTCAAGCAGTTTGGATTGATTTTACGTTTAACCACTAACATGTGAGGTGATCATGCGGGTGCACAATCATCAAAATAGTAATTAGCAATTAAAGGAAGCATTAAATAAATTGCGGGTAAAATCCTAAGATTTTCCAGAACATTCAATTTTAAGACAATTCTAAGTTCGATGATTTTCCGACACCTTTTAAGAGAAAATTATCCAAGAAAGTATTTTAAAGCTTTTAGGGAACTCTAAAACAAACTTGGAATTTTTTGGGATTTTTGAAAATTTTTTTTTTTTTGGAATTTCTAATATTTTAATATTTTTCGAATTTTTTTTAAAAAACAAATATTTTTTTCGAAAATTTTTGTAAATTTTCAGATTTCTGAATTTTCCACGAATTTTCTGAAATTTCGAAAATTTTTATGATTTTTTAAATATTTAAATATTTTTTATTTTCTGAATTTTTTTGATTTTGTTTTTTATAAAAATAATAATTCGGACCGGGTCAAAAGACCCGGCCTAAATCACAAAAAAAAAAAAAAAAAACAAAAAGGGCCACGAAATTCTTTTTTAGAAAAAGGCCCACTAAAATTCGTTTTTTTTTTTTAGAGAAAAAGATGCCCGTTTCTAATTTCTATCTTCAGCCCAATCTATTCCCGGCCCGCGACGAATTCAGCCCAATAACCAAACTAGAATCACAGCCCATTTTTATTTCTATCTTATTTTTATTTTTGGTTTTTTTTCTATTTTTTTATTCTTTTTCTGTTTCTCTTCTTTTTTTCTTTTTTTTTTACGTTTCTTTATCTCATTGGTCTTCTCTATTCTGGCCTTCTTCTCCACGTCTTCTTCTGCATGCTCCCCCCTCCGGACGTGCCTGCGTGCTTCTCGTCACGCCCGAAGGTCATCTTTACCGAAGCTTCGAGGGGACTGACGCCATTGACCGAAACGGCCTACACCCCCACCTCGCCGAACCACCGTCATTCATCGGCTACCCGTCTCCATCAGCACCGACAGCCGCCGGCCTCCCACTCAGGTGACGGACGCTAAGCTATTCTCCAACGCGAAGAGAAACCATCGCCGATTTGACGCTAAACTATTGTTTTGCGCAAATCTCATGCAAAACAAGTGTGAACAAGACGAACAGACATGATTTAACAAGAATAGCAGCGAACGCTAGTCAGTTTTCGAGTTCAAAGTAGACAGTGCTTTCGGCTTTCAGTGGGGCATTTCGTCGAACACTCGGCGTGCGTGCGTAAAACAAAGGGTTTCCGCCTCGAACCGAACTCGGACCGGACCTAAGCTTCTAACTAGACGTGCCAGCACGCTGAGAAACATTTATGGAGGGACGACAGTGGCCGGAGCTCGCGAAAACAAGGTATTCGAGTAGAAAGAAAAGAAACGAACCTGGTTCGTTCGGGGGCTGCGACGGGTGGACGGGTCGCGGCGGCAATGGCCGGTGGACGAGCCTCCGGCGACGGCGAACCACTCTCCCGAACTCGCCTTCTTCCTCTGGTTCAATTTCTCGCCTTCAAACTCTCTCCCTCTTCGTCCGTCACTCTCTCCTCCGGGCTCTCTCCTTTCTTCGAAAGTAGCCTCCTCCGGGCTCTCTCCTTTCTTCGAAAGTAGCGTCCTCCGTCTCTCTCCCTCTCCTTTTTTTTTTCTCTTCTCAGTCAGCACTCGGCTCTCTCTTGCTCTCTCTCTCTCGGGCTCTCGGTCCGTCTCCCGCTCTCAGATCTGGTTTTTTCCAGAACAGCACTCGACTCTCTCTTCCTCCTTTGTTTCTGTCCTCGTTTTCTCTCTCGGTTCTGTCTCCCTTTTTTTCAGAACAACACTCGGCTCTCTCTTGCTCTCTCTCTCTCTCTCGGGTTCTCGGTCCGTCTCCCTCTCGGTCTCCCGTTCTCTCCTCTCTGGTTTCTCTTCCTGCTCTTCTTTTTTTCGTCCCTCTCCCTCTCCGATTTTTCTTTCCCCCTCTCTTTCTTCTGTTTTTCTGTTCTTCCTTTTTTTTTCGTCCCTCCGTTTTTTCTTTTTCTACCTTTTTCTCTGACTTTCGCTCCTGCTGCCCTCTTTCGGCTCTCCTCTTCTGCTCTTCCTCTTTCTTTCTTGCTGCTGCTGCTTTTCTGCTGCCTTTTTGCTCTGACTCGCTGCTGCTGCGTTTTCTTTTTTGCTTTGACTTTTTGCTGCCGCGCGTGGAGGAAGAAAGGCAGAAGGAGAATGTCGACTGAGCCGGGCCGAGGAAAAAAAAAAAAGGAAAGAAGAAGAATGGGCCAAGCCCGTGCGGGAGGGAAAAGAAGAAAGAAAGGGGCCGGGCAGGCCCAACCCTGACCCGGGCCCACAATTTTTTTGTTTTGGTTTTGTTTTTTTTTTTTTTTTTTATAGAAAAATTCGAAATTTTTTTAGTTAATTAATTTTTTGTAAATTTTAAAATTAGTGATGCAAGTGCTCCTAATGTCTATATGCGATGCGATTTTAATGAAAATTTTTCGTTAAGGGGTTAGAAATGATCTCTAATTTTTCAATGCAATTAATAAACAATAAAACAAATCGCCAAAATTTAGGTGTCAACAAGGAGAAGAAGAAAGATTTTGAGGAGTTTTGAGGAAAGATACAGGATAAATGAGTGCTGAGGTAAGAATTTAGGAGAAAAAAAAAATTAGGGTTTTGGCTTTTTAACTTATAAAACCAGTTCCAAAACAAGGTGATCCAATCCGATTCTTGTGGAGATATTCACTTGGAACCTGTTCTTGAACTAATTACAACCGGCTCCAAAATTTTGGAAACTATTCTTGAACCGGTTTCAAAGAGAACCGATTTCCGGACCTATATTTTCGAGTGGTCCAATCCAGTTCCTAGGTAGAACCAGTTTTGTTGCACATCCTTAGTGGCGCTAGTAAAAAATTTATAAGATGGGTGGAATTTCATCACAAAGATTAAATTCTTCATAGGCCACTTTTACTTATCTCCGCAACTCCTAGTCCAACGGTAATAAATGAATTGATTATCTTCACATATAAGAGCAAGTAAAGCATACTAGGATGGATCTTTAAGATTGTAATATAATAAGCAAACAACTTTACATGATTAGTTTTACCTTTATCATAATTACTGTGAGAGATACTTTGTCCCTTGTCTCACGGTTAAACATCGCACAAGCAAAGTATTAAACCAAGCTTGCTGTAGGCAGGAGAGGCCACACCAAGAAAAGCATAGAAAAATGAAGAATATATAAATAGAGAGAGAATAACATGTCATCACAAATTAATTTAATCCAAGCAAACATACCAACAGACCATCACACGTCACACGGCCTTGCTAGAAACAAACATATTGATTAGCCATGGCTGCTTCCGATGAGAGAAGCTGCACGATGGTCGACGAAACCGTCGCCCAGATCGTGTTGCAGAAACTAGATATCTTGCTCTCTCAACCGGTGTGCGTGGAGTGCTTATTGATGCAAACCCGCGTGAAGGATGCCAAGGCGAAGCTGGCTAGGATCCAAGAGTTCCTTTCCACTCAATACAGACTGTCCGAAACCACTGATTGGTCGAAGCAGCTCCTCAGAGCCATGTACTATGCTGAGGAATTCATCGACAAGTTCCACCTTAGAGAGGCCCGCAAGAGGCACGAGGCCCTCCGCACGGCCACATGGCCGCTTGCCGCACTCGTCTCCAAGTACAAGCTGTGGAGGGACTTGTCCATACTTGTGAATAAGATGGAAGATTTGTGTCATTATCGGTTCTTGAAGGAGGAGGCTGAGGGCGAGAGGAAAAACAAACCTGCTAGCTCCTCCTCTTTTGCTAGTGTTCCACGGCAAGGCAAAAAATTCGTGAGGCTGACCAGTTTCTGGCATCGGCAAGTGCCGACAAAATTCTTTTTTCACGAGGCCAAGGAGGAAGTAAGGAAGTGGATAATGGAGCAGGCCGAGTACGAACGATGGATTTCGATTTTGGGCGAGGAAGGAACCGGCAAGACGTTCCTCGCGAGATGGGTCTACAGCCAAGCGAAGCACATGGGCTATGAGAGGCGCGCTTGGGTCCACGTCTCGGCAAGCATGGACGTGCAGGAGTTCCTGCTCGAGATACTGAAGCAATTCGATGAGCTAGCAAGCGACGTAAACGACATGGATATCTGGGAGATAAAGGCACAGCTGGGCCGGAAATTTATCGAGATAAATAAATTCTTGATAGTGTTGGATGACGTGCAGCTGTCCCACGAGCAACTCTTGCGACAGTTATGGTTTACAACCCCGTCCTATTCGCAGTGCCACATAATTACCACAACTCGGGACGAAACGATAGCCAGTTACTTTATATACGATGAAAGGTCGATCAGGCTGGGAAAATTGGACGAAATAGAAAGCCAGAGGATGCTCGCTTGGAGGTTGTATAGAGTATCCGATGGTCAGAGACTCTCAAATGAGGAGAAGGATATCCTAAACATGTGTTCTGGCTTGCCGCTCTGTATATCCTTACTTGGTGGGTTTCTGTCCAATGCTAGAGAGCATGAACGCGCAGCCTTGGTGAAAGAGGCTTCTATGATGACATTGTTAGATATACTACAATTGAGTTGTCATAAATTGCCGGTCCATCTAAAACCGTGCTTCATCTACATGGCTTTGTTCCCCATAGCGTTCCCTATTCCGACAAGAAGGCTAGTGAGGCTGTGGTTGGCTGAGGGCTTATTGGATTCGCATAGTTACGACATAGAAAGGGAAAGGACAAGGACTAGGACAAGGCAGCTTGAGGATGTGGGAGAGATGTTCATTCTGGAGCTTGCAGATAGAAATTTGATCGATGTGGTGAGTTGGAGGAAGGATGGTTCCCCCAAAGCTTGCCAAATGCTCACCTCTCTATATAACATGATCCGCCCGATTGTGATGAGCACAGGGTTCCTCCATATACATGCCACTAGCAAGTCAAAAGATGGGAATGGATGTGACCCAACCAGCCAGCAACAACAGCTGCCAGCCCAACTGCGAGAAAGAACCAAGATTCGGTGGCTTGCGGAGCACACAAACATAGTTACAGATGATTGCGGCAACGGCTACCCCGATTTGAACCTCAGCCATGTCCACTCGTTTCTGTCGTTCTACCAGAGGAGAGGCATGCTTACCAAAGACATCAGCACGTTTCTGAGGAAGATGACGTCCAAGACTGGCTATAGCTTGTTAAGGGTGCTTGATTTGGAGGGTGTGTATAAGCCATCCTTGGATAGTGTGCTCCACAAGCTGGTGCTCCTAAGGTACCTAGGATTGAGATCCACGGTGCTGGATTCGCTCTCAAGCGCCGTTGCAGATCTGCACCATCTCGAGACTCTTGACATAAAGCACACCAACATCACTTTGCTGCCGAGTTCCTTCTGGAAGACAAGGAACTTGAGGCACCTGCATCTTAACTGGTTCTACATCGACTTGAAGAAGATCCTCAGGGCTTGTAGCAACAATGCCAATGCCTTGACTCAACTCCAAACCTTAAGCGAGCTGGTTATCGGTGAGGTCAAGGAGAACATGATGAGGGACCACATGGACAGCTTGACCACTCTCACCACGCTCAAGCTTTTCTTGCAACACTCGAGTGGGGACACCTTAGGCGTTGCAGGAAAAGCAGTAGCCGATTGGATTAGCTTCAGGCTTACCAATCTCCAGTCCTTGACCTTTGGGGTGATCCAAGAAAACAAGCTCGCGAAACAAGCCAAGCCCATGACATTGCCGATAGGCCTGTTGCCGAAATTGTCGTTGGCTGAACAACATCACGACCTAATTGAGCTCTACTTGCTGGGTCAACTCAACAAACCCATTTGGACACAGCTCTTGCCTGGCTCGCTCATGGTTTTGACTCTGTCGGGTTCGAAGGTGGAAATAGACATGATGCCCCAATTGGGTGGTCTCTTGACGAACCTGAGGACACTCAGGCTCTTGGCCAACTCTTTTCTATCCAAAAGCATGAGCTTCATCAAAGAGGGGTTTCCGAGCCTCATGATTTTGAAGATTTGGAAGGTGTCTGAGCTCAAGGAGGTGATTATTGCACAAGGAGCCATGCCACGTCTCAAAGAACTGGAGTTTAGGCAAATCGAGAGGTTGGAAACTGTCACAGGGATCAACGCATGTGAGGAATTGGAATATATAAGTGTAATACACCAGAGCGATGCTCTTGTTAAACAACTTGATGACGGAAAAAGAGACAACGTGTATTTGAACATTGTAAAAGACACAAAGAGGCATGGATCTACGGACGAAGATGAAGACAACAGGTATGGGACAATATTAAATCTCAAACATGTTCTTTACACATGATGATGAAAATGTTTTTATGAACTTGATAATTTCTTACTAGCGATTAAAAGAACGATTATGATTGCATATTATGAATCGATGAGAGCTACAATAAGTCCTAACAAGAACATAATTTTTCTGCACTATAAACGATCACATTGCTCATAAAAATGAGTCTATATTATACTTTTTTTCCAGTCATTATCACTATATAAAATCACATGGGCAATATTATTCAATCTTTGTGGAACCTAATGTTGGATTCAAAAGTAACTATTGGAACCAACCATACTCTCCATTGCTAACGCATGTTAAGTAAGCCTTTCGCCTGGCTCACCTATAAGATGCTGAAGGAGAGACAACGAGATTTCTTTACACTAGTTAAGACCTCTCGTTTACGTTCTGCTGTATCATAATTCCGTAAAAGAAGCTTCTCGTATAGGAGTAATCCAAGAAGTTGCTTTCTTTTCACCTTTAGTAGTATTATTTGGAAATCTGTGTGCATCTGTAATTGTGTGAAGCTTACTGGTGATTTCTCGTTTCCTACAGTGATTACCATAACGAGGGAGCAACTTCACCTTGAATACAAAGCTATGACAATCATCTTCGGAGCTAAACGTATGTATATATGACAACCTCCTACCCATCCCTCTTTCTCTCTCCCTAAGTTGCGGAGGAACAATTTCATGTAATGTTTATATTAGGTGATGACATTCATTGAATGTAAGATGTTCTTTCTTTGGTCCTGAGCATCTATGTCGGCATACACTCAGTCTGATGAGGTAAGAAAAGAACTAGAGCAAAAAAAAGTGGGGGCTTAAATGAAGATTAGGGAATCACAATTGATGAGCGCATGCCACGAATCATGAGCTAAATAACTAAATTGATGAGCCACGAGCTTTTAAATGGCAAACATACAAGAGGATAGAAGAAATAGAAACATTATATATCAATATAAGCAACGTCAATGAGATGCCAATGCCTAGGTTGAAGAGCCTCCTAGACCGGTCAGAGGACTTGCAAGCCCTCATTTGTTCATGGTAAATTTACAAAGCTTTTGCTCAATGACCTGCATCTAAACCATGTATAAAACACCAATTAAAAAGAAGTCATATCATCTCAGACAGGTGGAGGGCGATTTGGTCGCCATTCTGCAAAAGCGAAACTGTCCGTAACAAAAGCTTCTCGAGAATAACATCACGGTGCTTTTCCACCTATGAGATTTTGTGTTTGATTGCCGAGTAAAGTTGAGGCCAAACATGTCCTTGGAAGCTTCTTTTGGCTAAAGAAAACCCAACAAGCTTGGTGATCATTTTGGCACTATCAGCCGTCAACTGCTAGCCAATCCTCTGCCTCTCAAGACGAAGATCTTGTATATAGTTCAAAACAAGAAAATGTCGGACTTGATATGTTCCTACTGTGAATACAACAAGAGCAGCTAACGTTTCCTGTCGTTGGAATTCCAAAAGCAAATCTGCCATGGTAGTGTAATCTTCCACAATCTGTGCTCATCCCTTTGATAGAGCCAATCTTCCACAATTTGTGCCAATTCTTTGATAGAGCAAATCTTCCACAATCTGTGTTAATATTGTAAATTTTTACTTTTTGTAAAATCTTTTAAATTGTGATCTTCCCACTCGTATATATGCTATAAATTTAATACTAATCTCCACACCAATAAATGTGCAATCAAATTCAAATTCATACTCTCGAGGTCTGATTATCTTCCAAAGGTTGATTTCATCGGCGAATTTTATCTATATAAAAGGACAACTTCCTGAGCTCTACCTCCATTTAGAGAGAATTTGTCGGATCACCTTTAAACAGAAGAAAACAGTAGCTCCTGTGAACTAATGAGACATTGCATTCCTTCCATAGTTTGACGATCTCCTTTTGCAAGTTTTTGAATTGTGAAAACCATTCCAAAGGACTTCTTGTATCATCTTCATTTGGTCACAAGCGGACATCCATAGCATGATTCGTAGGAATAGATTGGGGTGAAGATTTGTATGGCTTTATGCATAAGCGGTCCTGTAATTGCACAGAGAGCTGCGAAGCTATGATTACTCTGTTCTGTGTTTTGCGTTTCAGCGGCAATCGACAATCGTTGGTGGTCGCTGGTGAGAGGAGCAAACTTAGAATCACTGTCTTGATACTCTCGGTGAGCTGGAATTTTCATTGATGGGGTCGATGGTGAACGAAGTTTGAAGGAGTAAGTGTTCTGGCCATATGAAGGATGGTGAACGAAGTTCAAAAGGCTATAATTGACTGAGTTTTTCTTGTTGATGAAGGTCTTCTGTGATGTTAAGTTTGTGATATTGAAGCGATGTTGAACAAATTTAGGAGGAGTGATGGAGTCTTTCAGGACTCTGTAAGAGCATTTGCAGAACTAGAAGAAGGAACAATGAAAAAAAAAGAAAAAAAAGGGACCGAGAAAGAAATTAAAGAAATTAAAAAATAATATAAAAAATATAAAAAATCGAAAATAATAAAAATAAAATTAGAAAAAGGCTAGGAAAACGAAGGCCCCAATTTGGTGGTTAGATCTCAGGATTTCATTTAAATTAGCTTCATTTAGTTGTTAGCCACATAACTTAGGAAGTTCATGTGCTTGATTTAGACTAATTTGAATTTTTTTATAGCCATCCTTTAGAATAAAAATTAAAAATCGCATTTAGATAATTGCATCATGAACCTTCTAGGGACCGACAAGGAGGCCACGAGGTTCTTCAGTGATCTCGCTAAGGATGTCCAGTTCGATATCAAGTTGAGCTACTTGGCCGAGATACTCGAGCAAGTCACCCAGTGCCATCGGAACGAGTGGCGAGTGTGGTGGGCGGGAATCAAGCCCGGGTACTTCGGCAGCCCATGGTCTTTCATTTCGGCTGCCAACACTTTCATTCTCCTAGTTCTTACAGTTATCCAGGCCTTCTTCTCCTAGTCATACCAAGAAGTAACCAAGCTCTGCCACAGGTTCAGAGAGACATATGATGCTGATGTACCATCGATTTAGTTTGGAGAATTCAGACCAGTAAAATTTGTGCTTCAATTCTGGGTTTTGCTTTGGCTACTGTACTCCAAATTCGTTTTAGATTGCTTGAACTTAATTAGCAAATTTGACGAGCAGCACTGTACTGACTAGAAAATTTAATGTTAGTGGAACTGATCGAGGTTGACAGACAAAAATTTCTTAGTGGCATAATCATCGTCGGCTCAAAAGCAGACCATTGAAACAGCCAGGTGTTAGGGATTGAACTTGGAAAGTGGACTCAAACCTGCCAAAAGGTGGCTTTTTTCAAGACTAAAAACGATTTTAAACGAGCTTCGAATGAATTTTTTAGGTTGTGTTAATCTCTATGGAATCTTTAAGAGCTTTCCAACCATACCAAGATGGTGGGTTTTGAAGACATTGCCATTCTTAACTAGGTCCATTCGATACCAAAAAAAAAAAACTAGGGTCATTCAATCTTAAGGTATCAACAAATTTATAATTTGATCTAATCAATTCATTTCATCTTAAAGAATTAGGTCGTTGACTTTCTAAAGTTGCAAGAATACGTCAATGAGATTTTTTTTAATGTCAAAATACTGTAAATTTGTACTATAATCGTCCATTCGGACAAATGCTACCAAAATTTGTGATCCCGATATTTTTTTCGAAATCGGACCACATTTTTGGAAAGTTCGGATTGCGAGCTTCCCGTGGACGCATAAATTGGGTCGGTTGGGCACTGAACAAGAAAAGACATGCTCAGTCAAAGCTTGGTCAATTTTTATGAAAAAATTATATATAAAATCTTCAAAGCCATCAATGGCACGAGTTGGCATTTGCTAGCACTGAGCAAGCCTTGGGCAAGGCACGCGTGGGCCAGCACATTCCACCTTGTAGGCCGGGCGTTGGACAAGACACCCTAGGCCCAAGTTAGGGCAGGCCGGGTGCAATGAGGCAGGACTATTGAAGTGCCGTTATACTGCTGAACTAGAATCTAAAGACACAGGGCTTGAGGAGAATGTACTGAAGTGTTTGCAAATGTAGAAAGCCTCATTAAATAAGCCGACCTTAGGTTCATAAACGGAGAGGGATTGGCTCGATAGATTAGAGGAGTGGAGATCCTTGAGGACCATAAGTCGATGAACTCTGACCCTGTGCATGCGGCCTGAAGGGCAAAGTCTAAATAACCGTGGTACTAGTTAGACTTTGGCCGAAGGGCAACCAACTTAGTAGAGGGTATTTCACCCTCACTTTCTCATTCCCAAGTATGAGAGGTTACTATATCTACCTATCCGACAGTAGTCAGAACCAAAGTCTTGACGTGATGTCTACTTTCACCACTGAAAGCCCATCAAATTCCCCCTCAAATCTTTTTCTTCCTCAAGGAGGAGGGAATACAGGAGGTGACATTGTGAAGTTTCTCACCGCAAAGCAAATCTCTCACATATTTCTTTTTCCTTAAACCTTTTAAGAACCACAGTCGATCCAAGAGACCTCGTGCATGTGATTGTTTTTCAAAAAAACATATGTTTTCAATGATTTTAAAAAAAAAAAAATAAAACTAACTCCATCTTTCAAAATTGGCACCCATGCATTGATTGTTATTGATTGAACTCTTGAGACGCTGATGTGCAATGAAACGCCATGTACAATGTTTTGTATAAAATAGCTTGTCCCCGCTTTGTGAATTAAATGTTGCATTTAAATTACGCATGGTATTCGACCAAAAAGAAAAATTACGCATGTTGCGATTATGCACTTTGTAGGTAAAATGACATAAATGGCAAGTTACTAATTAATTGGCGTGCCCACATGTTAAAGTTTGAACACTTTGTAATCTACTACAAGATATGAGTGTTGTAAAATCATTATCTTGCTGTTAAGATACTAACTAATTGAAGAAGCCCACTTATCCAATCTAAAAGCACTCAGTAGTAATCTAATAATGTACACTAGATTAGATTGGCAAAAGTACAGCCCAAATACCAAAATTTGGCACGAGGGGACACTTAAGTGCCAAAACTTAGGAAATGTACACTTAAGTGTCACTTTTTTTGAAAATTGGATTACTTGAGTGCTAATTTTGGCGAAGGTCGCCGGAAATCCGACGTAACTTATTTTAATAATATAACTTGCTTACGTGGCTCGCCAGAAGCTGAGTTAACAAAAACTTAGCCAAAACGATGTCGTTTTTGTGATGACGTGACATTTAAAAATATATATTAATTAAATAATATTAAATAACTTTAAAAATATATTATTATAAAAATAATTAATTAAAAAAAAAAGGAGGAAGAGGAGGATTGGGCGAGGGCTATGCAACCCTCACCGCCGCCGCCATCGCCGGCCCTTCTCGACGATGGTGGGGTGGTGACGGCGGCAGCGGCGGCGGCGGCGGCGGCGGCGGCGAGGGCTTCACAACCCTCGCTTGAACCCTCCGTTTCCTTTTTTTTTTTTTTTTTTTTTTAATAAAATCGATTTTAAAATTTTTTTCTTGTATGACTTAGACAATTTCTTTTTTTAAAAATTGTCATGTAGATATTTTATTTTGAAAAAAAATTGCTCCATCAGCAAATAAAATCACCGGAATATGACACGTGGCGGTTTGGCCGGATTTTTTCACCATTAGCATTTAACTAATCCTTTTTGCTCTGAGTTTGGCACTTAAGTGTACATTTCCAAATTTTTGGCACTTAAGTGTCCCCCCATGCTAAGTTTTGACACTCTAGGAGTCCGCACGTCGATTAGATTTGAGAATAGTAAATTCATTGTTTCATTGGTAAGTTAAAACTTGATTCAAGGCAAAATCGTCCAAAAAGTCTTAAACCTATTATACTTCCGCCAATTCAGTCCTAAAACTTTTAATTTTGTCAATTGAGGTCTAAACATTTTTACATTTTGCTAATTAAGCCTATTCAGCCAATTATGATCGAAAATTGCTAACGTGAATGACCAAAGATTGACATGACATTTTTTAAATAATTATTTTAATGATTTTTTAAATTTCTATGGTTTTTTTTCTTTTCTTTTCTTTTTTTTTTTTTGGATTTTGGAGAGAGGGCCAGTAAGGGTGGCTAGGGTTGGTGACCCTCGCTGGTCATAGGCAATGGCTGACCAACTCTCATTGGCCCTAGGCGAGAGCTACAACACCCTCTCTAGCCAAGGCGATGGCTGCAACACCCTCTCCGGCCAAAGTGAGAGTACATGAGCCCTCACCCAAAATCGGCGAGGGCTGTGACGCCTCACTAGATCTAGCTAGGCGAGGGCTTGGCGGCCCTCATTGGCCTTGAGCAAGGTCGGGCCACTCACCTAGGGTTAGCAAGGGTTAATTGGCCCCTCATCTCGTGGCCGGCAAGGCTCACCAACCCCCATCTATGGTTGGGAAGGGTCAGCAGACCACCCTCATCGGTCTTCTCTCCAAAAACCTTTAAAAAAAAAAAAAAAAAAAAGAGCAAAGAAAAGGGAAAAAAACCCATAAAAATTCAAAAAAATTATTAAAATATTATTAAAAAAGTTTATTGTCAACGCCACCCTACTTAGGGAATTCTAGCAAAAATTAATCATATGAACTCAATTGTCAAAATGTGTAAATGTTTAAATTGGTAAAATTGAAAGGTTTATAACCGATTGACAAAAATACAACAAGTTTAGGACTCTGTGGACAATTTTCCCTTTGGTTAAATAGATAAAAATGGTTTGCCCTTCCCACATGGGAAGGGAAAGGTAGGGGGTTTGAATCTTTACTTTTTCAGGAATTAGGATGGGAACAATTTGGTTTCAGGTGTGGGTTTTGACTCCCAGGCCTTGCAATGAGGCAGGGCACCCGAGAGTGAAAATTGGAGTAGGAATGGAGTAAAATCGAGAAAAAAACAAAAGAAACAAACAAACAAACAACGCATCCATCAAGTTTTAATATTGACGATATTTTGGAGATTCACCAGCGCTCGGTTAGGTCCTTTGACTAGTGGAACATTAGACTCAATCCTTCATTGTCTTTGACGCAGCATGATACAAAAAAATCTCGGTAGATAAGCCGGGCCACAATGCTCCGACTTTTCTAGGCGAGAAATGTGCATCGACATAGAAGACGTCATGCGGCTTTGCATCAGCATAAAATCCCGCCTCGCGAAATGTTCAGAGGACACTACTCAAGTCAAGAAAGCTTTACAAGGCGGAATCAACTACCAAAACTATAATGAATAGAGACACCAACCATTGGGCAATCACGGTGTCCGCCGAGGCAGGGCGCGGCTGGTCTTCTCACATGGAGTAGCGGTTCAGGCAAACGCCGACTCTTCTGAAGCCATCGGCCTGCAACTATTCTCGCTGCATCTTCATAGTCTCCAAGAGCAAGTGGAGAGCGAGACCATGGCTTACAAGCCCCGCATCGTATCCGTTGGCCCATACCACCATGGGCAAAAGCAGCTGAAGCTGATCGAACAGCACAAGCCTCGACTGTTCTTTGCGCTGCTCGATTGGACCAGACGCTACGACACGGGCCTGGACGGTTACTTCAAGGCTGTCGCCTTGCTGGAGACCTGCATACGGGATAGCTACTCGGAGGCCCGCCATCTGGAAACCTCGGATTTGATAGAGATGGTGATTCTTGATGCTTGTTTCATCGTCGAGATGTTCCGAGTCGCCACCTCGGTGATTGAACCGGACAAAGACAACCCCTTGTTTGCTCTGCCATGGATTTTCTCGTTCCTCATAGTTGACCTCCTCCTGGTTGAAAACCGGATCCCATTCTTCGTTCTTCGGACGATCTACGACTTATCGAAGTCTCCTTCCGAAGCCCATAGCTCCCTCAATCAGATTGCCTTAGGGTACTTCACTACCTGCTCCGACAGCCGGATGAAGCACTCGAGAGGCACTACGGAGGCTCTGATGTAATGCACTTGCTCGATTTTGTAAGAATTATCATGACCCACGTGATATTATTTATTAATGATTTAATAACTATTGAAATGCTATAACAAAAATATTAGCTACGATAAATTACGACTCTAATAAAATGAAAAGGTACAATCCTTATAGGGAAGTTATCGCTCTTTCAAAAAGGTGCTAGGAGGATGGTGCAGTTGTAATGAAATGTCATTTAGGTGCATTTAGTCTTTTCTCGCATTTTGATATGATTAGTCTAGCTTATTTATATCTATTTAACTGTTTATCAATTCACTCTCTTTTCACATTTACCTTGCTTTATTATTATTATTATTATTATTCGATCCAAGGGTACAATTGAGTTGTAATCTTCAAGAGCTACCTTTGCCCAAATAAGAAGGTTGGTTTTAAAGATATCGTGACTCTTAATTAGAGTCCTCTAATCTTGAGGTTTTGAGAAATTTATGAATTGACTTGACCAATTAATTTCATCTTAAGATCAATTCATAGAAGATTCTTTATGTAGAAAAAGATATTATCACTTTTTACTATGATTATCCGTTCTGACAAATGCTGAAAAGTTTATGATTCCAAAACTATTTTCGGAATTGGACCACATGTTCAAATGTTTCGGATCACGAGCTTCTGCGGGCACAAAAATCCGGGCAATCGCATCAGATAAAAAGATATGCTTGGTCTAAGTTTGGTTAATGTTTAAAAAAATAAATAATTTCAATAATTTCAATATAAAGAAAAACAGCCACCAGCCGCCCACCAACGCTGGTCAAGGCCTGCCGAGGCTTGCGCATTGCACCATTTTAGGCTAGCATGGGCCAGCGCACTTAGGCGTTACACACTAGACCTCAAGCACGGTCCAAAACTCCTAATTCACTGTTTAGTGATTCATCCGCCTTATATAAAGGCCTAAATGGCCACAAGCCGCATTTCATAAGCCTTGTGCAAGACTTCCCTCCTGCAGAAAAAGAAAATGACTTTAAAACAAAAATAAAATAAAATAAAATAGAATTGCTCATTTCCAAAGAAGATAAATGCATTCCTCTCACTCCTAACTTGTGGTTTCTCTCTCTGATTTTAAGGCTAATACCTATTTCCTTTCTTCGAAGGAGATGGCCCATGACATATGGGTGCCCATCCCCTAGGCAATTGCAGGGATGGCCCAATGCTGCGCAACGTGGGCCAAGAGCTGTGCAATTCTTGGCGTGTAGAGGGAGGCCGGGCCTTGTGCAAGGCCATTTTGACCTTGCACAAGGCCCACATAGCCCTCCGCTTGGGCTTCAAATTTTATAATTAAATAGGGGGTTTCATTTCAAGCAATGTAAAAGACAATTTAAAAACTGTTCACATTAGTGTTGGCTATGTGACATCAACACCAATTGCATGATGTCAACACAGGATGGCCAAATTTGGCTAGATGGATTGAATTGGTACAATGCAAAAAGTTTAGGACTCAATTGACCCAAAAAAAAAAATCTATGACTAAATTAGCACAATTATAATAGATTTTGAACTTTTTTGGTAATTTTCTCCAATTGACCTCCTAGATACATTCATACATGCATTTGGTAACGTTTCGACCTCTTTTTGCAAGTTATGTAGAAATGAAAATGGTTAAGCGTTAGTTTCACCGACATCGTTGTTCCCTTGTGTAGAGTTCAGGCAATTTCACTTCTTATCATATTATTTAGTGTATGGATTCAACTGTTCACATCTTTTCTTGTTTTTTTTAATTGAATGATATAATCTGAAATATATAGTATTCATGATTCTTTAAAATTCAGTAACAACATTTTTTTTGACCAAAAGGCATAACATTATATTCCCATTATCCAAATGGATGCCTTTCATATTATATATATAATAAGAGAAAGAGAAAGGTCATTTAGGTGCATTTAGTTTTTTCTCGCATTTTGATATGATTACTATAGCTTATTTTTATCCATTTTATTGCATATCAATTTCGAGTTTGTTAAGTAAGATGGAATCTTCTCTCTTGTTTGAAGAGCTTTCCTCTACCTGTAATGGTAGTAAACCCTAGCTTGCAAATATTTTTCCAATTTGTTGGTCTTGACCTCTCTCCTCTCCATCGTTTCGACAGTTGTACACTGTTGACACCTAAATTTTGATTGATCATTCGTAATTTAATGCACAAAAATTTAGGGATTAATTTTAACCCCTAAACAAAAAAATATTATGATTAAATTGCATAGCATATAGTTTTAGGAGCATTTATTATTGCATTTGCATTGGACATGTGGCAGATGGGCTTCAATTGATGGTTCTAAGTTTTAATTTAACAAATTGGACTAAGCCCACAAGGAAAAAAGAATTTGGCTAGGCCCGTTAAGGGGTGACGAGTTGAATATGAGAATATTCCCGGAAATATAAGAATGTTCCTGAGAATATTCGCATTATTCTTTCAATATTCAGGGAATGTATCAGATGAAATATTGAAAAAATATTACACGTGGGATACAAGAGCTAAATAGGCAACGTGCAAATTTATCATCTTTCCTTAAATAACATAGTCCTCTCACGTATAAAAAGGGGGCCACACACACTGAAGGGGCAAACAAAAAAAAACACAGAAAAGAGAGAAAAAAGACAGAAGAGAATGTCTCAAAAACCTCGTTCTCCACAGTGAGAAGAGAAAGGGAGGTTGTCGGAGGGGAGGTTCGAGAAAGGTTCTTCATCGTTCGTTCCTGAGCCTTGACATCCACTGGCGGACGCTTCTCGTCTTCTCCGCGCAATTTTCTCTGGCCATTCCGAGTTTACAGCTAATCAGCCCACGAGTGGACGGCCTCTCGCAAGATCACGGACGCCAGCCAAGATCCCAAATCAGCGGTCGTCCAGCTCGTCCTGACGCTCCTCATACCAGCTGTCCAGCTCTCTTCGTCGAGTATCCGAGCCAGCATAAACCGGTCCTTGGCGCTGCAGCTTGTTCGATTCACTTTTATCAACCCTTTTGCAGGTTCCCGACGGGTCTCAGCATCTTCTGCATGCGCCTGAGTCACATTGTTGACCAGTCCTGCAAAGTTCAACTCTTCACCACCAGCAACACTTCCTTTTGATAGTCCTCTGTGCAGCAAATCCCAAAGCCACGTGTTGGAGACACCAAAAAAAAAAAGAAACATCAAGAGAAAAGTGATAGTGGGGATCTTGGTGCTCAGCAAATATCTTGCATATTTTTTTTCTTGCTCACGGGATCCAACGAAGTCAACAGAATTCTTGGATCCAATCTGAGTTATTTGCAAGTTTCTTCGGTCTTGCTAAGAATCTCCATAATTCTTCACGCCGGAGTCCATCGTCGGTGAACATCCATCATCATCGCTCATCGCAAGCCACTGCCGTCATGAAAGTATGACTTGAATTAGACGAATTCTCATGCTATTTGGGAACTCATCATTGGGACCTTGGCATCGTTCCTTGTTAGTTGCATTGTCCAGGATAATTCTCTTCGAATCAGGTAGTTTTCTTTAATCAAAATTAATTTGGTCATTTTCTTAGTTATTTTTACAATTATTTGGTTCTTATTGCGATTGGTGATTTGTTAGGTATATTTTCGTGTCGAGGGTCATAATAATCAAAAATACTGAGCCGAGAGACATCGGATTAGATTTTTTATTATCGTAACCTTCCATCTTTGATCATGATGAGTTATATGTTTATATAGTTGTGTTCGTTGTTTGTGTTGGTTTTATATTAGTAAATTTTACCATTAATAAAAATACAAAAAAATTTCACATTGCATCGCATGGTAGTTTGATTGCATGATAGTATGGTAGCTAGGTTGCATCTTAGATTTATATAATATTTTTTTAGATGAAATTTTCTAATAAGACTTAGTTTAGTTTCGGATTTTGATTTTAATAAAATCAAAAAATCAAAAAAATCAAAAAAAATTAAAAAAGAAGAAGAAGAAAGATCTTGCATATGCATATAGCATTGTTACATCATTCATCTTACATCACGTGGCACATACATATTTAGGGTCATGATTATATATATGTTACAATAGTTTTCAATTAACATATGTCAATAGAGTTAGGCCATTTAAATTGCATGTCATCTGTCATTAGAGTAAGAATCATGCATGTTAAATTTAGATTGAAGTCATACATAATTAATTTTACAAAAAATCCAAAAATTAGATGTCATCCCATTTAGAATTTATGTTTAGGGCATGCATTTTAGTTATAGCTTATTTTGCTTTAAGGTTGATCATGATTTTTATATTCGTCCTTTTGGATTTACTGAATGTTATTGATTGTGATTCACATGACAACTCTTTTCCATGATAGTGGCTTAGGTTAAAATCAACCAAGATTGCTTGCAAAAAATATTTTTGAAACTTAAAGAGAAAGGGTACTGAAAGGGCGCTAGTTTAACTTAGCGTAACCATATCCCCGAACCTATTGAATCTCTGGTTCGCAGAAGTAAAGTATTCTCCCATACTTTACTTGGTTTTCTAATCAACCCTAATTGATTAGTGGCGGCTCCTAATTGAATAAAATTATATGTTTAAATAGGTCAAATTTTGAGTATCAAGTTGCAGTTGGTAGGGCTTGGGAGAGTCCGCACTAAGTCTTCGGACTTAGTAATCCATTAGTCTTCCCATGGTGATTCACCTTCGGGGAGGTCGCGACAGCTTGGCGACTCCGCTGGGGACATGACTTAAAACTCATAGTGGACATAGGCCTGATTTTTCTCTTTTCAAAAATATTTTTTTTGTTTGGCAGCATGGATACTGTGTACGCCCTAACATGAAGTGTTAAATGTTTTTTACGAAAGGAGTTATAAGGGGGTAGTGTTTGCTAACTTTTTGTTTTGTAGGAAGGTGTTGAGGTTGAATGTTTTTTTTTGGTTGCTCATATTGAAGTGATGTTTGCATTATCAATTGCTGTGAATGATGTTTAAATGGTTTTAGCACTACACTTTGCATACACTACCTACCGTCGGACCTGGACCGCAATTAAGGATGTTAGGATGGTGTTGAAAAATGATCCAACCTTGAACGCAAGACTGCGATGTAAAGGTTGCCTTTCTCAACTCCGAAATTTTTTTCTTGGTGTCAAAATGTTTATCCTTGTCTGCGAAACCGCATGACTATAGGATTTTCTTTGACCAAGCTGGAGCTAAGAGGACCCAACCTTTGTATGCGAGACTGCGACTAGTCGGATCATTCCTCTTAGCTCTAATTTTCTAAGCCCTATAGTTTAGGTGTCGAACCTCACATCTCATTTGTATGTCTATGTGGTTGCCATTTTTCCTTCATGAAGTAAGTATTCTTACCTTACACTATGCAATCTATTTATTTTATCATTTTTTTTGGGTCCATGACAAAAGGTCGATTGCGGGTCTTAATCTATATACAATGGGGAGATCCGATGTTCAATTCGTTCCAACTCCTAAGATCGAGCTCAAGGGATGGTGGAATAATCTAAATAAGGAAGGCCAAGACTATGTGGAATCAATACTTGGTCAACTCATACCCCTTCTGGATATTGGAGTCCATAGTGCAAGCAATATCTCACTTCTGATGCCTTGAGACTGCTACCTTCATCTTTGGTAAGAATGAGCTAACTCCAGCACTTGAAGAATATAGTGTTATCATGAGAATGTCCCTCAGGATCGAACTTGTTAGGCTGCCTCTCAGTTTAGAGCCCACATCAATTTTGTCCCAATTTTTAAGAATCAAAACCGATGAGGTTAAAAAAAATTTGAAAGTTAATTGTAATGCATGCCCTTTCTCATTTTTGGCTAATCATTTTTCAAATCAATCTTCAATGCGCCAAAAAGGTAGGATATTCATTTTAGCATTCTTTGGATTCATAATTTTTCCTCATAGAAAAAATGTTATTAATCCTTTGATTGCATGGGTGGTTAGGCAAGCATGTGCTGGCATGAATTTTATAAATATGATTTTAGCTGAGACATTTCTATCCCTCAACCGTTTAAAACAAAATGGAGGAAAAACCATGAATGCATCTCCCGAACTTTTACAAATTTGGTTTCTTTCACATGTGAGGGAGTTTGGTCATTTCATGTGTCGAGGTGAAAATAGAAGGTTCTAATCATCCAATAAAGCGGTTTTCAATCTTAGAGAAAAAGTATACTGGAAAGTCATATTCCAGTTGAATAACTTTTCTAAAGGATCCGAATCCCGAGGGTTTCTTGTGATATGCTAAATGGTTTCATGTTGGTGAAGCTCGTTTTTGTCATAAGAAAGATGATCCGGTTCCATTGTTGGGAATCACTGGTGCAACATCTAACTACCCTTATAGGGTAGCCCGCCAATACCGTGTGCTCCAAGATATTCCACCTCCTCTTCAAATGGACCTATTTCGGACTCTCTCACGCGTAAGGATCATGAATACTTGGAAGAGAACAATCATTTCGAAAGCGCATGGAAGGAATGCCAGCAAGAAAAGATAGTGGTGCCCAAAAGGTTGAAAGGAGAAGAGAAGATTTATCATGCCTCGGATTATTATATCCATCACCACAAAATTCCTACAGCTCTACTCCCTGTAATACCTGAAGTTACAATGCAGCTAACTCGTAAAGCGCAAATTGAGCATCTTAAAGAAACGGTGGAAGCGAAAGAAGCTCACATCTCAGAGTTGGTTCAACAAAACAAAAGGCTTCGAAAGACTGTGATCTCCGAATTGTATATGGAGAAGAGTCACTAGTTTGTTTTTATGTTCATGTCTAGGAGTTCAATTTCAATTTTAGAGTGTTATTTCAATTTCTCAAACTGATGTTTTAGGAATTTAATTCCCTAGGGAGTCATTTTCATGTGACAAATGAAATTGGTCCATGACAACGATTGATCGCGCATTTTATTAAGTGATATTGAATTCCAAAGACATTAATCTAAGAAATGAAAATGACTCCCTAGGGAATTAAATCCTAAAACATCAATTTGAGAAATTGAAATAACACTCTAAAGTGGAAATTGAACTCCTAGAACATAAAAACAAACTAGTGACTCTTCTCTATATACAATTGGGAGATCACTGTCTTTCGAAGCTTTTTGTTCTGTCGAACCAACTCAAAGATGTGAGCCTTTTTCGCTTCCACTGTTTCTTTAAGATGCTCAATTTGCGCTTTACGAGTGAGCTGCACTGTAACCTCAGGTATTACAGGGAGTAGAGCTGTAAGAATCTTGTGATGGTCATATAATAATTCGAGGCATGATAAATCTTCTCTTCTCCCTTCAACCTTTTGGGCACCACTATCTTTTCTTGCTGGCATTCCTTCCATGCGCTTTCGAAACAATCGATCTCTTCCAAGTATTCATGATCCTTACGCGTGAAGAGAGTTCGAAATAGGTCCATCCGAAGAGGAGGTGGAATATCTTGGAGCACACGGTATTGGCGGGCTACCCTATAAGGGTAGTAAGATGTTGCACTAGTGATTCCCAACAATGGAATCGGATCATCTTTCTTATGACAAAAATGAGCCTCACCAACATGAAACCATTTAGCATACCACAAGAAGCCCTCGGGATCCGGATCTTTTAGAAAATTTATCCAGTTGGAATATGACTTTCCAGTATACTTTTTCTCTAAGATGTAAAACCTTTTTATTTGATGATTAGAATCTTCTATTTCACCTTGACGCATGAAATGACCACACTCCCTCACGTGTGAAAGAAACCAAATTTGTAGAAGTTCGGGAGATGCATTCATGATTTTTCCTCTATTTTGTTTAAAACGATTGAGGGATAGAAATGTCTTAGCTAGAATCATGTTTATAAAATTCATGCCAGCACATGCTTGCCTAACCACCCATGCAATCAAAGGATTAATAGCATTTTTTCTATGAGGAAAAATTATAAATCCAAAGAAAGCTAAAATGAATATCCTACCTTTTGGCGCATTGAAGATTGATTTGAAAAGTGATTAGCCAAAAATGAGAAAGGGCATGCATTACAATTAGCTTTCAAAATTTTCTTAACCTCATCGGTTTTGATTCTTAAAAATTCAGACAAAATTGATGTGGGCTCTAAACCGAGAGGCGGCCTAACAAGTTCAATCCTGAGGGCATTCTCATGATAACACTATATTCTTCAAGTGTTGGAGTTTGCTCATTCTTACCACCAAAGATGAAGGTAGCAGTCTCAGGGCACCAGAAGTGAGATATTGCTTGCAAGACACCACTATGCACTCCAATATCCAGAAGGGGTATGAGCTAACCAAGTATTGACTCCACATAGTCTTGGCCTTCCTTATTTAGATTATTCCACCATCCCTTGAGCTTGATCTTAGGAGTTGGAACGAATTGAATATCGAATCTCCCCATTGTATATAGATTAAGACCCGCAATCGACCTTTTGTCATGACCAAAAAAAATTGATAACATAAATAGATTGCATAGTGTAAGGTAAGAATACTTACTTTATGAAGGAAATATGGCAATCACGTAGACATACACATGTAACATGAGGTTTGACACCTAAACTTTAGGGCTTAGCAAATTAGAGCCAAGAGGAATGATCTGACTAGTCATAGTCTCACGTACAAAGGTTGGGTCCTCTTAGTTCCGGCTTGGTCAAAGAAAATCCTATAGTCATGTGATTTCGCAGATAAGGATAAACATTTTGTCACCGAGAAGAAAAAAATTTCGAAGTTGAGAAAGGCAACCTCAACATCGCAATCTCGCGTTCAAGGTTGAATCATTTCTCAACACCATCCTAATATCCTTAATCACGGTCCAGGTCCAATGACAAGTAGTGTGTACAAAGTGTAGTACTAAAACATTTAAAACATGCATGGCAGATTATATAATGCATACACTACTTTAATTATAAATTGAGTCATTTATCCACAACACTTCCTCTGCAAAACAAGGGTTAAACATATACTTCACCCTATATAACTTTTACCTACAAAACCATTTAACACCTAAAATTAGTGGCGTACATGGTCACCGCACATGAAAAGCAAAAACATTTGGTTACAAGAGAAATTCAGGCTTTAAGTCCTCTACGAATTTTAATTCAAGTCCCCAGTGGAGTCACCAAGCTGTCGTGACCCTCTCGAAGGAGGTTAATGGATTACTAAATGCAGTGCTTAGCACGGACTCTCATAAGTCCTACCAATTGCAACTTGGTACTCGATTCAACCATGATATTTATCTTACCTATTGGAGCCACCACTAATCGATTTTGGGTCAATTAGACACCCAAGTAAAATGTGGGAGTACATTTTACTTCTGCGAACCAAAAATCATGAGTTCGGAGATTTGTACCTTTTCTCCTTATTTAAAAAAAAAATGTTTTGCATACAACCTTTGCTAGTTTTTGTAATACTACACCATTAACATGTAAAATATGACCAAGAAATTGAGAAAACAATAAAATAACGTCCAACGACCATGATCATGAAAAAATTATGAACCTGAACATACTTAAAAAATGCTATTATCATTATCACAAGGTTTCTTAGTTTGAGTAAACTAAGAGAGATTGGCACGAACCGGAAGCACGATATTATAGGAAGTGACTAAAGGGATGCGGCGACAATGACTAGCAACAATGTAGCAACAATGACGCACAAGAGCAGCAATGAACATCGGCAAAATAGTAGTGACCAACAACAAATCAGCAATGAACAGCAGCAACAATCAGCGAAATTTGGTGACGAACAGCAATAATGAGAAGTAGCAGTAATAGAGATCTTCAGTGATGGCAGAGCTTTTGCAGCCGCTATTGGAGACTCGTCTGAAGACTGCGGACTCAAGAAATGGACTACGTTGTGATGTATGCAAGGCACCACAATAATATGAAATCATGAGAGAGCTTAGTATGGTGATGAGAAAACCGATGATCCTCTCGTGCTCTTCTCCCCTCCTTTTATAATGGCCCCAAGCGTCTCTTTCTACGGGCAATTTTCTGAGTTTCCTTTTTTCATTGCCTTAATTCATGGTCTGCAAATTGGTACGCGATTTTGTGGCCAGCTCAATCTTTCCTATTTCATGTAAGCTATTTAGACCCGAACGTCTTGATTCCTTCCTTTGTCAAATTTCCTACCTTCCTGTTCACCTAATTTTTTTGGCTCTTGATTCTTAATCAGAAATTTGGATCCTCATTTACCAAAATCCGAATATCCATCAGAACAAGAATGGCTAACCAGGATTCCCATCTTCCTTGCATAGCCAATCAGATTGATCCCCTCTTATTTTCCAGCTCATTAGCTTCCTTTTGTAAGTTTCCACAGCCCACACTTTCCACAAATGTTTTCGTTTTCCTCCCTTCATTTTGTCCGTCTTATCCCATGAATTCCTCCAAATTTTATTGGAGAGAAGATTCTTTGTGGAAATTGCGACCCCCTAGTATCCAATTGATTTCCTTCTGAATTTTCTATCCTCACGTGTGCAATTTATCTGTCCCCTTCCTCATATTATGGGCGAGGTTCATGGTCCCTTATTAGGCTGAACATATTTTCCATAAAAAACATCAACCAAAGGTATCCTTCTTGTGATATAAAATTACGCAATGCGGGTTTTGCTTAAGGGTCGAGTCAGCCTGCAAATATAGCCACACGTTAGGTCAAAATTTAGGTGTCAACAACGTCCTTGAGAATAGCCCCTAGTCTTTTGCAAGCAATCTATTAATTATAACCCCCTGGGTACCCAATAAACCACCACACTGTTATAAGTATACATCTCATGCATTCTGGGTCCAAGTCCATGGACTGCTAATAAAATGGTGCTTAATGGAGACGGTCTCTCATATTACCCAAATTCTGGGAGCTATTCAAGAGGTGAAAATAGAAAAAAAAGGAGCTACATTTCATAGAGTAGGCAGAGCAAGGGTGGTCCTAAACTTAGATTCACCATTAAGTCCAGGGACATTGATTCAGTTAGGTGAAGAGAAATTTTGGCTAAATTTTAAGTACAAGTGGCTACCTTGGTTTTGTTATTCATGTGGCAAAATAGGGCATTACACTACTAACTGTCTTGACATTCCCTATGATGAAAGGAAGTATGGTGACCATTGCTATAGTAAATTTGGGTATTGGCTAAATCAGAAGCTCGGGATCCTAGCCTCTACTGGAAGATCTACTATGATGATGCTGGGGTTATTTTTGAAGGGATGGAGGAAGATGAAGTAATATCAGAATCTCCACTACGAAGCACCCATATGGGCTATCTTGAAATAGAAAAGGCTGGCGAGGTCGAACAAGGGGCTGGAAGTAGCCAAAAACTTACTAAAACTATGGTAGCAACAAATGACCAAGGAAAACAATTAGTTTTGGGTGGCAAGAAGGTGAGGACTGATGAAAGTGAAAGTGAAAGTGTTGGGTACGCTATAGATGGATCAAAATTGAAAGGTTATTCAAATCAGAAAGGGATTATTGTGGTACCTTCAACTAAGAAGTTAAAGAGGGATAACCCTTATAGCTCACTTCCTTTGGAGCTAAACTTGCTGGATGAATCCCAACTATGGGATACTCCAATAAGGATTTTTGATAAATCTGTTGTAAAGGCTCTAGTGGTTAGCCTGAAAAAGCCACTAGGTTACAAATGAATATCTTCTGTTGGAACATTCAAGGTTTGGGCTCATCCTTGACAGTTCAAGCACTATGAGCTTGAGTGGCTCAAGATAGGCCTAAATTAGTGCTACTAATGGATACAAAGAACCAGGAATCTGTCGTATGTCGGATTAGAAGACAACTGAAGTTTCAAAACACTTTTGTGGTAAACCCAGTGGGGATTGCAAGGGGTCTAGCCATACTATGGAATGACTTGATTAAGGTGCACATATAGGAAGTTTCTCATGAGTATATCAATCTAATTTGTGTGGAGGCAAATGGCATGAATAGAATGAGAATCACATTTATACATGCGCCGAATGTATATCAAGGAGATTACAGCTTTGGAACAAGTTGAGATAGATTAGCTTGTTAAATTCCCTTCCTTGGTTGTGTTTGGGGGATTTTTATGAAGTATTATATAATTGGGAGAAAGTGGGTAGACGAATGACTGAACATTACCACCTTAATAAATTTCGAGAGTGCTTGAATGATTGTTCGTTAATGGAAATTGAAAGTAAGGGTTGTGCTTACACTTAGGTGAACAATAGAGAAAGGGATACTTATGTTAAAGAGAAGTTAGATAGGGCATTATGTAACCTAGAATAGAGCCTCTTATTTCCGGAGGCTAAAGTCTATGCCTTTCCTGCCGTTGGATCAGACCACAGCCCCTTACTGTTGGTTAGCTCGACAAAACCAGCTAAAAGAATGAAGGAATTCATATTTGAGGCCTATTGGACTGAAGATGCTGAATGTAAAGAGATTGTCCACCATGCATGGCATTCTATCCATCTAGAAAATGCATTGTATATTGGAAAATTTTCAAGAGGTTATTAGGGCCTTAATTTCTTGCAGTAAAAAGAAGTTTGCAGACAACCATCGAAAAACTGAAGCTCTTAAGAAGGAATTGCTGGTTTTAACAAATAGTACTAGTCTCATTCATGAAAAATCCAGATCTCGAAGGATAAAAGACGAAATTGAATTATTGTGGAGATGGGAAGAAATGTATTGGGGAATGAAGTCAAGAATAAATTGGTTAAAATGTGGAGATAAAAATACTAAATATTTTCATGCGACCACAATTCAAAGGAGACAAAAGAATAGAATTTCCATGGTAAAATCTTCAGAAGGTGAGTGGATAAGTGAGAGAAACCATACTCAACCGATGACTACTAAAGCAACAGTTTTCCAATTAGAAGCAACAAAGGCCCCTAGACCAGATGGCTTAAATGGTAGGTTTTTTCAACACCATTGGGAAATTAGCAAGTAAGATATTTTCAAGGCCGTTAAGGAGTTTTTCTTGTTTGGGGTTATGGAACTAGCTTTAAACAGAACATACATTGCGTTGGTCCCAAAAATACCCAATCCAGAAAAAACCGGAATAGTTTTACCCCATTAGTCTTTGCGATTTCATGTGTAAAATTATTTCAAAGACAATGGCAAATAGATGAAAGCCCTAGTTGCTAAAACTGATTCCTGAGAAGCAGAGTGCGTTTGTCAGTGGTAGACAAATTCAAGACAATATCTTGATCGTTCAAGAGGTACTCCATCAATTGAGAACTCGAAATAGAAGAAAAAAGTTATAGGCTGTCCTTAAACTTGATATAAGGCTTATGATAGAGTGGAATGGGATTTTCTTGAAGCATGCATGCTGAAAATGGGTTTTTGCGAAAAATGGGTTAGGTGGGTAATGCAATGTATTACCACGGTATCTTTTAGTGTAAAGTTAAATGGTGAACCACTTTCTTTCTTCACACTGACGAGAGGTATTAGACAGGGTGACCCATTATCTCCCTATCTCTTCATTTTGGTGGCAAATTGCTTGTCTTGTTTGATAAATACAACAATTGAAAATCAGAGCATAAAAAGGATTAAGCTAAAAAGAAACTGCCCAACCCTATCCCATTTGTTGTTTGCGGATGATTCCATATTTTTCCTGGATGGATCACTTATTGAATGCTAGAATTTCTCAGCTATCCACAATCAATATTGTTTTACCTCAGGGCAAGTTGTTAACCTAAACAAGTCAAGTGTATTCTTCAATAGAGAGTCCTCAGTCATTGAGGGATAACTTGGCTAGGGAGCTCAGAATTCCAGAGAGTAGCCATACAGGGAAATATCATGGAGTTCCTTCAAATTGGGGTGCCTTAAAGAAGCAAATGTTCACATGGATCTTGGGGAGAGTGAATATGAAATTGGAAGGGTGGAAAGAACAGCTTATTTCAAAGGCAGAAAAAGAAATATTGCTGAAAATAGTGGTCCAAGGCTTACCACAATATGCAATGTTAATATTCAAAATCCTGATTTCCATTTATAAAGCAATTGAACAAAAAATAGCAAATTTTTGGTGGAAAAATAGTGACTCAAGAGCAGGATTACATCGGAAAAATTGGGAAATTTTGAAAACTACGAAAGATAATGGAGGAATGGGCTTTAAAGACTTGATCACTGTCAACAAAGCTATGCGAGGCAAACAGGCATGGTGTTTAATCAAATTCCCAAATTTATTATGGAGCAGAATTTTCAAAGGTATTTATTTTCACAGAAAGGAATTTTGGCATGCACAAAAAGGAGCATGGCCATCTTGGGGTTGGCAAAACCTACTTATGGGAAGGGAAGCAATCTCAAATGCAATGATGTGGTCAATAGAAAATGGGGAAAAAGTCGATATAAGGGAAGATAGGTGGTTGGGAAGAGGCCTTATTGGTGGACCTGCAAACTGGAATGATCCAAGGAAAGTGGCTGAGTTGATTCTCACGGAAGAAAAACAATGGGATGTGCAAAAACTAGATGGGCTCTTTGATGAACAGACCAAGCAGAAAATTCTTTCCATCCCAATCAATCCTAATGGGCAAAAGACGAGCTGATGAGGACAGGTACAAAGTATGGCTGCTACATGGTTAAAAACGCCTATAATCTACTTAGACAATGTACTGACAGCAAAACAAAGACAGAGCAACCATCATCTTCATCTCAGCCACCCAAAGCACTATGGCTTCTATATGAAATCTTGAAACTCATCCTAAAGTGAAGATCTTTCTATGGAGCACATGCCAAAATGCAATCCCTACAAGAGAAAATCTGTGGAAGAGGAAAATTATTCCTAACCTTGTCTGTACGCTATGTCAATGTGAGGTGGAAACGGTTGAACACATCCTCTTGCTCTGCCCATGGACACAACAAGTATGGTCAGATCCTGGCCTTCAGATGCAAAATACGTTAAAGGAGACAACCTTTATTGATGCTTGAATAGTGGAGTTAATAGAGAACAAAAACAAAGTACCTTCTCTTGAATTGGTGGCGGCGGTATTGTGGTGCATCTGGGTAACTCGCAACAATGCAATCTTCATAGGCCATGTTCTGGAAGCAAAGTATACAGTCGAAGCAGCCCAGATCTTGCAAGAAAATTTCCAAAAATGGCAAAAAACAAGGAATCATCAATTTCTCTCACCTGCGTGGCACCAAAGAAAGGGGAACTCAAAATTAACATTGATGGCGCTCTCGGGGAGAGTACGATGGATGGCGCCGTAGCGTGCATATGTCGGGGCTTCACCGGGAGCCTTGTCGTTGGACACACCAAGTCAGTCAAAGCCTCCACTCTCGCTTAGGTTGAAGCCCCAGCTTTGCTCGAAGGTCTTCAGTTCGTGCAGAGAAGGGATTTTTTTTAAGCTTTTGTGCACGTTTACTTTTTACCACGGGGATTTATGACGAGATCGTGCCTTACTTCAGCCAATACAGCTCGCTTTACTTTTTTCCTTTTCGCATTTACCTTGCTTTATTTATTACTATCGTTAGTATTATTAGTGCTATTATTACTATATTCATTCATCTTAATATTGATTGTGCAGTGAAGTAAGGCCACTTAGGTTTGCATGTTTTGAAATGAAAAACAAAAAAAGATGGATGAAACAACACTTTTTTTTTCTTAAAGAGAAAGTTGTCAGTAACAAGCATTTGGTAAAATAAGCGTAATAGGCTCCTGCATTTAACTTGACTTCTAACCAGCCTAAAACAAGTTGGTGGTTGCTCTAGTCTTATTAAATAAATTATATACAAGAAATTAAGTTGCGATTGATAGGTCTTAAAAGAATTTTTTTTCTGCTAGATCAAATTTATGAAATTTTATCTTTTCTCTAGATCATTGTTAAGTCTGTTTTAATACTAGCATTAGTGAACCCTGCATTACCTATTGGTCAGCACATCTAAGCCGAAGGGCTAATGTTTTCTTAAAAAAGTTATTCCAAAATTATAGATATTTTTCCAATTCTTTTATCTCAGAAACCCAGTATTATATACGGTTGAGAGAATGAAAATACGTTTGTCCAAGTAGGCCAAATAATAACATGGCTCCGTCATTTCAAAATCATTCATGCATCATCATGTAAAATGTCATTTGGTCGAATTGCACGTGTATACACTCGCAATTAGAACTCATACGTATTTACCATGTCATTAGGCATATTCTAAAGAACACACATGACACATGAAGTCGTGCCAGAGCGTAAAGTGGCGTGGAACTTTACGGAACTTTACTTCTCATTGCTTTAAAAGAAAAATCAAAATTGCACTCATATATTTCAAAAAACCGTCTGATGAATGAATTTCAAAAACTTGATTGAAATATATAGTACTGAAAGGGCATCGTGGGATGCCAAATAACTCCACCCCTACACGTACTGAATCGTCGGGCCGTAGTCCTTTGCTTTCAACGAAATGGCCAATACCTTCTCATACGCACTTAGGTCTCTGACCATCCTAAATTTAGCCATAACTACCTAGAGGGTCGGAGTTATTTTAATTTTGCAATCAAAGTCCTTGCACTGATGATTCAATTTCCTGAAGTTCACATGATGCATTTGAACGTTTATTTTGTTTGCATTTGTCTGGTTTCTGCTTTGTTTATGAGACACTAAACCGTCACAAATGCATACTTAAATCATGTACATTACACTTCATTTACACATAAACCATGATGGACAGACTCCATCCACCTAGGAACCCTCAAGCAGGCAGACGGCCATGTACCTTCACAACCTGGTCCACCAGTGCGTCACGTGTCCCGACAGGCTCGAGTACATTATAATTTCACAATTTACAAGTGACAGATTTTCCTCAAAAGCTGTAAACCCTGAATTATAACCAAAAGAAAGTTGAACATCTAGCCAATGTCTGTTCCTATCAAATCGAATGAGACAATTTCATCCACCATCATGACAGGGAGGGGAGCTTGTCCTAAAGTACCAAGACAAGAAGACAAGAGCAAACACTTATTTGCTCATGCATCACCCCACCACAATCTAATTATAAAAATGTTCAAGTTGGTTCATGGTGGATAAACATGTCACTGTTCCGTACTGTACAGCTTCATGTGTTGTTCTTTATTTAATCAGTGAACCTACAACACCACTTTATGCTCACTTCCAAACACAATGATCTCTCATACTCCATTGAATTATCTGCTTGTGAGGAATGGATATTCGTATAAAACTGATGTTATTCATCGCTCAATCATTGTTACTCACCAGTTTTAATAAAAGACAAATTCCAAAGACCCATGACGACAACAACAAAAACCTCTCAAACGAGGGCAGCGACGGTTTATACCAAGATTTTTTTTTATTATATTATGTTTTTCCTCTAAAACAAAATGCTATATGGCGAACCAAACAATTTGGGATATGCATGTCACGGCATTCTATTGTTCCGTATAAAAAAAATTTTGAAATTTGTTCCGTGCTTAAGTGAATCTCTAAAGTGTTGGTGAAAAAATAAATAACTAATGGCTTTTTTTTTCTGGTGGTAACTTATGAACACTTTTGTAAAATTACCAACTTTTTTTTTATAATTTGCAAATCAGCAATTTGTTGTGCAAACATACACTTTTATTTGCATAGCTTAATAACATTTCAAACAAACTAAAAATCTTACCAACAAAAACAAGAGTGATTCACTAGCTTTTCTAAGATTAATTTAATAATTAGTTTTGAGTTATCAACTATCAATTAAGTTACTTATTAATGTTTAATTTTTTTAATTTATCAAAATATCTATTTATTGACATTTAAATTTTAACAACCTATAGTTATTCATTACATATAAAATTCACGGATGATCATGACCTCTAAACAAAATATTAATTAAATTGCATACAGATATTAAGAGCACTTTCCATATAATGACATTAAGCCCGTATGATCACATTAGAGCAAACGGATTGGTGTAGGGAGATTCTGAACTTATTTGAATAATTGAAGTGAGCCTATGAATTGAAAATTTGGCCAAAGCCCATTAATTATACAGTGGCCGAAAATTATAAAACCAGGTGCTGAGTTATGAAAAATTGGTTTTTATTGATTCCAAATTTGAGAATGGAAGCAAAACAAGAAAGTTGAGAATTGATCTGGACTATTTTATTTGCACGATCACATGAGAGGGGATTGGTCCAACGTATGATATAAAATTGCTTCATTTGAGGCTTTGTGAAGACCTCGACATTCCTCAGACATTAAATACTAAGAGGATATTCCCTCTCTTTAGGGAAGGCAGAGATACAGAGGGAATTAAGGATACAAGATCTGTAGATCTTTAAAATTAAAAATGCATCCGTGAAGCCTGCTCTTCCTGTATATCAAATAGACAGGCTGCGGAGGCCCTCATGAAAGTGGAAGCTCCCTTTTTTGGTGATGTTACCTTTAACCACCACCGAGGATCCAAGAAAGCTCTGGGTTAAAGGAAGGAAGCGAAACAGGAAAGTCGAGAATTGGGAGATTTACTGGACTATTTTATTTGCACGATCGCATGAAGGGGGAAGGAAGTTCTGCCCTTTCCTCGAGGGGACCCCTTCTTTCCCCGTATAAAAGGGCACGAAAACATGCATTGGAAGGAGGGCAAATTTGAGGAATTTGGAATAGAGAGAAAGTGACACAAGAAAGGGTCAATTTCTTCGCGCAAAAAGAGGACTCTTTTTTTCTTTGGTGAAAGCAAAAAGAGGACTCGACACGAGCAAAAAGTGAGAAAAGAGGGAAAGCCTTGCACAGACGAGAGAACAAGGTCCAAAAAGAGTACCCAAATAGTCAAAAGCGAAAAGTGAAAAAGTAGTTCCTTTGGTGGCACCCCATCCACTCCGACGCTCATAAACCGACTCCGGGCATCAGTCCAACGGCTCTCTCGGCCGCGACCCCAACCGTTCTCCTGCAGTTCCTGACGTGCGCCGGCAGTTTCCAGTGACGTCCCGGCAGCACCGGCAATTTCCTAGCAACGGCATTGAACCTAATGGCACCAGCCCGGCGCTGGTCCAGTGGCCTCCCCGAGCAAAGCCAGGTCTCGGCCACACCCCGCAGCACCTCCTACAGCCAACAACGCCTCTTGCCGAGTGCCTGGCAGGTTTTCTGGTGAGTTCCCATCACGACCAGCAGCCCTGGTGATCCCTCCTCAAAGGCCATTCCCAGCAACACCTTGGTCACTTCGGCAAATTTTCCGGCCACTGCCAGCTTTCATCGCCGTGAATACTTGCCGCCAGTCACATTAGTGTCTTATTTATGTAATTTCCTAAAACTGTAATCAATTTGAATAATCAACTACTTAAATTTGGATCATTTTGAGTCTAAATTGATTTGTTTGAGCTTTTTAGGCAATATTCTAAATAGGAAATTTCTTTGTTTAAATTGAATATCCGTTTATATAGGTTTATATATTGCGTATTTTTTTTAATTTAGTAAAATTCATTATCATGAAAAAAAATCACATTGCATGTTAGGATAGATTACTTTCTTAGTTTACAATTGCATATCTAAGATCAAGGTAGTAATTTAGGAAATTTCCTACTTTAGAATATGATTTAATCTAAACTCTTTCCTAATTTAAATTAGGTCATTATGTGTCGACACCAAAAATTTTGATATTAAATTTAATCTTTCCGACACCTAAACAAAAATACCAATAGTATAGTTCATATTGGCCCTCCTATGAGTTGTCACAGAACATAGCGAGCTCAGCGAGGAGCTTCAGCTGGCCATGTCCAAGGATGAGTTTAAATTCCACACTCAACTCCATCGTCAATGAGATTTGATCCCCATGGCTACTCGGTTGGACAGTTATATGTAGTTATCAATTCATATATATCCACTGTCGAATTAGTTCGAGCCCATATTTGAAAAATCGTATGTACTTAATCTTTGAAGGAAAACTTGGGATTGTTGAGAAAATTGAAATTTGAAGCGGTGACATTTGAACTCTTGTTGCGGGCGTCAAAGAGGATAAAGTTCATAGCCAAATGGAAATTGAGAAGATATTTACTTCTCTACTTCTCACTTTTTTCTCTGGAACCAGATTTTGACGCTTACCAAGCTCCCATGGACAGCGACGACTCGCCTTCGCTGCTACTCTTCACCATCAGCTCTTGTACTGGACGTGGCTGCCTTCTACCGCAACCTGCTATGCAGTCTCTATTGCTGGGCTGCCGTCTCTGCCTTGGCATTCCCTGCAAATCCAGATTACTTCCCTGTGGTCTCGGGGAATCTCTGCTGCAGCCCGATCAACTAGCCACTTCCCTGTTTGGTTCCTGACGCCTCCAATTGGTTCCAGGGAGGCTAGTCCATCCCGGACATCTGCCGACCCCAAGTCATGCACTATCATCGCTGCCTATTGCCCAGGCACCCTGTCCAGAGCTGCTGCTACGATCCAGCAGTCCCTGGCACCAAAACAGCGAGCTTCCAGCAGTCCTTGGCATCAATCCGGTAAGTTCCAGTTTTGTTCCAATGCTTCCCCACGTGCCAGGTTTGCTGCAGCGTTTCTGGCAGCTCGCTGATCAGCCTTTGCCGAGCCTTGGTTTACTTTTGCAGGTTGTCCCGTGGTCCAAGATCAATCCTTGCCGTCTTGGTCTTTGCCGTTGAGGTTCCTGTTGGTTCGATCACGGCTCTTGCTGCTGATTTATTCATCAACGTTGTTGCCACCTCAACTACACTTGCACACTTGCCTCGATTCTTTTTCACGGTTGCCAGACCGCCTCATCACCGTGGAAGCCGAGGAGCCCATCTAGGTAATTTCGAAATCCGTTTGTTTATTTAAATATTTAAATTGCCTAGTTTGGAATTATTGGAATCTACTTGATTTGTTTGAAATTTTAGGCATATCATCCCGATTAATAGAATTCTTATATCGAAAATCTCAACATTCTAGAATTCGAGATGTTAAATCAGATTATTGATTATTTTGATTTTCTGTTTGGGGTCTTCATGAAGATATCATTTATATGTTTAATTCATATCTTTTACTTTGTTCCTTTTTGAGAAATACAAAAAAAATCACATTCCATGTTAGGATAGATTAATTTTTCTAGTTAGAATTGCATGATTAGGAAATATGTGTGAAGGGGAAAAGTAATTGATATTATTCAATAATGTTCTATATTTACATGAAAAATAAACCTTAAAGGTCCTAAAGACTACTTTACCCTTATACTCTAAGAGACTACTTTGCCCTTATACTCTAACACTTCCCCTTAAGTTGGAGCATAGATTTTGATCATGCCCGGCTTGTTACAATTATAATCAATCCTCCCATTGCCTAGAGGCTTAGTAAAAATATTTGCAAGTTGTTTACCAGTTCAAATATGACTAGGAAAAATCAATCCACTCTATAGCTTCTCTCGAATAAAATGGCAATCGACCTCAATGTGTTTTGTTCTTTCATGAAACACGGGGTTGGAAGCTATATGCATTGTAGCTTTATTATCATGCCATAGGGTTATAAGTACTAAAGCTTTAAAGCCTAACTCAGTCAATAGTTGTTAGATCCATATTAATTCACATGTAACTTGTGCCATGGCTCTATATTCTAACTTAGCACTAAAGCGAGCAACAACATTTTATTTCTTACTCTTCCATGATACCAAATTCCCTCCAATTAGGTACAATAGCCAGTGGTTGACCTTCTATCATCTGGAGAACCTGCCTAATCAGCATAAGAAAATCCTTCAGCTCTGCTATGATCATGGTTTCAGTAAACAATCCCTTTCCCTAGAGTCTTCTTCACATACTACAATATCCGAATAACTACATCCCAGTGAGCTTACCCCACTAACTGGAAAGGCAATATCTAGACGAGTAGCTATGAGATAATTCAGCTTACCCTTTGAGTATCCTATATCTCTCAGGATTATCAAAGATCTCTCATTCCTCAGTGGTCAGTTTAACCCCTTATTCCATAGGTGAATCAAGAGATTTTGATCCTAACATTCCTGTCTCATTAAGTAAACCCTGAACATATTTTCATTGTGATAAGACAATACCTCTCTATGACTGTGCAACTTCAATTCCTAGGAAGTACTTCAATTTTCCCAAGTCTTTAGTTTGAAACTGATGCTGAAGATAGATCTTTAGCTTTGCTATACAAACCAAGTCATCTTTTGTGATGATAATATCATCAACATACACAATCAAGAACAGTTTGCCTCCCCCGGACTTTTTGTAAAAGAAAGAGTGACTATTTCCACATCTAGACAATCCAAAAGAAAGTACAACCTCAGAAAATCTTCTCATGGGGATTGCTTCAAACCATATAAAAAAATTTAAAATTTGCAAACTAGTCTCTCAGACTCCCCTTGAGCAACAAACCCCGGAGATTGCTCCATATAAACTTCTTCATTAAGAGTACCATGCAAGAAAGCATTCTTAACATCAAGCTGAAATAAGGGCCAGTTATATGTGGCCATAAGAGAGATCAAAATTCAAACAGAAGCAAATTTGGCAATAGGAGAATAAGTGTCCAAATAGTCAACCCCATACACTTGAGCATACCCTGTAACGACAAGCTTTGCTTTTAAATGAGCAAGGGAACCATCAGGATTGACCTTCACAGTATATACCCATCGACAACCAATAGTAGTTTTGCCTGAAGGAAGAGGTACTGGATCACAAGTTTGATTAATCTGAAGAGCCTTTATTTCTTCTTCCATTGTTGTCATCTAGTTAGAACTTTGTAATGCCTCAGCTGTAGCCTTAGGGATAGGATGTTGTTCAACAATAGATAAAAAAGATCAAAAAGAAGGAGACATTGAAAAGTAAGAGATAAATTTTGCTATAGAATGTTGAGTATAAGCATGTATACCTTTGTGATGAGCACTAGGAAGATCAAGATTAGATATAGGAGAAGGGTTAGCCAATGGCAGATTTGGAGCAAAAGACAATGTAGTAGTGTCAAGAGGAAAGGGGGATTAGTAGCTACCCGAGGACGTCGAGTATAGACTTTAAAAGGAAGTGGTTCCTATGAAGATACTAGTGAAATAGTTGGAGCAGTTGATCAAATAGTGGTCACATATAGGTCTTCCTCCAATTCAAACACAGTAATTGGAACATCATGATAAGGAGTGGATTCAAAGAAAGAGACATCAGCAATTATAAAGTATTTTCTCAATGATGGAGAATAGTAGCAATGTCCCTTTTAAGTACTGGAACAGCCCATAAACATGTACTTGATGGCCCTAGGATCAAGTTTTGACACTCTAAGTCGATGATCATGAATAAAACAAACACAACTGAGACTTCAGGGTGGCAAGACAAATAGTGACTCTTGTGAAAACAAAGTAGAAAATGGAATGCCACCTTGCAAAATAAAAAAGGCATGTGATTAATAAGATAGCATGCAATTAAAATAACATTGGACTAAAAGGTTTTGGGAACCTTCATCTCAAATAACATCGATCTAGTAACTTCCAATAAATGTCTCTTCTTCCTTTCAACAACACCATTCTGTTGTGGTGTATCGGAACATGAAAATTCATGAATCATATCATGTTGAGTCATAAAGTCAGAGAAGGGTGCAGAAAAGTACTCCTTAGCATTATCAAAACGCAAAACTTTAACATGCACATCAAATTGAGTATGAATTTCAGATATAAATGCACAAAATATAGAAAACAATTCCAAATGATTTTTCATTAAATAAAAACAAGTTACTATGGAATAGTCATCAACAAAATAATATATATATATATATATATATATATATATATATATATATATATATATATATAGAAACCCAAATTGGAAACCACATGACAAGGATCCCAAATATCTAAATGAACTAACAAAAAAGGAGATGACACTTGTTTAATGACTCGAGGTGGATAACTAATATGATGTAATTTGTCAAGTTGGCATGACTCACTTTTTAGACTATAAAGAGACAAAAAACTAGATTCTAATTTCTAAAGACTATTTAAAGAAATGACCAAGACAACAATGAATCTAATGTAGTGGTGTAACACTAGAGCAAGCAATTGAAGGAACGTCCTCAAGCGCATACAACCCCCTGTCTTACATCCTTTACCAATCGTCCTCTTCATAGCCATATCCTAAAAAATACAAGAATAGGGATAGAATGTCGCAGAACATTGAAAATTTTGATTAATTTACTAACTGACATGAGGTTAAATGAAAATTGTGGAAGATAAAGTACTGAAGACAATGGCAATGAAGGAGTTAGATGAACAGCGCCAACCCCATTAACATGTGTGAATAATCCATTAGCTAAGGTAACTATGGACGAAGATGGAGTAAGAGAAGAAAATATACCTGAAAGGCTTGACATGTGATTAGAAGCCCCTAAATTGATGGCCCAAGGACAATAATTTGTTGAAAGACATGCAATAGCATTACCTATCTATACCAAAGTAGCAGTGGAAGAAGCAGGCTATGGAAACTAAGATTGGTTTTGCCAAGCAAATTCCTCCTCAGACATAACTATCTTGCCATTAGAAGACTGTGGAAAAGAGTCAGCACCATATGCAGTATTTGCAAACTATTGTTGCTACCCTGGTCTTCCAAGTAACTTATAGCGAAATTTCTGAATATGATCAGGTTTATCACAGTAATGACATGTTTATGTCGCTATTGAGGTATCAGTAGACACATAAAATTGTCCATTATTATTTTGCTAACCTTTGCCTCTCCTTGTATTTGTGCCTTGGCCTCCCTCTCCGCCACCACATCCACTAATCCTCCACAATTTCCCTCATCACTCCTACTAACATCGCCAGTTCTAGACTGGGACACAAGAGCAAGATTATCTACCATAGATGTACCAAAAGAAGACTCATGAGAAACTCAAAGAACTCAAGCAAAGTATTGTGTAATGGAGTGTCCATTCCTTTCAAATAGATTAAACTCTTGCAATAACTCATAAATCCGAGACACATTATTATGACCAGAATATAACATATCCCAATACTCTCATAATTTTCTAACAGTGTCTATATAAGTTACTAAATCAGCTATATTACTTTCCATAGAGTTTAACATCTGACCTAGAGTATGTGCATCAATAACATCCCAAGTTGCATCATCACTAGGTTTAGACTCAATTAAGTGTCTATGCTGATTCTTGCCTGTCAAAGTAACTTTCACAATTTTCTTCTACTAATGGAAGTTAGAATTGCCTTCAAGTTTTCTATTAGTAATTCCATTAAATGATGAGGAAATAACTTCAATCGTCATGTAACTATTTTTCTCAGAATCATCATGTCTTTTACTCATTGTAGGATCATCCATTCTCTAATAACAATAACAATAGCCTCCTTCGATAACTCAGCCCCAACGATTTAAAAATCCAAGATTTTGAAAAAATTTCACAATACCCAAGATTTCAACCACCCAAAAGAAGAGCCCGAACCCACAAATTAGATTATCAACGAGTCAAGTTCACTAGTACTGACTCAAGAACTTCTCTGCAATTCCTTCGCTCATCAAAATCCATGAAAACAAAATGCCCAAAAAAGGGTTGTACTCTCGTTGAACAATTCTAGCAATTGCCAAATTCAAAACCCCACATCCATAGAATAAAAGTCATGAAATCCAGACCTATGGCCAAAACAAAGTGGCTAAGGAAGCCGAGAAAATCTTGCACAGTCTTGGTGACGGATCCATAAAGCCAAATAATTCTATCACATAACCTCGCATGAGCAGGGCGAGAGAGCCAAGGAGATCTCAAAACCATTGCGCGATCTCGCGCAAGAGGGTTGTGTGGGTCATGTGAGAAAGGTTGCATGCGACCGCGTAAAATGTTGCATGCAAGATGGGTCGTGCAAGAGAGAGAAAATTGCGAATTCAGAGGCAAGCAATGGCGCCAATACCAGCGAGTGGTCAATGGCCGCTAGGGTTAAAACCTTGCTCTGATACCATGTGAAAGGGAAAAGTAAATTGTATTATTCAATAATGTTCTATATATACATGGAAAAATAAACCCTAAAGGGGTTAAAGACTACTTTACCCTTATACTTTAAAAGACTACTTAATCCTTATACTCTAACAATATGTATTAATTTAAGTTAAGAAATTTATTAAATTATCTTTTAGTTTGAATTAGGAAATTACATATTTAGGGGTTTCTTGTTTTAGCTTAAAAAAAAAAAATGAATATGTCATATAGAATAATTTGCATCATTACCACATCATCTTGTCATGTCATCAATGTTATGTTATCTTGCCATGTCATCATACCAAGTCATTGTTGCCATGTCAATTAATAATTGGATGCCTAGGGTCATAAGTTAGAATGCATGGCATGTAAGAATTTACTTGTCCTAAGAATTAGGTCATATAGATTGCATATTATATCATATTAAATTAGAAATCACATAATCATAACTTAGATTAAAATTGCTCTCATGCTTTGCATATACGTTAATTTTCATTAAAAAGAAAATCCAAAAGGAGTTAATTAGAATTGCATAATTATTTAGAAAGCACGTGTAGGCTGGGCATTACATTTCTAATACATTACAGATATTTGGAAATTAGTAAGGTTTTGCCTTGCTTGTTTAAGGGATTTAAGTCCTTGCCCTTTTTTAGCAATTATATAATGTTTCGATTACTAAGTGTTCAATTACTGATTGTCACCCCTATGATCACTCTTGCATGTGGCTAAGGCTTAAAATCAACTAAGATGGCTTGCAAAAATAAAGAGAAAAGGTATCGAAAGTGCATTGGCATGATCTAGCTTAATCAAGTTCCCAAATCTTTTGAATCTTTGGTTCATAGAAGTAAAATGTACTCCCACAATTTATTTGGTTATCTAATCAACCCTAATTGATTAATCGCAGCTCTGAAAGGTAAGTAAATTGCATGTTAAACAAGTTAATTCCACTCTTCTCCTTGTAGGAGCTCCTCCTCTTACTAGTAAGAGCTCTATCCTATCCATTGATAGCAAACCCTTCAACAATCCTTTAGCTCTCCTTTTCACCCCCTCTCATGGAACTCTTACAATTTTCCTCCCCACAATATAATTTACCAAACCATGAAGCACCCCCTCCCATTAATTTTCAAGCGCCCTTTCCCTATTTCCGCTTCCCATTCTTTTGCCCAACAATGACACCTTTAAATCGTATCCACTAGCCTCGCACCACCCACTCCCCATAACCCATATCCAAGCTGTCCGATGGCAACCTTACCCACACCCATTTGGTCCTTTGCTTTTCTAGAATCCTAAATGCTCTATTTCTAAAACCGTATGGCTCGTTGAATATTGAGAATGTTGTATGTGATGAAATGAAGACGGGCCTTTTCTCCTTTACATTTAGTTTGAATAGTGACAAGGAAAAAGTTCTAGAAGTCAACCGTTGTCTTTCTCGGGCAACTTGCTTATCCTCCAATGACTAAATCTGAAGATGCCTATTTACCGCCATCAATTCACGCATTGTGCCTTTTGAGTGGAAGTCTTTAGCTTACCTTTAGTAATGACAATTGAGCTTTTGTTGCGCGAATTGAGATAAAAAATGGGGAAAGTTCGGGAATTGAAAATGGAGGAGGGAGGCAATCCATGTAAAATGGGTAGACTTCTAGTTCTCTTACACCTAGTATCCCTACTAAAACCGAGGGTGGTTGAAAATTTCGAAAATGACCAAATGTGGGTTGATTTTAAGTATAAACGCCTCCTCATTTTTTACTATTCATGCATGAAATTGGCCACTTTACTACCAGCTATGTGGATGTGCCATATAAGGAACCTAAACTAGGGGAAAAGAGCTCCAGCAACTTTGGCTACTAGTTAAAAGCAAAAGCACAAGAGCCAAGCCTATTTTAGAAGGTGTTCAATGAGAAAAAAATGCTAGAGCTGGAGGAGGATGGAGTTGCTCCTGAGACACTTGTTCAAGCCGTCATGAGGAAGGAAATAGAAACTATTAGTGCTGAAAATCAGCAACCCTAATGAATGTCCAACAAATGGAGTCATTGAAGGAAAATGGCAAAGAAGTCATGGAGTTTGGGATGACGGCTAGAGGGAAACACCAAAAGACATGCAATTCCTACTCTTAGATTCCTCACTATCTAACAAATTCACTAAGTTCCTATTCGAGCCCACAGAGGAGTTCAGGATGACTCTTAAAATTTCAATTACAAAGAAAATCCCCATAACTCTCATGGAGTTGAGTTTACTGCTCTAGATGAAATATAGCTCTTGGAAACTCCTATTAGGATTGTGGATAGCTCAACGGAATAGACTTTAATAGCTAGCCCTAATAAGCCATTGATGGATAAATGAATATATTGAGCTAGAATTGTTAGGGGTTGGGCACATCTCTAACTCTCTAGGCACTAAGAGCCCTTGTAGCTCAAGAAAGGCCTAATGTCATGTTTTTTAAGGAGATGAAGATTAAGAAAAATAACGGTGAATAGTCCAATATGTGATTTATAAGGAGGTAGTGGCGAATTGTCAAGGGTTAGGCATACCTCTGACTTCCAAGCACTGAGAGCCCTTGTGGCTTAAGAAAGGCCTAATATCATGTTTATGATAGAGATGAAGTATAAGGAAGAACAAGGATCTAGCCTGTGCAATTCAAAATAGTGGCAAAATCAAGAGAATTACCTTTGTATATATGCACTAATGGATTTACAAGAGAAGAGAATCCAATGAGAGATGTTGAGTGACATTCACTTAACTAATACTCTACCTTGGGTGTGTTTGGGGGACATCAACAAGATACTTTATCATTGGGAAAAGTGGGGAAAAAAAAAAGTGAACTATTACGTGAGCTACTTTCTATGATTTCTTAAATAATTTTCTCTAATGTATATTGAAAGTGAGGGATACACTTTCACTTGGGCTAACAATAAGGAAGGGGAAGCCCTAATCAAGAAGAGGCTAGAAAAGGTGCTTTGTAATATAGAGTGGAGGGTCACATACCCAAATGCTAAGATCTTTACATTGCCAACAATAAGTTCCAATCATAGCCTAATTCTCTTATTGTTGGAGCCTAAGGTGGAGAAAATAAGGAGAGCCTTTAAATTTGAAGCCTTTTGGTTGGAGGACGAGGAGTATAGAGAGATGGTTAATTCAATACAACATGACCCTCGGTTTAAAAATGAATGTTTGCTGCATCAACTTCAAGAAATCACTGGCTCAATACTGAAATTGTACAAAAGGAGATTCTCGGATGCAGCTAGCCAAATTGAGAGTCTAAAACACTAGTTGACTGATCTTACAAACAAGAGCTTGAAGTAATCTAGTAATGAAGTGACATAGAAAATGAAAAAACTTATCAAAAAGTTATGGAGGGAGGAAGAGCTATATTGGGGAAGGAGTCACAAATCCAATGGCTAAATTGTGATGCCAAAAATTAGTAATCAAAAATAGGAGTCACGAATGCAATGGCTAAAAATGGGGATGAAAACACGAGATACTTTCATGTAACCACTATGCAAAGAAAACATAGAAATAGAATTGCAATGCTGAAAATTAGCGATCGAGAGTAATGTCGTGACCCATCCACCCTAAAGCAATTCCAATCTCTCTATACATCCGGGGAAAATTCTATCCAATACTAAATCAATGCCTAATTCTAGTAAGCGAGCACATGAATGAAGCCTTGGTGAGTCTAGTCATAATGAAAGAGATGGAGAATGAATTCTTCCAATTGAGAGCCACAAAGGCATTAGGACCCAATAGACTTAATGGCTAACTTTTCCAACATCATTAGGAAGAAATCAAAGAGGTTGCGTCCATGAAGTAGAAAGTTCTTTGTTTAGGTACACTCCATCCTGAATTTAGTAAAACTTATATCACTCTAATCCCAAAAGTCTCAAATCTAGAAAGTGTTCCAATCCTCCCCCCTCCATTAGTTTGTGCAACTTTGCAGACAAGATTATCTCCAAGGTTATAGCAAACTGCCTAAAATCTTGACTCCCTAAGATTATAGCGGTGGAACAAAGTGCCTTTGTGAAGACAAATCCAAGACAATACGATTATGGTCCAAGAATTGCTAAATTAATTAAGATTAGAAAAAGAAAGGAGAAATTTCAAGCAGTATTGAAACTTGATTTGCAAAAGGCATACAATCATATGGAATGAAATTTTTTGAAGGCAATGATGGGGAAAATGAGCTTTGGTGAACAATGGGTATTCTTGATTATGGCATTTATAAAATAGATGGATTTTAGTGTTATGTTTAATGGAGAATACCTAAACTTCTTCCAACCCACTAAAGGCATTCTACAAGGTGACCCCCTCTCCCCCTACTTGTTTATTATATTGTCTAATATTATCCTGCATCTTTTGAACATAGCAGTTGAAGATGGTAGTATTATAGGGATCAAGTTAAACAAATTACACCCGACCCTATCTCACTTGTTATATGCGGATGATGCCATATTTTTTTTTCTGGATGGAAAGATTAGGGAATGTAAAAACCTAGTTGTAGTTTTAAATCTATATTGCTTTGCATCGGGACAAGCTATAAATTTGAACAAGTTAAGAAATTTTCTTCAGTAAGGGACTCATGAACTATTTGAAAAGGAACATGGCTTCAGAAATCAGAGTTCTCATGATTGATAAAATCGGAAAATACTTGGGTATACCTTCTAATTGGGGACAAACAAAGAAGGAAATGTTTCATTAATTCATGGCTAGGCTGAATATGAAGCTAGAGGGTTGGAAAGAGAAGATTACGTCTAGAGCAGGAAAGGAGACATTGATTAAAACCATAATGCAATCCTTGCCTCAATATACCATGTCTATGTTCTATTCCTTTCTCAATATATGGAGCAATCGAGTAAAGGATAGTCTCTTTTTGGTGGAAACGGAATGAATCGAATGTGGGGTTACATTAAAAGAAATGTGATAACCTCAAAACAAGGAAAGATGTTGGAAGTATGGGTCTTCGTAACCTAATATTTAATAAAGAAATGTAGGGAAAATAAACATGGAGGCCCTCTCAATCCCCTTCTCTTTGGAGTAAGTTGTTTAAAGTTTATACTTCCTAGAATGTGATATTTGGAGTGCAAAAAAGACGTCGCGTCCATTGTAGGGGTGGCAAAGCATGCTAGTTGGTAGGAATTCTATTTGGGAAGACATGAGATGAGATGTGGGTAATGGAAAATTGATCAAAATAAGAGAGGATAGGTGGCTAGAAATTAGAACAATTGGCATATCAGCGAACCATGACAAGCCACAAAGAGTAGACGAATTCATCAATCGCGAGTATATGACATGGAATGAACATAAACTATGGTCCCTCTTCAATGAGGATGTTGTAAGAGAAATGTTAGCTATTCCCATTAACAACAACCCAAAGGGGATTGAATAATCTAGATAGGAAACAAAACAGAGGAATACAAGGTAAAAAGTGCCTACAAAAGCAACATCTAGCAAGCCTACAACAACAAATAGCCTCAGCTTCTACCTTATTCCAAGTGCCGAGATCTTTCTGGACAACCTTGTGGAAGTTCAATATTATCTCCAAAATGCAGTTATTCCTATGGAGTGCTTGCTAGAGCGCACTACCTACTAAAGAAAATTTGTGCAAGAGAAAAATTGTACCTAACTTATATGCCCCCTATGCAAATAGGTACTAATAACAGTCGAGTACATCCTCCTCCTTTGTCCGTGGACGGCCTCTATTTGGGCAGATTTGAGGCATAAATATATAATTTTCAGGCCTATCCATTACACGCCTAGATAAATGAGTCTTACAAGTGTTTGAATGGAGCACAAACCCGGTGACTAATGAGGAAGTAGCTGGAATTTTGTGGTCGATTTAAAAATTCCGAAATGCTTTCATTGTCAACTTGGGTTGCCAAAACCAAGTAGAGCTAGAGATTTCACAATTACAAAGGAGGCCAGCTTTGTGAGATGGAATTCAAGCTTGAAAAGCATAACAAAGCATCGAAATTACTCAAACCTTGCTTGGATGTCGTTGGCAAGGGATCCCTAAAAATCAACATGGATGTCTCCAAATTGAAAGGCCCATCAAACTCAGCAACGGCTGGGGTGGTGCGCGACTACAAAGGAACAGTGATCGATGGTTTTGTATACTCTGTTCATGTTGGATCAGCCATAACAATTTAAACCTTGGTGCTTCTTCATGGTCTCCACTTAATGGCCAAAAAACTAGGAAGAGAGGAGCCTCATGTAAGAAAAGTGGAAGTACAAATTGATTGTACTTTGCTCACTCGGTGCCTAGTTTATAAGAGCAAAGCCCATGGACCATTTGGCCTAGATGAACAAATGCATATCTAAATTGGCCCAACTTAATTTTGTGAGTTTATCCTTTTGTCCAAGAAAGGCAAATCAACTTGTAGATTGGGTGGCCAAGGCACAACCGAGGGAAAAAAAAAAAAGAACTTCCTTTCAATTGGTTGCATTATCCCCAAAACCTATATTGGATATCTTAGTTTATGATGTAAACAAACTTTTACTGTGAAATTTCAAGCATTATCGACCATAAAAGAAAAGAACAAAGTTGTGATTGGTAGGGCTTAGGAAGACTCCATATTAAATGCAAGCGATTGCCTCGTGTTCATGTTTAGTAATGCATCAGCTTTCCTTTGGTGGTTCACATTTAGGAGAGAAAATATTAAATGGTTTCAAAGCACTGCATCAATTGCTAACATGCCATGTGTTTTTTTAGTCATGTCCAATAATAAGACGTGTCCTCTGAGTTGGAATAAAAAATTAAAAGACCAAATTCTCTATTCTTCCTCGCTCATCCTTCGTGAGATGATTAGTAGGAAGGTGACCTTCAACAACCATGGCTATTGTCACCTTCATCAACATTCATCATCCATGACCCTCTCACCTCCTTCGGCATCCCTTGTCCATCGTCGAACAAGCCGTTGTCGCTCGCAGCCCTAGCTTCATATTTGACCGAACTTCTAGATCAAGCCGTCCCTTCCGGCATTGCTCAACACCAATGATAGCCATGTACAAGTTACAAGATGCCTGAATGCATTCATCCATGGATGGCCAAAGATGGAGATTTCAAGAGCAATATTGACGAAGGTGACAATAGCCATAGACAAGGTACATGATACTAGATCTGGAAATTGGAAAAAAAAATAGAAAAAGACATAATCGGAGGCGAGGCGAGGGCCGACCTAACGCTAGAAGTGGTGTCCTCTATCATTCATGGTTGCAAGCTTTGCTTGTCCATGGCTCGTGAGGAGCCTCATTCACAAATCCAACAACTACAGATTGTCTATGGCCGAGAGTATTCACAGCGATCTCCAAATCTCGTTCATTGACGAACAATGTCAACTAAGAAAGCTTTTTTGCTTCATTGGAGTTATAGACCTCTCACCAATTTTGCTTGAGTTTTGGCTATGTGAGGTTGGGATGGAGGAGAACAAAGGATGGAGGAGGAAGAAGAAGAGAGAACTTAGTCTTTTTACTTTTTTATTCCAACTCAGCAGGCATGTCTTTTTATTGGACATGACTAAAAATCGCATGCCACGTTGGAAACTGACATGGTGCTTTCAAACCACTGAATATTTTCTTCCTTTATGAAGGTTACAACAACATGACTAAAAGTCATATGTTTTATTGAATCAATTCCACATCATCACTTGTCACGTCATCATTGCCATGTGATTGTTATTGTGTTATCATATGCCATGTCATTACCTCGTCATTCTTTAAATCATAATTTCCATATCATTTGGTAACTGCATTTTTAAATTTGCATAAATTAAATTGCATATCATGCTAAATTAGTTCATAATTTGCCCGTCATGAATATTAGGTCATTCACATGTCATTGATTTAAGTATATGCAGTTTTAGAATTGCATATAGATTAGTTCTCATTGACAAGAAAAGTTCAAAAGGAATTAATGAGAATGTCATTGCATTTAGAAATCATGGTTAGGTTATGCATGCATTTTGAATTAATGTCTTGTAAATATTGGCAAAGTAATTATGGTATGTTTGTGATTTGCATTGCATTGAGGTTAGACCAACTTTGTGAGTGTTAAATTATTGATTGTATACCCGCATAATCACCATTGTATGTTAGTGGCATTAGATTAATGTAGCGTAATGAAGTCCTAGTATTCATGATACCACTGGTTTGTATGAGTAAAGTATCATTCTATACGTTATTAGCTTCCTAATTGACTCGTGATAGATTGGTGATGATTCATGAATAAATTACATGTTAAATTGATTAATTAAAATTGAAAGTTGACATTGGTGTGGATTTGGAAGAGTTTGTGCTAAGTTGTTGGATTTAGTAATCCATTGGCTTTCTCTTTATTGGTTCACTTCTAGAAAGGTTGCGACACTTCTGATTTACCAATTTTTATTAGCCTTTAATAAATGTTCTTATTTACAAACACTTATTAGAGATCACATTAAACAAAATTAGCAAGTCACCCATTTTCCTCTTTTAGGCTATTCCTAATATTGAGTTGTCAACTCTCATTTGAGTTATTCAGCAATATTTACTTGGCTTATTAGTTTATCAAACCTATCTTTTTAAAAGTATCTATTTGCATTTCTTAGCAATACCTTAGATTTATAAAAATTTTATAGATATTATTAAAATATAATTAGAGTGAATAACCAATTTTACCTTGATTAAGCTACCAACTCCTTTCGAGTCTCCAATTCTCCTTTACGTTACTTACCAAATTTATTTTTTCTAATTATAAAATTTTCTTATCTTTTTTCAACTTTTATTTACATTTTTTAATTATCCTTTAAATTTATCAAATCTTATATGAAATTACTAACTCTAATTTAAGTGATTATCAACTATTCTCCAATTAAGTGATCAACAGTTTCTTGATTATCGACCCTCATTTGAAGTTTATTACCAATTTTCATTTCCTATTGAGTTACTTAATCAGGAAAAAGTTTGTAAGTCCCTAAATAAAGGTACATAATTTAACATAATAGTGTGTAAATGTAATGAATTGGTAAAAAACTTAATTAAAAGCTGATAAATAATAAGAGAAGGTTATTTTTCAGAGATAAGAAAAGTTGGTAATTTAAGAAAACTAAATAAATATTTCACTAACTCAAATAAAAGTTGGTAAGCAATATTAATCGGTAATTTTTAATAGTAGAAAAGGGTTGGTCAGTAAGAAAAATAGAAGTGATAACTCAAATGACAATTTGGTAAATTATAAATAAACATTGATAAGTAACTCAAATGAGAGTTAATAACTAAAAGTTAATTGGTAACTTAAGAAGAGAGAATTAATAAGTCGCACAAAAAGGTTGGTAATTTCAACTTAGTGGGTCAATTTAAAACATTGCTATAAGAGATAAATAAAAGTTCATACAAAGAGAACTTTTTTGTTGTTGTTAAAGATAAGAGAAGTTGGTAATTTAAATTTAAAAACCAAATAGGGTTTGATAAATAACATAATAAGAGTTTGATAACTTGATTAGTGAAAAGTCAATTACTATATTGAGATTGTTAATTACTAAAGATAGTTTACATATGAAAAGCTGATAAGTAAGGACAATAACAATGGCAACTTGATGAGAAAATAGTAAATTTTGAAGGGAAAAAAAAGGGGTAAACATCAATAAGCAACTCAAATGAAAGTTGGTAAGTCCAAATTAGTTAGTGATTTAATTGGAAAAACTTTTATAAGTCATAACAAATAAAGGCTGATAATTCATTTAACAGTTAGCAAACTTAAGCCATTGGAAGAAATGTAAATAAAAGATGATAAATAATAAGTGAATTTAGTATCTTTAAAAAGTCAAATAAACAATAGTAAGTAAATCAAATAGGAGTTTGAAATGCTAAATTAATTGATAACTTAATTAAGGAATAGCTAGTAATCACTTTAATTGAGGTTGATAATTTTTCAAAAAGAGTTTGTAACTTTAAAAAGTTGGCAAGAAAGGAAAATAAAATTGGTAACTCTATAGAAAATTTTTTAAATTAGAAAAAAAATGGTAATAAGCAACTCAAAAGAGTAATCCAAAATTATTTCGTTACTTAATAAAAGAAAAGTGCTAAGTAACTCAAATAAAAAGTTGGTAATTTCATATAATGGTCGAAACATTTGGGGTGCTAATAAAAATGTAGAGAAAATGTTTGTAAATGATAAGTGAAGATATTTATTTATTAAAAATAAGAGAAATAATTAATTAGAAAAAAATAGATAATTGTTGATAACTACATCAAATAATAAGAGTTGGTGCTGGTAATTTAACAGATTAAAGTTGGCAATACTACAATTTAAGTTGATAAAGATTTGGTAATTTTAGTTGGTCGATAAGCAATACTAATAATAGTGGGTAAATCAGAAGAACATTGATAAAGTTTGAAGAATATCCTAATAGACTTAAATAAGCAACTCAATGAGACTTGGAAAACTAAAATTAGTTGGTAATCTAATGGGGAATGAATGATATTCGCACAAGTAAATATTGATAAATTCATAAAAGAACTAATAAGTTTAAGGCATTTGTAAAAAAGACAAAGTTTAACAAATGTTGATAAGTCTGGCCTAGACCATGGTATTGGGAGGATCATGGACCAATACCATGGTCTGGGCCAGAAATAACTTTTTGGGTAAAGACTTCCAGAAGGAAATTCCTAGGTTCTCCTTTGCTGCTTTCTGTTATATTATTTGGAAGTCTCGTAATGACATCCTATTTCGAAGTAAAGTGGTCTCCATTCATTCAATGAAGTATTATATCTGCAAGGCTGTCAAAGACAAGGTGCTGTATGGACCGTTGGTTCAAGACAATATGGTGAATAGACGTCTTCAGAGAGCATGGGGGTTGAGTGCCTCCATCTTTACTGGTTAAGTCCTATGCGATATTCTCTTGGATGTTATGTTGTTTTTATTGTGCATCTTTTAGTTGTCATTGGATTCGGCTTCCTTCCACTCAGTAGTCTAAGCTGAGTGCAAATTGGAGCCGCCATCCGTTAGTCTGTACAGTTGTTGATTGGCATTAATACAAGTTTACCTTACCAAAAAAAAAAACAAATGTTGATAAGTAAAAAAACAAAATCAAATTAAATAACTCAAATAAGAGTTGATAGCCCAACTGATTACTAATTTAATCTGAAAAAAATGGGTAAATCACTCAAATAAATATTGATAAGAAATACAAATAAAATTTTATAATTAGATAAGAAAAGTTACTAATTTGTAACATGTCTAAAAGTTATTAATTTCATAAAAGTGTCACTAAGTTACCAATAAATGTCGGAAAATCAAGTAATTGTAACTTTTTTTTTTTCGTATTTTCCTTTACTATTAATTTTTTCAACCGTCGGTCGATTGACAATTTTTGTCTATAAATAATCTACCAGTATCGAAAAAAATCAATTTTTTCAATGAAATACAAGAATTGCCCTCCAATATCTGATTTTTCTGCTTGGTTTCTCACCAAACAATGTACACAATTCATGGAATACTTGACTCCCCACCAAATAGGGTCAACGAATTGAAAAGTATTTTCATGAAGGTTTTGGCCTAAGCTTCATAGCCATCAACCGAAAAGTTCCTTGCAAAACACTACATCCGCTTACGAAATTAAGATGGTGAAAACATAAAAATGATCTTAGGGCACATTTAGATGTGATAATAAAAAAATATTCTTCCTGAAAATTCCCATGAATCAACCCGAAGCACACTACTAGTAATTGAATTACTAGTATATAATATTCATAGAGGTTAATATAGCAAAGTACGATTAGATTGTGATACGATTTTACGTAGTTTTTCAGTTATTTCCAGTTAGAAAGGTTTATATTAAACAGCGAGTATGGCTATTAACTGCCCTTACATTGAAGATTTGATGGTTATGGGAGACATGGGTGAAAAATAAATGGATAATACACGATAAATTTTTCTTGCACAAATCACCTCCATTGCTATTAAAATGGATAATTAAGGTTCTAGGAATCATCTAACTGTCCAAAATCAATGGTGATAAAGGTGACTTATGTACAAACAGATTAAATAGTTGTGTATCGTGTATACAAGCTCAATTCAAGAGTGCCATAAATAGGAATAAGTCTAATCCAAAAGCTTAAATAGTCATCTCCGGAGAGAGGGAGACTATATGCTTATAAAGACCAGACAAACCCCATAAGCTAGCAGCATGAGATGCTTTAACATCTACCATCGATGAATTACTGATTGTAAAAGTTAACTCATGATGTATAGTTTAAGTAACAACAGTTCTAAGTAATATAATTGCCAGATAGCAAGGAAAATACATCAGCAAAGGAACATAATAGCATCTTAGATTATCATTCTAAAACATTGAAGATCACATTTTTACATTTTTGTTTCAATAAGTTGATGTGGGGGCAGCTCTGCTTCCCCATTTTTTAAATGGCCTCCCACAGAAAAGCCCCTCAACCAAAATTTTGTCTATTTTCTTCAAAATGTTTCCTGCCATTATGTCTTTCGTTTTGGCAGATAATGAAATGACCCCAGACAATTCCAATCTTGAACAGCTGTTGAGCACTCATTACATGAACTATCATGACAAGCATGACTTAGCTTGCATCTTTGTTTGTTTCATTCTAGCAACAGTAAAAATTGCCAAGAATCATGACTGAACAAATTTTGTCCTGATTATGCGCTAAACCCATTCCTGGCTACAACTCATTCTATCATTGAATATTTTAATTACAATTGTTGCATCTTGAGCCTCTCATTTCCCTCCTCTCCCTGTCTCTTCTTTGCTGCAGGTTCTGCCTTCTATTAGAGCAAAAAGGAAGCAAAAGTGAGAGAGAGAGAGCGAGAGAAGATTCACAGATTGTTCAGGTGTGATTAATCTTCTTGTTCGTCACTCCATTTCTTAATAGCTTGCAAAACCGCCTGCTTCACCACTTGAGCGTCTATGTTGTCATGCCCATCTTCCTGCGAAAGTACCCAGTAATTTGCACTTAACATTCACAAAGAAAGAAATATACTCTTGCAAGTAAACAAACTATATTTCAATGTGTGCATCTTAAGCAACTACTTCAGTATTAATTTTTTTTGGTTGACACACTATGGCGTAGAACATCACAACGCCATCAGAACCGCATTGCATGTTAACTAGAAAAGGAGTACGGTTGCAAGGGGGAAATAAGACGTGAAGCCAATTTGATAAATAGACATGTCTATTTATATAAGTGACTATCCATCTTATAAAGAGCACCTCCAGGTTGAGGCACTTTTCACATGAGAAGTCAACTCCACGTGTGCATGATTAAGTTTATATAAGTGACTATCCATCTTATAGCAAATGCATTTTCCATGAGATGAAGCACTTTTGCAGACAAATTTTTCCACCACCATTGTATGGTATAGAGAAGTTAATTTCAATGCAAGTTTTTCGTATCTGGAGTAATCGAACATTAAATCAAGAATAAATGAAGACACTAAGATTTGGAAGCATTCTATATCTTACTTCTCCTCCAACTGCTTCTAAATGGAAATTGTCAGCACACGAAACCCTAGCATCCAGAACGTTGAGCCCCAGCTCCTCAAAGGCTTCAAGTATGGAAACAAGCAAACCTGGACAGTTCTTTTCCGAGTACACGTTTATTCGGAACCCCTTCTCTAGGCTTTCCACATTAACCTCCTGAAAAATTCACAAGCCAATCCATTTATATTACAATTTCAACCATAAGTATGTAAAATTCTTAAGAAACCTATAGTATCTTAGATCCACTCATAGCAGAGGAAAGAACTCTCTAATTAGCACTGTAGAAATGTCTGACATGGATTTAGCAATTAAGGTTGTTACAGTAATCCAGTCGTATCACAAGACCATTAACTGCTTGCCTAAAAGGTTCTCTCGGTGTAAGTAAACCTAAAAAGGGTCTGCTACTTTTGTGATATGTGTTTTGCATTATTTCGGGCATGTCATCGACATCGACTATACATAGAAACGCATACCATGGGTAAATCTTGATCTGTTGAAGTTCCGAGCTCTTCGTTTAACTTGTCTATCTTTTCCTTCAACTCCTCTATGTACTTGGCTGCATCCACAATGATTGAAGTTTTATTCACCTGCCAAATGATTTCGCTGTTATTTAGTCAACGAATAAACATGCAAAGCATCATCTACGCAATCAAGAACTTGATTTCCCTAGAGAGAACATTGAACAAACGGACAAATTTCCACAGAAAGGCGCTTCTCATGTTTAAAGAAAAGAACTTGTAGAATTTTTTGCATCTGATCTTTCTTTTCTTTCTGGAGGATTCTTTCACTTGTGCAGTGCTTTACAGGAAATATGGGTGATGAATTCAACCACTTACTGCACTGGAGTTGGTGACGGCGCGAAGTTGCTGCAACTTCTCGTAGAGAGCCGCTCTTCTTTGCTCGCGAGAAGACATGGCTGTGGAGCTCCAAAACTATACTCGGCTACTGGGGTTCTCTCTCCTTCGGTTCTGTTTCCAATCGAAGGGAGCATCAAGAGATGAGCCATTTTAAATAGCGTGTGTGAGCTCACGAATAACCTAACCTATCTGATCATTTGTTTGTTTTTTGCACGAGGGCCTCCGTTTCTTTATAATCTAATACGCCACGATGACAACCAATGAGTGTTCTGCATATCTATCAGAGTGAAATTACTTGTTGCCCCACATTCCATCCAGATAGGTTATGTGGGGAACTCTATTTTTATTTCTTTCCTTGTTTCCTGAATAATGAATGGAAGATGAAAGAGAGAGAGAGAGAGAGAGAGTATTAATTACCAAGAACATAAAAAGTAGAAATATCTTCTTAATTTGGTGGTATTTAATTATAGATCTAGTCATAATCTGATGGTATGAGCAAGTCATGTACTAACCATAAAGAGAGTATAGATCTAGAAATCGAGTCACCTTACTGAAACGGAAAAACAATAGTCATTATTTAACCCCTAATGACCTCTAACCATTCCTCTAACCATTGCCACTCTCCTCCAAGTTCAACCCCCCCCCTCTCTCTCTCTCTCTCTCTCTCTCTCTCTCTCACGCACGCGCGAGTGCATTGCCATTTTTCTCAACAGGTTTATCTTCTTTGGGATAACCCCGAGAGAATACACAAGTGTAAGTGTGGTGATTTGGAAATAGTATGGCTTTAAAACATTCAAGAATAGCCGAAGGTATGATATAAATGGCATGCAGCATCAACGAAGGACCTAACCAGCTTCAATACGTACCATGCTAAAATTTCACAGTCAATCACCTGGGAAACTTAAGCTTATAGAGCATCTTGCCAATTGGGATGAGCACACAGATTAAAATTCCTCTGGCAATCTCGAACTATGGCTCCAGCTTGCATTGATCCCAATAGAACCCAATTTGTCTTTTTGGTAATTACACAACATGGTTTCTTATTCACATGTGGAAACAATCTCCCGACCGCCGGACTACAAATCACATGTAGTTTTCCCGCTTGTCGATTGTGGACCATTATGCATCATTCCCATCAAAAAAAATTTCGAAGTAATTGTGATTAGGTGAACGTAGTAGGATTGTTTAGGTGATGAGATTCGACGATCAAGGACCACCACTAGGAAGGTGATTCGACAATTCCTTCCCCACTAGGTGCTCACGTGAGCTACTTAGTTAACAACTTCGGAATAGACCTTGCCATATTCCTCATCCTATATCAAACCGGGGTTTAAATAAATAGTAAGATTCTATATAAAACTAAACCTCAGCTTGGCCGAAAGTTCAGCCTGCAACAACAGCTACAGCCCGGAAGAGAAAGGGTGCCGCATCTTTTATGAGATTTTCGGTAAAATCCCGACGGCGGCAACAACTTATACCCATTTTTCAGGAAACCGCCTCGCCCAACAGTGAGATGCTGAAATTCTAAAACATGTATTATCAAGCGCATAAGTTTGCAATACTTCAATGCAAGGTCACAATGCAACGGCATTCCAATACAGCCAGGGCTATACCATAAGTTATTGTGATTTTCGTTGCCCTTGGCAGTACGGGACCACACATCCACCACGGACTTTGATTACGTTGCTGTGTTGCTAGGTGGGCTGTACATCCACCGAGAGGAGTTTACGTGAGAGTCGAACAGCATTTAAATAAACAAACCCTAAAGTCGTTATCTAAGGTAAGGTGTATCAACTAAGATTAGGGAGAAATTAAATGCAGGTAAGGTGGACCGACTCTGCCTTCCTTAACACGGAATGAAATATAAAATTGCCTATCGTGAGTGTTTGGAAGGTTTATCTAGCTATCCTACGTCATCAATGGAGGATAGAAGTCTTTTTTATTTAGGCCAATTCCATCTCGAGTGGACAGTCAACTGATCTCGCGCTTCCTCCTCTACCGGTCCACCTAAAAGGCTGGAAAATATTCATGTGATTGGAAGTTTGCTTTTCCATAATCTAGAGAATACGGGCATGAAAACTTGGTCACCTTGAGGCTTGCAAAACACTTTACAAATTTCATAAACCAAATAAGTTCAGACATTTGGCTTGTGTAAGAAGCCCTGTCCGAAGTGGTAGGGATGCATTTAATTGAATTTCAATCACGTGACCTCTGGTTTTTATATCCGAAATCCCTTAACATCATAACCTCACGCCAACCTTCTCAGGTAAACATAAGAAATTGTCCATTGCTAACTTAAATGGAAACTTCACCTAGTGGTCATACTTCCTATATAGGAAGGAAAGGCTAAGGAATTCAAATCCCCTTCTTCTTCTCAAGGAAGTTGAGGTGATGATGTTTAGTTTCAAGTATAGATTTCAATTCCCACATCCTATAAAGAGACAAGACAAAAGTCTAAAAGTAAGTTGAGAGGTAGAGTAAAACAGACAAAAAAAAATTAAAAGGGAAATTTTTCACTGAACACTATTACAACAACAAGGAAATTAAATAGGAGGAATGAGAAACGCCAATTTTAAGACGTCTGGGGAAAGTATGTGAAGTGACGTCTTGTATTTTGGCCAACAACAGAGAAAACAAAAATAAGTGATGTTTTGCATGGCCAACATATGAGAGAGAGAGAGAGAGAGGAGATATGAACCCGTGAGAGGTTTTTGGAGGGATTGACAGCTAAACAATATTTGACGCTTCCTTAGCAGCGCCTCTCTCCCATGTCCTATCTCACGACAGATTCCTCCCCCCACAATACGCGTCCTCTCGGAAAAGAATGTCTCCTTTTTCCATTTCACATTCCAACTTGTATTTTGCCACCCTTCGCCGTCCACGCCCAACACCTCCGTTTTGGAAAAATCACATCCCAGGAACACGATGCAACGCTACAGAAGGAACCAATAATGATGCTTGTATATTCATGTTGTGAGAAATTTAATCTATTGATGTCCTACATAATTGAGGTCTCTTAAACCTAGGGGCAAATTTTGGAATAGAGATCGAAACCGGCACCGTGAGTAGGACTTCGTGGCCCACATTATCAATATGCGATTTCCATGTCCTAATTACCACAATTAGGCAAATTTTGCCCCCTCCCCCGGCCCCCGGCCCCTAAGCCACTGTGGAGTCCGCCACTGTGGTCTAAGGTTGTCGGCCTCAAGCGATCCGGATCGAAGGTCTCCTAAAGTCTGAAAATCTCCAATTCACAAGGGATTTTTACGTGACGCTGACCAACATTTGCTTTGACCTCCGAATCCATCCCCTACACAAGTAAGGTGGCGACGGTGTTGAGGAGGCGGAGGGCAATTATCTAAAGGACGAATAGAGAGAGGATGCAACGACTTTGGTTTTTGCCTTGGACTTTCTTACTCGGTATGGGAGCCAGCGGATTTTTCCCTGACTTATTTCGCATCTAGTGCCAAAATCCCTACTTGTCCTCACATGGGCAAATCAAACGCACGCGCGGCATCACTTGTTGACATTACTTCCTCCTTTCCTGTCGTGTCCCAAAGACGGACAACTGCCGATTACCATATAACACGAAAAGCAAGAATGCAATTTATTGTAGAGTCCCAATGATTTTGATACTTGAAACATGCAAGTGCGCGTCTGGAAATCGATCTCGTGACAATCTAATCCCCGTCCGCTGTTCTTACTTCTTCCGGACGCGCGAATCCATCCATCATTAAATGCTTAATATAGCAGACTAATGCACGTGTGATGTGTTGATCTTGGAATTTTGCAAGATTGCAGTGTCCTAGTCCGAATGGTAATCGAGACCAAAGGGTCATTTTCAATATATCAAAGTGCCTAACAGTTCACATGTATTTCGAGAGGTGGATTGAGTACACGTATTGCCCATCTTTTTTTCGTGTGTACTGTAATTGGAGTATCCCAAATTTTCAAATCGCCCAATTTCCGTTCACATCGATTGTGTAAAGCTTCATTTTGAAGACAATTAAAGCATGTCCAACACGAGAAAACTACTTTAATTGGAGTATTCCGTACGTTGTTGATCTAAGCCCAACAATGCAACTATCTCTAGCAATGTTCAAATGACCTTGCCATTGGCAAGCTACGCCTCGGCAAGGGCTGCAACGCTCACTGCTTATTGTGGATGGTACGTTGGAACCCATGCCATATCAAGGATCTCTTGATGAACTCGTCGATCAAGGGGCAGTAAAATACTCTCTCTCTCTCTCTCTCTCTCTCTCTCTCTCTCTCTCTCTCTCTCTCTCTCTCTCGCTCTGATTTGCTGACACAGTAGCGATGTTAATAATTTAAGGAAAAAGAGTAGATGACGGCTCCGTTAGCCTCACAAGAGAGACGGAACCTCATCAACCTCTTATTTTATGCCGGAAATTCGGAAACTTCTTCATCCGCTTTCCAATGAATTTGTCATTTTCGCTTGAGTGATTGTTTTACGTTGCTGCTACCTCTCCAACAAGAGGCCCACCCTCCACGAAATGAAAATGTGCGGCCATGGTTGCACCGTTATCAATAAAAAGTAACGGTGCGGTTATCTTACCAAGGCCCTTAAATTAGTGGTGCTAGAAATCGTAGATGATTGGAAAGTGGCCTTGATTTAAGAAATCAAGAAACATAGAGGACTCAATTGAGCAACAAAACAATATAGAAAACTAAATTGCACAAATAACGAAATCACGAAATAGGAACTGCAGTTTTACCCTATCTACATCAAAACAAGCCTAACTAAAGTATTCAAACTTTTCGACTCATTGAACCCGAACGTTTCCGGCAGTGAAAGATGGATTTGATCGATGTTTCCCGTTACCTACCAATCACCAGACTCAAAGATTACATGTACCAAGAGACCAAACTTTCATACTATGAATGTAATCATGTCCCTTTTGGCACGTTATAAGTGACCAAAAAATGGTTAGGAGTTGCTGTCATTGTGGGTCACATTTTGCAAGCTCATATCCATGAGAACTGATGAGAACTGACGTTTGATAATCAAGAGACAGCCTTGCCACGCAAACTTTGCATCGGCCGACATCATTGATCACGGGCAAAGTTCGAGTAGCGAAACAAACAACGTGTCATCCGAAATCCGTAGACATCATGCAGCAAGAGACAAACAAGATCATTGCAAAAAACCGAGTGCCCTCATCGAGGAGAACGCAGAGTCAGGTGTCCTTGTCCCGTTTCCTCACATGTTGGATAGCAGCAAAAGTCCAGCGATGGATACAACGATGGAGATATCCAAGGTATTTAGCCAGTAAACGAAATCTACTACCCGACAAGGCTGAGCAGTGCTTTGGGACCCGCTGGAGAGCTAAAAGTTTATTTGCCTCGAGCTCCTTGCACGTTCGATTTCCCCCCAACATGATTGGAAATAAAGAGAGTCCTTCGATTGTATACATGTGACAGCGAACGGATAGGCCTGGTAGAATTCGAGGCAGTATCGTTTTAGCATCTGAGGTATGTTCATCATTAACCATGTACATGTCCATTGAAAAATGAGATCTTTGTCTCTTAATGTGATGTATTATGAGGGACTAGACCTCACTAGGGATGGATTGGTTTGGTTCGAGATTGTTTGGTGAAATTTGGATGAGAATGGTTTTTCCATACTCGATTTACGTTTCTTTCCATTATTACGGATGGAGACGCGTCAAAATTGAATTACATTTTGATGTAAAACAGCTGGCAAATGCTCATATGGAAACCTTTGAGCATCAACAGAATGGGCGGTCCCACCCACACCCTAAATAAGGGGTAAATTTCAAAGATCATAACTTTTGATTTCAAAGAAGGTATGACACATCAAATCAAAGAAAATTGCGAGATCTTGGAAGTTAAAAAACAAGCTATGCTGATTTGGGCAATTTGATCTTCAAATTCACACATTTTCCTTAATTTCCAAATTCACACATTTTCTTAAGGAAGCCTTTCAAATGTGTTTTCTAGATTTGGGGACACATTTTGAAAACTTTTCCCTTTATCAATAGTTTTTTCCTTAATTTTGTTATAAGATTTTAATAATTTGATTGTTTCCTAAAGAGCAACCTCTCTATCTATAGGCACTTGAGACAATATAAATGGTACTTCATTATTCAAAATAAACATTGTCCTTTCGAATCTTTTTCCAAGCATATTACGTCGTTTGAAATTAGAGCAAGTCTCTCATATAACAATGACTAATAACATCAATGAAAATCTTCCTATAGCTGAGGGCTGTGAAAACAAGCCTATTCCACAGGCTCAATTTAATTACTATGTGAAGCAAACCGAACAAAGGTTTCAAGACTTACTTCTCACCATCTAGCATTGCCCACCAACCCATGCCAGACTAGGCCATCGTTCAAACAACTACCCATGGCAGAAGACGGCCAATGTTGTCAAGCATGATGGTGACATATACAAAGATGAGAACGTAGACGAAGAAGTGGATGATGAGGAGGGCGAGCATGTCAGCCGTGTCGTTAGGCAACTGTTGATTGCCCCGTGAAGAGAGGACACCCACTTGCAAAATTGTCTTTTCCGTATCCCTTGTACTTTCAACTACAAAGTCTGCGATGTCATCATCAATAGTGGAGTTATGAGAACATAGTGTCCAAGGTCCTGATGTACCATCTACAACTAAAGATAGAGTTACATCCCTCTCCTCATACAATTGGCAGATTCATAAAAGGGCTGAACTCAAGGTAATACAATTATGTCGTTTACATATTTCAATTGGAAAGTTTTATAAGGATATCATTATTTATGATGTGGTGGAGATGGATGGATGCCATGTCCTGTTGGGATAACCATGGCAATACAACATTAATATCACCTACTAGGCCCGAGAGAATTTCTACTCCTTTGTGTGGGAAAGACAGATTACATTGAAGCCAAAGAGTAACACTCCCCAAGCCCCAAAGAAGCGGAGTACGAGTATTATGCTAAACATTCATAAATGTGAAAGGATGTACATGATTGTGGAGAAAAGTGATCAACAAGCTGTTATTTCCATTCCTAAGGCTCTTCAACCCTTATTAAAAGCATGCAGCAATGTCATTTCAAAGGATCTAACTATCATATTACCTTCCTTAAGGGATGTCCAACATGAAATTGACTTTCTTCAGGAGCAAGCCTCCTTAATTTGCCACACTACTAAATGAATCCGAAGGAAAACCAGGTGGGAGAACTCCTTTGAAAGGCTTCCTGCACGAGCATGAGCCTTTGTGCACTCACTGCTCTTCAGCCCTTATTAAAAGCATGCAACGATGTCATTTCAAAGGATCTAACTATCATATTCCAACATGAAATTGACTTTCTTCAGAAGCCTCCTTAATTTGGATGATGAATCGAAGGAAAACCAAATCTTATAAAAATTGACTTTCTTAAAAGCATGCAACGATGTCATTTCAAAGGATCTAACTATCATATTACCTTCCTTAAGGGATGTCCAACATGAAATTGACTTTCTTCAGGAGCGAGCCTCCTTAATTTGCCGCACTACTAGATGAATCAGAAGGAAAACCAAATCTTATAAAACCAGGTGGGAGAACTCCTTTGAAAGGCTTCCTGCACAAGAGCATGAGCCTTTGTGCACTCACTGCACTCCTCACTCTGAAGAAAGACAGAGAATGCGTATGTGCATTAATAGCCAAATAATTAATCGAATTACTATCAAATACCAATTCCCAATCCCTCACCTGGATGACATGCTCAACTAACTTACTGGATCAAAGGTCTTTAAAAAGATTGATATGCATAGCTGATACCACCAAGTCCGCATCCACCTTACCAACGAATGGAAGACAAACTTTAAAATGGGTGAAAGTTTGTAAGAGTGGCTTGTCATGCCGTCTAGCCTCATCGATGCTCCAAGTACCTTTATGCCTTTGATGACTCATGGCCTCAAACATTTCATTAGCAAGTTTGTAGTGGTCTACTTGGATGACATCCTCATATATAGTCCAAATGACCGGTGGCATGTGGAGCATCTAAGGGATGTCTTGTCGACCATGCAAAAGAACCAATTGTATATTAATTTGAAGAAATGTAGCTTCATGATGGACTAACTCCTCTTGTTGGGGTATATTGTTAGACCGAAAAACCTTCAAGTTGATGTAGAGAAAGTAGTTGCCATTTGCAACTAACTAGCTCCTGAGACCACTAGGGAGGTGCACAACTTCCATGGGCTCACATACCGATGCTAAATCCAAAATTTTACTACCATGAAGGCCCCGATAACTAAGTACTTAAAGAAGGGAGAATTTCATTAGGGTGACGAAGCAAAAGCCAGTTTTTCTCTCATTAAAGAAAAACTTTCCATTATACTAGTACCAATGCTCCTAGATTTTTAAAAGGTATTCAAACTAGACTATTATACCTATAGTGTAGGCATTAGCGTTATTCTCTCCAAGGAAGGTAAGTCTATTGCTTATTTTAGCGGGAAAGCAATGGTCAAACCATGAGCAGGAGTACTTTACTATAGTATGAGCCATCAAGCATTGTTAGTCTATCCTTATCAACATAAGTTTGTCCTCAACACTAATCATTAAGCATTCAAATATGTCAAGAGTTAGAAGCATCATAATGGAATTCATGGACGTTAGGTCTCCTTTTAGAGCAATTCAACTTCATGCTTTGACAAAAGGCAGGCCACTGAAACAAAGTCGCCAATGCACTTAGTTATCATGCTGCAACACCTATCACCATATGCACTAATGTTGTGCCCTTTATACCAAGGAGGACGACTTTCAGGGCACCTAGGAGAAGTGTTCTACAATAGGCTATCATGGCGCCATGATCATTCAAGACAAATTCTTCTTCTCTGGCAATAAGTTGTGCATCCCTCACAACCCTTTGTGAGAACAACTTATCCGAGAGCTCCATGGTAGCACACTCAAAGGACAATTTGGACAAGACAAAACCATTGCCTTGGTTGAAGAGTGTGCTATTAACCTCAACTAAAGTGGGACGTTGGGCGATTTGTGAAAAAGCGCTACATTTATCATATTGCTAAAAGCCACTGTAGCACGCCAATTCTCGGTCACCTATCTTACCGGGTTGCTAAACTAGGAGAATTATACTCAATCAATTCTTAATAGTACATTGCAACCATACCATTAAACACTAGAAAATGAGCTGCATTTGACTTTATTTACCATCAGTCTTGTCTTTGTACAAGTCGGGAGATGGAGCTGTGGAAGGGGATTTGTACAAAAAACACTAGGGAATACAAACACTAGGTATCCCACCCCCTCTTCGGCTACATATGCGAGTCCTTTGTCAGTTGGCCGGTCAGCACAAACAAAAATCTCTCCCAAAAGTCAAGCGCTCATCCAATCGCTACCTACACCACTGGACTACCACCATGGCCCGGACCCTCGTCGTACAGTGGCAAAGGTCCCAACAGCCGGCCTTCCACGCGTGCATAAAGGGCTACGAAGGCCAGGTATGCTAGCCTTGTCGGTGCCCCCGTGTCTATCGTCAAGCAAGATGTAAACTTGACGAAGGTCACGCCTGGAAAATGCCGATCGTGGATTTCCTCTTGTCGCCATACGAAGTCGGATGGGGCGCCATAGTGGATAGTCGTGGCGGCAGCAGAGTGGGGCGGATGACATCTTCTAATATGAAAAAAAAACATAGTAAACAAGTGTAAGTTTAAAATAAAACTCAGCATGCGAAACAGTGATCCAAGCTTGTGGGTTGGCCGCTAACGAATAAACTAGTCCAACATGTATCAAGGTCTACACCATTCGCTTGAAAATAGGTCCAGTATTAAAACAAGAGACTAACGAGTGCGGTTCCTACTAGCAAATCAATTAACATAGAAACTATTAAATCGACGCGTCTATGTGGGTTGGCTGCAACAATCACCCCGGGGGAGATGACACCCTGCCCCGTACCCCTCGCACCCCACCTAGCATTGCGAGGTCCCCTGAGGAGTTATTCAACTCTCCTTAGTCCTCTGGAGAGTACGCAACCACTCCATTTCACCCCTTTCCAAGCATCCCGACACCCGGGGCACCGCCGTCGCAAGGTCCAACGACATTCACCGTATATCCAATCCATGATACAGCAATTCAATGATATAATTTACAAATGTCATTCACTGTATTCATTCATAAATCACAAAATTGATGCAAACTGGTTAGTCGGCAGTACCATCCAAAATATAGGTTACAAAAGAAGTTTTTCAAAAACTGACACAATATGCCATGTCCGCATACTTCTGGAAACTGTACATATTGTCCCAATAAATGAACTCCAAAAACTATGAAATTTTAATCTAAGGTAGCCAAGACGTAGAGTAACAGTTTCTGTGAAGAACTCGAAGTCCAATTCAGCTTGTGTGTTTCTAAACAATTTATATAAATCCAAACCAGTACTAGTAGCAAAATCCAAAACGTAGCTAGACAAAAAGGGAAATACTTAAAGGGCGCAATGAGCTCGGAAAATTCTGAAATCTTTATATGTTGTAGACTAGATCGCACCCTATAAATTTTGTGAAGAAAACTTGTTTAAACTTCTAGTCGAAAATTCAGTAAAAATCTAGAAATCGGATAACGGTCATTTTCGTTTCCGAAAAACAGATTTAAGAGTTCCACCTACCATAAGTCCAACCTCAAGAACTCTGCATGCCATCTGAAATTTCTGATTAACACCGAAAGACTACAAAATCAACTAAAACATTGAAAGTCTGAGGAGTCCTCGCTCAGCAACGATTAATATATCTAGCCTAGATGGAAAGACAGTCCACTTCCTCCACACATGAGCTCACATCGTCAAATCGAGCTTACGATTCTACTGTTTCTTCGACTAAGCTATGGACTTCGAACAATTAACACGGCTCACGTTCTCACCGAGCTGTCCATGAATCGCTCGTAGTCTCTCCCTCACTTTCTCTCTCTCGCACCAAGGAGGATGAATCTACCACATGCAAACCTGATATTGACCTCGCCTACCCCTAAATTACCCTAGAATGGCACTACCCATGAAGAATAGAATAGCTAGCTCACCTGCCTGGTCAGATTTGGCAGATGAGCACGCAATTGGCGAACGGACGTTTAAACAGCGCAACCAGCTTCGAGGGCCTCCTCCCGCGCTTGGGATGTTCGAAGAGACCAACCGTCTAAAAGTCTCTAATACTGGTTTTCTGGTTCAAAAGGGTTGCCCCTGTTCTCTGCTGGTCGAAGACGATAGAAGGTGTGGGAGTGGCGTTCTTTGCAAGGGAGTCTAAAGAAGACCAGATAAAAGGGGTTGTTGGTGCTTTCGAGGAAAAATAAAAGTGATAGCCCCCTTAACTCTCCACCTATTATCCACGTGGAGAAACATCTCCTTAATAGCCATCCCTTAATATTTTTTTTTTCTAATCACCCACAAAAAGGACGAAAGCTGGCTACTCAAGTGAGTCATTCTGCCATGGGTAAGTCTACTTAAATCTATTCTTTTGCCCCCATTTTCCAACTTTTTTTCCCTAGCATACATAATTTTTTACACCAACTTCTGCTCTTAGTTGACCATAGGAAATTTATGCAATGTCGAAAATGCGCAATTCAACTGGCACACATATGGGCGTCACAGCCACTTTCAGAACATTAGTCCTCAGCCCTCTATCTATCCCTTATAGACCTTCGGTAAACATTTCAATAGATTTCATGTTGGGCCTTCCCCGAACCCAACAAGGTATGAATTCTTACTTTTTATGGTAGTGAATAGGTTTGCAAAGATGGCACATTTCATGCCTCGCAAAAAGACTTCTAATGTTTCTCATGCGGTAAGCTTATTCTTTCGAGAAGTAGTTCGCCTACATGGTCTGCCCATAACTATCACCTCCGACCATGACACCAAGTTCTCTAATCATTTTTCAAGGACTCTCTGGCGCTTATTTAGGATGGATTTACAGTATAGCAGCTCCTTTCATTCCCAGATTGATGGTCAAACTAAAGTTGTCATTCGTACTATGGCAAATATCATTTGGTGCCTCTGTAGTGACATACCTAAGCAATAGGACCAATATCTTGCTTTTGCTGAGTTTGCCTTCAACAACACCATCAACCACTCCACGGGCGAGTCTCCATTTAAGGTCATCTACTAGCGAACTCCATAACATACACTAGACCTCGTGCATTTGCCTAAAGTCCTGGGATGTGGTTTTACGATTGAGAACTTAGCAATAAAATTGCAGGACATACGAGAGAGTGTGAAGTAATAGCTGAGCTAGAAGCTTCCATCACTATCTACAAAGTTGCTACAAATAAACATCGCTGCCTCAAAATATTTGCTAAAGGTGACAAAGTAATGGTCTACCTCCGAAAGAAACACTTCCCTACCAATACATATAACAAGTTGAAGCATAAGAAAGATGGCCCTTGCCAAATCGTGAAGAAGATCAATTATAATGCCTATGTTGTTGACTTATCAATTATAATGCCTATGTTGTTGACTTTCTAGGTGACCTCAACATCTCCCTGACATTCAATGTGACATATATGTTGAGTATAATTCTTCGAATACTCCCCTTAATTCTAACAATGACTAGGGGTCGAGTTATTCTGAAGTGGAGGAGACCAATGTAAAACAGCTAGCAAATACTTATTTGGAAACTTTCAAGTGTCATAAGACCAAGCGATCCCACCCACACCATAGATGATGGCTCAACTTCAAACGATCATACCTTTTGATATAGGAGGAGTTATGACACATATCAAATCAAAGAGGATTGCAAGATATTCAAAACTGCAAACGGGTTATGCCGATTTGGGCAATGTTTGATCTCCAAATTCACGTATTTTTCTTGATTTCCGAGCTGTCAAACGTTTCAAACGTGCTTTGCAAATTTTAGAATACGTTTTGAAGATTTTCCCCTTTATCAATATTTTTTCCTTAATTCTATTAGTTGATTTTAATTATTTGATTGTTTCCTAAAGGTGACCTCCCTATAAATATGAGCTTAAGATGATGTAAATGGTACTTCATTATTCAAAATAAACACTTTCATTTAGAATCCTTTTCCAATCATATCTTTCTCTACAATACATTTTAGCTTGTTGGATGCTTTTTGGCTTTGGAACACATTGTATATGGTTTAGCATCACTTGACGCTTTTGTTTTTGCTTCTTTCCAAATTAAAATTTTATTTATTGTTCGACCCAACATGTTGATCTATATGATCTTTTAAGCTTTACCATGAATAAAAACTTTAAAATGCCTCCTTTTACCTTGATAACATTGATAAATCCAAATAAAATTCCTCTGGTTTTCTATATCGGAGACCCACTTCTTCTTTTTTTAACGAGGGTCATGTCTTTTCTTTGAAATGTTTACGTCTGCTTAAATTATTAATCGAGACTTTTATTGCGGCCATGTTATTTACGTTTTCTACCTACATTTTTATTATAAAGTAATGGCAATCATCTGGGGACCGCTCTCTTGTGCTATGTTTTTGCTCATTCTTTAATCCATATATACTGTTTTATAAGGAGAAAAGGAGTTCTTACTTATGTCCATACAAATGTAATATTTCTTGGATGAATGTCGCAACCTATTTTTTCCGTCCCATGGGGGAAAGAAATATCCAAATAAATAGATTTAGGGGTATTATCGAAAGAGTGGGTCCAGGACCCTCATTAGACGTGAACTCTCACAAGCCCATACCTTGCGTGACATTGGACGTTCATGAAAATTTTATAATGAGGAGTAGCCACTAGCCTATTGGAGTCAGCTAGAAACCAAGCGAGGCATGGAGTGTGCCTCACTTTCTACGCAACTAGAGAATTTAGGGTCGGGGACTTGATTACACTAATTAGCTAATTAGTGCCATTTTGGTACCTAATCTTGTTCATTTCAAAAAGACTTTTGTCAAGCAATTTGGATTGATTTTAGACTTAACCACTAACATATAAGGTGATCATATGGGTGCGTAATTATTAAAATAACAATAAGCAATTAAAGAAAATATTAAATAAATTGTAGGGAAAAATAAGCATCTAGCATTAAGAGATAAATAAATGACGATCCTAACTAAACTAAGGGGGGAAACCATAATCATTGCATCCTAAGCGTGCATTCAAGGGCAATTGTATCCGAGGACAATTAAAACCCTAAGGTAAAGCCGTAAGGGCTTGTTCGATTTTAAGCACGATCTTAAGCCGATGATTTTCCGACATTTTTTTTTTAAGATAAAATTGGTCCAAGAATTATTTTAGAGCTTTTTAGGGAACTCTAAAACAAACTTGGAATTTTTGGGATTTTTGAAAAAAAAATTTCTTTTTTTGGAATTTCTAATATTTTAATATTTTCGATTTTTTAAAAAAATATATATATTTTTAAGAAAATTTCTATAAATTTTCAAGATTCTGAATTTCCCATGAATTTTTTGAAATTTCGAATTTTTTATGATTTTTTAATATTTCTTTTTTTATTTTCTGAATTTTTTTAATTTTTTTAATAAAAAATGATTCGGACCGGGTCAGGAGACCTGGCCCTACTAAACCGATCCAGACCTTAATGGTCCGAATTGGGCTAAAAAAAAATTATACTAAAGCCGATCTTGAATTAATCTTAATCGGCCCATAAAAAAAGATTAAAAAAAAAAGGAAAATAGCCCACTCGAATTTTAGTTCCAGCCCAACCAAATTCGGCCCATGCCAAGCGTAGGCCCGCTCGACACTCTCTCAGCCCAGCCCCTATTTTTTATTCTGCGTTTTTTCTTTTCTTTATTTTCTTTTGGTCTTCTTTTTCTTCTGGCCTTCTTCCGCAGCTGCAGACGGCCGCCCGAAGACCGCCGCACCTTTCGCCGAACCGACGCCGACGCCACCGCGAGTCCTCGCCGGCCCTTGGGAGGTCGCCATGCAGTCGTCCGGCGTCGGTCATTCCGTCCGACCGACGCCGAGCTCCGGCGGCCACTAGCTGGCCGGCGTTCCCGAAAGTCGCCGTATTGATTCCGGCGAGATACAAGCCACCTAGATCTACCCGAACGGCGCGGGATAACCCACCGGAAAGCTAGAAAAACGTTGACTGTGGTACGAGGTAACAATATAACTCCTGGCGACGCAGAAAAAACAAAAGACGAGCTCCGGTCGAGGATTGAGTTCGGCCACTTCAGTGAGGCATTTCATCGAACATCTACAGGGCATTACCGAGGGGGCTACGGATTCAAACGAAACAAGTCGGAATGCACAATAACGTCGATGAGGGACCACCGGGGCCGAAGCTTGCGCGAACTGGTCAGCCGCAAGCCCCGGCCTAGCGTTTTCCAGGAATGGGTCGCTTGAAGTTTCGTAAACTTACCTCGTTCGGGGAGGAGCCGCGGCAGGCGGTTGCGGGTGGAAGGACCTCTGGCGAAGATTGGTCACTCTCCCGAGTTCGCCTTCTCTCCCGAGCTCCGGTCGCTGGGTTCGGCTCCTCTCTCACTCGAGCTCCCCATCTGATTTTTCTCTCGGGTTCTTTTTTGTTTTTTTGTCTTCCTCCCTTTTTATTTCTTTTTTCTGCAGAAGCACTTTTTGCTCCTTTACCACTGCTGATTTGCTGCTCTTTCTGCTCTGCTACCACTGCTGACTTGCTGCTGCTTCTGCTCACTTTTTGCTGCTGACTTGCTGCATTGCCTTCTGCTTTTCCGCGCGTGGATGAAGAGAAGGAGGAGACGGGTGGGCCGAGCCGAAACAAAAGGGAGAAGAAAAAAAAGGGAAATGGGCCGAGCCCGTGCGAGGACAGGGAAAGGGCCGCATGGGGGGCCGGGCGGGCCCAGCCCTGGCCCGGCCTTTTTTTCGATTTTTTTATTTTTTTATTTTTTATTTTTTATTTAATTTTTATTTTTTATTTTATTTTTTATTTTTAATTTAATTTTTTAATTTTTTTTAATTTTTTAATTTTTTAATTTTAAAACTAGTGATGCAAATGCTCCTAATGTCTATATGCAATGCAATTTTAGTGAAAGAAATTTTTGTTAAGGGATTAGAAACTAATCTCTAATTTTCCAATGCAATTAATAAATACTAAAACAAATCGTTAAAATTTAAATGTCAACAATGAAATGATTGCCATCGCCGCTTTTGCGTTCAAGTCCATGGCCTTCCATATGATGGTTTCCTTAGGGAAGCAATTCTTTGTGCCCAGAGAAAATTGGGAAAACGGCAAGATAGAACCTGCAAAATAGCTAATTGGGTTGCAAAGGCCCATGGATAGAAAGCCCAACCCTAAAATTGGGTCTTCTACCCCACGAGCCCTTTGAGAATTATTGTGTTTTGAAACTACTTTTATGTATTTTTATGTTTTACCTTAAAAAATTGACATTGACTTACTACCGACCAAGAAAAAAAAAGAGGGAGGGGAATGACACAAATATTCAATGAACTTTTGTTTAACGTGCAATGTCATCCATGAAATTTTAATTTATTCAATGTGATTTCTGAACTTTGATAAAATGTACAATATCATTCCTAAATTTTTAATTTGTTCAATCTGGTCCTCGAATTTTTAAAATTTCCATATAGTCTAGAGACTATATTAAACAAATTAAAAATCTAGAAACAACATTACACATTGAGCTAAAATTCAGGGATCATATTGCATAAATTAAAATTTTCAAGAATGCCATTACAAATTAAATCAAATACTAGAAAACCATCTTTGCTATTATCCCAAAAAATTATAGAACAAGTACAGCAAGGATTAATGATGGCCTCTGTATGCCTTCGCAATCAGATACCCTTCCTAGACACGTAGGAAATTTGGTTTTTTTTTTTTTAAGTCTACTTAAGTGGAGAATGATCATCATCAATTACTCATGTCAACGTCTCATTCCAATTTGCCATATAGGATTGAAAGTTACTTGTTTTACAATGTGTTTTTACGTCACTTGATTAGGATCATTCATGGATGTTGAGGTCTAATTGGATTCACGATTCCCAACAGCTCCTGACCAAACTCGACAAAGATTGCGGAGCTAGAATGTGAAATGCAGCTTGAGAGTCAACATCCAGCATGACCCAAAATTGGGGCCATGGAAAATAGCCCAATGCCTAACCTAAAACTCCGCAAATTTTACTTTTGGCCCAAAAGACAACAGAAAACGTGGACCAATCGAAGGGCTGCGCGACGACGGAGTTAGAAGGATCGAACCAGACCGGCCGGTTTTGTTCAATCGGGAACACTGTAACGACGACACACCCTTCTCGGGTTCTTCACAAATAGGCACTAACTTAAGTTCGATAATTCAAAAAAAAAAAAAAACCTGAAGACGAGATCATCAACAAATGCCTATGAAATTCGGTAATGAGAGATCAACATTTTTTTCTGTTTATTGAGCTTCAACACCATCAAAAAAGAACAATCACCAAGCCCATCAAAAGAATCTTGTCAAAAGGTAAGGCCCCTCTACACATGTTGACACAAAACGAAAACCAAAGAACCAAATCACAAAAAACCAAAAAAAAAAAAAAGGGAAAAGAAGAGGAGAAAAAGAAAAATGCCCTTTGCCAATGAACAAACAATTTCTATCTGCCTCCTGATTTTTCAGTAAAAAAAAAAAAAACAAAAAGCTCGAAAAATCGCCGGCGGTCGATCAAGAGCCGTTCCGAGCTCCCGACAACCTCTTCCTCCTCTTCCGAATCAAATAATACACGAGCCCGCCGACGACCGCTGCCAAAACCAATCCGTCCACCACGGCCACCAGAACCAAAACCCATCTCTTCAGCCCCGACCGGCCGCGCCTCCCCCGGCTCCCTTTCGGTACCTTCACCAGGTAACTCAGCCCGCTCCCCCGATCCACCTGCTTGATCCCGATCACAATCCCGTAGACGTAGCATTCCCGGAGGTACGATGAGTACAGGGCGGCCGCGCAGTCGCAGTCCTCCGAGCACAGGCTCCTGCACTCCTCTTTGGTAATGTTGGCCCGTTTCGAGCCGTCCTTGATCACGCTGTCCACCCCGTCCAGCTCGATCATCTCCGTCGCTGGTCGGCCCGCCCCGCAGAACCCGCCCGAGATCACCTCGCCGCAGTCCAGGCCGGTCCCGTCCATCTTCCTCGTCAGGCGGATGCACGAGCAGGCGCTCGAGAGGGTGCAAATGCCATAGGGCGGGCAGGACATCGGGAGGTCGCACGTCGCGTTGAGCGCCAGGAATGACGCCGCGAACTTCGCCTCGCTAGGGGAGTAGTAGTAGAGCCCCATGTTGCCGGTCCGGTTGTCGAGCGCCAGGAACCGGGGCGGCTCGGACCGCGGGGCCGTGATGCGGGCGATCTTCTTGTACTTGTAATTGAATAGCTCCAGGCCCCTGGTGCCCAACTTGACGAACGTGATGTTTCGGCTCAGGGAAGGGGCGAACTCCCAGTAAGAGTACTTGGAACTGCCGTAGTTCAAGTACAGAGCGACCCTGTAGGATTCGATCTCGAAGGAGTAGAACGACGTCGAGTTCGCCGGGTACGACGTCAGCTGGGTCGCGCCGCTGAGCCGTTGGCCCCAGAGCATCACGTCGGTCGGGAAATTGAAGCTCTGCCACTTGATGCGGCTCGACGCGTCCACCAGAACCAGATTGCCATTGCCCTGTATCTGCAACCTCTGCATTGCATTTCAGATGGCAATGTGAATCCCCCGCCGGAATTTACCGCGTTTTGTGGTGAATTACGACGAACACGATCGAACTTTTTCGAGTTCAATCGATCATATTTTATCGAATGATTTGAAACGAATGGGTGGTTGTAACCAAAATTTAGTAATTTCTTAATATGATTAGCATTATTTTATAATTTATGGAATGTGAGCTAATAAAGGCTCTCTAGTAATGACTGTTTTAGAAGGATTGACCAAATTAATTGAGAAATCAATGCTGTGGAAAATCGCATCATTCCATCCAAGTTTTCCGGAACGGCACATTACCTCGACTGCCTGGCCGGAGGTCCCGGTCCGCCACCCGATCTTCTCATCGGGACCCTTCAGCCGCAGGTCGCCGTCGGCGGCGAGCTCGAGCGCGCACCGGTCCGCCACGTAGAAGCGCGAGGAGTGACCTGAGCTCCACACCTTGACGTCGCCGAGGAAGACCTCCAGCGAGCACGAGTAGTTAGTCCCGCCGCCGCTCGCCTCCACGCTCAGCGCGACCTTGAAACTGGGCGGCGTGCCGCCCTCAGCCTCCATCAGGTAGGCCCGGCCGACGAAGCCGGGGCTGTATACCGGGGGGATCGCGATGGTGACCCGGTAGCCGGCCCGGATGTCGGGTTCGGACGGCCTGAGGGAGAGCAACACGGCGGCGAGGAAAACGAGGTGGTGGTGGAGGCGGCGGCGGCGGTGATTAATCATGGGTTGGTTTGGAGGTTGTGGGTTTCATGTCCGAAGGTTTTAGTGCTGCTCTTGGAGTATTTTCCGGCGAGGATAGAGATAGAGAGAGAGAGAGAGAGTTAGGAGGGGAGGCATGAGTGCAGAAACCATGCATTGTCCCCCTCCTAATCCTCTCTTCTTCCCAAAAGGGCTTGGGCTTTTTCATCTTTTTATCTTAATTAATTAATGTTTATATGTTCTCCCTTCTCTCCTTTCTTTTTCTTTTTCTTTTTCTTTTCTTTTTGGCTCTTAAAGTGGGGACTGGACAAATTATTATGTGTTTTCATCATTCATTTAGTTTTTTTACTAGGGTTTTTTAACAAATCTCTAAGATTCGTGGGGGTATTTCACAGATCTGGAATTTTACCTAACTGTTTGAGGCGAATCCTCTCGGGGGTGTTTCAGCCATTTTCTTTTTCAAATAGTGATTTTTGAGACGAGTGCTTTCTTTACGAGATTCCTTACGTGGGATGTAGTTAAGCTTGTTTGGATTAAGATTAATTGTATGTTTTATAATTGGACAAACTTGTCTGTATCTATGTGTACCAATAGGCAAAAAGATAGGGAAAAAGTGGAAGGAATTGAGTAGTTATGCTGATTAGCTGTTAATGAGAGAATGGATCTAAAAGGTATGCATTACGACTGGGGTGAGCTAGTTTCAAAATAAAATCTAAAATTGGAGAATCGAATAAGTGGAAATCTGTTCGGTTCTAGATTTCGAAGTTTATAGGGTAAATTTCAGGTTTCAAAAATTGAAGAACCTGTTTTGATGGGTAAGTTCCAAGTTTTAAATAGAACCTGAAATAAATTTGTGTTTTTCTTAGTATATATCTCTATGCGATCCTGCGATATTAAATGGTGTTCGATGATAAATGTATAATTTGAAACCACTAATCTGAGTTTCTATTTTATGATTGAGACTTTTACTTCATTAATATTTTATAATTTTTGTATGTCTAAATATAACTTATGGTCAGTGGATTGTAACAGCAAATAGTAGTCATTAAAAATAATAATTCACTATAATAGTTCAATTAACAATATAGATGAAATCTGATAGATCCTAAAACATGTAACAGAGTAGGTTTCAGGTTCCAAGTTTTAAGAAATACAGGATACCTTCTAGGTTCAGAAAAATGAGGTATCCGTTATGGTGGATAAGTTTCGGATTTTGAGTGGAACATCTATGGAGCCTATTGCTCATCCCTAATTATGACCTAAATATCCTTTATTGTACTTAACATTGGAGTGGAAAAAATTTCTTCGTCAATATACCAATCCCACCTAATCCCTACTCATTTGGTCGGATTTGAAGGGTTCTTTCCTGTCTCTTCTTATCCTCACATCTTCTCCTTCCCATCTCATTTCCTCCCGTCAAATAAGAGTCCTATTTTTAAAATGCTTTCCATTTACCCTAAATTAGCGCTCCGTTTATTTTGAGAAAAATAAATAATTTTAAATATATTTTTCTAGAAACAATCACTCATATCACTTACAAAAATGAATGAACAAAAATCATTTTCATCATTTACAAATATATGTAAACATAAATTATTATCGGAAATGAAAACACTTTCTATTGATTAATTATTTCAAGCGACGATTGTTTTTTATAAAAAATTTTCTAAATAGATTATGTTTCCCAAAACAAATGGCACCTAGATGTATACATGGACAGCCAAACATAGGGAACAATAAACTATCATGTGTCTCTTCTAATTCCACATATCTTGTCCCTCCCATCTTATTTCCTCCGATCAAAGAAGAACCCTATTTTTCAAATGCTTTCCCTTTCCCCCAAACCATGTGTAAGTTAATAGCCAAACATACAGATGGATAAACTATCCATTGGTCCGGTACGAGTACACAGCATTGGCTCCTTTTCCCCTTAATAAGAGTGGGGTAATCATGGCATTATGGCCAAGAAGCATTAACTACGCTCGTTCTCATACATGGAGAAAAGGTGGCCATAACTTCCTTGTGTACTCCGAGACCAAGTAGTAGTTGGAGTCCAGGCTGTTCCATGTGACATTGTTTAAGAGAAATTCGCAACAGCTCGGGATTTCCGCTTAAATCTAGCAAATCGAGATGTCGCTACTTGACCTATCGACCACGCTTTTTGACGACGAAAGTGGCAAGAACCCTCTCGGGGTTTTGGTAGGGTCCCCGGATTCATTCGACCGTGGTTTGAGGGAAATGAGTGCGCTGCGCAGGTGCGCGTTTCTTTGGAGCATATGATGGTGAAAACGAAACTGTGCTCGCCACTCCTTGTGGCCCTTTTGAAAAAGACAATGTTATTATATTATTAGGCATGCCTTGCTGCTAAAGTTGGTGCTGCACTGTGCATGACGCCGCTCCAACGTCGGGGTGACGTGTTTCGGTCGGATAGAGATCCTCTACCGTCTCTTGTTATTGTCCCGATTTCAAGGTTGTTGCTTTCTAAAAAGTGTAGGTGATGTGTTGAACGACTTTGCTTAGGTTGTATGCTGCCGCCGCCGCTTGAATCTAGGGTTTTGTCCCACTGAGTACACTTGATGAGTTGATGCATTCTCTTTTAAATCACTTACTAGCATTTCTCTAAGGATGTTCACTTCCCAATCCGGTCCAGTCCCATTCAAGAAACGAAAATTGGATCAGTAGTATCAATTCTCGATTTTTGGAGCTGGGAACTCAACCAATCAATCAAGTCCAATTCCCGGGTGGTCCAATGGAACTGGATGAGATTGAGGATTTTTCTTCTTCTTCTTTGTTTGGCGTAGAGTGTATATGCTCTCCAAAATTTCTCATCCAACTGAACGACACAAACGCAATGGAACTGGAGAGAGAGAGAGAGAGAAAAAGAGTGGGTTCTGTTATGGCATCATCTCTGCGTGCGTTTGACTCCCTTCAATTTGCTTTGCTAATGCTGCGCTCATTTATGCTTTACGTTTGCAGACGTAAGGAAAAGAGTACGAGAGAGAGAATGGGCTTTCTTTTATAGTGGCATGGGCTTTCTTTTTGTTGTGGGCTTTTACTCTCTCTAGGCTGCACTTATTTCTCTTCCGAGTGGGCTATAATTCTTGTTGGGCTTATCTGGGCTTTGAGCTAATTGGGGACCTTCAATATCAGTCCGGTCTAGGCGGTCTGCTTCCCACCCTGGAGTCGGGAACCGAATCATCACTCGTGACCGGTTTCAATTTTATGGAACCGGGAACTAAATCGGCTCTCCTAACTAGCTGATTTGGTCTAGTCCAGAAAGTTCCCCTTGCACACCCCTAACTTTCATGAGCACATTAAACTTAGCGCATTAGCCCACTTTTGATATGAGTAATGTAGGCTAGCTAAATTTGCGCAGGCCTGGACTGGCTCAGGCCTTGAGTTCAAACCTAATTTAGCGTCCTGCTAAGAAAGTAAATCTTAAGTAGAATTAGGTTTGCATGACCAAATGACATTTTCCAATATAGGCTATCGATTGATTGCCATCGTAGACCAGTAGATGCATAATCTTCCATATTTCAATACATAGTACATCGGCATTCTACACATGCCATTATTGCTTTACGAAACCGTTGAACTAGTACATAGAAGCGAAACGAAAAGAGGAAGAGGTAATCATTCGCCTCCTCGTCATCTGAATTTATTCACTGTCTGTATGCACGAACAGAGGACAGGAACATAGGAAGACCAGAAGGACAGTTCAGTCGAGACCTTGCATCTTCCTGAACATGACCAGGAACTCGTAGACCTTTTCCGGGTCGGGAAGGACCTTGCGCACGCTCTCCCTCTGCTTGCACCTCTTGAACCAGGCTGACAGCTTGGGACAGTGATCCTCCACCTTGAAGCCCCCGAACTTCTCGTACGCATGGAACCACGATGCCATTCCGACAGCGATGATGTCCACGAAACCGAATGCATCTCCCTCTCCGCCAAAGTAGTTTCTCTCCCCAAGGGCTTCCTCTAGTTGCTTCAATATCTCTATGAAGTCCCTCGTCCCCACCTCCCTCTCCTCTCCGTTGGTCCTCCATATCTGGACCCCCACATCGTGCAGCTGCTCCAAAGCAATCATTATTACTTCCCACATTGAGAAGTTTTAGTAAAATGGGTGACTAGAAAGAATACTACATAGATTCATTATATAGATGACAGAAAGGACAGAGATGAAAGATGTTCGAAAGGGATCCTGCTGATTAGTTTGACATGGTAGAGTGACTTTTGGAATGTGAATGAAGGGTAACTTTACTTTTCCTACCTTCTTGAGTTGCGAGTATTTTGTGATCCAAAGTTTCGTTATTTCAACTCTCTCTCACTCTCAAAACTAAAGAAAGAAGGCTATGACAACACCAAACCCTAACCTTTTTATCGATGAAATCCGCCCAAAACCTGGCCTTGGCACGCCCATATGCACAACTCGGGAGCAAAGGTGGTGAAGCCCATGTCTCATCAATGTACCCAACTATGATGGTGGACTCGGACAAGGGCTTCCCATCGTGCAAGAGCACCGGCACTTTCTTGTGGATCGGATTCGAATTGAGCAACAACTCACTCTTCCCTCCGAACAAATCCTCCTCTCTGTGCTTGTACTCAACGCCTTTCTCATTCAACGCAATCTTCACCCTCATGCAGAATGGGCTCACCCAACAATCCAAAAGCACCACCTCCCCTTTGGACATCTTCTTGGTTTTGATCTTTGTAAGATTATATATTGCTTCACACTCTTGTGCTCTACTAGAGAGGCCGGGAGTGACTTATATACAAGAGATCACGGCCTTGTGCTATGAAGCATTGTGATCATAATTGTGATCGTAAGGTTGTTGCACTACTTTCTTGGTATATCCCTCTGTGAGACAATGTGGCCTCGTGATCATCTTTATATTGTCGCTCTATGACCCTAACTCTTAAGCTTCTTGCTTTGAATGTGGATCGAGAGTCTTTATTAAGGCTTTCGAATGGTGTGACACTTGTATCTTCCCACTTCGATTTTATCGACAAGAAGACGGACCCACCGTTGACGTAGTATAGGGAACCTCATTCTATTGTCCTCAACTAAAGAACAGTGGAAGGTCCATGCGATGCACGAGGTTGGAACTTTGTTGGTTTTAATTCGATACCGGTGATAGATCGACTTCGGAGAATTCCATCAAAGTACAAAAATTTGTTTCAATGCGTTCCAAGGATGGACGATCAAGTGGCCACTTTCGTGGATAATGAATAGGTCTATTCAAGGGTTAAACTTAAAGAAAATGCTAAAGTTCTAGATCTATAGAATTTGTTTACTATGAAATATAGGAATGGATGACGCTCACTTAAGTATTGAAAATTTTTTTCGCTCACTTGAGTATCATATTGGTATAAAATCACTCAGTTGAGTGTTTATTTCAACAATTCACCCTTTGTGGCTTTTTTCTTCCTAAAAATTAAAGTCCAACATAGAAAATGTTGGTCCAGCTTGGCAAGATTATAAAAAACGGTCATCGTTTCAATCTCGTTCTCTCTAAATGCTCTCTCTCCGCAAACCACGACATATCTCCTATGCTTTATTAAAAGACAACGTTTCTCCCTCCCTCCCCCCCTCTCTCGTGCGCGCTCCGTCGGATCTCTCTCTCTCTCTCTCTCTCTCTCTCTCTCTCTCTCACTTGACAGAGACTACAGGCACAAGAAATGGCGACGGTGACACGGGAGAAAGTGTAAAGAAGAAGGAAGTAATACAGATGAGAACAAAGATGGATAAAACGCTCGCCACTTGTAAGAATCCACCTTAGAAATAAAAGTGAAACGAAAAATCCTTCTTATTATCAAGTCAAAGGCTAAATAAATTATGAATAAAAACAAGCCTACCTTCTTATTCATCATAGCATGCTTATATAGGTGAACTTGGAACAACCCTCCAAGCATGAATAATTACTAAGACTCTTTGGAAAGACAAAAGGACTCTAAGGAAGACAAACTAGAAAATAATGAAAATTAAATAGGAACTTTAGAAACTTTAAACGACATTTACTAGACCTTGAAAATATAAAAATAAATAAATTATTTTAGATGCATGTATACAAGATTTGCTTGTTTCAATGTTACTGAGTTAATGGCATTCAAGAAACATAGACAACCTCCAAATGCGAAGTGATCGAAGTAGACTCGGAACAGATAATTGCCTTGTTGATCAACAATTAGGTTGTAGATCGATAATAATGCAATCATTTTGCCCACTAAACGACAACTCCCTTGTAGAATCAATAACTACTAGGAATGCTCTAGCATCAGACAGCATGGAGGGAAAAATTAAGACTTGGTACACAACAAATCTTGTTGGACTTAGCAACCCTCAATAGGAAAAAAAAAAAAAACCCCACATTGGCTTTGGCTTTGTTGATATAATCGTGACCTGCTTCTCTTACTTCTGCTCTGCATTCCGAATTCAATAAGGTGATCTGCCCCAAATTGAAGAATTGAGGTTCGATTAGGATTCTTGAATAAGGAAATTGAATTTTGCCCCAATTTCTTTAAATTAGCTTAGGATTCTTCAATCATATGTCTAAACGATGCCATTTGCCTTCTCAATTGCTAAGTTCATCTTACCAACGAGCCACAGCGAATTATATATTATTAATTGATGTCACATCAAATTTTCCGACGAGTCAAATCATCAATAACATTCAAGTGATTGTTTTTTAAAATTTCTTACACTTAAGTGAGTAAAAAAAAGTTATGCACTCAAGTGAGCAGTATGCGAAAATTATAACAATTTTAATATTCTTATCCCGATATGAGAGACTCTATAACTAACCCTTTGGACAAGAAGCATTGCTCTTGTTAGAATTATATCTCGAGTTTGACCTACCCTAAAAAAATCCAATTTGAATTGAAATGCGATGAGGCCCTAATCGCATGAAAGTGAATATTTCAGGTGTCTAATCTCGGAGTCTTTTGTCCAATGTTGAAACGTAAAAACAAATACTTGCTAGTCGGAGTAGGAGTCGATTTTGGCCGGCCACAAGACTCCTATTTTCACGATGAGTGTAAGCATGGTCTCTTAGGCTGTTGATTTTTTTTGGCGGGCTGCAAGTGCACTGATGTTGATGTGCAGTGCTCGTAGTTTCGTGCAAAGTGGAGAATGTCCATGGATAATTTCCCATGAATTACAACCCAATGAAGTTCGTGTTCAAGCCGAGAAGTTACTTGGGTAAGGATTTTTGTACTCATTAGTGAGATTAAGAGATTGTTTAGCTAGAAATCATGTGAGGCTAAACACTGGGAGATTATTGAGTATAATTGGGATATGGGAAATGCTAAGAATATTTGAGTTATTTGAGTGTAATTGTGATATTCGTTATATCAATTATCTATGGTGGAATCTTGTGTTGCTTTCTCATGAACTGGGTCACACCGACCAAATCATATAAATTAGGTGTCCAATTTACTTTCTAAATTCTATTCATTATCGTGTTCGATCTCTTACTTGTCGCAACCATTAATATCAAAGTCAACCTCAATTGACTTGTTGACTTGCAGTGAATAGATGGCAATAGAAGAAAGAAAGTGAAAATCAACAAATTTAATAACAACAAAAAAAATTGGTAAAAAAATTGAGGATTATCTATATTAGAAGAATTTACACTTATCTTTATTAAGCAAGCTAAAATTATTTGCTGGATAAACAAGCATAAAATGTCATTCTGATGAAGTTGTCTTGTAATCTTGTGTTTAACATTTATAAAAGAGACGAACCCTGCCGTTGAACTTGTACGAGAAGCTTTGTGTGATTAACAAGGTCTTCTTCACCTAGAAATGGGCGGTGCGTAAGTTGCTAAACTATCAATGAATTCAATGTAGCCATTCGTTGAGTTTGATTGAGATCGACTTCAATATTGATTTCTATTATCCTTATCACTTAATAGTTGAAATATTACTATTGCTGCTAAGTGATTTTTCTCAATCAAGAAGCTTGACTTTTGATGAGACTCGCGATTTGATTCTAAGTGAAAACATCATAGGAAAACTTTAGATTAAACTATATAATAAAGATTACAATCACACTCGAGTCACTCAAATTTCTTACCATTTCTCAATCCCAATCACAACCAATAATCCACATCGTGTTTAGCTAGAAACACTCTCTCAACTAGATTGAGGAATTTACAAATCCTACCATAAGATTTAGGAAAATTTTCAAATAGGGGCCCAAAATACCCTCATTTTCTTAAATAAGAGTCCAATGTAGACATTGTTTCAAATAATTGCCTAAAATTGCCCTATCAGTCCCAAAGAAAAGTTCGAAGTAATTATGATTATTTCAAATAAGAGTCTAACCTCACTGGCCACAAATATTCTAATCGATCAGGGATATTTTCATCTTACACAATTTAAATTCAATTTAAATTAGATTAAAATTTTAAAAATAAAAATTTTCATAGAAAAGGAAAAATACAAGCGAAAGGAGGCAAGCTGCCACTCTATCGCTAGTGGGGCGGTGGCAATGACCAGTCGCTTGCTCCTGGGCAAGGTTCCATGGGGTTGCCGACGCCTAAGTGAGGGCCAACGAACCTTGCCGACCAAAGGCAAGGGCCAATCCTCATCAAAAGGGGGAGAGGATAACGACCCTCTTCTAGATCTAGACGAGGGATGCCAACCCTCTCCTAACGTGGGAAAAGTATCAAAAAGTTATAAACATATTACATTTGTATCAATTCAGTCATAAACTTATCAACTTAACCAATTTAGTGCTAAACATTTACACATCGATACAAATTCAGTCCATTTGACCAATTTTGGCTAGCCTACGATGACGTGAACGCCAGCCAGCACTAGTCATCTTGCCAATGCTGACGTGGCGATTTTTAATTTTTTTTTTTGAATTTTATATTAATTTTTTCTTTTTCTTTTTTTCTCTTATTCCTCCTTAGGATTCCTCTCCACGCAACCACCAATGAGGCTCGAAGCCTCGCCAACCACTAAGCGAGAGCCACCAAGCCCTCACATAGGGCTGTAGGGGAGGCCAGCCTTGCCGCTACTACCTTGTCGCAAGTGTGCCTGCCCAGATTTGGGTGAAGCAGCCTCACCCGCAGCCCTAAGCAAGGCTAGGTGAAAGTTGCAACCCTTGCCGACCGCCGATGAGGGCTTTGCAACCCTCACCAGCAACCGATGAGGCTTTAGTGAGGCTCACCAATGGCTGCAGGGAGAGAGTCCAAGGGGAAGAAGAGAAAAAATGAAAAATGAAAAAATTAAATAAAAATTCGAAAAAAATAAAAAATATATATTTAAAAATTGCTACATTAGCGTTGATCGGACGACCAACATTGGCGGCGTCCGTGTCAGCATCGACTAGCGTCCACATCAATGCCAGCTAGCCAAAATTGGCCGAATGAATTGAATTAATATCAATGTATAAAGGTTTAGAACTAAATTTGTCTAATTGAAAACTTTATGATTGAATTGGTACAAATGTAATAGATTTATGACTTTTTTAGCACTTTTCCCCTTCTAGCGTCCCCAAACCTAGGGGCGAGTTCCGAGGGCATTGAGCAAGGGCCACTAAGCATACGTGAGGGCCGATGACCCTCCCCCAAGCCGGGATAAGGGCAAGCAACCCTCACCCAAATTTGGGAGAGGTCGCCACCCTCTCCTGCTTCTGGCGAGGATCGTCGACCCTTGCTTAGGCGTCGGCGATGGGGCGGCGCCAACTCTCTCCTACCTATGTTTTTCTTTTTCTTTTTTTAAGTTTTTTTCTTTGTGAAAAGAAAAAAATTAAATTTTAAAAAGATGAAATTACCCTTCATAAACGGTGAATTTAAGTCATTATTTAAGACTGATATGGACACTACATACCTTTATTTCAAATAAGGTATTCTTCATGCTCTTATTAAAGAAAATGATGGTACTTCGAGCTCTTATTTGAAATAATATCCTTTTTAGATTTTTATTTGAGAAAATAAGAGCACTCCATACCCTTATTTGAAATTTTCCCTAAGATTTATTCCAAAGGCATCGGGAGTTTGTAAGTTCCAAAACAAAAACAAAAAGTTATGGTAAATTTGTTTTAGCTGGTGTAGTCCGAAATTTCATTGGTTTTTGCCCATTAGAAGCAAGACCATACAAAACCCGCTCGGAGGCCATACCGTTGCGAAGAAACTCCATCTCCCCTCCATTTCCATGAACTCCGTCGCTCTCAACTCGCTCGCCAGACTCATGCGCTTCCCTCCGGGAAAGGTCGTCCGCATCGGTTCGTTCCTCTCTCTCCCCTCGACGACGACACTCTCCCTCCCGATTTTCCCGGCAGACAAGGGCGCCCTCCGTTCGCTCTGCTCCTCGCGCTCCCTCGACATACCGACCGTGACGGAGCTGGTATCGAATCAGCACTATTCGGAGCTCAAGGCACGCCTCAGGGGCTCGACCTCAGACCCCGCCGCGATCCTCCGGCAAATTCTCGATTCCGGGTCCGACCCGGAGCTCGCTCTCAGGTACTTCAGATGGTCCCGGGACGAGCTCAAGCTCTCCCACACGCTTGAGCTCACTTTCAGGCTGGCGCACTCGCTGGCGGATGCCAGGAAGTACCCAAAGGTGAGATCTTTCTTGGACGAGTTCGTGAGGGGGAGTGATGGGGACACGGTCTCTTCGATATTTCACTCCATATCAAATTGCGGCGGCGGGTTTTGCAACGGGTCGATCATTGTTGACATGTTGGTGTGGGCATATGCGAAGAACGAGAAGACCCAGTTGGGTTTTGAGGCATTTAAGCGAGCTGGTGATTATGGGTATAAGCTGTCGATCATTTCTTGTAACCCATTGATGAGTAATTTGGCGAACGAGGGGTCTGTCGGGGATTTGGAGTGTGTTTATAAAGAGATGATCAGGAGGAGAATTAAGCTCAATGTGGTGAGTTTCAATACGTTGATATCAGGCTTGTGTAAAGCTCGGAAATTGAACAAGGCTCGCGACGTGGTTGAAGACATGAAAGCTTGCGGGGTATCCCCGAATGTGGTCACTTACAATGCCCTCATTGATGGACACTGTAAAAGCGGGGGATTGAGCAGAATGTACAAGGCAGATGCCATTCTAAAGGAGATGGTCGAGAGCACGATCTGCCCAAATGAGATTACATACAATATTCTCATTGATGGATATTGCAAGGACGAAAATGTGGCAGCTGCGGTCAAGGTATTCGAGGAAATGCAAAGGCAAGGTTTGAAACCTAATCTTGTCACGTATAATTCTTTGATCAATGGGCTTTGTAACGGTGGGGAGATTAGTAAGGCTGTTAGCTTGCGAGATCAAATGTTGAGTTCTAGTTTGAAACCGAACATTATCACCTATAATGTACTCTTACATGGTTTTGGGAAGAATGGTATGTTTAAGGAAGCTAGAGAGATACTTGATGTCATTGAGAAAGAAGGGTTGGTTCCCAACGTTGTCACATTCAACATTCTAATTGATGCTTGCTGTAACAGTGGAAAAATTGAAGAAGCGTTCTTGATCCATGCTTCAATGGCGAGCAAGGGAGTTCTCCCTGATGTTTCAACGTATAATAGTTTGATTACTGGTCTATGCAGAGAAGGGAAAATGGACAAGGCTGAGAAACTGTATGGGGAGATGAAGGATAACAGCTTAAAGCCCGATGTGGTCACGTATAACATATTAATTGGTTCGTTGTGCAAGAAGAGAGAGTCTAGAAAGGCACATAGGCTCTTGGATCGTATGGTTAAAATTGGTTTGAGTCCCAATCATGTGACTTATAATACTCTAATGGAGGGATATTGCACAGAAGGGAATCTCAGAGCGGCAGTGAAGGTTCGGGAACTGATGCAGAAAGAAGGGTTGCGAGCGAATATTGTTACATTTAATGTGTTGATTAAGGGTTTCTGTAAGCAGGGTAAACTGGAAAATGCAAATAGCCTGCTTAATGAAATGTTGGAGAGAGGCGTGGTACCAAATCGAACTACCTATGATATAATTAGAGAGGAGATGGTAGATAAGGGCTTTGTACCAGATATAGATGGGCACATGTATCATGTATCAGGCTGACCAATCACAATACTTCGAGGAGTCAGCCATTTTTGTTCAGATTGCCTGTGTTTGGTGGGATTTCATAAGCTATTTTGCCAAGGAAGTAGTTAAATGAACCATGGGAGAGCAAAAATTTGCAGAACTGTTGTCCTGGCATGGCTTATTGACTGGAGGTCCAAAGTCATCCCCTCCAACAAGTTAAGATGGTTGTTTTTGCATTTACTTCAGGATATCAAATTTGCACTTGGAGATTTTGCTGGAAACAGAGGCTTGCAGGTATGTCTATCCTGCATCAATGCATTTTGTATTATTGTGATTGATATGGTTAATGGGGTTGCTATACTTGCTTGTTACACTCAATCTTAAATAGAGAAAAGGTCATTCAAGAGACCCCTTTATGAATAATTTGTGGCTAACTTAGAAAGTTCCATAAGCCATGGATATCACAAATCTATATGAATCAACTGCTCATAAGTCCTCTCCAGTAACTTGAAAGATAACATGGAAATGGATGAGAGGAATACTGCCCTTTTCTCCTTTGTACTAATGAGATGTGTATTCTATCATCATTTTCTTTTCACTTGCCGCAGCACAGTGTCGTGAGAGAATTGAGCCGAACAAGGATAAAATTCCATCTCAGCTTTACCAGGCTTGTTCGAGTGATTCTGATTTGACCTGGGTATATGTGGATTGTTTGACTGCACCTGCCATGGGGAAAGTCCAGGTCTGTGAGTTCGTCCACAGTTTTAGATTTTAAAGATTGATTGGAGACGATTTTTTATAATCTTCTTTTTTAATTTGACTATGGAATGTGGTGAACCCATTGTCTGTGACCTATAATTTGCGAAGGCCTGAATTCTTGCTCTGATTGGGGTACATTGAATTAAATACACCGGAGATTGAAAATGCATGACATTTCATCCTGAAGAACAGTGAAGAAGAAAGTTATATTTCAAATTTGTTGTTTCTATCTAGACAAAGGATAGTGATTAGTTTAACGCTTTTCTGGATGACGTATAGGTTCCTCTTGACATGAAGTTTTCTTGTTGAGAGACTTCGCTTTGGCTAGATTGTATATATAAGTGATCTCATAGGCATGGTGACTAGTGAAGATAATTTGGCATGCAGTTCATCTCTGTTTTATGTCGGGTTCTGTTGTTGCATTCTGTAGCTCTTCAGGAATTATGTTTCAGAGCACGTTGAGTTTCTAATCAGTGTTTGTGTTGTCCACGCTGGGAAACAGATGACAATATGTTGCTTAATCATCCTTCTGGTTTCCAATTAATCTTCTCTTTTCCTGATCAAGTTCTCTGGGTAATCTTTTTTTTTTCGTTACCTTTTTTAACTAGTTCATCTATAATTATTTGCTCCAGGATTACCAGGTACTTGAATGTGAGTATGCAAAAGAGGTTTAAGCTTTTTGGCCCCTCTGCTGTTGCAGACAAAAAGGGAGGAGAAAACAAATTGCTTTTGCCGTGAAAAGCTTTGCCAAATTTAAGAATCACAATCACCTTGGCAAACGAGGTTCAAGATGATTAGCTCAGGTCATTTTGAAAGTATGCAAATCTTTACTAAGTTTCATCCTCCTTGCTCGGAATATCTAAACTCACAATGTCTTTCTGGCTTGTCAGGTCAAAAAACAATAGACTATAGCAGCTTGGAGGAACGACACGGATGCGCTTGCACTCAATTTGTGAGGAGGCATGGATGCGCATTTTTTATTCAACCTGGCCTTCATTGGAGATCAAAGGATAGAGAAGCTCTAAGTTCTATCATATTACTTTGAACAATGTTTAGCTCGGCAGTCGTGTATAAGACATGGTGACAACTATTGTCGTGCTTTAACTAATTACTCTTAAGCTTGTCCTTATTCTTTTTGCGTCAAGATTCAATCTTTGCTCTTCATTGGGTTTAGTACATGGAGCTAGATGATGTTGCCTATACGCCGTGACATGCACCTGTTTGAAGCTCTTTCTTGTTAGTTGACTTTGCCCTAAATGATCTTTGTTCAGAATTAGGCAATTTGCAGCCATATATAGGGAAAGAAAGGATAAGTGATTCTTAATCGCGCCAGCATACGGAACACAACAAGAGCGACTATTTCTTTTCTCCAGCAAAACATCAATTCCCTCGACTGATCCCATAACCCACACCACAGCAAAACTTGGCAGATTAATGTTGCTTGAAAATTCTAAATTAAACTGATTGTTTCCTGAACTAGAAGGCAGTAAACAAAATACAATTTCATCTGAACTAAGCTACAAAGAAGCTGTCCATGGAAATAAAAGTCAACTCATATCATTTCCAACTGGAGAGCTCAGAACCACTCTTAAGCTTTCATGGGTGCAGCTCTGGGTCTCCATAATCCGACCCTGTATTTGTGAGCATACTTCAATATCAGCTTCCTCTGCAAAATCGAACAAGAACTTAGGACCTCTTCACAAAGGAAGTGAAATGTCCTTATAAGTGGTCAAACTAATGTCATTTGAGATCAACCCAATGATAGACCTCTGTGGACGGAGCAACTATTCCCCTTATTAATCCTAGTTTCAAAGTTTATGCCAATAAGGTTACAACTGCATGCACACTTGACATTGAGCTCAGACAATTTCCAATCAACTATGAAGGTAAAAGGATCAGATTTAGATGCGTAAACTTTCAATGGTGTTGAAAAATTCAATTTGATTTATCGATATATGTTCAAGGCATGCCTCACAAATACAATAGATGTTTGGCTCCTCGCCATTATGCAAATAACACAAACATATTTAGCCTTTTCAATAGACTATAGTCTGTAGAAAAAAAATCTCTTTGGGTATCCCTAGATCAAAAAGACTAGCTGTCAAAGCAAAATCTGCAAAACAATGAGTGCCAGTCTTGCAGACGAAGGAACTATATATGGTGGGACTATAGAGGAAGATTATGAACCTAGTCAATACTTCAACTATTCAATGAATTGTTTCCAGATCATTAACGCATTAAACATGCCAGAAGATCATCTTCTACCAGCAGAACGCCTCAAAGTCATATTAAGGGCAAAATTTGAGTAGTGCATTGTCTGCACTTTTTCATATAAAAGAGAAAGAGTGGTATTAGAAAGCCAAATGAGCAATGATCCAGGGAAAGACAATTTACATGTTTGCAAGGGATGCCAAGTTTCTTGAGCTTAAGCGTGCGGGAAACAAGTAGCTTGTTGAAGTCACCAATCTCAGACTCGAGCTTGGCGACATGGGCTTCGACCCCTCCGCCAACACCCTGCAAAAACTCTGGTATCCCAACCTTCACTGCACAAAACAATGCAGAAAAAGACACGTCATTAGGCTGGCAACTCACGGCTGAATCAGCACGATTACCAACTTTTGCTTCGACTAAATGAAGATTTCTAGAGCATCGCTCGTCATACACTCCAGCATAAAGTGAAAACAATACCAAACCTTCAAACCTACAGCTACACAGACATGGCAGGACACCACACCAAAGCTATAGAACCACTCATTGGGACGACTAAAACCACTCATTGGGACGACTAAAAACTAACTGCATCAGAATCAGTTCGTTGTTCTACTCGCAGCCTCGTGTAGATAACATAGACTATAAATGACACGGCAACAGTTACACAGCACAACCACCTGTCCATCGCCCAAGACACATTTCTCTCTTGTCACTGATTAAGCTCATTTACCCATTATCACAAACAGACCCATCATAAGTTACTTAGCTCCAAACACGCTATAATTCAAAAAACCTATCTCAAAGCACATATCTCTCTGCCACATTTAGCTAACTGGCCCGAAGGGGCAAAAAAAAACAAACCTTTGGCTCTCCAAATGCTTCCCTTAGCAGCTCTATTCAGCACTACAATTACGCAGCCAGTAAAAAATCGAAACGCGACTTATTTACATATTCCTCTGCCTCATTCAGCTAATTGGCCCGGAAAAAAAAAAAAAAAAAAAAAACCTTTTGCTCTCCAAAAGCTTCTCTCAGCAGCTCTATGCAGTACTAAAATTACGCAGCCAGTAAAAAATCGAAACGCAACCTACCCACATACGGAGCGGATTTGGAGAAGAATCTGGAAAGTCCAGGAACGAACGAATCTGATTGCGCAATCGGCGAGGCACCAGATGACGAAATTGCCCTCCCGTTGAGAAGAACTCGTCGCAAAACCATCGCCATTGCCGGCTGCGAAGGGAAAAGGCCTCCCAGTGAAATGGCGACGAAAGCCCTCTCGGTTCTCGTCTCCCTTCTCGCTTCTTGCACCACTGCGAATCCGAAACCAGATCAGCAACTGAGACCGACGGCGTAGAGCGAGAACAGCAGGCGATAGAGAGAGAGAGACTTACCGGAGTTAGCGGCGCTGCGGCGGCGGAACTTGCCCCGGCGGTGGTGCACGGTCGTCGGAGACTGAGTTGTGTGGGACGCGCGATCAGTGAGAAATGCTGGGTTTAGCTATCGATCCTCGTATTTGATTTATTGGGTGCCCTAATATAATTTTTTTTTGGTCAGACCCTAATATAATTTCAAATACCTTTTTTTTTCCTAACTTTTGCGAATTTATTAAAAAAATAAAAAGCATAAAAAAAAAGTTGTATAGAGGCTCATATCTACCTTTCTTCTACTCAGCAAAGACATCATGGCGCCACCATCGACTATCGCTTGATGGTCGCCAACCTCGATCGACCACTGTCTAGTGGCCACCTAGAGTGTATTCGGTAACATTTCTACTCTTGAGAACAATTTCTTTTGAGAAATAGTTTTTTTTTATTTCTACTGAAACAATTTCGAAAGAGTAAAATATGGTGTTTGATAATTACAAAAATTTATTATTCTTGAAATAGAAAAGGAATAGAAATGCGTTTGGAATCGACGAAAAGTTTTTATTTCTTTCTTCCCCGATAGCGGCGGCGACCAACGGGCGAGGGTAGCAACCAGCGGTGGCGGGGGTGGCAACCGGGGGCGGCGGCTAGCGATCGATGACTGGCAGTCGGTGGGCGGGGGCCACACGCGCCACCGGGCAACCGTTAGTCGCCGGTCTCAGCGGCCCGCCCACCCCGCCGGTCGTCATCTACACCCCGCCGTCGCCGGTCGCCGCCGTTGCCTGCAAATCACCGATTGCCGACCCCCGCCGCCCACTGGTCGCTGGCCGCAGGGCGAAGGACGGTGGCAACTAGCGATCGGCCAGTGGTGAGTAAGTGGGGGCGACCGACAATAGGTGGCGAAGATCAGCATCTGGCAAAGGCGGCGGCAGCTACCGGCGGTGACTGCCGACAACCGACAACTGGCGGCGGGCGGCAATGGGCGAGTGGCGATATGCTATAGGCGATGAGTAGTCCCCAAGAAATAGTTTCTAAAAATTGTTCCTAGGAATAAGAAGCTACTTTTTTTTATTTTTCATTTCTACTCCAAATCTATTTCCAGTAACAATTTTCTATTCCCAGGAATAGAAAAATCAATTGGTGTTACCAAACACATTTATGTTTTTTTCTATTAGAGGAACGAAAAAAGAAGAAAAATAGATAAACGTAAGTATTACAAACGAAGCCCTACAGTTTTGTTCTCAACCAAAAGCATAGGGCCTATTTAATAACATGTCAGACAATATTTGAATATACCTTTTTATTTTCTAGAACCAAAAAAAAAAAAGAAATCTATATGATAACTTTTTTTTATTTTGAAGAGTAGATTAGAGTAGAATCAAAAAGTTAAAAAAATTATTTTTTTTCCAAAAACAATTTTAGAATGAAGGCAACGTCACTTTCTTTTTTTCTCTTTTCTTTAATTCTTTTTCTTTCTTTCTTTTTCTCTTCCTCTTCTTCTTCTAACCAGTCGCTAGCCATGGCGATGGTCAGCAATTGGCTAGATGAGATTCGGGTTTGGCAACCTTGCTCGAGCCTCACCAATTCTCGATGAGCCTTTCCCAGCCATTGGTGCCCTCGTCAGTGAGGTCAACCTTGCCAAATCTAGCAAGGCAAGCCTCGCCGTCAAACTTGTGGTGGCTAGGCAAAAATTCGCCTCGACCTCACCGGTGGTTGGGCAAGGCTCAACCTCACCGGTGACTAGCAAGAGAAAGAAGAAAATAAGGAAAAAAAATGTAATAAAGTTATTTAAAAATTAAAAGAAATATTAAGTCACAAAATTTGAAGGTCCTATCAATGGCATTTTTATTCCAAAAATAGATATTTCGGATAGATTCTAAATGATATAAATGCTAAAAAACTCATTTAAGAAACATAATAATAAAAAACCATTTTGAGCATAAATTATTTCTAAAAACAAAATAGTTGCCAAACACATTCGTCATGGCCATAGTTGGGTGGATCTCGATACCGAAGCGGTCTTGCTTCATGGACCACCGAGCATGGGTCGCCTTGCTTCACCAACCACTTAGCAATGGTCGCACCCCATAGTAATGTCAACTCCCAAAATTGACATCGCTTGTGGGACCTATGGTGATCGTAATGGTCAAGTAAGCCCGATGTTGAGGCCGTCGTTCGCAAGTAGTCGTACCACAATGGAGAAAGGTTTTTTTTTATGAAAGTTATTTAGTTAATATTTTATCATTTTCATCCAAGTCTAGGTTATATAAAGTTACCGACCAAACAACATAAAGACGTAATAAATTTCTCCATGTTTGTTATGTTATCGTATTGTATTGATCTCAATTTTTATCTTGATGATAGACACAATATCAATCAATACAACCCCATCAAAATTAACACTAAGTTTTGTTAGGTGCTTTACATTTGATTTCAATTACAACTACCTTCAAGCTTATCAAAGTCTATCTAAGACGAAAACAAGCAAAACCACTTTGTTATAGAAAGTAAGACCGTGAAGAATTTTTTTTTTCAATTTTTTCTACTTAAAACATCATATGGAACGTATAAGTACAAAATTTCACGAAATGATAAGGCAGAACAAACTCCCGTCTTGTCTCCCTCATTGAAGTATCTTTCGGAAATCCGTCACCTTATTTTATAAAACAAACCTACTCGGGACAACTTAGGAGAAAAGATCGAAATGTTGTCGAGATTTCTTCGAAATAAGAAAGCGTGTGCGTCGATGTAAATTCAACGTATTTTTGGAAGTGATTGGAAAACTCCTCTAAGAAAATGCGATATGAGAAGTAATTGAGATGATTTACCCTAAGTTTGCTAAGGATTGATTCAAGCAGCGCGGCTTTAGCTTTTTAATGTCTCTCTAGGCCAAGATTGATTGAAAGTATGTCATGAGAGTCTAGGCAAAAGTTCATTACATGCGCCAAAACTTTTACACAACGTTCACTTTGATGTCAAAAAAAAATTTTCATTTATTTGAGTGCCACAAATTTAAAAAAACATTTACTTTTATGTTACTAGTTTCTCGGGAAAAGCGACGTCGGAAGCTAACATTGTCGATAAATAATATTTTAATATTTTTAAATATTTTTATTAATACTTTTTTGAATTTTTTGCTCTTTTTTTCTTTTTTTTTCTAAGGGCGATGAGGGTCACCGGCGACTCACGTTGAGCGATGCCGCAATGGCCCTTGCCAATAGCTCGCGAAGTTCAATGGCCTCACCTAGGGCCTTCACGGCCAAGGGCAAGGATTCCGCGGCTAGCAAGAGTCGCTGGTGACCCTCGCCGGCCCTAGAGAAAAAAGAAGAAGAAAAAAAGCAAAAAATTCAAAAAATATTTAAAAATATTAAAATATTATCTACCAGCGGCTATGTCAAATTTCTGGCAAGCATGTTAGCTTTTTTGGAGAGCAAATTGGCAGTGATACTCAAGTGAATGTTTTTTTGAAATTGTGACATGTAAGTAAATGAAAAAAAACCTATTGCAAAAGTGAACATCATACGAAAATATTAGCACTTGTAGTGTACTTACCCCTAAAAGTCCATTCATTCTACAAAATTGCCAAAAATAGACAAGAACGAGGAGAAGCGACGGCAGTGGCGGCTTGGCCCAAGCGCTAGCAAGGGCTACCGGATGCCCGCCGGCCTCTGGCAGACCATAGCACGGCCGCCACCAAACTGCAACTCTAACCCTAGCAAGTGGCGCTGGTGCTTGTTAGAGTCAGAGGCCTCTCTCTCTTCTCTTTTTGGTTTCAAGTTTTTTTTTATTTACTTTTTTTCTTTTGTGCTTCAAAAATACATTGTTTATTTTTTTTGAAGGACTAACATGAACAAATATATATATATATATATATAGATAATTAAGAGACCATATTAATGAAAAAAGCACCCCGTAAAAGTAAAAGAATTTGATAAAAACATAGACTAACCGTGCAGTTATCACAATATCTTTTTATGACGATAATTATGTTAACTATAGCGGTGTTTCGTTGTCAATATTTATAGGGCAAATGAAAGAATGCGTCTAAGAATATAGGAAGTGGAGAATATGGATGGTTTGTCCACATACAATGCTAAGTAGACACGTATGATCGTTTCGCTTCGGGTTATTCTATTCCATCTATTAGAAAGAGAAGAACTTTACGGAGGATGTGGTTGCGTGAGGATTCCTCATATGTCCGAGGGGCAGATCGTAAGATCCTAGGCCTCAGAGAAGTCGAGGAATAGAAGATGCTCTAGCTAACGGCCTCATCTTGAAGTCAACAATCGTGGGATGAGCAAATTAACATGCAGACATGAATGAAGGTCAAGCTCTTCAGGATCCAACCTCCAAAACTAGAGTTCACACGTCTGAGAAAGATTGACAAGGTGCATCGTGTCTTGGGTGAATTCGCACAGGAGTTCTCCAAGAAATTAGGAATGAAGGAAATGTGCTTATCAGATATCGTTTCTGATGATGGAAATGTTTGATCGCATTTTCATTCCAACGGCCAAAAGTTAGTTTGCGATTGCAAGAGCTTCTCACGACAGCATTCATCCGACCTGAGATTCTTGGAGAGAAGGGCTTGCTACGCGATGTATGATGCTCCAATGGCTCGAAAGGGAACCTCAAAGTTAACATTAGAGTTTCTCTGTAATTATGGTGAACCAGAAGATGGAAATGGCTTGCTTACTGAAGTCAGAAAGCCGCACGGCATCAAATCCAACTGCCCATCAGATCAATGGAAATCAGAGATTGTAGATGAGGGTTTTGTATCAGATCTATACGCAGCTGGGGACGTACGCAACGTGGACTTTTTGGAGGAAGCAGCCGTTTTCGTTTCGGGCTGCATCTGCTTGGTGGGGCTTTTCGTTGCGCCGTCTTGTCAAAGGAAGTGGTTAGGGTTTACTTCAAGAAACCAAATTGTTCGGTAAGAGCTTGCATCATCGCTCGAGTAGCCCTTTCTTTTCTCAGGGATTGATAGGCATTGGCATCACATAAGACCCAAAGTTCGCTGGCGATCACATTCCTCCAACCCTTTTTCTAACAAGTGCACTTCGCCCGGTAATCAAAGGCTTGAAGAACGCAAGGTGTCTCATGGAATCCATGTAATTCCAGGGAGTAGGTGAGGATAAGTACTTAAAAAGGATTTGATGGTTGGTCGATTGAGTCCTTAATGTTATGTGTGATCTAAGTCCTAAACCTACTATCGATGGCGATCCGATGCTAGAAATCTTACGTCTCTCCAACTTGAGCTTTCATTAACATCATGTAGCCACAAACGTGCTTGAAAGTTACTTTGAATTTCCGGCGTAAAAATTCTACCAGCAGTGAGTTTATCACTTGATTGCACATATTTTCACAATGTTAAAGACTCAATCATTAAAGATGGATCCTGCACTTTCATCTACCTCACTAGAAAAGTGAAACATCTTCGAGTACGATAGATTTGAATGAATCGATAAAAGCTGTGAAGAGATTTTCATTGATTTTAGACAAGAAAGTAAATTGCTAGAAACTAAAATGTAAGAATACCGGGAACAAGCGTTGCCCGCAATGTAAATAATACTGAAAAATCGCTGCCGACAATGTAAATAATACTAAAAATTAAAGGATTATAAAAGTAAAGAACACCGGATGTTCTGTGATTGATTTGGTGAACCTTTACAACATATACACCGAGAGTGTTTTATAACCCACGATCGACATTTACATATATGCACTTATTGAACAGTCACAAACTTCACACACAGTTCCTATTCGGCACTTATCTATAAGAAGTTACAAATATCCAGATTATCGACTTCACTATCTTAATAGTTACAAACTCATGTCAATCTTCCACCCCGCCTTTTAATCGACAAGCTAACACTTCTTCATTTCGGTAATCGATTGTTGTTCAATACTTAGTCGAAATATTGGCTCCATTATCTAACAATTACAGGCTCCTATCAATCTTCCACCCCTCCCATTTCATTGACAAGCTAAAAGTTCTTCATTCCATTCATCGATTGTTCAACCTCAACACTTGATCGAAATCTAATAGAGTCTATTGTTATCGATTAATTCTTAAATTTCCAATCAAGACTATTGTCGATCGCACTTAACATCGAGTTGCCAATCTTCTCAAACTTCCTTAACTCTCTGACCAAATCTTGTTCTTGTCGACCAAACTCTGCTTGTCAACACTTTTGCCATTTTTGAGTGTTAATGACCTGATCTGATAATACCTCCCTAATTTCTTAAATTCAGACAATCACAATAAGTGGAAAAATCATTGTGAATATTGGTAAAAAAAACAAAAAAGTAGGCTAATAATTATGGATTATCGCATATTTGAATTCATGAAATGACTAATCACAAGTGAGTAAAATGATTCGAATTAGAGTTTTCGAATCATCTGCAGGACAGATCAAAGATCGGCTGCAAACCTACAAGAATCGACACATAATGGAATATCGAACCGATCCGTTTGAGGAGCTATAACGGTTCGAGACCTGTCGAGTCCCTCCATTAAATGCGCAATCGCGAGCAATAATCATACACAAGAACGGGGGTACCAAATAAGCACCCCAAAAGACCGACACCATCATCAAGAAGGACAAACACTTTGCACCTGGAAAACCAGAGACATGTATCGATCCTGCTCATCGCCAGACGAACAAATCATGGGCAAGTTCCGAACGCCCCATGTAGACACCAACCCCCCAAAGAACAAGAGGGCGAGAAAAGAAAGATCCGACAGCACAAATATCAATCGAGCTCAGTACGCACGATGTCTGATGGCCATCGACATCAGGATCGGAGAGTACCTCCTGGCAGAAGCAGAAGCAGCAGCAGAAGAAGAAGTGGAAGCAGAAGTAGAAGGAGCAGAGGGATGAGGACGAGGACGAGGAGGAGGAGGGAAAGGAGAAGGTTGCCTGGCCATGACGGAGGAGAACCGGAGAGCCGACGAGACAAGGGAGGCGAGGTCCGCGAACAGGCAGGAGAACTCGGCGAACATGCTGATGCTCTTCCGCATCAGCACCTTCATCAGTAGCGACGCCGCGTCTCCCAAGAACTTCGCCATGTTTCCTGCTCCTCCTCCTTCAAGTCGTCGTCGTCGGCATTGGCCAAGAGTTTCAGAAGAGAGAGAGAGAGAGATACTCTAGGTTTCGGGGATGGTTTTGGACAGTGTCTTGGGGGCTTACGTTAGGAGAGAGGGGCTGAATAATGTCGAAGGGTGGATTTACGGAAATGCCCTTTTGACATATATATATACGCGCATGCCTAGGTGAGGTAGACGTCGAGTGCTTCTCCAGTGACACACGAAAGATTGTGAAACATGCTTTGGAATATAGCTTCGATAGAGAAGAGATGACAACTTTGAATCGACGGTCTTGTCATGACCTTTTCTGACTTAATATCATATCATTGGAGAACTTCATATGTGAATAATTTTACTTGAGTTGTAATGTCTTTTAAAGCCAGAATTATTTATTGGATAAAATCCTATTTTGATTTCTTGGCGTTAATTTATCAAGTTCGGCAAAAATAAAAGAAATGAAAAGGAAAAAAGGGCATTCCTTTGTTTGTGACACGGCATTACCTCATATTCCAATTTATTCATTTATCTCCCCTTTCATAAAAGGTCATGACCGTTAAACTTTCTTGGAACTCTCTACCGTTTTCGATTTAAATCAAATTAAACCTAATTATACGTCTCTTCGAAGGAAAAAATATATAAATAATTCACAAAAATTTGACATCCGATTAATCGCATGAAATATCCGAAATAATACTTCGGCAGCACTTAAAAAAAAAATTCACCGCCAGTCCGATGAAGGGCAAGGCGAGAGTTAAGAAAGACAAAAAAAAATCCTGAAAAAGAAAAAAAACACTCATCATCCCCGAAGTTGGAGTAGCAGCTCGTAGGAAATACGGGGCGAGAACGAGGGCAAAACCGTAAAAAGGGAGATGGGGCCCGGCGGAGACAAAATTCAGATTGCTGGGAGGATGAAGACATCATGAGCTCATCCCGAGCCGGTACGACCCTCGATCTTCGAAGGACCGAGGTTTCCGCCCCAAATATGTCGACACTCCCATGACAAAATGGACGGTCGATTTGTTTTATTTATATAATAATAATAATATAAATAAATAAATAAGAACACTTAAATTGCAGTGTGTACGACCCCAAAAAACTAAAAATAAAAAATAACTCATGCCGTTCGCACGATTCAATTGGCTTGATAAAATTTTAGTATACTTGCTTCTTTATTATTATTATTATTATTATTATTATGTTCATAAGATTGCATATATTGCAGCTAATTGTATTATTAGATTTAATAAATATGTGAAACACTATTTGCTTTTCTCGATAAAGGTAAAAAAAGAAAATCATTATCCAATCTTAACTAATGGGATTGGGCTCATAAACTTATTAGAAGTTTTCTAAAGTGTAGTGCGTAAGTTATGAAAATTGCACAAGGTACCTATCTCACTAGAAAAGTCGGGTCTATTTCAATCGTTGAAAATACCTTTCTCTAGAGGCTGATGTTTGTTTTTTTTTTCTTTTGTCGAATGGGTTTAATGGCTATTTGGGCAGGAACTAGATTGTGCAACAAGGATCGAGAACAATTAAATCCGAAGGAAAAGATGTGTGAGCATTGAAAATTGATAAGCTGAGAAAATAAGCAGTTTTTTGTGATGACGATGGTGTCCTTAGGACAATTACACACCTCCTTATATATAGTCTACTATAAAGTATATTTGCTCATAAATCATAACTACATCTCCATATTTTTAAGCTCTATAATGGCACGTCAACCTTATCTAGAGGCGGTTACAACTCTTTAAGTGCCAATGGACCTAACCCCTTAATTGGTAGCTTTGTCTTCAAATGGCATTCCTCTATGTTCAACACTTAGCCAACTCGTTGAGTGTTATCATAAGTTGATGGTTGTGCTCTTCAATCATCAATGATCATTATGTGATCAACAAGTAATTCTATCATCAGTAAGTTACCGATAATCAAATCGAATTTAACACACCAGCTAAAATCGACATCATGTCAATTTGAAAAACCCAATCGTCCTTTCAATGTGAACAGTACCTAAAGAGCAAGAAAGAGCTGTCCAAATAGATATCAAGAGCGACGGCACTAAATGCAGCAAACGCAGCAAGCAACAATGTGACGCCCATCGTTGAGTTTGTGATCCCAAATTTGTGAAAAATGCAATGGATTAAGGCTATGGTTTTGCAAGGACAAGGACGCAGCAAGCAGGCTACCAAAATGGGCTTTCAGAATTGCGATTGATTCCCCCTTTCCATGTCACTAGCCCCACCCCTCCTTTGCATTTAACGGGCAGTTGAATGATGAACGAATTGTACATTACAACTAAGAGACAGATGCAGAATATTCGGTGAGTGATGACGTGGCAGTTTATTTGATAGAAGGGCCATGTTGAGCCATATATTGGAAGGATGCTTAATTGAACAAACTATGCAAGGACCCCAGTCTTAAGCAAATCAAGGGCAGTTTTGTCAAAACACGCAAAAATTTCGCAAAAGATTAAACTAAAAATAAATCCTGGAGAAAAAATAAGTTATTTATAGTCGAAATATTTTAATAAAGTATAAATAAGTTTAAAATACAAAATTAAAATCAAATGAGTGAGAATTGATGTGCTCATATGTGTTAAATTAAAATAAGATGATCGAACACATACAAAATGTGATTTTTGAGGCTGAAAATATAATAATAAATCCATTTTAATTTAAAAAAGAAAAATTTTCTGGGCTACACTCGAACCCAAGTTAGGTCAATCTGAGCCTTTTTCCGATATGGTGGGGTTAGTCTTGGAGACCGGGCCTAGAAATCTGGGCCGAGCCCAAAAATCAACATATATATACTTATTGAACAGTCACAAACTTCACACATGATTCCTATTTAACACTTATCTATAAGAAGTTATAAATATCCAAATTATCGACTTCACTATCCAATAATAACAGACTCATGTCAATCTTCCACCCTTGCCATTTAATCGACAGGCTAACAATTCTTCATTCCGTTAATTGATTGCTCTACTTCAATACTTGGTCAAAATAAGGACCCCATTATCTAATAATTACAAACTTGTGTCAATTCCACCCCTTCCATTTCATTGACAAGCTAAATCCGTTCATCGATTATTTAGCTTCAACACTTGGTCAAAATCTAATAGAGTCTATCGTTATCGATTAATTCTTAAATTCCCGACTAAGACTCTTGTCAATCGTGCTTGACATTGAGTTGCCAATCTTCTCAAACTTCCATAACTCTGACCAAAAGTCTTCTTCTTGTCGACCAAACTCTGCTCGTTGAATATCTCACAACACTTTTGTCATTTTTCAGTGTTAACAACACGATCTAATAATGCCACTCCAATTTCTTAAATTCAACCAGTCACGAGGAGTGGAGAAATCATTGTGGATATTGTCAAGAAAAAGAAAAGTAGGCTAGTAATTATGGATTATCACCTATTTCAATGCATGAAATGACTAATTACAAGTGAATAAAATGACTCGAATTAAAGTTTTCTAATCATCAGCAGGACAGATCACAGATCAGTCACAACCGACAAAAATCCACACATGATAAAATCTCCAACTGTCCCGCACCTCGAAATCGCGATCTGCTCTAGGAGCTATAACGGTTTGAGACCTGTCGAGTCCCTCCATTAAATCCGCAATTGCGAGCAAAAATCATACACAAGAACTGGGGTGGCAAATAACACAAACCCCAAAAGACCCACACCATCATCAAGAGGAACAAACGCTTTGCACCTGGAAAACCAGAGACGTGCATCGATCCTGCTCATCGCCAGGCGAACAAATCATGGGCAAGTTCCGAACGCCCCATGTAGAGACCAAACCCCAAAGAACAAGAGGGCGAGACAAGAAAGATCCGACAGCACAATATCAATCGAGCTCAGGACACACGATGTCTGATGGCCATCGACATCAGGATCGGAGAGTACCTCCTGGCAGAAGCAGAAGCAGCAGCAGAAGAAGAAGTAGAAGCAGAAGTAGAAGGAGCAGATGGAGGAGGACGAGGAGGGGGAAAAGGAGAAGGGTGCCTGGCCATGATGGTGGAGAACCGGAGAGCCGACAAGACAAGGGAGGCGAGGTCCGCGAACAGGCAGGAGAACTCGGCGAACATGCTGATGCTCTTCCTCATCAGCACCTTCATCAGTAGCGACGCCGCGTCTCCCAAGAACCTCGCCATGTTTCCTGCTCCTCCTCCTCCTTCAAGTCGTCGTCTTCGTCGGCATTGGCTAAGAGTTTCAGGAGAGAGAGAGAGAGAGAGAGAGAGAGGCTCTAGGTTTCGGGGATGGATTTGGACAGGATCCTGGGGGCTTACGTAAGGAGAGAGAGGCCGAATGATATTGAGGGCTGGATTTACGGAAATACCCTTTTGACAATATTTATAGAGGGAGAGATGATGACTTCGAATAGGCCTACCACTTTTTTTTAAAGCTCCTATCATACGATTCGAAAAGTTCACACGCGTCTGATATTAGTCTAGAATTTTTTTAAAGCTATAATGCTAGAATTATTTATGGGATAAAACCCTTTTTCGATTTCTTCAACTTAATTAATCAAGTTCGACCAAAAAAAAAAAAGCTCCATTGTCTGTTTGTGATATGCAATAACAGGTATTATCTCGTGTTCTAAATTTGTTCATTCATCGTGCATTCTATAAAAGGTCATATATTAAAATCAAGCTAATTAAATCAAACTTGATCTGAACACGTTTCTATCCAAATGAAGAATATAAATAATTCGCGAAAATTGACGCTCAATTAATCGTGTGGATTATCTGACATAATGCTTCAACGGCACTTAAAAAATTTGGCTGCTAGACCAATGGAGGGCAAGGTGAGAGCAATAAATTATAATTTTTTTGGATAAATACATTGAAAATGATAAAAACTTATTAAGAAAGTACAATCAAATCCTAAAATTTCAAAAAGTGCAATTAAATCTTAAAATTTATCATAAAAGTACAATCAAATCTTAAAACTTATTAAGGAAATATAATCGAGTTCGTAAACTTTTAAAAAGTGTAATCAACAAAAGAACTTAATTAAATTAATTTAATAAGTTTTAAAATTTGATTGCACATTATAAAAATCTTATGATTCAATCACACTTCCTAACAAATTTTACAATTTAATTATACTTTTTGAAAATTTCAAAATTCAATTACGCCTTCGTAATAAGTTTTAGAACTTTAGAATTTTCGATACACTTATCCCTTCTTTCTTTTTATTTTAAGCACTCTCTCGTATTAAGCTCCATTGGTTCCGACCAATTAAAAAAGTTCCAGTGGCAGCTCGCGGGAGATACAGGGCAAGTACAAGGGCAAAAGATGGACCCAGCGGAGACAAGATCGGGTGCTGCAGAATGAAGACATCATGAACTCATCCCGAGCCGACACGACCCTCAATCTTTTCGAAATCCGCCGCTCCGAGCAAAGTCCAAGGTTTTCCCCGAAATATGTCGACACTCTCATGACAGAATGGAAGGTCAATTTGTTTTATTGAAAATAATAGAAAAAGAAACACTTAAATTTCGGTGTGGCCTACTTTAGCTTATGTCATCATCACGATTTAATTAACTAGACAATTTTTTAGTACACTCTTTTTTTGGGTCAAATTAGTACACTTAATTCATTATTATTTTTTAATATAATAATTCATTATGAATAATTTATTTTTTATATTTATAAGATTATAAAAATTATTGTCGATTCGATTATTAAATTTAAAAACATCTGAAACACTATTTGCTCTTCTCGATAAAGTTCAAAAAATAAGTAGTTTATGAAAGTTAGTGCCAAGTACTTGTTAGAAATCAGGGAGTTGTCCCAATCAGTAAAATACCTTTCTCCAAAGATTGATCTTTGGGTAATTTTAGAACGGATTTAATTGTGATTCGGGCAAGAATTGAATTACGTAATATTGATTGAGAACAATTGAATTTTGAAGAGAAAGAAATGCGAGTACTAATAAATTGAGAAAATAAATAGGTAGTTGTGATGACGATCGTGTTCTCACTATAATTACACTCTACCAAAGAGTATAATTGCTATAAATGACAACCATATCTCCATATTATTCGGCTCCATTATGGCACATCAACCTTGTCGGCAGGCGATTACACTCTCAATCGGTATTTTTATCTTCAATAGGCATCCCCACTTTGTCCTCTTTTTTTCATTTCCTCTATATTCAACACTTAGTCACCCATGAAATGATCATCGTTGACCAATCCTATCACACGTTGATAGTTGTATTCCTCAGTCACCCATAATCATGTGATCGACAAGTATTTTTGTTATCAATAAGATACCGATAGTCAAATCAAATTTAATATCGAGCTTTTTACTCACTCTAATCCACGTCATGTCGATTACAAAGACTTAATCATTTTATGATGTAAATAGTACCTAAATAGCAGGAGAGAGCTGTCGGGCACGGATGCCTGGATTGACGGCACTGGGTGCGGCAAATGATAGTGTGACGCCCATCACCAACAAGCGACAACATCGGGCATGACGGCGAGTAGCACAAGAGAGGCATGTCGGACAAAGAAGCATGGAATGAGAAATGGGAAGTTTATTAAAAGTTTTATTTTTGAATTTGAGTTGGTAACCCAAATTTGGGGAAATGCGATGGACAAGACCAGCGGAGGATGAATTTGCTATGGTTTTGCAAGAATTATGATGCATCACTCTGGCTACCAAATTTGCTTTAAGAATTGCAGTTGATTCCCCTTCTATGTCCTAGACAAAACCCCATCTCCGCATTTAACGGACCGTTGACTGATGAATAAATTGCAACATTATTCAAAAAAAAAAAAAAGGAATTGTAACATTCATATTAGAGACATGGTTTGGTCCTAAGTATGATCCTAAACTACTTCATCGGAGGGCTCGTGCAGATCTTGGCATCCTTCCAACGTAAATCAACTAGATGGTATTCCTTCCTTTTGGAGAAAAAAAGTTGAGGTGTGCGATTACCGGCATATCAAAAATAAAAACGCGATCCTATTAGCAAATGTAGAATTTTAGTGAGTGGACAAGCCAAGTCAGCAAAAACTTGATGGCATAGCACTTCATTTGATAGAAGGGTCATGTTGAGCCATATATTGGGGTGGAAATATTAAGTAGGCCTATTTACCATGTAGGCCTATGTCCCTCTACTCATTACTTGTCACCACATATCCATAATAGGTCCACTTACCAGTTTTTTTTTCTTAATCTCTCTCCTCCATTACTACTTTTTCTCCTTCTCCCCCAATCCTCTCCCTCATCTCCGAGTGATCAACCCTCGGTCCGGTATGATTTCAAGATGGAATCAAGAACCGGATCGGGAGGACCGGTTCATCATTTCTAGGATTGGGGACTGGACATGCTTGTCTTGGAATTAGGAACTAGACCAATCGATCGGTCCGATCCAGTCTAATGGAACCGGTCTCTATTTAACTTGCAATGAATCACAAATATGCAAAAACAAAAAAATGCTTAATAGAACCCCTCCCTCACCCTATTTTCACCCTCCTGAAGACAAATCAAACCATCAAACACCATGTAAAACAACAAAAAAGAGTCACACATCAAGAAAAATCAAGCCAAATACAAAATCAATTAAGAGAGTTACACCTTGCCCAAAGGCAAGAGGGAGAAAGTCGTCGTTGTCGAGCGTAAGACAAACGTGAGAGGGAGGAATTGAATAATTGAGGGAAATTGTGAAAGTTAGGGTTTATTAAGAAATTAGGAAATATAAAAATATATATAATCGGTTTGTCAATTCGGGTCCAATTCCTACCCTAGATACGAGAACCAGACTAATTGGCCATCGGTTCAAAGAATAGGAACCGGGAACTGGACTGCCGCCCTATGAGAACCACAAAAAACTGGCCAATCCGATCCGATTTGAGTGGTTCTTGATTCAAGCGATTCCTGTTGCACACCCCTATCTTCATCTACATGGGGCGCCGACCACATCATTCACCAAAGACTTGTCATTGTCAAATACGAAATCAATCAAGAGAGTTACACCTTACCCAGATGTGAGAGGGAGAGAGTTGTCATTGTCTAGTGCAAGACAAACACAAGAGGGATGGATTGAATAACTGAGAGAAAACGTGAAAGTTATGGTTTATTAATAAATTAAAAATATACCACCCCATGTGGTGGCATTTTGCCAGCTTTCCCCTACCGAAGGAGGGGTTCAAATCCCAGCGGAGTCATTTGTGGACTTACCCCTGCAGTGGCGCGTCTTGGTGGTGGCACGTGTCGCCCTGGGTTTACTTCCCGCCCGCCGTGCGGGTTCCTAGGTCAAAAAAAAAAAAAAAAAAAAAAAAAAAATTAAAAATATAAAATATATATAATCAGTTTGGATGGTCTTGTTTCCACCCTAGATACAAGAACTGTATTGATTGGCCACCGGTTCCAAGAATAAAAACTGGGAACCAAACCACCGCCTGTGAGAACCACCTAAATCTGGCCGGTCTGGTTTGGTCCGAGTAGTTTTATATATTTCTACCCTCAACTACATGGGGCGCCGACTACATCATTCACCAAAAAGTTTACTTGCCTTCTCTTGCACGTGAGCTTGACCATTGCGCCTCCCCCATTGTCACCACCGGCGAAGTTGCTAGCGCCAACCGAGCCAACTAGAACGACGTTGACGATGGCCATGGATGAGCATTGACGTCGCTCAGCCGCTCATCCCGAGCAATTGCACTGCAATTGAAAATGATGATAATGGAATGATCGGGAGATCTTTTAAAAGAATCCCTCCTCCATCCATGGTGAACAGGAAAGATGCATACCCAAATATCTCTTTCGTGTATAAATATGAGTGATGTGTTTTTAATAGAGGGATTAATAGCATGCCGGAATGATGTCAACAAAGGCCATGGATGAGTGTTAGTGTCACTCGGGAGCTGCTTGTCCATGGTCGGGTAATGATTTTGCTATCCAAAATGCAAAAAGAAAATGAAGAAAACGATGAGAGAAGAGCGAGAGTACAGAAGGAGAGGGTAAAAATCTGAAAAGTGGGTTGCCACTTGGATACGTGGCAAGTAATGAGTGTAGCAATGCACGGTCTACATGGCAAGACAAATTTAGCTAATTACCACCCGCCGCGGTGGCTCCGCTGGATAAGGCTCCCATGACCCTTGACGAAAAGGGGAGGGGTTCGAATCTCAGCGGAGGCATTAGGTGACTTACCTGGTGCACGTGTGTGGTGGCAAGCACGTGTCGCGCCCGGGGTTTACCACCCATTGCCGGCGGCCGTGCGGGGTTCCCTGGGTCACCAAAAAAAAAAAAAAAAAAAAAAAAAAAAATTTAGCTAATTCTTTCTCTATATTGAAAGGATGCTTAATTGAACAAATTATGCAAGTACCCCAATTTTAAGCAAATCAAGGGCACTTTTGCCGAAACACACAAAAATTTCACGAAAGATTAAACTAGAAATGAATCCTGAGAGAAAGAAGGGAAGAAGAAAAGGGGGGTGAGGAGGTGAAGGCGAAGTCTAGCACCAATTTGACCTCGACAAGGGTCCGATATCCTTCGATAGATCTAAGGGAATGTGACACAAGCGCTCTGTTACCACTCTAGCACAGCTTTTGCATCTCTCCCCCTCATGACTATTGTTTCTAGGGGTGAGTAAAAAAGAACTAGAGGCCAAAAGCTTGGACTAGCCCGATTTTGGAGGCTAAATATGCCTAGGCTGGAATTTCGAGTTTGGAGAACCAACTAGCTCTAGGTTCAAGTGGCATTTATTTCATCCCTAACCATAATTCATATGCTGATTCTTCAACATTAGTCGGTTCAAATCTCCAATTAGCTTCACCCAAGCTTCATTATGGTTCTGGATAGATCACCCAAGTTCAAGTCCATAAGCGGTGATAATTGCCCTATGAAAACTAGCTTTTGCTGTGGCTCTGGTGGGTTTCCTTAACCAAGCCGTTGTGTATGAATCATTGGCTTATTCTCCAACAGGCACGCGATCCAAGTCCTAGTAGTTTCCTCCCACTCTTTGAGAGCTTATGGTCTCATATTCTATTTCACTCCCCAAAGGGGAGTGTACATATACAAATACATATACACATACATAAACATATGTGTGTGTATTTTTTCCATCCGAGCTGGTTTAGGCCTTCAGGCATGAGATTCTCGAGCTTGAAATAGCCTAGACTAGCCTAGGGTAATTTTTAACGATGAAAACATATGTTTGAATATGTATAATCAAATATGAGTAATAGAAAACACATTATTTATACTTGAAACACTTTAATAAGGTATAAATGAGTTTTTTTTGGCAGGAAAAGTATAAATAAGTTTAAAATACATAATCAAAATCAAATGTACGAAAATTGATGCCCCTGAGATGTGTTAAATTTTTTTAAAAAATTGGTAGGACACATATAAACAGAATTAATTGTTTTTTAGGCTGAAAGTATAATAATAAATCCATTCTTAATTTAAAAAAGAAAAAGTCATTGGGCTACGCTTGAACCAATTTAGGTCGACCCGAGCATTTTCCGGTATGGTGGGGCTGGTCTTGGAGACTGGGCCTAGAAATGCCATGCCCAGTCTGTTTGGGCAGGGCTGATGCGGCCCAAAAATGCCTTCAGGCCCGGCACGCTCACCTGGACAGGAATCATTGATGCACATTTGTTAAGTGTACAATATCATATGAGATAAACTCAAGTGGAAAGATAGCGTAAAAAATGAGCTTTACTCAAGGGAAATAATTGGAATATGGGACGAAAGGTTCTTGGACTTTAGTAGAATGTTCAATGCAATCTCTAAATTTCTTGTCGTTGACTAGGTCCTTGAACTATATGTATCTTTATTCGAATTGGTCCCTTATGTTATGATAAAAAGAAGAAGGGAATGACAATGCTGATGTGGCAATGAAATTGTTGTTAAGTATAGAAAAGAAACTATGTAGAATAAAATAGGGAGATGAGTGTCAATAAAAGGTGTTGTAATTACAAGGACAATGTCGCTATTATCCATACAATCAGTAAGGGCTGACATCCTCTACGCAAGCTCATGCCGTTATTTATAAGGAATAAGGATGATGCTAACAACAATCATAATAAATTCATTATAATTATTAGTTATTTCAATTTCCCATTGATATTTTTTCCTATAAGGAAAGTTATAGCGACTTTTGTAGAATTTTGAAATAATAACTGATAATATTATCAAGTTAATTATATAAAATAGCAATAAAAAAACTTATAAATAATATTAATAACAATGTTATCATCATCATCATCATTGCAAAGGTTCTAATTAAAACAGGTATATATATGGTAAAAACTCCACAATGTTTTTCATCATTTTGATGACCACACCAATATCGTAAATCGCAATGCCTTAAATAATGTGTTGCCAATTGTACGTGCATTGACATAGCATAGTCACAACCACAACATAACTACGGTTGTACCACACATATTCGAAATGAAAATTGTTGAAATCAATCTAATACCAAGACAAAAAGGAGAACAACAATCAAACTAAATCACTTTCTACAAGCAGCAACCATACAAAGAGATGGCAAAATGAAACTCCAATCTCTGTGTTATCATTGCAACGGTGTGAAGAATTGGGAATCGAAATGAATATTATGGAACCCCTCCCCTTCTTCCCCTCCTCTCTCTATTTCTCTAGGTTTTTCTCATGTGGTAAAAATTTATTCCCCTTTTATTTTTTGTGTCAATAAATAATCTGATCAGCATCAAAATATCATGCAGACGTGGTTTGTCACATTTACATCCTCGTCCATATACATTCGACAAGAGGCTAACTCGAACAAGAAGGTACACAATTTAAGGATATGACAGCATAAAAAATTGTCTAAGCACTTGATTGAATATTTTGTGAAAAAAGTTGAAGCAGTAGCAATGGCATGTATCCTTGAAGTTTCTTGCATAAACTGAATCAGCGATGGACCCAAGCTAACTGCGGTCGTTGATGAAAAAGTGAACTTTACGTAAGTTTCCCCGAGATCCAACCGCGTCGGTCGATCGAGGATTTCCCTCCCTCACCTGCCACTCACCTCGGACGCGGGGTCGGGTGCGGCGAAAGCAACTGCGGAAAAGCTCCGGTCGCGCCAAGATCTGGGCAGACGTCGGGAGTCCCAAGCAAGTTCTGCTCCGGTTGGAGTGCACTCCGAAAGGTCCTCCCTTTCGCTCTAGCTGACGCATTGTTGCTACCATCGTTCATCTCGGGCAAAACCCATTTGCTGTCGCCGTCTCCTTCGCATTTCTTTGGGCGCCGACAGACCCAGAAGGCAATCGGTCCGAAGATCTTCGGAGACAATGCGGAGGTACGAAGCGCGAGGGAAAAAGATTTGGTTTTCGCTCGCGACCCAAGCGCCGCATCGGGGTTCACTATGTTGGGTTTCTGTTGTTTTGGTCGTTGCAGGTCGGGGTACCACCACAGGCAGCACGGTAGGCAGGGCGGATTCAGGGGAATTCTTGGGAAGCTGGCGCTCGCCGCCGTCGTGGTCTTGATCTGCACCGTGTCTTTCTTGTTCTCCTCGTCGATGAGCGGCAGTGGCGGATCCGGCTACTCCGTGGAGGTCTGTTAATATTACTGTTTAGTTAGCTTATTTGGTTGCGGAGATAATGTGGGGAAGTGATCTGGAGTCTTTGTTCAGGTGTGGGGAAGACATGGTCTGTGCCAGATGGCTTGTTAATTAGGGAAAGCTAGATGATCTGATCAATCATTTCCGTTATCTTATAGATTGTCTTCGGTTGTCGGTTGTTTAGTGGGTTTACATCATCGGAAGTACTTGGCAGACTGAAGATCCTTTAGGCACTCTTTGGCTGTTATGAACTTTTAACAATTTCAAACTGAGATCGTGGGTGGTAGTTATTGGTTAAATTTCTGTATAGCGCTGTGCATATTTTTCTGTTCAGTTGGTGACACATGGCCTCTCAAAATATGTTGATGGGTTACGGAATTCATTTTGCATCAGATTTATGTGCATCCATCAGTTGGTCTTAGGAATGTTGGAGTAGAACGAAGGGTAACTGTGGTTGGCAATTTCATAGTGGAAGCAAATGCTAATTGCTTGGTGTCAGAACTTCTTTTTGATAGGTAGTGTCAAACTCTTGTCTGGGAATGACCAGAAATGAGTGATTGATGTATTTATAAGAAGGAAGGCTTCTAGTTGGAGATTTCATATTGTATGATTGTTCCCTTGTCTTTCTTTAGCAATTAGCAAGTAAAGTTTTAAAAGTTCTTTCGTGGTGATAACGTTTGAGATATTCAGCTACCATTTTCGTATGCTGCACTTTGAGTGGTCTTGGTTTTGACCTCTCCAACCAATCACCTCATGTGTTTCTTTGCTAATCAGGCTAATGTAGAGAAGCTTTGGGAACCTGCTTATTCTGATGGTTGGAGACCATCGTCTGCTCCAAGAACTGATTGGCCTCGTAAGTAACCTTTCCAGAATATGATATGTTGCAATGCATATTTAGCTTGTACAATCCAACATTCAAGTTTTTTCTTTGTTATGTTGCTGCAGCTCCTCCAACCGAGAGCAATGGCTATCTGCGAGTTCGTTGTAATGGTGGTTTAAATCAGCAACGCAGTGCGGTTCGTCTCTTATTCTGGCCATAAAGTGGTTCTTTTTCCTTTGTTTGGTCAATGCTTTCTTTTGGTAATCTTCTGTGATGACATTGTATGGTCTGATCACAATGAAGCAATAATTACTTGGTGGCTCATTAATTCTGCTAAACAAGTTCGGTAATCCTCTTAATTAAATTGGATATGAAGCATTCTTAAAAGTAAACTTTGTGAAAATGATGTGCATCTTGAAATTGCATAGTAGAGGCTAGTGAATACCTATGAAAAAGATGCTAGTGGGGCTTTCTGATATGGCAATCAACTATTATTTCTTGATAGTTATTAATCCAGTTTTTTGCTGAGACAGCTATTACTTGCCCTTTGCTAGTCCACACTCTTGTGTGTTTTGTTATTAAGATACTTGATGTGGCAAAGCCAACAACTGTTTGGGGTATGTTGTGCCTGAGTTACGAACATCATCTGGCATCCTTTATGCAACAAATCATGGCAAAGTTGAATGGAGTATGTTTAAGGACGTGCATGAATGATGGTTAGAACCCCCAATTTCAGATGTTTATTGGAAGGAATCTTCCAACTAAGATAACTTCTTGCCTATCAAAGCTCATGGCTTGAGCGCCCTAAATTGGAAAATTACAAAGGATCTTGACTTTGTGTCTTAAAAGATATGGAATCTGCTCCCCTTTGTGATTCTTTTTGGGGTGTGAGAAGTGATTGACTTTTGTGGGTCAAGTAGCTGTTGGGCCTTCAACTCGATCAAAAAGGACTATGCCTTGGATTGTTTGGTGGAAGGCATTAATGGAGGAGATGAAGAGATTGGCTTTAAAAGAGGAGGGTGTCAAGCAATCACTGACAATGGCCAGTCTCTAGCTGTCCCTATAAAGTAAGGGGTTTGCACTTTGCTCCACTGTTTTGAAACAATGAAGCATTTGCGAAAATTGCCGACATAATATAGTCTTCATATGGACTAATAGTGACATCAAAGAAAGCTGAATATTGTTGCTGCAAACGTAGTCATCAGAAATAGAGATCTTATAGTATAATAATGGTTGCTGGGTAAATTTACTGCTTGGAGAAGTAGCCGCCTTGATGCTTAAATCTGAAAGGTTGTGCTCACGAGCAGATGTTTCTGGCTAATTGGCAGTGCTGGTTTGGTTATTAGTTAATCAAATAAGACGTACGAGCTGATACTAGTACTTATGGTTGGGTATAAAGAAAGGTTACTGATATTAACCAATTTGGAGTTGTATTAGTTCCTGACTCAATTGTTCTTCAGTGGTAGGGGTTATTTTAGTTATGCTTACTAAGGGTTGCTGTGCCAGCAGCCCCATCCTACCCTTCTTTATTCGGTGGATGAGTTGCAGCCTTAGTGGCATGGGTTAAAACTTCACTGGCATTGGGAGATTGCTGCTGTATTGGTGCTTATTTTACTGATGGCATTTGAGGATGAGATTGATACAGTATCTAGACTGGTGAAGTGTCATGATTAATATGGAAGACAGTGGTAGAAAAAAGCCGGCCAGTATATTTTATTTGATTAATGTTTCTAAGTGCAGAGAGCCTTTAGCTATACTTTGGACTGCAGAGGCACACACAGGCAAAGTACACTAATTTGGATGTAGTTTGAATTTGAGTGATGAACCGAAATGCCATATCCAACTTGGACTCAATTGCTTGTGTGTGGATTGCAGGACTTTATTGCTGCATGTGATGTTAAATTTTAAGAAAGCCTAGCCCCTGTTATCAGCATTCCTCTGCATGCCGGTCTAGTAGCCAATAGGAATTGATTTTGTTTACCCCTTGCTTCTGTCCTAACGTTGGTGATGGTTTTTGTGGATATTGTGTGATTAGATCAGACAAAAAGTTCTTTTCTCAGAATCTGGACACTAAACTGGTCATTCCTCTAGTATTATACAGATCACACAAACTAATGTCTAGTTCCTTTTGGCTGCTTAAGATTTGTAATGCTGTGCTTGCTGCCCGGATCATGAATGCTACTCTTGTGCTACCTGAGCTCGATGCAAACTCATTCTGGCATGATGACAGGTATAGTTCATGTTGCTATTCTGATACTCTAGACAAAGTGAGTCAAGATCCCGTAGATGCTGTAATATAGTTATGCTGGTTTCTTATTTTCTATGAGATTAGCAGGAATTACAATAACTTTGCTCTATATGCAGTGGTTTCCATGGTATATATGATGTTGAACATTTCATCAAGACACTGAGATATGATGTGCGGATAGTGGAAAAAATACCAGAAGTTCGCAAGAATGGAAAAACGAAGAAGATAAAATCTTATCAGGTAATCCATAAGAAATTATTTAGGCGTAGATTAGAATTTGTCTTGTCTAGTGAATGAAGGTAAGGGAATCAAGCATTGGCCTATATGATTTCTTGAAAATTGATGGTTGTCTTTTGTCGAATTTTGATTCAGCTGCGTCCACCTAGAGATGCTCCAGCCAGTTGGTATTTGACAACTGCTCTAGAGAAGATGAAAGAACATGGTGCTATCTATCTTACCCCCTTTTCACACCGTTTGGCTGAAGAAAGTGACAACTCTGAGTACCAGAGATTGAGGTGCAGAGTAAATTATCATGCTTTGAGATTTAAGCCAAATATTATGAAGTTAAGCAAAGGCATTGTGGAAAAACTCCGATCGCAAGGTCACTTCATGTCAATACATCTTCGCTTTGAGAAGGATATGCTGGCATTTGCTGGGTACGTCTTGTGCTTCCCAAGACTTTTTCAACTTAAAAAGGGTTTAAGAGTCTAACCTGATGACAGAATGCATTTGTGTTAGGTTTAGTGATATAGTTAAAGTGCTTGTGAGACTAAGGTTAAGAACTGCATTAGTTGATACTCAAGAAATTTGTTGCTTTATCTACTTGTATGCAATGGATCTTTCAGGACACGGTTATCAGATTACTTGTCTTGGTATTATTCAAATCCGGAAGATAGTTGCAAACAGACTATTGGGGTGGCTGAGATTGTTCTGGGCTGTATTCTATTGATGTTGCTATATATAGTCTTTCATCAATGATATAATTCTTGGACAATGTGTAGTTTTGGAGAAGTGTGACAAAATCTTTTAAACTTATGGCCAAAAACAAGGAGAAAGAAAACAGAATCTTGTAACTGGTTTTATAGTATGCTGATTTTCAAGACCTTATTTTACACTGAAAACGAAAGACTGGCTAATTATTGGGACCTTTTTACTTCAAGGACGAGCCTCTTGCTCCCCATACTGGACAGTTATCGAGAATGATTGCAATTGCTTTTTATTGACTGCTGCTGCTTTCTTTAATGTTATGCATCTCTACAGGTGCTTTGATATATTTACCCCTGCGGAGCAGAAAATATTGCAGAAGTATCGAGAAGAAAATTTTGCTGAGAAAAGACTTGTCCCCAGTGAAAGGAGGGCAATTGGCAAATGTCCTTTAACTCCTGAAGAGGTAAGCCTTGATTAAGCATCTTATAGAAAAGTACTGTCAGTAAATGTTAGCAGCAGGGCTCCCTTGTAGCCACTTCATAATAATTTGGTACCTTTTCTTGAGTAGTAGTAGTCTTGTAGCTAGTAATGAATGCCCTGTTTTCTTGTGCCCCATTGCAGGTTGGTTTGGTCCTACGAGCTATGGGATTTGACAACTCCACGAGAATATATTTAGCAGCTGGTGAACTATTTGGGGGTGAAAGATTCATGAGACCCTTCAGGGCTTTATTTCCTCGCCTTGAGAACCACAGTTCAGTGGATCCCTCTGAAGAGTTAGTGGCGAATGCCAGAGGATTGGCAGGCTCTGCTGTGGATTACATGGTCTGTTTACTTTCAGATATTTTTATGCCAACGTATGATGGTCCAAGCAACTTTGCAAACAATCTTCTGGGTCACCGCCTATATTATGGCTTTAGGACTACAATCAGACCCGACAGAAAAGCTCTTGCACCGATATTCCTCAATCGAGAGAAGGGACATGCTGCTGGTTTTGAAGAAGCTGTCAGGCGAGTCATGCTTAAAACAAATTTTGGCGGCCCCCACAAGCGTGTCTCTCCTGAGTCCTTTTACACAAATTCTTGGCCTGAATGTTTCTGCCAGATGTCAACAAATAATCCTGCTGATAAATGTCCTCCTGAGAATGTCATGGAAATTCTGGACGGTCAACTAGAGAGGGAAGCAGCCAATGACTTGGAATCATCAACGGCATCTAATTCTACAGTATCTGTCGCAGAATGATGAGAAAGCTAGAGAAGATAATAGTTTTCTTGATCACAACAAACCCCATATACCCAAGCAGAGAGATTGTTACTGGCCTTTCAGGTAATCCTCACATCTTGATTGGCCCTTTGGCATCTTTCAAGTAGATCGTAACCCTATCCTCCTACCCTCTCTAGTCCCACTTGCTTTTGGTCATTCTGGAATTTTGAAGCCTAAAACACCAGTCCCACTCTGTGCAGAATTCCCCTTGCCACTAGGGAGTATATTGATATACTGCTTTCAGGATGCAGAGACAAGGCTAAGACTAATAATCACGATGATCACATGAAATCATCCTGACGTTGCAGTTGGAGAATAGTGAAAAGCTAATTCATATTGGCTGGGTTGGGAATGTGGCTGAGTGGATTTTTATGTCAAACTAGGGTCTTTGTGCTTTATGAAACATTTGGAAATACTTCCAGGAGATAGACATGAACAATTGTTTGAGGGTCCTTTTTTTTTTGGTCGACTTTGAAGGTCTTTTGAGTGGCAGAGATGTTGTAGTTTTTTTAAAGTAGATTCACTCAAAATGCCATTTCCCTTCCTATTTCACTTGTTGAGAAATTTATACTTTGGGTCCTCTCCTTCTATATTACACCTTGTTGGTCTTTTTTCTGATCTATTAAAATGGTTCAGTGAACTTTCACAGCCACTCTTTCATGAATGCATTGTGTCATGATGTTCTGAGTTTTAATATGGTGCTTCCTCTAGTTTCCTTTCCTTTGAGTCTCATCTAATGTTTGACTATATTCTGTCTAAGCTGGAGTTGGAGAGTGCCTTTTCTGTCTATAGTCCGATACCTAGGACAGTCCTGGGTTTAAATACGGCACATGAAGATATGTTTATAAGTGGCTTCTAGTCGATGTTGCATGCTGTCTAGATTAGAGAGGTAGTAATTGATGGGAATGCTCGATGTTGCAGCCTATGATACTTGGGCCTCAAATATTTGAACTCAGTTAATCAAGGTGGTACCAGACTCTAACCATTACCATTAGGGTCAGCATAGTTCTCGAGACACAAGCATGCACTTTGATCTGGGGATAACGAATATTGTAACTTTTGCCAAATGGAAGCTCATTGAGATGATGTGTTTCAGCTGTATTTTTTAGCAACTCTTAAATGTGCTTAACAATATTTTCTGATGGAAGTCTTTAGTCTAGGCTACACCTGAGATCTGCTTATATATTTTTTCCATCAAGTTTTGAATTGATCGTTTGTCTGATGTCTTCTCTTTAATTTCCATGGCTCCAGCTAATGAAACATTGTCGGACGATAGAAGCTGTAATATGAAATTTTGGTTTGTGGACTGCGAGGTATATCATGCAAAAGTAGGAGTATTGTGCTATTGAATATGTTGAAGCGGCCCAGAACGATGGTAATTTCTTTCACCATTTATTTAACTCGAACGTGTGTTGTACCAATGCCTGGTTAATACAAAAGGTTGAGGCTGTAAAATATCAGTGACGTCACTATAGTAAAGGCATTCAGCAATGTTCTGCCGACAGGTTTTTTACTGTTTTTTAGATTTTATGATTTTGAGCTGTACCTTTCATCATATATCTTCATCTCAAGTGATTGTTTTCCAATTCATCTTGAAAAATTTGATGAGATGCGAATGGTTGCGAGAGCTATGAAGATAGATGTGCGATGGCAGTATTCACTATGAAGATAGATGCACGATGGCAGTATTCATGTATCGCCATAGCTTTGCGTTTTGAAATCAAACCATGCTTGCGAGTTGCAGCTGCAGTGCCTTAAGCACATTGATACGTGCATGTGATATAAGTTCTTGTACAAATTCAGGTCTTGGAATTCAACTGAGGTTCATGATGTGGACTTTGGTTACTTTTTTCCCCGTAGACAAAATAACCCTTCCATTTGCAAAACTTATGCTGCCAATGAAACCAACCTGGAATTCTGTAACACCTGAGTTTTCAGAAAACTAGACTAAATCCAGGGAACCCCTCAAATGTTCAGTCTGTTGTGTACAGATTGCTTACCAGTAAATTTACTATCCAAAAGGGCACTTGCAATGCCGAGATTTTCATCACAACACAGGCATCACAAACTTGAATGAGCAAGCTGGTCACCCAGCTTCGGAAACAACAAAGCAGCCATTAGTAGGACCCTGAAGAAAGATAGGGAAAAGAGGAAAAAAGCTCCAACACAGTAATCAATCGGCCAACGCCATCAACCATCACAATCAGCTTACAAGCCGGAAGTTATCATTTTTGCAGAACAAATCCTAAAATCGTGAGTTCGCCGTCAAGAGCACGGCACTCAGAAGCCTTATTAAGAAGAATATGACGATGAAGAAAGCCAGCCCTGTATGAGGAATCGATAAAATGTGACGTGTCGAATAAGAATCTAGATACACTCAGAACCTAAAGACAAATTGCCCCATATTTACATCCTATAAGAAGCAAAGCACGCTTTGTCATGTGCACTTCACTTCCTCCCACCAACCATGCTCGGACCAGGACTCCCGGAGAGCGTGGGAGATCCGCTGTTCGTCGTCTTCAGCCTTCCATTGGCATTGCCAAGGACGTTCAGATCTTCAAACAACCTGTAAGAAGGAACAAAAGGCTTCTGTCCAGGTGAAGGCGCAGAAACATTACTAGGAACCGAAGGTGGAGCAGGTCCATTGTTTCCTCTAGCAGGGAACGAGTTAAAAGACTGCAGTGGTCTGATTCCCTGTGGAGGCGTGTAAGACGCAGGGGTCTCGGCTCGAGGAGTCCAAAATGCGCCAGCATTCGATGTGGGGACTTGGTGTTGGTGATTGGAGTAACCATTGCCGGATGCCCATGGTGGTGGAGGGTAGGGCGATGAATATTGAGGTTGCATTTGGGAAGAAAACGGTCGGTATGATTGTAGATGAGGTCGAGGCTGAGGCTGAGGCTGGGCCCATGGAACCACGTAACTATTATATGCTAACTGTCCTTGAGATCCAAGATTATTTTGGGTAGCATAAGGATTGGCCTCCATACTGGGAGAAACAGGTACTTGATTTATATTTTGATTCAACGATGGAGTGTGAGGAGGTTGGGGTGAGGGAGACGTGGTCGTCAGGGCGAGACTTAGGAAGTCGATCATGTCTTGGTCTTTTGTAGTCTTAACAGGAGCTGGCGGGTCGGGCAAAGCTAAAGCCAAAGCATCAGCTGGAACAGCAGCGGACGTAGATGGAGCAGATACACTTGAGGATGCAAAACCAGTGTTCCCAACAGCAGTTGTGCTTCCAGGAACGTTCTGCGGTTTAGAATGCCTGCATTTGGGGGATACACATTAGTATGACAGGCCCAGACGAGCCTCCACATGACTTGTCATCTCATGCTTCAGAGAATAGTCACCCAGAGAACTATCCATGACTTGCAAATAAAAATTACTGAGTTCAGGATGCAGATTTAGCTCCATGTAAGTTGTACAGAACTCCTCAAAACACTAGATGAAGTTTTAACATTGATTTTATTTTGCGATCAGATGCGTAAAATCTTCTTTATTTGTGGCGTGAATGCAAAAATTTGCTGATGCACTGATTTAAATACTAGTTCAACTGTAAAACAGAACAACTTTTGAGAAAACAATTTTGCACCATCTATTGTTCAAGGTTCAAGAATCTGCTAACCTTCGTGCAAGCTGAGCAAAGTCATCTTCTTCTTCATCCTCTTCATCCATAAAGCGGCTTGCAAGAGTAGCAGGTGGTGTAGAGGGTGCCGCATTTGCTTTTGGGCTGGCATCTCTTTTCATTTCACTCTGTTTAACTTCACCCTGTTCCATGCCAGGAGCACGAGCTCCCTCCAATTGTGTATTAAAGTATGCTGTTTGATTTGGCAATGGGGACCCAGAAGCAATAGAATCATGCTTTGCCAATACAATTTGTAGGCCATCGTTCAATTCAAGACCTCGAGCAAGAAGTTCTTCATCACTGTGACAAAGCAACGTATGCCATACATCCACTGAAGAATTACAAGCAAATCCCAAATAGCTGGCAAATAATGCCAATGGAGTGGAAAACATAGCAGTAAACAGGCAAAAAATAAAGCCCAAGTGAACTGAAAGTTCCTCAAGACCAAAGATAGACAAATTCATGAAGTACATTGAATGAGACAAAAAGGAGACACGACATGCTGACATAGGTTACCTAGTTGTAGTGAGCATCTGCATAAGCTTCTTTTGGTTGGAACGACATTGATTCACAAGGTCGACAATAATTTCGTCTTTTACTGACTGCAACGACAATAGATAAGAGTCAGACTCAGAACTCAGTTAACTCTCAATCATTGCAGAGTATCATGCCACTTACCTCACGACTACTCGGGTTCACAGCTTGCAGCATCTCACTTAGGAGCTCCATCATGTTCCGCATTGAATCCATGGTAGACAGACTGGATGATCAAAGGGAATTGGCAGGGAATAGAAGTCAGAAAAGGCTACAAGACAGGGACTAGCACTAAAGAAAGCAAGAAAATGACGGAAACCACACATGGCTTTTTACAAAGGAAAAACCCTGACCTTAGAGATTCTATCTCAGTTGCCATTGCTTCGTCAAGTCTTCTAGTGGAATTGCTTGGCATGCCATATCCAGCTTGAGGATGGCTCTCGGTTGGATGGGTCACTGGCGGTGTGAATATTGGTGCTGCATCCAATGAGCGCCGGGGAAATTGAACGCCGGAATGCTGGAATTATGAAAATATAAACACATAAACATCGTCGTTCACATGAAAATAGTAATCTCTACACAATGCCCCTACACAGTTGAACAACCATCATTTCTTCACCTGTCCAGCTTTATGCTTTCATGATACCCAACTATAATTCCATGCACATACAAAATAACTAAGATGCCATTATCATTATATTCTGCAGAAGATGAAATCCTCAGCATAGCACTTGAATAACACAAATGTAAAACAATCGTTATCAGTCAGATTCAAAATATTTCTCAATGAAAAATTGGATCGTTATCAGTCAGATTCACAATATTTCTCCATAAAAACTTGACGTATTTTGTGGGGACCTAGTCATGCCACCAACCATAAGCCGGAAATAATAAATAATAGCATATTCATAACTTTTCTTTTGTAACAAATAGCCTTTCAGCAGAAAAGTACCCAAAAAAAAAACACACAATTTGATCTGATGCAGAAACACTTGCAACTCATCAGATGGATACTTACTCTAAGTTCCTCATATGCATAGTAGTACTGTGGATGTTTTCCTCCTGGTCCACCAAAAGCTTCTTGCCAAGCATCCAACAACACTAAAATTTTGTTGCGGACATTCATATCTGTCTGCATAAGATATCCACATGCTTTAAGTGCTCAAAGAAATGCAGAATTATTAACATAAGAAGTAAGCAACAATCATAAAATAAAAGGAAAGCAGCTGAAGAACTAGATAATCTTGAGTTTAAGTATAAAGGTGATTATCATGCCTCAACAACTAGAAAAATTGATGAATATTGCAAACTTAACCTGCTAGAGCATATAGTAAGGTGACAGACATATAAAAGGTGACTCTAAACTATTGGCAACAAGCCCCAACAAGTTCTCACTCTTGGAATTATGAAGCCAAAACAAACCAATTCTTTCACTATTATCAAGGCTGACAGCTTTAAATTCTTTCTCACCAAACACAACTACCCAGAAGAAACTCGATAAACGCAAGCAAGATAAATAATATGGTGCAGGAGAAACCCTAAAGAGGACTCCGATACCAATTTGATGTAGTCAGAGAAGTAAAAGATAGCAAAAAGAACAAAAATAGGACAAAAATAGAGTTTAATTAAAGCTGGAACAAGGAAAGGTTATTCTTGGGTTTAAGAAATAAATGAAGTTTATGGAATGAGGATTAATTTAATGAGAGACTTAATGACCTATTCATACTAGGATTACTGATGAAAGATGATCTCAACCCTTAACTAAAATAAAATCTTCTAATCTTGACCATTGGAGTTCATTAGAAGTCACATGACTGGCACCTAACTATTTAGTGACCATAAACATAATAAAAGACTCACAAAAAGAGAAAAGACTTAAAATACTAAAAGCTGAATTATGCTACTGCATTACTCTCGCTGAATTGGAATGAATCAAGCTCAGCATCAAAAACTTCGATGAACTCAGAATGTCTTGATCAATCTTCTCTATCTTATCTCCATATATTCATGTACTTCAGAAAGCTGAATTATCCAACCATTTCAATAGGAACTTCCTAGCGAAGTTTTCTTTCCTAGTCAGCTTCCTTCTTCTCCAACCGGAGAAAAATCTCAAGTTTTAGATGCTAAATATTGAGATATAGCAAATCCCTTCCAATCATCATTAACATTTGAATTGCATCATGCAAATAATCACAGATTTCTTGCTTAATGAAAGCTTGCTAATTGAATCTGTCAATTGATCCTTAGAATTTATCTAAAATAACAAAATCAATCCTGGACAAAATTAATACTCTTTCTTCAACTTTAAATTGGCTGGCATCTCCTCCAGGTGCTCACTCATCTTCTTCTTTAATACCTAATGCATATTTAGCTGGATCACAATCTTCAGGAGTACTTTTTCCTATCTCCTTTTATTTCCTATCTCGTTTTAATCATCTATAGTTTCCACTATTTCATCTTCTGCCAGTATGTTTGCCGTGTACATTTTTTCTCCATCACCATAGCCATCCCATACAACTATTGGCATGACTTCATGATGATCCCACTTATTTGTTGTTGTTTCATCTTCAAAATTTTCCATCACCATAGCCATCCCATACAACTGTTGGCATGACTTCATGATCATCCCACTTATTTGTTGTTGTTTCATCTTCAAAATTTTCACGAAAAAAATATATCTCTTTGTCAAGATCAATGGCATAACACAATTGCTCTTCCAATCCACCTCCTACCACATTATCGGTCCAGCATCATGAAAGGGATTTGAGGTCCAAGGGATTGCAGTTGCCTTGTCATTCTCCATACAGGCTTCCAAAAATTTGTACACTCCAAAGCTTGAACAGCCCGCAACAAGTCTTCAATTATATGCCTCATCTCAGCCACCTCTGCTTATTGAGCTTGATTGCCTCTTCCATGCACAACCATCATGTTGAAACGAAAATCTTAATCACGACTTAGGACCTTTTTTGCTCTAATACCAAATTGATGTAGGAAAAACGCTAAAAAAGGACTGCTACTAATTTGACATAGTCGGAGAAGTAAAAGATGACAAAAACACCTAAAACAGGGCTAAAATAGAGTTGAATTGAAGATGGATCAGAGAAAGGTAATGTTAGGGTTTTATAAAAACCAATGAAATTTTAAGGAATGAGGAAAAACTAATGACAAAGACTTTAAAGACCAATTTAGACTAAGGGTTACAGACGACAGATGGTTTCTCTACCCTTAATCTAAATAACAACTTAGAGTTCATTAAAAGTCAAATGACTAGCACATGACTATTTACTACCTAAACTTTACCAAAAAAAAGACTATTTACTACCTAAACATAATAGAACACTTAATATAAGAGAAAAGACCTAAAATACTAAAAACTGAATTATGCTCCAGCATTAAAATGCATGGCAGTAGGTATTAAGTCTTCAGTACAAGCCCAGAGTTCCTATCCCTAGAAAGGGTCAAATCTCACTCGTCCTACAATTTCACAACCACAAGTTTCAGAATTCTCTAACATACAGTGCATGAATCATCGTGAAATTTATGAGGAAATCAAAGAGCAGTGTACAGATCAAAACTGGTGGATCAGGAACCTTAGCACAGCTACTACCCACAAAATTCGTCTGAACTCAATGAAACAAATGCTTCTCAGAACAAGGAAAAGATTTACATATCCAAAGGATGCCAAAAAAGTTACCAAAATCTTGATGAAAGAAGAAACGCGGCATCAAACTAGTGACAATTCAAAGTGATGCTATGTGAAAGCATTTCATAGCTTATACAACAGTCCATCAAGCATTTACCTTCTTCTTAACAATTTTGACCATCTCCCCGAGTATATTCTTCTCTGCAATTTGAAAGTGCACATATTCACCGCAGTTCTTGACCATTGTCTCCAAAAGCTACAGTAGAAAACAGAGATCAGATTTCTGTCAAATTCTCACAGCAAACAGAAAGTGGCCTGTCTTCTGCTTGTTAAAATTCAGGTTTCATGTTAGAAGCACATCTTAAGATAGTTACAGCATGTATAATGTAACGTATCTGAATAGCAAAAATACCGTCAAAGCAAGAATTTGGACTTGCGGGCTCTTGTGCTGCAATCTCTTCTTCACTGCTTTTATAACCTCTCTAGCCTGTCTGAGCAATCCAGAAAAAATAAAAATCAGCATGCAATCATAAATCCATCCCCCCCACCCCCTTTCTCTCTGTCTCTCTAACGTGCTCTCATGTATTCCCAAAAAAACTGCAGGATCAAGGTTTAGAAAAAGGATTTGTTAACCAATGCTCTCATAAAACTAGTTATGCTTCAACTACCCTGCTTTGGAAAGGTAAAAAATCAATTTTTACAAGCCGTGTTTCCTTGTGCTGTCAACTTCTTCAATCAACTTCAATTCTAATATCATGTAACTATAAATTCATATCATCAGTATCTGCAGCAAAAATTATCGAGCGTTCCATAGGCATCATCCGCCAACCAATCCCTCGAATAAAAAATAACAGTTGCCATCAGCCTTTCTGTTCAATCAGAAACGAAAAGTCCAGTTGAATACTGTGAAAAGAACAACCCAATTTCCCTTTCGTCCTCAAGACTAAATTTTTTCCTTTCTCCAACACATATCTCTTCCTTCTCATGCAACACGGAAAGAGCCAGCAAAAGGGAAAAAAAGTTCAAAAGCGACACATGCAAGCGCGCCGATCACAATCATCAGCGGCCAACAACTCACACCAACACGCCGAGACCAAGAATTACAAAATTACGAGCACGAAGCGAGAACGCAAAACCGAGACCAAAGTCAACCAACCCACAAACGAAAAAAGCGAAATTTCCACAAAAGAAATTCAAGGGGAGAAACAAATAGTAGGAGACGGGTACCCCGGATACGAGTTGACATAATCGCAGATGTCGATGTTCATGGTCCAATCGGGGTTCATCAGGAGATCGCTCGTCGCCTTCTCCACCCGAACCGTAGCCGAAGAAGACGATGCGGACATCATTCTGTTCCTCTCTCTCTCTCTCTCTCTCTCTCTCTCCGGGTGTGGCTCTTGCGCTTGACTTTACCTGGTCTTCCGGGCGGTGGGCGAAGGGGAAAAGAGAAGATGGGTACTGTTCGTTTCCAAGGGGGAACGATGAGGGGAGGGAATTCGTTGGCTTAATTTCCTAGAAAAGCACTCTTCCAACGCAGCGCAGCGCAAGAGATGATGAGGAACAACTGGGAAAAAAGCGACTAAAAAAGAGGTTTTTTTACGAATCCATCCCCTACCCAGCAAAAGAAAGGGGAAAAAGCATCGATTTTTTCTGTCGTATGTTTGTGTTTTTTTTTTTCCCTTAAATATAATTTATTTTTTCCGGGAGTTGTCTTGCGAATTTTGTCTGGGTTGGGGATCGCCACTGCGGCTCCGTCTCGTCCGTAACCGCAATTTTCACGCTCCTCTGCTTTTCGTAATTTTACCTTCGTCTCCTTCCCCTAGATTTTTCAGCCTGCCTGCCTGCCTGCCTTTTTCTTTGGAGTCAAGTGCCAGGAAAAGAGGGAGAAATTAAGGAACAAGAAAGGGATCTTTCATCCCCCCTCGGCTTCCACAATCAAATACAATTTTTTGGGCCCATTTTGACATTGGTATAATTCCTTAAGAAAAAAAAATTTAACTTTATAAAAAGAAAATTCATATTTCTAGATGCAATTCGAATTCACCTCGACCATTTTTTTGTCTAAAAAAGTGACCAACTTTCAGTTTAGTTTGTTCACGTCAGCTCCCGTCCTAAAATTGCTATATCATTAAGGTGGCGTGGAAAGTTATCTCCAATGGCAAAGTTGGATGGAGAGGGCAAATTTGGGATTATAATTAAATTTCGTGATTTTTTTTAGACAAAATAAGGTTCTTGTATATTTGAGAGTAGATTTCAAGCTTGGAATTCAAGGTAAATTCGGAGAACTGGACATAAAGTTAGGGTTTTCTTAAATAAAAAAAAGTTTTGACATAGAATAGAGACTTGATCAAAAGTTGAATTTTTTTGAAAATTATGTCCATTTCTTTTATTCAATATGGACGAGTAAACGTTTGATGAGACGCAACACTTCTCATCGAATCATGACCGAAAGGTAGGGTTTGGTCCCTCGAGGAAAAAGTGTCGAGGGGAAGGAGTCGAGAAATTTCTTTATTCCATTTCGTTTTAAGTCAAAAAAGGGATGGCCAATGCAAGGTACGACTAAGGATTGCTCTGTGTCCAACGCAATTGAAACGTGCGTGTGAATATTGAATTGCAAAGCGTTGGTAAGTTTAAATATCGAAAACCAAAATAAAAACATCGGACGTCGATGATTGAAAATTGATGGCTAAATATTGTTATTTTCCTGCCTGATATAGAATGTTGATTGTTATCTATATAAGTCTTAGCAATCAATTTTTTTTATTTTATAAATTTGTCGAATGAATTACGGGACGCCTCTTTTACTTATCACATTTTAGCAATATTTTAGCTCGGTCGAGTTATTTAGTTCGAAATTAATTAAGTTTATCAAACAAGTTTAATCTCGCTCTATTAAGTTTTTTCAAGTTTCCGCACTTAATTGGGCTATCGAACGGTTTTAGTGATTTGTCAGACTCTAAATGCCTAAAATGCGCCTTTGAATAAGTGAATCATCTTTAACATCAAATGGGTTTTGTCATTTCACTTAGGTTTTAATACCTAATTAAGTGTTGAAATTTCTTTTTAAAAAATCAAATCTTAATGAGATTAACCTTATTCGACAACTTAACTAACATTGATTTGAAACCTACTAATAATAATTCCTAGTTTCATGTATGGAAAGAAACTATTAATATTCAATGATCAATTTTCAATTAATGTCAAGTAGCTTCTTGTTTCTATTTTTAGCATTCCAAATGATCAAATCTCAATGTCAAATGCATAATTTTTATTTCTATTTTCAGCACTTATTTTTCAATTTTATCAAACGAGACTTAGTACACGAATTTAACGGATCAAATTCAATATATCAAGCATTATCGAATGGGTTTCCCTCAGGTAAAATTTAGATCAATTGGGTCAAATTTAAACCACAAACTTGGTAGTCTTTCTCCAAACTTCAAAGAACTTACGGAAGAATGGAAGTTCACAATTAGTTTCCAACTGGAAAATCCAATTCAAACTTGGCGATTACTCTTGTCTTCATTCAAGGAAATAATGTTGAATCTTGTCTAGAAACCTATTTAGGCGACTAGCAGCTCCTTTAATCACATGTCATTTCTTTGGCACGCGAATCCCTGCAACTTCTTGGCATATTCTAATTGTCTCATTAGGGCACGAGAGACAAAACAGTTCATCCTAAGTTCGGTCATAGGTGATGACGATTCTTTTCTTGTTGTCCTCATTCACCTTATTGTCACCTGTTTAGGAGGACAGATTACCCAATCAAAATTGTTCGTCACACCAAATTTGATGATAATTCGATGATACGACGTGCATTCGCATCTTTGAAATCCAAGTATAATGAAGAATTTGACTTCGAAAGGAGACTATTTATGTAGAAAGAGCATATAAGCTCCCCCTCGTATACAAGCTGGATTAGGAACGATACATGAAATTTGATGAACATGGGCTAGATATATGAAGTAAATTGAGGCAGAACCTATCTTTGATACCACATTAAAATGTTATAATCCCAAAAGCCTGAGTTTATAGGCGAGGTGATGCCACACACATACACATATATAGTGAGTATATAAATTCAGTAAAGGGGTGATACGAGATTCATTAACAATTGAACCGATGTGTGGTTAGCTATGTATATGCGATTAAAAAAAAATAAAACAACAAAAGGTTTTTTTGGGAAAAGAAGAAGAAGAAGAAAAAGCCCAAACTTTCAAATTGAAGTATAAAAATAATAATGTTTTATTTTTTTCCCCCTAGTCAAACCAGTTTTATACCCGCAAATTATCTGAATATTAATGGAAAAAACATGAACATGGATACAGCAAAATAATTCTATTCGATCGAATAAGCGACGTCGGTATACACGAGAGTTAGGAGTTAGAAAAATATGTTTAGGTCGTTTTCAACGAAATGAGCAAAGGGATGTGGATATCCTCTTTGGCCAATTAAAAAGAGTTGCAATCTGTTGTCACTTTGACCCGGGCAGGCAAACGTTGATTATCTATATAATCCCATTTGATAAGGCCTTATGACGTCATTCCACTTAAAAGCGACCTTCAATAAAACTGGACACATGTTCATTTTTCAGGTCACATAGGCATGCTGTGGAGACCACATTAAGTGATTCATAACGTATATGTTATGGTCAACATTTATTAAAAGAAAAATGTACTTTGAAATTTTAGATGCATGAACCACCTGTCTCGAGATTCGTCAAATTGTCTCGTGCCATTTGTATTATTATTCTTTTCGCGCATTTCAGAGATCTCTTGAAAAGGAGATCCATCTATGAATTAGATCTATATGAGGAATCGACCATTGAGTTTATGATTAATCCTTTGTTCGTATATTGATTTTGTGGTCGGGCGATTGGTTTGAATGTGATTGATCTCATGCTAGAATCAAAGCATCTTTGTTGAGGATATTCTGAAGAAGCTATACTTGTCATGACGTGAGTGGAACTTTATTTGACACATGTGAATGGATGATTTTCATGCATTCATCGGATAACTTAATAAGGTGAGAGAGAATTTTGATCTATTGTTGGCTAGCATGGTAGGATTGACCTAATCATAAAGGCATGGTTATATGTGTTTGTAGGGCAAATTTTCCTCTTAAAAAAAGCCCTGCAGGACATTAGGCAATGCTAGTCTTAGCCTTGCGGGGCCATACTAGTCGGCCTCATATCTATAATTTAGACAAGAATAACTTTATTTTTTTTATTCATGCGTTTGAGAAAATTTGTCATATTATAACCACTTTAAGAACAACCACTTTTTCTTGCAAGACTTGATCTTATAAGAGATACAAGTTCCAAAGTGCTCTAGGGAAGTGACGTGGGAAAACTATTCTCCACATTTTCCATTTTCACCTTATCCGAAATGAGCTCATTTGGCTCTATTCAAAATTTTTTGACAATATAATAATAAAAACCGAATATTTTTCATATGATAGCAAGTGGTGCCCACCACCCCATAAAGGAAAACCACCCGGCGGGGCAAGTTTCTTGCCTCGTACCATTCCATTTTTAGAATACATAATTTAGATGAATTTTCATAAGTTATTATTTTTTTTGTCTATTCTACTTTAATTCTCAATTCACTCTCAGCTTTTTGCCATACTTCTTTTATGAAGGTGATTTAGGGGATAATCCCATGACATTATGCACATCATTATGGCATAAACACATCTCGAAGGGCACAAAACAGTTCAGTCATGGATGAGCTGGAAGGCTCTTGCAGGCCCAAAAAACAATGCCATTCTAGCCCACATCAGCCAAAATGGGCCATTGGCCCACTTGTATATCCTAGCAATCTTCCTAAAAAATGCAAAAAATAGCAAAAACCTGTTAGTAAAAGGTTGGTATTTTCGTGTTAGATAAGGGTATGTACGTGATTTTCGATAAAACTTTGATCTCCCATCCTCTTGTTAATTTGGGGAAAAATACCCATTCCGTTGGAGTAATTGAAATTACAAGTACAAAGCACGCATGTTACCATACTCCGGTGGAAATACTTAAAAATCGAACTTATTTCGTGTATTTTCTTTAGTCAAATGAAGATATGAAGAATTCTTTATATGACCAAAACATCATTATTTTATTTCATATTAACAAAGAAGTAAAATAACATATCAGCAACAAAATACCGTAACCGGTTTTAAGGTATTATGTAATCTTTTCTCATTTATAATGTTAGAGATAATTATGATAATTCTCTAAGATATTTTTCTATATTAAAGATAATTAAAATTTTTCTATTGGTATTCTATATATTGTAAGATTGTGCATATCTTGACTAATATATATTACATTTGATAGTCTCTCATAAAGCCCATAAATAGGTGGTATAGGCAGATGTACATTTTATTATGGTATATCAATATATACATGGAGAATTGTGTATATTTCAATAAATCATAATGAAAAGTATATCCGCCTATTTATAGGCTTTATGAGAGACTATCAAAGTTAACATATATCAGTTAGGATTCGTACAATCAAAGAAGGTATTGCATAATCTTGAGAGATACAAAACAAAAATAGAAATATTCTAATTATCTTTAATATAGAAAAACATCCTAGAGAATTATCCAAATTATCTCTAACATCCTCCCTGAATTAATGTTGCTTGATGCCACAAAAACTTGTTTCTCTAATGACATTGGGGGCATTTGGCTTGTTAATCTATGCTGGGGCGATGTGTGAGGCAACACCTAGATCTTGCTTGTCTATGGTGTCGTGTCTGGTGGTGGTCTCGGCTTCTTGAAATGACCACAAAAGGTTGAGGTCGAAATTGGAGAGGAAACAACAAGTGACCGAGGTAGCTTGCAAAATAGTAAATGTGCAATGTGGCCTATATGGCTAGCATTGTAGTATTAAGCGACCTATACATTTGGTTTGGAAAATAATTATCGAGATGCGGCCAATGTGGTTGGCATCGGAAAGAAAGCCACCTCCATTAGAAAGGCTCGACTATACGATGCACTCAGTGCGACTAACGTGGATGCACAATTATTATGGAAATGACTCAATTAAGTGCTTTCTTAGATGAGACTTGTGCACTCAAAATAAACACGGTTGAGCGGCAATAATGGGGATGGATTTATTTGGGTGTGCACTCGAGTGCAATGCTGAGATTGTCTCAGCAAAGGAGGCTTTGATACCAAATTAAGAATATTGTAAAAGAAAGAAATAGAGAATTATGTCTATTTCAATATATCGTAACAAAGAGTATAGTAGTCTATTTATAGGTCTTATAAGAGACTATCATAGTAACATATATTAGTAAAAATATACACAATCATAGAAGATATCGCATAATCTTGAGAGATACAAAAAATCAATAAAAGTATTCTAATTATCTTTAATATAGGAAAATATCCTAGAGAATTATCCTATCTCTCTCTAACATATAATATGATTTATGTAAAATCGTGATAATATTGTTTCACCAGAATTGATCAACTAACGATTTTATCACAATAACACCGAAGTTTTTTTATGTACTTTTACGAAGAGCAAAACTATTTGTTGGGTCAATGAGTAAAATATGGGATGGAAATACACGAATGGGCTATACATAGTCACTGATTACAGAAATATATAATTAGGGAAAATCCAGTAGTTGTAAGAGGATACAAAAAAATAACATTATCATGAGTTTACTTAAAATATGTATGATCCAAGAAAATTGTCTATAAGATGATCAGATAAACTAAAAGAAATACAAAAATTTCCAGTACCTAGAAGTTTGGGTCATTACTTTCTACTATATAATTAGAATGTTATTTGTATAAATTTGTTGTGGTACCGTCAGATTCTTGTATTGACATGTCGCATGATTACGTGGCCGAGAAATTATCACGAGATCAAAACCTCTAGTACTTTACCTTTGCCATCTCATGTGAGTTCAATTTGGGTTTCATAATTATTGCGATTCGAAATGTTTAAAACTCATTTTACCTAAAAAGAACGAATAATTTTCTATAAGTTTAGAAAATGTGTGGGGAAAACATCTTTAATCGACAATCATATATCTATGTGTAGCATAAGCAATAGTAGTGACAACTTTACTACACAGGCTATTTTGCATCCGATTGTCAATTATAAATTGGATATGTCCTTACTTCAAAGTTTGTAAAGCTAGCCATAGGTTGTCAATAAGGAAATGTATTAAAAAAGTTCTAAACTTATTGCATTGATAACGATTTAGTCATAAACTTTTAATTAATCTAATTTAGTCCTAAATCTTTTTATATTGGAATCAATTGAGTCCATCTGGTCAATTTAAATTTAATATGGAAATTGCCGATGTAAATATCAACCTTTTTATGTGGTACGGTTGACACTAACATGGACATTTCTTTTAATTTTAAAATATTTTATTGATCTATTGTTATTATTTTTATTTTTTCTTTATTTTTTCCTTTTTTCCCTCTATTGCCAATTGCCACCTCCATGTTGGCCAACGGAGGTCGCTAGTGAGGGCGAGGGTCAGGATGCCCTCGTTGACCTCCACTGGTCATCATAGAGGTGGCGATGGGTGATGGAGGGAAAAAAGGAAAAAAGAAAAAAAAGAAAGGAAAGAAAAAAAAGAAGAGGAAAAGTAAAGAAAAAAGAAAAAAATTGATAAGAAATTGGAAAAAAGATATTTAAAATTTTTAAAAAATGCCCATCATTAGTGTTGATTATGTCACGTAGGACGACCAAAATCCATGTTGGCAATTTTCGAGTTTAAATTGTTCGGATAGATTTAATTGATACTAATATAAAAATGTAACTAAATTAATTCAATTGAAATGTTTACGATTACATGATCCCAATATAATAAGTTTAAGACATTTTTGATACATTTCCCATTGTTGGCAACAATAGAAATTCACCATACATCCATCTTTGGTTCACAATATCAATAGGTCTAATCCCTTATTAAAAGTTTTGCTAATAATAGAGCGTGGGACACATCTTACAAGTTTCGTATCCCCAAAGTATTAAATACTTCCTCAACATTTGAACCACCCACCCGCTTATAGCCACCTATAGCACAATCACAACTACCAATATCCTCAACTATGTAAGAAAAAAAAAAAATTGTATAGACCATATGATAACTTCGCTATTCCGATGACATTCGTCAATTGGGTCACTCTCTTTCGTTGGGTCATCGTTCTAAAAATATCGAACCGTAATACCTTCGTTAGAGAAGGTGGTGGAAGAAAAAGGGAGAAGGTTTTTTTTTCCCCTTAAAGAGTATTTGTTCCTTGTCTTACCTCAATATATACAATATGGGTTAAAAAATAGATGGCACGAAGTGAAATGGAGATGAAAAAAAAGGTTGCTATTTGATATATTTCTGAAAAACTTCACTAAGTATACTTTTTTTTTTTAAATCAAATGAATATTTCATTCATTTTCATGAATATACAATAGAAAAATGCAATCCAATATCAAACCAAGACAAATCGAAAACCAAATGTTCTCCTAATAAGAAGATGAATCATCAAAATAAGGTCATGAATTACATGTTCAAAGAGCAAATCTGTGACTTTTTTAAACCAAATTTGATGATTGATCATTGAAACAACCTTCAGGATAAGCACACACCGAGATTTTCATATGTTGCTATGGCTTTGCCTTTTGGTGGTGTGCGCTTAGGGTTGACATTCCTAACAATGACGCCATTTAAAGTAATAAAGTTGAACGCACACATATCTAACACCTGTGAGACTAAAATCTTTATGAAGCTCCTCTGATCTCCTTCGAAACTAAATCTGGATGCTAACGAAACCTGAGGGAAGCTAAATCTTGAAATCATACATGCCAAAAAAATCCCAAATTTAGACAAAATCGAGCGCATGATACTTCATTATGAAAATGCATACAGAAGTAGAAATGAGCAGTTACCCTGAAAATTATACCAGCACACAAATTGAGTCGACAATGTAGTAGTGGTCACCAATCCCCACCATTTACTTCATCTAAGATCACGATGAGGGCGACGATGAATGCACAGTCCATGTTCGGGAAGACCGTGACCATAGACTTGTCCTTTCCCAGAAACACGCTTTGAGTTTGAATGCCAGTCTTCTTTTGCATCTGTACCATCATGATGCAGCCGGAATTGACGATTCTATTCCTTTCGATGGATATGCCAGAATGGTCCTTGTCCTATAATTCTATAAGAATTATAGTGACTTAATTGAATCGCTTTGAAAATAGATGGCGGTCGAGATAGATTTTGTAGGCCATATATGATGTGATCTTAGGGCAACAAATTTTTTGTACGAATGGCAATACAATTCAAAACTTTCAAATCTTATAAATGTAGTTCTAAACCTTTACTCGAAATTCTAATATAATCATTCCAAATTAATTGTTGTTGGAAATTGTTGACGTCGCATCTAATCATTGCCAGCCAGCCTTACATGGCATGTTGACGTGGACAACCTACAGATTGCCACATTAACGGTTTCCAGCATCAATTGATTGACACGACTCCATTGGAATATCGAGCAAAGGTTTAGAATAACATTAGAAAAATTGAAAAGTTTAAAATTGAACTGCCATGTGTACAATAGGTTTGGAACCGATTGGTTAATTACCCCGCATTTTTTCCCCCTTTTTAGTGAACTCGAGTGAATAATTTTATAGAACAAGAAGCAGCCTATGGAAAAGAGTACATTACCTAGGCAATAAATATAGGAAGGTTCTCCGGCATAGATGACACATGACCGCTCAAAAGTTATCTGACCTTGAAGTCAAAATCGGAAAAAGGGATCGTTAAGTGCCAACGGCGAAAATTCTGGCCAAATTGCCACGTTTCCATTTTCTCGGCGACTTCATTTTTGCCGACGGAGCATTTTTCTCAAAAAAAAATCCACGTGGCAATTTTTTTTTAAAAAATTGTCCACGTCATATTTTTAAAAATTAAAATCGATTTTATAAAAAAAAAAAAAAAAAACAGGAGGAGGGGATCGGCGAGGGCTCACCGCCGCCGTGCCAGCCACCGCCCCACCCTCGACGGGAAGGGCCGGCGAGGGTGGGCGAGGGTCGGCTGGGGTCGCCGGCCTGGTCCTCCTGGTTTTTTTTTTTTTTTTAATAATAAAATCGATTTTATAATAATATATATTTTTAATTATTTAATTAATAAATTTTAAAATCCACGTCAACGCAAAAACGACGTCGTTTTGCGTTGATTTTCGTCGTTTCAATTTCCGGCGAGCCACGTAGGCAAGAAAATTAATAAAAAATTACCACGTAGGATTTAGGCGGGGTTCCGGCGACTTGGTACTTAAGTGATCCATTTTATTTTTAAAAGTGGCACTAAGTAAGTGTATCTTTTGTAATTTTGGCACTTAAGTGTCCTCCACGCTTAAGTTTTGGCACTCCTGCCGTACTTATGCCTGGGCAATAATAGAGGAAGGTTCTCCGGCATAGATGACCCATGACCGCTCGAAACCTCTGACCTTGAAGTCGCTGACATCCTGGTTCCTGTTATTTGCTAAGAAAATGTCTAACTCGGGCTTGAGTTGGGAACTCGCTTTGGCAGTGAAGAGAACGTCCCTCTCGTCCGAGCTCTTCCCTCTGAACGCTTGCCATCGACCATGAGCGGCCCTTATCTGCAACAATCATCTTCACCTAAGCCTCTTGATAACAAAACATTATTTTTGCGCGAATTCTGCTCGTTATAGCTAGCGAATGGGTCGATGTTGAACCTTGATTTTGCTTAACCAGGTCGTTGAAGTTCAGTTTCTTTGGTTAATACAGAAAAGAAGAATAACTGGGTGTCTAGCTCTAGAACCTGTGAAAAACAAAGGGTGAATATCTAATTCTAGAACCGATAGTGGTTATGATTGTCCCGAGTACAAAAGAATTCAGTATGAGCAGCGTAGAGTGAACATTAAAGAGCGAACCTCTCGCCTGAGCGTGAGAACTGGCAGCCCGGAGGCGTCGATCAAGACCCTACGGTCATGAAGGGTGAGTAAAGCTCCCTTCACCTTGAAGATGAGCTTGCCACTGCCGTCGGTGACCACGAAGTTGCCATCGCTGAGGGTCATCCCCTTCCTCCCCTTCCTCAAAATGGCCAGATCCACTGCGTAAGTGCAGCAATATTTAAGCCCCACGACGGGCGGAGGAGCAAGCTGCATCGCAACAGCAGCTGGTTATGCCTTCTGAGAACTCTCTCTCTCTCTCTCTCTGGGGAAAACTTATGGCTTTCTTTCCTGTACATGTAAGGCCAGCCAATTGCGGAAGAAGACAATCTGAAAAGCAACTTGGTTAGAGGCGTTGGGTTAGACTCATTGGAAAAGGTCAGTTTTCACGAGCCTCGTGTTTTGAAGGAAATTCCCTTTAAGCAGTGCATCATGGGTCGAACCGAATTCTGTCACGAAAGTTCAGAAGGTGGACTCGTCAAGACATGGAAAGACGAGGGCAAGTTCCGAATTCTCTTTCATTTGATTAGTCAGAGAGGAAAACTCTCTCGCTCGCAGGGCTTGAATGAGCCTCTGAACAAGCTTAAAATCTCCTTTGCTACAATTTTTTCAAGTTTTCACTCTTGACTGGGTTATTAAACGAGCCTTTGAATGAGTGGATCATCTTTAACATTTACTGGATTTTGTCACATCGCAATTAAGTGCTGAAAATTTTAAAAAAGAAAATCCAGCACTTGATGACATGAACCTTCTTTGACATCTTAACTTTACAATGATTTGAAAGTCAATTCATTTGATGGACGTTTTCTTTAGCTGCAAACCCCGAGAAGTTTATTTATGCTGATACTTTCTCATTCGAGCCATGAGCTTGTGATCCTCTTTGAGTGTGGGTTCTATTGGATGAGTCTGGCAAGTCATGGTCAACATGCATAGCAGCAAGGATGGTGCATTGCCTGTATCTCATTCCCCTATCAAGTAAAGGATGGCTTCCTTAATTCATCAATTAGAAAAAGTGACTGATGACGATGATTAGATCTTGTCAAATGTTGTTAAATCCTACCAATATTGATCATAATTTAATGTATGGTAAGAAATTGATAATGTTCGCTGATCAATTTTGAGTTATTATCGAATAGGCTTTTAATTATATTTTCAGCATTTGAAATAGTCAAAAACTGAAAGTTCATTGTTTAAATTTTCATCACTTATTTTTCTATCTTACCGGATGAGTCTTAGTGTACCAATTTAATGATCAATTTCAATATATCAAGCATTATTGAATTGGATTCATGTTAATTCAACGATGATCAATCAAGTCGAAGAAAAACCACTAACTTTAGTGGCGTTTCTCCAAACTTCAAAGAACTTATAGAGACCTTCTTCAATAGTGCAAAGTGAAAGTTCACAATAAGTTTCAAACCGAAAAATCCAATTAAAACTTAATGATTAGCCCAGTCTTTATTCAAGGAAAATACCAAGTCTTGTCTAGAAACCCATTAGGCGACTAGCTGATTCTTTAATTTTTCGTCCTTTTAGCGCGTGAATTACTACAACTTCTCCGTAGATTCCACTTCTTAGTTTCTTATCTCATTAAGGATGAAGACAAAACAGTCAAATTCTAAGTCTGGTCCACAGGTAATGACAATTCTTTTGTTATGGTCCCAGCTTTATCGTAATTCTAGTGCCTCATTCACAAAATTGCCACTTGTTTGGTTAGACTTGCTTGTTCTACAAATTCCCCTGGTGGATGTATCGAAGCTTTTGCTGCTGTTCACATCCAAAATTACCCCGTTATCACGTGCTGACCATGAGGGTGGTGACAAGAGTGATACGCTCCATTTTATTCATGAAAACTAAGGCTAGCCAACATTTTCGAGGAATTTGAGCTAGGTGTCGATGGGATTTCAGACTAATATACTTGAGTTGATGACCAGGTAATTAATTGCTATGTGTCAGCCTATGGGAGTAATGCATTGGATTCGGAATTTGAGCAGAATTAATATTAGAATTCAAGCAAGAGTAACTGCTGCACGAAATGCGTATGAAAATAAGGAAGCGGTTATTTACTTGATGGACAAGTCATGCAAGAGTCGTCGACAACTCAGGAAACAACTAGATGTGGATAAGGCAATCAAGAGAAGAGGAAAAACATGGGAAGAGCTAAGAGTGTTATCCAAGGGAAGTCATCGACTAAAGGTCACCAGACTACCATATAAGTCATGCAACTAAGAACCCTCCAAACATCACAACAATTATCCTTAATTTTATCTTTAATTTATCGTATTTTAGCTGCAACTTTCAAGATTCTTGTCATTTGATTAAATTCTGATGTGTATCTTTATTTGATTCAACATCGTCGTTTAGATTCAGGTATTGTTTCATAAGCTCAACGTCGTCGATTAAATTCTGATATTGTGTTTCCTATCCAGGAATATTGCTATTGATTAAATTCCAGCTATACGCCTAAACAAGCTATGTTGTTGATTAAATTTTAGCCTAGTTTGGGTCCAAAGTACATGCTATACAATTAACTGTGTTCAAATTACATCATTGATTAAATTTTGGTGCAGATTGTTCATAGAAGTTGTTGGTCATCAAATCATCTTGGTGTTGGTAGTTAGAGCTGTAATATATAGGTTGGGAATAAAATTTATATTTGCATTTGACTTTTTCTGTCTGATTTCAAGATAGAACCTGAATCCCTTTTAATAAAAATTGAAATGCACCATTTGGTGAAAGATTTTTCGTGAGAATCAAAACCGGCAAAATAGTTGCGCATTCCCAATATAAGATATTTAGAGTCTTCTCATACAATTTTTCCTATGAGTTAAAGTGTGGAGAGGGGCAACCGATGCTAACAACTCCATCTAGGCATTACCATAACGGTCACCCAATGTACAATATTTTTGGATTAAGGTATAACTACTCCACATCACTCATGACTTGAAGATTTAAGATTGATAAGCCCATCACCGCAATCCCACAAAGATATTACTAGTTAGGAAGCCTTTCTGCACAGAGTATGCTACAACTAGGAACAAAACACCAATCGTTTAGAAGCTCGTGAAATGAATTAAATTTGTAATTTCGTGAAAGACATGCAAACCATTTATTATTAGGCCAACTGCCATTGCAATGAGTCTTGGGGATCGTGCGGGGCGGGACAACACCTCGGACAGGGCAAATTTTCCTCACAAAAAATTGCCTCACGAGGCATTTGGCGAGACACAGCGTGGGGTGAGGCTAGTATTGTCCTGGCTCGGTTCTCGAATCCGCACCATTTGCATAATTTCACAAGAATATTTTTATTTATGTCATATATGCATATGAGAAAAATAATATAAATATAAAAGTCACTCTAAAAACAATCTTTTCTTCTTACAAGCCTTGCTTTTATAGGAGATACAAGCTTAAAAGTTCTCTAGGTAACTAATGTGGAGCAATTATTTTCCCTGTTTTCCATTTTCACATTATACAACATCGACTATTTTAGAAGATTTAGAATTATTTTGGCTATGTAAAATTAAATGCAGAATATTTCTCACACAACAGAATATAATGCCGTCGCCTAAAAGGAAAGACCGCCCTCACCCCGCCCCATTAAGTGTGCGGGGCAAGTTTTTTGCCCGAAGGAGGGGTAGGGAACGTGATCCTTGTCCCGCCTTGTGCACATCACCATTGAGTCTTCTCATACAACTTAATACACTTTAAAATATTTAAACTTCTTAGGTTTCACATTATCGAATGCTAAATTGCTAATCTCATAACATTACGAGTATATCAATATTGGGGCATAACTACATTTCGTGGGCATAAATAGGTCATTCAAGGATGAGTTGGAAGGTTCTTGTAGGCCCCAAAACCATGCTATTCTAATTCATAGCAGCCAAAATGGGCCATTGGCCCACTTGTGTATTTAAACAATCTTTCTTTCAAGGAAAAAAGTAGAAATGTACAAAAAATTGTCCAAAAAGTCCTAAATATATTGTATTGTAGTTACTTTGGTCCTAAATTTTTCAAATTTTACTAATTCAATCATAAACCTTTTGAAAACTTTTGATTTAGTTTTAAACATTTTAATTGTGTCAATTTAGTTCTAACCATTTTAACGATTTATCAATTTAATCCTAAACCTTTTGACAATTATCAATATAGTCGTTTCAGCTAATTTTAGCCGAAAATCACTAAAGTGGCAGTGTAGTTGGCACTAGCTATCCTATGTGGTGTGGGCAGCATGGGCGTGGATAATTTTTTAACTTTTTAAAAAATAATTGAATTTTTTCTTTTTCTTTTTTCTTTTCTTCTTCATTGTGCTAGGATGCTGTTGTCCACTAACAGAGGGTTGACGACCCTCGTAGATGGGGAATGGCAAGCTCACCTATGGGGCACCACCATTGCCACCCAATACTAGGGGGGTCGACAAAGCTCGAATTTAGATGATTCCGATCCTCACCTAGTGCTGACGACCATCATTTTCCCTTGGGCGAGGCCTTGCTAGGCCCGGGTGAGGCCTCATTAGCCCTCATATTAGACTGGCAAAGATTGCTTGGTTTTAGGCAAGGCTAGCATTTGCCTAGGGCCAACGAGCCTCGCTAGCCCCAGGTGAGGCCTCGTTAGCCCCCAAAAACCCTCGCTTCAACCTATTGAGAGTCATCGGTGAGGGCAACCACTCTTGTTTAGGGTTGGCGACCTCCATCAGCCCCATTGGTGATGGGTGGTGACGATGATGGTCCACTAATGAGCCTACCATTCTCTTTCTTTATTTTTATTTTTTTTTAAATTTAGTTTTTTTTTTTTTTCTTTCTAATCTAATTTAAATATATTTTGAATAAAAAAGAGTAAAAAATGCCACATAGAAGAGAGAAATTAATTTAAAAATGCAACGTCATTATTTTTTGTTAGTTGAATTGATAGTGTTAACATAAGGACTTGATTGTTTCAAATTGATAAGTTTTAGGATTTGAATGTACTTTTAAAAGTTTTGGAACTCAATTACATTTTTACAATAAATTTTAGGACTTTGAGTGGACTTATCCTTTTGGAAAATGTGCAAGGAAGGCATCTTTAGTTAAAAGTCACATATATTTGTGTGACATACTCATTAGTACTGAGTACTTAACTACAACTCTTGTTTGGCATCTGTAGTTAAAAGTTTTGAAACTCAATTACACCTTTACAATTCATGTGGTTTCGTAGATCAATATTGATTCCCTATACGTCTACCTTTGGCTTTGAATGTTAATATGTCTAATCTCTCATTGGAAGTTTTGTTAATAATAGAAAGTGTGACACCTAATACAAGTTTCATATCACTAGTTATAAATCATTCTTCAATGTTTTAATCATTGTTGACACCCAAAAATGATCAAATTTTACTTATTATGGATAAGCACTAGACTCTATCGACAAGAGTAGAGTTTGATCAACAATGAGCTCACCAAAAAAGTCCTCGACAACATTGTGAAAGTTATTGATGAGAGCCTTCAAGAAGACTTAGGAAGTGATCATCAAAGTCATTGACAATAGGAAGTCAACATAAAAATGTAATTGTTGTGTGGTTACGTTTATTGCCAATATTTTAGGATTTTTGTAAGTTCTTGTGTATAAGTATTGTTTAATAACTTTTTTGTTGATAAGTGTTGTGCAAAATAAATTCTCCTAATCACATAGAAGATTAGGAAGTTATTTGCTTAATTGAATTAGTAGCTATTTGCAACCGTTGATAGTGGGCTATATATACCCACGTTTGTACTCTTCATAAAGTATCTTCAATCAATCAAAGATCTCAAAGTTCTCACAAATTTATCTTTTTTCTTTACTTTTCTACAATTAACATGACTAGATACAATTGTCTCCAATCTCTCTCTCTCTCTCTCTCTCTCTCATGCCATATACTTTCCTATGCAAAATCAACTAAGGACGTTTCACAATCTTTATCGATTCACATTTATCCATCCATTTTTGAGAATATTTTGTCATTTTGGTGAAACAACTTTTTGGTACATTTGATGGGAAATATTTTGATGATTTGAAGAGATTGCAATGGAAAGAACTAGAAATCAATAAGAGTCTAACAATGTTGCTGGCAACAACAGTCATATCCCAAATTGGAAATGATGTTGCTGCATATTAAGAATCCTCATCTACTGGAAGGGTGGAAAAAGAGAATCAATGCCAATGGGGTGATCTTCCAGGCATCTTATTGAAAAAGCACTTTAGGGATATTGCTCCAAATTCTAACCTAGTGTTTACCATGAGAAGTTGCTTGAAGAACAAAATGATACAAACATCATGAGTTAGGTCAAAGGTGATCAAGCCAATTGTTATTAATGCTCTAAATGATGCCCTATCGAGGCTAACATCATCCAATCTACCACCACCATGTCAAGTTAGTCAAGTGGTAACAAGGTATGTTCCTAGTCCCTCTCTATTTATAAAAGCTAATAATGTTGGTCAGAGTAGTCAAGCCCTTATAAGAATGCAAAGGCAATGCAAAGGCTTGAATCTTTTAATCAAGGTAATAACCAGGATAATGTTGATCAAATAATCAAATTGGCAAACAATAATTTGGCAAATCAATCTGGTCGACAAGCTAGCCAACTATCAAAAGTTGAAAATATAAAGCCAGTGGCTCTGTTGATGCTATCCAATGTGAATATTATTGTTGCGCAAACATGCCAATTATCGTAAATAATCTAGCAAAATTAGTACCACTACCTAAGGGGCAAGATGGCCAACCAAATCCACACTTGGACTCTACACAATTTGTTGTCGAAAAGTTTGATAATAATTGGGGTTGTACAAGGGTAATATCATACCTGTTTATGGGAAACCAAATCTGGAATGGGTTGATAATAAGCTTTTTCCAAGAGGTTTGAAAATCATTCACTCTGTTACTTTTATTGGAGAAGATGAACAATCAACCATTGAATAAATGTTCGATTTATAGTCCAATATGGCGAAGTAGGGACAAATGAGTTTTTGAGACTTCCATCATTTCCTATCTTTGTAAATAATTTTTTTTACCTAGTAAATTAATTTACCACCTAATTCAATGTAGAATTGGAAAGACAATTTAGTTCTCTATTTTATAGAACAACACCTAAAGTATTGATTGCTAATTTGGCTAAATTTTATCAATATAATAGTGAGTCGATCAATTAATTTATTCCTCAATTTAAAAGAGCTAAAAATATAAGCCTCATTTTGCTCTCAAATAAAGAATTCATGTTTGGCTTTATGAGAGTGTCAAGTATGAGTACTTATTAAAAGACATAAATAAAAGGCCACGTGAATACTTTATACAAAACATGGCTCTAACAGAAAATTATGAGTCAAAATATAAATCTAACCCGATTAATAATATTGAAATAAATGTGGCGAAAATGATGTTTGATGAGCCTTGCATCTGTCAATTCTTAAAGCTTGCTAAAATAAAAGACACAAGAATGGCTGGGGCTAAAGAAACTTGAGTTTACTAGTTTAGTATTAATAAGTTGATGAAAACTTCAGTTTAATCTTATAAGATGGCTTGATAAAATTAACAGACGGCCGAGTTATCTTGAGTAAAGAAGATTCGCTAAACAAAAAAAATATCATAAGTGATTTGTGGAGTCATGGTATGATTAATTGTATTGTTTTCAAGAAAAGAAAATTCAAGAAGTAATTTAATAGGAAAAAATCAAATTTGCCAATGACAATGGGACATATGATGACTCTTGATTATCTAATTTAAAAGAATCAAGTGATTGATGAATCAATCAATTCTTTTAAAATGGGGCATCTGTTAATACCAAAAAATGACCAAGTTTTGGTTATTAAAGCACTAGACTTAATTGATGAGAGTAGAATCAACAATGAACCGAATAATCAACAACTTGAAGAGAATAAAAAACTCAATAGAGAAGTCATCTACAACATCCCGAAAATTATCAATGAGAGCCTTAAACAAGATTCAAGAAGTTGATCAACAAAGTCACTAACATTGGGCGATCAACACAAAAACGTTACTATTGGGTGGTTATGTTTATTACCGCTATTTGAGGATTTTGGTACTTTTTTGTGGATAAGTGTTGTTGAATAACTCATTGTAAAGAAGTGTTGCTAGAGTAACTTCTCGTAACCACAATTAAGATTAGGATGTTATTTGTTTATTTGAATTAGAAACTATTGTCTGTAATCGTGTATAGTGGGCTATAAATGTCCACTTTGTCCTCTTTATAAAGGATCCTCAATCAATAGAAAAAGTCAACGTTTTTGCAAATTTTTCTTTATCTTTATTTTCGTGCAACTTACGTGGTTGGACACGATTATTTGCGGTCTTCCTACCTTTATTTTTTGTCATCGACCTTTTTGTCCAAAATTAACAAAGGACGCTTTATATCTTTCATGGATTCATATCAGTCCGTCCATATTCTTGAAGGATGTTCCGTCATTTTTTTTTTTTGAGAAACAACCACCCGCCTTCTTTTAACCACCTTTATCACCGGTGGCACAACCACAACCACCATTAACCTATCGTATCGTTTACTCTGACCACCATCATCATTTGGGTCACACTCTTTCATTTGGTCATGAAGTTATTTTTAACCTTAATATCTAACAAATTTTCAAATGCAAGACCGTAAATTTTGGGAAGAGTAATCTGGTCGGCCTCTTACCTCAAAATGCAAATTGCAGGCTCGAAAATAAATGACGCAAAAAAGGATGGAGGTAGAGGACAAGGTTGCTATTTGATGTTTTCCGAAAATACTTGACGGAGGATACTATGAATGCATGATTGCTCATCATGAAAATACGTGGAGATGTAAACTAGGAATATGTATGAACAAGCAGACAGAAGAACAAACAAGCAATTACACTAAAACTTACATAAGCACGCAGACGCTCCCACCTGAGTTTACAAGGTAGTCCTAGTCATCAGTCCCCACCATATATTTCATTGAGGATCACGATGAGTGCAACGATGAATGCATAGTCGATGTTCGGGAAGACTCTGACCATAAACTTGTCTTTTCCCAGCAACATACTTAAAATGCTTCTCTTCTGATGCATCTGCACCACCATGATCACTCAGAATTTGTGATACGTTTATGATTTTAAGGTCAAACTTCAAGTCTATTCCTTACCTTGGCGATGACATTAGAAGATTCTCCAGCGTAGATGACACAGGACCGACCGGACCAGCTACCTTTGACCTTGAAGTCGCTGACATACTCATTCCTGTTATTTGCTAAGAAAACGGCTAACTTGGTATTTAGTTGGAACACTGAACTCGTTTGAGCCATGAAGATGAGGTCTCTCATATCTGAGCTCTTCCCTCTATGCTTGCCATCGACTATGAGCACTCATTATCTGTAACGATCATATACAACAAAGCCTCTTGATAACAAAACATCATTTTAGTGTGGATTCTGCTTGTAATATAGCTTGCCAAAGGATCACTGTTAAACCTTGATTTCACTTAACCAATTCGTCGAACTTCAGTTTTTTTGTTTCATGTACTTGCCTAGTTAATAGGTCCTCACATGTGTTTCGCACCAGTTTATCCTCCTCGCACTATAATTTTGTGCGTGTGTATTTGCCTAAGAACTATGTGCAGGTGTTGAGGTCTAGAAATACAGAAAAAGAATAACCGATTGTCTAGCTCTAGAACCTATGAAAAGCAAGGGTGGATATCGAATTCTAGAATTGATGGTTATGATTATTCCTGAGTATAAAAGAAGCCAATACTTGCTTAGAGTGCCATTAAAGAGCAAACCTTTCGCCTAAGTGTGAGAATTGGCCTCCCGGATGTATCAATCAAGACCTTACGGTCATGAAGGCTGAGTAAAGGTCCCTTCACTTTGAAGATGAGGTTGCCATTGTTGTCGGTGACCACGAAGAAGCAACCGCTTAGGGTCCTCGCCTTCCTCAAAATGGCCAAATCCACCGGATAAGGGCAACAATATTCTCTCTCTCTCTCTCTCTCTCTCTCTCTGGGGAAATTTATGGTTTCTATATTAGGCCGTCTTGTAGTTATAGTGACACAATATGGCAGTAAGTGTCAATCTGGAAAACAACTTAGTTTAACGTTTTAGGTTAGATATATTGGAAAAGGTTATCAAGAAGCTGCTTAAGTCTGGATCAACTGTCATGTTCTATCAATAAGCTAGTTGCGGAAGGAACTTGGGTAATATGTGTGGTTCTTCTATCCGTCTCTGCCATAGTCTTGGTCAATCGTCACAATATGATTTATATATTGAAGCCCTATGGATGATCTTCGCCAGTAATAACGCGTAACTATACTCTGGGGTCTGTGAAGCAAATTGTTTTAGGAATCGCACACTAATTCCAAAAAAAATAGCACAAGTAAACAATCTGCACAGATGGAATATGATAATAAAAGAACAAAATCAAAAGAATATGCCAGAAAATTTGTTATCAAAACTCACCTAAACTTGGATTACATCTCTGCGCAGAGGCACCCTGCAAATCCATTAGATTAGATTTCGAAGAAAGTAGGAATATAACGATAATCTTCTCTCAATATCAGGGCACAAAATGATTGAGAACACTCATGAAGAAAAAAATCACTTTTTCTTCTCTCTTTGCCGCACATGCTCACGTTTTTCTTCCTTTTGGCCATCACAGCCTCTCTTTTTCTTTTCTCTCTATTTTCTTTTTAGCAATTAGTAGCTGCTACCAAATATCAATTGATAACTAATATACGAGATGTAACTTTTAACCTAAAGGCAAAATGAAGAGAAAAGGCGAAAAAAAGAGAGCCCCTAATAATAATAAAAAGGTTTGACTTTACCCGCCAACATATTGCATCGTACCACTTGGCTGTGCCATTGAGAGCAATCACACTACTCACTCTCTCTCTCTCTCTCTCTCTCTCTCTCTGGAAACTTCTTGGTTTCTACGAAAGCAGAAACCAGCTATCTAGAGAACTACTTAATATAATGTTAATGGGAGTATCAAATTAATTGGAAAGGTAAGCCTTGTTGTGCCTTAAGCCTAGGTCAATTGTAAAAAACTTAATTGTTTATGAAGCCATATGGGTCAGTCAGAAGGGTTCAAGAGCGACAGGGAAGTCGACTTTGTTTGCTGCTGGTTTTGCCATTGAGTCTTTCAGGCTCTGACGAAAGATGAATCTTCTTCTGCCTTCAGCCATTTATGTACCGTGCTTGCAATTCTACTTGTCCCTCTTCTATTAGGGCTGTGAAATCAAACTGGTTCTACTTTGAAACTGAACTAAACTGGGTTTCTCTGAAACGTGGTCTAGTTCTACATTCTCTTTAGAACTGATCTGCTTCACAATTCTGAGTGAAGAACCACTTGGGAATTAGGCCGATCGGACTGAATTTAGAAATAGTTTCATAAAGACTAAAAACTCTAGTTTTCCCATTTTCATCTTTTTCTCCATCTCTCTTTTTCTCTATTATCTCCAATCTCATTTAGACATTTCATGACTCTCTCTTGCTCACGGCTCAACCTCCTCCTTATTGTAATTACAAGATTAATGGCTCAACATAATTCCGTGCGTTTCTTTAACCTTTCGTATTATTGGACGATAAATGGATGGGTTCCTTCAGCCTTCGTGCATCAATCTTGGAGCAGTTCTATGGATTTATTGGATGCGTTCCTTCAACCGCGATGCAACAGTTTTGCAGCAGTTTCATAACGCACTTATAAACGAGATAATGGATGGACGCGTTAAGGAACGAATGCCTTCATTTTCATGTTACAGCTTTTACTCGCATTAATGGAAGTGTTAATTACATATTTTCCAAAAAGGCTCTCGTACGATAATTCTAAGAGGAGCTTTAGCTTACGGAATGATAATCTTTTGAGTCTTCTTTTCGTCATTCCCTTTTTTAGATTTCTTCTATAGAAATTCACTTCTCTAAGTGTGCTAATTTTAAGAAGTGTTTGATAGAGTCCTATTCGTATAGTGTAAATACAAATGGTTCGATGTGTTGTATCTTGGGAGGCACAGTTCGTGAAGCTACTTAACATCATTAGCATGAACTAATTGCCTTAAGGAGATTTGGTTAGCTATACTTCACATTTTGTTTAATTTTCTATTAATTTTACTATGATCAAACAAGTTTGTATTTGGGTTGTAATTCAACATTTTTTATGTAAACATTAGGCTTGGTCATTTTTATATTATTATTATCGCATTCTCAGACTTAATACTTTTTTTTGGTTAAAACGAATAGTGCTACATATTTTTCAATATGTGAATATTATTTTTACACCAACATGTGAAAATTATTTTTCCAACAAAACGTGAATATAATTTTTACAACATAATTCCTGATCCCAATATACTAGAACCGATGAGTATCAATCCGATGCTCAATTCTAAATGTAGAACTACCCACCCACCCACTCACCCTGACTGGACTAATACATACATACATACATACATACATACATACATACATACATACATACATGTTTTATAGTTTTTAAGTTCTTTTTAGATCCAAATCCTAGTTTTTTTTTTTCATCTCTCTCCATCTCCCACCTCACTCATCTCTTGGCCTTACCTCCCTCTCACACTCTGGCCTGTGGCCTCATTGATCTCTCTCTCTCAGTCTCACTCTAGATTGCCTCTAGCCTTGTCACTCCCTTTGTCACTCTTGTTGTCTATTGCCTCCGGCCTCTAACCTTGTTGCTCGCTCTCAAGTCTCGCACCTCTTTCAAATTAGGATATTTCAATCGATTCCATGAATTGGGCTAGATTGGGCTCTAGTTTCTAGGTGGGTTTATGGAACTAACGTACAGTTCTCGATTTGAATTTTTTGGAATCAATCCTAATCCTTAGTGAGTGATTTTCAATTCCAAGGTGAGAATTACTCACCTCGAAACCAATCACTCATAACCAGAAGTCCTAAAAAAGTGCATTCAAATTCTAAGATTTTCAAAAGTGCGATTAAGTCCTAAAATTTATCAAATTGGTACATAAAAATTTCGTTAATTACTCGTCCAAATTTCATGTATCTATATTTTTTGAATATGAAAATAAATAAAAAACATGAAATGTGTTAATAATTCCAAAGCTTGTTAAACTTGTATCTTGACTCATTTCAGGCGATAGGAGTTTCTAAATTTGAAATTTTTTTTCTTTTAGAAAGAAATTTGTTAGTGGCCCTAATGTTCTACTTCAAGCATCATGGTATGATAAGTTGGGAGGCCAGTGAGCTTTGACCTTTATTTAAGAGCAAGTTGGCCACTTTGGGTTTTTTTATTGGAGATAAGATCTACTCTATGCGCTCTTAAAAAAGAGAAGAGAAAAACTTCCATTTCAGACTTTTATTTGAAATTTTTCCTAATAACAATGTGAACTCCACGCATGCTTAAAGGGAAAGTCATAGTTTCACTAACTTATTAAAAAACCATTTTTCTACAAATGATTGTTTATATCGCTTAAAATAATTAGTGAACTCTTTTTGTTATCGACAATAATTTATGTCTAAAATTTAGTTCATAAGAAAAATTTTAGATATAAATTATCATCAATAATAATAACTTTTTTTCATTAACTAATTATTTTAGGCAATATAAATAAATAATTTTTAGAAAGCATTTTTCAAATTATTTAATTTTCATGAAGCAAACGGAGTTTAAGAAAAATTATGATACAAGAAGTGGAAGAAATTTCTTAATGTAATATTTAAAAGAGTACAAATATCCTCCTAGTTTAATTTGTAAAAAATGACAATAGACATTATAAATGGCGTGGCGACCTCGTTCGTGAGAAAAAAATGTCGTCTTGTTTCGCCGGACGAACTGCCTCGTCTCTTGCCTATCGACATCGACGACCGCCTTGCAGCTTAGACGGCATTCGCGTTCTCCTTTGATCTTGTTCTGGCTGGTCTTGGAAAATGGTCAATCACGTCGTCAGAGAGGTTTGATCACTAAGCAAAGATCTCTCGACTCGAAACCCAATCATACGAAACACATCTTTTCATCTGAGGAACGAGTCGGGGGGAAGAACAACGCCGGGTGGCATTGTTTCTGGCGGACCCATGTTGATGAAAAGCAGTCATCCATTCTTGAGGCTTCCCATTTACAGGGTGATGACAACGTTTGTTGCTTTTCAAACATTTTTCCCGAGAAGTTGTCGTAGTCACGGTTTAAGAGACGCTTGAAATGAGCGTGCTTTGGTTGGTCTCTGTACAATCTTGAATTGATGCAGATAGATTGACTGTTTATGGTTAATGGGCAAGATTGTTTGACCCATTAAGCAGTAAATAGAGTGCGCAGTTCTTTGCTGATGATTAGCTAACGATTGCATTCTTGGTGTTCGACGGAATGCCTGAATGAAATTACAGTTGAATACCTGCCTTCATCTTGGTAGAGCAGCTACAGTTTGGGAAGATTTAAAGACAGTGATCGGAGGCTGTTCAGTCGGGATTTCATTATGAAGAGGCTATCTTCTCTGAAGGGCGCGAACCAATTTTTGAGGAGGAACAGGAAGTGGCCATTGTCTCCATATAAAACCAAGTGGCACCAAACTTTCTGTGAAGAACAAGCCATGCGAACACTAAGAGACGCAGTCAAGAACACCGTAGAGCCATTGTGCCACCCCGGTAATAAACATCTCCTGCAAAATCCTACTGAACCCAATCTTGTTAGCACTCTGGTAAACTCATTTAGTGCTTACAACTGTGAACCAACCCCAAATGCTTACCACTTTGTCATCCAGAGTCTATGCGAAATCTCACAGTTCCACCTGATTCCACCAGTCCTTGATCACATTCGAAGTGTTGAGAAATTCGAAACTCCTGAGTACATTTTGAGCGATCTTATCAAGTTCTATGGTGATTCTAACAAAATTGAAGATGCTATTGGTTTGTTTCTTGATATACCCAAGTTCAGGTGTGTCCCTACTGTCTGCTCACTGAATGCTCTACTGTCAGTACTTTGTCATAGCAGAGACCACTTGAAGATGGTGCCTCAGATTTTGCTGAAAAGTCAACAGATGAATATCAGGATAGATGAATCGGCTTTTAGAATAATGATTGGTGCACTTTGTCGGTTGAGGAAGGTGAATTATGCTATTGACATATTGAATACACTGATAAGTGATGGATTCACAGTTGATGGGAGAATCTGCTCGCTGATACTTTCGTCATTCTGTGGACAGAGGAACTTTTCTAGTGTTGAGGTTTTGGGCCTTATGGAAGAATTGAGGAAAATGGGTTTTTCCCCTGGGCTCATAGATTATGCGAATGTGATGAAGTATTTGGTGAAGAATAGAAGAATTAGTGATGCTTTGGATGTCTTGTATCAGATGAAGGTTGGTGGGATTAAGCCTGATACTGTTTGCTACACAATGGTTTTAAGTGGGGTCATTGCTGAGGATGATTATGAGAAGGCAGAGGAATTATTTGATGAAATACTTGTTCTGGGTTTGGTCCCTGATGTGTACACCTACAACGTGTATATTTATGGTTTGTGTAAGCAGAATAAACTTGAAGCAGCCATCGAAATGGTAGCTTCTATGAAAGAACTTGGCTGCAGACCTAATGATGCTACTTATGTCATGATAGTTGAGAGATCATGTAAAATTGGGGAGCTGAATAGGGCAAGGCAGCTTGTGAGAGAAATAGGAGTGAAGAGTGTTGGGGTAATGTTAAAGTTATATATGCCTCTGCTTGAGGGATTCAGTGGTGATGGTAAAATTACTGAAGCTTGTGATTTAGTGGATGAATTGTTGGTTAAGAGTTCACAATTTGAATGTTTAACAGTGGATGAGATAGTATGTCGTTTGTGCAAGAGAAGATTGTTCTCAAAAGTGCCAGAATTACTTGAGGCAATTGTCAGGAAGGGTATTATTCCTGGAGCTATGACTTGGGAAGCACTTATTAATGACTGCGAATCTGAAATCAGTTTGCTGGAGAGTAGTCTAATTGAGTTGGTAAATTCTACACAAGTTGAATGAAGTGCACTCGCTTTTGTTGAATGGCGACCTTGTTGGAACCCCAGTTCATAGAAAATTTAAAATCCATGAAGAAGCCAAGCTGTAGATGATATGGTACCCTATAAATGAATGCCTATTTGGCGAACATGGCAGTGCAAAACTCTCTCTTGCCACCTATTGAGGAGGTAATCGACTACCGCTGATCTGCTATTTTAATTGATGGTTAAAATGTGTTTGTTCATGGAAATTGCATTTATACCTTTCGCATTTTTCACTTGCATGGCTGTTTCCTTGTTGAGATTCATATCTGCTTCTGCATGGCATGATGTGGTATTTGGATTGAAATGGATAAAGTGCACCCCTTCACTTCTTTTGGGTTGGTATTTGGAGCTTAACAATCAATTGTTCTGAAGGGGACAATACTAAGTCTTTGACAAATAGTTTGTCGTTACTTTATAAGATTGTCTATATTATGAACTAAATCATGTTATGCATTGAAATGCCTGAAATTTTCTAGTCTGAGAAGATAGTGAAATTTCTCATAATCTTATCAGTCTGAATTAGTCTGAGGCGAAGTACTTGGCTGAACTTGGATCAACATGATTATCTCCCTCTATAGTACAAGTTTATTCAGGAATTATTAGGGCCATTAACTATCAGAGTCCTAGGTTGATCCACTTGCTTTAAGAAAACCTAGGCTCTTGGTTCAAGCTTCATTGTCCACTTCTAGTGTTACTCGGTCCATGAATAATCATAGTCAAATAATTCATAAATTTGAGATTTGCTGGCTTGCATGTCAAGTTATTGACTCGGCAGATTTGAATTGTTATCCCTTTCATTTCATGGATGAACTAAAATATTCTCAGAGGTTTCATACATCTATGCAAGAGTTTCTAATGCACTTAAGCCATCTAATACGGTATATACTGGCAAAAAGCAACTACAACTCACTTCTTGAACTCCGAATATCATGAATGCATTAATTCTACATGTCAGATTTATTTTAGGGAAAAGTACACTGAATGTCCTAAAACTTATTATGGAAGTGCAATTGAGTCATAAAATTATCAAAAAGTACAATCAAGTCCTAAAACTTATTACAAAAGTGTAATCGAGTCGTAAAACTTTCAAAATATGCAATCAACGGAGGACTTGATTAGACCAATTTGACAAGTTTTAGAATTCAATTGCACTTTCATGACAACTTTTAGGACTTGATTGTACTTTTTGAAAGTTTTAGGACTCAATTGCATTTTCATGACAAGTTTAAGGACTTTCAAAGCACTTATCCCTTTATTTTAGCATCATTTTCTTATGATTAGACTCACATTTTTTTTTTGCCTGCATTGAATTATCTTCCCTTCCTTTCTGTACACCTCAGTTTACTATCTTTTTACGTGTCATCATTTCCGCCTCCCAGCAAGTAGTACCTATTGCAACCTCCTATCTATAGAAGTACTTTTCCTTGAGGGTTTAGAATCTTGGTTGCTTCTGCTTGTACTCTTTCATTCGGCTTTGGACGTCTAGTTTTTCTTTCCTTGTACATTTTTGACGTTCTTGAATTTTTATTTTGAGAAGATACTTTATTTCCTATCCAAAAAAATCTATTAAAGTACTTCCAATTGTTCCATAATCAGACTTTCTGGGTCTTTGTTTTGCAGAATATGCATGTGGTTGCCTGGAAATGTTAACAAGTTTTCATCGATTCTCGTTAGTGATGAAATTTATAAGATGAGTGATCTGACTACTTCTAAACAGTCTCTACACTCTTCATAAAGCCACTCCTCAGGTCACAGTGGTGATAAATACAAGGTTCAAAGGCCAAGAAGGAAAATCCACCCCAGAATGTTCACTAGATGCCTGGAGTACTCTGCAGTGTGGTTTGTCTACAGCATCAAGGTGATGATATAAGCTTCATAACGTCATCTGAGGATCAAATCAAGGATATTTACTGCATTTTGCGCTTTTACTGTTGAAAGGGCTTTCTAATCCACGCTTGAAAGTTGTAAGATCATTCAATTGAGCTGTCATTCCATTTGGGTTTTGCTGGGTGGCTTCTTGGATTGATCGTTCTAAATGTTGGGCACAAAATTAAAAAAGTTATGCTAGTTATGAAACTTTGTGGCTTGTATTAATATGTTCATTCTTGATGACCCTGAGCCTGACAGCAACGGTCAGGGATAACAGTGGATCATGTCTTGAAATGTGAATGCAATGTTAGAGATATCGTCGACATCTGTATTAATGTAGGTGGTTAGTAGATGGACTCAGGTGGTTGGAGCATGCATTTAATTAGATTTTAGAGGTTATTTTCTACATCGTACATGCAGTTCCCTCTTGTACCCTTGTATACGAAGTCAATGCGATGTATATATTGGCCAAAGAAAGTATATAAATCCATCAGTTTTTCTCTTAATGTTGCGTAAATGTTGAGATTGCTAATTTATCATCACCTGACACCTTCCTTGTTCTCAAAGCTTCCTAAACTTATTATCGATTAACCGATTTAGTCATATGCGTTTCACCTCATATTGTGCGCGGACATTTATATCTTAATAGTTCCTCTCTGACGTGAAGCTAATGGGAGGATGATAGCGTGAAGGACACGAATGCTGACTTGCGTTGTGTGGGTAAAGGAATGATTGGAATGCGGTGACATTGTACGAGCTATTCCAGTGTGCCCTCTCCTGCAAGGCTGTTGCCTAGGGCGACAACTGCCTACAGCACATGAAGGCAGAACGTGTGAAAGAAAGATTGAAATCAAGCATTTGAAGGGAAGAGCGAAGAATTGAACTCAAGATCAATTCCCGGAGCACTTAGGCAAAAAGTCAATGTCCTTATATTTCGAGTCTGTTGCCGCATATTGCTGACATATGACCAAGAATCATGAGCGAAGGATCGATTAACGCCCTTCTCAAGTTTTCTAAATTTGTGCAAGTGAGATGGTAGTTTTCTTGATGTGCAAACATCGGTTGGTAGGTACCAATTTTGCAAGAAGACCCCATTAGTTTTTATATGAATTCTGTCCACTTCCTTCCTGTCATGCGGCTAAATTATCCCTTGACGATGCATCCACAATGATGACTTCACATGTGGAGGCACCGATACCCTCAAAACAATCTTACATTATTAGCATCTCAACGGAACATCTGTGCTTATCCATTTTCTATGCGACAATCCCGATTTCTCAAATACGGGATATCCGACCTTTCGGCTCAACCATCCTTCTAGATATTACAAAATGATCCCGTCTATGTATATAAAGAGGGATTGCTCAATAGAATGCCAAAGAAATAAGCCTAAATAGAAAGGATAATGCTCTCTCTTAAGCACTCCACTTTGAAAAGCACCCATTTGGAGCGCCCATTGTAATGCCATCTGATGATACGTAGCAAGCACTGTGTGGTTGGGTCTTGATTTTAATCTATTCCATTGTTCATGGGGGTACTTTTCCAACTATGTTTAGAGGCAAATTAAAATAATGGATGCACCAAAAGAAAGAAACGAAGTTAGGTCGGCCTGGACATTGGAGGGGTTATCAATTTCTAAGTTATGGGATGATAACGATTCTCTAATCTTCCCCATCAATTCCCAAAGGGCATTAGCATCTATTGAAGTGAAGAGCAATAGTCATAAAGAAAGGCAAGCAATGCATAATCTTTTTCAAGTATACATATTTGTCGACATTTTTTTCAAGTAACTAAGACGGGATTTACAAGGGAAATGTACAGCGTGGTATAGCCATATGAACAGAGTAGCCGGAGACAGAAACATCATCAACGAATTCATGCTCTGATATCATGAAAAGAAACCATTTATCGGTGAAACAAGCAGGTAACAAACAACAAATGTATCAGCAACTTCATGAAGCTTGAACATGCATGTTATGGCCGCTTCAAGCGATGAATTGTCCCCACTATATCTTTTCACTGTATACGGCACCAAAGTGTTGCATATACTACTCTTTATTTGCCATGGTCCAATCCACCCAAAACTATGGATTCTTACTAAATTAATAAATAAAATACTCAAACTCATATAAATTAAAAATAAGACCTGAGAAGAAAAAAGGTGTACAAAGTGGTCACTACAAGAAGAATATCAGGCAATCATTCTCTTGGTCCAGTGCAGACCGTAATGAGTATTTTGCTCAGTTAAATATTCAGTAAGCAAGAGCTTTACAAGTGCTGAAAAATGGCAATTTTCAGGTTCTATATACGAGAAAGGATGTATAAAATACCCAATCCATTGAAGAATGGAGTACAGGAGACGGAGAGGGAAGCAATATTTTGAGATGTCCCACTACTAAATCTTAATCCCCCCCTCCCCCGAATGGATTGAAGATCTTCTCCAGTTTAAGAACCTCCACCGCTTTTGATAGCTTAATCCTTTGAATAATCTCATAGTTAATCAACAATTCGTGCAATATAATACCTACTCAAAGAGACATACATGATGCTTACGTTGATAATTTACCTACAGAAATGTACAGTATGCTTTTGTCAAATATGAAATCTACAGTAAATTGATTACTCCAAATTAGTCTGAGACTTCCTTTTTTTTCCATAGATGCCATAAGCATAGCTTTTACACATAGATTTTCATCTCTCTCTAATCACATCAAAAGCGAGCCACTCTCACCTTGTTGTACGAATTTATGTATATGAATATCCCGATTCCTCGTACATACATTATACGTATACGTCTTTTTGTGTATATGTGGCACGAGAGAGAGAGAGAGAGAGAGAGAGAGAGAGAGAGAGAGAGAGAGAGAGGGGGGAGGATAAACAACTCACCAAGCATTCCGGAGGTAATGGTAAGAGAAGCTTTCATGGATGGATTTAGAGGTGGGCTGGTCAGGATGGGGAAGAAGGGCACATGAAGAACCCACTCTTGGTTCACCACACATGGAGAACCATCAATGATACAAGAAAGCCTTCATGGCTCAGCCAATTTCTTGGTTTCTCTCCATGTACGTACGGCATGAGTCGGTAATGCACGTGCCCTGCTTCTCCATCGTGCTCTTTGCACACCTTCTCAGCTAAGCGCGTGTGAGAGAGAGAGAGAGCGAGTTCTCCATCGTGCTCTTTGCGCACCTTCTCAAGTCTCGCAGAGGGAGGGAGAGAGAGGGAGAGAGAGAGAGAGACGGAGAGAGAGAGAGAGAGAGGGCGGGGGGGAGTGAATAACGATGTTGGTAATGCTTTGGCCTCACTAATATATAACAAAGAGAAGGATGAAACAGGTATTACGTGAGATTTAGTCTAATAAATTATGATAATACCATATTAATAGCCAATGAAATCTGATTGGGTCTAAGTAAAAGAGAAAAAAAAACGCAAACCCTAATTTGGTTTGGAAATAAGAATTGTCTCATCTCATAATATTCATGAATTGAATCCATTCATTATATATATATATATATATATTCCTTTTTGGTACAGAGCATACAACTTGAGGGATGTACCGATCAAAGCTTTTTGATGGACCGTGGGACCGTTGACGTTTGTCGCAGAATTAGGGCGGACCACACGCATCCCCATTCCCATGTTTTCCCCCTTTTCGTTCAAAGAAGGGCTCCGGAAATTATTCCAAGAAACTTCGCCTTTTACTCTCTTTTTTATTTTTTATTAATTCAGTGATGACTTAGAAGCAAGACTTGGACTAGAAATCCCTAAAGTTTGATTTTTTTTGTCCTTTGTTTATTGTATTTTTTCCCGTTCAAAGGATGATACCAGGAAAAAGCTTTTTCACTCTCAAAATGTTCGTGTTTTTCCAATTAAAATTCCCCGGGGCCCCCGTTCATATTATTGCCAGTTCCATTTTCTAATTGAGGCAATAGCTTCGATTTGGTATGGTCACTTTTTAAGAGGGCGCGCGGGTACTATGCCTGGGTTTTTCGAGGTCATGGCTAGATCTTTCGAGGTTGATGGCCGATGTCGACTTCGAACAAATGCATTGCGGCCGAGAGAGAGAGAGAGAGGTGACTCGATGGCATCATTGCGGTTGGAGGTCGGCTGCAAGGCATGGGGATAGTGGGGGCGAGCTACAGCGGTGAAGAGATGGCGGTCGACTACGACAAGCGAGAGGGAGGGAGGGAGCAGAAAGAGAGCATGGGAGAGGGAGACATGGAGGATTAATTCTTTTGTTCCTCGGTGGGTGTTAAATTATTGCGATTATGGATGGAGTAGTGATATCCGGTGGGAATGGTTGTTGGGAACAACACCCCCTCTCCCATTAAAAATTGTTATTTCCACATTTATTGTTAATGTACGTTGAAATGAAATACCGATTAGAAAAGTCAAGACTCAGGGAATGAATCAATATCGTCGTGCCTTTTTGCATCTTCAATTAGGTAATGGCTAGAGGAACATGTACGATGACGAATTCCAAGGAAATATGTTTATCATATATAAATATGATCGTTTTTCTCACTCAACACCTAAGTTTGAATCATTGTGCTCACCCTCTTGGGAGGCGGCGAGGTACAACGGTGAAGAGCTGGCGGCTGACTATGCAAACGAGATGGAGGGAGGGAGCAGAAAGAGAGCACGAGGGAGGGAGACACAGAGGATTAATTTTTTTTTTCCTTAGTGGGTGTTAAATTATCATGCAACGCAAATTCAATTGTGGATGGAGTAGTGATATCCAATAAGAATTATTGGCGGGAACAACCACCCCTCCCTCATCTAAAAATTGTTACATCCACACTAAGTGTTAATGTGTGTCGGAAAGAAATACCGATTATTTTAAAGTCAAAACTAAGAGAATGAATCAAAATCATTATGCTTTTATGTGTCTTTAATTAGGTAACAGCTAGAGGAACATGTATGATGATGAATTCCAAGGGAATATGTTTATCATGTACAAATATGATGGTGTTCCTCACTCGATACCTAAATTTGAATAATTGCGCTTGTGTATTTTCTTCACGAAACCTGCCACCCTCACACTCTTGGGAGGTGGCAAGCTACAACGGTGAAGAGGTGTCGGTCGACTACACAAACGAGAGGGAGGGAGGGAGCAGAAAGAGAGCAAGGGGGAGGGAGATATGAAGGATTATTTTTTTTTCCTTGGTGGGTGTTTAATTATCATGTGATGCGAATTCAATTATGGATAGAGTAGTGATATCGAGTGGGAATGGTTGTTGGGAGCAACACCCCCTCTCCCATCTAAAAATTGTTATATTCACACTTAGCGTTAATGTGCGTCAAAAAGAAATACCAATTATATTAAAGTCAAAACTTAGAGAATGAATTAATATTATTATATTAGGTAATGGCTAGATGAACATGTATGATGGCGAATTCCAAGAAAATATGTTTATCAGATACAAATATGGCTGTTTTCCTTAGTGAACACCTAAGTTTGAATCATTGCGCTTGCATATTTTCTTCATGACACTAGGCAACCCTCACACTCTTGGGAGGCGGCGATGATGAACTTCCAGGGGAATGAGTTTATCATATATAATAAATATGATCGTTTTCCTCACTCAACACCTAAGTTGGAATCATCACGGTTGCGTGTTTTCTTCATGGCACCTCTAGCCCTCACACTCTTGGGAGGGCCTTCAACTTATGCATCTTTATTCTTTGTTAAATTATAAGAGCTGAGCTGAAATCTTTTTGGCCAAACAGGTGGTCAACTTCCCCACCGTAAATAACATTGAGCAAAGAAAAGCCACACATTAGAAAATATAAGATTAATCTGACTTCCTTTGTCAGATTCGTTTCGGCTTGAGAATGACTGGTGGGTCTTTGCTTATGAAACCATTGGTGATCAAAACACGCATGTAAAAGTTATTATTAGGTCAAAGCTGGCTACAAAAGAATCGGTTGACTAAACATAGTGGAGCTGGAACCTTTGTTTTCACATGGAAATCTTATAATTTGGGCTGCTTTTCTTTGGAATCAAGTTCTCTCTCTCTCTCTCTTTCTCTGTTTTTGTCAAACACGTTCTTGGAGCAGGAGTGGACTCAACATTCTAGCGTAGGATATCTTTTGGAATAAGAAAGCAATGATGCCGAGATTGACCAGTATCAGCAAAGAAATTGTAGTAGAATCCTACGGAGGAGGGGGAGCTTTCAGATGGATCAACACAAAACAACTTGCATGGCCAAAATACCACAAGTCACAGAAGAGAAAAATGAAACAAAAACCACTTGTATCATCGTCACGTCCAAATCCCAGACTGCTTCGAAGGCTGCCGATCGCCACAGAACATGCGTGGTCTTTAATGTCCTACTTCGAGAGGTTGCTGTCGTCGCGCTTGCAAAGAAATCAATGACTTCTACAGTAAGAAAAACAAAAGGAAAAGAAAAAGGAGGAGAAGAAAAGAGAATGCTCGTGAAATGTGCGAGAGATAGGACAGATTTGCTCGTGTTCAGTGCTTTATTTGCGAGGCCTATAAGGATATTGGTAACTGCTTGGTTTGTACCTTGCAAGATCGTATGTCTTTTCTCCTTTACTATGCCAAATAAAGTTTGATTTTCTTTGGAAAAGCAACTGGAGCTGGAGATGTGGGCAAACTCATTACTGTTCACTGGCGGAGAAATAAACATATGGAGGTAAATCCGACATGTGTTGTCCTGTCGATAATAAAAAGAAGATTTTATGTTCAAATTTCCTTTGGAAAACTTTGGCAACTTCAAATTGATTTTGTCCTTTTCGAGATTTTTCAAATCAATTTCCATTGGGATGTAGCTAATGAATTCAATTATCCAGTATTTCAAAGTGCATGATCGAGTCTTTTCAAAACGGACATAAATTTTTCTAAACTACGATTTTTATTTATTTCTTTTATTTTCTTTTTTTAGGATATTTGTTTCAATCTTTGGTAGTCACCATTTATATATTTTAGGTTTAGCAAGATAGAATTTCTTATTGATTTATTTATTTCCTATTTTAAATTAGAATTTCATGAGGAGTTTTTTAGCTATGAATATCCATTATGTTTTCTTGTAATGTGGCTTATTCTTGGATTAATTAATGAAATATCGAGATTCTGTTTGCATTTCGTGGTATATGACATCGTGGCCCTACACCGCCGACGCCGCCCCGTCTTGTCTTAGATCCATCTTATAAAGAGGCCTCTTGATGCGGACGCAACTATATTGAAGAGTTTCTGGAGCATCGGAAAAATCAAAATGTGATCCGGCACAAAGAATTCGCATAACTTCTGGAAAACGGGTCATAACTTTTAATGCAAGAGAACGTACAGGACTTATAAAGACCTATTCAGAAAATTCTTTCTGAACACAATGATGCATCCAAACCAAGGAACTTATCCATTAATGTTGCGTACCTTAAAATAGATCATTGGGACACATTTTCATTTTTAGGTGAATTTTTTGCACTATTTGTGGCCCATTTAGTAATACTCTGAATTCCTTTATCGCTTAGGTTAATTTCGGATTGCCTAGGGTGCATGCAGTATTTATTTGATCCTTATTTACATAATACATTGAGAAAGAGTTTCCTTATAATATCACCCATTAGCCATTTTAGGCCCTTTGAATTGAATAATACACGTCTTTACAATGACTCAAATCTTTTCAATCTCACGACGATCTTGAAAAATTCGAAACATGAAATAATTTCTATTTCCAATATGTGTTTGTGTAATGTCCTTGGATTATGCATTTAAATTGAATTGATCGTATTTTTATTTATTGAATATCTGTATCAATGTCTTTTCTTCGAGTATTTCTTAATAAGGCGGCTTTACTTAACCTTTCGAAACTTGGCTTTCTTGGAGTACATGCAGTGCGTGTGCATGCATGCTCATATATGGTAAATAAACCTAATGTCACCAGCACCATATAAGGGCTTGGAATCGATCTCTCAAGGGAGTTCCTATGTAACAATCGCAGCATCTGGATAAATCTTATGTCCTACCAAACAGTCGAGAGTCAACGGAGATTACAAAATTAACAGGATTGAAAATCTCAACTCCTCGTCTCGATTATTCCTAAAAACCACCTTTTTCTTTAAGATAGGTGGACGAGGGGATTGAAAGTTGTCCAAGAACAGGTGGTAGGGGATTTGGGGCTTACCAATGCAATAATTTTTGGAATAAGTGAATTGAAAGTTTCAAAAATTGTTATAAACATACAATTGATAATTGAGTCATAAAACTTTTAATTTTTTTTAATCAAGTCTTGAAGCTTATTAAATTAATCCAATAATTTTTTTCCGTTAATGGCATATTTTGTAAGGTTTAGGAATCGATTGTATTTTCGTGATAAATTTTAGCACTTGATTGTATTTAAGTTTTAAGATTTTTAGTGTACTTATTTTAAAGATTTTTTTTCCTTTATTTTGCTTTGAATAGTAAGACTAAAAAAATCTTTTCTGCTTTTAATGAAGTGGTCCGCAAATCTTCGTGATCGTACTCAATGTCGTTTTTACTAGACCCACCTCTTTTAATGGAGTTCCCGGGTCCCTTTTAAACGTCCATTTCCCCAACCAAGAGAGGGGTCCTTAGATGCTTGTCATGTCTTGAAACAGGGAACGAATAGGGTTTGGTCTTTTGTAATCTCCAAGAGATTTACTTTATAAAGTTAGGTTAAGGATGAGAGTTTAAAGAATTATTAAAAAGAAAAAAGAATGTTTGGCTGAGATTTTTCCTCAAATCAATCCATCATGGATGTAGCCAACCCCCAAATAAATCTTATATGTCCATTATAAGATTTATTATGATTTTGAGAATCATCTTAAATTATTTCATCTGAGATTTGAAGCGAATTTCAACTTCCCTTGGACATAAAATAAAGAGATGGTATTCCTTCCTTCTAGGGAAAACAAAGATATAGAGGACTTGGAGGGTGTTGAGCCTGCGAACGCTGACACATTAAAATAAAGAATGCATCTGTGGAGCTCACCTCTTTAGGGGACAAGTCGGGAAAACCCTAACAAGTGGAAATGCCTGGTTCTTGGTGATGTTCCCTCTTAACCAAACTCCAAGGATCCAAGGGCTACCCTTGGTAAGAGATAAGTTTGGCTAAGGTTTTTCCTTGAATCAATCCATCATGCATGTGCCCAACCCCTAAATAGATTTTATATGTCCAATATAAGATTTATTATAGTTTTACATACTGTAAAAACAAAATTTGTCATTTAATTTTAAGGGATAAATTCATTGGAAATTCTAAAATTTGTGTTATGCAATTGAGTCTAAAAATTTCAAAAAGTGCAATTAATCATAAATTTTTTTATAAAAATGTAATTGAATCATGAAATTTTCAAAAGATGTAATCAAATCATAAAATTTATCAAATCGATTTAATCAAGTCATTCTGTTGATTACATTTTTAAAGCTTTTAGGACTCAATTGAAATTTTATAACAAATTTTAGGAGATGGTTGTACTTTTTGAAAGTTTTATAGCTCAATTGTACTTTTTGACAAATTCTAAGACTTGATTTTAATTTTTAAAAGTTTTGAAACTTAATTGTACTGAGTTTACAACTTCCAATGCATTTAATCCTAAATTTAATGCTAAGTGAAAATTTTTCTTATTATACTTTCTCAAAGACAATGACAATTATTCGTGCCTAGGGATCTTACGCAAGTATCATGCCTCCAGAGCGTTGGTCATGCAAGGTCAACTCAAAATTGTTTAACAAGGTCTCTATGGATTGCCATCTCTGCCCTACTGGAATGTCGTAGATGATTCGGCTAGTGAGGTCCAGATTAGTGTCGGATCTAGCCTTCTTCTCGAGCGTTCTTGTCGCCCCTTGTTCTTGTGACGCGTGGCGACCGATTGATAGGCCTTGTCCTCATGGAAGACATGTAACTACTAGCCATAAGTTTCGGATCGAATTTCAAAATCACCATTATTGAGAACTCTAGACAAGATGTTACCGGCCGTGCACGCCCGTCGTTCTCTAAGAAACTTGAGCCACGTTTCGCAATTTCCGTTGCCACTCGGTCTCATCTCATGTTGTATTTACTTTATTTTCTGATTTTGGGAAAATTACGGTTTTTATCCTCACTTTTGAAAATTTATATTTTGCATATTATTTTTCTCGTATATGGATATCAACTCACATCTCTTGTCAAAATGATCTTCGTCCACTTACCAAAATGTCGTTTTAATTCCAAATTGATCGCGTCACTATCTTCACTCCTCCTAAGGGTACTCTAAGATACCTCGCTTTTCCCACCACCTCCTCCTCTCTCTTCCCCCCCAACCTTTCAGTTGCCATCACCGTCGCCGGTGCTTTCTCAATCCAAGCCATCATTTCCGGTGGCTCAACCCCGTGCAGCACCCTCTAGCGTCGGTCTGGATATTGTGGACCTTGAACCGGTTAGGTGGTGGTAGGTAAGTTTTATTTTGTGGCTTCCTATGAAAAAGAGGGGCAGATGACTCTTGTAAATGCTGGATTTTGTCTGCAAAGTGCAATGTCATGTTTTGATAAATGATGAAGGAAATTATTTTACATAACCATTGATAACTAATGATGATTTTTGCAATTCTCCCTCTTCAACTTTTATGTTACTTCAAAAACCCCGAGAGGAGCTTCTTTTACTTATGTCCAGCCTTCTTAAGGAATGATCATGTTAGAATTGATTCTCAATTATTTGAACTTGAAGCCTATTTTGTTTATCCTGAAGTTGATTCCTAGACCTACCCTATTTTTCTAGTCTGATTCCAGGGTCTATCTAAAAATCTGTTTTTCTTTTGTTTCATTTTTTGCAGCAAAATAATATCAGCAACAAAATGGTTTAAAGTAAAAAATGAATATGGGCGAGCAAGTAAAGGCGGGTTAGGAACGAGCTAGGGTTGTGAGGCTTGAATGAGTGAGCTATGGCCGAGCAAGGAGGGGGATGAGTCATGAGTGAGAGAGAGGTACTCGTGAAGTGTCTCAATCAAGTTGGAAAGAATGGAGAAAAAGAGAGATAATGAAAAAGATACCAAGAAAAAAAATTAGGATTTTTGAATTTTATGAAAACGGTTCTAAATTCAGTTAGGCTGATTTGGTTTCTAGGTGATTCTTCACTCGAAATTTGGACCCAGACTAGTTCTCACCAATTTCAAAAATTTGAAACTAGAAATTGGACCAGTTGCAACGGAAATCTAAAACCGAACTAATTTTTAAAACGGTCCAATCCGGTTTCCAAATATAACCAATTTAGTTGTATTGCCCTACTCTTCCCCCACCCGATAGCTTTTTAAGCGCCTTTCTAACACAAACTGATAACCATATGATCTGTATGAGCGGTGGATTCCAACGGTCGTGGATTCTCTACATGTACATTACATAAAGATAGCGAATGTACGATATTTATCTGAAGATCTTCCGCGTTTGCACGCACGAGAGATGGGGAAGAGATGAAAACAACTTATGAGTAGACATCCACATTCTCTCTTTCCTAGAGATTGAGGAAATCTTCCCTGGCCTATGAGAAGACAATAGCGCAATTATCAAAATATCTTTCAGCAATTGCATGGTCCAGATTTGCGGAAAAGCACACAGGCATAGGCAAAGGCATATAAACATGCAAACGCCCCCTTTTTACACAAATCCGTTTGATTCCTTTGGCCCGCCATATATTTGTCCCAATCTCAATTCTTTCGCAACAAGATGATTCTCGACAAGCCTTTTGTACGGTAGAAGTGGTGGAAACTAGGGTTTCGGTGAATATGAAAGAAACAATTCCATGTTTAAGTCATCCGACGCCGAAAATCCTAATTATTATTTGAATGCGATGTGTATTTGGCATGATTTATTATATCAAAAAGGATTTGATTAATGAGCGTAGACATGTTAACCAAGCAATTAAGAAAAAAATTGAGGTTTTTCACGGATTGCTTTTATCATTTTATGAGTAACCACTTTTTTAAAATTAAAATATTCCTAATTAAACATGCTTAACTAGTGCTTCAAGGGCATTCATTAATAAAACTTCATAAATGATAGTCTTGTTAATGCTTCCAAATGAAAACGAGAATTGCCAATGTGCATGTCCTTCAAATATGCTTGATTTTCATTTAGTAGTGGAATATTCATGTTTTGGGGTTAAATAAGCACATTGGCCCAACCCTAGCCTGAAGGAGGAGCATAAAAAGAACAGGACTTATTACTTGCATAAAGGAAAAATATTGTACGATACATTCATTTGATTGATAATGTGATAACCACAACACCACTATGAACTAATATGTTTAGATATATATTCTTTTAATCCAGTGTGAAATGCACTTCTTAGTCAAATGTGATTTGACTTGATTTGATGTTACTAAGTTAAAATATAATTTCTTCTCGGAGGTAGAGCTACTCTTTTCTACAGCAGAGAAAGTGAAAAGTGGCACGCTATTATGAATAGCAACCAAATTGAATGAAGGGTATGGGCTCTCAATCATCTAACATTTAATCTATGGTTTTCTTTGTACTATTAGATTAGTGCAGATTGGATTTAACTAAAAATATGGCATGGTGGTGGCCTTTATCTTTGGATGGTGGGATTGTGCTCTTGTATGCATTCAAATTCGCTCGACACGGCCCATTCGACCTGGCATTCCACTGGCGGACAGCGATTATGACACGAGTAGGAGACAATCTCTATTGTCCGCACTTTCGATTAAACAAAACCCTAACCCATGGAAGAAAAGCAAGCCAACCTTTCAGAATGCCTCAGTGTTACAAACATTATAATATTGAGAGATGTCAATTCACAAGCCATGCTTGACATCAGCTTTGAGAAAGGGAAGGAGGAAAAAGGGGGTAACGGGGAAAAGTTCAAATTAGTGGTTGGTGAGGCAGTAATTAATTGAAATTATGCGATAATTAATATGGTGGAGAGCACAAGCATGAAGTTTAGGTAAAGGTTGTCCATTAGGCACGCTTACACATGCGATGGACTTACCACCCAAAAGCATAATCTATGCATAACACAGTGGAGGAAGATAATGATGGGTCTCACTATTAATTAAATGGCATCGAATTCGATTTGATGCCTTTCAGATCAATGGGCGTACGAATTGCCTGGGCCCATTAGGGTTTCGACAGGTCAAAAATTCAGCAAAGTGTGACCACGCTTTAGTCCGACGTTGGAATGATTAAGGTTTTCCTACTTCATTTCGTGGGTCATTTCCTGTCTCTGGTCTATTATAAAGAAACAAAAGTAAAGTCAATGATCGATCAAGACTTGATCACATTAGGTTTTTGGGTTTTTTCCTGGTCTTTTCCCCCTTCTTTTTGTCCCTTTTTTCTCCGTAATTTGAGGAATTCCATCAACAATGAACTAATACAGGGTAGCTAAGTCATACAAACTCCCTAATCTCTGCAAAAGGAATGTTTTTTTTATAGCTCTACCTGACGGATTAATCAATAACAAATCGCACTTTTTGTTTCTTCAAGAACAATGGCAAGTTAGGTCTCTTCAAGAGTAATTGGTTTAATTATGACCACAAATATAAGGACACCTAGCTGTCCGTATTTGATAAATTTGAGTATTTTATTCAGTGCAATCTCTTTGGTTCACTTCAATGAAGAGATATCGTATCGATATAATTTTGTTGATCATTATCAACCAACAGGAAATTCTAATCGTATTAAAAGTCATTGAGTATGCAATGCCTGTACAAAAGATTTCTTAATATGACGCCACATGGGAGGTGGGCTAGATTGCATTGGACATATAACTGGAGATAAGAATTGGTAGACTCATATGCGCAACATATATCACGAAGAGGAGAGGAAGCGTTAGAATTCGAAGCTCAATTTCCAGAACCCGTTTAAAACGAGCTTTGCTCGTCTAACTCTAGAGGACTTCTGTTCTTCTAGCATGTCCACTTAATGCGTAATGATAACTAGAACCAATCCGATTACCTCTTGTAATTATGTTGACGACTTTAGTTACAATGTCAAGCCTTTTGTGAACTTTTGGAGCCAATGTAGTGGTTTCTTGTCATCTGTAGACATGTTTATAGCTTTAGGTATAATGTCCACTATGTAGTGGTCTCTTATCTTCATGTGCAGGAATCTTTCTGTGAGGGAGATTATTTGAGCTAGTGTCCATAATGCAAGAGTCATGCCAACGCAAGCTTATTGGGACGGGTCCCGGCCTAGCAGTCTTTCATTAGTTCTCAAGGGGTTTTCAGCCTCTCTTGTCCAAGCTCCGGTTTATTAGGTCAAGTTTGGTTACACCCTATTATCTTTTAAACTTTAAGGAAGCAGTGACGGAGCACTATTCGTCGGGAATGACAAGACAAGCGTGGACTATTGTTTTGTCTGATTAGCGGAAGAACCGGAGGAGAGAGAATTTATGGTGTCGGCTCCCGATTTAGGGAGAGAAAGAAGTTTTCGGTAAGTCACGAATTGGGTTCAGGATAAGAGAGAGTATTTTGCGCATCAATTACGTAATTGACGTTTTAGAATCGATTAATCATGTCTTTGGAGAAGTTTCATGCTTGATTAGTTGACCTTTTGATCGTGGAACACGTGACATTGCTGTTACGTATAATACTTTTTGAAAGGGAATACAACTTTAATTTTGTCAACTTGAAATGAAATTTGTGTGTAATGATCGAGACATTACTACTTGTCAACAATTTTATGATTTGATATACAATCTTGTTTTTAACAAATTTTGACAATATAAATGAATAGACATCTCAATACACCGCAAGAGAGAGAATTATTCCTTCACAAACGCTTTCACAGATTATGGTAATTTGCGAAATAATCTCACGTGGTGCAATTTTTTTTCTAGAAATTCAAATTGTTAACTTATTAACTTATTTGCACCAAGTGGTTGGCCTAGTGGTAAATAGATAATCCATTTTCCACGAAAATCACAAGTTCAATTCATGTCGTGAGTAAACCTTTTTAACAAACAGCTCCCGATGTTGACTATTAGTGGCATTTTTTTTGTGGAGGGGCTTTTTGGCTGCCAACATCTTGAAGAGAAGTGGTGATGGGCTTGCTAACCTTCTACTTTTGAGTGATGGATGATGCAAAGTAGTTATAGCTCAGTCCAACATACCGTAACAACCTTGAGGCACTAATGATAATGCTTGGCGTTAATCGGCCCTCTCCGTCCTTTGAACACATAAAATAACTTATTAACTTAGTAGCTCATAAAATTAGTTGCTTAAGGAATAATAAGACCAGCAAGAGGAAAGGGCTCAGCAGGCCAGTCTACTCCAAATGCATTTGCTCAATCGTGAAGAAGCCTGCCCAACCTAAATGGTCCATTTTCTGGATCCACTGGCCATTTGCGGGAAAACAGGGTGACTTGCAAGTAGTGTGTTCTCCAGTGAGTGTGCAATGCGTGCAGAACAACGCGAATTGGGACGAAATTTAAGAGTCGTATGATCGGGTCGATCCTATATGGTTCCACCAAACCTGATATGTACTTCAGTACAAGAAGTATACTCACTGAATAGTTTCCCCCTTTCAAGACCGCTTTCCGTGAGCCTCCGCAGGTTGTCGGTCCATGATTCATGTGATCCATTGTCCGAGTTTGGAAACGCTACTCCAAGCGATATTACAAATTAGGTAAGAATTTATATTAACTTGATTTTTATATATTTTGTTACTTAATTTATGAAATCGCAATCTTGTTTGAGCCTTTGAATGATATTATCGTATCTATGAAATTCCCAAGCAGCATTTAAATTAGGAATTATTTCCTAATTTCATAACGTGCTATAATCCTTAATCTAACCTCATGTCCGAGATATGGTGCGTTTGGTTCAGCATTTGCAAAGGGCTTTGAGTTCACTACAAATGCTGAAAGCCTAAAGCTACTTGGGGAAATGGAAATGTATTTGGCAAAATTTATTTGCAAATGAACTTTAAGTTGAATGTGCGTTGGGTAAAAAAAACTTTCGTAATGGGCTTTGATGGGTGTTATAGGTATATATATCTTTTTTTTGTTTTTGGAAAATTGGACTAAACCCTTCATCGGACCAACGAAGGGCGACGGTTGCCGGCGAGCCAGATTTGGCGCCAGCGGCCGTCGGCTGAGGTCGCCCGAGGTCGGGCGACCTCGACGACCGTTGGCCGGGTCGCGCGACCCTCGCCCGACGTCGGGCAACCTCAGCCAACGGCCACTGACGCCAGATCTGGCTTGCCAATGGCTGTAGCCCTTCGCCGGTCCAAAAAGAATTAGTGATGGTAGTTTTGAAAAGGAAAAGATAATTTCAGCATTCCGTCGAATGCTAAAAGCCCAAAGCTACCGAAGGCCATTTGAAAGCTGAAAGCCAGCTTGAAAGTTGAACCAAATGCACTCGTAATTGCACGAAAAATTGGTCAACTCGATCCTCATGCCCGGAATATGATTCGTTAATTTATTTCCAAAATTAGATGAACATCGAAAATGTTTTATGTGATTTGACGCCATGTTTGATGCAAATATGATTTCTTTTTATCTTTGTTTGATTTGAAATGATTTTTCTTTTTTAAAGAAAAATCCAAAAAGATCAGGCAAAAAATCGAATAGACTTTTTTTTAAGATAATATTGCATATTTAGAATAATTTCTAATTCCGAAGTTAAAAGAAAATAGGGACAAAAACATATCATGTGCATATCATATAAATTAATTGCATCATCATTGCTATGTCATTACTATAAGCCACGTGTGTCATGTTGTGTGTCATCCTGCCACGTCATTCATCATATGCCATGTCATGTTCCATGTTGTTGTATGCGATGTCATTGTGCCACGTCATGTTCCATGTCATCATATATGCCATGCCATTGCTTGCATGTCATTTAGTGATCTATAATTGAAGCTCAATCATTTTCAAACTAAAAACTTACTCTAATAGAAACAAAAGCTTGTGACTCTATGAATAATATCTAAACACTCGACAGATCATCACTTGTTGCATGAGGTCAAAGTTCAAACTTAACAATTCTAAAATTCTTACTTTGATCTAAATTAAATACTAGGATTCTCATGGCTTCAAGAATTATAACCTAGATTTCTAAAAGATCATAAGTCATAGAATAATTTGTTACTTGCAAGATCAAAACTATTACTTTCACAATTCTATTCCACAATGTTACTCTTAAATTTAATGTCTATATGCACAGTCCATCTATTTCTCTTCTAACTTTAATTCATAATCACTAATTCATCTTATCACTATGTTAGTCTAGTAGATGTGTGATTTCCTTTTCTAAGTTGGATAGAAGTGCATTCTCTATCATTCTTAGAGTCGATAGGTCCACTTCTACTTAATTTCCTCACTTGATGAAGAATATCAATCATCATTTGACAAATTTTAGCTAAATTAGTTTGGTTGGTAGGCAAGAGGGGCTCATTTCTTACTTCTTGCAAGTTGGGACGTCCATGATAATGATCCCCTTATCTCCTTGTTGTCACCGCGCATCAAGAACCTTGAGATGCATTTCTGGTATTGGAGGTAATGACTTGCTTGTCTCTACAATTTTTATGAAGTGAAACAAGCATATTTGAGTCAAAATCCATGATCACTTGGAACAAAAAAAAAAACATATATCTTACTATCTACCAAAAGAACAACATGACATAAACTACAACACAATCTCCCAACGTTCTATAAAATCTGCACCCAAACAAACTATAACAAAAACTCTGTTATCAACAAATGTCACACCCCAACTTTACAAATATAAGGGTAATGTCACATAAGTCTTTCTACTTGAAGGATGTGGCCTTAAACACAAACTAAGGCCCTGTTTAGTTCTACATTTGAAATGGGCTTTGGGACTATAAAGTCCCTTGTGCAAATGCAAATGGCATTTGACAACTTTTTTGACTTACTTTGGGAAGATGCAATTACATCTCCAAGAATTTCTAAACTTTAGCTTAATGCAGGGTTGAAGGTGCCTTGAGAAACTTGCATTTTCAGAATTCCGAGCCTTAGTTAATGAAAATGTCAAAAATTCCCATTTTACCTAGGAATGTGCAAAAGACCCGGAACCGGCTCGGAATCGGACCGGACCAAACCGGAGCCGGTGGTTCCTAAGGGGACCGGTCCAGTTCTCGGTTCCAATTTATTGGAATCGGTGGGTACCAGTCCGATTCCCGATTTCATGGGTGGATCCACTCGCCCGCCCACCTGGATCGGACTAGTGAATTTTTATTATGAAAAAATTAAAATTCTAAAGACGCATATTTTGAATTAGTTCCGCATTTCTTTTTTAGTTCTTGTGTGCATGGAACTTTTCTTTTTCTCCACTTTTGAGTTCCTTTTTACCTTTGTCGCTCTGTTGATTTGAGGGGCTTGTCTAGAAAGGAAAATTGAACAAGTTCGAGAGGTGGGTTCGAAGGATGAGATCAAAAAGAATAGGGAGAAGCGGAGTTTTCTTTATGTGCAGATTTTACTCAAGCAAGAATGATCAATAAGCTTGTAATTTGTGAGCAAAACTGACTTAAAAATTCAAATGACTTGCTTCCTACTTCATTTAAACTCATTTATCCGAGCATATAGTATATTGCATTCATCAAAATCTTATTATAGTGAATATGAGCAGAGTCAATTGTCGTCGCATCACGAGAGATCAAAAGGCAGAGAAAATTCGAGAGGTAATGAAGTCTCAGTAAGGGAGATAGAAGAATACTATCATCATCACAAAGGCATTCCCACAAATGTAGTCTTTTTGTCGACTCTTAAATTTCTAAAATATAACTATATTTGAATCATTCTTTCATGCTTGAATTTGCATCATTTAAGACCATCACCACATGCTTAGAATAAACAAACGTGCTTAAAAAGGGTGGCTCAGCACGGTTCTCTCATCATTAGGCGTGATCGCTCGTGAGACTGGTTCCATGGATCCACCCGGAAACTAGACTGGACAGGATCAGCGGGCCAGTTCCTGGGTGGATCCTTAAAACTAACAGGCGGTTCCCAGATCCAATTTTTCAGAACCAGTCATTAGTGGGCGATTCCTAGTTCTAAGGTGGGAACCGTTCACCCGGACCATGCACACCCCTAATTTTACCCTCATTTATTAAGAAAACTTTCATTTTTACCCTTTTTAAACAAAACCTAAAGATCATTCACTACACTTCTCTCACTACACTTCACTCGCAACACATATCAGTTCTGCCGACTTTCTACATGCTTAAGACCCACTCACCTCGAAGCTCTCTTGCCGCTCTCTTCCCTTACACCTACCTCCAAGCTCTTTTGCCTCTAATCTCTCTTCCCTCTCACCACACTCACCTCTCTTCCCAGGTAAGATTTCTCTTTGGTAATTGCAAATTTCGCTAATTTTTCAGCTACATTGGAAATCTTTGTTCATGATTTCACGATGTCACTTTGATTTGTGGTTTTTGCAATTTGTGGTCTACTTTTACTATGTTGGTTCATGCTCTCTTGCTGCTATTTTGGTACTTTGTCTTGCTAGGCTTAATCTTTGGTAATTTGTTTGTCTGGGGATTTCGTGTCTAGCTAGGCTTGGTCTTTCTTTGAAAATAAAGTATTTTGTTTGCTCTGTTTTTGTGATTTTTGATTCCTTTTTTTCACTCCAATAAGAAATTCCATGTGATGCAAGGCAAGACAAATCTCCAAGTCTTAATTTAAATTTTTGACTTTGTCACACCACACTCCTTAACAGAGTTTGACATCCCACAAGGGCTTTCAGCTTTAATCGGGAATGAAGACCACTTTGCCAAGGTCCCTTCACATTGGATAGAAACATGATTCACAGTTTTGGTATCCCCTTTACACATGCAACGCTGATGAACATAACGAGACCCCAAACAAAGTATTTGTGGATTCGTGGTTGAGATTTGAAATCATTAATCATGGTTCTTTGGCAATAAATTTGTGGATTTCAATTAGGGGTGAACGGTTCCAGATTCCTTACAGGTTCTGCTTGGAACCTGGAACCTACCCTCGGGTACAGGTTCCTCATTTTTTGGAACCTGGAACCTACTTGTCGAAATCTGGAACCTAGAACCTACCCTCTCACAGGTTCCGGTTCTGGTTTCAAGGTCCAACAGGTTTTTTTTTTTTTTTTCATTTAAGTGGAACCGGTTCTAGTTCCGAAAAAAGAGGAATCGGGAACCGGAACCTCCCTCCCTAGAACCGGGAACCGTGATCATCCCTTCCAACATAGTTTTTATAATGATAACGACATAATTTCTATGAAGATTTCCCTAAGTCATAAAACAATCATGTCATCATCCATGATTTTTTTTTTCTGGATATTGATCATATTGCAAAGCAGGAGGTACATTACAAGTCTCACAAATTAAAGAACAAGATTATCTATAAAATGAGGGATTTACATCATCAGTGACTAAGAGAAAATCATGCTTTATCTTAAACCTCACAAGCTCATCCATTTGGTGCAAAGTCTTCATCCATGCTAAACAAACTGTGGAGGAAGAAAACAAGGATCACCCAGTTTAAAATTTAAATTACTATCCACTGAGCTAAAATAATTATTAGAAAGCCTTACCACGTATCTTCATTCCGCTTTAATTGGTAAACTCTATTTACTGGTGATCTCCTCATTAAGACAATCCATATCTTTAAAAAAAAAAAAAGAGAGATTAAATGAAACATTCACTTATTAGACATATAAAAGGATTTACAACATATAAAACTAGAAATATCACTTACCCAACTCAAATTTTTCTGCATTCTCAATGCACTCTTCAACATTAATAGGCACACGAACGGCTCTCAACCAATCTTGAGTGCAAATCAAAGCTTCCACTACTTTGGGAGTCAAAGAACTTCGAAAGTCATCAAGCACACGACCCGAAGTACTGAAAGTCGACTCCGAAGCAATGGTAGTTACAAGAATAGACAAAACATCTCGAGCCATCAAAAATAGGGTTTTATATTTTGAGCCACTAGTCTTCCATCACATCAAAATGTCAAGATCAATAACTTTTTCAGTTTTATCTTCAAGATATTCATCAAGCTTAGATTTATTGACATCACACAATTGTTGGCTCGAGTTCATAAAGGTTTTCTGCCATGCTTGGGTGTCATACTTCCTTTTGTTAGATCCATTGCCACCGGCATCAGCGTTGGAACCACTGTTACTAACACTCCAATGTTGGACACCAAAATTCTGATCACTTGAATCAAAAGAAGATTGTTTATAAAATTCAAACAAACGCTCCAATGCATTCTTTACCTTATGATGTATGTCATTAACTTTTGATTCATCGTCATAAATTTGTCCATACAAAAATTTCACATAATTCAACTTGGCTCTAGGATCTAATACAACCGCAATCAATATCATCATATTCACTTTGTCTAAGCTCCCATAATATTTGTTGAATTTTTCTTTCATTTTCAAACCCATAGCTTGAAGTTTAGGATCCGAGTCATCTGTCGTATCTTTCAAATATTTATACAAAAGAGTTATCCCCTCAAAATAATCATTGGAAGTTACATATGAACTTTCCGACATTTGATTGGTAGCATCATAAAACACCTTTATAAATTCTGAAAGAATAACAGCATTTTCCCAATCATCATCTTGAGAAATCTCATAGTTAAGCTCACTTACAAAAGATAAATTATCTTCTTCCAATCTTTCGAAAGCTTTTCTGAACTTTACAGCAGTGTCTAACATAAGATAAGTAGAGTTCCATCTAATGGCCACGTCAAGAATAACTGAACCCTTATAAATGATATTTTCAATTTCAATACAAGATTGAAATGCTTTGGCTCTTAAAGGAGAACTTTTCACATACTTAACCACGTTGCGGATATATGCGATAGAGTCACGTACCATACTTAATCCATTTCTCACAATTAAGTTCAATATATAAGATGTGCACCTCATGTGCAAAACACTACAATATAATATCACCACCTTTTCTCTTGAAAGTTTTTTCCTCAAATAACCAATTGCAACATCATTGGAGCTAGCATTGTCAACCGTAATTGTTGACACTTTTTTTCTATTCCCCACTCGTTAATGCACTTTTCTACCATTTTTCCAATCTCCCTACCTCTATGACTATGCATCACCACAAAATTGATGATTCTTTTATGCAACTTCCAATTCTTATCAATAAAATATGTAGTGAAACACAAATAATTCATGTTTTAAATAGAAGTCCAGGTATCGGTTGTAAGTGCAATCCTAGACTTAATCTTACCAAAGTAGGTCTTCAAACAAGTTTTTTCGCGGAAATATAAGTTCATGCAATCTTTAGTCACTGTAAAATGTGATAAATGCTTGAAGAGAGGTTGTAACTCAAAGACAAACTCACGAAATCCGACACGCTCCACCAAAGAAAAAAGGTTGTTAATCAATAATGCTGAACCGGGCGAGCATTTCCCTACAACGTTCCTGATTAAATGACCATGTCGATAAGACATTACCGGTGCTGGATTCTCCTCCTGCCTTGCTAGCCCCACTTACATTACATGGCACAAAGAATTTCTGCCTCTTCTCTATATTATGAGGAAACTTCTTGCATGTTGTTAAGTGCTTTCTCATGGTGGAAATACCATTAGAAACACGGTACTTTAACAAAGACCCACAATGAATGCACTTCACCTGATGTGTGTTTCCATCCTTATCTTTGATTTTTGTATAATGATTCCAGCACTCAGATGTATATTTCTTATCATGTTCTTGTTCATATTCATCGCCCGACATTTCCATTTCTATAATATGAGTCATCTCCTCATTGTCATATTCCTCCTCCTCCATTGACATATTAACTTGATAAGTCCAACAAACAACACCACCAAGCAACCATTCAATAATCAGAAATAAGGTCACATTATGACAATTTCACATAATCTAAGCTGGCTAAAGCAAAACATATTAAAATTTTTTTACATAGTACGCAAAAATCATTCTATAGTCCCTTTCTAGATCAATTTCAGGTTCTACAAGACCAAAATCCAACCAACAGCAAAGCGTTTTATTTGCCTCATAGGACTTCTAGTACCCTGCGTCGAGTCCGAAAGCTGCACCTTCTTGAGTCTTGACCCTGTAACAACACGGTTCAACATTACACAAGGGAGGATAACCAACACACATGCAACAACTAATTTGCCACACTCACAAAGGGAATCTACAACCAAGTACGAGCATCCCTAAGCTAATACCTTTGGCAGTTCCATCTATGCTATGTGCTGTAAAAGAAACTAGAAAATACAATTGCACTATGCTTACAAGCAAAAATGTCAAAGAATTATTCACAACACAAAAACTTAATATTCAAACATAACAAATATGTATAACTAAGTCCAAAAGGCATCACCATCAATCATTATACACAAAAGGAAAAATGCCATAGGGCCACTCGGTTGTTAAGAGAGACGAGTATTGGGACTTCAAAACATGCAGGCAGAATTGCATTGAATGAAATCAACACAAGCCCATCATTCTTACAGTTCCCAATTTTCTTTTGGTATTAAGAGCCAAGCAAGCAATCACAGCTTAATATGACAGAAATTTACCATACAAACGAGTAATATCTCAGATAAAACAAGAAGAAATGCTCTTACTCATGATTTAAGCACCGTGTTCCTAAGGCAATCACAAACAAAATGACATCGACCGACATTCGCAAATAACTCAAACATTCCCACAACGAACTACCGAAGAGTTAATTTGCAGTCTTATTCTCCGACAATGGAAATTTGCTGCATTCTTGAAGTAGATGTCAATGGCCTTGAGACTTTCTTGGTGGACAAGGTAACCACTCGCTCTGCTTTCTCTCTCAATTTTCAGTAATCAACTCATTGTCAACAGTTTCGAATGAAATGTGTCTCACGCAGACCATCTAGAATTCACAAATTGAAGGGATAAACTATTGCAATTCATTCAAAATGAAATATAGATAATTAGACTAAAAGGTCCAAATTAAATACTCTGTATCAAGGTGCATCTAGAAGCAAATTCAGCTGATTTTCTACAGTAAGCAATACTTCCAACTGCCAAAGCAAAATTGAAACAGCGACACATAATGACCGCGAAAGCATGAGGAAATCGAAAGCAATGTCCGGATGCGCATTACCTCTCGAGAGAAACCTCTAAACCGAATCTCGGCACCACCGACACATCCACACTCCGGAAGCTTGAAAGCTCGAACCTAGACCGGCGTCAAGACGAAATCCCCCCCGAAAACCCAAAGAGCAAGTTCCTCTTCGGAAACTTCGTCGTCGACGGCTCACTCACTCACTAACTTGGAGAGCGAGCGAGCGACGGCGAGAGGAAGAGATCAGAGAGGACGGACGAGCGGCGGGCGAGCTGTGACGAGCGGCGGGCGAACTGTGAACGGACAAGCGGCGGGCGAGCGGTGGGCAGAGCCGCAGAGAGGACGGCGATGACGGGCGAGCGGCGGGTGACGAGGAGCCACGAGCGGCGGGCGACGGTGACAATTGGCGAGTGGCGAGTGGCTGGCGACGATTGAGGGCTCAACTGAGTCAACTTGAGTCAGTAGAACAGAAGACGCAGAAGTGAGGCGTGGGGAGACAGGGAGAATTAGAAATGGGGGAAAAATTAGGGTTAGAAACTTAGAATTGGGGATTTTTGGGAAGGACAGATCAGTTCCGGTTCTCGATTCCGGAAAATGGGAAATCGGGACCCTCCGGTTCGATTCTCCGGTTCCCGGTTCTACTCGAGAACCGCACTCACCCCTAATTCCAATTAAGTGTTTATAGTGGTACACTTGATTTAGTTAATTCTTTTCATTGATACTCTTGAGATTGATCGCGGTTTTATTTCCACGTTGGAGCATGTCGGGGTTGAGCCAAGGCGACCGCAGACTCGACCTCGACATGCTATATTATCTGTTTAGTAATCATCTTAAATTTGTCTTTGGATGAGATTTTCTCACATGTTAGGTTGTTGAACATGAGATTCATGATTTGCTATGTAGATTTCTTTTTCATTTTTAGGTTTGTTAAGGTCCCAAGATCTGTTCAGTTGAATTGGTCAACATTCATAAAAGGCTATTTTTTGAATAGAGATAAGCTAGTTACCGTCTTAATTCTTGTTGTCACTAGTGTTTTTTTTTAAATATTGACCTCGATTGCTTCGACATTACAATGTACGCTGCTTTCTTAGTTTCTTAGTTGTGAAATGAACATTCAACAATGGTTGAACATATTGATGATGTTACCTTTTCCGCTTGCTTAAATATCTCTAATTTTCGTTTTCACAATGTGCGACAAGATGAAGAGAGGGAGGAAGCCTAAGGAGAACATAAGGAGTTTCCAAGAGGTGATTATAGCAAATTATTGGAAATATCTTTTGTGGATCATGACTAGTAGCGTTACTAGTTTATGAAAAGACAGGCTTCTCTTGAATATGTCCTAGCTTAGAAACTACATGGACCAATAGAATGGACAAAGTAATTCCTATGTAATATCCTCATAAACTCAAGTTCAACTTTCGTTTGCTATTATTTGCATTTTGAAAATAACAATTGAATTTATACCTCTCAATGTGTATAGATAGCACATGTACAAAATAAGATGTTTATATAATCTTCAATCACTTCTTTATGGTCTCGGTCTACTCTTAATTCTTTAGCAAATGATCATTCTTTAAGTTCGATCTCATTTAGGACTTTTATTACTTTGATCAAACACAAATTGAGAGTGGTTAGTTTTTATCTTTCTTACTAACTTGCTTAGGTGTCGAGCGATATTTAAAAAATATTCACTTTGATGTAATTTTTTTATTTATAAACTTGTTAATATATATCTTTTATTTTACTCTCAATGCAAAAAACTAATAATCATTATTTCTTCGCTTTTAACAAATTAAAGTTAAAAAATTTAAATTGGTCACACCAAAGGACTTTCAAAATACATATTTACCAAACAACACTTTCCCCAAAGTTGCTTTGCAAGGCACTTTTCAATTACAATTTACCAAATAATATTTACATTTCATTTAATCTCTTTAGACCAAAATTTTTGTATAATGAGGCCTAACATACCTATTATCAAAATATATAGGGTCAATACTACAAAAACCCCAAACATATACACATATGCTATAGTTAGTTAGTTACCCTATATTGGTAAACCCTCATCATATTTATTATGTCACCAAAAATCCCACACTAGTACACATGTGCCACAAAAATTAGTTTGGGATAAATGTGGTATGAGTGTATCAGTTTGAAAGTATTTTTTTACACAAAATTTAATATGGGATAAATGTAGCATGAATATATTAATTTGGGATTTTAGTAGTATTACGCAGAATATATATGCATAGATATGTATATATTTTTGATAGACTAGTGAGTTGGTTACTAAATAAGAATTTCTAAAATCCTTAGAAAAGTAAATATATTGTGACCTCCAAACTCCTGCCTAACCAAAATCCACACACCTTAGAAAAACCAAGGTTATTCTTGCCATACTGTGAGCACGTCCTTGTACTACGAAGTCATCGTATTAAACCTGCCATGTGACGTCATTTTGACCCTGCCACCGAGTCACTTGATCAAATGTAGCTGTGACAACGCTACATTAACTTGTCAACTCAGTGACCGCTACACAATTCACAACTCTATTCAACCTGTTTTTCTTCTTTTCACCTGGCTAGTGAGGCTGTAGGAGGGAGACCCTCCATCCCTCCATTTGGGGCCACATGAGGCCATGTGGCTACACCCTCAAGGGACACCAGTGATGGAGGTGAACTAGCTACTTCTTTTCTTCTCAACACACCTAGTTTTGTCTCTTCCTTCTCTTCCTTGAATACACCCGTGCCCCTCACCTCGTTCTTCTTCTTCTTCCTTTTTGCTTTGGGTGCGAAGTAGAAGCTGCAGAACTAGAGTAGCTCGGCACATCCCTGACGAGACCATAGGGGCTGAAATTAGGTTTGCATGTGGTTAGTTTCTACAAGTTCAGTACGGCGAGGGGTCAGTTGATGAGGGATTTGCATTAAGACGCTTGGCACATCCCTAACGAGGTCATAGGGGCTGGTTTGTGTGTGACAAGTGTCAAGAAGATCATAGGCATTATGTTGATGTCAAAATGGGTCTGGCGAGAACTCCGGGACGCGTTGGGCCTCGTTGGATGGTTGAGAGTCATTGAAGGAGGAGCAGGTGGATTCAGTGGGTGAGTTCTGCTGGGAAATATCATTGCGATGGGACAATTAGGGTTCTGTTTAAAGATGGACAGGGTTTAGTGAGGTCTTGGGATGGAGCTGTGCCTTATCGAGCCACCGATGGCCATGAGCTTTGGTTTTGCCGAAAGAGGAGAATGTCATAAAGAGGTTTCTGGCTATGAAAAGTCGTCACCGGGTTGAGGTAGTTCTGTCTGAACTCGAAATAGAACGGTGAGGATTTTGGATTGTGACTGAGACTCACTGAATTCCTTGCAATCGCAAGAAAGTGGTTGCTCACGTTGGCCATGAGCGAAGGCATGAAGTGGGGTCATGAGGGTGTCATCATAAAGGGCGACAGAAGGAATGTAAAGAGGTAGGTTCAATAAAAAGGGCTAAGCGTGTGCTGAATAGGGCGTGATGTTAGTAGCAACTGAATAGAAATAGGGTGATGTTTTAGATCATCAAGCATTATGGAAGTCCTAAGTTGTCGGTTTAGTGGACTTGTTAGGTTTAACTGACTCGACTAGGATTAAGATAGGTTCAGGATCTTAGAAAAGAATCCAAGATGTTGTATTTAATTGAATCATTGAATTGCTACACCAATATGTAAATACTTGAGATTGTACTATCGGGATGCTTGGAGAGAGAGAAGTGGTGTGCTTGCGGGCTACCAAGATGCCTATAGAGGGTTAAATGGCTCCCTAGAGGTCCTCACTATGCTAAGTGGGGTGCAAGATGCCTAGAGAGAAGTCCTGGCTCTCTTTGGATGATGGTAGCAATTAATTCTAATTACTTAGCGAACATTGAAAGTATCTTAATTGTGAGAACTCATTATAGTAATAAATCTTGATAAATAGTAGAAAGATTTTTAGGCAAGTTGAATTGATTAGTTATTACACCCTTTGTTAAGCCGGTATTTACAAAAGTAGCATGTTCATGTATTTCAGACGATAGGCTTTTACTTGCTGAGTCTTGTACTCACTTGTTGTTGTGGACTTTCATACTAGAGGATGTCAGCCCAACCTACCTCTTCCATGATCTACTACGGCGCTCCGGTGGATTTCGTTTATTGCCAGGAGGAGATATGTGACCCATGCTTCCTGAACACAAGCTTCTTTAAGTTTGTGTCATGCCTCATTATGGACATAGGGACTCCGACTGGACCAATGTACCTAGTCTTCGTTGCTTCGGATGCTCACATCAACGGGAACTTGGTAGGTCCTCTTTCGTTGTACATTGACGGACCAAGAAATAGTAGAGGCATAGGTGCATAGGTGGAGGCCGGAATGAGCAGAACTTTTTGAGGAACTAACTTTTTGGACATGACTAACACTAGAATGAGGGGCTATGTACAAAGCATGGTTGGATAGTAACGTTTGGAGCAAGTTTTTGGTTGGATCCCTGGTATACTCAACCCTACCCCTCATGATTTGTATAAATAATGAAACCAGCAAATGAAAGAAATTGATTGTTTATCTAGTTTCGTAATTATTTTGAAGTTGTAAATTTTACCACTAGTCTATAGGTAACCACAGATTGTCTAAGGATAGTTGTCTAGTACACTCCAAGGAACGTACATGGATGTTACACAGACACAAAATTTAACTAAACCAACAATATCATCATATAAATCCAATTATCTAAACTCATACCTAAAATTCAATTACAAAAGCGTTCTTGAGCTCCTTACCATTAGCTAAAGAACCTCAAAAAGATTTGAACTAGATGTAGTAAGCAAACATAACTTAGTAAGTAGTACAATCCCTTTCAAGTAGATTGAACATTCAATATGTATATGTATAAAAATGCCAGAACTCGTTTATCTCAAATCTAGTATATAATATACATATAAATTCAAAATGAGTTATATCATTGTAACTTAATTATATACATATCAGAAATATTTCATTGATCAATAAATTAAAGCAAACATCAATGATCCCATCCATCGATCAATCTTATGCTCAAAATAAACATAAATGGTCTATTCATTGATCAATTGAGTACTCAACGTCTAAATATAGTCACATTTAACATCCCAAGACAAGGGTGGTCAAAATTTTCCATTGACTAAGTCTCCACCTATATTTTGATGGCTCAACCCATAAGGACTAAGCATACTCACAAACCTCTCACTAGATTTTAAACATAGCGATAATAAGTATCGAACAACTAGTATCTTCCTCCACTAAGGCATTTCTTAAATCCTTTTAGAGTTCATTTTATAAACCAAGTTCATATATCAATATGTATAACCCTTCATAAAATGTTTTCCAAACTATTCATAAATAATTAAAAGTAAACGTCTGATCTAGTTTTATGTAATAAATATGCTCTTTCAGCACTCATGACATGAGTTTATAAATTCATTGAAGACATAAGCACCGCTCACTACTAATTAACAACCAAAATCGAAAGCCACATTGCTTGAAGAATTTCAAGATTCTATCAAAAAGCATTAGTTGATCTTCATGTGTGTATTTGGGCACAATAATATGTATCCATTTTGGGCATGCGTGTGCATCATATATATGTACGCTCATGATGAAAATAATCGATTGCTATTATTGCAAACATATTTACAATATTATTATCTTGTTCAACGTTATCTTAAATTGGTTATGGTGTGTGACATTTCTAAATTCATCACTAAGTTGGTAGTAAGACTTATACTAACACATTAGTACTCTTAAAAGGATTGATTGACCCAATCAACCTCTAAGTCCTATAAGCCATGATTGTCATGTAGGAATATGTCATGGCTATCTAGACAGTGTGAATGCTTTAAGAACATAATGAAACTCTCACACTGTCAGCTTTGGGTATAGTGTAATCTAGTCTCTCCATCTTACTATGTCTCGATTAAATAAAGACTATGCAATATTTGTCAAGTCATTAATTCGATCATATACACAAACCTAATTAACATACATTTTATTCGAGACATAAACAATTTATTCTTGGTTACAAACCTAACCGAAGATTTCAATGCAGCATCATAATTAGATTGCATAAGATATCATTATTGTACCTTGCATGTAACAAGGAAACATATATTATATCATGCACACGTGTAACTTCGTTTATAAATGAATTATGACCATCAATTACAAAGATGGATCACCGAGCTGGCAATATATGCACCTGTGAACCATACCTGTTGAACACACAAGTCAACATTGTACCTCAGGTCTAAGGATTATTTACACTATGAACGATTAGACATTGACCACTCTAAAGGTTTCCATGTCACTAATCATTTTATATATGTCACGTTCAGTAAACTTATTTGATATAAGCATTTGTGTTCTAACTCAAGCATCACAATACCCAATGACCCGTGACTTGTCATTTCCTTAAATATCCAATATTTAATGGTGAAATTAGTATTATTGATATCTACTCAATGATCCATTGACCAATGATAGTTTAAAGATTTAGTCTAATTGTGAACCCATCACTCATATTCTTAATGTCTTAAGAATATGTTAAGTCGTAGCTGATCTTATGGAATCATTTATGTATATATATATACATATAATTAATTGAACAATTGAACGAATACATCATTGCCATTAATTAAATAATAAGATTAATAGTACAATTAAAATCTCTAACATGTAACTATTACATGGTAGCTTTAAGGCATACATCCAACAAAACCATTGCAAAAATTAGAAATTTATAACTAGCCAACATAGTGTGTGAAATATTAAAAGTTCATTCCGACCAAACTATAACTTCGAATCAACCTTTATAAAATCCATAGCTCTATAACATCCTAAACTTCCATTATCACATAACTTTTTACAGCCTAATAACCTCTTAGAATGAACCTAGCAAATTAAAATCTACAATAATCTGAAAATAGCTCAATATCAAAATCTCCTCAAATTAGATCAACAAAAGGTTCGAATAATTTTGGGTGCGAATGCGAGTAACCCCATTGTCTTTCCCTTTTTCCTTCTTCTTTTTCGTCCCTCAGTTTTCTTCTTTCCCTTTCTTCTTCTTGTTTAATTTTTTGTCGACTAATGTTCTTTTTTCTCCTGCTATACTTCATTTGTATCCGCCACCAAAGGAGAAAAGAAAGTAGATTGGGGCTTGACTATAGAAGATTGTGGACTTGGGCTTGCGTCTTCTTCTTTTTCTTTTCTTTTCCTCTTAAAAGCCCATCTCTCACACATTCCGAATGGTATAATATATTTATTTATTTTAAATTATTTAAATATACTTATACAACAGCAATAAATTCAAACTTTGTCTATAACACATATCTCCTTGGAAGTTTATTGTAATATATAAATACTAATCTCATATTTTGAATTTTGCTAACTTTGTATTTTAATATTGAGACGTGGATGTATATATAATTTTTTAACAGAGTACAGGTAGTTGAAAAATATCAACCAATAACCGTGACATTGATAGATTCAAGACCAATCACTACTTTAAAGCATTAATAAACTAAAAAAAAAGAAAGTGATTATCTTTGACCTATGCACCATATGCGCATCATACCTTTTCCCTCCTATTCTTTCCTTCATTGAAAAAGTTCATTGAGCTTAAGGGCTGCATAGAATAATGTTAGAACTTCAAGGACCAAATGAGCACTTCTTCCTTTAGAAAACTCAAGTTCTCTTAAAAGGCATTTAGGCAATGGACCAAGTCGGGCCCAATCTTAACCGTAGGCGTGATGATCTTCCATTGATCATTATTTCCACGGGCTTGGGTTAGGGGCATCTTTATTTCCATTAGCAACGGAGCCCTTCGTTTGCTCTTGCCTGGTGTCCATGGCGCTCCTGTCTATGGAGTGAAGAGAAAGGAAAAGATTGTGTTAGGAAGAGCCCATTTGAAATAGTTCCCCTGAAATTTAGAAGGAAAAAATGAAGAAAATAAATGGGTTCAAGCTTGGGAGAAAAATTGGGCTATCTCATTTTAAACAAGAATGCGATGCGGGAATGAAAGACAAGTGGATTTGTGGGAAGCAGAGCCATTTTGTAATAGTAACCTTAGAGCACCCAATGATGACAAATTCTCACTTGAAGTGGATTCATGATGAATCAATCGTATTGAAATATGCGTCTTACGTAAAACTCTATTTTTAACGGTTGTGACTCATCAATCGATATAGATCCGATCCATGCAAGCATTGACAGTAATATCATCACCATCCCCAAAACAGAACCGGAGTACAATGCAGCTCCAAAGCCGCTTTCAATTTTCCCAAAAAAAAATGCCTTTAATTAGTGTCGTTTCTCTCTGTCGTTTAGCCCTTGTCTTCCACTAAGCAGACTCCACCCAACCATATGCCAATCGAAGAGGCCTTATCGATTGTCGTTTCCTCTGCTTCATCCTCCATTACCAATAATTGCAAATAATTAATTATCGATGCAATTTATTTTTTGCCGTTTGGTCCAAAACGACAACCATCGATTTCCCCCAACCACTTCGAGTGGCGTTGCTCTGCCGTCTAAAACTAATTTTCAAAAATGGAGAGAGACAGAGAGACAGAGTGGGCTTCATCGCTCGCCTGGTGGCACTTGGTTCACTATAAAAAGTGACACTTGCTCTTCTGAGTTTGCTCTTCCTGTTCACGATCTGCTCTCTCATTCTCGCTTTCGCTCTATGCAATGGCGTCCTTCAGTTTCAGCTCCAACTTCTCTCTGGTTGAGAACAGGGGGCATGATGCTGTTGACTTGAGAACGCTGGTTGCTGCTTCGAAGCCGTTGGCTCGCTCGCTGGGCTTGCTGAAATCGAACTCGGGTTCGAAGAACTGGAGCTTACGGGCGTGTTCCCACGAAGTTGGAACTGCGCGTGCCGCTTCGGAGGCGGCCACAGCGGTTGCAGTGGATGATGGAGTCGTGAGGGAGAAGGAGAGAGATGGGGTTTTGAGGGTTGGAGTCATTTGCGGAGGTCCCTCTGCGGAGCGTGGGATTTCTATGAATTCCGCGCGATCGGTGATTGATCACATTCAGGTGATCATTGGGATTCTATTAACTCATGGATGGCTATATTGGCATAACATTAGACTGCACAATTGGTGCTGATGGTTCATTGATTGAGCAGACAAAAGATGATATTTTACTTATTTTTGAGTTAAGTTCAGTTGCTCCGAGTTGGACTTAAACTTTGAAAAGAAGTGGGGATTTAATTGTTTATATTACATTCATTTACTTTTTGCAATGAGTAGTGGTACTGAAACGATGCCATTGTTAACTTAAAACTTATTAGTATGAAATCTACATTAACCTGTCAACTTGTGGAAAACATGGTGTTTCAGTGACCTGCAATCAATTTTTTCCTTGTTAGGAAACAGTACGCTCGAACTGCAGTAACAGAGAAGAAAAAAGTTTCTGGAATGCATAGGCTCTTGGGAAAATCTTTTCAGTGCTACCCATTTGGTATAGAGAATAAAAATTCCTGGCCAATGATAGTAAAATTAGGATTTACTTGCTAAGAAACAATTTCTTATCAACAATGTTAGGTTTTCAAACATCCAAGTTGTACAACATTATGTAGGCCAATGAATTTCCATCTCCAGTTTAACTGTAATTGATTGTTAAATAATTATTTATGCTGGTCTTCTTGTACCTATTAGTCCTTTGAGCATTGCTAGCAAGTGATGTTTAGGCATGAATTTATTAATTATGGGCTTCCTTGTGATACTTTTATTCTTTGATTCATGAGTGAAAGCAGTGACTGAGGTGATAATTCTTTTTCTCCTGACAGGGGGAAGATTTGCATGTTAGCTGCTATTACATTGACTGCGACCTAAATGCATATGCTATATCAACTGCTCAGGTTTGTACATGCACTTATATTTAATCTCAAGCACCATTCTTATCAGCTAATGGATTGGCCTCACACTTGTGTGTGGCGACTAATGCAAGATCAGGTTAAAAAGAGGTTTGGTAAACCTTTGTCTAATGTATTTTGTCTCTATTTGCTACTTAGAAGAATAAGATTGGGTGAGTATGTTTCCAAATCAGATGCAGTGGGATGATAAGATCAAGATAATTCTACAATAAGTAGGGAAAACACTTCAGTTGCCGTGAGACTTTGAGAATTGAAAGGCTGGTACAGGGCCATCATAACTATGATACATCACCCGGTGATGGACATCTTGGAGGCCAGAATGTGCAACCATGAGCTTTACCTAGAATTGCTTCAATAGTCGCATATTGTCACAAGGATGACCGGCTAAATGTTGTGTACTTTTAATGGGTTAAGGATTAGTCATTTTTTGAAGGGCATGCTTAGGATGTGATTTTCAAGCAAGACTCTTTCCATTAGAGAGGCTAGAAAGGTGATACTTGGCTGAAATATGTGATGTGTTTAGCTGACCAAAGGTCATAGATGTTATGTCTCTGGAAAAGCACCTCCGACTAAACTCTGCTCATTGTCTGATTTATGTTGCTGTCCTTTAATCAAATATGTAGTTTCTGGTCTTTGTTTTGATTGCTTCTGGCTTAATATACATATTTTGGTTACATAATGACTAGTTAGCCTGCATACTTAAAGTGCTCTTTCCCTAAAATTATATTCAAGCTTTGATTTCCATCCAAAGTTGTGTTCTGATTTCCTCATACATACCCTATACAGGTATACTCAAACACTCCTGCAGATTTTGATTTTAAACTCGAAAGGTAAGCCGACAAATCATTAGGGGTTGCTCACCTACAGGAAAGATGTTGACACACCTCATTTACTGTCTATGTAGCCTGGCCCAGAGTTTCCGCTCTCTATCTGACTTTGCGGCACATTTAGCAGCTTCTGTAGACATAGCATTCCCTGTAATCCATGGTCAGTTTGGAGAAGATGGTGGCATCCAGGTGCGGTACTTCTTCTTTATGAAAGGAACTGATATTGATGTATCTAACACAATACCTGAGATCAATCCTGAGCCTGAGCGATGAGATTGAGCATTACCATGAGCTCTGGCCATGCATAAGCATGTGCGTTCTCTTGTAGAGTTGGACTTAAGGTCTGTGAAACCTTTTGATCATATAAATATAGGTTTGGATTAATGATACAGTCAGTCAGACATCTTTTTCTCAACAAAAAAGTTTGCTTCTGAATGAATCAACCCATGCACCACATTTGCACCTTGTCATCAGACTTTTTTTATTTTTAACCTCTAAAACTGTGTCTGTTGAAATTTTCAGGAACTACTGGAAAGATTCAATATTCCATTTGTTGGAACTGGATCAAGTGAGTGTTGCCAAGCATTTGACAAGGTTAACCAACTAACTTTATTCACTGTCAATGCTCTAATGCTTTTTTGGGGATAGCTCTGAGGCATTGATAGCCAATTGACCATAGATGCAAGTCTCAAACTTCAGTGCTAAAGGCCCAAACAAGATAGCCAGTTGGATTTCCATATTGACAGTATCAAATTTGGAATTTTTTAACAGAATATTTCAGTTGAAAACCTTGTATATCTTAATACATTCGAAGATCACAACCCCTCATGCTAAGGTGTACACATTGTATGAAGATTCTGAAAGAATACCGTTTGCTAAATTCTTGCATACAAAGCTGTTAGCTCCACAAACTAGAAAATGAGCTACTTTCTTTGTCTTTTGGTTTGTCTACTGCCAATTGTAAAATGCCTTGATATAAAGGTATCATGAAGAAATTACATTGATCTAGTGGAGCAATGATCTTGCTGGAGAGTAGTTCCAAGGAGAATTGGGAACTCTACAATTCTGCGTGACGCTATTTATGTCAAATATCTCACACTCGAACAATGTGAGACAGACACTATTTGCTATGTCTCCTCATCTCTTGTCATGCTAAAGATTCTCCATCACAATTCTTGGCAGTATCATGCATCAATGGAGCTGAGCAAACTTGGTTTTGTGACGGTACCCAGTTTTCTTGTGCAGGTATGCCTTTTTAGGAACTTAATTACTTGGTTGTCAAATCCCTATAGTGAAAGACAGTATCTTCACTGTCATTCTATATTTTCAGTTTACCATACACTAGTCACCTCTAAGTTTAGTATTAAATGCTATTACATACCGAATATTCTGTGAGAAAATCATAACGAATGAAAATCCTATATCCAAGTAATTGCTTCTTCCAATTCAAGTATCTCTTTCTTTGTAAATCAGCTTCAGCTGACTGATATTCCTCATTGCCATTCGCCATTCGCCATCCTATTCATAAGTCTATTTCTTCAAGGTCCATCAGTTTGTCATGTAATGTGGTTCAGTGTTATTTTTTCACATTACTATGCATTAATATGCTTCTGGGTGTTTGTGTGTCTGCAAATGCTTGCTCATTTTATAAGTATTTCTTGTCTTATGCTGATTTTATTTCCCTGATCACCCATATGCTGCTTTGAGATAGAACCTTCTTAGCCTGTGGTAGTGGGATGAGAATATTTGCTGCTGTTTCGGTCCTTTGTTCTTTGTAATGTTATCAAAAAGTGATTTGGCAAGTGAGTTGTGTAGACATATGATTTGGCTTTTTATGTATCTATTTGCTTATTAATCGGGAACAGGAGTATAAGATAAATCTTTCTTTTTTCCGTGATAGCCTTTGCATTGCTGGATTTTTGTTTTTGGAAAAGAAAAGACCTTGCTTTATTGTTCAGCTGCAAATTCTTTCTTCAGGGAGAATGGATATTTAATAATCACTTTCTAGATTTACATCTCACTTGGGGTTAATTTGGTATGTTTAATTTTCTATCATAATATGCATGGTTATTTTAGTAAGTTATAGCATTTTTTATTTATGTTATCAGTTCCTTCTTTTTAAGTATTTTGTTGTAATTTAAGTTTAGCTTAAACTTGTATCTTTATTTTGTATCATTATATCTTTCCATTGAGGATTATGCTGAAAACATTTTGATTTATTATCTTTGGAGTCATTATGTGGTCTTTTTCTAGAATTTTTATCTTTATACTATATTGTGATTTCTAGTTTATGATAAATAAAAAGATAAAACTGGTGCCTCGGCCCAGAACATTTGATTGTGGCATCTCATCTGTCTTGCACATCTTTTCTACATATGAATCATGTCGCGACAACTTTTGAATTCTTCACATCATTTTATTTTCGTTTGGGTTGGTCTTCACTCCATTTCTACGTAGTAGATCTGGAGTAGCTATTCTAGGTCCTTTTGCTTAGGGTCATCTGCTCAGAATATTAAAGTAGATTCAAGCTGCATTATTCCATAGAAAAGCCATGAAAGTTCAGCAAGTAGAGATCAATAATAGCCCCAGATATGTGTTGATTGGGCCTGTGACCACTGAGGGGATTTTTGGCTTAGCTTTACTTCAGAATGTATGCATGTCATTTTGGCTTGCCTTTAATGATCCAAGTTTTACAGTAGCACGTTTATTTTAAGCACAAATGCTTTCTCATCTTCTTTTTCATAAGCTTCTATGTTTTTATTTTAATTGTATATGAGCTTTTGCAAAATGTGGTTTCCTTGTTGTCATTGCTCAAGTTGCATATGCAATCAGATTCTTGCTTAGGCCTTACTTTCTTGGAAGATTCAAGGAAATTAGAAAAAATGCAAGATAGATGGTTAAGTTGTGTCATTCAGTGCTGTTGTTGTATAGTTAACTTTTCTCCATATCATTCTCATTGGCACTCTCTTGCATGTAGGGTCGCGAGGCAAGTGAAGCTGAACTTGCAAAGTGGTTTGAGAGAAACCAACTGGATCCTGTCTCTGGGAAAGTTGTGGTTAGGAATACTACCTTTGTTGCCTGGAAAGCCTTATCAAGGAGGAAGAAATTTTCAAGTTCTGAATTTCCCTGTTCATTCTCTTTTAGGTAAAACCTGCTAGAGCTGGATCAAGCATTGGGGTAACCGTTGCTTATGGCACAGCTGATTCTCTCAAAAAAGCCAGTGAAATTATTTCAGAGGTACTTAAGCTTGGTCCAAAAGTGCAGAACTTCTGCAGTATTTCGTTCTGAACTTTGAAAGCACTAGCAGAGCCTAGAAAGATTAATATGAGTGGGTTCAGATTATTGTTGGTTAGACTTTGAGGCAGGAAATATAATTTTATTAATATGACTGCATTCTTTTTGTTTAGTGAAATACATCTTCTGCAGAGACCCATGAGAGCATAGAAACCAATGTAGAAGACAATTTTTTATGTACCTTTCCTAGCAGGAATTGTACTTTGATTCCTTTCACTTGGCATTCTAGTTGTTGAATGCTTCTCTTCCCTTAGTACAGTAGCCTGGATGATTGAAAGTGATTCCCAGCCTTTGGAATTGTCAATACACTGTTGGTTTCTTGTTACACATGCAATCTCACTTTTTTTTAATTATCTGCAGGGAATCGATGATAGAGTCATAGTTGAGATATTTCTTGAAGGAGGAAATGAATTCACTGCCATTGTACTTGATGTTGGCTCTGGGTTCGATAGCCATGCTGTTGCATTATTGCCAACTGAGGTACTTCAAGATTTAAATTATTATGTCTTTCACCCTATCAGTTGGCTTTATGCTGAACTGCCTCAACTTGTGAAGCCTTTCATCTACTCCTTGAAAGGATGGATGTCTCTAATTTGGTGAAGTAATTGTGCAGCAAGAAGAGAAAAGAACTGTAGCACTATTCAAGTTGATTGATGCTTTGTAGGATAAGTTAACCTCTATGAAAGTGAAGGACAAGTGAAATACGTATCAGTGCGGTTTACTGTGCACCCCATATCTATTATAATTGATAAAATTTTAGGACTGAAAGAGAGTGGGAGAGAGAAATCACAAAGATGAAAGGGCTACATCTTTTCTCAATTGTCTTTCAGCATAATTGCCTGGGGGCTATATTGTTTAGATCACAAGGATAAACTCACATTTAATACATCAAGTCATAGCTATCTTATTTAATACCTACATATCAACTAATGGCTAACAATACTCAATACACTTCAATAGCAAAATACATTACTCTTTACTCTATACCACTGCAAGCATCTAATCTAATAATAAATCCAGGACTGAATGTTTGGGGTTCACTATGCCTCCCCCTTTTTATCTATTTAAAATTGACATTGAATGACTTTTAGTAAGTATACCCCTTAATGCACCTACAATAGATGGAATTGTTCCTCAGCATCCTTGGCATTGGTGGTCCCATAGACACGATCTGCCACTAGATAACCTTTGGCACACAAGACAGTATCATGGGGGAGGCACCATCTATTGACCCAGCAGGTTATCTGCTTGATATAATGTTGTTACATATGGATAAAGTGTGGATGGAGACAGAATTTGTTTTTTAAAATGATTTTGATGGAAATTCAAATGTCAAAATCATAATAGGATTTTTACAATATTGTTGCATGTGTGATCAGGTGGAGCTCCAGTTTCATGGCAATGTTGATGTGAGCGAGAAAGATGCAATTTTCAATTACCGCAGGAAGTATCTTCCAACTCAACAGGTATTAATCTCCATATAATATTGCCGTGAGGTTTATTCATACTTAATTAGATATCGGATGGGCCGTATCTGTGAGTATCTGCTTTGGGACATCTTAGGGTGCGATATGCAATTTCAAAGTTCTTTAGTTGGAGATGTCAACTAAATTTCCACGTGCCCATTATCTGTTTTACTCAGTAGAAGGTGTACTCAATTATTGACAGGTTGCATACCACACTCCGCCTCGTTTTCCAGTAGATGTAATAGAAGACATACGCAAAGGAGCGTCACTGTTGTTTAAACGGTTGGGGCTACGTGACTTTGCCAGGATTGATGGATGGTTTCTGCCTTCCAAGTATTTATCATCTTCTAAGGAAGTATTCGGCGTGACTAATTATGGTACAATAGTTTTCACTGACATAAATCTGGTAAGAAGAATCAAATTCTGTCCTCCCAATACTAGCAATGTCTGTATTTTACACTTGACTCTTGACGCCACTTTGCAATATGTGCCAGATAAGTGGGATGGAGCAGACTAGCTTCCTATTTCAGCAAGCTTCAAAGGTACTTCTGGTTTATGTATCGCTGGCTCTTACCGAATAGAGCTTGGCTAGTCAATGGCACAGATTTTATGGTATCTTATGTTATGTATTCTGCAAATTTACATGAATATTATGCAGCACAATTTTTTGAGAGTTCCAATGAAACTTGAAGTTCTTGATACATGGATGTTGTAGCATTCAAAGATTCTACTGTACATTCCATCTAAGAGCTTTAGCTGAATAAGTTGGCAATAATCTACAAATAATATGTTGTATCAAAGCAGGTGGTTTTATGTAATCTGAGCCTACGTGGGTGAGGGGTAGTTCTACAGAATTTAAATATCAAGTCACACCATAATCGACCAACTTAAAATTTCAGATAAACTGCAGCGCTCTCACCAATTCTAAGGTGTCGTGGCAAAGTCAAAATTTGAGAACCGAATTAGCAAATAGGTCATGTACATGAGAGTTTATGGATATTTTTCTAGCTTCCTATTTTCCCTTATAAATGGTAAAATAATTTCATCTCTAGACTTTAAACAACTGCTCTGCATTAATGGGCCGGGCCTTTCAATATGTCCAGGTGGGATTTTCTCACTCAAACATCCTTCGGAGCATTATTAATCATGCCTGTTTGAGGTTCCCGGATCTTGCATCTCATAAAGATCTCTCTGGCCATTTGCCCAGAGTTAACCACTCCTCAAAACTTGCTGGAACTTCTGGGAAACTTGAGAAACGTCGCAAGATCTTTGTTATATTTGGAGGAAGCACTTCTGAGAGACAAGTATCCCTCATGAGTGGCACTAACGTTTGGCTCAACTTGCAAGCTTTTGATGATGTAAGGCTACATCTTAGCCATCTCTTGCAGTCATGTAAATGCATACCAATTCTTTTTTACTGAAGTGATATGGCTTTATGAATGTCTACTCAGCATATAGGATGTATAAATCCCTCTTTTGAGTTTTTTGGTTGGCAAGGATCTAATGGAAGATGTTAAAGTTCTGGATCATGACTCCTGGGATAGCTATCTGTAAATGGCAATGAGAGCATTAGTTTGTTCTGTGAAAGGACAAAAGAAAAACCATGGCAGCAAAAAATGTTGGGCAGATTTTGGTTTAATAACTAAAATAGCCTTTGTCATCCTACTTCTCTTGAAATTCTGATATCAGCTGTTTAATTGCATCATAATGGAATAGCTTGTTAAGTCCATAAGGTACTTCTTTTCTGAGTTTCTTTCACAAAGCCTTAGGATTATTTTCCTTCTTTGAGCTGTCTGTACTTCCCCTTGCTGACTACTAAATAAAGAGGAGGCTGCAATTATAATATTCTGCGATAAATCGGTTGCTGCCTTGACTTGGATGAGTTTGATTACTGTCCTTATGAATGGATTATGGCTGTTGCTTGTTGGTCTAAACAAGTCCTGGGTCATCTTGTTGACCAAATTTCTGGAACGCAAGAGCTGGTAACTACATTCCTACTTTATGCGCTTTCACTTGTTATCCCTGCATCAGCTTCATGTTTTGACTGGTCTTTCCTGAAGAATTTAGTGTTTTGGTGTGTGGATCCTTGTTATGGAAAAAAAGGCACTGTGCAATGTTTTCATGTTATTGATGTTTTCTTCTACTACTGTAGTGCATATTAGTTGTGCTAAGTAGAACTTCGGTGGTTACAGCTTGAAGTGGTCCCATGTTTGCTTGCTCCCACAAATCAAAATTCCTTGGGCACAGTTTTGAATGGGGAGGATTTTCAGCTGAGCTCATGGGCAGTTTGGTCTCTACCGTAAGTATAATATTTTGCCTGTTTGTAAATATTAGTCAAGCTTGTTGATAGATACTATGATTCCGGAAATAGGGTTCCATGTTTTGGCAAGTCGTGGAGTTTTCAAGTAAAATTATACAAGCGCTTGAGGGTTCTCGCTGCATTTGTTCTAGTCTAGGGGTTAATGATCATTTGTTGGACTTCTTGGCTCAACCCTTTTGTTTCTCTACTACTACACCACTATTTTCATTTAATTTTTCCCTCAAGCAGTGTATGTATATAAAGCTCACATGAGTTTAAGCCACATGCCACACTTACGTGCGAGCTTTACCCAATAATTTGTTTCCTATGTCAGTTCAGCATATCTTTGATACTAGCAAAATCCTACCAAATCTCAAATTTTTATGCATATTTTGGTATTAGATGCTTAAAAATAAGCATTTATCAATTTGATTAGAACTGTTGCTGCATATTTCCAGTGTTTACAGAATGGATCAACCCTCACATGATTTGACATGAGACCTTTATAAATGACTGCATGAAGAATATACAATGAAATACCTCCACATATATATTCTGTAATATCAACAGTATAATTTGTCCTTTTCACTTTTGATGTTATTCTTTGATTCATAATTTCACTCTTCTTTTCATGGCTGCAGTTACTCCCTGGTGCTTAGACACACAACTGAAGAAGTTCTTGCTGCATGTGTTGAGGCAATTGAACCATCCCGGGCTGCATTGACATCTCTTTTACGGAAACAGGTTATGAGCGATCTCATGGAAGGTCTAAGGACACAAAAGTGGTTTTCGGGATTTGATATAGCTGATGAACTGCCAGTCAAATATTCACTGGAGCAGTGGATCCTGCAAGCCAAGGAACTTCAAGCCACTGTTTTCATTGCAGGTTCTTTCCAGAAGTCATTACATTTTTTATACATGATAGATGTACTTCCGCTAAGTTGCACCAACTTTGGCAATTTGTTTAGCATTTGAGGGCACAAAGATCATTGTACTGGAACATCAAAGTCCCAATGTAAAAACTTCAGCTAGAGATACTAATCTAAAACTCACATTCTGTGTTCCTGAAATCATCTGCAGTGCATGGAGGCATTGGCGAGGATGGTACATTACAGTCTTTACTAGAGAATGAAGGAGTTCCTTATACAGGTTTCTTGTAAACGACACATAATTCAAGAAGATTGTAAATGTCTGCTATTTAGTTGCTTAGTTTTTTTACTTGTTTGTTCTTGTTTCACAGGCCCTGGTGTGATGGCTTCAAGGACGTGTATGGACAAAGTTTCAACATCTCTTTCTCTAAACAATGTATGTTTTTTGTGCTCCTAAGCATTTTTGGAAAACAAAAAGAGAAAAATTGAAGAAGAATAAGTAGAAATTACGAAGGAGCTTTCTTTAGTATTAGTTTCCCATTTGTCATAAGTTTCAATATTGGATCCGTAATAACTGAAATCTATGATTGCTTATTAGTTAGCAAACTTGGGAGTTCTTACGATAAAGAAAGAAGTATGGAGTAAAAAGGATCTGCTGAATATACCAGTAATTGATGTTTGGCAAGATGTAATCTTAAAGCTCCAGTGTGAAAGTATATGCATAAAGCCAGCTAGGGATGGATGCTCTACCGGGGTTGCAAGACTTCGGTAGGTTTTCGGCACTCTTCAAAGTTGGCGCTACATTCTATTGGCATTCTTGATTGTTGTTTTCTTTGTTTTGGATAAACAGATGAAGTTTGACCTTGTTTTCCTTTCCATTTCTTTTCTTATTTCAGTTGTACGGAAGACCTGAAAGTGTACATAAAAGCCTTGGAAGAGGGCCTTCTACGTATTCCTCCAAATAGTTTTTCAAAGGTATACAATCATCCTTTGCCATACTTGCTGCTCATTTCAGAAATATCTTAAGCAAGTGCATGATCATCACTGACCAATTGCTCTAAGGCTGTTGTCATGTTGGGGGAATGCCTTTTAAAAGAAAAAGTAACTTATAAGAAGAAACTTTACAAGAAACAATAATTCAAGATACATACAATTCCATGAAAAAGGAAATGTTATTGATGGTTCTAGAATTGTCTGTTTTCCTTGAACCCAAGTCAAAGACAAATCAAATTTCTTCAAATAGTGTACTATAAATCATTCACAGTATGCAATATGCGACTAACCACCAACACTTATGTAGAGTTTTTTGCCTATTTTCAAGGTTTTTTGCTTCAAACGATGGGGAAATCATATGCTTCCAATTAACTTCTTCTACATAATCTAATGAAAGAATTGCCTGTGCTGGTTGCATTGTGACATTTTTCTGGATATGCTGACAAGCCTTCAATTCTTCTCATAGCTAAGTTGTAAATGTAATGCTTGCACCCTTTTTATGTAATGTTTTCCTATTATGGACTCTTCTTGCTGCTTATGTGATATATGCACAGCACAATAAACTCACTAGTGACTGTCTTTTGCCTAGCAAGTGGTTCTGCCGAAATTTCCTTAACTCTGTCTATCCATCATGCAATATTGTCTCTTCATAAGTATCAACTCAAAGGAGGTGTTTGCATTTAGCCATACTTGGGTTAACCTTTTCCTCTTGATTACTTTTAGGCTCATGGAATGATTGAGATGCCGAACCCTCCTCCAGAGTTCCTAATTTTCGAACCATTTATTGAGACTGATGAGATCATCATGTCGTCAAAATCCAAGAATGAAAATGCTTCTCGCTTCATGTGGGAAGGACACAGTCGATGGGTAGAAATTACAGTTGGAGTGATAGGAAAACAAGGATCCATGCACTCCCTGAGTCCTAGCATAACTGTAAAGGAAACTGGCGACATTCTATCACTTGAAGAAAAGTTCCAAGGTGTGATAATTGCTTCATTCAAGCCTTATAACTTTACTTAAATCTCTACCTGATTATTCTGTCTCTAATAACAAGATGTACTTCAGTGAAGATTGTAATAGATCATGAAATGAAATTTCTTTCAATTCAAGCTTTGCATGTGTTGCTAATGATTATTTTCAGTGGTATAATGCTTTGAAATCTGTACTTTAATCTTTACCACTCAAAACGTATTGTCAAACAATGAGCAAGCTGAGCAATTCCTTTTTACTCTTTTTACTAAACTTTTGTTCTGGTTGCATTTTAGTTTCTTTGTGTGGTGGAACTGCTCAAGCTTCGCTTGAAGGTCTTGAAGGTTATGATATCTTATCTTGATAATCTAACATAGCTTGAACTTTTCTGGCAGGTGGAACTGGCATAAATTTGACCCCACCACCGGTGTCAATTATGAGGTTTGTTAAGAATATCTATTAATATTGAAAATGCGTCACTCACTATGGAAAATTATGTCCTTCATGAGACAATTTCCCCTTCGATGGCTGCATCTGTATGTTTATTACTTGACATCAATGGGTCAATGACCTACTTAGGTGCCTGTCTCATGTATGATCCTCATATTTCACTGAACTTAGTCTCATGTATGATCCTTATCATCACAAACTTCATATTTTACTAAATTTTCCGCACAGATGCTATATGAGAGAATATCCTGCAGTTAATAAAATTGCTGCAGTCTTTTTGTTGCTTTAATTCTGCATTATTCTGGCATTTTCACCAATGCAAACTGGTGGATTTCACAATTTCTGGCATTTCTGTACTTGATTTTTTCACGGTTATTGCAATTCTAAAGTGGAAATTGTATCTGCTTCTGTTGAGACATTCAGTATCGTGGACTTTCTTCTCCTATGCAATACTGTCAGGTGTCTGGAACTCATCCAACTGAATTGTGATTGATGCAGTGATGAAGCCTTAGAGAGATGTAAACAGAGGATAGAACTGATCGCAAACACTCTACGGTTAGAAGGATTTTCACGCATCGATGCATTTGTCAATGTTGACACAGGAGAGGTACTTTATCTTTAAACAATTCACACTACCTAAATGTTAGTTGAAGCGAAAACATAGCTCTCTCCTTATTTTGCTGTGCTTATGCTTGTTAGTTCCAAGTCCGACCACTGATGATAGCATGATAATCCACTGAGGGAACCAAGAATTGAGTCCCTCCCTTAGGAAAACAAATCTATAAGGAGTGGCCATCTTATATAGGTTTCTTAATATTATAGGTGAAATCTTCTTAATTGCATACCAAGGAATACCACCATATGTGAAACTAGATAGAAGAGGTATTCTGTCGTTTTTGAATTCTTGTAGCATGTGTCTAACGTGCATTTAAGCATCTCAAGATACATCAACAAGTTTGAGTCTATTTTTTTGCTTCCTATGAAAGATTTTTGCTTAATGACATGTAAGATGGATGAGAACATCATCTACCCCAATTCAGTCTCCGATATCATAATCCTTATTCTTCACTTGAGATTGATAATGGTAGAACCTAATGTCATTTAAAATAGGTCACCGTTACAATTGTTTTGTGATGATTTACACCGTCTTCTTGCTTCCTCTATGTAAGCTGTGGGGTATCATTTATTCGCAGGTTTTAATTATTGAGGTCAATACTGTACCTGGAATGACTCCTTCCACCGTGTTGATTCATCAGGTAATTCTCACAGTTCTCAATTTATAAACATTTTGCACGAGTGAGAGCAGACATACATAAAATAGAACACAATAACAAAAAAGATGATACATGAGTCGGTCCAGTGAGGAAGAACAATGAGCAGTAGTAGATTAGCCAAACTTGCGTTACAGTCCAAGTTTATTTTCCATCCTTCACAAGTTATAAAGCACAGGCTTCCAAACTGATGAATTTCTTGCTGTAAACTGGCACGTAATTTTCCTATGATCACTCCTGAGAAAGAAATGTGTGCAAGTACTCAAAAGCAACTTATGAGATGATCATGATTGATCTCTAGACCAGTGACTAAATGCACTGACAATGTTGTGCCCATGTGGTCTGATTCGAAGTCAAATTTTGTTATGTTCATACTGCATTGTCATACATCCCTTATGTTGTTTCCCTGAGAAGCATGCTTCTTGTTCTATCTCAGGCACTTGCTGAGAAGCCTCCCATGTACCCTCATGAGTTCTTCCGTACCCTCCTTGATTTGGGTTCGGAGAGGTTTGTGTAAATGTTTTAGTTAGCGAAGTTTCCATGTATTGATTACAAAATCTTGAGGGCGAATAACCAAATTACTGTGGATTTGTGATGCTGAAACATATTGATTTCGTTTGGAAAAGCAGCTCTTGCTATTGTATTTCTCTGGTACATTAGAAACAGTTCAGCACTATCATTTCCATCCTTCCAGCTAGCATAACTAGCTGCTTTGAGCAAATAAATTATGATCTTATGCACCTGTCACATGATTTCGCGGTTAATTTCGTCTGGGGAGCTGTTATTTTAACCTGGACATGAGCGGAACCATGGAATTAGGAGGAAGTTGAATCACCATCTTCTTGGTCTTCGCGAGTTTTTTGTACTGTTAAACTCTCTGTTACTTAGTTTGCCCCCTACTAAGAAATTTTTTAGGCACTCCAAGTGAATGGTATATTTGTTAATGTCATGTCAATCATCACATGTCAAATATTATGAATTTCTTCATTTTTCTTTCAAAATGGTAACACTTTCGAGTATGGAGTCGAAACATAAGGATTGATTCAAAATTTGATAATGGGAGAACATTTATGCTCTCGGAGCAACTAAAGCTTTTTACCTTCTCAAACCAATTTATAATTATGTTCTTACTGAAGCTTGAAGTTATAGATTCACTAAAGAGCTACCACTACTCCCATGATTGTTGTAATAATTCGATCCATTCCTCTTATTAGTTGTGAGAAGTTATGTCGAGTGAATACTTACCTTCCAAGTCGCACGCCTTGTGTAACTACTTGTAATTTGAAATATAATTTATTTGTACCAAAAAATAATTATACAAGGCAGAAACACAAAAAGTACATTATAAAGTTATCATATATTAAAATACATTTATAAACCTCTTTACTTTCGAGTTTTGGTAAGAACTCAGAATTGATTGGATTTGTAATGTGATTGATGAACTCATTACTTTACATGTTGATTGAATTTTGGGTACATGTTTAATTTAACTCACAAATTATATAAAAATATTCGATATTATCCTTGAATTTGAATATTTTCACATAGTTTAGAAATTAAATTAAACATACATCAAAAATTTAGAGAGCACATTAAACAAATAAAAAGTTCGAGAATCATATTGAACAAATTAAAAGTTTAAGGGTTATACTATACATTAAATCAAAATTCAAAGACTATTTATATTATTATCACAAACTTCTATAAAGAATAATATTTTTAGTGTGCTACATCCTAGATATTGGATACTTATTAATTATTTAAATTTTTTTTATGTAGCCTTAATTCTTTTACATGTTGTAATTGTAAGGAATTAAATCTAAAAAAAATTAGAGAAATTAACTGGTGACTAGTCAAAAGTCAAAAGTCAAAAGTCAAAACCCCTCTTGTCTCCTCTCCTCTCTCTCTTCCATTTCGCATTCCGCAGTCCACGCCCCCTGCCTCTCTTCCTCCCTCGTCTCGTCTCGTCTCTCCGACCGCCGCCGCTGACCACCGCGGCGCTAAACTGCGGCGGCGGCGACCCAAGAGGCAACCGCCGTCAACGGAAGCTACTCCGACGGTACGCGCCCACGTATTCCCCCGCCGTCTTTTCGCTGCTAATCTCCATTCACAAGAATCAGAACGCAAAATTTGAGTACTTGACTCGACTCTAGTTTCTTGTAATTCAATCCCCGGACCAGGGTCGGTCGAGATGGAGTCTTTACGTCCTGGGTTTCGCACAAGTTTGAAACTTCCGGTAATCCGAAACACCCAAGAGTCGTTGTTCTTGCGACCGCCTTCGTTTTGTTCTCGCTCTCTTGCTCGAACCAGCAATTGCTTGTCGCTGAGAACCCAGAACCGGTTGGCTTTCCGAGGTTCTAATCTGAACAGTAGGTTGGAATGCGGTAGTGGCGTGGAAATAGCGGCGAGTTTGAGTTCTGAGGGCGAGGATGTGAAAGATGGAGTGAAGAAGAAGAAGTTGGCAGTTTTTGTGTCCGGAGGGGGATCGAATTTTCGGTCCATCCACGAGGCATGTGTTGCAGGATCGGTTCATGGAGAAGTGGTTGTTTTAGTCACTAACAAAGGAGGTATGGCTTCACTATATGTCATCAGCCTTTACAGTTTACATTTTCATCATCCTCAATCAGATATATGTTTTGTACTTGGATACCTTTTGTTAATTATAAAATTGACGAGTTTTTGGAGGAATATTTATATGTTCTTTGTTTTCAAAGTACTGAGAGTGACTTTTGGTACGTATAATCATCTGATTTATAACCCATCTGTTGTATCGTCTGCTTTTTATGATTCGACTTCTTTTGTTTGATCATGGCATTCTTCTTTCGAAATTTACCTTCTGCTCTCCGTATGTTTCAGTGCTGTTTTATGCAAAAGCACAATTTAGTGGAGTAATCTTGAAAGCTCTACCTTTGCATTCTGAGTAATAAATACTAGGTTCATCATGCTTATCTATTTGTACATGTTTCCAGTATGATATTCTTCTATAAGCTGATTATTTACAGTGGTCTTGTATTTGAAAATTATAAGCTATTCTGTCAATTTATTCAGTTGACACGCCATTTATACTGAATTAATCGTTCTTTTTCTCCAGAAAGAAAAACAATTCTCTGAGTTGCTAAATGAAATTCGATTTCAGTGTATTTGTTTGTCACTCACACTACAGCATTGATATCAGGAGCATTTTGAATCAATATTATAATTTTTCCCCTTAGCTGATTCTCAATGCCATTCCTTTATTAGAGTGCCATGGATTCTCTTATTTGTTTGCTGCATGCAGTCCTCTTTGCCATATGTGCTGCAGGGACATATTCAATTACTTAAGAAGGTCCTTAGTCGCTATTGATTTCGGTACTTAAGTAATGACTAATGTCCCTAAATATCATGCATTACAGGCTGTGGAGGTGCAGTCTATGCTAGAGACAATGACATCCCAGTTGTTTTATTCCCTAGAACTAAAGAAGAACCCAATGGACTATTTGCAAGTGATTTGGTGGCTGCTCTTAGGTGAGCCGTTATAGCATTAGCCTATTGACTTAGTTGTCTAATCTTTGCATGCTATGCTTGTTTCATGTGAAAGGACGATCCACTTAATTGTTTAATCATGTCTAGAGTTTTTAGTGAAGAATCTATCATTGTTATTGCCATTTGCTTTTTTGCTTTTACTGAGAAACTAGCCTGTTTGTTTCAGCTTAAGTAAAAGTAGAAAATTAATTTTTTGCCTTCTGCCAAATTTTGAAAAAAAATTATTCAAATGAGATTCTACATTGACGAAATTATACCTTCCTGCCCTCACGACATGTAAGCACAAATGATCTGCCTGCATTGATGTTGCAGTGGAGCTGGTTAAACATTCAGCTACCTACAACATCAACGGGACATTTTGTCCTTTTCCAGAAGCACTAGACACATCCATTAAATACGTATGGACATACCCCTGCACTGGTGTCCAAAACATGGCGGACTGGCAAGCATCTAGCACCACAGATGCTTTGGAAATGCTAGTGTCTTGTGAATCAAACATAGGTCTCATGTTGATTGACAATTTTGTCATGGCATGCTCACCTCTTTGCCTTTTTGTGCCATATACAAGCATGAGAGAAAAGTGGACACACATCATAGTGAAGAAAATTATAAACCAAAATATTTAATGCAAAACAGTGTGGAACTTGAAAAATAGAATCAAACTTACAATTTTGGTGTATGGTATACCAAAATTGTAAGTTCTTGCCAATTTCTTCGTTCCAAATGTCCATGAAACTATTAGTTTTGTATTAACAATTTAACGTGTATCATTTACGAATTTAGAAGGCAGCTAATCTGCTCACAAACCAATGCAATAAAGCTATATATCAAGGGAAACAGTGAAGAAATGGAGAATCATAATAGAGAAACTCAACGGCCATTCTCTCGTCACACAACACCCAAGTCCTCCCTAAAGGAACATTTCCACACTTATACTATGCCAAGATCTTAGTCTTTGGTTTTTGTTAAACCCTAATCTTTGACTAAACAAGATTTGCTATCTAGGGAGGAGGTCTGTCTTATGAAAGTACTAGATTTGAAAGAGTTATTGTCAAGACAAGTAACTTTTCAAGCAAATATATTACATGCATAATGCATTTCGTCCTCTTGTGAAGTCTTGGGATACAATATGTATGGGAAATGTTCCTTTGAGGAGGATTTGAGTGTTGTGCAATGATAATGCTGATGTTAAGCTTCTCTAATGTGATTCTCGGTTTTTTCACTGTTCTCCCCATTTATAGCTCTATGACATTGGTTTGTAAGCATGTTAGCGATCTTCTCAGTATGATCGTGATGCACGTTATATGGTTTATAGGAATGTGAGTTTCATGGACAGTTTGTATGATGAAAATAGTAGAATTGTCAATTCTTGTTTGATGATTACACAAAAAATGTAAGCTTGAATATGTCCATTTAATTTTGCATGAAGTATATTGATTAATGATTTTCTTTACTTTGATGTGTGTCCAGTTTCTCTCGTGCTTGACTATGGCACAAAAACTAGAAGGCAAAGAGGTGAGCATGCCATGACAAAATTGTCAATTGACATGAGACATGTGTGATTGACAAGAAACTGGCATTTCCAAACTGTGTATTGAGTTTTACACTTGCCATCCATCCTGCTTCAGACATCACTGCAGGAGGATGTCCATTTGTATTTAATGGATATGTTTAGTGCTTGTGAGAAAGGGTGATCTGGACCCATTTATTTTGTGAGTAGGTGGATGTTGACCAGCACCTACCGCAGGATCGGTGCAGGGAGATCATTGGTGTGAACATGTAGCGGGGTCTATTGGGTATAATTTCGTCACTGAGTGCTCCTTTCATGCAACACATGGTATAGCCGCAATGCTCAATTCAGAAAACAAGGGTTTAGGGCAAGAATATCCATTTAGTAAACCTGTAGACATACCTCAGCATGTCATTCTCAGGGTTGCTTTTGTGTTGACCACTTGACCCTCTGTTTTGGCTGTGTTATTTTATGTGGGATTTGCACATTGGTGGTTCCAATTGTCTAATTGTTCAAATTAGAGAGGAGGAAAAGGCATTAAAAGTGCAGAGTTTTCTATTCGGGGGTCAAAGTAGTGAGGGGAAAAAAAATGGAAGTGCAGAGAGTCAGACATTCTGTTTTCCTTCAGTAACATTTGTTTCTGGACAAGGAGTCTCATTGAAGGTTTCATGTATTCAGTTGCTTAGATATAGCCTCACTACCCTGGAAGAAATACTGTTATTCGCTCCACAATATAGCTGTCTTGTTGATCTTTTAAACGCTTAGCAAAGTAAATTAAACTTTGGCGGCGATAATAATGCTCACTTATTATTTTATGTTGATCAGGAGATATGAGGTTGATTTCATTCTTCTTGCCGGGTACTTGAAACTTATACCTATGGAGTTGATCCGGGCATATCCCAAATCCATTCTTAATATCCATCCATCACTTCTTCCTGCTTTTGGAGGAAAGGGTTACTTTGGAATGAAGGTGCACAAAGCAGTCATTGCTTCTGGGGCAAGGTACATTCCCAGCTTTGACGCCACATGTCCCTGTTTGTCTTGTCCTTCTTCAGATTTTTTTGGTTCCTTATCATTCCTTTGCAATTTATTCTCTTGCATTTTCTTGGTAGATATTCAGGGCCTACAATTCACTTTGTTGATGAGCATTATGACACTGGACGCATTCTTGCTCAAAGAGTTGTCCCAGTGTTGGCTACTGACACTGTGGAGGAACTGGCTGCGAGAGTTCTCAAGGAGGTAATGATACCTTTTTAATGATTTTGCTGCAGATCTACCCAAAAATTTCATTGTATTGTTATTTATGATTCTGTTCTAATCAATTTTATCGAACTAGCAGGTGCTAGATAAATATTGTTATGGCACTTTTATTGTGAGGTTTAAAAAAAAGAAAAAGAGAATGCATTCAGTTAGTCATTAGGTCACATCTTGTCTGTTTATAGGAGCATCATTTATATGTGGAGGCAGTTGCCGCAATATGTCAAGGGAGAATGGTTTGGAGGGAAGACGGCGTTCCCCTCATACGGAGCATAGATAATCCCAATTTATACAGCTAGTGGAACTATGTATCAGCAATTGGTATGCCCTAATCTTTTTGATTATGATATGTATTTCTGCCTCATCAGAATATACCCGATCACAACAAAATGGAAGTTTGAGTTACTAAAGCGAGAATTTTCTTGTTTTTGGAAGGCTGCCTGATCTACACTATGTTCATCTTGGATTGTAAAGAGATCAGCTGTACGTTGACATTCGGAATATGGAGGTTTTCAATTTTCTTCAGATTCTTTCAATCTGAAGATATTTTAATTTTTCTTGGAGCACCTCTAAGTTTATGTCATCTGGAATGTGAAGTGGATCGGTTCCACATTCACTTTTTCTTTGAAGGAGGGGCGACCACTGTTTTTCACCCTCTGGGGTTGGGAATGTAATTTGATACATACATGTTGTAACTCTAGGATATGGGTTGTGCAAGAGCTATCGAGTAAGAGGCATTCTAGCTCGATCCCACATCTAAATCTCGGATATCTGCAGAATTGAAGCTTGGTTTCTCTACCTTCATGTGGAGGAAATCAATGGCTTACCCTTTTCTTCTCCTTCACATGAACGCTTTCTGACTAGGGAAGTCTCGAGTTACATCATGCAGCTCGACAATGTCGCATCTGCGACAAGTGTTCAATACCATTGTGGCCTAGAATCTGCATTCTATATGTTGGTGTAATGGTGAGTTGATGATCCTTTAGCTAACTAGAAGTTACAGAACCATGGTCTTAGCTCCACATTTTATACTACATTGGAGAGAAAACCTACATGCGTTCTGTGGCAGGCTCTTCGTTTCTCCTGGTTTTATCTTTCTTTGGCCTTTTTTTTTGTGTGGCAATAGTTGTGCACAATTCTTCCCATGGCTTATGTAGGAAAGCCGAGGCTTTCAATAAGTGTGGCCTCACTCCATCATCTGATATTTCTATGTTTAAGTCCTCGAATGTGCGTTGCATCTTTGGCGATTTGACTGACAGAACCTAGTATAGAGGACATCGGGTTGAGATTGGAGCGAGGTGAACAGGTGAACTATCGTGAACAAGCAACAGATCATACTACAGTTGTAAGGCGCAATGCAGGTGATTTAAACTTGGAGTGGGATGAAAATATCGGATTATCGAAATGATAAGCGTGAAAGATCATACCACAAATTTCTGGGTCTCGTCCATTCCTTTTTCCTGTTCATGGGCATGGAAAAAATTACTCGCCCTCAGAGAGGAAATTAAGAGTTGTTTTAAATGGCAGGTAGGGAATGGCCTTTCTACATCCCTATGATTTGACCTCTGGCATGAGGTAGGCCTTTTAAATATGGTGTTTTCTGATAATTACATTTACCATGCTGGGCTACCTAGAGAAGCCACGGTGGTGGAACTTTTCTCCTCTGCTGGCCACAATGTCCTTCAAGAGTTGCAATTATGGCACAGACCGATCCCCACACTTTCTCATATCCAAGATAGCTTTACCTGGGAATGGCATCCCTCGGGTACCTTTACTATAGCCTCGACTTGAGAAGCACTTCGGCCAAAAGTTCCTATAGTGTTGTGGTCCTCTTTTGTCTGGAATAGGTCCTTCGTACCGAGGCAACCAATTCCATATATGGTTGATTACGAAAAACCGACTTCCCACCCAATCTTTCCTATTATTGTATGATTGAATTCCGGTAGTGGTGTGTGTATTTTGTAATGCCATACCAGATTCCACTGACCACTTATTTTTTGGATGTCACGTCTCCAGTGTTCTAGCGGGCTTTTGGGCGGTTAGATGTAATTTTGTTTGGGTCAACTTCACGTGGCTTGACGACCTTAGACGGGCCTCGAATCTCTGCTTAGGTACCGGTTTTTATAAGGAGACGATTCGTTTCTCTTTTGGAGCTCTATGCTACTTAATCTGGAAGACCATAAATAATATGGTGTTTTGTTGCCAACCATTTTCCATTCCCTTGATGGAGCAACACCTTATTAGGGCCGTTAAGGACAAAACATTTACTTTCATAGATGTTGATGACAACCCAAGGAATAAGAGACTTTAACGGTGCTCGGGTATTGACCCATCTATTTTTGTGAGGGAACTGGAGGCCCCCAGGCCAAGTTTTTAGGCTGCTGCTTGTTGCATCAAGTTATTTTTGTTTTTTTCTTTATTGTGTTGTAACCATAGGCCAGCCTGGGTTCTTTTGTTGCAACTTGTACCTAACCTCCCCTTGTTACATACTTGGCTCCCTTTCACTCAAGTGACTTGTCTATTGAGTGCAAGATGGTGCCTTGTATCTCTCTTTTGTACAGCTTGCTTGATTGGAAATTTATAAATACTTACTTTACCAAAAAAAGAAGATCATACTACGAAACTCTGGCTTTTCTTCCAGCTTTTTTTGCCTGTCATTAAAACATAAAATGTGTGATGTGATTAAAGTGTCATGCATATTTATGTCGCCGAGATAGCTAAAACCTCACGGTTATATCCATCATAGGCGTTAGACTTATCTTGGCATGTCTCATGATCCATCTCTTTTGTTTTTTTGAGCATACCTGGCTTGTCTCGCTCTGAATTTTTTCAAGCTACACCCATCCAATAGTGGACCCGAACGTATTAGCAAATTCTTAAATCAAAACCCTCTTTCTATCTGTTAATATTCAGGACTTGAACTGCAAACAATGATGATTATTTCTTCGTTCAAATTTCGGTTTCTTGCTTAGAGAACTAACAGAAAATCCAATTTAGGGACAAAGGACTATGAAGGGAAGAGCGTATGGAGCATTTTTTGTAATAGATTCTAGTTCAGATACATAATTCCAAAAACCTTCTGATCAATGAAATCATTTGAGAAGTTCATGTCATCATGGGGTGTTGATCCGCAAAAACACCATGTACTGGGGAAGAGAAAAACCCTTAGTGCCAAGGCAACCTCGTCGGTTGAAGCTTTGTCAAGGACTCCGCACCACCCAATGAATCAGGTCTCTGTGAACCATCTTATGATATGGAAGTGAACACGTTAACACGAAAAAAGAACGAGCATGAATCGATCTGCAAGCTGTTGTGGCTTCACCATCAGACGATCTCCATGCATGCACCGCCACCTAACGTGCAAGAGTTTCTGTACAGAAAGAGACCGAACCAGCCTTAGCTTTTGTGGTCTCTGCGTGTTCCTATGGCTTGTCATGCTCTTGGGCTTTACACCATTTAATTATTTTCGGTCAAGAGACTGAACCTCAGTTCTGTCAGGTTCTCAGCTACCGGACAGCAGTGCGGCTTTTAATACAGGACACCCTTTTGGAATCGACAGGCTTGGGTTCATTGCATCTTTCTCTCGGACTGTCCAAACAATGCGGCGTAACGTGTTAGCTGTCCACATGATTCTCCTTTCACCTTCCCTCTGTGTCCGAAGGCTCGAATTCAAAGAGTTTTCCCTAGGCTTGGCTGATTTTCTCGAAGTTGCATTGTCATTTGTTGGCCTTTCTAATATTGCTCTTATGGAAAATGAAGAGCTAATCTCTATGCTTTTTTCTTTTCGGGATTATCTAAACGAGATCGAATCGAGAAATGGAAAAGATATTGAGACTACGGAGAAACATACACTAGAAGTCCTAACCACACAAAATCTCACCGGCCCACTCCAACGCATCTATTAAGCATGGACCAGAACATACGAATTGGGCTAAATTAAATGCAGGACCACCTTAACCTTGCTTAGTAATTAGAGGTCAAACTACATTATCACTTGTCCCCCTCCTTCTTGGGGTGTTAGGAGCGCGCAGCAGAAGCTTGATACTTTTGAGTGGCCAAAGAGATGACCAAAAGGAAGCCTAAATCTGAGTCTGTTAACATATTTAGTTGAACCCATTTTCATTCATAAACTTAAGCTAATGAGTTATAAACCAACTATGATATATTAATTCTTCAATGTGAGATTCTTCTCTAATACAACTCATATGTCCCTCTTAACAACTTCCTTCTCATGTGTGAGTTCTAGTATTAGGTTTGCTCCCTCTTAATTCATATATTCTTATGCATCAATTTATCACAATTTAAACCTCCAATGCCCAATTTCATCCTTGGTCTCTCTTTGGACCAAACCATAAAATTGACCATTGGGCCTGCACTGCGACACCATAATGCCCATCGCCTTGAAGTCCAAAGCAAATTAGGGGGCCATCAATTGACTATTGACTCTAATATCATTTGTTGAAAGCACGCAATACCTTAGTCCGGGGATTTCGTTAAGAGGGAGCCCATGGCTGAGTCCATCAAATATCTAGTTAGACAAACTTTTACTTATAAGCTTAAGCTAATGAGTTATGAGCCAATTAAGACATGTTAACTATTTTACATCATATTAATTCTTTCATATGAGATTATTCTTTAGTACAACTCACAAGTGCATTTTAATGGGGGAAAGTGACCTTGCCTACCTTTCAACCCCATGAAGAATTGTTTGTTAGAAGAGCCGCTTTTTCCTAAGAAACGTCGTAGCAACCACTTCTGTCTAACGGCATTCTTTTGCAGAAACCATGACAGCTAAAGAGCTACTGCCTTCGTGCGGCCACCGTGTGAGTTTGGACCTTGTACTGTGGGAATCAAAGATTGAGCAGCAGCTCTCACTCATATAATCTAACCGGACGCCTTTTATGGGGCGGTGGATTGAATGCACCCGATTTATAGGGAAGGACAGTTTTCAGCCATGGCCGAAAATTGGCCCTTGGAGTAGCATTGAGAGTGGTGCATCGCCTATTTCTCATTCTTGATGTGTGCTACGTTTAGTTGCAGCTCGCGCTATAGGGTATCCAAGTTTCTTTTAACACAAGTCACATCTACCACTATTCATCTGGATAATTTGCTACTTTGTGAAACTATGATGAACCATATTGACTTTGAGAGAGATTCTATCCAGATTTACTATAATATATAGAGAGACCTTGTACCTAACAAGATGAAGAGATCAAGTCATGAAATATAACTCTTCCCAATTAGATTTTCAGGGGCTTAGTCTGATTTTATAAATACGTGAGTTCATATACATTGAATAACTTGAGATATTTAGTTGGATCATTCCCTAAATGAAGAAACAAAAAGAAAGAAGAAGAAAACTCCAAGTACTGCAAGAACGTCTGACCCTAATGCATTTATATCATGATGACAAGAATGAAAGCGATCTTCCTCCTACCAAGAGGAGAGATCTCTCTCTCCCATTGAAAAGGTTAGGTATCATTTATGATCTCATGGTCGATGTGCAATGGATCGATGCTTTCACATTCGAATCGGAAAGTGGGGACGCAAGAGTCGACTGAAACACAATAACGAGGATCCCCACGCACACGGGTTCGCTGATGATTGTGCAGAGTCGATAATTCTCTCTCGTTCGTGCGGATTCATGTCCTTCGAGAATGTATGTCCCTAGCACACGAGCGCCTCCTGGTTGGATCCAACTGTTGGTATTCTTAAATGATTGCTTTATTGGCCTGTCCCCGGACGTGCGTGGTCTTGGCATATTTTATATGTTTAACCATTATATGCCTGTACTTTTGAAATTTTGGTATGTTAAGATGCGCTTGTAAGCATGCATTAAGGATGAATCCCACACATCAGGTGAGAAGGATGAAGCGTTTGGCGTACTTAGGCGACTCAAATCATGATATCTCCAATTCATATTCACCTTGAAGGTCATCCTCCGATATCTTGTGTAGAGTCTTATACGATGCCCATAAATAAGGTGATTAAATGTGCAATTTTTTGGAGAAGTAAAAGTAAAAGGTTCGGTAGACTAGTGTTATCAAGGTGAGAGAGAATTGACGAGGAAGTTGAGTTGGCAATTCGAGACCAATCCATTCGCATCAAGCATGGATATATTAGAATTGACTTGTACTTTTGTCATATTTAGACACAAGAAAGAAATGTGGAAAATTCCTTAACTCATGTCAAAGAGAAGACTAATAAACCAGATCAATTGTTTTATACGCGAGCAATACACGTGTCATTTATAGTTCTTAGCCTCATCAATCCTATTCATGACATGCTTAAACACATTTATTCAAATGTTACTTGTGTCAATACGACAGGTCATAGATATATTTGGATAAGTTTGTACATATGCAAAAATATTTTTTAACTTGGATATAGGAATAATGCAACTACTGAAAAAAAATGACAACCAGGCCACGACACTTTAAAGAAGGCATAAGTACAGCGGGAGTGCCAAAACTTGCGCAAGACAAAATGACACTTAAGTGCCAAAAGTTACAAATGGTACACTTAAGTGCCACTTTTCAAAAAAAAAAAATGGATCACTTGAGTCCAAGTCGTCGGAGCTCAAATTAGGAATCCTACGTAGTAATTTTTTATTAATTTTCTTGCTTACGTGGCTCGCCGGAAACCGAATCGGCCAAAAATCAGCCAAAATGACGTCGTTTTGGGCGACGTGGATTTTAAAAATTATTAATTAAATAATATTAAATAATTTAAAAATATATTTTATTATAAAATCGATTTTATTTAAAAAAAAAAAAAAAAAGAAGGGGGGAGGGGGATCGGCGAGGGCTGTGCAGCCCTCGCCGCCGCCGCCGTCGCCGCCCCACCTCGCCGGGAAGGGCCGGCGACGGTGGGCGAGGGTCGGCCGGGGTCGCCGGGCCCCGGCCGGCCTCCGGCGAGGGCCTGCGCGCCCTCGCCCAGATCTGGGGCGAGGGTCGCGACCCTCCCCCAGATCCGGCGAGGGTCGCCGGCCCTCGCCCAGCCGGGCCAAGGGCCGTTGGCCGCCCTGCACGGCCGTGCAGGCGGCCGACGGCCCTGGCCCGGCGACCCTCGCCGGATCTGGGGAGGGTCGCGACCCTCGCCCAGATCCGGGCGAGGGCGCGCAGCCCTCGCCGAAGGCCGGCCGGGGTCACCGGCCAGTGGTCGGGGCCCGGCGACCCAGGCCGACCCTCGCCCACCGTCGCCGGCCCTTCCCGGCGAGGTGGGGGGCGGCGGCGGCGGCGGCGGCGAGGGCCGCACAGCCCTCGCCGATCCCCTCTTCCCCCTTTTTTTTTTTTTTTTTTAATAAAATCGATTTTAATTTTTAAAAATCTGACGTGGATATTTTTAAAAAAAAATTGCCACGTGGATTTTTTATTTTGAAAAAAAAATGCCACGTGAATTTTTTATTTAAAAAAAAAAAAAATGCTCCGTCGCCAAATTAAGTCGCCGGAAAATTGACACGTGGCAATTTGGCCGGAATTTTTCACCGTTGGCACTTAAGTGATCCCTTTTGCTCCGATTTTGGCACTTAAGTGTACCATTTGTAAGTTTTGGCACTTAAGTGCTCCTTTGTGCCAACTTATGGCACTCCAGAGGTCCGCACCTCCTTTAAAGGACCAGCAATGAGATCCATCCTCGAAAGTGCCTTCTGGCGACGGCTTAAACGACCATCCCTAGTGCTGGTGATTATCCACTCTCCAAGCCCAGTCCAATTACAGGAATTTGCTCTCTTAGTTGGCCCGTCCCTAGTGATTATCGTTACTTATGCATATTTCCAAGCCCCAAAAACACACAAAAACATTATGGTCGCGCTTATATCAGTACTCTTATCACCTTGTGTTGAAATAATTGTTTTCTGCTTATGTCTCTACCGCTCGCCAGCAGGAGGTTGGAGAAACCCTAGAATATAAAACCTTCTTTTGGCAAAAGATACAACTTTTCATATGACTGAAAGGAACTCGTGCAGTCATTATTCAAAAGCTTACGTAAGTGAGGAAGGGTTCAAACTCGGTACCCCAAAGATATCAGGAGGGCTCTCGTGAGATATCAGGAGGGCTCACACCTCTGGCACCCAATAACTACTGGCCAAAAATGTGAAGGACAATTTGAACTCGGTACCCGAAAGTGGGATCGATGCGGTACCTCTATACACGTCTCGATTCATGGTGTAAAAAGGGGAGGTGAGGGATTGAATGTTAAAGAGATTGTTTAGTTCCGCTTGAGGAATCGAAGGTAGGGCTCCACTAATATACAACTCATGAGCTATATATTTATTTTTCGGGGACCACTGCATGCATAAGTTTGAGAGTTTGAACAGAAATACCGTGTTACTATAAAAGCCGATCTCAATCATAGTAAAATGCATCCATCAGAAAAAAAGAAAAAAAATTCATGGTATTGTCGGTAACAATTAATGGGTGTTATTACTTCAAGGCTATCGCCAAACTTTATTGTAAGGACTTTTTTATTTTTATTTTGTTCATCCACCAAACACTATGGACCACCAAATAGAGGCGAAAAACCATACTACGCGTTAATATAGCTTGAAGGCTCTTGAGTGAGCCCCTTCATGATCTTTATATAGCTATGTCTTCATAAAAGCATCTTCATGGGGGGCCTTTTATGGTCCTTCGCAACTTCCAAATATGTTCAACCAACTTGCGCGAAAGATGGGTTGTAGTAAATGAAGAATTTCTAGGACTTTTTTTTTCCAATTTGGAGATAGCTAGGGAACTATGATTGATACTTGATAGGTCTATCTAGTGTTAATGACTTTTATTTGATTTCTATCAGGTATATGTGAGAAAAGGATAGGCGAAAATTGTTCATGCTTGATCGCATAGATAATTAAACATTACAATGAGGATACAAAAAACGATTATCATGGGCCAACACTTGAGAGAGAGAGAGAGAGAGAGAGAGAGAGAGTTATTGCTATTCAAGTGTTGGATGTTGTGAAGGACGCCCCTACATATACAAGAGCTTTTGAATCTATTATTGTAAATCTCCACTCAATATGATAGTGAATTCATGATGCATATTATCTATTAACATGAAATAAAGGGGGTTGACAACAGTGCCAAAATCCATAATTATCATTTATGTGATAATATGGGGACATATCAACAATATTATTAGCATAGACCTTACGAGAAGAGTAATGAAACTGTTAGAATCACTAATTTGCACTAATGTTCTTTTTTGTTGAACAAAACTCATGACATTGAATGTGGCAGGGACAAACCTTAGTTGGAAGGAAATGAGTAGAGAGTGCAAGGAGAATGATCAATTTCTTGTAAGCTACAATCCTAAATATCACTTTTAGAGGTAATACTTAGCGAAGGATTAGTTATTATATTTATATACACATATATAGAGAGAGAAAGTTATGTCTAATTAATTTCTAAACCTGAGATTAGCTTAGGCAAGATATATCTGCATACATGCATGGCGGAAGGTGATGGTAGAGAAGATAATACTAGTCCCAAAATATAATAATTGTGTGATTCCATTTTTAGTCAGTTCAGTTAACATATATTTTGGATAAAATTGCTTGACATTGCTAACAGTAAAATGCTTTTAATTCGAGAAAAATGTTATGATGTCCCATATTCTATATATATATATAAATTACCAAAATCTCGATCTTTTTGCAATTTTTGTCGTGTAGTTTTTCTTCAACATTTCATATACCTTAGAGAAGTGTCTGAAAAAAAATCAATTTTGGCATCGGATGGGATGCAGACAGGGACGTTGGAATTATTGAATTAAAAATCGATATGTCGTGTCAATGGCAGCTGTGACACTTCCTAATCCTAATCTGTCTGGAACTGGGGGTTACTTTAGGAAATTCATGTCCTACACGCACGCTGAAAGGGACCTTGGGTTTGGACAGCCATCCGACGTTGATATCCAGAAAAAAAAAATAAAGTAATAAAAAAAGAGGAGTCAAAGCAGTCAAAGATACTTCCAGGCTGGCATCATACAACCCGCCATCAACCCGAATGTTCCGCAAATTACAATATTATCCCTCACCTGTGGTTTTTTTCGTTTTTTTCCTTTGGCTCTAGAGTTCAAGTATAATTACTAGGTGATCTCGATGCATGCAAGTCTAGTGGATCAAATCCAATGGATATATTTGGGTCCCATTTGGAGTCCGTGTGATCAAATAGATTACATGTGCCGGGTCGATTGTTATAGTTGTATGTATAATGATCGTATTCTTCACATTTTCCTTGATGGATTCCTTGATGTCATCATACTATGAAAATAGAGTGAGGATTTTTGGTTGAACGAAATTGCTCATGATATTTATTTCCATAGACACCTAAAAATTAGTATAAACTCACTTTCCCCACCAACCCATCTTTATATTTTCGTCATCAGCACATGCATATTATTAGCAAGTTGGTTAATGATCTCCAGTGATGATATCAATGAAATCACATGCAATAGCAAGACTAATGATCCTTGTACCTTTATCAGTATCCAAAGACCTTAAGCAAAACTAGCTTGATTCTAGTACTTTCAAGTCACCATGAGTAGCACTCACATTGACACTTGTTCTCCTACTTATCATGACCCCGTTTCTTGTCTAGATTGATATCAAAGGAACATTGTTATTTACAAGACTAACACACCATTGCACTTACCATAGTAGATATAGTATTAAAGATAGTTTTGGAATCATCAAAATTTCATAGGAATGTTTTCCCAACGAAATGATCTAAAGCAAAAAAGTGACAATGCAGATGTTGACTTCTAAAATAACTAATTTCCTATTCACCTCTAATACTGTGATATATTTTCAACATGGCATCCCCCATTTAAGTCAAGTGTCTAGTCATGGTGCTAATGGCTAATGACCAGAGGAGACCTTAAGTAACATTTTTTTTTTTTTTGGTTGCCGCTCAGAAATAATTCTTCTAATAAAGACAAGACCTACTAGACAAATCTTGTGTAGTAGAACCTCCAGGCCCTCTGTCTAGCCAGTGATCATCTTCTTCTGGTGGAGGTAAAACGAACACTTAAAGCTGGTCATGAATGTTACCATCATTAAGGTCAATTTGTCGTCAATTTCTTGGATGAGAATCCAGAGAACAACAAATCTAAGAAATCCATACACTAACTTTTTTCGATGTCAACTTTCCATGAATACCATGATCATCACCATCATTGTCTTATCCTAACATTCAGCAAAACATCTGAATAAAGGGTGAACAAACTTGTTTGTCAACAGGATATGGAGTGGAATGTTCTCATAGAGACCTTAGGAATAAAGATATATAAAAACTATTATATTACCTCTATCTATGCATGGCCACTTAGGAAAGAAAAGAACAAGAAAATTCCCTGGTGACCAACCTTTCGAGTGGAATAATTCTTTATGCTGAGAATGCAAACGAAACCAATGCGTCATAGTTTTTTCTTTTAGTAGATCCTAGTGATTAATAACTTAGGTGTGATAAAGTATTAAACACGCTTTCATTTAGTAATTTAAACTCTTAAAATAGTTGGCACTGATTTTACAAAATTTTACATAATATTAGAATAAGAGATGTTAATTTCAAATATTTCTGACCCCATTTATTTGACTTCTCAATTATATATTTCCATGCCTAGTCAGGTCAAATATCTAAATTTCTAAACAGCTGTGGTCCACAAAAATTTGAAAGGAGCACTAAACTCGTACGCGCCTAGTGAACATAATAATATTTCTTTGATACCAAATATATTTGAGTGGATTATGCACATCGCGAAAAGCATAACCGTTTGACTTCTTACGCCGCCCCAAGTGTAAACAATTTCATCTAATGGAGTTATCCACTTTGATTTTGGCACTTCTTATCGAGATTGTGAAATTAATATACGAACTGGGGATTACCTATCTAAAGTTAATGTTCTGCTACGTGGAAGAGATTTAGGGTGTGACCGGATTGAGAAACCCCAAAAGGGGTAAAATGGTCATTACGCTGAGAAATGCCTCGTTACGGTTTTTGAGTCCATCTGGTTCCGGTACAATCCCCATCGATTGTCCCCAGAAGAGCATTGAATTTAAAGTTGTGTTTTTGCGAGAGCCATGGTTCTTGCTTGGCATCTAGTGTGGCACGAAGGATATCCTCATCTTGGGAGCAAGTATTGCCCGTCTGATCTTCCACATCATCATCGCCACCAATCACCACCGTTGATCTCTGACTAATCAGCAAAGTGGGTCCCAATCTCCTCTTCCTCTCTCGATGTCATGCTATAAATAGGTTCTCCTCCAGGCCTAGAGTGCAATACCAGGACCAAAACCCACAAGCAAGAAAGCAAGCCACATTGCATACAAAATCCCACCCACGTTCTTTTATCCTATATCCATTTCTCCATTGCATTACACTCCTTCATTTATACCCAAAAATGGCAACCGATGACATTGAACCTGCCGCGCCGGAATCCAACGAAAACAAAGCCACCGTCGAGGCCCTTTATGCCAAATTGGCTCTCGGCCACTCCGACGTGGTGGCCAAGCTCCTGGCCAGCGATCTCGAATGGTGGTTCCACGGGCCTCCCCGTCGCCAGCACATGATGCGTGTCCTCACCGGGGAATCAGACTACTCCGAGTTCGCATTCCATCCACGTAGCATAACGGCGATAGGCGACGGCTATGTGATCGCCGAAGGGTGGGAAGGGGCGCAGGCATATTGGGTCCACGTGTGGACGCTGAAGAACGGGCTGATCACGCAGCTCAGGGAGTACTTCAACACGTGGCTCACCGTGAGAGAGGTGTCGCTGCCGCGGTGGGAGGTGGCGCGGGCAAACCACACGCTTTGGCAGAGTCAGGCGAGGGACCGCTACGACCGGTCGTTGCCGGGGCTCTTGCTTGCCATATGAAGGAAGGTTGCGCTTGCAGTCGGGTGGTCGCGAATGAATTTCCGGGGGGTGGTGTGTGGGTGCTCGTGTGTATAATATGTTTGATGAGAAACATCAGGACCACTCGTGTCGAGTTGGAGGAAAGCGGAAAGAAATTTAGTCAATGAAGTGTCGCTTATGTTAATAATGTTAGAATCATGCATCTGTCGGACTATGAATCTTTGTCTGATGGAAGCTTCCTACAGGGCTCCCAAGTAAACAGAACGGATGGAAATTACTTGAAGGACCACCATTTCAAATCGCATGGACAACGTCCTAGATCTTAGAAAGGAGGTTTCGACTAGGGTTTCGATGTAGTTTCCATGATCAGGCTACAATTAGCGCAGGTCTTTACGCAGCACGACGAGCAAGAATATGCACATGCAAAAGCATTAGTAAATTGCCGGCCACTGATTGTGACATGCCTGTCTCGTTTCATTAGGGACAAAATCAATTTATCCTTTTGAAATCAAAAACCACATTAGTTCCAATGACAGAATCGCGCTCGCGGAGAGAGAGAGAGAGAGAGAGAGAGAGAGAGAGAGAGAGAGAGAGATGGAGGCGCTAAGTGAGGGCGGTGCAGATAGCGGTGGCAATAGTGAATGGTGACGCAGCCCCAAGCAGCTAGCAACAATGACGGCCGCACACAGAGAAGGAAGAAGGGCGGAAAGTAAAATTAATAAAAGAATAATAAAAGAGACTAAACATTTTACACCCAGTTTGGATAGAGTGATTTGAAAGGGAACAAACAAATTTAAATAATTATAAGCAATTGAAACTAAAGGATTTGAAGGGACGGACTTATGGTATTGTTTAGATAGGGAGGGAAAATGAAGGAGAAGAATGCATTATGACATAAATATTATTTCTTTTGTTCTAAAGAAGAATAATTTTTTTAAAAAAAATTGCAAGAAAAGGGGCAAAGCCTGACATTACACCGTCACTCTATTAATAAAACATAATTTAATCTAATCCTGCTTTGAGTGAGGAGTGCACTCTTACTATTTATATAAATTTAACAGGTCAGTTGCCTGAGTCATCACGAATAAGTCTACCTATTGAAATTGGATCTAGGTTGTCTTTAGAGGCCCCTTCGAAATTGAATTGGACCCAACTAGAAGGATGGGGTCCAACTCACAGATTTATCTCTTTTCTCCTTTTTAGCATACAATCTATCTTTTACTAATCAATTAGATAGAATCACTGACATATCCTAAAATCAGATTTATTGGTGTACCTAGAAAGGGAAAGTCTGTTTTGAATAATTTTTAATTCCTCCACTTCCCTAAATGCCAACAAGTTACACCAAATATGAGGGCAATGATATTCTTTTACCAAGCCTATTGCAGCAAATAGGTTTTCTAACAACCACTTATGCAAATCAAAAGTAAAGAAATGACCTCTTAAATTCATTGGCAAAATCTTTTGCCAAATAGTCTCTGCATACTTGCAATCCCAAAGTATGTGTAAGGTAGTCTCAGAGGATTGTGGACAAGAAGCGCAATAGGGATCCATTGTGATTTTACAATGAAATCTTTTGTGATTAGTAAGTAGATGTTGGTGTGAAAACTAGCCACAGAAAACTTCTGAGCATTTGTGGTCCATCCCATTTCCATACTAACCTTTAGAGTTTATTCGTAGGCAAATAATGTTCTAATAAGATTATCATGAGCTTCCTTACCAGAGAAATTTCCACTGCTATTGCTAGCCCAAAGCAGCATATCATTATCACCATAGTTTGTATGTGGTAGCATAGACTGAAGTCTTAGCAAAATTGGCTAAGGCAGGATACCCACTAAACCGGTCAAGTTCCATTGATTATGACAAACAAAGACACGAATAATGCAGGTAAGGTCCTGAATAGGAGCATATGGCAAAATCCAAATGGTAAGGGGTTAATTAATCAAGCATGGACCAGGACATATGAATTGGGTTAATTAAATGGAGGACCGCCTTAGCCTTGCTTAGTACCAAGGTCTCGCCTACCTTTTGAAGATAAGTCCGTTAAGAAGAGCCTTTTCAGAAGGAAGATTGTAGTAGTCACTTCTGTCTTGTGGCATTCTATCGCAAAATCCATTGACAACTATCATACCAAGATTCAGCCGCAACGCTCCATTATATACTCTAATTGGACGCCTATCATAGGGCAGTGGATCAAATGCAACCGGTCTATGCCAAGGGACGCTTTTCTAACTGTAGCCGAAAAGTTGGGTAAACCCATAGTAGCATTGAGGATGGTGCACTGTCTATTTCTCGTTCTCGCTGTGTGCTACTTTTAATTGCAGCTAGCGTTATACGGTACACAAGTTTCTTTTAACAAGTCACATGTATAGTATTCAATTGGATAATTCATTAAATTCCTAAAAGTATGACTAACCATATCCACTATGATGGAGAACTCATATGGATTCATGAGGGAAAAGTATCAAAAAACTTTCAAACATATCGCATTTGTGTCAGATTAGTCATAAACCTTTCGATTGTACCAATTTAGTTCTAAATATATTACTTATGGCCTCGCCTGCCACAAGCAAGGGAATCGCCTTGCTAGGCGAGTGCCCATGAGGGCCCCCCTTGCCAAATCTGACTAAGCCAACCCTTGCCGGCGCTTGCCCTTGCCTAGGCGAGGCTCAACAAGGTTGACCCTTGAGCCTTGCCTATGATGGTGAGGGTGACCCTTGTTAGCCATCGGCCATGGCCGGCGATTGGCCACTGGCAAGAAGGGAAAGAGAAGGAAAAATAATTCAAAAAAATAAAAATAATTATCCACTTTAATGCCAACTATGTCACATAAAACTGGTGATATTTATATTAGCAATTTTTAGCTTAAATTTACTAAATGGATTTATTTGGCAAAATGTGAAAATGTTTAAGATTTTGACACAATTGAAATGTTTAAAATTGAATTGATACAAATGCAGTAGGTTCATTCATAATTTTCTTGGTACTTTTCCTGGATTTATTATGATGTGTAGAAAGGCCTTTTACCTGACAAGATAAAGAGATCAAGTTATGAAATGACATATAATTAGAAAACTCCAAGTACAGGGATTGTAAGAATATTTTCACCCTAAATAATGTGTGGAAAGCATTATAACAAATGAGCAAGTGAGAACGATAAATGCATTAATATCATGATGATAAGCATGAAAGTGATCTTCCTCCTACCAAGAAGAGGGATCTCTCTCTCATTGAAAAGGTTAGGTATCATTGGTTATCTCATCGTCAATGTGCAATGGATGGATGCTTTCATGTCCAAATCAGAAAGTGGGGACGCAAGACAAGAGTCTATCGGTCATTCGGGTTTGCAAATGATTGTACATAGCCAATAATTTTCTCTCGTTCGTGTGGATTCATATCTTTTGAGAATGTATGTCCCAAGCACACGAGTGCCTCTTGGTTGGATCCAACTATTGATATCTTAAATGCTAGCTTTATCGGCTTGTTGTAGGATGTGACTTGTCTTGCAATACTATTAATATGCAGCCATTATGCATGTTTTTTATTTTTTAAAATACTAGTATGTTAAGATGCACGTGTCAGTATAAATTTAGGATAAAACCACACATTGGATAATTGACGAGAGATGAAGAATTTAACTTACTTAGCCAATTCATAAGTTGGCAGATTTTGTATTCAAATCACAATGTCTCCAATTCATATTCATCTTGGGGGTCATTCCACAATAACTTGTGCAATGGAAGCAAAATGTTCTGCAGACCCCTGTTATCAAGAATGGGGCGGTTAATGTGAGAGTAATGGAAGCAAAAGCTTCGGCAGACCCCTATTATCAAGAAGAGAGAGTTGACAAGGAAGTAGTGTTGGCAATTTTCGACACCAATATATTCACAAGGCGCATATATGTTAAAGTTTACCTTCCTATTTCATCAATGGCAACTGGATTATGGACCTGAAGCGGTTTTGGCCATTCGCCTGTTGCCGTTCTTTCTAGTAGTGTCTGTTAATGGACTTGACCGTGGTGCATAAAAACATTCGTGTTGTGCATTTCTCAATTTTCTTAGACCTTGTGTCGAGATGATTGTTTCATGCACATGCTTTCTTCTGCCCGCCGCCGATAGCAGAGGTTGAGGAAGCCTAGAACAGAACCTTGTTAAGGCATATGATATTTTTTTATGACCACGAGAGGAACTCATGACGTCCTTATTTGATTGTGATGAGTAAACCTTTCTCGAGATATCAGAGGATCCCCACCCCTAACACTGAGTAGATACAGACTGAAAACATGGAAGAGGATTCAAACTCAACGTCCGAAGATGGGTCCAAAGCAGCACGTCCCCACACATCTCAAATCGTGGTGTAAAGAAAGGAGGTGAAGGACTTAGTGGCAAAATAGAGTTTTGCTACGCTTGAAGAATCAAAGATCTCCAATATAATGGAGGGCTCCACTAATATAATCAAGAGCAATATGTTCAATTTCGGAGGGAGCATTTCATATTCGAAATGAGAGTTCGAATAGAAATAGTGCATTATTATAAAAGTTGATCTCAATCAAGGTACAATGCATCCACCAGAAAAATATATCTTCATGTCATCACCGCTACCGACTAATGGGTATTGGTTTGTGGTCATTACCAAACTTTATCCAAAAAAGGATTTTTTAGGGTCTGCTTTAATAGCCTGAAGACTTTGTATAAGCCCCTTCATGGTTTTTATGTGGTAAGAGAAAGTTGTCTTTATTAAAGCATCTTAATGTGGGGTTTTTGGTGGTCCTCCACGACTTCCAAATATGTGCATGCTAACTTGTGCAAAATTCTGGGAACGTTTCCCAAATTGGAGATAGCTTGGGAACTATGATTAGAAGGTCTATCTATCGTTGGAGGATTTAATTTGACTTCTATTCGGTATATGTGAAAAAAAATATTTGGTTAAAATGATTCGAGTTTGACTATGTAGTGATTAAACATTATAGTGCACAGGCGCCTGATCATAACTATGTAGCACTTAAGCCCTTTTGAGTTGTTCACCCTTTATTTGAGTCTCCTAATCTTATTTTTCCCCTAATCACTCAATCACTTGCTCACTTGCTTACTTGGGCCATCTGAATTGTATAGAGAACCAAGAGAGATATAGAGGTGTGTGTGAAAGAGAATGCTCTGTTACAAAGTAGGGGAGGATACCCCGATATATGTGAGCTCCTAATATTACAACCATATATCTTTGCTTGATGTAATGATGGAAATCTAATTTGCTAATCTACTGATTGTCCTCATTAATTACAAGAATGCTCTAGAATAGAAGTATACAATTACCATAATTCCCCTAAGGACATCCTTGGATTAAAAAGAAAAAAGAAAAACCAAACAACCAAAAGTTTGAAGACATATTCGGTTTTCTCAACTACTATCGATTCTTGGACCTTGAGAATCGTCGGTCTGTGACATGTGATTACTCTTGCCAATCTCACCAACGACTGCAAAATTCATATCACACATTTATGACCACTCAAACTCTTCGAATTAACGACCAGACAAATGAAGGCAGCCAAAGGTTTTCTAGCTAGAGGATCGATGCCAAGAGAAGGAGCTATGCTCCAAGAAGTTTGGCGATGAACGATGCAATTAATTGTCAAGACTTGATAGGACGGACAATTACTTGTGATTTGCTTCCTGATTCTTTCGTTATTGCCTAAGAGAAGGCAGGGATGGGACATCCATAACGACCCTTGATGATGGTGAATGGTGGAGGGGTAGGGATGGGGGATGACACTCCTATGCCAGTTCAATCTTCATAATAATATAAAATAGTTGCACGGGTGTAGATTTTTCATTTTTATAAATTGAAATATGTATTTTATTATAAATGATTCATTAATATGTATCCTATTTTACGTGAATCCTTCTCCTTTGAATAAGAAGGTGAATTCTTAATCTATATTGTGTATTAACATAAAATAAAGGGATTTAATAATAGTTTGAGAATTTCTAATTGTTGTTGTTTGATGTCATCAAATTTTATTTTGTAGCCAAGCAACAATATTATTATTGTAATATATGCCTTACAGAAAGAGGTACGAAAGATGATAGGATTTTCAGTAATTGTTCATTTGCAATATTAAAAGTCATTAAAAATACTATCGTTTTAAGTTGAACAGAATTCATGGGATTGAATGACACCAAAAAAAAAAAAATCCTGGTCGGAAGCAAAATGAGTGGAGGGCACAAAAATAGTGCTCTTTGCGACCTGAAGTTCTATGTATCACTTTTAGAAATAATGCTTACAGAAAGATTTGCTATTTTGTATCCATGTGTGTGCACACGTGTGTCAAATGTTTTTATTGCATTTTTTAAACGTGAGATTGGCACAAGGCGTGAAATGATTTGCATACTTGAGTGGCGAAGGATAATGGTAGAGAAAATAACTAGGGGTACTAGGCCGATAAGTCGATTTTCAGACACCATACAAAGTAAAGCCGAAATTCCGACAAAGGCCTCCAAGGGTAATATGATAACCTAACATTTACCTGAATGCATTTTTTACTTTAATATGCTAGTGTGTGTGATATTAAGGAGTCTCACTCCTTGGGGGTTTTTCTCTTTATTTATTCTCTATTGAACTTTTTAAAAATCTGCTCAACCTAACTCATCCCAAAATTAAGTTAGTAATTATTAGTATTTTCATATTGGTGAGATCGGTTGACATGTATTTCGGATAAAATTGATTGACATTGCTATTACGAATGCCTTGAAATCGAGTAAAATGTCATGAATACACATATTTGCACAAAAGAATAAATCGCCAAAATCTTTTTTTCCTTTTCCCAAAATTTTTGTTGTGTTGTAGACAGGTTCTCGTACCTTGGAAGAGTGTCTTAAAGAAATCGATTGACATGGGATGGGACGACGACAGGGATGTCGGGATTATCTAATTAACAACTGACATTTTGCCTTATGGACCGGATCGGATCGCAGATCAAGTGCCAACCTTTTTGAAAGTTCCAATGTCATGTCACTGGCAGCCTGTGACTACCAAATCCTAATCCGTCTGGGACTGAGGGGCACTTCAGGAAATTCATATATTACCCGCACGCTGAAAGCGACCTTGGACAGCCGTCCGACGTTGCTATCGAGAAAGTTGTGAACTAAAAAATTAAGGGAAAACGCCATCAAAAATCCTGAACTATGTCCATTGGGACAATTTTACCCTGAACTTTTTTTTGTCCCATAAAAACCCCAATCCAAACTATGCCACTTGGGACAATTTTACCCTAAACTTTTTTTTTTTGCCACCAAAACCCTAAACTATGCCACTTGGACAATTTTACCCCGAACTTTTCTTGTGCCACGAAAAACCCTGAACTATGCCACTTGGGACACATTTACCCCAGACTTTTTATCTGAAGGGCATTTTCGTCTTTTCCTTCTTCTTTTTAATTTTTTTTTTCTTCTTCCCCACCAGCAGAGGTGAGCCGGCGCCGGCGACAGCCACCCTCGCCGGGGAGGGTCGCTCCCGACCGGGCGACCCTCGCCTGTGGCAGGGGCGACCCTCGCCGGGGAGGGTCGCTCCCGACCGGGCGACCCTCGCCCGTGGTGGGGGCGACCCTCGCCTGACTCAGGCGAGGGTGGCCCCGGGAGACCAGGGCGAGGGCCGCCCCCCGCCGATCCGGCGGGGGTAGCCCTCGCCCGACTCGGGCGAGGGTGGCCCTCGCCGAGGAGGGCCGCCCCGACCGGCGAGGGGCCCTCGCCGGATCGGCGGGCGGCCTCGCCCGACGCCGGGGAGGGCCACCCCGCCAGATCCGGCGAGGGCGACCCTCGCCCGACGCCGGGAGGGCCGCCCGCCGAGATCCGGCGAGGGCGCCTCGCCCGGCCGTCGGGCGACCCTCCCGGCATGGGCCACCCTCGCCGGACGTCGCCGCCGGCGAGGGTGGCCGTCGCCGGCTCCCCTCTGCTGGTCCAGCAGAAGGGAAGAGGAAAAAGAAAAAAGAAAAAAAGGAAAAGACGAAAATGCCCTTTAATTAAAAAGTTTGGGGTAAATGTGTCCCAAGTGGCATAGTTTAAGGTTTTTTGTGGCACAAAAAAAAGTTTAGGGTAAAATTGTCCCAATGGGCATAGTTTGGGGTTTTTTATGGTACAAAAAAAAGTTCAGGGTAAAATTGTCCCAATGGGCATAGTTCAGGGTTTTTGGTGGCATTTTCCCAAAAATTAATAATAAAAAGAGTCAAAGCAGTCAAAGATACTGCCAGACTGGCATTAGACATTGCCGTCGCCGCCCCCGGTGTTATCCTCAAATGACGATATTCTCCTTCACCTATGTTTTTTTTTGGCTCTCGAGTTTAGGTACAACGGAAGAAACATTCTAGAAGTGCCAAAAGTTTTATATAGTGTTTACTTTAGTATTAAAAATATTTTTTGGATCATTTAAGAGATACTTTATTAAAAAAATTCACTTAAATGACAAATCGATTTTAATTGCTGGAAATCTGATGTAATCTTATTTTATTAATTTTTCAGTCTTACGTGGCTCATCGACATGCCTAACCAACATATAATTCCTAAACGACATCATTTAGACAAGTTGACGAGTGATTATTTAAGTATCAAAAATTGTAAACATGAATTGTTCAAGTACTCATTATTGTTAAAAGTGATTATTACTTAAGTGTTAGTCATTATTAAAATATTATCGCTTTAATGTCGGTCATTATTAAAAAGTAATCACTTTAGTGCAAATCTCAATTAAAAAGTGATTATTGTGCAACGTTGTTTTGGACATCCACGTGGGCCAATTTTTTTTAAAAATGTGCCAAGTCATTTTAAAATTTTAATTATAAATGCCACGTAATCAAGCCATAGGCATTTAAGTAATCTCTTTTTACTCTGCTTTGGCACTTATGTAAGCCAGCGAAAACTTTTGGCATTAAAATGAGTACCGCACATAACTTTTAGCGTTTTTAGTGTCCTTCTCCCTAAGTCTGGGGTAAACTCAAACCATGTAAGTTCTCAGTCTCGCATGGAGTCCATATGATCCAATGGATTACATATATAATGGGTTGACCGCTCCAGGCGTAGATGATCATGTGTAGGAGTCCTGAGTTATGATAACCATCTTCTCCACATTTTTTTACTTTGGGTTTCTTGATGCCATCTTATTATGAAAACATAGCGGCAATTACAGTTAATTTAGATTGCTCGTGATGTTCATGTAGACATATAAAGATTACTATAAGCTCGCTTTCTCCACTAACCTATCTCTATATGCTTGAGATCATCGGCACATAATTATGTGGAACGTTGAACTTTAGATTGCCCCTAATTCACATGACAGATTCGTTGCCTAATCACTAAGTTGAATGGTACATTCACAACCAATTTCTAGTTTTGAAGTTGCTCCCTTTAGTTGGAATCATTTGGAAATCCAAGATGATGTTGGAAAGAAGATGATGTCCCTACTTTGATCTTGCCTCAACAAAATACCAGCTTATCGGCAATTGATAATATATTAATAGAAGATCTAGGGTGAGGATGTGTTTATCAATGTACCTTTGTTCGTATTAGCAGAGAAGAGCAGCAAGTGTTGACTAACTTAAAGACCTCCTTAAGAGTTACCATAGGAGTTCTACACTCGTGATCATTGTAATTATTCTTATTATACTCGATCAAGGAGATTTCATGATGGTTTGATTTGAGAACTTGGTGCCGTCACTATATCAAATTTTAGAACATGTACTACCTCGGATTCTTGCCTATCTTATGTTAGAAGAGAGTGGCAAAGGGTGACCAGCATCGGCCATTCCCTGAACTTGGCTACAACAATTGCTCGTTTGAGCGGGCACAGTCAAGTACCTCAATATCAAGGTCTTTAATATTTGAAAAATCCTCCAATTCAATTTATTGCAATTAGGAAACTAATTATTCGAGTTGACCTATCTACACGATCGGGTCGCGAGATTGAGTCAAGGTTGGCAATTGCATTTGTCTAGTTATACTATCTAGCTTTTTTCTTGGTGTGCCCAGCTTCATACATAGCAGTTTCCCGTTTAACTCTTCGGAAGCAGGTTGGAAAAGCCAAGCTTGATGGAACCTAGAAATCTATATTTAGTGCTTATGGTGCGGAATTTTATTGGATGGATTGAAAGGCACAATACAAATTTGATTTTATATGGGCCAAGTGCAAACAAATAAATATTTGGGTCACTTGCCCAGACCATAGCTCGCATCTTAGAGACTATTTCATAGATTAGTGGAATATTTCATGCACCAAAGATTCATTTACCTACACATGCTTCTCGTCACGAAGGAAAGAAGAAATTCAACCCATCCCTTTTAACTAGTCAAGCGGTCTGCAGCCAGAAAAAAAGGACAATGTAGTTGACTTCTAGGATAGCTAATTTCTATTCATCGTCTAATACTCTAATATATTTTCCACGTGGCCTCCCTAATTTAACTTTAGTTTCTAGTCAGGATATTAATGACTAATCACCAAAAGGACTGGTCAAGCAACTTATTTTTATTGCCGCTCGGAATCAATTCTCCTAACAAAGCCAAGACCTACTAGACAACATTTGGATAGTAATTCCAGGCCATTCGTCTAGCCAAATACTCATCTTCTTGTGGTGGAGGTAAACGAACACTTACAACCGGTCATGAATGTTGTCATCATAAGGGTCAATTTGTTGTCAATTTTTTGTATGAAAATCCCAAGAAAAACAAAACCTAAGAAATCCATCCACTAACTTTTTCTTGAAGTCGACTTTCCACGAATTCCCACATGATCATCACCATCATCGTATTCGTCCTGCATTCAGTAAAACTTTTGAAATAAGATTGGACAAACTTGATTGTCAACAAGATGTGGAGTGGAATGTTCTCTTTGCACACTCCTCAAATTTGGGAGCATGCAAAACCATTAAGTTCATTCCGGACAAAAATAGGAACACCCCATTTCGCTATCCCTCTTGCTAAGCAGCCTTTACCTGGTGAGTAGATTCCTGAGGAATAAAGGAATATAGAAACTATTATATTACCTAAGTCTATGCATGGCCACTTGGGAAAGAAAAGAACAAGAAAATTGACAAGTGACCCACCTTATTGGCTAATTCCCCTACGCCGAGAATTCATGCGAGTCTAATGCATTATACGCCTTTGATGTTAGTGGATTCCACGTAATCCAAGAGCTAAGGTATGTTAAAATATGAAACAACACTTTCATCGAACAGTTTACATTTTTAGAACAGTTAAAAATAATTTTATGAAATTTCACATAATATCAAAGTAAGAGATATTAAATTCAAATATTTCCAAACCTCTTATTTAACTTTCTTGTTATATATTTTCATGCTTAGTATCAAGCCAAAGTCCAACTTACACTTGAAAATGAATATCAAAATATCAAATCCTACATTTATTTAACTACTTACATTTTTAGAACAGTTAGTGATGACCAAATAAAGATTTTGAGTTGCTAAGAGATTTTGCACCAAACATGCTTAGATGGATTATGCACATCTAAAAAAGCATAATATTTTGACTTCTCACCCCACACGTATAATCAATTTTATTTTAGAGCTACCCACTTGAACTATGGTGTGATCCTAGTTTGTGAAATTAATGAGTCAATATTATGAATTCAGGATTGCATATCGAAAGTGAACTTTCTGTCCACAAGGAAGAAAACTAACGTGTGACCAGATAGATCAACCCTAGAAGGGATAGAATGGCCATTTTCCGGAGAAATGTCATATTAGGGTTTTTGGGTCCATCTAGTTCCGGTACAATCCCCTATCGATTGTCCCCAGAAGAGCATTGAATTTTAGAGTTGTATTATGGTTGGAGCCTTGAGTTCTTGCTTGGCATCAAGTGTGGCGCGAAGGACATCCCCATCTTAGGAGCAAGTATAGGCCGTCTGATCTTCCCCGCCATCACCTCTATCAATCGCCACCGTTGATCTCTGACGAATCAGCAAAGTGGGTCTCAATCTCCTCTTCCTCTCTCAGTGTCATGCTATAATTAGGTTCACCCCAAGGCCTATAGTGCGATCCCAGGACCAACACCCGCTAGAAAGAAAGCAGGCCATCGATCTATGAGCTTATAGACCGTTGCATCAGATTCCTCCATTTATACCCAGAAATGGCCACCAATGACATTGAATCTACCATGCCGGAATCTGACAAAAACAAAGCGACCGTCGAGGCCCTTTATGCCACATTGGCTCTCGGCGACTCCGCTGTGGTGGCCAAGCTCCTGGCCAGCGATCTCGAGTGGTGGTTCCATGGGCCACCCCGTTGCCAGCATATGATGCGGGTGCTCACCGGGGAATCGGACTTCTCCGAGTTTACATTCCATCCACGTAGCATAATGGCTATAGGTGACGACTTTGTGATCGCCGAGGGGTGGGAAGGGGAGCAGGCATATTGGGTCCATGTTTGGAAGCTGAAGCACGGGCTGATCACGCAGTTCAGGGAGAATTTCAACACGTGGCTCACCGTGAGAGAGGTGTCGTCACCAAAGTGGGAGGCGGTGCGGGCGAGCCATATGCTGTGGCAGAGCCAACCGAGGGACCGCTTCGACCGGTCGTTGCCAGGGCTTTTGCTCGCCATATGAGGAGGGTAGTGCATGCATTCAGGTGGTTGGGAATGAAAATTTGGTGGGTGCTGTGGGTGTGTGGCCTTGTGTTCAATATGTTTGGTAAGAAAATCAGGACCACTGTCAAGTTTTGGGAAAATGGAAAGAATTGTAGTCAATGAGGTGTCAATTACGTGAATGTTAAGACCATGCACATGTTGAACTATGAATCTTTGTCTGATGGAAACTTCCTACAGTAGTGCTCACAAGTAAACAAAATGATGGAAATTACTTGAAGGACCACCATTTCAATCTTATGGATAACCTTCTAAATCTTTCAAAGGAGAGATTGACTAGGGTTTCGATTTAATTTCTATGATCAGGCTACAATCAGTGCAGGCTTTACGCAGCACGACTAGCAAGAATCTGCACATGCAAAGCTTTATTTAATTGCCATCCACTTCCAAGACATGTCTGTCTCCTTTTACACGGAAACATGAATCATTTGTCCTCTTATTGTCTGTCGGATCTCAAGACTCAATCCATGATGTACCGGAGTCTCTTCCATGGGATGAGAAAACATGGCTTTTGCAACCAGAACCACATTAGTCCCAATGACAAAATCTTGTATACGCAGCAGAGAATACGACATACAAAACTCATTGACCGGAGTCTGAAAAGGGCATAGCTAGCGAATTCACAGGATGTTGATTATGCAAGAGCTCTCCGCCTCCAGGAGGTCACCAGCCTCTGATCTTCAGGCTAGTGGCCTTCGATCTGATGTCATGATCCACAACTGTAATTGCAAACAGATCTTTTGCGCAAGTGCGCATGCGCAGAGAGAGAGGCGCTAAGTGAGGGCGGTGCAGACAGTGGTGGCAATAGTGAAAGGTGATGTGACCATAATCGGCAATGGAGGGCGAGCAACGTTGATGGCCGCACACAGAGAAGGAAGAAGGGGAAAAAGTGGGAAAGAAAAGAAAAGAAAAGGAAACAATAAAGAAAAGAAACCATCTTACACCCAGTATGGATGGAGTGATTTGAAAGGAAAAGTAAGAATTTAATTAGTTATGAGTTAAAAAGAAAGGATTCGAAGGAATTGAGTTATGATGTTGTTTGGATGCTAGGAAAGAAAAAGAATGTATGCCTGAACTGGATCAATGTTGGGAGGGGATTTGTGAATATAACACAGGGATTCGCCGCAACAGGCACCGTTGATGACATGAGTGTAAAATGGTATAAGAGATAAAAAGAATAAATTGTTTATCAATACACAAATTCCTTCATATTAGAAAGTTTCAGAGGAATTCCAAATAATGACCATATCAATCCCTCCTAATCCTTTCCCCCTGTCCCTTTTTGTTCATCTAAAGACGATTTCATCTTTAGAACCATTTCTCTTCCCTTCTAATCTGCCTTAAAAAAACAGAGTTAATTATTGAAATTAATTTAATATACTCATGTATCCTTCTCTTAAAGAGACGGTGTTTCCCTCAAACGGAGCGTAGAAAATCCCAATTTATACAGCTCGTGGAACTGTTATCAGCAATTGGCATGACCTAAATCTTTTTCAGTTATGATATGTATCTGCATTACCAGAGTAAACCTGCTCATGGCGAAATGGAAGTTTGAGTTAGTGCAGTGAGTTTTTTCTTGTTTATGGTAGGCTGCCTGATCTACACTATTCGTTCATCTTTGAGGCTACTTAGATGCATGGATTGTGAAGAGCTCAACTGTCCGCTGCTTTTAGGAATATTGAGGCTTTATAATTTCTTCAGGTTCGTTCAATCTGAAGATATCTTATTTTTCTTGGAGAGCCTTTAAGTATACATATCTCCCTAGAATAGTAAGAAGATCAGTTCCACATTCCTAGCTCTTGGAAGGAGGGGCAACTGCTGCTTTTGGCCCTCAAAGAGGAGTTTTTCTGTTCTTTTTTCTGGGTTTGAGAATGGAATTTGATACGTCTACTTGTAACTCTAAGTTATGGGTTGTCCAAGAGCTATTGAGTAAGAGCACTGAAATCAGGGTCTTTGCAGGAAATTATACAGGTTAGCACGCTTTCTATCTGCAAAGCATCGCTCGGTTTCTCTACTTTTTAGTGGAAAAACCAATGGTTTCCCCTTTTCCTCTCCTTCACATGCATGCACTCGGACTAGGAAAGTCTCTAGTTATATCATGCAGCTGGACAATATCCTATCCATGACAAGGTACCATTGTTGCCTGTAATCTGCATTCTCTATGTTAGTGTATGGTGAATGTTAGATCCTTTTGCTAATTAAAAGTTACAGAACCAATGTCTTAGCTCCAAGTTGTATACCGCATTTGAAAGAAAACCCAAATGCGTTCTGTGGCAAGTTGTGTGTTTTATATGGCTTATCTAGAAAAGCTGGAGATTTTAATTAGAATGGCCCCACTCCGTGACTTAATATTTCTATGTTAAGTTCTCCTTATTTATAGAAATGCAAATATTTTTGCTCAATTGCATTTTCCTTCTTTTCTGTAATGAATTTACTCGACCCTTTTATGTGCTCTTGTAAGTTTTCACGTCCGTCCACAAAACAAGGCATGATATTGTAACATGAAGATAGACATGCACATCATTTTTGCTTCCTCCTATATTATCACATGTGGCAGACACAACTTAATATGTATCATCTCGTAAGTAGTTGCGTCTTTGGCAATTTAACTATGGAAAGAATGATAGAGGACATTGAGTTGAGATTGGAGCAAAATGGGAAGGTGAATGATCGTGAATAAGTGAGAGATCATACTAAAGTTGAAACCAAAAAGTTTCTCTTATTCCAGGACAATGATTAACAGTGCTTTGAAGTTTTATCATATTACGAGCAAATGCATGTAAGGCACAATCTTTGTGATTCAAACTTTGGAGCTGAATGAAAAGATTGGGTTATCGTAATAAGTATAAAAGATCATGACCTGAGTAAATGCATGCAAGAAACGTATGGAACATCTATTTCTAAAAGATTCCAGGTCAGAATACAATGTCAAAAACCTTCCGACCAAATGAAATTATTCGAAGAAGTTCATGTCATTGCAGGGAGTCGATTGGCAATAGCATCAAATATGGGAGGCCCTTGTTGAACACATTTAAGTGGTGAAAAAGAGAAAGCACAAGAGCCATGGAAATCTCGTTGGTTGAGTCTTGTCAAGGAGTCGGGCCACCCTCCAAAGGAAATCTCAGTGAACCATCTTCTGATTTTCGAAGTGAACATGTTGACACGGAAGAATGAGCAGGAATTGATCTGCAAGCTGTTGGGACTTCACCATCAGACGATTGCCATTCATCACCTAACGTGCAGTCAGTCAGAAACTCCCCCGCCCCACCTCTCTCCATCTCTCTCTCACACCCATGTTTTGAGTCCTAGAGTTTCTATACGGAAAGAGACTGAACCCGCCTTAGTTTTTGTGGTCTCTGTGGGTTCCGTGGTTTATCATGTTTTTAGGTAGTACACGTTAAATTATTTCCGGTCAACAGATTGAACCTCGATTCTATCGGTTCTCAACTTCCGGATGACTAAGCCGATTTACTTGAAGTTGCATTGCCATATGTCGGCCTCTTGAATATTGCTATTACATGTAGAAATTTTCTGCATAAACAACTAATTAATCAAGAATAATTAAATCCATATATGATTATAAAACACCAAAACCTATATGTACAGCGGAATTAAAACGTACCTATTTGAGCCATAACGTCATCAAAAAAAAAAGATCAGACTGATGGTAATTAGCGATTTATTGGAATGCCAGATCTTCCTCTCTATGACATATTTCACTATAGTAGCTTTTAATGGGATTCAAGCGACTAATAAATATAACTTACCATTTTATAGGCTAGAAAGGAGACCTAACAAATCTTAATCAATAATGTGTCAACTGGGCTTCTCTCATTACGGGCTTCAGTTAAGCACAATTGCCTACACTTTATTGCTCAACTAGGCCCGTTATTAATAGATGTCAAAACACAATTCAATAAGATCATTTGAGGATTTAAAATATATTTTAATATCCATTAACCCGATTATTTAAAATAGAAAATTAATTAATTAATGTAAGTCAATTATAGAAAATTTCCAACATTGCATTCATCAAGGAGCAAAACTTATGAATTGAGCTAATTAAATGGAGGCCTGCCTTAACCTTGCTTAGTGATTCGAGGTCAAACTATATCATCACTTGTCCTTCCACTTCTCGATGGAAAGTGGTTTCACATACCTTTCAAAACAATGAAGAGATGTTCGCTAGTAGAGCTGCCTTTTCCTAAGAAAGATTGTAAAAAGCCCTCGACAATATAATCAAATTTTGGCCACCTTTCATAGGATGCACTCGATCCATGCCAAGGGACGCTTTTCAACTGTAGCTAAAAAGTTGGGCAATCCCGAGAGTGGCATTAAGGACGGTGCATTGCCTATTTCTCGTTCTCGCTGTCCGCTAAGTTTAAGTGCAGCTAGCACTATGATACCTAAGATGAAAATATTAGCTTTGATGGAGATATTATTCATATTTACGATGACAATTAGAGAGACCCTTTACATGACAAGATGAAGAGATCAAGATTTTTGAGGGATCATTCTGATTTTATACATAAGCGTGTTCATATTCATTGAATAACTTGAGATTTTTAGTTGGATCATTCCCAAAAACTACGAAAGAATAGGAAGAAGAAAGCTCCAAGTACAGGGTCTGCAAAACCTAGTGCTTTTATTTCTTACTGATAAGCAAGAAAGTGATCTTCCACCTACCAAGAAGAGAGATCTCTCTCATTGAAAATGGTAATATACATAAAAGAACAAGTGGACAACGGAGGGAAAAAGGTTAGGCATCATCAATGATCCCATGCTCGATGCAATGTATCGATGCATTTAGGTTTGAATTCGAAACTGAGGACGCAAGAGTTGATCGAAAGACAATAATGAGGAGCCCCTTGCACTCGGGTTCGGAATGATTGAATAGAGTTGATAATTCTCTTTCGTTCACGTGGATTGATGTCATTTGAGAATGAATGTCAGAGGCACCCGAGCACCTCCCGGTTGGATCCAGCTGTTTGGTGTTCTTGAATGCCTGGCTTCCTTGGCTTGTTGTAAGATGTGACTGGTCTTGTAATACTATGTAGATGTAGAAAAAAACAAAAAAATTGGGTGACATCCTTTAATATACTGTAAAAATAACAGTGTGTTCTGGAGTACGAAAAATCAAATAATCAATAATTAGAAATTGTTATGGAATTCATACCTTCAAGAATTTGTGACTCACAATAAGTTATTATTCTTACAGTAACCCCATATTTGTTATGCTAGCAAATCCCTTGTAGAAATTATGTATGTTAGTTGTTTTAGAATTATTAGCACTTGTGAATACATGTTAAGGATGAATCTCACTCAGATGGATGCAGTAGATGACATACTTAATCAATTCATAACAAAGCAAATGATAATTTTTTTTATGACTGTGAGACAAACTCATGCTGTCTTTATTTAAGTTGATCACGGTGAGTAGATCCCTCACGAGATATCAAAAGGGTCCCCACCTCTAACACTGGTAAATACGAACTGAAGACACAAGAGGATTCAAACTCGATACCCGAAGGTGGGATCGAAGCATTATCTCCATGCACATCTCAATTCGCGGCGAACAGAGAGGAGGCGAAGGATTGAATAGCCAAAGATTGTAGTTACGCCTGAAGAATCAAGATCTCCAAGTTAATGGAGGGCTAGACTAATATGCAACTTATAAGCTATATATACAATGTCGGTGGGTGCCTTGCATATTTTAATCTGAGTTTGAACAGAAATAGTACATTAGTATTAAAGCTGATCTTAATCATAGGACAATGCTTCGACCAGGGGAAAAAAAACCATCATATCAATGGTACCAATTGACGGGTGTTACTTCTTATCATCGCCAAAATTAATCTTCACTCGTTTTGTTCTATTTTGTCTGAAAAATTTTAAAAAAAAATTCTAAACATATTTCACTAGTGTCGATTTAGTTCGAAATTTTTTAGTTTTGACACTTGAGTTCCAAACTTTTTAATAATATGCCGATATAGTTCTTATCACCGGTTTTAGTTGGAAATTGATGATGTGGATGCCGGCAATTCGACAAGGCACAATCGGCGTTATTGTGGATAACTTTTACAATTTTTTTTAAAATTCTGAATCTTTTAATTATTTGTTTTAGTTTTTTATTTTATTTTATTTTTCTTTCTTTTTCTTTTCCTCTACTTAGTTTAACAAGAGCTTCGCTAGGGCCACCCAATAGTCGGTGAGGGTCACTATTCCTCGCCTAGTGGTTGACAAGAGTCAGTCAGTGACCCTTGCCAAGTAGAGAAAAAGAAAAGAAAAGAAAAGAAACCTAAAAAAATGCAAAAGTTATTCACATCAACATCGGCTGTGTCACGTTGGACTGTTGATGTTCACATTACTAATTTCCAGCCAAAATTGGCTGAAAGGATTACGTTGGCAAATCATCAAAAAATTTATGATTAAATTATCAAAATCAAAAAGTTTGAAACTCAATTGGTACAAATAAAATAATTTTAATTTTTTTTGGTAATTTTCCCTATTTTCATATTTTATTCATGCGCCGAAACATTGTGGACCACAAATAATGGCAAAAAACCATTCTAAGCATTAATAGCTTGGAAACACAAAGTGAGCACCTTCATGGTTTTTATATGGGAAGAGAAAGTTGTTCTCATAAAAGCGTCTCCGTGTGAGCTTTCGGCGGTCCTCCACAGCTTATAAATGTGTGCATCCAACTTGGCCGAAAGATGGCTATTATAAATGAAAATTTCTTTGACTATTTTCCAAACTGGAGACAGCTAGGGAACTATTATTGGCGGGTCCATAGGTTATTGGAGGATTTAATTTGATCTCTAACTGGTGAATGCAAGGAAAGGAGCAGCAAAAAATGTCCACTCTTGATTCTGTAGATAACTAATTATTATAGTGTACAGATGCGTGACTATCACGAGCCAATATATACATGAGCCCCTCAAACTGCAATCATAGATTTTCGGTTGATTTAGCAACAAAGATTCGATCTCCCCATTTTTCAACCACTCTCATTTAATACAAGAAAATAATGATTTTTCTTAACAAAATGGAAGCTGTAATCATTTAGGTTTTTTTCGAACTTATCATTTTTAGCTAATGATTGCAATTTCATTTTGTCCCCGAAGGTGATGCGATTGCTCTCACCACGTTTTATTAGCGTCATATGTGGCGAGGGGATATTATACTTGTGTTCTACTTGTGATTGCTTCCTGATTCTTTTGTAAGGGCCTAAAGAAGGCGGGCATAGGATATCTTTAATATTATGTGAAACCCTTCAACCGTTTTGTTATTAATTTTCTTATCTATGCCATTTTTTATAATAATTATAAAATAATTACACAGGTGTCAATTTTCATTTATAAAAATTATGATAGGTAGTTTCGTATAAATGGTTTGTATTCCTCTTATGAAGGTGGAATCATAATTCATATTATATGCTAACATAAAATAAAATGGCTCGATATCAATTGAAAATTTCTAATTAGCGACAGTATATGATTAAGGGGAATTTTATATGTATTCAACAATATTATGATCATATATACCTTATAGGAAGAATTACATAAAATGTTAGAATTGCTAATTTATGCTGATGTTCTTTTCTGAGGAATAAAGCGCATGGCAGTGAATGAGGCAAGCACAAATCCTAGTTCGAAGAAAAATAAGTGGAGAATGTTAGAAAAGTACTCCTTGCAATAGAATGATCAATCCTTGTAGATTACAATCCTAGATATCCCTTTTAGAGGTGATGCTTATGGAAGGATATGTTAATACATTTTCATGTAGGTAGAATTATGTCTAACGAATTTTTCAAACTTGAGGTTGGCATAATAAAAAAGTCCTAAATCAATTATACTTATGTTAGTTTTGTCCTAAATCTTTCAATTGTATCATTGAGTTATAAACATTTTCATTTCTTGCCAATTATGTTCATCTGACCAATTTTAATCAGAAATTATTAACTTAGATGCTAATTATCTTACATGGCACGTGTTGACTAGAAAATTTTAATAAATTTTGAATTTTTTATAACTTTTTTCGCTTTTTTCCTTCTTTTTTTTTTTGGGACTAAGGGCTAGCAAGACCCTAATGAGGGCTGCAAAGCCCTCACCCGATGCCCTTATTGGCCACAACGAGGGCATTGCAGCCCTTGCCCAGATCTGGCAAGGGCTACGACACATGGATTGAGTGAGGGCATCTCGACCCTTGTCTGTGGCCAACATAGGTGGGCTAGCGACCCTTTCTAGACCTTAGTCCAAAGAAAAAGAAATGAAAAAGGAACCAAAAAATTATAAAAAAAATGAAAATTATAGTTTAAAAATGTCTACGTCAGCACTAGTCATACCACATAGAATGATTGGCGTCACGTGTATACTAGTTTAGGATTTTTTTTTTTTTTTGGTAAGGTAAGTATATTAAGCTTTCAACCAAGAATTCTTGTACAGAGAAGAGACCCACGGCACCAACAATCACTCTACGGGACAACATGTCACAAGAGTGCGGGGGTACCGTAGTCGCACGGAAGAAGAAAATTACAACTCCACAAAAGAGCCTAGCGGCCCTACAAAAACCTCACTCGGGACTGTACTAAAGATACATTGGTCTATTCCCCAACTCCGCCTGCATTCTTCTATTACCGGGGCTATCCTCCACACGCTTAAAAGCAATCGCTTTATCCTTGACCACCTTAAAAGGTATTGTTTTAAGGACGGTATATTCGAGTGTGCGCTCGGAAGAGGATATCATTTCTAGTCTTCCATATTATATAGCATAATGCACCAAAAGAGAATCGAGCAATCTCCTTAGAGAACCCACTTCGACGACGGTGAATTGATGGCCCAAAGAATATTGTCTGTCCATGAAGAGTTATACCAAGGAAGATTGCATTTGGAAGCCCAAAACATGGCTAGAGAGTTGGAAGTATCACAGGCAAAAAATAAATGGTCAACCGAGTCGGGTTGAATATTACAAAAGGCGCATACCGCAAAAGGAATCCTTCCCAAGGACATAAGGAATACGGGTTGGAAGACGGTTTTTGACAATCAGCCAAAGGCAAAATTGGTGACGGGGACAATGGCCTTGTTCCATACAAAGGATGCCCACTGCACCAAGGTTGATTTCCGGCGAATAGCAGCCCAAGCCGATGCCACTGTAAATTTTCCGGAGGGATCCCCATTCCAAGTGAAGGAGTCCAGGCCTTGGGATAGGGGGGGAACCATGATTTGCCAAGCTATAAGTTCTTGGCGAAGCGTTTGACCAACGGGAGTGAATAGGTCTGCCACTTTAGCTTGCCTATTGAGATCCGATTGATATATGTAGGAGTTGGAGAAGAGAGTATAGAGCGGGCCAATATCAAGCCAAGGATCAAACCAAAGCGAAGTGGTCAAGCCATCCCCTATTTTCCACTTAAAGAGGGGGAGAGATTCACCTCTAAGGGCAATGATTTTCCTCCAAGCCCAAGAACACTTTGTTGGAGGATTAGAAGTCCAGAAGTCCTTATGTTTGAGATGTATGGCATGAATCCATTTGCACCAAAGAGATTCTTTGTCAGTAAAGAGGTTCCATATGTGTTTCATCATGGCAGCTTTATTACTGTCACGAATCCTGCGAATACCTAAGCCCCCTTCCTGTTTGGGGAGGCAAACATCCTCCCACGACACTTTTGAGCCTCCTGGACCCATGGCCGGCCCCTTCCATAAGAACTGTCTGCAGATTTGTTCAATTTTGTGCACTACTGATGAAGGTAGCCAGAAGATAGATGCCCAATATATATGGATTGCATGCAGGACAGATTTAATTAACTGCAGTCTTCCCGCAAAAGAGAGAAAGCGATGTGTCCATGATTGGACTCTAGCAGTTAGAAGACTTACCAGGGCGTGGCAGTCCACTTTATTCAGCCTCAAAGTAATGATGGGTACACCCAGATAGCGAACCGGGAATGAGCCCAATCTAAAGCCAAACATTTGTAAAATTTGATCTCTAACCTCCAGTGAGCCCCCAGAGATAAAAACTTCACTTTTGTTTGCATTTGGAGTCAATCCGCTCCAAGCAGAGAACATGTCAAGCCCATCCTTGATGCATGAGATAGAGTCTAGACTCGCTTTACTGAATAAAAACACATCATCAGCAAAAAAGAGATGAGATAGGCGAGACGCCCTACATCTCCAATAATAGCGGTATTCTGGGCGCCGAGTATGGGAGTTGATCATCCCTGTGAATACCTCCATGGCCAAGGTAAAGAGATATGGGGATATGGGATCACCTTGCCTCAGGCCCCGCCCACTAGCAAAGAAACCATGAAGTTCGCCATTCATGGCAATGGAGAACTTCGGAGTGCGAACACAAGTCATTATAAGATGAATGAAGTGGTTTGGAAAACCAAAGGCCTGAAGAGTTGTTTCCAAGAAGTCCCAGTTTAGAGTATCATAAGCCTTCCTGAAGTCAACTTTGACAGCACATTTAGGGATATATGACTCAGTATGAAACCCACAAAATAGCTCTTGAGCGAGGAGAATATTGTCTGTAATTCTCCTCCCTTTTACAAATGCAGTTTGAACTGGACTAATGAGGTCCGGTAAGACTGTTGTCATACGTTTCGAGAGCAGCTTAGTGATGCACTTGTAAATGGTATTACAACATGCAATAGGCCGGTAGTCTGACACCGAAGTGGCATTAGGGGTTTTAGGAACCAAAGCAATAATAGTATTATTGATCTCCTTTAACATGCATCCAGAAACAAGGAAATCCAAGACGGCTTAAAGGCGAAGGACCCACTATGTCCCAATTCTTTTTAAAAAATTCCGCATTATACCCATCAGGTCCAGGAGCTTTATTTCCAGCAATGGAGAACATGGCATCACGGACCTCTGATGCTAGGAAAGGTTGGGATAGGAATGTAACCTGATCCTCATTGAGTGTAGTCTGAATGACCTCTGTGATCTCCTGAATGGATGGTCTCATAGGCACCTCAACCGGGGCAAGGATCTCCTGAAAGTATGAAACAAACACCCGTTGGACTTCCCCTATGTTAGTGATCAAAAGACCAGAATTATCCCGGACCGATATGATCCTATTACGTAGGTGCCGATGGGTGACTGATTGGTGAAAAAACTTGGTGTTGTGGTCCCCCTCCTTGAGCCATCTAATTCTTGACTTTTGTCTGAATAACGATTCCTCCTGAGATCTGAGGTTGTAGTAGGTCTTAATGTGCTGATGTTCTAATTCCACCCGTTCCCCTGTTAAAAGGGTCTTGGAGCAGAGCTTCTTGAGAAGTGATAAGAGCCTGTTTAGCTTCAGATGCTCTCATGGTGATGTCTGAGAAGGCTTCTCTATTGAGAGTCTTGAGACGGCCCTTGAGGAGCTTGAGTCGACCATAGAGCTTGAACATTGGTGAGCCCCTTAAGTGAGTTTGCCAAACCTGGGAGACTATCATAGAGAAGTCTGGATGAGTCATCCACATATTGAAGAACTTGAAAGGCGAACGCCGAGGGTTGGGTGCAAGAATCCTCACTACCATTGGCGAGTGGTCAGATATTCCTGGGGCAAGGAATGACGCTTCTGAATAGGAGAACAAAGTGCACCAGGTATTATTCACAAGTACCCGATCTATTTTCCGTTGCTTCCTGTTAACACCTGAGAAAGACGACCAGGTGAAACGGAAGCCCACGTACCTTAGATCAAATAGTTCCGCTTGTTCTAGGCATTCCTTGAGCTCATCAAAAGCAGGGATCCAGATGTCAGGGCTGCCCATACGGTCCGAGGAGTCCAGGATTGCATTGAAATCTCCTGCCACCATCCAAGGACTGTCCTTCAGTGAGGAGCTTAGCCGTATCAAATCATTCCGAGAGGTCTCCGGCAACAAAAAGAGTGCTCCCCATACACCACCGAGAGGGATAAACTAGCACTTAGGAGGACAAGGTTGTAAGAGAAACATGGATAATCGGCTAGACATATAAAGAACATTTATATCAATCAAAAGCGGGTTCCAACCTACCCAAATGCGGCCACGGGCAGCATAATCATTATTTGCAATCCAGACCCAACCAGGAAACAGACCAGAGGAGATAGTATTAAATCTGGGGGGAGGTACCTTGGTCTCAATCAAACCAACACAGCATATATGGTTGGATTTAACAAAATTCCTGACTTCAGACTGCCTAACCGGGTCTATTAGACCACGGGTATTCCAAAAACCAAAATTCATAACTATTATCTAGTCCATGGTAAACCGGAGGCCTACCTCCTCCTAGGACGCCCACGGCGTCCAGACGATACATGATTGGTCGGGGGGGACAGAGACTTGGATGCGAGCTGCGGGGGCTCAATCCGGAGGTTTAGCGGCGATCTTGAACTTCATCATCCAAGTCATCCTCCGACGAAAATGTAGTTGAAGTGTAAGGGTCCAGCACTCCTTTTGCAACCAAGGATAGAGTGGGAGCAGCTCGGGGAATGGCCCTTTTCGTGGTGTTTTTGACCAGCGTAGAGGCTACCGGCCTCGATGGAGCTGGCCGCGTAAGCACGGCGGTAGGGGAACATCTCTCCCGCGGCCTTTGACTTGTTGCCAACCCTCTTCCACAACAAGGCTCCTTACCGGCGGGATGGGGGCTCTTGTTAGCACTTTGGGGGGGGTATTAGAGCAGCTTCCCGAGGAACCCGTACATACAAATCAATAGCGGGAACTTCAAGTGAGTGAGGCGACGGGTGAATGCCACTACAAGACACCGCCACGGCCTCTACATGCGGGGAGGGGCTCCGAACAGCGACGGGGCCGCCATTTACAGCAGTGTGGCCTTCCTTCAAGGGGGGGCCGGGAACCAGCAACTACCTCCTGAGGGCCTTCCATTACAGCAGCATCTTTTGAAGACAGCACTGGCCCTGCATCATCCAGAACAGCAGCAACTTGATCAGAGTTGCGGATCAAGGGGAGGCGGGCTGCAGTTGCCACCATATCAGCTTCACCAAGCGTCCTTTCTGATGTCACAGCAGCAGGCATCCTGACTGCATCAGGTCTCTGAGCATCAGCATAGAGATCAGCAGCTTCAATAGGCATACCAGCAAGACCATCACGCCCACTAGCTTCATTGGGGGCAGTTCGGACAGCTTTCTACGGAAGAATGACAGCGGCATTGCGGTGCGGCAAACGGGGATTCCACCGTCGCTTGAGAAACAGCAGCACGTACCTCTTGCGCGGGGCTTGCACTTTGGACATTTATGTCCAAAAGTACCACATATTTTACATGAAATTGGTTTCCACTCATATTCCACTTCCACCACTCGGGGTTCCCCATCTAGATCAATCTTCAAGGACTCACAACAGTCCTTTGTTGCTGTAATTTCGACGCAAACTCTCGCATAAGAGATCAACTTCAATTGTTCCGTACGTTGATCGACATATAGGGGCTTCCCAATCCGACTTGCAATGGCACTAAGACAGGGCAGAGTCCATAGGGCGTATGGCAGATTTTTGAGCCTTATCCAAACCGGGACAGCGGCATGAATTCCTTTCCGTAGCTCTAGCTTAGGATGCCATTGCTGAAGGATTAATGGGACCCTAGCCACCGTTAGCGGTCCATTCTCAGCTATCTTCCTCCGGAATTCATGGTCAGGTAAATGGAAGAAAAAGAATCCTTGATCATTTGCCTTTACCTCTTTCAAATGGGGACCCCATATATGCTTAAGCGCTGTTTCTACCAGCTTGAAGGGGAGTTTCTTGCCAACAAGATACCCCACTAGGCTTTCCTTCCAAAGAGAATCTGCTGCATCAAGCATTACATCCGAGAAGTGCACAACATCATCCTCAATATCAGTAGGAGGAATATAGGATAAAGCATACCCTGTTGTGGCTGATTTAGCCACATTCGCCCATGTTCGGACTGCTGAGGACGAAGATCCTCTTTGCTGGGTCAGGGGAGGCAAGGTTTTATCAGTCGTGGCCGGGTCTTGGCCCCGTCGAACCCCGGCTACACCTCTAGTTTAGGATTTTTGTAATTGAAAAAACTAATTTATGGTAAATTTGTCACAAGTGTACTAATTTGGTATTTTTCCGGATATTAACCTTATGAATTTTCACATGAACTTGCCACATCATCATACCATATTACCATGTGTCGTCCACGTCATCAAATTTAACAGTAAAATTTGACAGAAGCTAACGAATGGTGAACTTCTCATAGATGTGCTGGTTTGAGGTCTTTGGTGGTCAAAAAATTTGTTTTTGGTAAATTTGTCACGGATTCAGTTTGGGGTTTTCGGTGGTATTAGCCCTTGAGTTAAATATGGAAGCGTTTTAGCAATATGTGTCAAGTCGGTATGAAAATGAGTCAAAATGGGTCAATTTGGATAATGTCATTTTTGACCCAACCCAATTCACTTGTTTGACAGATCTTGTTCATATTTGGGTCACCGGCACTTGGACTTAGTCACATCCTACAAGCTAATTGATCGGTTAGTGGAAAATTTCTTGTACCGAAGGCTCCTTTATCTAAACGGGCTTCTCGTAACGAAGGAAAGGAGAAATTCTGAAAAAATTATCCTTTTAATTAGTGAAATGGTCTGGAGCAAAATAATGACAATGTGGTTAACTAATAGAATAGCTAGTTCCTTATTCATCGTCTAATACTATGATGATTTTCCAAGGGGCATCCCGACTTTAATTAAGGCTACGTTTGTTTCGTGGAAATCGTACCATTTTTTAAAAATGTTTTCCAGGAAATCATTTTCTATGAAAATGATTAGTTTTATTGTGTTTGATAATATGTGATTGAAAATGTTTTCAGGCGTTTGGATTGCATTTGGAAAATGATTGAAAATGATAGAGATGACCTAATAAAGAGGGAATGACCTAAAGACCTAATAAAGAGGGAAAGTGTTTTCCCCTTCCCATGCACAGGAATTCATTTTCCTAAAATAATACATAATATTTATGTTAACTGGAAAGTATTTTCCATTGATCAAATCGTTTTCGGAAAAACAAACGGTGGAAAGTTCGGAAAACACTTTCCGGGAAATTACTTTCATTAAAACAAACGCACCATAAGTTTCTAGTCATGGTGATAATCTCTAATGACCAAAAGGAGAGGTCAAGCAACCTTTGTCGTTGCCGCTCAGAAACAATTCTCCTGATAAAGCCAAGACTTGCTAGACTACATTTATATAGTAAACATTGCAAGACCATTCGTCTTGCCGGTATCCATCCTCTTGTAGTGGATGAAACCGAAAACTTGATGCTAGTCATGAAAATTATCATCATAAAGGTCAATTTGTTGTCAATTTCTTGGATGAAAACCTCAAGAAAAGCAAACCTTGGAAATCCACCCACAATCTTTTTGTGGATGTCACTGAATACCCACATGATCATCGTCGGCATTGTCTTACTTGTACATTTAGTATGATTTTTAAATAAAGAGTGAACAAACTCAATTGCCGACAAGATGTGGAGTGGAATTTTCTCATCAAGTTTGGGAGCATGCAAAATCATGAAGTTCATTCCGGACAAAAATAGGAACACCCCATTTCGCTTTCTCTTTTGCTAAGCAGCCCTAGATGGTGAGTAGATACGTGAGAAATAAAGGAATGTAGAAGCTGTTAAATTACCTCTGTCTATGCATGGCCACTTCGGAAAGAAAAGAGCAAGAAAATTTATTAGCGACTAACCATCTTGAAGTAGAATAATCCTTAAATGCTCAAAACAGTACATGTGAGTTCAATGCATCATAACTTTTAATTCGGATGGATCCCATGTGAATTAAGGATTAAGATGCACTTGACTCATATGTTTTGTGAAATTGATGAGTTATTTTTGTTGAAAAAACCTCATTATGTTTCGAAACTGACAAAACTATCCATGGATTATGTCGACCTTGATAAATGCAGAGTTGTTTGCTTTCCAAATTATATTTGTGTTGAAAAAGGCTTTTATATACTTGTAATAAGATTCTGATCGACTTGAAGACCATATGTGGAGCACACTTAACCTTGGGTAGACCAAGTGTCGAGTCTATAGGATCTTCATCAATATTGCAATCAAAGTATATCTAGAGGAACAATTGAATATATTTAGGAAGTGTTGGAGTTTATCCTACGTCGGTCATGGAAGAGACGGGTGATCAGTTTATAAGTATGAGAGGAAACTTATCCCTTTGAACTAGCTTTTGGAATAAGAGAGGCCCAATACCACCCAACACTAATACCAGAGCCTAGCTCACTAATAAGCCTGGATGCAACAGTCACACATGGGTGACTCCAAAGGGCCCAATGTGTAAGCGATAGATTGTTGGAGTTTATCCCACATCCCTTATAGAAGGGGTTAGTCACACATGGGCGACTCCGAAGGGCCCAATGTGTAAGAGATAGATTGTTAAAGTTTATCCCATATCCCTTATAGAAGGGGCTGGTGGTCACTTTAAATATCAGCAGTCCACTGCGTGGATATGAGCAAAGCACTAGACTACGTTTGGCGGTCAGGATAAAATTCAGGATAAGATAAAATTTATCATATCCTATATTTGTGCCTACTAAAGATAGGATAAAGTCAGATATAGGAGGGATATAGGCCGAATAAAATTATCTCATGAGGAAAGTGGGATAAAGGTGGATATGATTTCTAATTTTATAATAAGAAAGTTAAAACTTCTTAAATTAAAAAAATATAAAATTATATTTCAATATAAATAATATTTGAAATATAAGAAATTCAAAATAACAAAAAAGAACAATTTGGTTTTTTAAATTAATCTTATTTTTATTTATATATTCGAATTTAATTCTATCTTATAATATAAATTCAATATAAAAATATATATTTATTATATATTTTACGTGTTTTAATATTTTAGGTATATTAGTACAATTTTCTATTTAATAAAATTTTATTATAGAATGAAGGAAGGCAAAGAAAGAAGAAAAAAAGAAATTAATTAAAAAAATTAAAATAAAAATAAAAATAAAGTATACAAGAGTGTCACGAGAGATTTTTACTATCTTCGTTTGTAAAATTTTTGTGGTCCATTTTTATTAATATGTCGTTTATACAAAATATATATATATATATATATATATATATATATATATGATATAATGTGAATATATCTTACTTTATTATTACAATTATTAAACAATGAATATGATATAGTAAAATCCCCAAGATTTTGTATTCTATTCTATCCAATCCCATCTTAGTTAGAAATCCGGACGACCAAACGCATCATATATGAATATAAGCAAATTGCTATGTAGATATGGCAAAGTATACACTTTTAGTAACTGGATATAGGCAATAACTAATACCGTAGCCTAGCTTACCAACAAGCTTGGATCCAACAGTCATAGGAGTGACTCTGAATGGCTCAATGTCTGGGAGATGGATTGCTAGGGTTTATCTATATAGGCAATAACTAATATCAAAGCCTAACTTACTAACAAGCCTGGGTCCAATAGTCATGGGGGCGATTTTGAAACCCTAGCTTACCAACAAGCTTGGATCCAACAATCATGGGGTGACTTTGATGGGTCCGATGTGTAAGAGAGATTATTAGGGTTTATCTCACATCCCTTGTGGAAAGGCTTGGTGGTCACTTTAAGTATTAGTAGTGTACTATGTGGATATCAGTAGAATATACACTTTTAGTAATTGGATATAGGCAATGATTATATATGCAAACCATGGATTTGTAAGCCTACGATGACAACTTTATTAACAAATATTATTATGAAATATTGTATCCCTTAACAACTTGTGATTTCGTATGGATTTCTTGCTTAGAAGATTTTGCCTAACCAAGATTATCTATGCGATTTTGCCTAACCAAGATTATCTATGCGAAAATATTCAACAATGCTAGATATCTTGATTAATTATCATCTTGAAGGCAAGATACATTCCATAGATGAGTTCCTTTATTTCTAGAAGCCAAGATTTGGTTGTATGTGCGACCAAATCTATGGGAATTCTAATTGATCAACTTTAACGGTTAATTGATCTTCTAAAAAATTGTTCAATGGGAAGCTTTAATGTTGAGGAGTGTAGAAGAAAACCAAGACTCCAAAGTGAGATGAATCGAGAATTCAAAATTCTAGATTTCAATAGAGTTTTACATACATTTTGAAGTTTCTTATGATAGCTTATTATTGTAATCTTTAGAGAAGTGTTGGCAATGTGAAGGTTTGTACTTAGGGGTGAGTAAAAAGCTCTATCTAGTTGGATATTAGTAACCAACATGGGAGAGAAGTACTTGTGTATAAGCAGCATAACTACTGTAATTTCTCTATAATTATATAGTAAAATTCAGTCAATAGGATGTTAGTTGGGAGAGTAGATATAGGCTTACTCTAAACAAAACCACTATAAATATCGAGTGTTTTGCTTCCTAATTCTGCTCATATTCATTACTTTACTGCTAGATATCTAGCACCTACTCATATTATCACTTTGTCTTTCGTGGTCACATTTATATCTACTTAACGTCTTTTAATTTCATAATATTTTCTCAAGTGCTTTTAAAATCACCTATTTACTCCTCTCTAGGTGACACTTTTAGCCACTTCAACTAAATGATTCGGAATTGCCGTATCTCATGTGAATTTTCTGCCACGAGGAAGAGAAATTTAGGTGGGACCGATATAGAGAAACCCTACAAAGCGGTGGCATAGTCAATTCCTCGAAAAAGGACTAATTATGATTTTTGGGTCCATCTGGCTCCGGTGCGATCCCATCGATTGTCCCCACAAAGAAATTGAATTTAGTGTTGTATTATTGTGGGAGAGTCCTGAGTACTTGTTTGGCATCAAGTGTGGCACAAAGGACATCCCCATCTTTGGAGCAAGAAGTGACCGACTGATCTTCCACGTCATCACCACCACGAATCACCACCTTTGATCTCTGACTAATCAGCAGAGTGGGTCCCAATCTCCTCTTCCTCTCCCAATTTCATGCTATAAATAGGTTCATCATTAGGCCTATTGTGCAATACCAAGACCAACACTCAGAAAAAAAGAAAACAAGCCACATTCCATTCGAAATCCCACTGCTCTTTTGGCTTAGTGGCCACTCTCTACTGCATTACATCCCTCCGTTTATACCCAAAAATGGCAGCCAATGACATCGAACCTGCTGTGCCGGAATCCAACAAAAACAAAGTGATCGTCGAGGCCCTTTACACCGCATTGGCTCTCGGCAACTCCGACATGGTGGCCAAGCTCCTGGCCAGCGATCTCGAATGGTGGTTCCACGGGCCGCCCCGCTGCCAGCACATGATGCGGGTGCTCACTGGGGAATCAGACTACTCCGAGTTTACATTCCATCCACGTAGCATAACGGCTATAGGTGACGACTGTGTGATCGCTGAGGGGTGGGAAGGGACGCAGGCATATTGGGTCCATGTTTGGACGCTGAAGAACGGGCTGATCATGCAGCTCAGGGAGTATTTCAACACGTCGCTCACCGTGAGAGAAGTGTCGTCGCCACGGTGCGAGATGAGGCGGGCAAGCCATACACTATGGCAGAGCCAGGCAAGAGAGCTCTTCAACCAGTCGTTGCCGGGGCTTTTGCTCGCCATATGAGGAGGGTTAGGCATGCGTTCGGGTGGTTGGGAATGACAATTTGGTGGGAGGTGCTTGTGTCCGTGTGTTTACTATGTTTGACAGGAAAATCAGGACCACTAATGACAAGTTGGAGGAAGATGGTGAAAGAATTGTAGTCAATGAAGTGTCCATTACGTGATGTTAAAATCATGAATCTGTCGGACTATGAATCTTTGTCTGATAGAAACTTCCTACAGTGCTCACACATAAGCAAAATGACGGAAATTACTTGAAGGACTACCACTGGTCGATCGATTAATTTCAATCTTACAGATAAGCTTTCCCATCTTGCAAACGAAAGTTTAATGATCAGGCTTCGATTAGCAAGAACCTGCACATGCAAAAACATGCCATCCACTGTTACAAGATCTGTATATCTCCTTTTACAGGGATAAAAATCGTTTATCGTCTTGTTGTATCCCAAGACTCAATCCATGTCTCCAAGTCTCTTACATGGGATGACAAAATTTACATTTTGAAATCAAAACCACATTGGTCGGTGTCGAAACTCCCATTTAAGTAACAGAGAAAATGGCATGTGAAGTTCATACGACAAGGTATGAAAAGGGCATTGCTAGGGAATTCAGGGGATGGTGACCCTAGGAGAATTGCACGCATCCAGGAGGTCACCAACCTCTGATCTGGGTCGGTGATGTTCGATCTGAGGTCACAGCTCTCAGATTGAATGTTGATCATATCAATCCCTCTTAATCTTTTCACTCTATCTGTTTTACTTCATCCAAACACGATTGTGACTTTAGAAATATTTCTTTTCGCTTTTAATCACTCCAAACATACATATTGTTAATCATTGATATTAATTGAATGTATTGATCTTCTCTGAAAGAGTTAAATTTGGAGTAAATTCATGATATAGAAGGTCCCAATCCGAAGGCAAGTTTCTAAAACACTCATGTAAAAGCCAAATCCGGGCTAGTAGGGGTAGATTAATCTCCATCGTATAGGATTGAACTTAAAGCACATTTTGTACTTTTATATAGGTTCAGGGTCTTGATATACAAACCATCCAAAATTGGCTTAGTTGGTTGGGACGTTATGGGATTCTGTTTCAAATTCCTGTAAACTACTCTATTTCAATGCGTCCCACATAGGCCAAATGATTTAGTAGGTTCATGAGGCTTACAAAATATTTTATGGACTTTCAAGTAGTTTAGCCCTTGCACTCACGCACCTGAGTTATAAAAAAAGATCTTGATAAATATAGGTGTACGCACATGTGTACTTTGTAATGCATACTTGTTGGTATCCATTGTCACCACATGTGATTTTAAGATGTGTCAAATGTAAACGTTATCATGACCTTCCCAAAATAAACTCAAGGGAATTTAGCAGACCCTTCTTACAAAGTGGCTTTAATGCTTAACATAGGTTCTCCCAAACCTTACTACTACAAACTAGAGATTTGTAAGTCTGAAAACTTAGTTACACTAAATAAATCTACTGCATATTAATAATGCATTTTCTCTTTTATAAAATTTTTTTGCATGCCATCTTTTCAATGTTACTCCTAACATCTAAGTACTGATTTTATATGTACTCAAGCAATAAAAGTTAATTCCATCGATAAATAAGATAAATAAAGTATGAGGACCGGTAGACATCTAGCTGCGTACGCGGTTTGGAAATACTAGTGTCTAATCAATCATACGTAGGTCTCATGTCGATCGACAATTTTGTCGTGGCATGCTCACCTGTTTGCCTTTCTGTGCCACATATAAGCACGAGAGAATCTCAGTCAACCATCATCTGATTTTCCAAATGAACACGTCGACAAAAAGGAATGGAGCATGAAATGATTTGCAAGCTGTTGTGGGTACACCGTCAGAGGATGGATATTCATCACCTAACATACAATTCATTCATCTCTCGGTCCTTCTCTCTCTCTTCTCCCCGACCCACGTTTTGATTCCATGATTCTGCACGGAAAGAGACTGAATTAGTCTTAGCTTTTGTGGTCTCTTTGTGTTCCACGGTTTGTGATGTTTTCGGGTACTACCCGTTAGATCACTTTCGGTCTACAGATCGAGCTTCGATTCTGTCGGGCTCTCAGCTACTGGATGGCAATGCGGCTTTTGAATTTTAACACTCTTTTGGAACCGGACGTGCTTGGCTTTGTTGTATGTGTTTTTCACGTTGTCGATATAATATGGTGTAATGTGTCAGCTGTCCTTATGATCCTCCTTTCGTCTTCCCTCCGTGTCCGAAGACTTCAAATTCGAAAACGTTTCCCCAAGGCATATTCGATTTTCTCGAAGTTAAATTGCCATTTGTTGGCCTCTTGAATATTGCTATCACATCATCGAAAAGGTAAAAAACGCTTGGTCTCTATTCTTGCACGAAATGTTATCGGATAAACGTATGAATTGGGCCAGTCAAATGCAGCACCTCCTTCACGTTGCTTAGGAATTCGAGGTCGAACAGCATTATTACTTGTCTCCTCACTTCTTGGTGGAGAGTGGCCTTGCCTTCCTTTTAACTCAATAAAGTACTGTTCATTAAAAGGGACGAACCGCTTCTCTCAAGCGGCATTCTATCGCAGAATATATTGATGACTATCAATGAAAGATTCAGCCGCAGCTCTGTCATATACTCTAATTGCATGCCTTCATAGGGCGGTGGATCGAATGCACCCAATATATGCCTAAGGATGCTTTTCAACTGTAGCCGAAAAATTGGGTAATCCCGTGAGTAGCATCGAGGATGGTGCATCGTCAATTTCTTGTTCTTGCTGTGCGCTACTTTTTGTTGCAGCTAGTGCTATATGACACACAAGTTTCTTTTAAAACAAGTCACGTTTATCACTATTCATTCGGATAATTTGTTGAATTCCTACAAATATGACTAACCAAATCGGCTTTTACAGAGATATTATCCAGATTTATTATGATGGAGAGAGACCTTTTACTTGACATGATGAAGAGATCAAGATATGAAACATTACTTTTTTCCAATTAGATTTTCAGGGGCTTGTTCTGATTTTACATATACTTGTGTCCGTAACCATTGAATAACATGAGAGTTTTAGTTGGATCATTCCCAAATGAAGAAAAAGACGAAGAAAGCCTTAAGTACAGGGTCTACAAGACCTTTTGCCCCTAGTGCATTTATATCGTGGTGAGAAGCATGAAAGTGATCTTCCTCCTACCAAGAAGACAGATCTCTCTCTCTCTCTCTCTCTCTCTCTCTCTCTCTCTCTCGCTGTGAAAAGGTTTGGTATCATTTATTATCTCATGGCCCACGTGCAATGGATCGACGCTTTCACGTTGAAATGGGGACGCAAGACAAGAGTCGATCGAAACACAATAATGAAGAGCCCCACGCATGCGGGTTCGCAGATGATTGTACAGAGTCAATAATTTTCTCTCATTCGTGTGAATTCATGTTATTTGAGAATGTATGTCCCGAGCAAACAAGCGCCTCCTGGTTGGATCCAACTGTTAGTATTCTTAAATGCTGGCTTTATTGACTTGTCATAGGATGTGACTATGCAGCAATAATGCATGTACTTTGTTTTGGAATAATTAGGATGCTGATATGCAATTGTGACTATGTATTAAATATGAATTCCACGCATCTGGAATTTGACGAGGAGATACTGTATTCAAGTCATGATATGCTTAATTCTTATCAACCTTGGGAGGCATTCCCTAATATTTTGTGTGGAGTCTTCTACGATGAACGTTAGTTGGGCAGTTAATGTGCATTTTTGGGAGTGGTTGAAGCAAGAAGTTCAGCGGACTTGTGTCAATATGACAAATTTTAGATATATTTGAACAAATTAGTATGCATGAAAACATACTTTTACATGTGTATATATGAGTAAAATGACATGATTATGATATGAAGCCACCGATTACCATACCCAAAAGACAGTGTCTAATTAAATACCAGTACCCAAAAAAATGAATACAGGCAACGACTATTTAAGAAGGGGAGGGGCAATGAAGTCCATCCTTGATGGTGCCTTTTGGCAATGGCTATGTCTGTCCCTAGTGATTATCCTTGTTCTAAGTCCAGACCAAATACACAAATTTGGTATGAGGATCTCACAAGTCCTATAACTTCTAAAAAAAACATTTACTTAAATGTTATAACTTTCACTTGATCGCCTTTTTTTTCTTTTGTTCTACTCCTACTTTAATTCTCATTCTCAAACTTTTACAGTGCCTCCTTACAAGTCATTAGAGTCAAAACACACACTTAAAGCTAAATCATCCCCACCCAACCCCTTGAAAAGGCAAGGATTCGAACCCCCACCCTTCTTCCCATGTAGAAGGGTGCTCATTAGGGCAAATCCTAATGATTAATCAATCACTTAAGTACCAAAAAATTTAAAAAAAGATTACCCAAGTGTCCAAAATATGACGTATATAGCACTTGTAGTGAATCCTTTTAAAAAGTTATCACACTCAAGTGATCAAAAAAAAAATTATAACACTTAAAAGAGCACCATACATATGTTATGGCACTCAATGATTGGGAAAAAAGAAGTTATGACACTTAAGTGAGTATTTATGAAAGTTATGGCACTTGTGACGGCCATTTCCCCCACATATTTGTTTTATGAGGTTGCTTGTCTATAGTGAGTGTCGAACCCATCAAACAGGTGAGTTGGGTCAAGTTTAGATTTGGTCAAAAATGGTCCTACCCAAATTAATTCATTTCTATACAATATAAATATAGTAACCCATACTCAACCCAACTTATATCCAAAACATATCCGACCCAACCCAACCCATATTGCTAAAGTATTTCCATATTTAACACAATCTTGGAAAATTCATACCCAAACTAAGGTTAAAGTGCAGGTGAGCTAATGCTAGAAAGAGTGAAGAAAAAGTCATAGAAGTAGATTAGGTCTAAGTAAGTTGTAAACTTATTAACACCAATGTTAATTTGGACTTTACCATTATAAACCCATTTATAACTCATTTACTGAATATAACTAACCTATATAACAACTTAGCCCATAAAATATGAGTTAAAAAATAGGTATATAACCTTTAATTTTCATTTTTTTGTTAAAGGAAGTTTTATTGAATCAAAATGTTCTTAAACATTCAGGCTCACCGCGGGGGCGTCAAGACAAAGTAAGCCCCGTAGAGAGGTCTACCAATCCATACTTCCAAACCCCAAGTACACACCAATTTGAAACCATCTCTTGGCCTGTAGTCTGTTGTCATTTTTTTATGTAACGTATGTTAATGGACTCGACCATGGTGCATAACAACATTCTAATCGTTCACACATCAACATTCCAACACCTTGTATTGAAATACTTCTCTTTTACTTATGTTTTCTTCTGCCCACCAATATGGGATTGGGTGAAGCCTAGAGTACAAAACCTTTTTTCGGCAAAATGATATTTTTTAACTGTCAGAGGAACTTGTGCCGTCCTTTGCGATGAGTAAACCCTTTATGAGATATCAGGAGGGCCCCCATCCCACGCACCGGATGCCTACTGACTGAAAATGTGAGAGGATTTGAACTCGGTATCCGAAGGTGGAATCAAAGCAGCACTCCCATGCACATTTTTCAATATAAGGTGTAAAGAGAGGAGGTCGGGGAATGAATGGCAAAAGATTGTTTGGTTACGCTTGAGGAATCAAAGATCTCCAAGTTAACGGAGGGCTCCACTGGTATACAACTCATTAGCTGTACGTTTCAAAGATCTCCAAGTTAATGGAGGGCTCCACTAATATACGACTCATGAGCTAATACATCCAATTTCGGAGGGACCACTGCATATTTAAGCCGAAAGTTTAAACGGAAAAAGTGCATTATTGCAAAAGTCGATCTCAACATAGTATAACACATCCACAAGAAAAAATACAAAAGCGATTATATCATTGGTATCGATTAACAGGGAAATCATTCACAAATATATTGCGTGGATGCCAATTTAATAATAAACTTGTCAAATATCAATTTACTCATAAACTTTTGCATGAAATTCTAATGTAATCATTTTGGTTAATTTTCGCAGAAAATGATAGTCCGCCATGTAGGACATCCAACAATAACTAATCCATAACATCAATAATATCTTATGAGAATTAACTAAAAAGCTATATTAAAATTTCAAGTAAAAATTTAATACTAAATTGATAAAATTAAAAAAATGTAAAAATGAATTGACATTGAATAATTTTTCACCAATATGTAAGGTATACTTCGTGGTCATCACCAAACCTTATCTAAAAGGGTTTTGCGGAGCACCGAATAGTGGCGAAAAAACAAACTATGCATTAATTGCTTGAAGAGTCTCACTGTGCCCCTTCATTTATATAGAAAGAAAAAGTTTTCTTCGTCGTCTTCATGTGGGCTTTTTGTGTTCCTCCAGAACTTCCAATTCCTTGGACTTCCATCCAAATTGGAGGATTTAATTTGATTTCTATTTGGTAAACATAAAAAAAAGGATCAGTGAAAATTGTCCTTGCTTTATTCTATGGGTAATTTGACATTATAATGAGCAGACGCATGGTTACTATGAGCTGACACTCAAAAAAATCACAACCATGCAGTGGAAATTTTCTAATAAAATTTTAAACTCGTTGTAATTGTACAAATTTAGTTATAAACATCTTAATTTGGCCAATTTAATCTTAAATTTTTAGCCATTTTCAAATGAAGTCCATTCGCCCAATTTTCTTCAAAAATCATTAACATGGACATCAACTGTCCTATATGGTATGGCTAATGCCAAAATAGATATTTTTTATTTTTTAAAATTTATTTAACTTTTTTTTCATTGTTTTTCCTTTCCCTTTTTTCCTTTTTTTCCCTTTTCTTTCTGCCAATTGCTGACCACAAGCAATAATTGGCGAGGATTAGTCTTGTTTGAGCAAGGGTTCTAAGACCTCACCTAGGTGAGAGTGAGTACCGACGAGGTTGGTCAGCAAGAGCTAGTCTCACAAGCGAAGGTTGACCTCGTAGGACCTCGTCTAGGTGAGTGTGAATGCCGATGTTGGCCCCCCTCACTTGCTACTAGTAATGGTCGGCCTCGCATGGGCAAAGGTGAGGCGAGGCCTAGCAAAGCTACCTGAGTCTTGAGGGTCATCTCACTAGATTTGGTGGCCACCTAGCCTGATTAAGGATCAGCCTCACTAAATCTAACGAGTGGGGCATTTGCCATTGCCCGGTGAGGCCAACCCTCGCTTGTGGCCAGTGGTCCGCAACTAGCCATTGGTGAAAAAAAAAAAAAAGAAAAAAAACTTTGAAAACTTATTAGAAAATTGCAAAACTTTTCTACATCAGAGCCAGTCATGCCATGTTGGATGACCAGCATCCACATCTTCGATTTCTAGTCAAAATTGACTAAAAGAACTACATTGTCAAATCATCAAATTGCTTAAGACTAAATCGACCAAATTAAAAGATTAATAACTAAATTAAAATAAATATAATAATTTTATGACTTTTTTGGTAATTTCTCCTAACTATGCAGCACTAAACGCCCTTGACTAGTTCACTTCTAGCTTTAGTCACCTAAACTTAGCCTTTCTCTAGTCACTCGATCACTTGCTCACTTGGCCCCCTCACATTGTATGTGTGAGTGGAGAGAGAGAGAGAGAGAGAGAGTTCTCAATTGCTCTTCAAATGTTGTATGTTAAAAATGAGGGGAGGGCATTCCTACAGATACATATACATGAGCCTCTCCTATTAAAACAATGGATGTCGACTTGATATGATGGTAGAGATACAATCTTTCCATCTACTAACTAATCTCATTTACTACAAGAATGCTTTAGAATATAAGTGTAAAATTCCCTTAATTCTTTTTTTTGTTTGTTTGTGTAAATATGTAAATATCATTGATCAAATGAGGTACAAAAGCTTAGAAGAATTCCCTAGCATTACAAAGAGACTAATTATGCAAGAAGATGGAGGAAGGAAGCCTCTATACAATAGCCAATAAAACATTTACTTGGGAAGGCCTATATTTTTGGTAGAGTGACGCCCTACCTCTTACAATCTTTCAAATCCTAGCCAATAAAAGATGAGACTCAGTCAACTTGTTTTGCCATTGTCTTTGGTTACATTCTATCCAAATGCAATAGATTGTCACTACGAAAGACAACTTGAGGAGTTTTGCCTCCAAATTTTTTCCCTTGGTGGCTTCAATCATCCATTGAAGTTCTAAGTTCCAACCTCTTACATAACACCAAATTCTACTTTATGCAAAGATACTACGCCACACATTACTTATCTAGGTGCACTCAAAGAATAAGTGGTTTCTATCTTTTATACCATTCATACAAAGGTTAAACTTAGTAGAACATTGTCATTCGGGCCTTGATTTAGTAGAAGCAATGCAATTCTTTTTGACTTTAGGGACCCAAACTCCTTTTCCAATTGTAGTACAATCCTTGTGACCAAAGCAATTACAATGTTTACATTTTAGTGGAAACCAACTGTAGTCAACGGTCACCTCAAAGACCTCATCATTCCCCAAGTCAATATCGAATTTATTTGGAAAAGAGCTATTAAAGTCCATAAGGATGTATACCCTAGCATACGATAGCTGCCGTTTATATTCAGTGGCTTTATCCATATATAAGAGTCTTCCAAGTACACTACATACATAACTTAATCTAATTTTGGTCCACAAGACATAGGGCACATTGTACAGACAAACCCAAATAGGCACAGAGATAATCTTTCCATTCTCCAACCTAATGAGGGGGTGCCATTTCTGTAAGAACAAAGGTTACCTTGCTATGTTCCAAATCCCTACCTCCATAACTTCCAATAATTTTGAGCCATTAGAGAACCTAAAAAAGAAATAACCATCCTTTGTGGCCGATACATCTAAGAGGTTCTCTTTACCCCATAGTTTTTCCACGATGCCTTTTACTAGGTAGAAGGATACATTGGAACTAAGAAAGTACCCAACAAGACAATGTTCAAAATGAGTCTTCCCTTCTTCAATAGCTTCAGGAGGGGGACCAACTACAAGCTTATTTTTGTCCCTCCTGGGCAAAAGGAAATCTAGTTTTGTGTTATGGTCAAGCTTTTCCACGATAATGCTTTTCCAAGACAAGCTAAGGTTGGTAGGATTAGTTCTAGTATTGCAGGAGGGAGGGGGACAAAGAGAGGGTTTGGTAATCGCCATCATATTGTTCCCACCCACAACCTCAACATCACCACAAGTGGTATCCCCAAATTCCTTTCCATATCACATTTGGAATTTAATCCAACATGGCTAACATCACCAATGTCAATTCCAATTTCACAGTTTGAGTTTTTACGCCCACTTTTAGAATAAAAGCCACAATTATGAACAGTAACAATACTATTTTTTCCAGGATTGGTAGAGAACAAGTCTTTAGCACTACGCTATACCATTTGGAAAACTAGGAATGATATTATCTTCCGTGGCCAAAACCTCTACATTCCATTCTTGAAACTGCAACTATTCAAGGCGGTTAAGGATAAGGCGCTGACCTTCAAAAGGGTGGAAGACAACCCTAGGAATCGAAGGATGCAGCGATGTTGGGGGATAGACCCCCGTATTTTTTATGTCGAGCTGTCCACGGCCCATTTGTAGGTCTATGTGGGTTCCTATAGTCCTTTGATGTGTATTCTCTGTAAATGCTTTTTCACTTGTGACTAGGGTATCCGGCCACTCTAAAGACAAGTTGTCCAACTGAGTGCCTGATGGTGCCCCGTCTCACATGTTGTATAATTCCGGTCGTTATAATATATATACTTACCTTACCAAAAAAAAAAAAAAGTCTTCAGCACTACCTTTTCTAACTTCTAGTTTGAGAGGCTATTTTTTATTTCATCTAAAATGTCCTTGTTCTTCAATTTCACTAACAACGCTAGTTTTGGATCAATAAACTTCCCACCCCAAGTCTGAACCATAGTCATTGATCTGAGGATTTATGGAACAGAGGAGCAACGATGGGTGCGAGGGGAGGAATTCGGGTTGATTCTTTCTAAAACTTGGACTATGGGTGACATCTAGAGGGTCACGAATGCTCCAAATTCAAAGACAACCAAGCCCTAACATGCTTCTTGCATAAAGCAAAATTTGGACAAAAGGCAAGTAGAAGCTCAAACAGGCATTTTATCAAACACAAGGCGGGCACCTTGTCTAGAAACGACCAATGAAAGAGATCAAGGAACAAAGGAGATTGAGAGAGACTAAACCAAGGAGAAAAAGTGAGAGGAATGGGACAGAATGAGTTCAAAAGGATCAGAGAGCAACAAAAAGAATGAAACAAAGGAGTAGGGTTTGAAAGTGGCTACGGGAGAAGAGGTGACAAGGTGGTGGAGGAAGGTAGGCATAGGTGGGGGTGGCTGAGGTGGGTTGGCGGAGGGGGAGGAGTGGCGGAGGGGGTGAGGAGTGGCGGAGGAGGGCTAGCAGAGGAGAGGGTGTGGTGGAGGTGGGGTTGGCAGAGGCGATGAAACGATTGCTGGGTCAGAAGGGGGCTACAGGAGAGGAGACCAGTCTAAGTTCCCTTAATTTTTCGACCCCTAAAAATATCCCTTAATTCCTTTGAGAACACATAACAATATTCAAGAAAACCCTTGACCCCTAGAAGTTTCGAGTTACTCTTGTTGAGATATGTCACGAGTTTCAACCAAAAAAAGAAAATTTCCTAATTCATATAGTTTTCCTAGTTAGAGTTTGTTTTCTATTTAAGTGGTTACCCAATTTGAGTAGATTTTCTATTTTTGATCCAACTCTTATATATAAATAAAAAGCATATACATTGTGAAGAACGGCAAGGTGACTTCTTCGTGAATTACACCCGGAGAACTTTTTAGTGTTGTAGCCAATTAAATCTTGTGAATCAGATTTGTAAATTCCTTCATGAGATTGAGAGATTGTTTAGTAGGAAAATGCGAGGCTAAACACTGTGAGAATGGTTGGGTATAATTAGAGACTGGGAAAAACTGAGAGTATTTAAGTGACTCAAATAGAGTTGTAATCTCCGTTGTATTGCTTGATTTATAGTGGAATTCTTTATTGCTCTCTCCGTGGACATAGGTCATACCAATTAAATCATGTAAATCTAATGTTTGATTTTTTTTATTATCTATTTTACTATTTGATTGCTTGCTTTCACAATTATGCTTGTTTCTAGAACACCAATCTCACTAACGATTGGAAAATTACATATTTATGGAACACCTTTACCAAATCGTATAGCAAAAGATTATTCTAGACAACAAGTATAATGATTCAATCTAACCATTAACGGTTGCCAAAGGTTCTATGGCAAGAGAAGGATCGATGCCTACAGAAGGAGCTATACTCGGACAAGTATTTATGCTTTTTCGAATGTTACCTTTTTAATTAATGATTGTAATTCTTTCATTTTTTTAATACAGGTTGAGCGATTGCTTTCACCCGGTTATACCAATGTCATATGTGGTGAGGGGATAAAACAAGGCAATTAATTGTCTTTGACTATGTCAAGCACGTATTGGCTTATGATTGCTTCCTTTCGCTAGGCCCTAAATAAGGTAGGGATGGGGAGTCTCTAGTTATTCTTGGTGAGGATAATCGATAGCGGGTTAGGAGTAGGGGGATTGCTACCTTAATACTTAACCCAAAACATAGTGTTGCATGTGATTTGACTTGTCCACGTGGGCATCCGCATTTCCTCGTCTCTAGGGGAGCACGTAAAAGCCTGTTCATCATGAGTTGCTGACTAAAGATAGTAAAGTTTTAATTCCTCAATTATTTCCTCAAACACTCTTGGATATCACTTTTAGAGATAATGCTCACCGAAGAACTTGCTATTGTGTATTTACATTGATAAAGTAGTAACGTCTATTGAGTTTTGTAAACTTGAGATTAGCACAAGATTGAAACTATATACATATTTGCACAGTGATGGTAGAGAAAACATCACTTGTCCTAAGTTGCAGTAATTGTATGAATAATTTTGTCTCAATGAGTTCCCTTAAACATGCATTTCAGATCAAATTGCTTGACATTGTTATAAATTGAATGCCTTTACACCAATTTTCGCTACATACACGTTATTTCTCATACATTGGAAGAGAGTGCCTTAAAGAAAATCGATCGACATCGGCTAGGGTGGGGACAGGGATGTTAGAATTATTAGATTAACAATTGATACTTCACCTAAGGGAAGGGGATGGCAAATCACGTGCCAACCTGTTCCATGTTCAGTTGTCATGTCGATAGCAGCTATGACTCATGTTATTCCTAATATGTCTGGATCTGGGGACTACTTTAGGAAATTCACAGGCTGCCCACACGCTGAAAAAGACCATTTTGGACATTTACTATCCTGAAAGCAAAAAAAACTAAAATAAAAGGGAATAATAAAATGAGGCAAAGCAGTCAAAGATACTGCCAGGCTAGCGTCATGCAACACACCACCACTCGGAATTTTCTAGAAAATGACAATGTTCTACTTTACCTATTTCTTCGTGGTTCAATAGCTCTAGTGTAATTATTAGGTGCATCGGAGCATGTAAATTCAGCACATCATATCCATTGGATCATCTGAGACCCATATGAATTCCAAATGATTACTGATTTGCATATAATGGGTCGAGTATTTCAAGTGTAGATAACATTATTTCAGAGTCTCGATCATATAATATCCACCTCCTTTATATTTATTTCGATGGATTCCTTCACATTATCATGTCTTGAAAATAGAGCATGATTTACAACTAAATGAAATTGCTTTATTGCTACATATGACTAAAAATAAATAGAAATCACTTTCTCCACTGACCCATCTCCATATGTATTGAACAAAGAGTCTCCATAAAATGGCCCGAATATGAGATCATTGGCACTTGGTGTCGTGGAATGTTGAACCTTATATCACCCCTAATTCACAAAAGAGATTCGTTGCTTTATCATTAACTTATATGGCATCCTCATCACCAATTTCTACTCTTGAAGTTGCTCCTTTTGATAGAAATCATTTAGAAACCCAAAACATACAATGAGAAAAGATTATGTTGCTATTGAAAGTATGCATCGAGTTTGAGCCGAAAAATGAAATTATTTTAATTGAATGATTTCCTAGTTGGAAAAGGTTCCCTAAAAGGTGCATGTTCTTTGTGAATAGTATCAAATATGAGCTTTTATTTGTGAATTACATCTTGCAAATGACCAAAAGGAAAGTTCATGCAAATTTTCCATTGCCGCTTAGAAACTATTCTCCTTATAAAGCCAAGGCTTAAGACTACATTTGAAAACCTTCCAGGCCATTCGTCTAGCCGGCATGCATCTTCATGGAGTGGAGGAAAGCGATCGCTTGATATCTTCAAGGTTGTTATCATCATAAAGGACAATTCGTTGTCAATTTCTTGGAGGAGAATCCAAAGAACAACAAAATCTAAGAAATCCATCCGCTAAGTTTTTGTTGATGTCAACTTTCCATGAATACCCACATGATCATCTCCGTCATTGTCTTCACTCTACATTCAGTAAAACTTTTGAATAAAGAGTGAACAAACTCAATTGCCGACAAGATATGGAGTGGAATGTTTGCTTTGCATTCTCAACAAGTTTGGGAGCATGCAGAATCATAGAGTTTAATCCGGACAAAAATTCGAACCCCCCATTTCGCTATCTCTCTTGCTAAGCAGCCTCACATGGTGAGTAGATACCTGAAGAATAAAGGAATATACAAACTATTAGACCACCTCCATCAATGCATCGCCACTTAGGAAAGAATAGAACAAGAAAATTGACTAGTGACCAACCTTTTTGAGTGGAATAATTCTTTTATGCCGAGAATGCTTATGAGTCCGATGTATTAAAGCCTTTGATTTTGATGGATCCCATGGGACCTAAGAGCTAAGGTGCGTTAGAATATTGAATGACATTTTCATCAAACAACTTAATCCTTTAAAATAGTTGAGAGTTATCTCACGAAATTTTATATGGTAACAGAGCATGAGCTTTAGAATTCAAATCTTTTTAGGCCTCTTATTGGATCTTCTTATTATGTATTTTCACACTTAGTTTCAAACCAAAATCTAATCTAAGCGTGAGAGGGAAGTAAACCACGCTGTCATTTAATAGCTTGTGTTTTAACATAGTTGACTGTAGTGTCACAAAAATTTACAACGTGCACTTAATAATATTCCTTCAAATTGTCTAGAGGATGGATTACGTGCATCACAAAAAGCATAACATTTTCACTTCTCGCACAGTGTAAACGATTTTATTTTATAGTTACCAACGTGAATTTTGCCTCATTCCTAGTTTGTGAAATTAATGAGTCAACTTTATGAATTCAGGATTGCCTATCGAAAGTGAACTTTCTGTCCGCAAGGAAGAGAACTAAGGTGTGACCGGATAGATCAACCCTGCAAGGAGTAGAATGGTCATTTTACGCAGTTATGTTTGATTACGGTTTTTGGATCCATCTGGTTCCGGTACAATCCCCCATCGATTGTCCCCAGAAGAGCATTGAATTTTAGAGTTGCATCATCGTGGGAGCCATGAGTTCTTGCTTGGCATTAAGTGTGGCACAAAGGACATCCCCATCTTTGGAGCAAGAGCTGGCCGTCTGATCTTCCACGTCGTCACCCCCACGAACCACCACCGTTGATCTCTGACTAATCAGCAGAGTGGGTCCCAATCTCCTCTTCCTCCCCCAATTTCATGCTATAAATAAGTTCACCACTAGGCCTATATTGCAATTCCAAGACCAACGCTCACAAGCAGAGAAAACAAACCACAATCCATCCCACTGTTCTTTTAGCTTATAGACCGTTCTCTATCGCATTCCGCTCCGTCCTTTATAGCCCAAAATGGCGGCCAGCGACCATAAACCTGTCACGCCGGAATGCAACAAAAACAAAGCGACCGTCGAGGCCCTTTACTCGACATTGGCTCTTGGCGAATCCGACAAGGTGGCCAAGCTCCTGGCCAGTGATCTCGAATGGTGGTTCCACGGGCCGCCCAGTTGCCAGCACATGATGCGGGTGCTCACCGGGGAGTCAGACTACTTGGCGTTTCCATTCCATCCACGTAGCATAACAGCTATAGGCAACGACTGTGTGATCGCCGAGGGGTGGGAAGGGGTGCAGGCATATTGGGTTCACGTTTGGACACTGAAGAACGGGCTGATCGCGCAGTTCAGGGAGTATTTCAACACGTGGCTCACCGTGAGAGAGGTGTCGTTGCCGAGGGGGGAGGCGGCACGGGCAAGCCATATGCTGTGGCAGAGCCAGCCGAGGGAACACTTCGACCGGTCTTTGCCGGGGCTTTTGCTTGCGATATGATGAGCATTGTGCACGCATTCAGGTGGTTGGGAATGAAAATTTTGGGGTGGTGCGTTTTCGTGTGTTCAATATGTTTGATAAGAAAGTCAGGATCACTCGTGTCAAGTTGAAGGAAAGTGAGAAAGAGTTGTAGTCAATGAAGTGTCAAATACGTGAATGTTAAAATCATGCATGTGCCGGACTATGAATCTGTCTGATGGAAACTTCCTCCAGTGCTCACAACCAAAATGATGGAAATGACTTAAAGAATCGATTCATTACAATCTTATGGATAAGCTTTCACATCTTACAAAGGAGAGTTTGACTAGGGTTTCGAGTTAATTTCCATGATCAGGCTACAATTAGTGCAGGCCTTTACGCAGCACGACTAGCAAGAATCTGCACATGCAAAGACGTCGTCTAATTGCCATCCACTGCTAGAAGATATGTCTGTTCTCCTTATGGGGGAATAAAAAATCATTCATCCTCTTATTTTATCTCAAGATTCGATCCATGTCTCCTAGTTTATTACAGGGGATGGTTAAATATACCTTTTGAAATCAAAACGACGTTGGTCCCAATGATGAAATCCCATGTATATAACAGAGAATATGTCTCAAGAATTTCATAGACCAAAATGCGAAAAGGGCATAGCTAGCGACCCTAGGAGAATTCTCCACCACCAGGAGGTTACCTAGCTCTAATCTGGGTCGCTTGAGGGTAGCAACCTTCGATCTGATGTCATGACATAACCGTAATCACAATAGTGAGTGGCGACACAATGGCAAGCCTCAACGAAGGATGATATTGATTTAAATTTGAGTCGACAATATCAACGCATACTCCGGAAAACAACATTATACACGAGATGACGGATAGAGCTGCAGTTCAATGCCAAATGATTCGGCGTCATATTATACAAAATGGACATTTTCCTCTTGGAGAAAGTAACTTGTAGACAAATTTCCTAGAAAGTTGATGTTCTCAATCAATGAGACTGGTCACGGAGGACAGACATTGAAACAACTCCGAAACTGTTGCAGAAGCAAGTTCTAAAAAACAGGGGTTGCCTGCTGAGTGACATCTCTTTACAAGAAGGGAAAAAAAGGTATTATCTTTCATACTAATTTTGAAACGAGAGTGATCCTAAGTGATCCACAGTTTTGACAAGATGGCTGCTCCAGATCTCAGGCACGATACAAGCTGATGTGACTGCCTTAGCCGACAGAGATTATCCAGTCTAGATAAGAAAGCCAAAAGAAGGAATATTACAATAAAATCTGGAGCAAAGTTTGTTTTACTTAAATAGTATCGGATGAAGTCCAAATTATCTATTACAATAGGATGTTGAGTGGCGTTTTTGAAACCCTAGATGAAGAAGCTAGAAGCCCATGCTGGCTTGCTGGCTGGTGGTGCAAGAAGAGAGTATAGTAATGTGGGCACTTTTGGATTTTGCCGCGCAAGAATCCACGCATTGCCGTCTTGAACCGATTCCCTTCGAGACATTGGATCGACAGTTTAATAGGATCTTCCTTGTGCTTCTCTCCGACTTCTGACACACGAGCATTCCCATGTCTTGGAACAACGTACCGGAGGTTCTCTAAGGTGACCAAGAGAGTGGCCAAGGTAATCCAACCCTAGCGTCATGAAACTTCTAAGAACTTAGGGTTTTTATGTGCACTCTCGAAAATTAGGTGAAGCCTTCTGTGAGTTATCGGGACAATGGGGAGATGGAATCCCTGGCATTAGATTGAACAGCAAGGTGCAGTCATCATTTGAGGAGCTCGTATATATTTGTGGGAGTTACTCTCCCCTTTCATTGGCATTAACTAAAGTTGTTGCGAGAGATTATCATATTAGTACAACGTGACAAGAGAGCACTGCTTTATCATGCAATTAGCAAATTTGAGTGCGCCAAGTGTGATGTGCACCTGGTGCTTTACAGAACTAGAAAGTGCCAGTTGATGTTTCTTATACTATTATTCTCTTGACAAAATGATGCTAGGAGAGAGTGTAAAGAAGCATAAGGTAACATAAATGAGAACTTAAATGGATAGTTCACTCAGCACCCATAGGAATCCACCTTAGGAATAAGAGCAAAACAAGAAATCTTTCTTGTTCTCAAGCCAAATACTCAAATAATTTATATATCAACCAAGTCTTGCCTTTTCATTCCTCAACTTCCTATAACGGCCCCAAAAAAATCTGTCCTTTCTAAGATGAAGCCAAACCAAATCTCTATCTTTAAAAGTTGTAGGCTTTCAATGTTCGTTTGCCTTTTTTTGATACTTCGTGTTTTATGATCCTTTCCCAAATCCATTCATAAAGCTTCTTTAGGCATTTGGCATGTTCCTTAGCATCTCCACTAAAATGTTGAGAAATGGGAAGTGGAGCTAAGTCTAGCAAACTAATATGGTTCTCCCCACACACAACCTCAAAATGACTTTTTTTGGTTGTTTGGCTTGAAGATCAATTGTAATCAAATTCAACTTGAGACAAAGCGAGATCTTGTTGATGCAGGTTACTTCCAATTAATTTCCTTAAAAGATTTTCCAAACTCCGTTTAACAACTCCAATTTGTCCATCGGTTTGGGGATGATGAGGGAGCTAAATTGAAGTGTTATTTCTAGCTTCTTCTAGAATGTGCACCAAAAATGACTAATAAACTTTGAATCCTGATCAGATGTCATTATCTTTAGAATACCATGAAGTTTCATGATCTATTGAAAGTAAAGATTCGCCACATAAGTAGCATTTAGTCTTATTACATTGGACAAAATGTACCATTTTGGAAAACCGATCAGTGACCACCATAATTGAGTCTTTACCACTTTGTGTCCGAGGTAAACCAATCACAAAATTTAGGCTCACTTCTTCCTAAGGGGTTGTTGGTACTGTACTAGAGTATACAAGCAAGTGTTTTGAGTATGACTTTTGGCAATGTGACAAGTTTTGCACCACTCCACATGTCTCATAACATCTTTCTCCATTCGAGACCAATTTTTTTTTTTTAACAAGAGACAGTGTCTTGTCTCTTACTCAATGACCAACTAGACCTCCATGGGCTTCATTGATAATGGCTTCCCTCATAGAACTTTTTGGTATGCACAAACAATTATTTCTAAAAAGAAATTCATCTCACAATTAAAATTGTTGATTCAAATCCCTTGAACAATCTTTCCAAATCTTCCCAAAGTTTAAGAGCTTCACTTGATCTTCTTCCTTTAACTCCTTGATCATGTCAAAGCCTAGACTTTCACTTGCATTGTGGATGGCAATGAATTCCAACGACTCAATGCATCCGCCACCCAATTAAGAGTTTTGGCTTTATGATTAATAAGAAAAGTGAAAGCTCAAAGAAACTCTACCCACTCGACATGCCGATTGTTGAATTTATGTTGAGTATTCATATACTTCAAGGATTCATGATCCGAATAGCAAACAAACTCCTTGAACAATAGAAAATGTGGCCTATGATCCAAAGCTCTAACATAGCATAAAATTCCTCATCATAAGTAGAGTAATTCTTGCAAGAATTATTCAATTTCTCACTAAAAAATGCAATAGGCTTTCCTTCATGGCTAAGAACACACCATTTGCCACAATAGAAGCATCACAATTAACTATAAAGGCTTCATTAAAATCTAAAAAGTGCAAAAGATGAAACTTGATTACCTTCTTTTTATAGAGTTCAAAGTTTTGTTGTGCCTCTTTAGTGTACTTGAAATTTCCCCCTTCAAGCATTCGGTAATAGGAAAAATAATGGTGCCGAAATGCTTGATAAAGTGATGATAAAATGATGCCAAACCATGGAAACTTTGAATATCATGTATAGAGGTTGGAATGGGCTAGCTTTTTCATTTATCATAATATGCTTATATAAATGAGTTTGGGACAACCCTCAAAGCATATGTAATTACCAAGGTTCATTGGAAAGACAAAAAGACTCATAAGAAAGACAAAACTAGTTTTACTTGAAAATAACTATAATTAAATGAAGACAACATTTGCTAGACCTTAAAAAGATGAAAAAATAAAGGTAGTTGGCTGAAGATCTCCAAGTTTTACTAGTTTCAAAGTTATTGAATTAATGGCCTTCAAGAATGCGAACAATCTCTAGATGCGATGTGATCGAAGTAGACTCAAAATCGACAATAAGCTTGTGAATCAATAAGTAGGTAGAGTATCAATAACAATGCAATCAATGTCTTGTCCACTAAATCAACAACTCTTTTGCAAAATCGACATCTTCAAGGAATGCTTCAACGTCCAAAAAAAGAAGCAAAATACCATGTGATCATAAAGACACAAGCAAAAATGAACCCATATGATAAAGAGGGCACATGCAAGATTACAATTAAATAACCTTTATAATTCATGCAATCGCACGAGATGCTATGCACAATAAAAATCAACATAATATTTGAAAAATGTTCCAAATTGAAAAGTCCAATAAAGCTGGAGATTCTTCCCTATCTGGTCTCCCAAGCCCAAGAACTGAAAATTATGTTCCTTTTAGAATGGTGGGCTTCACCCAAATTAAAAAGTCCACCATGGTCCCTTCATCTGAGTTGAAACATAAAATAGAAAAGAAAATAGAGAAATTCTCTGTATGATTCAATATGTTGTAATGAGAAATACATAAGCCTATTTATAGACTTTACAAGTTGACTATTGATAGTAACAAAATATTACAAAATTAATTACAATTAATAATAGAGATATTGGAAATATTACGATACCCAGAATATTATCAAGATATCCAAAATATTATAGATATTGTCAAGATATCCAGAATATTGTAAATAACCAAAATATTATCAGAATATCATGAATAATTTAAATATATATCTAACATCCCCCTCAAACTCAAGATGATTTGAAAGATGTCAACTTGACTTTTGGAAAATAGATCCAAAAAACACCTAGGTGGATGTGTCTTGGTGAAGACATCGACAGTCTGTTTAGCAGAGGAAGTAGAAACAAGTCGCACGGTGTCATGAAGAATGTGATATCGAATAAAATGACAATCTAATTCGATGTGTTTGGTGCGTCCATGAAAAATAATATTATGTCCAATTTGGATAGCACTCCGGTTGTTGCGATGAATAACAATTATGCTATGATGACACGCTCCCATATCTTCTAGTAGCCTTCGTAACCATAATAACTTTGATGTCATATCATATCAGCAAGAGCTCGATATTCTACTTCTATACTAAAGCGAGCGACAGTGGTTTGTTTCTTACCATGCCATGAAATAAGTGAATTACCCAAAAAGAAACAATAGCCCGTAGTGGAGCAACAATCTTGAGGGTCACCAGCCTAGTCAGCATTAGAATAAGTTGTTAACTCTAAAGTAGAATGAGTAGAAAAATGAAGGCCATAAAATAACGTACCCTTGATGTAGCAAAGGATTTGAAGAACTGCAGCAAAATGAGTTGTACAAGGCACGGTGATGTATTAGCTAATAAAGTAAAATGCATAAGCAATGTTAGGACTAGTAATAGTGAGATATATAATGCTATCAACGAACTGCCAATCAAGTGTAAGATTTGAAAGAAGAGTTACATCCTTATCATTGAATTTTGCATTTGACTCAATAGGAGTGGAGGCAATAGCCAAGAAAATAGCTAAGTCTTCCTAGATTTTTCATTTTGAATTGTTTACTAAGATATTGCTAGAGTTCGGTTATGTTGATCTGATCATTGCTAGTATTAACCATATCATCCACATAAAAAAGCAGCATAATATATCCACAATGTGTGCGCCCAACAAAGAAAGCATGATGATCATAAGAATTGGAATTAAAACTAAGAGGGTCCAAGGTTGAGCTAAACTTGGAGTACCATGCATAGGGAGCTTGTTTTAATCCATATAAGGCCTAACATAATCAACACACTTTAGTAGATGAATGAGTGTATCTAGGAGGAGGTACCATATAAACCTCCTATGTGAGATTACCATTAAAGAATGCATTTTTAACATCCATTTGAAATAAAGGCCAATGTTTAACAATAGCTACAGCAAGAAGACTATGAACAGAAGCAAGACAAGCAACAGAAGCAAATGTTTCATCATAATCAATGTCATAATCCTAAGTAAAGCCTTTTACTACTAACCAAGCTTTATAGCGATCCACAATACCATCTGCCATGGTTTTAATCTTATTTATCCATTTACTACCATTAGCAGACTTACCAGGGGGCAAATCAATTAGATCCCATGTGTGAAAGTTTTTCAAGGCCTACAACTCATCTATCATTGTTAGGGAAATCCCTTATGATGTTTTGAAGATGACAAAATAAATCAAAGGCTACTAACATGTTTATTGAGTAACTTGGTAAAAGACGCACAAGCTGCCATGCAGATGATGGAATGCTTCTGAGCCTGGATGAAGCAGATGGAGAAGCATAGGAAGCCTCTGAGTCTGGATGAAACAAACACAGAAAGCCTCTGAGTCTGGATGAAGTAGACGCAAAACTTCAGTCTGGCAGATTCTGAGTCTGTCCGTACCAGACGAAAGACCCAAGTAGACGCAATTTCTGAGTCTGATCGTACCAGACGGAAAACTTAAGCAGACTCAGAACATAAGTCTATCAGACTCAAAATGAAACTACAGGATAAGATCACCAACGGTCAAGTATTTCACTTACTTTATTTATATTGATTCTGTTGTATCAAACTAATTGGCAGGATCAATCAACGGACAACTTCCAAAGAAAAATAGAACACTTATAGAAGCCCGGATTCTGATTTTATGGGCAAACAGAATCCAAGGGGATCCAATCTACCTCCAACGGTCAAAAAGACTTACCTTATGAAGTCTGTCCAAGAAAGGAAATGGAAGACTAATCTCTCAAGGAAAGAGCCAACGGTTGAGTGTGGCTTGGAGAGTATATAAGGAGAGGATGCAACCAGAAGAGATAGAGAGAAAAAATATATTCCAAGGCTGATTCAATTCTTCACTAGTTGTTTGAAAAAGAGCGAAACCGAATGATCCTAGTGAATTACCAAGAAGAGTGATTTTGTGAGACATACCATCATCAAGTGCTAACACTCAAGAGTGTGTAATCACCTTTGATCACATAGTGAAATCCAGCCCATTGGCTGATCGCCTGAAGAGTGGATGTAGGCTTGACAAAAGCCAAACCACTATAATATTCGTATGCAATTTCTCTTATCCCTTAATCTCTTATTAATTATTATTATAATTTATTGCACACGTGCTTGGTGCTGTGTTAATACTAGCTACATCAATTGGTATCAGAGCTCGCCTCAAATTTAATATGCACAAACTTATTAAACTTTATGCACAAATGCACTGTTATAATATTTCACGTAATATATAATGCCCTTTCTTGCGAAATAAATTGAATAGCATATTTGACAATATAAAAAATTCAATTCAAAGCTATTCAACCTTTCATATGACACATTAGGGGCTTACTCAATAATATGTGAGAATTTCGTGCAATGAGTAGAATTTCTGAGCCTTCGAAAATAGTATAAAATCTCCATAATTTCAGATCAAGCTTTCCTAACCTCATATGGAAAGATATTTTACCACCTGCAAATCCTTGTAAAATAGATAATAATCTTTGCAAAAAAAAAAAATATCATGCACATACCTTCTTTCAATTTGCGGATCAAACTTGCCTGATATAAAATATCTTCTAAGATTATAGCAAGTGAATCCCAAAATACAACAATATCTTTCGAGATTAAAGGGATTTCCCTAAGCATAAATTTCAAAAAGATATTATTGATGCAATACGCAAAATGAAAGTAGATATTTTTATCATGTGCCAAATCAAGTAATAAAAATGTGCAATATCTGACAAGAGATTTTTTTTTTTAATATAAATCACACGTGAGTCATAAAAATCATCTAGAATCATAAAAATTTATGTATAAATTTGGAAGGCAGGATGATAAAGATGGAATATTTTATTTCCTTACCCAAGGTATATATTTAAAATATACCATTGATTTAGAAAAAGATCCTCGTTAATCATCACTTAAGATATTCTTTTGATTGCTCAATGATTTGCATAGATTTGCAATCATTCTTCTTTTGTAAAATTTCTGCGGCAAGCTCTTTTTCTTTTGGTATCCATGAATTTGGATTTCTTTCACGTTAGAGCACAAATAGGAAATTTTCATAAAACTCAACAATGCTTTGTTGACTCATTTCAGTAGAATATTTTAGGGAGAATATCTTGTATAATATCTCGTAATTTGTTTTGCAAAAATATAACAGAATAAGAGAGCATAAAATCCGATCAAATAATCATGATTATCTCTAAGTAGGATATCAAATTAATCACACGTATCAAATTCCAACTCACAAAACTACCAAAAATATATCACACTATTCTTCCTTCAATATAACTAATTATAAAATATAATTATTATAAAATCTGAATCAACCGAAACATAAAAAGAACATTATGCACAAACAGATTTTCGCTTCCTTACCTTTATTACCTGTAAGAAAATAACTTATCTTTTCTTTGGTACCCAAATGAATTTGGGTCCATTTCGATTAAAGGAAGCATCAAATTTTCAATTGAATGACTTTGATTTCTTCCAATCAAGTGGACATTGTTGCTTCAAGTGATTATCATCACCACAATTCGAGCAATTAAAATATTGAGATCCAACAGGCTTAACAAATTGCTTACCAAAATTATTTCGATAATGGTGGATCGAAGGTTTGCGCCTCAATCTCTCCTTTACTTTTGGAAAATCATTCTTGATCTCACTGTCCTTCTTATAACCAAGGTCAGATTTGTTGTAGTGCGGCATTTGTATGGAGAGAACATGCTCTAATGTCTTTGAGCCAATAGAAAATTTATTGCAAATTTTCAGAATTTCTTCCTTATAGGAATCATTTTCCTTTTGCAAAAAATCTTTCTCTTCCTTAACAAAAGAATTTCCCTTTTCCAGCTCAATGATCCTTGTCTCATTTGTAGAATTTTTCTCTCTCAATTTAGAGATTTCCTTTTTCAATTTAGAGATCTTCTTCAATGCTTTCTTATGTTCTACGCATAATTCTTCAAAAAGATCATCATCATCAACAATAGGATTTGAACATGTTACCTCATCTTCTTCAAATTCAATGTCTACCATTAAGCATAAATTCTCATCATTGCTGGATTCACACTCGATGTCGCTCCACGTCTCGGCTTTCAAAGCTTTATTCTTCTTCTCGAATTTCTTTGTGGACTTCTTCCCTTTCGAATGGCTTCTTTTTCTCACAAGGTGTTCAAATTTTTTGCTCAATGACTTCATCTCCTCATCGCCATCTTTTTCATCTTCCTCAAAATCTGTCTCATCAAAATCAGCATTAGATTTTAAAGAAATTAATTTTTTACCTTCTAGATCTTCGTCATTTATTTGTTCTGCTTCATATGATTGCAAAGTTCCAACAAGTTCATCAACAGATAAAGGTGAAATCCTCAATGTTTCGTGGATAGAAGTCTTGATGTTGTTCCAATCCTTCAATAAGCCTCTCAAAAGCTTGTTAACCTTCATTGGTCCTGAGATTGGTTGACCTTGATATGCAAGTCCATTCACTATTTCGGTGAATCTGCTGAACATATCTCCAATAGATTCTCCTGGCTTCATCTTGAATGATTCGTATTGCCCAAATAGAATATTGACTTTAGTTTCCTTTACACAATCAGTACCTTCATAGGTAACGTGCAGCCTATCCCACACTTTTTTTGCTGCTTCACAAGAAGAAATTTGATTATATTCATTTGGTGATAAAGCACAATAAATTGAGTAGATAGATTTTGCATCTAGTGCTTCTCTTTTTGATATCTCCTTTTGAGATAGAGTGATTGAAGATTAAAGCGTTTTGCCATCCTCTTTTCTAGTAGATGCTGACACAACATTAGGATTGATTCCTTTCTCAACAACATCCCATTCCAATAGATCCTTAGATCTTAGGAATGCCTTCATATTTTTTTTCCAGACATTGTACTCTTTTCCATCAAAGTAAGGTGGTCTGGTGATGCTTCGTCCCTCAATCAGACCTGGTGCAAAAATACTAATGCAAAAATACTAACCATGAAAGATCTTTAGCTTTGAAGTAATAAACACTTCAAGATACTGAGCATGGGGCTCTGATACCAATTGATGTAGCTAGTATTAACACAGCACCAAGCACGTGTGCAATTGTGCTTTATCACCGAATGAATATAACCGAATTTCTTCTTGTGAAACAGCAAAAGAAGTGTGGGATAGGCTGCACGTTACCTATGAAGGTACTGATCGTGTAAAGGAAACTAAAGTCAATATTCTATTTGGGCAATACGAATCATTCAAGATGAAGCCAGGAGAATCTATTGGAGATATATTCAGCAGATTCACCGAAATAGTGAATGAACTTGCATATCAAGGTCAGCCAATCTCAAGACCAATAAAGGTTAACAAGCTCTTGAGAGGCTTATTGAAAGATTGGAACAACGTCAAAACTTCTATCCGCGAAACGTTGAGGATTTCGCCTTTATCTGTTGATGAACTTATTGGAACTTTGCAATACTATAAAGTGGAACGTATAAATGATGAAGATCCAGAAGGTAAGAAGTTAATTGCTTTAAAATCTAATGCTGATTTTGATGAGGCAGATTCTAAGGAAGATGAAAAAGATGACGATGAGGAGATGAAGTCGTTGATCAAAAAATTTGAACACCTTAAGAGAAAAAGAAGCAATTCGAAAGGGAAGAAGTCCACAAACGAACCCGATTGTTCTTTATTCAAGAAAAAGAATGGGAAATTCAAGAAGAAGAATAAAGCTTTGAAAGCCGAGAGCGACATCGAGTGTGAATCCAGCGATGAGGAGAATTTATGCTTAATGGTTGTTGACACCTAAATTGTGACCTAACATGTGGTTATATTTGCAGGCTGACTCATAAGAATGATACATTTGGTTGATGTTTTTTATGGAAAATATGTTTAGCCTAATAAGGGACCATGAACCTTGCCCATAATATGAGGAAGGGGACAGATAAATTGCACACGTGAGGATAGAAAATTCGGAAGAAAATCAATTGGATACTAGGGGGTTGCAATTTTCACAAAGAATCTTTGGAGGAATTCATGGGATAAGACGGACGAAATGGAGGGAAGAAAATGAAAACATTTGTGGCAAGTGTGAGCTATGGAGACTTACAAAAGGAAGCTAATAAGCTGGAAAATAAGAGGGGATCAATCTAATTGGCTATGCAAAGAATGTGGGAATCCTGGTCAGCCATCTTTGTTCTAATGGATATTCGAATTTTGGTAAATGAGGATCCGAATTTCCGATTAAGAATCAAGAGCCAAAATGTCAAGTGAATAGGAAGGCGGGAAATTCGACAAAAGAAGGAATCAATATGTGAAATAGGAAATATTGAGCTGGCTACCAAATCACGTACCAATTTGCAAACCATGAATTAAGGCAATGAGAAAAGGAAACTCAAAAAATTGCACGTAGAAAGAGACGCTTGGGGCCATTATAAAAGGAGGGGAGAAGAGCACGAAAGGATCATCAATTTTCTCATCACCATATGAAGTTCTCTCGTGATTTCACAATGTTGTGGTGCCTAGCATACATCACAACGTAGTCTTTTTCTTGAGTCCTCAGTCTTCAAACGAGTCTCCAATAGTGGCTACAAAAGCTCTGCCCTTACTGAAGACCTCCATCGTTGATCATTGTTGCTGTTCACTGCTGTTCGCTGCTGATTTGCTGCTGGTCGCTACTGTTTTGCCAACGTCCGTTACTACTCTTGTGCGTCATTGTTGCTACATTGCTGCTGGTCATTGCTGCTACATCTCTTTAGTTGCTTCCTATAATATTGTGCTTCCGGTTTGTGCCAATCTCTCTTAGTTTACTCAAACTAAGAAACTTTGTGATAATGATAATATCATTTTTTTTAAATATGTTCAAGCTCATATTTTTTCATGATTATGATCGTTGGATGTTATTTTATTGTTTGTTCAATTGCTTGGTCGTATTTTACACGTTAATGGTGTAGTATTACAAAATCCAACAAAGGTTGTATGCAAAATATTTTTTTTAAAATAAGGAGAAAAGGTACAAGTCCCCGAACTCATGATTTTTGGTTCGCAGAAGTGAAATGTACTCCCACATTTTACTTGGGTGTCTAATCGACTCAAAACCGATTAGTGGTGGCTCCAATGGGTAAGATAAATATTATGGTTGAATCAAGTATCAAGTTGCGATTGGTAGGACTTTGGAGAGTCCATGCTAAGCACTGCGTTTAGTAATCCATTAATCCTCCTTCAAGAGGGTCGCGACAATGGCGGACATTGAATTTGAAGAAGACGAGGTAACATGTTCAAATCTTATTCTTGATGATGATGATTCTTTTGAAGAGTTATGCGCAGAACATAAGAAAGAGTTGAAGAAGATCTCTGAATTGAAGAAGGAAATCTCTAAATTGAGAGAAAAATTCTACAAATGAGACAAGGATCGTTAAGCTGGAAAAGGAGAATTCTTTTGTTAAGGAAGAGAAAGATTTTTTGCAAAAGGAAAATGATTCTTATAAGGAAGAAATTCCGAAAATTTGCAAAAAAATTTTGTATTGGCTCAAAGACATTAGAGCATGTCCTCTCCATACAAATGCTGTACTACAACAAATCCGGTCTCGGTTATGAGAAGGACAATGAGATCAAAAATGATTTTCCAAAAGTAGAGGAGAGATTGAGGCGCAAACTTTCGATCCACCATTATCGAAGTCATTTTGATAAGCAATTTGTTAAGCCTGTTGGATCTCAATATTTTAATTGCTCGAATTATGGTGATCATAATCACTTTAAGCAACAATATCCACTTGATTGGAAGAAATCCAAGTCAATCAATTGGAAATTTGATGCTTCCTCTAATCGAAATGGACCCAAATTCATTTGGGTACTGAAGAAAAGATAAATTGTTTTCTTGCAGGTAATAAAGGTAAGGAAGTGAGAATTTTTTTTGTGCATAATGTTCTTTTTATGTTACGGTGAGTTAGAATCTGATTTAATACGATTTAATATCCTGCTTAGAGATAATCATGATTATTTGATCGGATTTTATGCTATCTTATTCTGTTATATTTTTGCAAAGTAAAAATTTGTTTTACGAGATATTATACAAGATATTCTCTCTAAAATATTCTACTGAAATGAATCAGCAAAGCATCGTTGAGTTTTTATGAAAATTTCCTATTTGTGCTCTAACGTGAAAAAAGGATCCAAATTCATGGATACCAAAAGAAAAAGAGCTTGCTGCAGGAAATTTTACAGAAGAAGCATGATTGCAAATCTACGCAAATCATTGAGCTATCAGAAGAATATCTCAAGCGATGATTGACGAGGATCTTTTTCTAAAACAATGGTATATTTTTTTAAATATATATAGCTTGGGTAAGGAAATAAAATATTTCATATTTATCACCCTGCCTTTCAAATTTCTACAAAATTTTTACGACTCTCGTGTGATTTACATTGCAAAAAAAAAAAAAAAAAAAAAAACTCTTGTCAGATATTGCACATTTTTATTACTTAATTTAGGACGTGATAAAAATGTCTACTTTCGTTTTGCGTCTTGCATCAATAATATCATTTTGAAATTTTTGCTTAAGGAAATTCCTTTTATTTTGAAAGATATTATTGTATACACTTGCTATAATTTTAGAAGATATTTTATATCAGGCAAGTTTGATTCGCAAATTGAAGGAAGGTATGTGCGTGATATTTTCTATAATTTGCAAAGATTATTATCTATTTTACAAAGATTTGCAAGTGGCAAAATATCTTTCCATAAGAGGTTGTGAAAGCTTGATCCGAAATTATGGAGATTTTATACTATTTTCAAAGGCTCAAAAATTCTACTCATTGCACAAAATTCTCACATATTATTGAGTAGGCCCCTAATGTGTCATATGAAATGTTGAATAGCTTTGAATTGAATTTTTTATATTGTCAAATATGCTATTCAATTTATTTCGCAAGAAATGGCATTATATATTACGTGAAATATTATAACAGTGCATTTATGCAGAAAGTTTAATAAGTTTATGCAGATTAAATTTGAGGCGGGCTTGATTGAAGAAAACAAACTTCTACCTCAAACTTCAAAAGCAAATGAATCTTGTGAATGTTGCTACTACAAAGGAAATAAAGGGACAACATTCTATTCAACGTGCACAAGCCGCGATAAGTATTATCGCAAATACTATCATGAGGACAGGGGGAGAAAATGAATATAAAAAGAAAAGGAGAATCGTGATAATTTCGAAAATGCAACAAATTGAGGGAGAGTATTGATCAAATATGGCAGATTTTTTTAATTGATCTTGATCTTGATTACTACGGAAAGAAAAGGTAAATTGTGTTCTACATAATTGGGTAAGTATATCATCAATTTCTTTCCTTGGCAGATTTTTGTTGATATATATGAGCTATATTAAATATTCTTTATATTCGTATCAATATGATATCTTTAAAGTTTGTGTTTCATGCCTCATATATTTTTAAAGATATTATGTGAATTTATTCTCCACGTGACACCATTTTATATTGTTATCGCTTTTTGATTATGACAAAAAGGGGAGAGAATATGTATATGCATATGTGCTAATTGGTTTATATTATTTAGTGCATAATATTGAGCTGCACTATTTCTATATATTATTTTGCTTAATTTATCAATTATCTTCTATTTTATAATCTCTTTGAATGATATTCTTTAAAAGCATAATTGCACATCTGCATATTCAGAGATTATTTTGTCATCATCAAAAATGGGAAAATTGTTAGGGAAATCCCTTATGATGTTTTGAAGATGACAAAATAAATCAAAGGCTACTAACGTGTTTATTGATTGAGTAATTTGGTGAAAGACGCACAAGCTGCTATGCAGATGATGGAATGCTTTTGAGTCTGGATGAAGCAGACGGAGAAGCATAAGAAGCCTTTGAGTCTGGATGAAGCAGACACAGAAAGCCTCTGAGTTTGGATGAAGTAGACGCAAAACTTCAGTCTGGCAGATCCTGAGTCTGTCCGTACCAAATGGAAGACCCGAGTAGACACAGTTTCTGAGTCTGACTGTAGCAGACGGAAAACTTAAGCAGACTCAGAACATAAGTCTGTCAGACTCAGAATGAAATTATAGGATAAGATCACCAACGGTCAAGTATTTCACTTACTTTATTTATATTGATTTTGTTGTATCAAACTGATTGGCAGGATCAATCAACAAACAACTTCCAAAGAAGAATGGAACACTTATGGAAACCCGGATTCTGATTGTATGGGCGAACAGAATCCAAGGGGATCTAATCTATCTCCAACGGTCAAAAAGACTTACCTTATGAAGTCTGTCCAAGAAAGGAAAGGGAAGACTAATCTCTCAAGGAAAGAGCCAACGGTCGAGTGTGGCTTGGAGAGTATATAAGGAGAGGATGCGACTAGAAGAGATAGAGAGGAAAAATATATTCCAAGGCTGATTCAATTCTTCACTAGTTGTTTGAAAAAGAGCGAAACCAAGTGATCCTAGTGAATTACCAAGAAGAGTGACTTTGTGAGACATATCTTCACCAAGTGTTAACACTCAAGAGTGTGTAATCACCTTTGATCACATAGTGAAATCCAACCCATTGGCTGATCGCCTGGAGAGTGGACGTAGGCTTGACAAAAGCCGAACCACTATAATATTCATGTACAATTTCTCTTATCCCTTAATCTCTTATTGATTATTGTTATAATTTATTGCACACGTGCTTGGTGTTGTGTTAATACTAGCTACATCAGTCATTACTTGTTGCCAAAGAGAATTAGTACTAACTTCTTTGTATGTGCGAGAGTCGTTAAGAGAAGCAATGGTAAAGTAACAATGATAATCACAAAGATGAGGTGGACGTTGACTTACTCTAGTGGAATAATAGACATAAGTGGATGGAATGGCTAAAGGCATAGGATCCTTGATTAGGGTAGACATGTCTGAAGTTGCCGAAGTGGGATCACTAGATGAGTCTGCATCAAGATGAGAAGAAGACAATTGGGGAGAGGAAGATGTACCGGTGGCTAATATTACTGAATCTTCTGGGAATAAGTCCACTAAGACACACGAAGACAGTTGGAGATAGGGTTCCAACATCAAATATCCCTTGTGGTCGATGGCATACCCAAGAAAGCAATATAAACGAGCACGAGGCTCTAACTTCATTCGTTCATGTAAAAGAATGTGCACAAAACAAGCACTACCAAAGACGCTAAGATGATTGTAAAAAAGAATCTTGCCATATAAGCACTCACAAGAAGAAGTGTTGTCTATGACAAGGGACGGGGTGTGATTGATAGTGTAAATAGTAGCAAGACAAGCTTCCCCCTAAAACTTTCTGGACAATAGGCAGAAATTAAAAGAGTTTGTGTGCCATCTAAAATATGCCTATGTTTACGTTCCACATGACATTTTATTAGGTGGTGCTTAGATATGAAGGATGAATAATAGTACCTTGTTGGGAGTGAATTCAAAGAGCTTGATATTCCATGACATTATCAATATGAAAAACATTTATATATTAGAAAATTGTGTTTTGATCATGGTAACAAAATCACGGTAGATACGAGTAAGCTTAGATCGATTTTTCATAAGATAAAGCCAGTATAATGAGATTAATCATCAACAAAGATAACAAAATAGCAAGATCCTCCAATGGTTGGAGTTGGAGAGGGTCCCCAAATATCAGAATGAATTAGATCAAATGGAGCATGAGAGATAAATTCACTAAGATCAAATGGCAAGGCATGATATTTTCCTAATTGGCAAGGGAGGCAATCAAAATGTTTGTCATCAATAGAGCCTAAATGACCACTTAAAATCAAGGATTTTAATCGTAAAGAAGAAAGATGACCTAATCGAGAATGCTAAATTTCAAATGATACTGTGGCAGCACAACCCACAAAGGACTTTGGAATATTTAAGGAAATAAGCTCAAATAGGCGTCCCATTCTATAGCCAGTTCCAATAGTCTATCCTGGCCATAGATTCTACACATGACAACCATGAGGAGAGAAGTGAACATCAAAGCCAAGTTCATATAATTGTCCAATCAAAATTAAGTTTACACAGAGTTTGGGAGGCGTGAAAGTGCTAGGTAAGGACAAGATAGATATAGAAATGTGTCATGTATGGCTGACTTCCATGAGAGAATTATTGACTATGTGAATAGTTGGTGCACCGAAATAGATTAGAATTTAATGTCATATGATTGTGATAAGCGAAGCCAAAATACCATAAATCGAAATTACCTAAAGTGACAAACATAGCAAGAGAGATAGAGGCAACAACATTGGCAGATGGTTGTGCATGTGAACCTTGACTTTGGGATTAATTGTTTGGCCTGATAGGTTGCTTATATCATAATTAAGAGCAATAGGATGCCATATGACCATGTCACTGATAATACTTTAAAAATTTCTCAATTATATGTACTTTACTATGTCAAACACAATAGATTAAACCACAAATATGAGGAATATATTATCAGGAGAGAAGATACGGAGAAAATAAGACCAAAAATGTATTCAACAAATCAAAATACTTTAGGAACTGGTTTGAGATGGCCAAGAACCGGTCTAAAAATGCATGAACCAGTCATAAAAGCAACGAGACCAGTCTAATCGGTTTGGTCTAAACTGATCAATAGCCCAATTTGACCCAATCAACAGTCAAGTTATGACATGGCTCTTACATCAACAGAAAGGGGTGATGTGGCGATTATGTCAGTTAAACGAAGACACAACGGCACGTGCAAGGCCGTGTCAATGGTAGGGCGCATGGATCTCACACACAGAGAATTCCAGCAGGGCGTGGAGGCATGTTATTGACACTTCATTTTTAGTGGACACATCGACTAAATTGGTTTGGTCTAAACCGGTCAATGTCTTGGTGTGACTCGTCAAGGGTCTGGTTTGACTATGTCAACGGTCAAATGATGACATGGCACTTACGTCAGCAAAAAAGGGTGACATGGCAATGACATCAGCTGAGCAAAGATGCAACGGCATGTGCAAGCACAAGTCAATGGCAAGGCGCATGGATCTCACACGCAGAGGATTCTAGTGGGGCGTGGACATGCGTTGTTGGCACTTGATTTTTAGTCGATGCGTCAATAAAGATAGAAAAATCGATTTAAGGGTTTTTGATCACGACAAAACCTGTATTTCCAGCAAAAAGTGTTATTTTTCAATTCCGTTTATTAGCCTAGCCTTAGGAAATAATTTCCTATCCATTTCACATAAAAAATCGAAAAGTCAAATGGATGACTTTCAAATTGACTTTTTGATCAACCCTTTGACCAAAAGTAAACCCAAGTCAAATTTTGGCTTTTCACATAAAAATGTTCCTTTCAACTCTAATTTCACTCTAGAAGTGAAAATTTTGGAAAAATTTAAGGATTTGACCATAAAATCGAATTCCTACTGAAAAGTTAATTAGGATTTGACTTTTGGTCAAACCTTTAACCAAAAAAATCAAAAATATATAAAAATCACCAAATCACTTCATTTTAGCTTCAATTTGATTTTAGCATTGAGAATTTTGCGAAAATCGATCAAGAACCTCATTTTCCAAATTTTTAAATTTTAGGTTCAAACTTAACCAAAAATAAAATTAGTCTTGTTTAGTCATAATTAAGCTTAGTTCCTTTTATGATCTTTGATCTAGAGATAATTACCCACTCACTCATTCAGTCAATTTCAAGATCGGACAGGGCAAAATGTGAATTGGCATTTATGCCCCTAATTAGGGGTTTGGATCCATTCAACATGATTTATGAACAGATACTTCCATTTTACTCAATTTTATGAATTAAATCCAAATTCGGGATCAATTTTGGGAAATTCACTCATCAACTCATTGATTTGGGAGATTTAGCTTACTTGACCGTGAGAAAATAAGATTATTGAGCTTCGATTCGAGAAATTTAAGTTGATCCATTTATGACTAAGGTTTAATTTGATGAATTGAGGTTCAATTTCAATATTGGCCCTCAATTTCATTTTGACGGAAAAGTCGTACCACCAATTAAAGGTCAATTTGAATGCAATAAATCTCTCTAGGCATGGGTAATTAGACAAATAAGCGTCTTGAAATTTAATTGAATCCAATTTCAATTCATTTGTAAATTTCAACCAATAATTAGGTAAAGTTACCCGTTAAAGTCTAGAATGTCCAATTTGGTGTACCCATAGCATAGATCCAATATTTTTCACATTGCTTAGGTAATTAAACCAATATAGATTGCCTAAATGCATCTATATGGTTTAATGAGCCTAATTTAGGTCAAAATCGGACCATTTCTTTTCAAATTGGATTGTTTCTCTTCTAGTTATGTAAATTTTCCTTAGACCGGCCGCCATAGAAGGATGATGGGATTGAACTAGCCCAAGAGAGATTGAACTAGTTCGACTAGTTAGACCGGCCGCCGGAGAAGGAAACCGGTTCGGCCCTCCTCTAGCTGGTTCTTGGCCGGCAATGACCACCATTGAGTGACTCGTCCCATGGCCAATTCTCCCATACCCTCATTTTTCAGATTTTGCAAACATACCCCGGATTTCATAAAATTACAAAATCACTCCTAATTAGGTCCTTAATTGCAAAAATGATTTGGACAATTGATCTTGTGAAATCTCAGTCACTTAAATGAGCACATGCTTAATTCTAAATTTTATTAAAGGCTATGAAAGTTTATTAGGTCCATAGGATTTATCATTAGTAGTCAGATCAAACCAACGGTTAGGATTTGATATCAAAAGGCGGTATAAAAGAGATTTTCCCTCCAAAATTTCAAGGGGGAGTTCGTTTGCTGCATTTTCGACAAAAAATACATATTTTTTTTTCTCTTTCTCAACCACTTGAATGGTTTGGCCCAACTAACGAGCCGCCACTTGCCGCCCTCCTCCAACGTCGCCGCTGCCAATGCCACCTCTCATGGTGTTCCTCCCTCCATGCTCGAGCCTCCGATGGTCGCCGTTCCCCTCTGACCTCTCTCTCCTCCCATCCGGCGCCTCCTTCATCCACTAGCCCGATTAGCTCGAAACCGAGTCAATCCAATTGAATTTTGAACCAGACCAAGACAAGAGCCTATCTAACCTCTTCTGACATCCTTTGGCGAGCCGTGACAATCCTCGATGAGTCCTTGGTGCCGTTTTGCTGAGATAATCGCGAATCAGAGCTCGATTTATTCGATAACTTATAAAAGGTGATGATCCGAACCTCGAATACGATGAAGCAAGGCTACAATAGGTAGCCAGAGCTATGATTCACCGTAAGGACTCCTATGAACTTGATTTTGATGCTAGTTGGCTTTTATGAGGTTGCTTGAATGTTTGATAATCATATTCTTGAATATGAACATGTTCTGCAAATTCAGATTATTGTGTGTGACCTTCCATTTTGCTGATTCTGAGCCACTAAACGTCGTTGAATGCTTTTTAAGTCTCTTAGACATTCGTAGAGTACGTCGCAAGCTTCGTTTTGATATATTACTTGCCCCAAATGGACGTCATTTGCTATCTGAATTCCTCTTAGTAAGTCGCGAATCAAATCTGGAAAAACTTGTAGAAACTTGATTTTTAGGTCTAACCCGATTTTAGCAATTTTCTCCATTTGTTTCTAAATCTTCTGTTGAGATTTAGACTTAGGTTTCGTTATAATAGTTGTACAAAATGGAGTTGGCAATAACATATCTTTGTTTTAGAATTTTTAGAGCAAGTTAAGTAGGTGAAATCCTCTTAAAATCGTCGTTGGGTCATTCTGCTCTTGATTTTACCCGATTTTATCATTTTTGCCAATTTTACAGATTTTTTGGTTTGAATTTTTGAGTCACATCCTTCATGAAAGTTGTTTCATATGATGTAATCTACAACATATCTTTTTTTTCAAAAAATTTTGAGAAATGTGCCCTGATGTGTATATTTGTGATTTGGTTGTGATTGTTTGGTGCATTTATTCTTGACTCGATTTAGTGATTTGTTATCGATTGATGTGGCTGGATCTGGAAGTTGGTTTCTAAATGAAAAAATTTTCAAAAATGTGTTTTTTTGTAACGTGTGAATTTTCCATAATTTTTAGAACATGGTCAAGTGTCGGGAATGTATGCTATTTGACTTCTATTCGTGCTGATTTTCTGTGATATGAAGCTTTGTCGAATTTTTGTGAATTTTTTTGTGATGATCTGGACCTAGGTTCTTCCATGAAAGATGTTTATATATGTCTTGCCTATGTCATATAATTTTTTCATATTTTTCTGAACTCATATGATGAGTAAAAACCTTCCATAGAGTCTTCATGAAATGGACACTTAAAATGGACATCATTAACTGCCTCAATTTCTGACATCATTACATGCCTCAATTTCATTCTAAAGACACTTAAAATCCTTCTAAATGGACATCATTAACTCATATAATTGCATGTATTAGTGAAATTTTATTCTGTCACCATGCATATATTTCATGATTGCCTTATTTTCACCATTTTCGTATCATGTTTTGTGATTGCATTCAGGTCTGAGTCTCTTAATGAAAAATTTTCACAAGTCTATGCTCAATTGATATGATTTTTTCCATATTTTTTCCATGTCATATATAAGCAATAGACCATGCATTTTCTTAATATGACTGCTGCCTTGAATATTGTCTTTGGTATGCTCATGTAGATGTTCTAAATTGGACATGTGATCAACCTTAATTAAGCATGTGGCCTCTAAGATAGTTTTATTACATTTTCCAAACTTTCTAATGATGCTAAAATTGATCTATTTGCATCTCAATAGGCCCCTTTTCCATTTTTTGCAAAGTTGCCCTGAAGTTTAGGAAATGTGTACATTTGGAATATATGTTTCACTTAGTCTGCATTTGCAGTTTTTCATTTTTGTAAGAATTCTTCTGTTAAGATTTAGAAGTCAGGTCCTTCATCAAACATTGATTGTCATCTTTAGGACTATCATGTGGTAAGATTTGAGGATTTGTAGACATCACTAACATGATCAAATTGCTGTAACTTTGCATTAGAATTTTACTGCCCTGTTTTATTTTGGTGCATTGTGCCAATTCTCTGATTTTTATATAATCATGTGTTCTTCTTCTAAGAAAACTTTCTCCATGAAAGTTGTTCTATATCGTGTGCTTGATGTGCTCTAATTTTTGTGAGCTCAATTGTTCCATGGGTCACATTCAATTGTTTGTCTTTTGATCTGATGTCACAATTTCCCTTGTTTTGCTTCTCGCCATTTGTACATGTTTTAGGATTTTTAGAAATTTATGCATGCAAAACCGACTTTTGATGTTCTTCATAACTTTTAATCATCGTCTTTTAAACTTTTAGTACAAAAATTTTCAGAAAATTAAAAGGCCATTAAATGATTATTCGATGCTTGTGATTATGTTTGATGCATGTTGAATGAATGAAGTAACTCGGTGTCGACTCACTAATTGTTTCATTAGATAAAAACTAAGGTCTTCGAACTTACCCATGTTTATTTTCAAGTTCTATGCATGTGATTGATAGATACTTGCACAAGCCCAATGCATGTCGTGGGTTAGACTTGGGGTTATGCATTAGACTTGATTTAAAGAATTTATGGCGTTAGTCACTGTGAGTGAATATTAATAATGGTTAATTATGTTAGGATACACGTGTAAGTTGTGTTAGAGAAGTAGTCTCACATCGGAGAATTGATATGGTGTGGAGTAGTTAATATATCCTAATTGGCCCATAACTCACTAGCTTAAGCTTTTGGCATATAATCCAGTTTATCACGAGCGAACGAAACATATCGATATCAAGTACCATTTCATCTGAGATGTCTTAGCAAAGGGTAATGTTATTGTGAAAAAGATTGCTACGGCAGAGAACCCGGCAGACATGATGACCAAGTCTATTCCTTTGGCAAAGCTCAAGCTATGCTTGAACATAATTGGCGTCTGTGGAGAGTGAGTGCCCGTCGGGGCATTGGGAGAGCAGCATGGATGATGAGTACTATAACTTGGCTTCAAACATCGAGCCAAGGTGGAGAATTGTTAAATTATGATTCGAATTTGAATTTTCACGAACTCGACCCATAGAAGGATTTCGATTTGTTCAAAATATTTCCTATCCTATTCAAGATTGGTTTTCTTGTTATTCCAAATTTGACTAGGATTACTTTTGCACAAAAGGATAAAGACAATAGTTTCCTCTTTTATCTATAGAAAAAACCTAGTAGTGCTAGGTTTACACATATATAAAAAGGAAAGGTTTCTTCAGCATATAGAAGAAGAGAGTGCCGCACAAGAATAAAAGCCAAGCCAAGAAGCTGCAGTTGCCGTACGAAGCATACAAGAAAGAACGGAGTTCTTATTTTTCATATGTTCATGAGCGAATTGCGGGGGGCTTGAACACTCGGTGATTTTGTGCTGTGAGTTTACATTATTTATTTGTAAACATTTTGGGTTTAGGTTAAATCTAGGTGTGGGAAACACTCGAGCGTGTGAGTGATTGTAACTTTGATTCTCCGATTATAGTGGATTATTTGCTGCTAGCTCTCCCCGTGGATATAGTTACCGATACTCGGACCAAATCACGTAAATTTCTAGTGTCCTTATTTTTCTCTAGTATTTTGTGTTGACGTAAATTGCAAGATCCTATCATTTCTGTGTATTTTATATTCAACAACTGGTATCAGAGCCGATAGTTACGGTTCTCGAGCAAGTAGGCATTGTGGTATAACAACGTGGGCCCGTGAGGATGGCCCAAGTGAGCGTTGTGGTGTAACAATGTGGGCCAGGATGATGTTGGGCCAGAAGGATATCTGATTTAAGGAGGAATAGACCTAACACTGAAGCTCACACATGAGAGGGAGATTGTTAGGATACATGTGTGAGTTGTGTTAAAGAAGTAGTCTCACATCGGAGAATTGATATGGTTTGGAGTAGTTAATATATCATAGTTGGCCCATAACTCACTAGCTTAAGCTTTTGAGTTGAGGTGGATCTAACTGGACATATTAACTACTCCACACCACATCAATTCTCCGATGTAAGACTATTCTCTAACATAACTCACACGTGTATCCTAATAAATTACCATAAGTCAAGTCTAATAATGAATGAGGAAAGGGTCTAATAACACATCGTGTGTGTAATTTCAAAAGCTAACCTTGAGGCCAACTTAAATCAATTGATTGGATGATTCTTATTCAATTCCTTGCCATGTTTTTGTATACTTTTGCTTGATTCAGTATTTATTTCAAATATAAGTGTTTACATAGCTTTAGGCTATAATTAGAGTAGATGAAGAAGGTGGTCCCGAAGACGGCGATGGTTGATGTCCCTTCCAACCTTTCTTTCTTTGTATCACTCATTTGATACCTGATATATGTCTCGGGTTTTTTCTCGTGCTGTATAAAAACCTAACAAGTTGCGGGTTTTCTCTTCTTTCTTTTCCTTTACTTTCATGTTAGGATTACATATTTAGATTTACCTCTTTCAATGGGTTTTTACTTACCACATTGCAATTTCAATTCAAATTGTTTGCATTCTTTTTCATCTTTATAGAATTAGAATAGCATGAAATTGATATCCACACAAAGTTACCTTTATATCTCAACAAGCATGAAAAAAGCAAAAAAACACACATGATCATCTTAAACAAATACAACAATTGTTAGGTACCGAAAGGACGCTAATAAAAACTTAGCGTAACCCAAGTCCCCAAACCTTAGATCTATGATTATGTAGAAATCGAGGGGATTCTCCCGACCCTCAATTGGGCTTTCTAGCCGGCCCCCAAAAATTGAGTCTAGTAGCAACTCCAAATACTTTATCTTAGGTTGTTGAATCAACTTAGATTATAAAACAAACCCGTCATGCAATATATGAATTCTCAATCCAAATCCGCACGATTGAGCATACTCATTACTACGACCTTAAATGGGACGAGATGATAACAGCCGTCTATGGAAGTACCTTCGTAAGAGTTATTGAGGTAAAGATACCCCCAAACTCACTTTCATTTTCATTTGCAATACGAAGATTAGGTCACGACGCCCTCCCGCTATTGTGTGGGGCATGGGCTTGGGAGACTCCACACTTGCGATCGGTGGACCTCTTGAGGATGTGATCATCATTGATGATGTGTTTGAACCGCTTTTGACGTGATTTCCCTTTTGAGAACCGTCTCACGAGTAAAGACCCTAAACTCCATCCTTCTTGATGAATGACCGTCGCTGAGGACGGGACACACGTCCGATGGCGTTTGGCGGCAAAATTTTATCAACGGCCTTGCTAATGACAGTGAGTAATGTGGTGTAAATCGTTTTTCGGAAAACTCGTCAAAAAGCATCCAAGTCATGACGGTGCAATGGCGGTTTTCTAGGGTCCGAGACGCGACGATGTGTGGTGGAGCATGTGGTGGCATTCGACGACGATTGGTGACCAAATTACAATCTCTCTCATCTGAGGCTGGCAAGTCTAATGATCATGATCTTTTTCTGAAATCAACAGCAAATGTATGCCAAACAATAACTCAAAGCTTCTGTCTTGACAAATAATCGAAAGAGATGCAGCCGATGCAGTTAGCATTGTGCCAGCCACCTTGTAGCAAGACTCGATGGGCACACCTCAGATGCCTTAGGAAAAGAGACTCTAATACCAAGTTGAAATATAAAATAAAAAAGGGAATTAAGGAATTTTCTGTACAATTCGATATGTTATAATGAGAAATACATGAGTCTATATATAGGCTTTACAAGTTGATATCTATAATAACAAAATATTATATAATCAATTACAATAAAAAATAGAGATATTCAGAATATTACGATACTCAGAATATTATCAAGATATCTAGAAGATTATAAATATTGTCAAGATATCCAGAGTATTATAAATATCCAGAATATTATAAATATCTAGAATATTATCATAATATCATGAATAACCTAAATATATATCTAATAATCTACTTTTTCCTCATTCTAGCAACGGAAATTTTGCACATGGTGTGCAGTCATGATAAGTCGAATATCTGTGTAATTTAAGATTTAAGACAAGATCAAGTTGCATTAGCCAAGCATGCTTTATTTATATTAATTGCACACTACCGAAACCTTTGACTGGCAAAAAAAGAAATAATTAAAAAAAAGAAGAAGAACACATCTCCTTGAAGAGGGAGGCAGCCTAAATCAATATGAAAAAACCAAAGTCTCGCCTTTTCATTTATCACAACATGCTTATATAAATAAGTTTGGAACAACCCTCAAAGTACGTGTAATTACCAAGGTTCATTGGAAAGACAAAAAGACTCATAGGAAAGGCAAAACTAATTTTACTAGAAAATAACTATAATTAAATAAGGACAGCATTTACTATACCTTGAAAATATGATAAAATAAAGGTAGTTGGTTGTAGATCTCCAAGTTTTACAAGTTTCAACGTTACAGAATTAATGGCCTTCGAGAATGCGAACAATCTCCAGATGTGAAGTGATCGCACCTCGAAAATAACTATAATTAAATAAGGACAGCATTGACTACCTTGAAAATATGATAAAATAAAGGTAGTTGGTTGTAGAAAGTTTCGACAATAAACTTGTGAATAAACAACTAGTAGTCGATCGATAACAATGCAATCGACGTCTTGTCTACTAAATCAACAACTCTTTTGCAAAATCAACATCTTCAAGGAATGCTCCGGCGTCCAAAAAAAAAAAAGTAGAAGACTATGTGATCATAAAGACACAAGCAGAGATGGACCCATATTTTAAGGAAGGCACATGCATGATTACAACGAAATAACATTTATAATTCATGCAATCGCACGAAATGCTATCTGAAAAATGTTTCAAATTGAAAAAGTCCAGTAAAGCTAGAGATTCTTCCCTATCTGGTCTCCCAAGCCCAAATACTTAAAAATCTGTACTCCTTTTAGAACGGTGGGCTTCGCCCAAATTGAGAAGTCCGCCATGGTCTTTTCATCTAACTTTTTCCTCATTCCAGCAACGGAAATCTTGTGCACGGTGCGCACTCATAAAAAGTCGAATATTCGTGTATTTAAGATTTAAGACAAGATCAAGTTGCATTAGCCACCGAAAACTTTGACTGGCCCAAAAAAGAAGAAGAAAAGAACGCATCTCCTCGAAGAGGGAGGCAGCCTAAATCAATATGAAACATTGACTAAACATTGAATCTTTCAGTGTGGAAGTTCATGAAAGTTTCCGAAGCAAGATTTGATATAAATTCCATGAGTGTCACGTTAAAGGGTAGTTCCAGAATTCACTCAAGCCCTATTGTATATTCTTTTTTTATATGAATATCATATGTTTTATAAATAGAGCTAATACCAACAAAAATCTGAAATTTATATATTCATGCCACCTTTATCCTAAACTAATTTTTGTGTCACCAAAAATTCAAAATCAGTATGCTTGGGACAAATCTACCAAAATCTTAAGGCAAAATTGGAGATAAATATGGCACAAGTTTGGGATTTTTCATGACATGGGAATAGTTTGGGATAAATGTAACACAAATATCTTGGTTTAGGATTTTCATGTGACATAAAAATTAGCTTGAAATAAATATGGTACGAATGCACATATTTAAGATTTTTGATGGTGTTTAATCCTTAAAAATATCAAGTTTCACTAGAATGTATATAATTAGCTTGAGAAATGTTATTCATCATCAAATTAATTTACCTAGTGCCATGATGACACCTGCTAATAAGACCCACAAAAGAATTTAAAGGAAATTGGGAAAAGAAAGCCACTTAGTATGAACTTTGCCAAAGTCAGTGGTGACTCTTGGTTCTAGAAATTCGGTCTCCTTTTGGCTTCTTTCCATGGCTGTCTTGGGCGAATTTTTCTTGATCTAAATTAACTTTTGAATGTGTTGTTCTGGTTCCAACTATACACACATACCTACCCAGCTCATAATCTCTAGGTCAATTCAAGGATTTCAAAAGGGTAACATCTGAGGACAGCTCGGATACACGCCTCCCATTTTCACCTTTTTCTCTTATCTCTCTTCCAATATTCATTTCTTCAAAGCAAAAGCCTGGACCAAGGCATGGCCTCCCTCATTGTTTATCCTGAAAATTTTGGGTGGTGGGACTTTCCAAAGTTTGGAAAAAAGCAAAAAGATTGCGTGACAAGATTTAAACGCTTTTCAACCAAAAGAAAAGATTTAGATACTTGTAAGGCTGACAAATGCATAGGCTATCTTTTTAAAGACAAGCGTCTCTTGAATTTTGGTCTTTAACATCATTGAAAATTATTTTTTCCGTGATTTCTTGTCACGTTCTGTGTTCATTTCGAAAGTTACGTATTGAGAAAATCAATAATATACTAAAGAAATCGACGGTATTATTTTTTTATCTAAGGAACTGTAGACTAATGAGCTCTAAGATTTGGTTGCCACCTGTTTTCTATGTTGGTTTCTGGCCTAAGGATGGGATTCGGTCAAGTTTATGAGTCTAGTATTAGAAACACCGTAGTCTTGAGGGTCTTCAGAGAAATCTATTAGGACTAGTAAATTCATTATGTAATCTTTCAGAGCTCACTGAATGGCTTTTCAAGTAGACTCATATGCTTGGAAATAATTCCGTGAAACTCTTTCCCGGTAAACACATGGGCTTATGCGAAAGAATGAGTAATCCATAATCTCATCTAGTACTTGTACTTAAACAAGTTGATGTGTCGATTGATTAGGTAAAAATTCTTGGTTCATGAACTTTGTCCATGAGTTAGGGTTCCATTTAGTCGACCGTAAATGTCACGCTACTCTCAAATTCTTAGGGTTCATCTAATGACTTGAATTTGATGTGCTTGCATCACTTCCTTAGCTGATTGGGGGAAGGAGGGGGGAGGGAGAGGGAAAGAGAGAGAGAGAGAGAGGACCTTCACTTTTAGTCCTTGCATTATTGAATGGAAGTATATATTATTGGGAACAATACACTGACTTTCACTTTTTTGTCCCTGCATTATTTGAATGGAAGAATCTTGTTGAGTACAACTACTGTGTCGGTCCAAAATTGACTTACGACCTTTTCCCCTTTTTTTATGGGATTCAAATACAAACCCTTTTGACTGTCATGACATGAATTGCCATCGGAGGAAGCATTTCCACAAGAGACTAAACAAATTTGAAGTTTGCATTCGCCGGTCAAAACACATGAGAAGTGGAGCTTGAAGTAGGTCATCAACTTAGGTGGCGAATCGACAACAAAATTCTATATGTGACTAAAGTAAAATCTGTGTTCATAGTTATAAGTAAATCGAATGACATATGAATTTTTGTATGACATATGACAATAGTCATTACATGATACATCCACTGATGAAATAACCTACAGCAATTATAAAGCACATAGCAGAATAAGATGTTCTATTCAAACGATGTAGATTTTCTCAAATCATAATTAAGACATACAAGGGATATAAGTATAAATAGATCTCCCTTAGGATTCGACCAAAAAAGATCTCCCTTAGAGAGCCAAATAAAAGAATGCTACTATGTAATTTCTAAAAAAGCAAGTGAACACTGAGAAGCAGAGAACCACGAAGAGGAATAGATACTTTCTACAGGCCAACACAATTTCTTGAGGTTGTTACCCCACCATCAACAACAAGGTTGTGCCCACTAACATACTTAGACTCATCACTTGCAAGATACAAAGCAGCCTCAGCAATGTCCTTTGCCCTCAGTGTTGCTCCTTTCAAGTTGGCAAGTCCTCTCACAAACTCCTCCATCTTCTCCACCTCTCTCTCACTAGGCACCCCAAAATTCATGCCTTCATCTTCCTCCTCTTCGCCACTCCTCCACGCATTGATGAGCATCGACGTTGCCACACCGAACGGCGATATGCAGTTGGCCCTGATCCCGTACCTACTGAGCTCGCACGCCGCGTTCTTGGTGAGCCCCACGATGGCATGCTTCGAAGCCGTGTAGGCATGAGGGCCGAGCCCTCCCATGACCCCGGCCACGCTCGCCATGGAGATTATGCACCCGCTCCTCCTTGGCGCCATGACACGGGCCGCGTGCTTTATCCCGAGTGCGGAGCCTTTCACATTAATGCTCATCACACTTTCGAACTCCCCCACATCAAAATCCATGATGCTCTTGTGCTTCGATTGATTCCCAAGCAGCCCAGCATTGTTGAACATGACGTCGAGGCGTCCATAGCGGGAGACCGTGGAGGTCACCAAGTTCTCGACGTCCTCTTCCGAGCTAACATCGCAGTGGACGTAGGTAACAGAAGGAAATAGCGAGTTGGCGAGCGCAGTCCCTAGAAGATCCTCAATATCAGCGATGACGACCTTCGCCCCGTGCTTCGCAAAGAGTCGAACCGTGGCCTCTCCAATTCCTTTGGCTCCGCCGGTTACAATTGCTATTTTCCCTTCCAACCTACATGAGAAAAGTACTGCATTCAATATGGCTGGGACTATTGCAATGGAAAGTTGATCTTATGCATTCTGTATTGAAAAGATGATATGTACAGTATACTACTTTGTGAAAATCAATGCGAGCTAGTGCATTCTTGCCAGAATATTGTATGAAATGATGCGTTGATGACCTCTTTACCTTCTAGGGCCAGGAGTAGCATTTTCATTTCCCAGCATCAGACTGATTTCTTGGACAACCTTCTCGGGCAAAACGTGAGCAGTCATGATGTGGAGAGAGAGAGAGAGAGAGAGACAGAGAGAGACAGAGAGAGAGACAGAGAGAGAGAGACCTCAGAGGGAGATATTGATAAGACCTCAGAGGGAGATATTGATGTGTTCGATGGGAGAAAGCGAAAGGGTTTTATAGGAGGCGGAGGCGTGAGCTGACTGTGCTTCTTCCCTCTTTTCGTGGCGTCTTCCACGAAGCTGACCTTGACTTTTTAGCCTCTCCGCTTGCACGACAAGGGCTTTATCGAAGATTAAAATATGGACCCTTTTGGAACAACTGTTCAACCACATGACCCACGTCTACCAGACGTGTCCTCAAAAATTCCGTTTACCAATTTCGATTGGTTAAGATCTGCCTTATTACGTGAACCACCTCATGAACCCAATTTCGAGCGTGACCGTCCATTTTTTGACTAACTATAGAATGAGCCGGGCTCGGACAAACGGAATGGACTTGATAACCAGATCATCATTTGAGAAAAACGCGCTTAGATTGTATCGTCGGATTATCGTCGTTGTGGGATAAACACCTGCGATTGACTTGTCGGCCTGAACATGGTTTGAACAGCAACGATGTCCATGCAATTGAGGAACCTGCGTGAAACCCTGGTCAAAATCATAATGGGAAAGTCTAATCTTTGTGGATTGTTGGTGCATAGAAATGGCAAGTGTTACCGAATCCCTTAATATATCTTAATCATCCGAAAGCTGTCATCAACAAAACTATACTTAGCTGGCATGCTACAGGAACCAGCAGTGACATATATATATATAGAGACGCAAGTACACAAATCGATCCGCCCCCCACTCGTGTGTGCGTTTCAAATAATATATCTTGGGTTCCTTCAACCGGAAAGAGAGACGAATGTGGTCGGGTTGTCCGTACACATTTCTACGGCGTGATGCTCCATAATTGATGTTTTGTTCTCTCGATGGACATTGCATTCGATTGAATTTTGGAAGAGGACCTATCACGTTATGACAAGGGTAGCTTTCTTTTCCAACGTGAGATCATCTAGGTTGGTATTCTCGCGTCCATGAAATAAGCCACTAGCATAGGGAAATATTTACTCAATCTATTCTTAAAATCTCATATTTCCCCTATTGGCAACTATAGTTAGGCTTTGAGACTTGGTCCGTGGTGTTAATGACAAATTAGATGCAACGTGCACGTAAAGATAAACTTGAGGCGGTGATAGTCATTGTCATGATAGGAACAATCTCCGTGATAGGCTTCTCGGTCATTGATCAACAAGGTAATAAAGGTCAATATACTTTGGGTCTAGTAAATGGGTGGTTACAAGCAGATAAGAACGAATCATATAAATTGACTTCAACACAACACGCTTAATTTATTATTTATCAATTTTCATGATTCGAAAGAACTTACACTTTGCATCATAAAATATGTATTCACCCCTGTAGAAGATAGACCGAAGTTACAACTCAAAACTTATTCATTCCTTGTACCTAATTGTTAAGTACAAAATAACAAGTTTCGCAATTTCAAATCCAGTCAATTAATTGGTCAATTCCTTCCCTTCGGGTTTTCACACCATACGGCCCGGTCCACGTAATTTATTATTGGGAGACCGTCAATAAGTCTGTCTTAGTATAGTCTATGATATATTCAATAAACTATATTATAATATGCTCCTTTATTATAAAAATAGACAAAATTACGTTGCATGATATTAGAATATGCTTGTTTATTATAAAAATAGACAAATTGCATCGCATGGATATCCGGGTCGGCCTTAAAAAATGGCCGATTGGAGACACGAAAGAGAAGTGAGGCGCTGGTCAATATCCAGGACCGTCAGACCTCGGATTCACACGATTGGTCAATCGTGGGTCGTTCCCTGTTCATACTATTCGGTCAACACCAAGGACAATTGTATTTTCAACTCTCTTTTTTTTATTTGAGTGGTTTCACAACTTTTGATCAAGTCCATCGATCCAACCACCCATCTTTCAGAGAATCAAAAGGTAAGAACATTGTAATTGAACGGAAGTTGATGGGATACTCCGAGCTCCGCGTGGTTTTGATACTATTATAATGAAATATTTTATGGAAATGATTTTAGATTGTCCTTTTGGTAGTTCAATAATTGATTATAAGTTCTGGTATATTTAATGATCAAACATGTCCGAATATTTGGTTTGACTATATGTGCATGGATAAGGCTTCATAATAGGACGGCAAGGATTGCTCTAAGAAGGTATTTTAAGTACGACACTTGTGATTTTAATACGGGATTAGGCACACTTGAGCCCAACATTTGACACTCAAGCAACCCCTTCCAAGCTAATTCAACTGAAAATAGCCTCTAAGTTCGACAACAACCAGGAGGCAGGAACAGTCAAAAAGTACAATTTAGGTACATGTTAGGCTTTTGTTTATAATTCTTAAGCCCTAAACATTAGATGAAATTCGACTAGTATGAAAATAAGTCACTTAAGCATCCTAGCATAGTAAATGCACCGGCGGGTGGTTTTTGTTTATAATTCTTAAGCCCTAAACATTAGATGAAAAAGTATGAAAATAAATAAGCATCCTTAGTAAAGTATAGAAAAAGTCCAGCATAATTTATCATTATTTCCGTATCACTCATTAGTTTAAATTTTTGAGTGGGTGTGAATTCAATTGAATATATTGATAGATTCAAATTTGGGCTCTTTTTTAATAATCTCTTCATATGAAAATTTCAAATTTTAATTGTGTGTCTAGTTTGGGGAAGTTTAATAGATATCCATTACCTTCATTACGGGTGGAGCCAAGAGGAAATCCCAAAACTTGAGCTACAATATACGTAATTGGGCAACCTTCGGTTAAAAAACCTATACTACTGAGTAATGGCCAATCAGGTATATCAAATAATCAATCAGACATCCGACGTCTAGATTTTCACGCCTCACATGTGCGCTCGCCATTCTTCTCCTCTACGAGCCCACCAAACTCATCACTCCCTCTTAATCCAAGTTAAGTATTGTGCCGCACCAACTAATCTCAATGCAAATCTCTAACGAATGTTGATTCGTCTTGTTGACACGAAAAAATGTCCCAAGTATTTTAGTCAACAACCTGATTAACATGGGCTTGTTAGAATGGCAATGGAAGCAGAAAATAGCCAAGTGATGGGAATAATCAATGAGTAAAGTGCAGTCGGTCGAGAAGAAGACCCAATTCTTATCGATAGATGTTTCAACATGTAGTGGCTAAGTGTTGGGACAAAGGAGTCGATGTAATTGTCGATAACTATCATAGTAGTGGAATCAATATAATCATTGATATAACTGTCGAGTAGTGGACTTTAGTAACCATTGAGTAGTAGAGTTGATGTAATCATCGAGTAGTGGAGTTATCGTAACTTATGGGTTATAAACAGCCCAAGTGTGCTCTTCCTAAAGCCTCTTCAATCAATCACATAATTCAACTTTTATTTTTATTTTTATCTTTTCTTTTGTGCGATTTATCTTTCTTGCAATTTGGCATGTCCATACTTTTAATTTTCTTTTCATTTACTATTCCGTTCAAAATTAACAAAGGAACTTTCACAACCTTTGTCAATTCATTTATCAATCCATTCATATTCTAAAAGGTATTCTGTCAACTTTTTGATGCAACATGTCCCCATATGCTTTCTTCCATGGTCTCCTCCCCGCCGAAACCATGATAGCAAATTTGGTAATTGCAATGATTAATGAGATTTCCTGTTGAGTCCAAATACCACTATACACTTGGGCTGCATTTGATGATTGGATTTGAATCTGAATATTTAATAAATTTTCCCATCCGATGTTTGAAGACGTCTTTCGGACCAGATAAACCTAGATAAAATGTCAAATAAAAAATCCAAGAGAGTTAGGGGGAGAAACCTAGATTGGATAATCTATTACAAATAACTTAACAAACCCTCTTTTACAATGGAGTGATGAAGGACCATCTAGACATTGCTTCACTAATCTGGCAAGGATCACCACCGCGCAATCCTTGTCCCTTCCAACAACCACCAATTATCATCTAGTCAGCCAATTGTGCTCCAACAAATGAGGGTAAAAAGGACCATCTCCATAGAGAGTATCTTGGCCATCGTTCGAGGACCACCACTATAATAGCCGATCGTCGTCACCTCCGCCCTCAACCACCATCGTCGTCTCCATGACAGTCTGTCACCATTGACTCTCACTAAGCAGGCCACGGTCATCCTCATCGTTATCTATTGTGAGCTCGACCTACAAGGTTGATCTTTGGATCTTGAATTTGAGGTCAGCCAAACCCTAGATCTCGCCTGTCCATTGACATGCTAACGCGGTCCATTTTGACAGCATATCCTTGACGTAGTTTCAACTGGGATATGCAGATCCATGATGATGATTTCTTAATTTGATTCTTAAGAAAATAATCAAGGTCCAATCGAACTGCAGTTTTCTTTTAGTGGTTGGTGCTCTGGGCACTTGAATCAACCCGGAAGTTTCTTGGTGCTATGGTTAAGCATTGATCGAGAAGAAATTTGGGAGTTTTTTTTTTTTCCTGTAATGTTTATGTTATTTTTCTCCAATCTTTAGTTTGTTCTTTTTTTTGTATTATTTTTTTGTCATGTCTCTTTGCGATAGGATGCATTATGTTATGATATCAGAAAATATGTAATGGGAAAAAAAAGTTAGAGCTAAAAAGAAATATCCTCAATCATATGAACATGAGGAAGGAACAGGAAAAGGAAGTGCTCACTGCAATTCTGCAAAAAGGGAATTCCATTTCAGAATTTATTCTTAAACAAGAAGTGGAAGTAATTGAATGATATCTAACCCTTCTTGTTGCCTGCGTTGATCTGTGTTAGTCGCCTCGTTGAGTGGCCAGCCTTCAACGAGCACAGTTAACGTGGTTAGGAGTGCAACCACCTCATTGATGAACACCGTTCCAGATTTAGGGGGACACCACCAGGTTATTTCGCAGCTTGACCGGGTGGTCATGGCTACAGTAGTTCATAGGAGGTCTCTACCGTGGTGGATAACTCATCTTGATATCAATATCATATCTGGATATTTACCAAATATATAATGGAAATTTTCATTATTTGAAAGATTTCTAATCTTATCTTATTCTATCGTATCTCAATCTTTGTCAAGATAGCCAAATGCAACCTTAGGGCTATCTATCAATTTCATGTCCATGAATATATCTTATTAAACTCATCTTCACTCAAAAGTCGAAAGTCTAAGCTATATTGAATTATAGATTGATTAATTAATCAACTACTCCTTTGAGCTCTAAACATGCACACTTGAACAATCTCCTTCCACTTCGTGGAAGAACAATTAGAGAAATTAAACATTACGGTCAACATAGCAGCAAACTTTTCTTCAATCCCAATGAATTAGGCCACTTTGGAGGAGTGATAAAGGAAAATGGGAGATCAAAGAGAAGGGGAGTGGGTGAAGTCGCCTTTCCATTGGAACTTAAAACCAGCATGTGGTGGGCACCACAAGCAAAATTATATTAATATGAAGAAATCAAAGGGCAAGCTTCCACGGGACAAAACCCAAACGAGAAATAACTCAATGCCACCACAAACGACAAGCTACTACAGAACAAAAGCCTTAAATGAAAAAGGTTACACCCTTCGTTCCATCGTAAAAGTAGCAAAAAAGTCTTAAATTTATTATTTAGATAGCAATTCAATTCTAAATTTTTCAATTAGACTAATTTAATCCTAAATATTTTAACATTGATGTCAATTTAATCCATCTGATCAATTTAGGTTAGAAATTACTGGCATGGATTCCAGTCTTACGTGACACAGTCGGCACTAATGTGAAAATTTTTTATAATTTTATAATATTTTTTTCAAAATTTTTAAAATATTTTTATCTTTTTCTCATTTTTTTATTTCTTTTTTCTTTTTTTTTACCTCTCAGCCGACAACCTCACAGCCCGACCATTGCCGGTCACAAGCTGGTCTAGGTGAGGGCCTCTGCAACCTCGTTGACTTCGTATGCGTAGAGGCCCTCACAAGCCAACAGGCGAGGCTTTTGGCCCTCGCTTAGATCTAAGCAAGGACGTGGGCTATGGCTGGCAAGGTAGGGTACAAGAAAGAAAAGAATGGAGAAAATAGAAAAAAAAGAAGAAGAAGAAAACAATACAAAATTATAAAATTTGTCCATGTCAGTACCAATTATATCATGTAGGACCACTAGCGTCCACATCAGTAATTTCTAGCATAAATTGCCTGAATGGACTGAATTGGTATCAATGATAAAAGATTTATGATTAAATTGGTTCAATGAAAATGTTTAGGACTGAATTAATATAAATACAATAGATTTCAGACTTTTTTGGTACTTTTCCGGTATTTTTCCCTTCATTCCACCATAAACAAGAAAAGTGAAATCAAATCGATGCCAGCACTATGAATTAGAAAATTATATGGATCTGATGAAATCAAAAGAACAAGCTACCATAGAGCATAAGCCAAACAAAAATAATAAATTGTTGCTGAAAAAAGGAAGAAAAATCCCATCCGAGAGAGAGAGAGATTCTTACCTCTGATATGTAGCAAAGACAACGAGTTCTATTCTAATGGAAAGATACAACAAGCGACAAAGTTGATGATGGAAGAAGAAAGGAAAAATCGGAGAAACACAATCTTCACCCGATCACATCCATGAGGAAGAAGCTTCGTGAGAGGAGAAACCGATCAATATTATGATGTTGTTTTTAAAAGGGCACAAGCTACCACAAGGCATAAGTCAAACAAAACTAATACATTGTAGCTAAGGAAAAAGAAGAAAAATCTCTTCAACATCCTTTCAAGAGAGAGATTTTTACCTCTGACTTGTAGCCAAGACAACGAGTTCTGTTCTAATGAAAAGATAAAACAAGGGACAAAGTGATGATGGAAGAAGAAAGGAGAAATGGGAGAAACACAATCACCTAAGCACGTCCATAGAAGATCGAAGGCTTAAGAAGAAGCTTCACGAGAGGAGAAACCGATCAATACTATGATGTTTTTAAAAAGGGTAAAATGGGAATTCCAATTATTAAATGAGGGTCAAATGGGAATTAAGAAAATTTCATTAACATCCCCTCAACACTCTTAAAATGCCAAAATGTGAATGCTGCTTCGAAGGTGCATTGGCTCAAAAGGCTTTTGAGCCCATTGTAAATATAATTGCATCTTCCCAAAGCTCTTCAAAAAATTTGCCAAACATCATTTGCATTTGCGAAAATGATTTTAGAGGCCCATTCCATGAACCAAACGGAAACAAAGTCACACAAGAGCCTAAAGAGACATGCACAAAAAGTTAACTGTCTGTACATCCATCTAGTAATATTCTCAACTAGAAACTTTGTACTAGAACTCTTATCATAAGGTTAATGTCTAACAATATGTGAACCCACCAAATAAACTTTCATATATATGGACTAGTGTAATAATGACTAGACACCCTATTCAAAAATAAATCCAGAGCTACAATCTATTGGAAAAATCTCATTGATTTGAGTGTGGCTAAAGTTTGAGTGACAGTTTAGATTAACTATCGATAGGATTAGGATCACTTTCTCTAAAATATAATTTCAATTTGCGAATCCCTTATGATATATGGTTGAAAGGACGAAATCTCTTTGTCTAAACTGGCCAGTAATGACATGGCTCCGTAATGAATGGGGACTCACGCATACTTTTATAACTCCTTGTATACTTTCATGAGACATTATACACATATGGCCCGTCAAGTCATTCTGGGACGTAAAATGACGAAGTAATTTCCATGATTACGTCTTCGGAAAAGTCAGAATTTCATTAAAAGTCTACCGAATTTTTTTGATAATGGCATGTGAAGGACTAAATTAAAAAGTGCAATACCGAAAGGGCATTGTGAGGACGCTAACGCCTCCTCAAGATAATTTTCAAATCACAACAAATTCAAAACTAGTACATTCATGTTACATTTATGTCAAATTAATTTTCTTAAGGATTTTAACAAAATTTTGAAACTTAAGAGCTCTTCGCAGATTTTCCAATCTAAATTTTTGGTGATTTGGAATTTTTTTTTAGTGACGTTAAATATAAATTTGGATATAATATGGCGCTGTTATATCGGTTTGAAATTTTCTGTGACATAAAAATTAATTTGGGTACATGTTGCATGGATGTACTGATTTAAGATTTTTTGTGATACGAAAATTAATTTCAAATTAATGTGGCATTTTGAGATATTAATTTGGGAATTTCATAGTACTAATCCTAAAAATATGATTTTTCGAAGCTATCCATGAATCTTTGCCTAAAATATTGGGATATGATTTTGACGTTATAACCGAAATAAGGAAAGTCTAAAAGGAAACACATAAACACGCTACGCAAAGCACATTTTTTATTATTTAATTAAAACATGTCAAAGATGTACACATGAAATCAAATCGACTAGACACCTTAAGACTTAAGCAACTTGATTTGTTGATAAGTCAAATTGTCAACTTTAAAATATTTGCAATTCTAATTTAAATAAGTAAACGATTGCAATTCATGGCATTCCTCAACTTGACGTCTTAAAGAAATTAGAAGGTCAAAACTTTTAGTTGACTCAACCAGAAGAGCTTTTCCCGAATTTAAAAGATGGAAATTTTAAACCGTGGTAATATCCTCTATCCTTTTAAGGTCCACATAGCCCTTGTACCAAAATGCGAACAAATTTTATTACTAAAAGCATCATCACGTTAAACTATATTTTACAATTTAGATAGTTATGATCGACAATAACTACTTTCACAAGTTTATTTATGGTCATGAAAATAAATAAACTTATGGTATGAAAATATTTTTATATTAGGGTTAATATTATTAAATATCCAAAACCAATAGCCAATAATACATTTATCCTAAATTATTACTATTTCCATTGCCTACGTAACAAAATCTAACCAACACTAGGGTTTATCCTTTTTACAAGAGAAAGGGGAAATGGGGGATTCGAATCCTTACATTTTCAAGGGAGTTGGGATGAAGACGATTTAGCTTCAGGTGTAGATTTCGATTCCCACGCTTTATAAGGGCGGCAGTGTAAAAGTTTGAAAGTGAGAATTAAAGCATAATTGACAAAAAAAAAAGTAACTAAAAATCTAACTAGTGATCACCTTTCACATATGAGAAATGGGAGGTGGGGGATTCAAAATGTCACGACCCCCTTCCAAGGTCCGAGCTGCGGGTTATTTTTGCGACATCCCAAGCTTGTTGCCGTCCCGATTCATTTTATCTTGTTTATATGCACATGCGGAAGCATAAACACAATAACAACATCCCCGACAAACATCACTGGAAGAACATGGGACGCAAGTATATAATACTACTATTTTTATTAGTAGCTCGTGTACAACTAACTTTCATATTACATAATATAAAAGGGCTTGGGTCTCCCTATCTCCACTACCACCGCGATTTCCAAAATTGGGAACCCGTCCCGTTACGGGCCGGTATCACTGATTAGAATTTGTCCTGTCGGACGTGGACCCTCCACTTGGGTTCATCGGGCCTTTAAAGCCATGAATAGGCCCGATAATTTCACCGTCCGACCAGACATACCATGCCTCGTAACGATGAGGGACCAATTCGTCCTGTCCCTCGTGAACCCACACAGTTGAGGTATATCTCCGGTATGTTATCCCTGCTTCGACGTGTTTGACATCTACGGTCAACCCTTCTATTCTCATTGGTAGACCAAAACATACAGGAGGAGAATTAGCCATCTTATCGACCTGTAAAGGTAAAGGGGTGAGTTTTGGGAAAACTTAGTAAGTAAAACCTCTACCCTCGGCTAGCGTGACATCCCTTCATTAACAACTAGTCAGAGCAACTCATGCAAACAGTGTCGATGGCAGATCAATTGCAATTCACATACAATGTCATGACTAATACAAGGGCTCTACTTACTCACCCATCGACTAACACATAAACATATATCTTCCACACTCAAGCACATATACAAGGGTTTCACTTACTCACGTGTCGGCTAACACATAAATCAATATTACCCATACTTGAGCCTAACCGGCATTCGTGTAGATCACTTTACATCGTCCTGGCTCAACCAGGCCCTCTCGACTCTTGCCAAGGCTTCTCGGGGCCAGCTTCCCGAGGCTTTCGAGGGTTACCCGAGACATCCCGTTGCGGGGTACCAGTGGACGTTGTCCTGGCTCAACCAAGCCCTCTCGACTCTTACCGAGGCTTCTCAGGGCCAGCTTCCCGAGGCTTCCGGGGGTTACCCGGGACATCCCGTTGCGGGGGTATCATCATCTTTCCCATCTTTCATGGGGTGATCTCACAAATGCATCACTTATGCCGGTTCTTATCCTTTCATTAAGCTGACTCATTCATGACTCAACGACAACATCATGCTCATACAGAATCATGCATGTCGTGCTTTCTATGACTCGAGTCTAATGATGCCGTGAATAACTCTAAGTCCGAGGTTTGGCTCAACCGCTAAGTAATAAGGATCTCGCACCAAATCCAAGACATGAGCTCAACATACTTCGATGCCAACCAAGACCTTGTGGGCTTGAGCGATCCCCGTACCCAAACAAAACTAGGAATCGGCATGTCTTAATGTCGATCCAAGACCTCGTGGCCTTGGGAGATCCTCGTACCGCACAAGACTTGAGTTCCGACACTTTGTTGCCGACTCAAGCTTTATGGCTTTGGGCGTTCCCAACTTGCGTTGAACACCAATGACGAACCATGGCATCATCTCGTTCGTGAAATAATCACGCACATGCAGAAGATTCACGTATGAACCAACGTACACATAATCTCCCATACAATCACAATTCAACAAGAGAAGACTGTCTAGTCCTCATGATAGAAATGATCATACTAGGGAGAAGTAAGAGATTCTACTTACTTGGACAAACCTCACGAGACTAGAGAAGCTACTTGATAGAGAGAAAGCGGCTTCCTTAAAAATTAAAGGAGAGAGTGGGTGTGAGGAGGAAGAGGGCGGCCAAGGGAGGAGGAAAGAGGAAGGAGGAGAATGGTGCAAATGATGAGGGAGGAGGAGAGGCTTCTCCTATATATAGTCCCCGAGCTCATCATTGCATTTCTAACCGTCCAATCCTCTCTTTCCAAGTGGCCTTCCTAGAATCCTTAAGTGGCAAGCCTATTTCTTTAATAATTGCACCTAAGGGATGACTAGGCAAGGCTAAAGACTCTACTTGGCGGTCTAGGTTGTAGACGTCATCGACGACGGCCCGCCTTTCACTTTCCTATTGGTCCACTTGTTTCCCCTCATTTATTGGCATTTATGGAAGTTTGACTAGAAAGATGCCTAACTTGCCAACTAAGTCTCTAAAATTCTATATGCTCATGATGAGGGTTCGGGTGTCGCCTTCCAATTGGGCCACGTGTAATCCATCTCCATCATAGCCCCCAAGATATTTTTGACCACCATCATAACCTTTGAAAAGTAAAGGATAAGCCTTATCCAATAACATTAATGAGGGTTTCTAGAAAATTCTTCTTCTTTTGTCCTTTTCTTAATCAAGAAGGCGGTCCGGAGAATTCCACCATCTAGATTGGTTTCGGGGCCGGAAAAGGGATCATATGACATGTCTTAGAAAACCAATTTACACGTGCTCGGGGTCCGGGCCACATACCCCAAATTTGCCCAAACCGCTTCCTTAGGCGGTGGGTCGGCCATGAGGTTTCCCTCATAATTCGATCATTAATCCTCGGATCGGTTCAAGGTCAATTCCAAGGCTACCCATGGCCTAGCACTAAGCCAAGGCACTCATGGACCCTAGGAATTGTGACGGAATAGCCGGGTCTATCCCAAGGCTCATTCCGATTGGCGCCCGATCCATCCGCATGGTCCATGGCCGGTGCATTACCGATCCATGATTGGACATCACCAATTCGAGATTTCTTTTTGGTCACTAAGAATTAAATAGGGAATGATGCATTTTTGGTCGGAAGACGATCACTTTTGATCAAGTTGGATCGTCTGTGAATCAGTGCATAGCCGGGTGGAATCACTCGCGGCCAGGCACTATGACCGGTCGGATCGACCCATGACCATCCGCCGATCCAAAATCGTCCCATGACCAATTCTCGTGACCAAAAAGTCATCTTATGAGCTGGTAGTCCATTTCCATTGGTATGGTCGGTATGCCTTTCATGGCCGACGTCTCGACCAGTTCGTGACTGGTCGGTCGATCGGACCATGGCCGATCCTTGATCCTTACTGATAGAACCAATCGATCCATGGCCAACGGCCCATGGTCGACTCATTCAGGATCTTATGGCCAATTCCATGGGGTCGGTTTTCGAGGATGTTACACAAAACCCCACCTTCTTGGTTGGGGTAAAGAAGCTTTAACTTCATGTGTGGGTAGTAAGGAGAAAAAAATCTGAAAATAAGAGTTAAAGTGAGAATAAAATAAGACTGACAAAAAAATAAATAAATCCATCCCATTTATTAAAAGCGATGGCCCTACTCCTTCTTTTTTCTATTTTTTTTTAATTTTTCTATCTACCATAATTAAGCATTTCACATATTCTTTTTGTAGTATATTAAAGAAAAAGTGCATTCTTAGATATTATTATAACATTTTACTTGTTTCAGATAAAATTATATTGCAAATAGTAAGGAAAAAAGACATTTTTTTCATATTGTAAAAGATTGAAAAGTCTATTGTTCATAATTGATCTTGTCACAACTTACCTATTATTTGTCCACCTTATCTCAAAAGCTCACTTTCTTGGTGAACTTTTTATTTTTTTAATTTCATTAGTCTAATATATATCAAGTATCTATATTTACTATTCTAACCAAATTTCTTTTCTTTTTTTAACTATATTGATAAGATACTTTTACACAGAGCATGTAAGATGTTTGAGGAATATTTAAGAATTCACTAAAAATATTATGGACAATAAGGCATCTTGATATTTTCATAAATAGTCCATGGATGTGGTATTAATCTATGTCAATCCAAATAAGGATATTTCGCTGGCATTTAAAAAAAAATCTTAATTTATGTAATGTTTTGATTTAATTAAATTGTATCTTCTAAAATTGGAAGTTGGAGAATGTCCTATGATTTTATTCTGGAAAATCTTCACAAAGGGGTCGTTTTTTCCTCATGCGATCATCCCATTATATCAAATAAGGGGTGTGATGGTGATATACATAACAAAAGTGATAAAATATAAACAAGTCAATGTGTTAAAATTGTCTATTTTAAATTTGTTCTATACTTTGCTTGATAATTTATCGTTAAATTGGCTCGACAACATAGAAAAAAATAAGATTTATTGGAAATTTATCTATTTGACAAAATGAATTTTTATAAAAGTAATATCTAATTATTAGATGAATGTGTGATTTAATATTTAATTACTCTAAAACTCTCTCTCACGCTTAGTTCGATTTTTTCACCTAATACTAAGTCTAGAAATTTAATAGGAGAGACAAATGGAGCATAGAAAAATTCAAACTCAAGATCTTCAGCTTTTATATCACGTGGAATCAGTCTAATGGAACTAGTCGTATGTATCACATCACTTAGTTACTGTTTTACAAGGTAACCACGTCAACCACTTGATATTTCTCCTTCGATTCTCAACCTTTCGTGCTCGTCTCAAAACGTCAACACAGACGAGTCAGACCAAGAAGATGTTGCCTCACACACTGCCCCATCCACTACCCCACCGTGGATCAACAAGCCAAATACCCTATAGTGTCATTAGAAAAATAAGTTTTTGTGACTCTAAGCGACATTAATTCAAACTTCAATTGGCTTTTTTGATGTTACCTTAAGTTTGTCGTTTCGAAAAGCCAATACTACCATCAGACTCGAGACACTCAGACAAGCCAAATCTAGAAGACACTAAATCACACACTGCCCCACCATGGGTTGACAAACCTGATGTCCATCCTCCCTCAAACTCAAGGTGACATTGAAGAAGTCAATTGAAGTTTGAATTAATGTTGCTTAGTGCTATCTTAGTGCCATGAAAGCTTGTTTCTCTAATGACACCATGAGCATTGGGCTTGTTGAACCATGGTGGGACAATGTGTGAGGCAGCGTCTTCCAAATTTGGCTCATTTGAGTGTATTGAGTCTAGTGGTGGTGCTAGCTTTTCGAAATGACATGCAAAAGGTCGAGAATCGAAGGGGAAACAACAAGCAGCTTAGTGCCACAAAAACTTATTTCTCTAATGACACCGCAAGGCATCGAGCTTATTGATTTATGGTAGGGCAATGTGTTAGGTAGCATCTTCCATATTTGGGTCACCTAAGGGTGTTGAGTCTAGTGGTGGTGTTGGCTTTTCGAAATGACATGCGAAAGGTCGAGAATCATAGAGAAAACAACAAGCAACTAATGTAGATGACTTGCGAAATAATAACTAAGCAACGCGACCTATATAGCTGGCGTCTTAACATTAAGCGACCTATACAACTTGCTTGGGAAGATAGTTACTGAGTGAAGCAACCTGTGTGGTCGGTATCTAAAGAAAGGCTCCTCCATGAGAAAGACTTAACTAAGTGATGCAGTCGGTACAAAGAGTATTAAAACACAACTATTATGGAGTAGATTGCTTCCTCAGATAAGATTTGTGTGTACAAAGTAAACACTCTATTAAGCGGTAATAAGGGGATGGATTTATATGGATGTGCCTTGAGGTGCAAAGCTGACGAAATGAACACTCCATTGAGCAACGATGATGGGAATGGTATTATTTGGATGTGCATTAGGGTGCAAAGTTGAGAATGATCATTCATAAAGATTGGGGAAAATTCCGAGGTGCAAGGGGTGAGGTGCATAGTGTGTGAAGTGCACCCGATTCAATTAGGTTTCCAAGTTAGAAATAAGAACATGAAAGAGAGGATTGAGGAATTTTAGTATGTTTCAATATATCATAGTGAAGAGTACATCAGTCTATTTATATGTTTTATGAGAATCTAACCAATGTAATATGCGTGCGCAAGCGTGCACAGACACACACACACACACATGCATAATTAAAGGAGATATCATACAATTTTAAGAGATATGGAAAATATAAAGATATATTCTAATTATCTCTAATCTAGAAAAATATCTTAGATAATTATCCTAATTATCTCTAACACTAACAATAAAAAAAACACAATGGCTTTAATATACATGGGAAATTTACAATAAATAAAAACTAAACATGCAAAATTCTTAATTATAATAAGTAGATCCTACATAGATATAAGAAAAAAATTTAAAAAAAATTGGGACAACCAATTTAGAATTTAGTTGACTAATGGAGGACAATTTTGTCTTTTTGGTGAAACTAGGTGGATTTTAGTCATATAGGAGATAGAAATAGTGCGGCCCCATTATTTTTTATCTCGTAAAAGATACACAAATTGGTACCCCACAACAAATTAATCACAAATTAATTTTCATTTAACAAAAGTCCGAAATAACTAATTTACCATAAATTAATTTTCACCTTACAAAAAACATACCCAAGTTGTTAATCCTATCCTAAATCTACCATCCATTAACATCTTCATTCACAATTTCATTAAAATGCACACTTGTCAATGCATGTAGCAAATGACGGCAAGATGGATCCGACATGAAGAACTATATATCCAAAGCAAAAAATCCATGTGTAGTGACACATAAGCATTGTGAGTATAAATTTGTGATTATTTTTGAAAAACGCGAATTAACTTGGGATGAATACGACCACGAGGCCACGATTTAAGGCTTATCATGAGATGAAAATGAATTTAGGACGAAGGCGTCATCGTTTGTCGATTTGGGATATTTCACGAGATAAAAAAAAAAGTTGGTTTTTTTTTAAAATGCTATTATACCCCTAATAGAGCCCAAGAATTTTTAATTCAAAAATATCATTTTTCTTCACCGGCGCTATTTAATTCAAATTTTTTAGCAAGATAAGGATCCCCTGCGGTCGCTAATTCCGCTCCACCCGTAAACCCTCCTTAATTCTTTCGTACTCACTCTCTGCCGCTCCTTCCGTCCGACCATCAAAACGTCGTCTTCCTCGAAAAAACCCACACGAGCGAGATGTCTAGATAAGCATCACTGCCGCAGGAAGACGGCGACGGCGACGGCGACGACGACGGTGACGAAGGTCAAGCTCGCCGACCCTAGATAGAGCCTCCGAAACAGGTGAGATTGTTACGATACAGATGACGCCATAGACGAGTCCAATCTTCCTTTTTGTAAATTATCCTTTTTCAAAGAAATTGCGTGATGGGTTCCCTCTCCTAAAGAGTTTTTATGGGGAAATTCCTCCCCTCTGCGATGAGGTTGCGCCAGCTAGAGGGAGTCGAGCCGCAGTCCGCCGCCAGAACCCTAAGATCGGCCAGGGTCGCGCCGGGCGGCGATCGGAGATCGGGGGACCGGAGGAGGGCCGCGATGGAGGTGGAGACCAGCGGGGAGAAGGAGGGCAGCGCGCGCGTGCCCCTGTCGGAGGTGGTGTCCGACTGCGTGAAGCGGTGGTTCAAGGACACGCTCAAGGAGGCGAAGGCGGGGGATGTGAATATGCAGGTCTTGGTGGGTCAGATGTACTACAGCGGATATGGAGTTCCCCGGGATGCTCAGAAGGTATCGACTTTGTTGTTGAATTCCTGTTCTTTCTGTGGAACTGAACCGTTAGTGTCTTGGGGTATGGTTCTTGATGTTAAATTAGGCTGCTTGGGAGGAGGGTTTTAGCTACGTTTTGCTTGGTGACCTCTGGACAAGGGTATCAAAGGAGAGAAATTGAAGTTTGCCCTTGATCCCTTTTTCCTATTTGTGATTAGCTAGGCAAATTTCTGCTGTATTTATTTTGATGGGGACTTGTAGAATTTGTGGTTTTGTCTACTTTTGCTCAAATTCCAAGCTCCATTTTCATCAATCACTAGTCTTGGTTACTGAAAAACAAAACTGATATTAGAGCTTCATTCTAATTTCAAACAAACAGTTTCCGACACATCATATAGGGAGTCAGGGACAACAAAAGGAGGGAAAGAGAAATGCAAGATACAGAAATTTACTGTTAATATGCAAAAGGAGTCTTTTTTAGGCCTGAAGTTGCAAGAAAGCCGAAAAGTGATGGCTGACCTGACCCTCTCTCGCAGACTGAACGATGCCTTAAGTTCTGAATGTCTATGGTTGCCTAGTCTTACGGAAACCTTGCAAAATTAAGTTGATTGCTCATTTCATTAGGCATTCGTCTGTGGTTTTATGAATTACACTTTTCATCCGTTGTTTTAAAAATTTACATTTTGCAGCATGTTGTTCATGTAGTGACTGACATTTTGCATCCTGAGTTCAGCCCTGCGAATGCAAAATGCCCTACTGTGCTGTTACAATTGTAGAACTAAGTCTGTCTTGTGGACAATGACAATTTCTTATGTTGGGAAACCAACTGATGCACTCGCTCAGTTCCTCTTTTTCTCCACTCTCATACTCTGTCACACACACACACTGTTTCCATGCTTCTCTATATTTATCTGATTCAGGATGTCTTAAAGTATCAGTAATATTATATGATCATGAAAGAAGAAAATTGTTCTTGGAAATGCAGATGCTAAGTGTAATTATGTCTGCTCTATGGGATGCAAAATGTAGGCTTTCACTTATTGTTTTTCGGGGTTTGCATTAGCATGTATATTTCTATGTTGTTTTTGTTTTTGTTTTTTTATATGTTTTTTTAATGAAGAGCAATTCTAACTTTCAATTTTTTTGCGAGAGTTTAGGGAAGAATTTGGATGACCAGGGCATCAAGGATTCGTTCTTCTGTGTGGAAAGTTAGCGATAAGCGTCCAGGTTGATTTCATGCTCATTTGTATGATTCAGACCTAATTTTGTTTGCAGTCACTGGTTATACATGGTACTTTCCTGGTTTTCAATGCAATTAATGGTTAATTATGGTGCTTTTGTTTGGTACTTTGGTCATATTCTCAGGTTATAATGCCAGCGACTCGGATTCAGATGAGATAAAAGACAATTCTGAGGGGTCGAAGCACTCATGACGATTGTTGGTAATTTCATTTCTTAGCCTCTCTTCCTTTCAATTAACATATATCCTGGTCCTTGGCAAGGAATTTGTGAAATTTGTATTCAATTGTATCCTGAGACTTGTTCTATCACAGAATTCTTTGACTTCTTTTAGCATCTTATGTTAGCAGTGGTGACCAGCTTGATGTGTTTATAATTTAAGCTGAAAGCTGAATATCTTTTCTTCCTCCATTTTCCCTTTCTTGTCTAGTCATGAGGTAGTCATTGCTTGTTGGTAGATTTTCTATTTCTTGTATAATGACATTGTCGATTTGCTGCTGCCAAGGTTTATAATTCACATTGTTGATCATTTGTCAAGAAGTTAGGCTTGTGTCTTTATGGTACTGGTGACAAGGTTTCAGCTTTTATTGGAATTGAAGGGATTGGAAAAATTACCATTTTCTGCTAGAGTCTTAAACTTTTTGCTGTGCTTGATTTCTAGACTAAGGAGTTATATTGGGCATATGTACTTATTAGGGTTGATCTCTCCTCTTAGGAAATTTTGTTAATTAGCCATAATGCCTAAGATATTTTACTAAAGCATTTATTTCATCATATGGATCTAACTTATGATGTTTAGAATTAGAATTTATGTGTGCAATTATCAGCCCATATGACGTATTCCTCATGAAACTGTAATAGATGTGGATCTCAGACCTATGAATGGGGGTATTCCCGAAACTCACAAAGAAAAAAGGAAGTTTGCATAAAGAGAGAAATTTATTGCCAGAAGAACTAGCTTTTGTGTTGATCTAGATGTTGAGGGTAGCTACTTTCACTTGACAATGCATGAAAAGCTAGCTTTGTGGCCAATTTTCTATAGTAAACAGGGCATGATGGATTGGATTCTAAAGAACTCATATTCATCCAATCATTCGACCAGAATTTGATTTTGTTTCACCTGTGGCCTTTCATGAACACATCCAAACTTGATTTGATGGCTTTCCTATTGTAGGAGACTCTTGTAAGACTAACCCTAGAAAATGTTAAAAAGCTTGGATTTCTTGGCTCAATATTTTCACCATGATGATGATGTACTGGTTGAATTTGTCTTTGTGGACTCATCTTGCATTGGTCTTAGTCAAGCTTGGACCTTTTTCCTTTCTGGGTTCAGTAACTGATTGTTACAAAGTTGAGTTTTATTGTACTGTCAAAGTCAAGTTTTATTTTTGGGTTAAATGAAATTTTAGATCTTAGATCTGGGAGACATTTGTAGCTCAAGAGTAATCTCAACTTCTCTCCGGTCATCTGAGGTCAGGCAGAAGGAATCAAGGATCCATAGTCTTCTTTGTTGAACACAATCATTTGCAGCTGAAGCTAATGAGAAGCAGAGCCCTACATGTGTACCTTTGTGTTGAGTTGAGACACTTGTGCATCTATTGAGTAATGACCAAATTACTTTTGAGTCGATATTCTTATGTGGTGAGGAAAGTTGGCTGTAATATTATGTGAGAAGTTTTGATATCAAGATTGGGGCTGCTTGGGCATCCTTTGTTAGGCCTGATTTTGCATTTGACCTGGTTGAGAGACTATTTATCTGCCTGGTTACTTAAATGATTGTCAAGCTGATTGTCTGCTATTCTTTTATGTTGTTGGTTTAATCATGTTCAAATAGATATTGTGAATTACTTTGTTTGGGGACGCAGTATTCTTTTTTTTTATTTTATTTTGATGACCTGGGCATTCAGTACTCTATTTGTCTAATCTTGTAATGTTGCTTGCTGCAGGTTACTAGGGACTACTTGGGTTCGCGCATGTCTCTGCGGCACCTTCAGCTTCCCTTTTTGTTCACTTTTTCCCCCTCATCTACCATGTAATCAGTCTTACTCCAATTGTTTTAGTCAAGGAAGGTGTATTTACTTCACTTTATCTGGTTTCACATTGGCACTAGTTTGGTTGGGATAACTTTTTCAGCCTTTTGGCTAAAGATCAAGTAAGAGGTTGGTTTGGGGGCTTCTTTTTTTCACTTCTTTTCGTTTTTAGCTAACTGTGTTGGGGGTATATACTCATTGGAGTCAGAATCTCAAGTTACAATTAGCCATTAAGCTGCACCGACAAACTGGTGTCCATGCAAAGAAGTGTTTTGTGTATAGTGTGTACCATTCATCCATTGCTGCGGAATTTTTCCCTCTTTGGAGGTCAGCAACTTGGATTCCTGACCCATCTCTGCCAACCCATTTTGGCCACTGTGGCATCTTGTGCAATTGACTTCTCCATTCCTTGATATATTCGAACAGCTTGTGGGAAAGATGATTTTATTCTATGTGAAGTTACTTGATGTGGGACTCAAGGTGGGCGAAAGATGTGAACAGTAATACTAAATTTGTCATCATCTGAATGAAAAAAGTACCTGTTCTTGCTGTGAAGTATCTGAATCTGTGGGAGCTTAAATGAGAGGGGGGCTGGAAGAGGGTAGCTGCTGTTTTTCTTGATGTGTTGACAAGGCTCGGTGGCGACGGGATGACGGGCTTCAATTCTTTTTGTCAGTGCAGTAAGCTTGCTTTAGTCTGTACGTGCGCTTTTAACTTGCACTGACCGTATCAAATGTAGAAACGCCCTTTGGTTCTGCAAGTTTGGATTGGATGCACTCGAGAACCCCTTGAATGGGAGGGAAATGCTTTGTCTGGAAGTGGGTCCGCCGGGGACCCGAGTGACTCTCGACCGTTGATCTTTGTGGGTTCTACTCGGGGCGTAGACACCATCCACCTGGGGTCATTGGGTCCATGGTGAATGAACCGGATGAAGACCGGATATATGGGTTCGTCGAAAAGTTCCTTGACATTGCATCAAGGCGTTTGATTAGCTCGACTTGACTTGAATGGACTGTGGCAACCTAGCATCTTGGATTATACTCGAATCGAATCCATAGGACAGGCCACTTTCGAAAGCGAATTTAGAGAGCGATTCCGCACTTGCGCAAATGTGTAGTCTCGATCAGGGGAATGGATCGTGATCATGGTAGTCTTTTTAACAGTCCGGGTTCTTTATTTTTTGAGGGGGGAAGGAGAATGCTTGATTGTGAAGTCTTGAAAGCTGACATGAACACGAGCCAAATCTCTTCGTGCTCGAATGAAAGTCCGAGTGACACCGAAATTCAATTGTTCAAATCAAAGCCCCTGTTATATCATAAGCACTGGAAAAACTGTTGGATGAATAGGAGAATTTTTTTTTTATCTCACTCCTCTCTTCTATGTACATTATGTGTGCAATGTTGACGAAGATCGAATCCCGGACCTATTCCTCTTGGGTCTCACCTCTTCAATTCCTTTACTAGTAGGGCCAAATGCCTATTGACAAATAGGATATTCAGTGTAGTCTTAGGATGGAACTCGCTGAGAACTCTAATTTTTCCATGGAACTTGCTTCTATCATTAGATCGGATTAGTTGGTAACTTAATCAAAGAAAAATTGATATCGGTTAAATTAAGGTTGGTAATTTAATATATGAATTTGAAATGTTAGCAAGTTACATAAATAAAAGTTACTTAAGTTATTGGGATGAGGCTAAGGTACAATAAATATGTTGTACTATACTTAAATTGACCATTGGATTCACTTTCCAAAAAAAAAAAGAAGAGCGGTTGGATTTAAAACGTACCAAATAGAAAGCCATCTTATATGCATGATAACCATTCTATTTCTCCGTATCTTATGAACATGTTTAAAATATAAATCCATTTAGTAACACAATTTCATATTTCTATATCAAAGACAAATTTTTACCCTAAAAATAATGAGAAGTAAAAATTATCTACTTTTCTATTTTTGTAAGAGAATAAAAACTCTTCTATTGGTCACCATCACCACCCACCATTGTCACCCACCATTAAGAAAAAGAGTGTGAATGAAAATTTTATCTCATTATCAAATGCGTATCTTTGCTTAGAAATTCATCCCGGGGATAGAAATAGATTTGTCTATTTTTGACTAAAAATTATTCTCGAGAATATAATAGTTATCATTCACACCTTTAGCAACATTTCTCAAAGGGTTATGGCAGTTCCTTCTAACACCATTCACAAATTTCTGTTATGGGAATAGAAATTTTGTGTTATTATTGAATGCATAAATCTACTCAAAAATTCATCTAAGGAATAGAATTAAAAAAATCTATGTATTGCCAGAAATTATTCCCGAAAGTAGAATGGTGATTATCATTTACGGCCTTAGCAACATTTCTCAATCGCCTACGATGGTTCCTTCTAAAACCATTCACGAAGGTTGTAATTATTTAGATGTTAAGTATAATATTGTATGTTATTTTACAAAGCTGACTGTGCTTTGTCGTAATTAATACAGGAAGTCGTCAACATTTAAATAATAATATTTTCTTTTTAATTTAACGGCATTTAACAAAGCATTCCAACATTTTCCCCTAATCTAGTGTAAAACGTCTTAAATATTCAAATCTCAATTCTTCATTTTTCACAGCATTTTCTAAAGGCTTGCAGTGTCTAGCGCTAAATGTCGTACGTATAAAGATATCATAAGTAATGTAAATTAATGAAGTTCTTCAAGGGCTTACTATGTTTCGTTGTAACACGTTAATATTTTAAAATATTAATTTTTAATATTTTATTTTATTGAAACGCATATTTTGAAACGCATATAATGTTTTGTCATAATTCAGTGCAAAATGTTGTCAATAATTATATAATGTAATTCCTAATATTTTACTGTTTTGCAAAGGTTTGTGACGTTTGTCGTAACCCTTAGCCAAACATTGTAAATACTTAAAATTTCTGATAATTTACTAAAGTAAAATGTTTTTCAAGGGATAATGCAGTTAAAAATGTCGTCAAACTGCAAATTGGTCAATAATTATATATATTCAACTGTTTTGCAGTATTTTACGATCTATGTTTTTTACAGTTAAAAAGACGGGCAGTATTTTACATCTTTTCATGACCCAGTGCGGAACGCCATCAATATTGAAATAACATAGGTTTAATTATTTTACGACATTTTACAGAGGCTTACAATTTTTCATCCGAACGTTGTATAACCATAAAAAAAAATTGAGATAGTAATTTTTAATTGGTGACGACATTTTACAAAGAAGTATGGTGTTTGGTCATGTCAATCAAAATGCTATAAATATCTCAATATTAAAAACTCTGATAGTCAAGGAAGTTTTTCAAAGGCTTACACCATTTCTTGGCAATGTAGTTCAAAATGTCATAGATATTTGGGATATTTGCAATTGAAGTTTTTAAATTTGTTACAAAAGTATAATTGAATTCTAAAACTTACAAAAGGTGCAATCAAGTTTTAAAAGTTTCAAATTGGGGGCAATTGAGTCTCCCTAATAAGTTAGTCTAACTTGGTTAATGAAAAATGATGATGTGATTTTTTTAAATATTTTCTCTCTCCTACACGGCTAGATGACATCATTTTAGTCCAAATCTAAATGTTAAAATAATTTTTATTTATGTTAAATGTAAAATAAGATATATATATATATATATATTAAGAAGTAAAGAACAAAAAGAAGAAGAAGCAAGCGGTAGCCCTCGCTGCCCCACCATCACTAGGAAGGGTTGACGGTGGTGGGGGAAACCACTATTGGGAATGGTTGGCAAAGGTCACTGAGACTCGATCAGTAACTGGTGACCCTCATCAATCACAAGTGAGGTCTTACACACCTTTGCCTTAACTTGGGCAAGGGTCGCGGCACTTCCTCATATTGGGCTAGTCTTGGCTGAGGGCCACCACTAGTGGGGGTCAAGTGGTGGCCCTCCCCCTTAGTTAGAAATGGGTGAGAGCCATGATTCTCAATCAGATTTGATCGAGGGCCTTGTCTATGATTTTATCTTCTATTTGTCATATATTAATTAAATTTAATGAAAATTAACATAAAATAAATTTATTACAAATAAATCAATTTAGGATTTTTTGTGGTCAAAAAATAAATTTAGGGTAAATTTATCATAATTGTACTAATTTCGGATTTTTTATAATAAAATAATTAATTTGAATATAAATTTATCACCAGTGTATTCATTCAAATTTTTCATGATATTAATCCTTATCAATAATATTAGATAATCATCAATTCTCCTAGATATTTATCAATAAAGGGCAGGATTAGCAAAAGAACTTTTATAAAAAAAGTGGGGCACTTTTTTGTTTCTTTTCTCTTTCCTGTCTCGTCTCAACTTGAGGCATCTGCTTTTCTGTCTTATGAAGTCCCGGGTTTCTCATTAGCTAATCAAGTCCTGCTTCTCTGTCCGTATCTTGTCACAATTGGGATTTTTTATAGTAAAATAATTAATTGAAGGACAAATTACTCATGAGTGCATTCATTTAGATTTTCCATTACGTTAACAGTAGGAGTGTCAACGGGTGGGGTCGGGTCGGATTGGGTCTTGATGTTACCCGACCCGACCCAACCCGAAATGCATAAAACATGAAACAAAAAAATGGGTCGGGTTTCGGGTTTTTTATTAAAAAATATTACAATTTTTTAATAAAAAATATGACAAAGGGAATTGGAAATGCTCTTACGTGACGCCGCGAGGTCTTGTCCAACCCATCCGTGAACATCTCCGCGGACAGATAATACTTCTTCCTCTAAAGTTCTGTGTCGGCCGCAAAAAAGAAGCAAATCATATGGAAGATGGGGAGAGAGAGGGAGAGGGAGAGAGATTGATGGGGGCCGACCTGAGGGGCGACGACGACGAACCCGTAAGACGAGGTTGGCTGAATTGCGAGTAGAAGGAGTTGTAGAGGAGATAGCCTTTAATATACTTGGGTGTGTATTTTTGGGTTGAAACCTTTAATGTGCTTGGATGAAACAATATTCCAACCCTAAGTTGACCCAAAACATGTATTTCGTTTGTATTTATAATTACGACCCAAAGAGTATTAAGACCTGAAACATGTACCATACTTATTTCATGTTCAGGCGTGTTCGGATCATGTTCAGATTGTGTTGGATGGGTTTTTTGGACACCCCTAATTAACACTCATCAATTCTCGTAGGTATGTATCAATAAAGGGCAGCGCATTAGCAGTTGAACTGATCCCCACTTTGTTTGTTTCTCTTCTCTGTCCATATCTTGTCTCCACTTGAAGCATCTGCTTTTCTGTCTTCTGAAGTCCAGGGTTTCTCATTAGCTATTTTTGTCCTGCTGGCAGTTTTAGCAAGAAAATGGGGCGAGTTAATCCTGCAGGTTCTCGTTGTGGGATCTTCTAATTGTCGCCGGTATTTCGTTTATCTCTGGTTCTACCGTCTTTTGGTATGAGATTTGAATCTGTATGCAGTTAATGGACATGCTTATGGATAATTTTGTTTGCAAAAGAGTTTAAAATATTCATTCACCACCACAAGTCAACAATAAAATATTGCCGCCGCCACCTTTTCTGCAACAACCCTCGTTTTCTTTGGTCCTTTATGATATGCTTTAACTGGGTACACGTGAAGGTGCTCATGGCGGATACAACGAACAAGTAGAAGGAAGGGGGTTGATATTAAGGTTCACCCTTTACGTGTACTAGTGACCCATTTCTGTATTCTGTGTGCAGTTTCTCAGAACGGAGATGGAGAGATCAGGTTGCGATCAAGATCGTGCAATTCAACCGACCGACACAATTGCTAGTACAATTGCTCAGAGTTCAGCTTCAGAGCGCACTGAAAGTGGAATTGAAACAGGTGGAGACGTGGCGATTACAGAGTTTAATATTGTTGATCAACAAGACGCAGAGCCAGAAATGATGGGAAGTCAAGAAACAGTCGCTCTGCCTTCTAGACTTCTCATTAGATACTTGTACATAGGCCATTTCTTGGCCAGATGGGGTGCCAGGTTTTTCTCTCTCTAACTTGAGAAGGAAAAAAGAAATTGATATTTCGAGTATCAACTATCAATTCTGATTCGTTGGTTTTGATTTGACTAGGCTCTGCTGTATTGTTGTTGTTGTGGAAATGGAGATGTATGTGACACCTAATATCACTCTAATACCACCACAGGCAGCAAAAGCCCCAGTGCGTCACTGACACCATATTGCGTGTCCTGGTCTTGACTCACCCGTGCCCTTATGGCTTCAAATTGCGTCTTCTTCTTTTTTTTAATTTGATGTTGGGTGAGGCCTGTCTACTCGTGCAACAGTCTAAACAAGGGTAATGTGGGATGAGAGATGTCTTCATGCACAACAGATGCGGTAACGATGAATTGGGAGATGCACCTGATTGCTTTCTTTAGCTGAGAGGGTATCTACCTCATGCACAAGTTTCTCAATCTGTCCTTTAGTGTTTTGTTTTGTATCTATCATTTCCTTGCCATTCTGTGCCTGTGGTTTATTAGAAAATGTTTGGGGTTCAGTCGTAGATCGCGTCTTCGGTTTCTGTTATAAGATGACTAAGAAGAACAAGTGAGATGACCACGTTTCACACCAGGAGTTTTGCCATTTTCACGGCCAGCATATTGTTTTTGTCGTTATACACCCCTTCATTTAGCTGATGATGTGCTGTATAGTGAACCTCGAATCATCTTCTTTTGGTTCATTATACTCCATAGCAAATATGTGGTAGGTAACATTAAATTTAAGCAGCAAATAGCATACAATGAAAATGAGGGAATCTATAATATTACAGCACAAAATTTTTAAATTAGCATGAGCTGAATATCTGAGATTTGGTAATTTTTTAACAGGTCATGGTAATTTTTTGGAATTTCTTAGCAGTTTCGTGTTGTTAAATTCCATTATTTTGTCAGTAACTTTCTAAAAGTTTTAAGCAAATTACGGATGTGTCGAATTGTCTGGCCCTTTCCATGTAATGTCTACATTTAAAGAAGGATAGTCAGATTATCAGGAGGTCGTGTGGCTTGTATCCCATGCTCATCGACACTAATCATTTGCTTGCAGGATGTGGGAATTCTCTGTCGCTTTATACTTCATCAATCTTTGGCCAAGTTCTTTACTTTTCGCTGCTATTTATGGTACAGTGGAGTCGGCCTCTACTGCACTATTTGGGGAGTTGTTGGGAAATGGGTTGATACATCGACTTATACAAAGGTTTGCAAAGGTTCTCGTTACAGTTGCAGATATGTTTTGTTAAAAAATACATTGGATATCCAGACTGAATAACTTATCGACTATTTAGTATTTTCTGAATTTCTATATACCATTGCGACTCCTCATAGCGTAAGCATTTTATAATATTTTAATGCAAGAGTAGCATTACTTACGATGAGCCTTGGCCACATACTGACTTCTCTCACATCTGACAAATAACCTTGAGAACTTGATCAGCATTTTTTAATATATCCTTGTTTTTGCCTGCTCTTGGCAACTTGGGGGAATTCTTTTGAATGATAAAGTATGCACATAATGGTCTAAAGTCTGATTTTGCATTCTAATCTAATTCAAACAGTTTTTTCGTTTCTTTTTGGCAGTTTGGGTTATTGGTTTTGGAACAAATGCTGGCAACAATATTATGCCTTCAATTATTTGCAGGTTCTTCGAATTTGGTTGTTGACCCAGAACTTCTCTTTTTTAATTGCTGGGGGAACGGTGCTGGAGCTGCTATTCCACTCAAATTTGAAGTCGACAAACTTTGTGGCCTTTATCTCTCTAGTTATATTAGTATGCTTCTCTGGAGCCGTTGGTGTTCTGTCTGCTCTTGCCGGTTCCATCATGATTGAAAGAGAATGGTGATTCTATCTAACTGTCATTGTGCAATTTTTGAGTTCTAAACGTGTTTTTTTCTCATACCATCAAAAGTTCCATTCAATGTGGTTTAGGGGTCATGACTCTGGAAATTAAGAATTTACAGCTTTCTTGTTCCCTCATGTAGCAAGTAACAAGCATGGTGTAACCATAAAATGCTTGTCACCATAAAACGCAAAAATTCTCATCTAAGAAACCTGATGAAAGGCAGTTTGCAGGGTGGTTGTGATATCAGAAGGGCATCCACCAGAAACATTGACACAGATGAACTCAGTTGTCAGAAGGATCGACCTAATCTGCAAACTATTTGCTCCGGTAGTGTTAGGCTTCTTTGTCAGCTTTGCATCACTGAAGGCTTCTGCCATGGCTTTTGCACTTTGGAATTTTGCATCTGTTTGGTTACAGTATTGGCTTATGAGTTCCGTATACAGTGGCATTCCAGCACTTAGAGAGAGCAACCGGAGGAGAAGACAGCAGATCCCTTCTGATGGCACCGAAGGCAGAGTATCTACATTAGAAGGTGGGACGCTTCATGATGAGGCAAGTGTTCATGGGACGGAAGAAAAAAGCTTGATGAGGAGGAAAATGAATCTAGTCATGAATAGCTCTTTCATGGTTTCGTGGAGGATATACTTACGGCAGGAGGTGGTACTCCCTGGTGTAGCTCTTGCCTTGTTGTATTTTACAGTTCTCAGGTAACAGCATTTTCAAAGTCTGCGATTTGGAAATTGTGCTGGCAATTGTAGCTTGTATGTGTGACATGATTTTCAACTTGTTAACGTAGGTTTAGCTTTTAGAACAAATTGTGCAGTATGTACTTTCTACTTTGGAAGACCGTATATGAATATCTTACTAGGCAAACAGAGTAATGTGCCTTGGTTAGCTTGACATGGTCCATTTTCTCTTGCTTTGAGATCATGGCTGATTGGGATTCCTTTAAGCAATCATTTCCTTCTGGTCTTGGCTTAAGTCCCATTTTAAGCGTTGGTATCTTATTATTTTCTCGATGCAGTTTCGGGACTTTGATGACAGCGGACCTGAAATGGGAAGGAATACCTGCTTATGTTATTGGTATAGGCCGTGGAATAAGCGCCACAATTGGAATCGTAGCAACTCTTTTGTACCCTCTCTTGCATTCTCGCATTTCAACACTTCGTACTGGACTTTGGTCTATTTGGTGCCAGGTACTTCCACAACTTTCAGCTTGTCATTGCAACTTTTGACTTAGGTTTAGACACAAGTTAAATTGTCTGATATTGCATTTGATGATGACACAGTGGACCTTCCTAATCGTGTGCGTTGCCTCTATCTGGGCTAAAAACAAGCATTTGTCAGTGTCCATGTTGATGGGGGGCGTGGCAACATCTCGATTAGGATTGTGGATGTTCGACTTGTCTGTCACACAGCTGATGCAGGTGAGGATTCCATGCTTCAATCTGGCTGAATCCCTCCAATGAAGTGGAGACATTTTCTGATATGAATGGCATGTTCAGCATTTTTCTTAACTTTGGACAGGATAATGTTCCTGAATGTGACCGGGGTGCTGTTGGAGGAGTTCAGAACTCTCTTCAGTCTGCTCTGGACTTGATGTCCAGTGTCATGGGAATAATAATATCTGATCCGCGGGTAAAATTACCCTCTGCTCTTCTATTATCTAAACGAGGAAACTCTTAACTATTTTTGGGTCAGCTATTGCTTAGGTAGTATCGATGGTCACACTTAGGAACTTATTAAAAAATTTCACACGCCCGCATGAGAGAGAGAGAGAGAGAGAGAGAGAGAGAGAGAGTGATGGGCACACTTAGGAACTTATTAAACAATTTCACACGCCCGCATGAGTGAGAGAGAGAGAGAGAGAGAGAGAGAGAGAGAGAGAGAGAGAGCTCTGTTTAGTGGTTGATATAGTTTTAAATTTGATGATATTTGTCGAAGAAGAATAGTTTAGAAAATTAGTTGAACATATTGCCTTTGGAATTATTTTCTCTTTTCTCAGATAAAGCCCATTTGGACCTATCTCCAATTACGTTCAATTTTTTTATTTTTTTTGGCTATAGGATTTCTGGAAGCTGACATTGGCATCATTTCTGGCGGTAACATTGGCTGCAATTCTCTACTGTTTGCATGTCTACCATGTCCGGAAGCACCTTTTTCATATGGAGAAGCTATTGATCATGGTCAAATGGCCCAGAAAATCCTCTTGAGGAGCAAAGGTTGACACGATTGAAATGAAAGGAGTTGGTCAATCATAGTTTTTTTATGAAGGATTTCTTTGAATATGGAGATCCAAACTGGACGAATTAAGGGATCATGCCGGTTAAAAAATGTACATAACAGCAGTTTTGGAAAAACTGCATATTTGGAACGTGGAAAGTCGTTCTACATGCATTGACTCAGATTGTTGGATCATAATGTGCAAATTGAGGGATGTCCTTGCCATGATGTATAAGTTCTACTGACTCTGATATGATTGCTATTTAGCTGCAATTTTGTTTATGATATTAGCTCATCAAGATGCTAATTACCAGTCATTCAAAGCGCTTGACTCAAAGCATCTGGGGGAAGGTCTGCCCTTGTCAATCCGTGATGCATGACGATCAAGAAGCCGATAGGCTCTGGTTGAGTGAGACGACGAAACTTTTATCCGACGGGCTGTTTGTCCCAGAAGTTCAATTGTCGGAAAAGAGGCTTATGGCGTTTACAAAGCACGTTCTTTGATAGCAAAAACGTTTTTTTGTTTTCCCTCTGTTCATGAAGCAAAAAATGTCATGTTATGGTGGAGAAAGAGATCCATACAGCAGAAAGAGATAACTGATATATGTCTATTGTCTTGTAGACTAAAAATGGGGCTGAAGTACAGCGCAAGAGTCAAAATTTAATACGGGGATATTTAAGAATCAAAATTTTGAGAGGAATACTTAAGTGCCAAAATCGAAGAAGAATAGAATACTTAAGTGCCAACGGTAAGAAATTCCGACCAAATTGTTTGTGGCATTTTCGAGTGAGATGAGCTCAAGATGATGTCCTTTTTGGCGTTGACGTGATTAAATAAACCCAAAAAGGCATCTTTTTGCCTTGGATTTGATTTTTAATACAAATATTAATTAAATTAAATCAAAAACTACATTTATTTTTTTTTTTAAAAAAGGCACAGGGGTTTTGGTGAGGGTTGCATAGCCCTTGCCGCTACCACCCCATCATTCAAGTTTTATTTTTGGGTTAAATGAAATTTTAGATCTTAGATCATGGGAGACATTTGTAGCACGAGAGTAATCTCAACTTCTCTCCGGTCGTCTGAGGTCAGGCAGAAGGAATCAAGGACCCATAGTCTTCTTTGTTGAACACAATCATTTGCAGCTGAAGCTAATGAGAAGCAGAGCCTACATGTGTACCTTTGTGTTGAGTTGAGACACTTGTGCATCTATTGAGTAATGACCAAATTACTTTTGAGTCGATATTCTTATGTGGTGAGGAAAGTTGGCTGTAATATTATGTGAGAAGTTTTGATATCAAGATTGGGGCTGCTTGGGCATCCTTTGTTAGGCCTGATTTTGAATTTGACCTGGTTGAGAGACTACTTATCTGCCTGGTTACTTAAATGATTGTCAAGCTGATTGTCTGCTATTCATTTCTGTTGTTGATTTAATCATGTTCAATAGATATTGTGAATTACTTTGTTTGGGGACCCAGTATTCTGTTTTTTATTTTGATTTTGATGACCTGGGCATCCAGTACTCTTTTTGTCTTATCTTGTAATGTTGCTTGCTGCAGGTTACTAGGGACTACTTGGGGCCACGCATCTCTGCGGCACCTTCAGCTTCCCTTTTTGTTCACTTTTTCCCCCTCATCTACCGTGTAATCAGTCTTACTCCAATTGTTTTAGTCAAGGAAGGTGTATTTACTTCACTTTATCTGGTTTCACATTGGCTCGAGTTTGGTTGGGATAACTTTTTCAGCCTTTTGGCTAAAGATCAAGTAAGAGGTTGGTTTGGGGGCTTCTTTTTTTCACTTATTTTCGTTTTTAGCTAACTGTGTTGGGGGTATATACTCAATGGAGTCAGAATCTCAAGAGTTACAATTAGCCATTAAGCTGCACTGACAATCCGGCGTCCATGCAAAGAAGTGTTTTGTGTAGAGTGTGTACCATTCATACGGTGCTGCAGAATTTTTCCCTCTTTGGAGGTCAGCAACTTGGATTCCTGACCCATCTCTGCCAACCCATTTTGGCCACTGTGGCATCTTGTGCTATTGACTTCTCCATTCCTTGATATATTCGAACAGCTTGTGGGAAAGATGATTTTATTCTATGTGAAGTTACTTGATGTGGGACTCAAGGTGGGTGAAAGATGTGAACAGTAATACTAAATTTGTCATCATCTGAATAAAAAAAGTATCTGGTCTTGCTGTGAAGTATCTGAATCTGTGGGAGCTTAAATGAGAAAGGGGCTAGAAGAGGGTAGCTGCTGTTTTTCTTGATGTGTTGACAAGGCTCGGCAGCGACAGGATGACGGGCTTCAATTCGTTTTGTCAGTGCAATAAGCTTGCTTTAGTCTGTACGTGCGCTTTTAACTTGCACTGACCGTATCAAATGTAGAAATGCTCTTTGGTTCTGCAAGTTTGGATTGGATGAACTCGAGAACCCTTTTCATGGGAGGGAAATGCTTTGTCTGGAAGTGGGTCCGCCGTGGACCCGAGTGACTCTCGACCGTTGATCTTTGTGGGTTCTACTCGGGGCGTAGACACCATCCACCTGTGGTCATTGGGTCCATGGTGAATGAACCGGATGAAGACCGGATATATGGGTTCGTCGAAAAGTTCCTTGACATTGCATCAAGGCGTTTGATTAGCTCGACTTGACTTGAATGGACTGTGGCAACCTGGCATCTTGGATTATACTCGAATCGAATCCAGAGGACAGGCCGCTTTCGAAAGCAAATGGAGAGAGCCATTCCGCACTTGCGCGAATGTCTAGTCTCGGTCAGGGGAATGGATTGTGATCGTGGTAGTCTTTTTAACAGTCTGGGTTCTTCTTCTTTTTTGAGGGGGGAAGGAGACCGCTTGCTTGTGAAGTCTTGAAAGCGGACATGAACACGAGCCAAATCTCTTCGTGCTCGAATAAAAGTCCGAGTGACACATAAATTGAACTGTTCAAAATAAAGCCCCCGTTATATCATAAGCACTGCAAAAACTGTTGGATGAACAGGAGAATTTTTTTTTTTTATCCCACTCCTCTCTTCTATGTACATTATGTGTGCAATGTTGATGAAGATCGAATCCCGGACCTATTCCTCTTGGGTCTCACCTCTTCAATTCCTTTACTAGTAGGGCCACATGCCTATTGACAAATAGGATATTTAGTGTAGTCTTAGGATCGAACTCGTTGAGAACTCTAATTTTTCCATGGAACTCGCTTGAATCATTAGATCGGATTAGTTGGTAACTTAATCAGAGAAAAATTGATAAATCGGTTAAATTAAGGTTGGTAATTTAATATAGGAGTTATGAATTTGAAATGTTAGTAAGTTACATAAATAAAAGTTACTTGAGTTATTGGGATGAGGCTAAGGTACTATAAATATGTTGTACTCTACTTATATTGACCATTGGATTCACTTTCTAGAAAAAAGAAAAAAGAAGAAGAGCGGTTGGATTTAAAACGTACCAAACATAAAGCCATATTATAAATTGGATTGCATGATAATCATTCTATTTTTCTGTGTCTTATGTGTAGGTTTAAAATATAAATCCATTTAGTAACACAGTTTCATATTTCTATATCAAAGACAAATTTTTACCCTAAAAATAATGAGAAGTAGAAATTATCTATTTTCTATTTTTGTAAGAGAATAAAAACTCTTCTATTGCTCGCCATCACCACCCACCGCCGTCACCCACTGTTAGGAAAAGAGAGTGTGAATAAATTTTTTATCTTATTATCAAATGCGTATCTTTACTCAGAAATTCATTCAGGGAATAGAAATAGATTTGTCTATTTCTGATAAAAAAATTATTCTCAAAAATAGAATAGTTATCATCTACACCTTTAGCAACATTTCTCAAAGGGTTATGGCGGTTCCTTCTAACATCATTCATAAATTTCTGTTCTAGGAACAGAAAATTTTACGTTATTATTGAACGCATATCTTTACTCAAAAATTCATCTAGGGAATAGAATCAGAAAATTTTATTTATTGTCAGAAATTGTTTCCGAAGTAGCAACATTTCTCAATCACGTATGATGGTTCCTTCTAAAACCAATTCACAAAGGTCGTAAATATTTAGATGTTAAGTATAATATTGTATGTTATTTTACAAAGCTGACTGTGCTTTGTCGTAATTAATACAGGAAGTCGTCAACATTTAAATAATAATATTTTCTTTTTAATTTTGCGGCATTTAACAAAGCATTCCAACATTTTCCCCTAATCTAGTGTAAAACGTCGTAAATATTCAAATCTCAATTCTTCATTTTTCACAGCATTTTCTAAAGGCTTGCAATGTCTAGTGCTAAATGTCGTACGTATAAAAATATCATAATTTATGTAAATTAATGAAGTTCTTCAAGGGCTTACCATGTTTCGTTGTAACACGTTAATATTTTAATATTTTATTACGTTTTTGAAACGCATATAATGTTTTGTCACAATTCAGTGCAAAATGTTGTCAATAATTATATAATGTAATTCCTAATATATTTACTGTTTTGCAAAGGTTTATGACGTTTGTCGTAACCCTAAGCCAAACATTGTAAAAACTTAAAATTTCTGATAATTTACGATGCTTTTCAAGGGATAATGCAGTAAAAAATGTCGTAACTAATTGGATATATTCAATTGCAGTATTTTACGATCTTTTACAAAGACGGGCTACATTTCATCATGACCCAGTGCGGAACGCCATAAATATTGAAATAACATAGGTTTAATTATTCTACGACATTTTACAGAGGCTTACGATTTTTCATCCTAACGCTGTATAAACATAAAAAAAAAAAAATTGAGACAGTAATTTTTAATTAGGGACAACATTTTACAAAGGCGTATAGCGTTTCGTCATGTCAATCGAAACGCTATAAATATCTCAATATTAAAACCTTTGATAGTTAAGGAAGTTTTTCAAAGGCTTACACCATTTCTTCGTAATGTAGTTCAAAATGTCATATATTTTTGGGATATTTGCAATAGAAGTTTTTAAATTTATCACAAAAGTACAATTGAATTTTAAAACTTACAAAAAGTGCAATTAAATTCTAAAAATTTTCAAATTGAGGCAATTGAGTCTCCTTGATAAGTTAGTCTAACTTGGTTAATGAAAAATGATGACGTGATTTTTTAAATATTTTCTCTCCTACATGGCTAGATGACGTCAATTTGGTCCAAATCTGAATTTTTGAAACAATTTTTATTTATATTAAATGTAAAATAAGAATTTTTTTTTTTAAGAAGTAAAGAACAAAAAGAAGAAGAAGCAGGCACTAGCCCTCACTATCCCACCATCGTTGGGAAGGGTTAATAGTGGTGGGGGAAACCATTGCTAGGAAGGGTTGACAATGGTGGGGGAATGGTTGGCGAAAGTCACTGAGGCTCGACCACTAGTTGGCGACCCTTGTCAACCGCAACCGAGGTCCTACATACCTTTACCCTAATTTGGGCAAGGGTCACAGTACTTCCCCATATCGGGCTAGTCTTGGCCGAGGGCACCACTAGTTGGGGTCAAGTGGCAACCCTCCCCATTAGTCAGGACTGGGCGAGAGCCATGATCCTCACCTAGATTTGATCAAGGGCTTCGTTTGTAGTTTTACCTTCTATTTGTCGTATATTAATCAAATTTAATGAAAATTAACAGATGATAAATTTATTACAAATGAATCAATTTGGGATTTTTTACGGTTAAAAAATAAATTTGGAATAAATTTATCACAACTGTACTAATTTTAGATTTTTATAATAAAAAAATTAATCTGAATATAAATTTATCACAAGCGTATTTATTTAAAATTTTCGTGATATTAATCCTTATCAATAATATTAGATAATCATCAATTCTCCTAGAGATTTATCAATAAAGGGCAGCATTAGCAAAAGAACTGTGCCCCACTTTTTTGTTTATTTTCTCTGTCCTATCTAGACCTGTTAAACGGGTGGGTCGGGTCGGGTTTGGGTCGGGTCATAAATGGTCCGACCCAAATTAACCTATTTAAGTATAGTACAAAAATTTTGACTCATACCTAACCCATACCCGACTCGACTCCTATTGTTAAAACACTTACCTATCTAACTAAACTTAGGAAAACTTATTCTTATAATCTTTTTTAAAGATCATATTCCTTTAATATTGTTTATTTTTTTTTTAAAATCGAATTATTAACAATTTTTATTTTAAATATTTTAAATTATTTTTATTTTTTAAAAATCACGAGCAGATATGGGAGAACGAGACTCATCTAAGTTTTGACGGCCAATCAAGCCACCATCCGACGATGGTGGCAACCACGTGCGACAGCACCGTCGTGTGAGTGAGAGGAGAAGCTGTTGTACGAGCGATGGGAGCGAAACGACACACTGTCGTGCGATGAGGAAGGTTTCTTCATTTTGATTTGAGAGAAGAGAGAAGATGGGTCTTCTTTGAGGATCAACAAGAATGTGCAAAACTATTAGCGCAAGGTCTCATTGAACCTTCTGACTTAGGAGTAGTTGGGTTCTTTGACTCATTAACAATCCATGTATTTTAGTCTTTTTAATTTTAAACCCATTATAGGTACACCTGCCAAACCCATTTTAACCAATTTAAATATTAAATGGATCATAAAAGGGTCAAGCTTTATCACCTATAATGGGTAAAAGAAAGCCTGACCCATTTATGACCCATTTAAATATTAAATAAGTCATAAATGAATTATGCACTCTGAAAGCCTGACCCATTTATAACCCATTTAAATATTAAATAGGTCATAAATGAATTATGTACCCATTTTGACAGGCGTAGTCCTGTCTCGTCTCAACTTGAGGTATTTGTTTTTCTATCTTATGAAGTCTCGGGTATCTCGTTAGCTAATTTAGTCCTGCTTTTCTGTTCGAATCTTGTCACAATTCGGATTTTTTATAGTAATTAATTTAAGGATAGATTACTCATAAGTGCATTCATTTAGATTTTCCATAACGTTAATAGTCATCAATTCTCGTAGGTATGTATCAATAAAGGGCTCTGCCTTTCTGTCTTCTGAAGTCCAGGGTTTCCCCATTTGCTAGTTAATCCTGCAGGTTCTCGTTTTGGGATCTTCTCATTGTCGCCGGTATTTCGTTTATCTCTGGTTCTACCGTCTTTTGGTATTAGATTTGAATCCGTATGCAGTTCATGGACATGATTATGGATAATTTTGTTTGCAAAAGTGTTTAAAATATTCATTCACCACCACAAGTCAACAGTAAAATATTGCCGCCGCCACCTTTTCTGCAACAACCCTCGTTTTCTTTGGTCCTTCATGTTATGCTTTAACTGGGTACACGTGAAGGTGCTCATGGCGGCTACAACGAACAAGTAGAAGGAAGGGGCTTGATTTTTAGGTTCACCCTTTACGTGTATTAGTGACCCATTTCTGCATTCTGTGTGCAGTTTCTCAGAATGGAGATGAAGAGATCAGGTTGCGATCAAGATCGTGCAATTCAACCGAGCGACACAATTGCTAGTACAATTGCTCAGAGTTCAGCTTCAGGGCGCACTGAAAGTGGAATTGAAACAGGTGGAGACGTGGCGATTACAGAGCTTAATATTGTTGATCAACAAGACGCAGAGCCAGAAATGATGGGAAGTCAAGAAACAGTCGCTCCGCCTTCCAGACTTCTCATTAGATACTTGTACATAGGCCATTTCTTGGCCAGATGGGGTGCCAGGTTTTTCTCTCTCTAACTTAAGAAGGAAAAAAGAAATTGATATTTCGAGTATCAACTATCAATTCTGATTCTTTGGTTTTGATTTGACTTGGCTCTGCTGTATTGTTGTTGTTGTGGGAATGGAGATGTATGTGACGCCTAATATCACTCTAATACCACCATAGGCAGCAAAAGCCCCAGAGCGTCACTGACACCATATTGCTTGTCCTGGTTGACTCACCCGTGCCCTTATGGCTTCAAATTGCGTCTTTTTTTTTTTTTTTAATTTGATGTTGGGTGAGGCCTGTCTACTTGTGCAACAGTCTAAACAAGGGTAATGTGGGTGAGAGATGTCTTCATGCACAACAGATGCAGTAACGATGAATTGGGAGATGCACCTGATTGCTTTCTTTAGCTGAGAGGGTATCTACCTCATGCACAAGTTTCTCAATCTGTCCTTTAGTTTTTTGTTTTGTATCTATCATTTCCTTGCCATTCTGTGCCTGTGGTTTATTAGAAAATGTTTGGGGTTCAGTCGTAGATCGCGTCTTCGGTTTCTGTTATAAGATGACTAAGAAGAACAAGTGAGATGACCACGTTTCACACCAGGAGTTTTGCCATTTTCACGGCCAGCATATTGTTTTTGTCGTTAGACACCCCTTCATTTAGCTGATGATGTGCTGTATAGTGAACCTCGAATCATCTTCTTTTGGTTCATTATACTCTATAGCAAATATGTGGTAGGTAACATTAAATTTAAGCAGCAAATAGCATGCAATGAAAATGAGGGAATCTATTATATAACAGCACAAAACTTTTAAATTACCATGAGCTGAATTTCTGTGATTTGGTAATTTTTTAACAGGTCGTGGTAATTTTTTGGAATTTCTTAGCAGTTTCATGTTGTTAAATTCCATTATTTTGTCAGTAACTTTCTAAAAGTTTTAAGCAAATTACGGATGTGTCGAATTGTCTGGCCCTTTCCATGTAATGTCTACATTTAAAGAAGGATAGTCAGATTATCAGGAGGTCGTGTGGCTTGTATCCCATGCTCATTGACACTAATCATTTGCTTGCAGGATGTGGGAATTCTCTGTCGCTTTATACTTCATCAATCTTTGGCCAAGTTCTTTACTTTTCGCTGCTATTTATGGTACAGTGGAGTCGGCCTCTACTGCACTATTTGGGGGAGTTGTTGGGAAATGGGTGGATACATCGACTTATACAAAGGTTTGCAAAGGTTGCTCGTTACAATTGCAGATATGTTTTGTTAAAAAATACATTGGATATCGAGACTGAATAACTTATTGACTATTTAGTATTTTCTGAATTTCTATATACCATTGCGACTCCTCATAGTAAGCATCTTATAATATATTAATGCAAGAGTAGCATTACTTACAATGAGCCTTGGCCACATACTGACGTCTCTCACATCTGACAAATAACCTTGAGAACTTGATCAGCATTTTTTAATATATCCTTGTTTTTGCCTGCTCTTGGCAACTTGGGGGGAATTCTTTTGAATGATAAAGTATGCCCGTAATGGTCTAAAGTCTGATTTTGCTTTCTAATCTAATTCAAACAGTTTTTTTCGTTTCTTTTTGGCAGTTTGGGTTATTGGTTTTGGAACAAATGCTGGCAACAATATTATGCCTTCAATTATTTGCAGGTTCTTCGAATTTGGTTGTTGACCCAGAACTTCTCTTTTTTAATTGCTGGGGGAATGGTGCTGGTGCTGCTATTCCTCTCAAATTTGAAGTCGACAAACTTTGTGGCCTTTATCTCTCTAGTTATATTAATATGCTTCTCTGGAGCCATTGGTGTTCTGTCTGCTCTTGCCGGTTCCATCATGATTGAAAGAGAATGGTGATTCTATCTAACTGTTATTGTGCAATTTTTGAGTTCTAAACGTGTTTTTTTGTGATACCATCAAAAGTACCAGTCAATGTGGTTTAGGGGTCATGACTCTGGAAATTAAGAATTTACAGCTTTCTTGTTCCCTCATCTAGCAAGTAACAAGCATGGTGTAACCATAAAATGCCTGTCACCATAAAACGCAAAACTTCTCATCTAAGAAACCTGATGAAAGGCAGTTTGCAGGGTGGTTGTGATATCAGAAGGGCATCCACCAGAAACATTGACACAGATGAACTCAGTCGTCAGAAGGATCGACCTAATCTGCAAACTATTTGCTCCAGTAGCGTCGGGCTTCTTTGTCAGCTTTGCATCACTGAAGGCTTCTGCCGTGGCTTTTGCACTTTGGAATTTTGCATCTGTTTGGTTAGAGTATTGGCTTATGAATTCCGTATACAGTGGCATTCCAGCACTTAGAGAGAGCAACCAGAGGAGAAGACAGCAGATCCCTTCTGATGGCACCAAAGGCAGAGTATCTACATTAGAAGGTGGGACGCTTCATGATGAGGCAAGTGTTCATGGGACAGAAGAAAAAAGCTTGATGAGGAGGAAAATGAATCTAATCATGAATAGCTCTTTCATGGTTTCGTGGAGGATATACTTACGGCAGGAGGTGGTACTCCCTGGTGTAGCTCTTGCCTTGTTGTATTTTACAGTTCTCAGGTAACAGCATTTTCAAAGTCTGCTATTTGGAAATTGTGCTAGCAATTGTAGCTTGTATGTGTGACATAGGTTTAGCTTTTAGAACAAATTGTGCGGTATGTAGTATCTACTTTGGAAGACCGTATATGAATATCTTACTAGGCAAACAGAGTAATGTGCCTTGGTTAGCTTGACATGGTCCATTTTCTCTTGCTTTGAGATCATGGCTGATTGGGATTCCTTTAAGCAATCATTTCCTTCTGGTTGTGGCTTAAGTCCTGTTTTAAGCGTTGGTATCTTATTAATTTTCTCAATGCAGTTTCGGGACTTTGATGACGGCGTACCTGAAATGGGAAGGAATACCTGCTTATGTTATTGGTATAGGCCGTGGAATAAGCGCCACAATTGGAATCACAGCGACTCTTTTATACCCTCTCTTGCATTCTCGCATTTCAACACTTCGTACTGGACTTTGGTCTATTTGGTGCCAGGTACTTCCACAACTTTCAGCTTGTCATTGCAACTTTTGACTTAGGTTTAGACACGAGTTAAATTGTCTGATATTGCATTTGTTGATGACACAGTGGACCTTCCTAATCGTGTGTGCAGCCTCTATCTGGGTTCAAAACAAGCATTTGTCAGTGTCCATGTTGATGGGGGGCGTGGCAACATCTCGATTAGGATTGTGGATGTTTGACTTGTCTGTCACACAGCTGATGCAGGTGAGGATTCCATGCTTCAGTCTGGCTGAATCCCTCCAATGAAGTGGAGACATTTTCTGATATGAATGGCATGTTCAGCATTTTTCTTAACTTTGGACAGGATAACGTTCCTGAATGTGACCGGGGTGCTGTTGGAGGAGTTCAGAACTCTCTTCAGTCTGCTATGGAGTTGATGTCCGGTGTCATGGGAATAATAATATCTGATCCGCGGGTAAAATTACCCTTCTGCTCTTCTATTATCTAAACAAGGAAACTCTTTAACTATTTTTGGGTCAGCTATTGCTTAGGTAGTATTGATGGGCACACTTTGGAACTTATTAAAAAATTTCACACGCCCGCATGAGAGAGAGAGAGAGAGAGTGTGATGGGCACACTTAGGAACTTATTAAACAATTTCACATGCCCGCATGAGAGAGAGAGAGAGAGAGAGAGAGAGAGAGAGAGAGAGCTCTGTTTAGTGGTTGATATAGTTTTAAATTTGATGATATTTGTTGAAGAAGAATAGTTTAGAAAATTAGTTGAACATATTGCCTTTGGAATTATTTTCTCTTTTCTCAGATAAAGCCCATTTGGACCTATCTCCAGTTTTGCTCTTTTTTCTTCTTTTTTTGGCTATAGGAATTCTGGAAGTTGACATTGGCATCATTTCTGGCGGCAACATTGGCTCCAATTCTCTACAGTTTGCATGTCTACCATGTCCGGAAGCACCTTTTTCATATGGAGAAGCTATTGATCATGGTCAAATGGCCAAGAAAATCCTCTTGAGGAGCAAAGGTTGACACGATTGAAATGAAAGGAGTTGGTCAATCATAGTTTTTTTATGAAGGATTTCTTTGAATATGGAGACCCAAACTGGACGAATTAAGGGATCATGCCGGTTAAAAAATGTACATAACAGCAGTTTTGGAAAAACTGCATATTTGGAACGTGGAAAGTCGTTCTACATGCATTGACTCAGAAGATATAGGAGTAGTTGTTGAATCATAATGTGCAAATTCAGGGATGTCCTTGCCATGATGTATAAGTTCTACTGACTCTGATATGATCGCTATTTAGCTGCAATTTTGTTTATGATATTAGCTCATCGAGATGCTAATTACCAGCCATTCAAAGCGCTTGACTCAGAAGCATCTGGGGGAAGGTCTGCCCTTGTCAATCTGTGATGCATGGCGATCAAGTAGCCAATCGGCTCTGGTTGAGTGAGACGACGAAACTTTTATCCGACGGGCTGTTTGTCCCAGAAGTTCAATTGTCAGAAAAGAGGTTTATGGCGTTTACAAAGCACGTTCTTTTATAGTAAAAACATTATTTTGTTTTTCCTCTGTTCATGAAGCAAAAAATGTAATGCTATATCGCAGAAAGAGATAACTGATATATGTTTATTGTCTTGGGACAAAAAATAGGGCGGGAGTACAAAGCAAGAGCCTAAATTTAACACGAGAATACTTAAGTGTCAAAAGTTTTGAAAGTACACTTAAATGTCAAAATCGAAAAAGAATAGAACACTTAAGTGCTAATGGCAAGAAATTCCGGTCAAATTGCTTATGTGGTATTTTCCAGCAAGATGAGCTCAAAACGACGTTCTTTTTGACGGTGACATGGCCCAAAACGACATCTTTTTGCCTTTGATTTGATTTTTAATACAAATATTACTTAAATTAAATAAAAAACTACATTTATTTATTAAAAGGAAAAAAGAGGGCCGAGGGGTTTGGCGAGGATTGCATAGCACTTTCCAAACCCTTGCCTAGATCTGGGGTGAGGGGCTTAGCTAGCGGCGGCCCTTGGCCCTATTGGGCGAGGGTCGATGACCCTCACGGGATTTAGGAAAGGGCTATAACCCTCACCTCAAATTTGGGCAAGGACTTGCAGGCCCTTGTCAGCAGTCAGTCGGGGTTAGTAGCCCTTAGCCAAGTCCTAGTGACCTCGACTGAACCTTTGGCGTCGGCCCTTCCTACCAATGGTGGGGTGCCGGCAAGGATTGTGCAGCCCTCGCCGAACCCTCTCCCTTTTTTTTTTTTTTTTTTAAAATTTAGTTCTTTTAATTTATTTTAATTAAAATTTACGTTAAAATTCAATTTTGGAGACAAAATAGTTTTGCATCTTCATTTTTAAGTCAGCTTTCTAGCGTACTATGTAGACAACTTATATTAGTAAAAATAATTATGTTGGATTTCTGACTACATTCGTTGGGCTTGGCATTTAAATATCCTAATTTTCAAAGTAACAATAAATAACAACAATTTCATTTTTATTTATTCCTATTTTATTTATATATTCAAATGTTTGTCTATCTTTTAACATAGATTCAATATATATAATATATATTTAATATTTATATTTATTATATATTTTAGATATATTAGTTTAATTTACTATTTAATAGAATTTTATTAGAGAATAGTGGAAGGGGAAAAGGAAATAAAAAGAGTGCAAATAAAGATGAAGTAGGTAAGAGTGTCACAAGAAATTCTTACTATTTTTATTTATATAATTTTTAGGTTTATTTACACTAATATATTATTCATACCATATAATGAACATAATATAATATTATTGCGATTCATCAAATAGTGCATATGATATTGCAAATTTTCTTAATTTCATTTCTAATAATTTTCAGTTGTATATTGACTAGAAATCCAAACGGTAATGCAGCCTTAAGTTTATACAAGTACACGTCCCTGGATGTAACCCCCATGACCCTTTCAAAAACCAACTCTCTAGTTGACTTCTTTAGGGTTCTGTCTTCTTTACCGGTGAAGAACAGAGTGGGTTGACAATTCCAACAGTTTGTAAGGCTTGTAGAGACAACCTACACCGGTTATCATCGTATTCATGCACCAGTAAAGTCAAGATCAGCACCTTAGCTATTTTATTCGGTCAGTTCTGATTTCATTGCGACAAAGAAGAAGAAGAAGAAGCAGAAGGAGGAGGAGTTGCTGGCTAAGATTCAAGAATTCACTTATCCTACTACAGAAATGACGAAGGAGCCGCTCCTCGACCATGAAACGTCTTCTCCACAGCCTTCTTTCCCAACGCACCTCACCAAATATTTGTACTCGGGCCACTTCTTGGCCAGATGGGGTGCCAGGTTCTGCTATTCACTTTGGTTCAATTCTCCTAAAATTCCCGTGGCTGTTCTGAATATGCTAGGATATGATGGCTTGCTCTCCTCAGTCTTTTATACTAATGTATTTGCGCACTCTGTGTATCATTTCCATCATTTCAAATTGTCGCAATTGGTATCATCACTTATCTGTCTTTCTCGTCCATGCCTGATATAATATGCCACTAGAACATCAAAGTTCTTTTAATTTGATTAAAGGTTTTGCTGTTTGAACTATGTAATGAAATCACTTCAACCAAAGAAATGCTTTCTAGTCGCCAAATGAGAGGTTATTCCCAGTTTAGTGGGAAAATACGGAGTTGTTGTCCATGTTGTAGTAAGTGCTGATGGTACGTATAATTCTTGTTCCAGGAAAATATTACCATTCTTGGTATAAACCCTGAACTTATCTGGTAAACAGTGATAGGAAGACTGAACAAGAGAACATCCTAGTTTCCTTTCAATAGTACTCGTGTTACAGGATGACATCTTCGTTTTCTGCTATACATCAATTCATAACTGGTACATGATTATTAGTGAAAACATCAATTTGCCCCAATTCATCAACAGACAATGAAAACTTTGTCTTATGCCATTCATTAGGAAAATGGGTCCTGTGGCCAATTAAATTTCATTTCAGTCTTTTACTTGAATTGACCATATAACTGCAGCAATTCTAGATAAACGAACAGCTTTATTCTCAGGCTATCTTCTCTCTCGTTACCTCTCCATTTGGAAATGAATTATCTTTCATGTCTGCTTGTCTTGCAGGATGTGGGATTTCTCTGTAGCCTTATACATGATCAACATTTGGCCAGACTCTCTACTGTTGGCCGCCATCTATGGAGTGGTGGAAAATGCCTCCACTGCCTTGTTCGGCCCGATAATCGGAAAGTGGGTGGATAGACTAAGTTATGTCAAGGTCTGATGAACTTACAATTCTCCATGTACTTCTGCGCCTAAGAAAACATTGAACAGGAGTTCAGTCCAGTTCCGAATTTTACAGTATACGAATTTATTTGAATATGATAACTGTGCAATTTTACATTCATGAAGGGGCAAATATTTGTTGCAGGTTCTCCGGCTTTGGCTTGTGACACAGAATTTTTCATTCATAGTCGCTGGAGGCACGGTTCTTGGTTTGCTAGCCTACCCAGATTTGAAGTCCACAAGTGTTGAAGATTTTGTCTTGCTTGTCCTTGTGACCAATGTTTCTGGAGCCGTTGGCGTGCTTTCCACTCTTGCTGGAACAATCTTGATTGAAAGAGAATGGTAATAATATTGAGCTTGACTACCTGCATCCCAAAGGCATACTGTTTTCTGTTGTTTTTTTCTTTTCAAATTTGCTTTTAATGTGCCTCTAATTGTAGGGTGGTGGTGATGTCAGAAGGCCAAGACCCTACACTCCTTACTCGGATGAATTCGGTTATAAGACGGATTGATCTGATCTGCAAGTTATTTGCCCCTGTTGTTTCGGGCGTCATAATCAGCTTTGGTTCACTAAAAGCATCTGCTATGACTTTGGCGGTTTTGAGCACCATAAGTGTTTGGCTGGAGTACTGGTTTTTCATGTCAGTATATCAGGGGATTCCTGCTCTAGCTGAGCGAAATCAACAAAGAACCCGGAAACCTTTTCCTGCTGAACTGACGGAGAGCTTGTCTGTTCCAGATGATTCTCATCCAGCAAATGCAGAAAAAAGCCAAAAGAGAAGTCTTGGTGAGAAAATTGCAAATCTGCCCCTAGTCAGTGCTTGGAGAGTGTACTTTGAGCAAGAAGTTGTGCTTCCTGGAATTGCACTAGCTTTGTAATATTTTACAGTCCTCAGGTAACACACTGGAAGCTGATGGATCCTTGAAGTTCATATCTTTCACATTAGTTTACGGGACTTACCTATAATCTTCTACTATTGATGTTTAGCTTTCCTGGTAAAAGGGTAAAAAAGCAGGGTGACCAATTGAAGTTCTTCATATAATATTAGGTGAAAACTTACATATGCAAAAAAAATTAAGGTCGTCTTAATTGTTATGCTGTTTCTGGTATTATCTGCTAGACAGATACTATCACACTGCTGCATCATCTGGGAACTGGGCAAAATTTTGGCAGTCTCGAGTCTTTCTTGCTCTGATTTTGCATTGACAATTCGAGGATTGTTGTATGGATTTACAGCTTCGGAAGTTTGATGACGGCTACATTAGAGTGGGAAGGTATACCTGCATTTGTCATCAGAATATCGCGCGGAATAAGCGCAACAATCGGTGCCGCGGCCACTCTGGTTTATCCAGTCTTACATTCTCATATTTCCGCGCTACGAACTGGGCTCTGGTCCAGCTGGTCCCAGGTATAATTTTCGAGAATCAATTTGTATTAGGACTTTTTTGGGTGTATGGATTAGTGAAAAACAACTGAACTCTGCATTATGAGAAATTATTGCAGTGGACTTTCCTGCTTCTATGTGTTGGGTCAATATGGGTCCGAAACAGCATGATAGCTGCCTATATGCTGATTGGTGGAGTGGCGGCATCTCGACTGGGATTGTGGATGTTTGATTTAGCCATTGTTCAACAGATGCAGGTTATCTACTTCGTTTCAATTAAAACTCAAAAGAACAGCACCAGTCCCTCATTGCGTAGACATCTCACAAGCATTTTTGATGTATTTGTGGTGGAGGTTTAGCTTGATCTCTTTCACCTACTTGTTTAAGCTTTTGGTTTGGGTCCTTTTACATGGTATCAAACCCACGATTCATTATCTTCACTCACCATTTAGTATGTCATCTTGTGGGTTTATTCCTTATTCATCTTCTTCCTCATTCTTCAACTCCCTGTGTGTTCTTCAAATAGTTTCATTCACATTTATTAGTTTAAATTTTTGGTGGGATACTTTGATGCCATTCTACATGAAAATAGTTTCTTGCAGTGGTTCTCAAATTCTCATACCTGAAATTTCACTTTCTGTTCTGATCCTTTCTCGTCTTTGGCAGGATAAGGTCCATGAATCTGATCGTTGCGTTGTCGGAGGTGCTCAAAGTTCACTTCAGTCCACCTTGTATATGATGGCTTATGGTATGGGAATAATCATCTCAAATCCGCAGGTGATCACCATTGCCTCCACTTCCTATGATAGCATGGACAATATGTTACTTGAATCATGTGTGCTAATTACCTAAACTTTGTCAAACTTTTGATTTCCAATCTAACAGAATATTAATATTATGGCTGCTGCATCAGGATTTCTGGAAGTTGATTTTGTTATCATTTCTGTCTGCTACCCTATCGGCATCTTTATATACTTTACACGTGTACCGCATCCGCAAGCACCTGATCCATTTCGAGAAGCTCATTTTGCTGGGAAGTCGGTCGATTGTACGGTCTCCAGATACCTACCAGAGCCAGAACGTGTGAACTTCATTTAGTGCTTTTCTAGGACATTTTATGAATCTTGCTGTTTTGTTGGTCGATATGATATTCCAAGACAAGCCGCTTATGTCGTGACGTTGACGACCCTGTGTAAAAATGGAAAAGATGGCAATGCAGACTGTCCTAATAGGATTGTAATATCGGATTGAGAATTACATTCAGGGACTTGGTATGTTTATAGGGATATGGGCTGCTGCTTCCACATTTGCAAAACTCATCTGCTCATCTTACATGCTTTCTTGTACGCTCTGCAGAGTGATTGTTTCACATGCTTAAGATGCGATCCGGAAAAAAGAAAAATTACACTTCCAGTGATTGTTCTTTTTGAGTAACTTCTATTAAGCCACTGAACTTGAATTCCCTGACACCTGAGATAGCTTTTGATGAAGTCATTCAACTTCAGCAATTCCTAATGCACGATGAGCTGAGCTTTGGCAAAATCCATTCCATTATTTGCATTGCAGATTTACTCTGTTTCGATTCGAAATCTCCTGCATTCACCCGTATTGTCGATGAAGAAAATTTGCTGTCATTTTGTTACAAGTAGTGGTTTTACAAAAGTGCTTGGAGCACTGGATGGATCTGATGGACGAAGGGGGCTTGGACTAAAGCTCCTAGAAAGGACAAGCGATGCAATCTAGCCTCAAAACACTTGCTCAATATCCTCCATGAAGATCATTAGGACATATGATTTTTGACATTTAAATTTTGATGACTCGTCTAATAATTCACTAATTATATAGGAAATCATGGATTAATTTCTAACTCCTAAAAAAATGATTTTCATTAATTTGCACCGCATGTAGTCATTAGGAATATTTGCACTGCTAGTATTAGTTATTAAATTTTTCAAAAAAAATTAATAAACGATTAGGGCCCGGCCCTCCTTCTCCTTTGTCTCTTTCTCCTCCCTCTTCCTTCCCCACGCAGGCCGGCCCACTCTCATCCTCTCCGGCCCGGCCCGATTGCCTTTCCTCTTCATTCCTACCCACGCGCGTACGCCGTCTCCACGACGAAACAAGCAGAAAGACAGGGTACCACGTACGAGCGAGGAATGTCCTGCGCGGCAAGGACGACCGGCATGCTGGCAACATAGCTGGCGTCGTCCTTGGAGAGGGGGAAGGCTGAGGCGCTTAAGAGACAGAGCTCAGGGGGAGCCGAGAAGAGGGAGCTCGACTGGAGATGCAGAGGAGGCGGAGAGAGAAACGGAGAGCGAGAGATTTTCTCCCCGTTCGCCGGTGGTTCGTCTGAATGGCCCCGACCTTCTGCGGAAGCCAACTCGTTCGTCGTAGCAAGCTCCTGAACCAGGTGGGTCTTCCTCGGGTGTTTTTGTTTTTGGCCGAGAATGGAGCGATCTGGGATAGTGAATTCGCGAAGTAGAAATATTCAAGAGCAGGGCTGATTTGACGAAGAACGTTATGAAATACTATATGTCGATCGAGAGTTGCATCCAGGTCGAATAGGAGTTCATGTCTCAGCTGTGCACCATGTGTTTGATGAAATGTCTAAGAGAAGGCCGAGAGACTAACCCATGTTTAAGTTTGACCGGTTTATATTTACGTCTATATCTACTGAAGCGTGTCTGCTTCCGGTGTTCTTGCTGTTTTTGCATGCGATTTCTTGGAAAAATCTTTGTAGGCCATTTTGTTAAAGTTTAAGCGGGCTTAAGGGTTGGCCCGGTTTTAAGTCCAACCTAGACCAATAGGGTCCGGGTCGGTTTAGTCGAGCCAGGTCTTTTGACCTGGTCTGATTGCCTTTTTTCTAATATTAAAATTCAAAAAAAGATGGTAATTAAAAAACCATTAAAAAATCATTAAGAACATTAAAAATCCAGAAAATTCTAAAAATATATTAAAATCCTAAAAAAATTCAAATGTTTCAAAATCCATTAAAAAATATAAAAAAATTCCAGGAAAATCAGAAAAATTTTACAAAAATCTGGAAAGCCCTTAAAAATGTTAAAACCCAAGATTGGACAATTCTTTAGGGCTTCACAATGGGGTTCTTTGTTTTGTGTTGCATTTTTCTTTTTAAATATGATATTAGGATACTCAGGTGTTACTTGCCCACTCTAGAATGATTAGGACGAACTTTAGATTCCTTTTGAATAGGTTGCCACATCGTTAGTTAACACACAATTAAGTTAGGTACCGAAAGGGGTTAGTTTTAGGATTAATGTAATCAAGTCCCTAAGTCTAGAATCTCTAATTGCATAAATAGTAAGATACTCTCTTGTATCTTATTGATTTTTAGCCAAACACAAAAGGGTGAGTGGCGACTCATTTGTTAAAATTTTTATAAATCGAGTAAAATTGTGAGTGCCCAACTCAATGGAAGGCCATCGATCCCAAGTCGACAATGCCCCTAAACCTATTAAAAGCTCTTGCGAAGGGTAGGTCGCAATAAGGGTTGGTTGGAACAAGAAGGATATTGCTTTCACTGTTCATTTAACAGAACTAATCAGACACGGTCTGAACCTTGCCATCCAGCCTATTGAGTTTGTGGCTCAAGTTCTTGCTGAATCGGAGTTTACATTGGAGCTTGAAGATTCGAGTTAGGTTCGGGACAAGTTTGAAGGTGTTCGTGGCAGGATAAAAGAAGAAACTCGGCACCTAGGCCGTAAGGCCGAGGATGCTGGTCGGATTAAGTCTAGTAGCTGAAAGTTGGTCGGCCAGCTTGTGGCCGAGTTGCTTGCTCTGACCGGCAGCTAGCCTATTAATTTCTGTACTGGCTTTTCTAATTGGATGCAAGTATTAACATTCAGACTGAATCACCTAAACCACTAGTGTTCGTTTATCATTTTTTGTTGATTTTTCTTATAATTATTTCGTCTTTCTCTAGATTTGAATTGCAAGATCCACTAGCATTGGCATTATTTCGTAAAGGAAAAATTCCAAATAAAGACATTAAGGTCACGAATGATAATCATTATGTTCCATGAATCAATTTCTAGCTAAAAAAATGATTTTTTTATTTCTATTCCCCAAACCAATTTCTAAGGAAAAATAGGCATTTGATAATAATATAAAATTTCTATTTTTGGAATAGAAATTTGTTTGATAACAATACAAAATTTCTCCCTCTCAAGTGGCGGCGGGCGAGGTGGATGGTTGGTGACTAGCGGCGGGTGGGGCGAACGACCGACAACGGGCAGGAGGGGTCATAGTCGACGATCGATAGCGGGAGGGGTCGTGACTAGCAACTAACGACGGGTAGGGGTGTGAACGGCAAACGACTAGCGAAGGCAGGTAGGGACCATTAGCAATGGGGGGCCGGCGGCATTGGGAGGTAGTCGGTAGATGGTGGCTTTAAATTATTTTTTTATTGTTTTATTTTCTTTTTTCTCTTTTCTCTTTTCTTTTTTCCAGCAAGGGTTGGCAACCGCTGGGAAGGGCCAACAAGGCCCTATAAGCCCTAGCCTGGGCCTGGCAAGGGTGGCCTCACTCAAGGGGAGGGTTGCCTCGCCTAGATTTGGCCGGTGAGGCTATGCCTCGCCTATGGCTAGCAATGTGGCCCTCACCAAATCAAGCAAGGGTGACTCTCGCCCAACCCTCTTCGGGTATTATTGATGACTGGCCGGTCACTTGCAAAGAAGAAAGAAAAACTAGAAAAAGGAAAAAAGAAAGAAAAATTGAAATTTTTTTTGAAAGATAAATGATAAAAATGTCATTGACTATCTAGAAAGTCAAGCTTTTATTTGAAATAAATATAACTACTTCAGGCTCTTGTTTAAAATAAGATCCATGTCATGCCCTAAGGCACTTCAGCTCTTACTTGAAATTTTCCATTTGGTAAACGGGCAAAAATCATTGTCCAATCTCATTTTTATTTTCTTATTCTTAACTCAGGTCATTGTCGTCCAAGAGAAGTCTCAAAAGCATTTAAAGGGCAGGCCGAAGAGAGGTAAACCGGGCATTTAGGGCCCAGAACTCCGCAAACGAGAGAGGTCGATGCATTAAAATAACGACGGCATGATAAGAAACAGTATCCTGGAAACACCATCGCGCATGCATTAATGCCGAAGATGCCAGAGGACTCGATGACTCATTATGTGCAAAGAGTCCGCGGATGTCTTTGTCATGATATGTATGCTTTACTTGCTCCTATTTGATATTCATCTGCAGTTTGTTTGTGATGGCGGCTTCATCAGATGCTAGTTACCTGTCATTTACATGTTTGACCTTCAAAAGCTCGCCCCAAGGAAAGATACGTCCACGACAATGTTTCGGGCACCAATCAGCTCGAGTTGATTGAGACGATAAAACAGTTATTTCCTGAGGCAGGTCGATCGGCTGCATTATGATCGAGCTACAGTGACATGGATGTGCCTGTTTCTAACAGGTTATGATAAATGAAATCCATCTTTGTAGCATTTCGTTGTTTTTTCTTTTGCAATCAAAATGATGATCATGCCGGACGTATTATCATCTCCAGACGTCTCCATGTTCTTCGTGCTACACTTTTTTGGATATGAAAATGATCTAGCCGTGATTGAAACGGCTCTCATCCAAATGTTTTCTTGCTACAGACGAATTTGTGGAGGAGAAACTAGAAGATGAATGTCGTACACTCATCATCCCTTAGCTCCTTTTCTTCCTTCTTTTTTCCTCTTATTTTCGGTAATCATCCGTTGAAAATATATATTGAGTTTAAGTGCATAAAAAAAATTCAAATTGGTTTTTCGTTGAGGTTTATAATCAAGATCTAATAAGGGAAAAGGTATCCCAGATGGATTTTCGAGGAGATTGAAGAATAATCACTCATTCTTTTTATAAATATTTGCTAAATTTATGTTTCCTAGTTTACAATTTGGTTTCCTTTGTGAGTCAAAGGTTTCCTGTTAAAGTTGGTTTTCTAGTTTAATGTTTTCTAACTTAATGTTTCCTAGTTTGAAATCTTCAAGTTTAAGATTTCCTAATTTTATGTTCCTCAGTTTAATATTTATTGGTTTAAAGTTACCTAGGAGGTGTTATCCCAGATGGATTTTCGAGGAGATTGAAGAAAAATCACTCAATTCTTTTTGTAAATATTTGCTAAATTTATGTTTCCTAGTTTACAATTTGGTTTCCTTTGTGAGTCAAAGGTTTCCTGTTAAAGTTGGTTTTCTAGTTTAATGTTTTCCAGCTTAATGTTTCCTAGTTTGAAATTTCCAAGTTTAAGATTTCCTAATTTTATGTTTCTCAGTTTAATATTTATTGGTTTAAAGTTACCTAGGAGGTGTTTTCTCATTTGTAGGAAGTGGGTCTTCTTCGTGGATTGCCCCCGCCGGTCATCGCTGCTGCTGCTCAGATCTGCGTCGCCTCCCCAAAAGCCCTGCTCAGTCGCGGCTGCTGGGTCTCGAGCCCCCTTCGCCTCCGCAGTAGCCCCCTTCGCCTCATCGGTCTGTTGACTCCTCTCTCTCCCCCCACGCTCGCTCGCACCGGTCTCTTGGGAACCCTAGCGACATCTCATATGGCCGCACCATCTCGAGAACCAGGACAATCCCCACCACTGCTCCACCACTTCCATATTCCATCTTCCCCTGCGTGCTCGAGAACAATACCCACCCATCAGCTTATCTTCTGAGTCCCACGCCAATCCACATTCTAACAAGGTACTTGAATCTCAAATTTGCATTCTTTTTCCCCGCTCTTGCGAGCTTCAGCGAATAATGCAGCGCTTAATTTGAAAAGCGATTGACTTGTTGTGATTCTTGGGGGATTTTGGGCAGAGAAATGGCGAGCGGTCAGCTCACGGCGCCCACGTTCTCAGCTAGGTTGGTTCCGTCCTTTGAAGGGCTTAAGCCGTCCATGTTGAAGTTTGCTTCCGTGGGTCCGTTCAAAGCAGGGTCTTTGGCGCAGAGGTCCTTCAGAGGCCTCGTCGTGCGAGCTGCTACTGTTGTTGCTCCAAAGGTGGGTTCTTGTTTTGTTTTGTCTGCCTATTCGTTTGTTTCATTGCTTGTAGGTTGAATGACCTTTCTTGCTGATGACAAGGTAAATAGTTTATGGCTCGAAGATGGAGGATTGTGTTGTTAATTGAGGTGGTGTAATGTTCGTCTGATATGATTAGTTCAAACTACAACGATTCCCATTACTTTTGCTCCCTAAGAATGCTCGAGTGTTGGGTTTCATCTGGGTAGAAGCATATACTAATGTGTTTGCTATTAAGAATGATATTTTCAGGACTGCCTCATGTAGGTATTTACAGAGTTTCAGCTGTTGAATTAGCTGTGAAGTTGTGCTATTTGTTGATGATGATGCCAACATATGGAGGAGTTATTGTTTTGAGCATCTATTGAAACTTTAAAACATGTCGGGCACTGCGGAGAGCATCTCTTGCTGTTATTTTATAGCTTGGCTTAGGAGAACTAAACGATAATAACCTAATGGGTGGGGAAAGTAGTGGCAAGTCTAGGTTGGAGGTTCTTGGATTATGGGGTTAGTTCGTGTCGTATAATTGGATGCTGCTTCTATGGAGTAGGCTGCTGCGTTATTCTCTCCATTTTTTATTATAAGCATTTAACCGTTCTTGACAGACCCCATGCTTTGTGATAATTCAGTACACTTCTCTTAAGCCCTGGGTGACAGAGTGCTGGTCAAGATCAAGACTGCGAGGAGAAGACATAGGGTGGTATATGCTTCCAACAACTGCCCAAACAAAGCCTCAAGGAGGAGAAGTGGTTGCAGTTGGAGAGGGTAGGACAATTGGAAAGTCACAAATTGAAATCAGTGTGAAGGTAATTGTGTGATCCAAATATTGAGCCAATAGCCTTATGCCATTATTAATTAGTTAAACTCGACATCACAATAAGAAAGCTAAAAATTAATTCGTGGCAAGACTATCTCGAGCCTTGTCCTGGATTTGTTGTGTTATGTATGCAGACTGGCAGCCAGGTTGTCTATTCCAAGTATGCAGGGACCAAGTTGGAATTCAATGGTTCAACTCATCTTATTTTGAAGGAGGATGACATTCTTGGTATCTTAGAGACTGATGATGTAAAGGACGTGAAGCCCCTGAATGAGAGTCCTAATTAAGGTTTGTTACGTGAACAGTTTTAAATGCTCAGTTGCAATTACCACCTGTAACTTCTTAATTGATCACCATGCATCATCAATTCTTTCTAATAAAGTATAATTTCCAAATTGATATTTATTGTGCTTGGGTAATGGAGAAAAGAAAAATCTTTGAGTGCTTATGATATATACACTTAATTGGTTTTTATTCAGATGGCACATATTTTTGTTGCTTGTTTGGGTTAAAACGTCTTATATAAAAGTCTCATCATTTCATGAAGGTTGCTGAGGCTGAGGAAAAGACTACCGGAGGCCTTCTATTGACTGAAGCTAGCAAGGAAAAACCTTCTATTGGAACGGTATGCTCCATGTGTCCCTTTAGTTGCACATGACTAGCATTTTGCCCAAGCCTTCTTGCATGCACTATAGTGTATGATCTGATGACCTATTACCAATAGCAATGCTTTTCTATTGGTTATTGTTTGCTAATTTTACTTGTTCCGCTTATGATTGGGCAGGTGATTCTTTGTCGGACCGGTCCTCTTGATGATGAAGGGAACAGGAAACCGCTCGTAGTCTCTGCAGGAAACATAGTGATGTACTCCAAGTACGCAGGCAATGACTTCAAGGGTAGTGGTGGTTCAGATTACATTGTCTTGAGGGCTTCCAATGTAATGGCAGTGCTCTCCTAGATCTTTTCTGGTCAGGGCTAGTTTCTGATCGTGCCATAAATGTAACTATGAACTTTTGCGGCGAAATGGGTTGAGGTTTAAATTTTGATTTCGATGAAAGTGAAATATAATTTACGGAGACGGTGTTGCAACATTCCAATTCTCTGGGATATCCTGTTACAACTTTTCTTTGGCAAAGTGAATTGAGTTTAGGCGAAGATGAATGGCCCATGTGATAAATTTTTTACAGCTTTTGTTTCTAGACAAAATCAGATTATCTGTGATGTGATCCGGGCTCCCTTCAGAACCAGTGAGCTTTATCACCCTCATGATAGAATTGAAACAGCTGGTAAGATTCGAGTAGCATAACATTTTGCAGTTCTTTGAGATCAATCGAGTTGGATGAAAATCTGAAACACTTGTTGCTATGTGAAATGGAAATGCTAAATTTATCAAAAGCCGTTAAAAATATGAATATGCCAAAGATTATCACAGGATACTATAGAATCAAATTATGACATCAGAAATGTGTGCAAGAATTCTCCATGGTTTTGCCTATGCTTGGGGCTTCTCGCCCGGGTTTTACCGTCGCCAGTGACCTCTTCGGCGTAGGTAGTTCTTTGAAATCCTCCTCTCCTCTGTTCTTTTCTTCTCTTATTCCTTCTGGTTCTTCTCTCCCCTCGTTTCTTACTTTCACTCCTCTTTTTCCCACGTGTCAAAGAACAACTTTCTTGCCTCATCTTTTGCCTGAATCTTCACATCTACTTGTAAAATCCAAAAAAAAAGTCACAAAAAAGACAGCCACTCTGGTTATAAGATCAATTTCACACCGATATAATGGCTTTTCATCCGCTTGAAACTGAAAACAGCTGTCTTGACCTTGAATCTTACCACGTGAATCTCTTTCCTCACAGTCCCAGCGAGCAGTCAATCTCCCTCTGCCAACACGCAGGCTAAAGCATCGGCACGATCTAATAATCAATATATCAGCTGCAAATCTTGTCGTTTAAATGAGGTGGCCGAGTTATCGTCATAGTGACCTCTCCATGCGTTTCCACTGTCAGTTCCACTAGACGCTTGGTTCGGGATGGGTACATGACCCAAGTCCCCATCCAACCTCATTTGCTGTGCTTCAGCGGATGACAGAATCTTTTATGCTCTGAACACATGTTACGAATTCCCTGCGAGAGACAGGAAATTTTAACAGTTTAGAAAACACAAAGCACTTCGATGCAAAACTGGAAAAACTTGAGGACATCACTTACTCCCAAGGATCATCGCCAACAGGCAGCATGTCATTTTCATGATCCATGTAGAATACCTTCCGGTCTGTCCGATGTGGTTCTTCTAACTGTCCTTCAATCCCAAACATGCGAGCCAAGTCCTGCCTAAGTTTGTCATAACCTCTGTAACAGGTTATGTCGATGGATTTCCAAGAGCCATTTGCACTACTTGTTGCTGTTGAAACTGTTGTGGCTGCAGCAGCTGTTGTTGAGGTGGTTGTGATTGTGGCAACTGTTGGGGTGTCTGCTGCTGTGATGGCTGCAATTGCTGCTGCAGTTGGCGCTGCAGCTGCTACTGTTGCTGCTGGCTCAGAGGCTTCTCCAACATTCGTTGAAGCTGGGGTTGTTGAGACTAAGCCATAGACGGTTGCAGCAATTGACTGACTTGGTTTTGTGGATTCGTTTTATTAAACTGGAGACCTTGGGTGGGGGCTTGGAAACTCAGCAATTTGGAGGGGTCATCGATGCCGAGATTATTGTGTAGGCCAGTGGAAGAAAGCATTGAAGGTAGAAGTCTGGATTGAGTGGCTTGAAGTGGATTATTCTGCTGCATGCTCATCCACTGCATCAAACTCAAGCCAGGGAAGATTAAGCTAGGTGTGTCCTTAATATGCCAAACTTATCACCGAGCCAAGGCATTGGCCCTCTTGAAAGCATTTTCTATGTCAGACTCATCATCTGCCGAAACACGTCAGTGATCAGAAGGAAGATTAGTAGAGAGGCAATCAAATGAAATATCTTCCATGCTAATTATGTTATAACATATGGACTAGTTTAGCGAAAATTGGAAGATCAATTTTCCAACATAATTGCAAGAGACTCTACTGCTCAATCTTTTTGAGTCACAAGAAGCTAATAAACCTAAACAAAGCTGACGGGATACAAGCTTTCATTTTTTCTAGATTCACAATAATGACCTCAGATTCTAGGGCTACATTTATCAGTAGTGGCTAGCATATAATAAAACAGCAATATCTGGCTTGTTTAAAGCTCATTTAGATAAATTGTTCAGCTATAGTCAAAATAGAATATAACTGCTGTGAATTTACCTGGCATACCAGGCTGCCTAGGAAACTTGGGCCGTAAAAAAGGAGGTGGACATATGTAAAGAGGAGTTACGATAGGCTCTATTACCCACATTGAAACTCCGCTTGGTCGTTCACCGGCTATTGACTCGTCCCACCCCACCTACAAGATAACAAATCAGGAGATGTCAAATTGCCAGAATTATACGACATGAACTAACCCCATAATCCAAGAACCTCCAACCTGGACTTGCCACTACTTTCCCCACCCTTTAGGTTATTATCGTTTAGTTCTCCTAAGCCAAGCTATAAAATAACAGCAAGAGATGCTCTCCGCAATGCCCGACATGTTTTAAAGTTTCAATAGATGCTTAAAACAATAACTCCTCCATATGTTGGCATCATCATCAACAAATAGCACAACATCGCAGCTAATTCAATAGCTGAAACTCTGTAAATACCTACATGGGGCAGTCATGAAAATATCATTCTTAATAGCAAACACATCAGTATATGCTTCTACCCAGATGAAACCCAACACTCAAGCCTTCTTAGGGAGCAAAAGTAATGGGAATCATTGTAGTTTGAACTAATCATATCAGACGAACATTACGCCACCTCAATTAACAACACAATCCTCCATCTTCGAGCCATAAACTATTTACCTTGTCATCAGCAAGAAAGGTCATTCAACTTACAAGCAATGAAACAAACGAATAGGCAGACAAAACAAAACAAGAACCCACCTTTGGAGCAACAACAGTAGCAGCTCGCACGACGAGGCCTCTGAAGGACCTCTGCGCCAAAGACCCTGCTTTGAACGGACCCACGGAAGCAAACTTCAACATGGACGGCTTAAGCCCTTCGAAGGACGGAACCAACCTAGCTGAGAACGTGGGCGCCGTGAGCTGACCGCTCGCCATTTCTCTGCCCAAAATCCCCCAAGAATCACAACAAGTCAATCGCTTTTCAAATTAAGCGCTGCATTATTCGCTGAAGCTCGCAAGAGCAGGGAAAAAGAATGCAAATTTGAGATTCAAGTACCTTGTTAGAATGTGGATTGGCGTGGGACTCAGAAGATAAGCTGATGGGTGGGTATTGTTCTCGAGCACGCAAGGGAAGATGGAATATGGAAGTGGTGGAGCAGTGGTGGGGATTGTCCTAGTTCTCGAGATGGTGCGGCCATATGAGATGTCGCTAGGGTTCCCAAGAGACCGGTGCGAGCGAGCGTGGGGGGAGAGAGAGGAGTCAGCAGACCGATGAGGCGAAGGGGGCTACTGCGGAGGCGAAGAGGGCTCGAGACCCAGCAGCCGCGACTGAGCAGGGCTTTTGGGGAGGCGACGCAGATCTGAGCAGCAGCAGCGATGACCGGCGGGGGCTTTGGGGGAGGGGAGGCGGAGCGGAGGCGGAGGCGGTGGGGGCGTGCTGGAGAAAAGCGAGAGAAGCGTCTTCGTCGTTCTTCAGAATTCTTCAAAATTGAAAAGAGGAGAGAGTTTTCTCGAGCGGGAGTTTTTGAGTATTTATTGCTCATCCGACTTTTTCTGTACTAGCCAGAGGAGAGAGAAAAGCTGCGGCACCATTTTAATCTTTTCCATTTTTCAGTCCTTCCAACTCACGCGCCACGTGTCAAAATTTCAGTGGAGCCACATAGGAACGTGCGCGCCACGTAGGATGATGACGTGGTGATTGCTAACCACTGAATATTTTCTCGCATTCGAGAGACTTTTGTGAGGTATTGAAAATCAGAATAACTCAAGGCATGGCAGGTTCTCAAAGAAGTCCAAATTAGAAGACACGCACAAAGTGAATGTGCTTCTGGACAACGGAAGGAAACAATTTAGCTCCCTGACAGGCAAAATGGAGGGGATTAAAGAGAAGTGAACTATTCTATCTTCCACTGTTCTGATCTGATTCTGACCTTGGATCCTTGTGGTCGCTGGCGTTAGAGGCAAGACACAAACATTTGTTTTTCTGTTCTTGGATCTAACCTTTTGGGGAAAAAAAAGGACAAACCCACATGGGTTATCTTACGGTGGAACGGTCTGGGTTATCTCTTAAAAAATTAGGCATTTGGCATTTTGTGATCCAAAGGTTTGACCTTTGCTCTTAGGTCCTCTTTTCTTAATGAAGCCATGTACTAGCCCTCTGGACAAAGGTCCCACCATTTTCGGATCCTACTGAATGCAAGGATTTGTACGTTGTTTTTGAGGCTCTCTTTGTTTTTTTGGCTGACATGGAAAAAAACAGAGATCGACAGTCAGACATCTGACAGCTTGTGGACAATATCTTAGTTGCCATATGCACCTAACACCCACGGTTTTGATTTCTTGATCCGTTTGCTTCTCAGTCTTCAAATTTTACTCTTTTTTTTTTTTTGGGTGAAACCAAGTATGCAGTAGAAGCAGCAACTTTCTTGATGCCGTCTGCATCACTTTCACCATTCACACCAAGAAAGGGGGCACTCATCACAGCGGTACAGTACGACTTAAAGCCTATCATCATTTGCATGCTGTGAGTGGTCACAATATAAAGTCAAGATCCACGTACCAGTCGTTCATCCCATCCACCATTCATTGGAAGAAGAAGAAGAGGAGGAGCGACTTGCTAGGATTCAAGAATTGCCAGATTAAATGATGAGGGAGCCGCTCCTTGACCATGAATCGGGTCCTGAACAGCCATCTTTCCCGTCGCTCCTCACCAAATATTTGTACTCAGGCCATTTCTTGGCCAGATGGGGTGCAAGGTTACACTTCTCATTTCACTTCAACTTTGGCAATACTTCGTATTCACCCTTAATAAAGAACACTTGCTGATAATGTGAAGAGAAGATGTTCTTCATAGAGCTCAGTTTAGCATAGTACTCCTCATACAATTCATGTTTGACATGTTTGAACTTTTGCAAGCTTTTCCTTTTTATTCTTCCATTTTCCTCTCATTGTTTAGAGAGCTTGATTTGCTATTATCACTTCAATATCATAGTTTTTGAATTGAGAAGAGAGTTTCAACCACTCAACTCAATTATCTCAGCCAAGAAAGAAAAGGTAATTTGTATCCCTTCCGTGGCCAAAAAATTAGAAATGAGTAGCAAACAGGGAAATGGAAAAGATAGAAAGCAAAAGAAAAAGCTTGTGCCTTTCAGAAGTATGCAAGATGCAGATAGCAGGATCATGCAGTAGAATAAGTAATCAAACAGCCCTTTTCTTCTTTTGTTTATGCTTGCATACATATCCTTTTTTGGTTCTTGGTGAAATAAAATATTGACCTAACCTATTCAGTAGTTCCAGAAATTTTGGTATGTGCAATTCTTCAGAAAAATCAAATCTTGATAATGTCACGCTTCATTTCGATCTGACTTGAATGAAATGGAAAAGAGGTGATTGGATATGTCACCTGTCCATATGATAAAATGAAGTAGTTTAATGTCTTGTCTTGCAGGATGTGGGAATTCTCGGTAGGTTTGTACATGATCAGTATTTGGCCAGACTCTTTACTATTGGCCGCTGTCTATGGAGTGGTAGAATCTGGCTCCATTTTCTTGCTTGGTCCAACCATTGGAGAGTGGGTAGATAAGTTGAGTTATGTCAAGGTCCGACAAACTTCAATTCTCATAGTTCTCATTTCAGGGCCAGAACAAAAGAATTTGGATGGCACTTTAGGTCCAAAGGCCAGAACTAAAGCTTTGGAACTAAACAAGCATTTTTCAGAAAGAAAATAATTTCTCTGAGTACTAGGATGAGTTCGAATTTTTTTGTTAAGTCACATACTTGTTGCAGGTTCTACAGCTCTGGCTCGTGACACAAAACTTCTCATTTATGGTGGCCGGGGCCACAGTCTTTGGTATGCTGGCCTATCCAGATCTCAAATCCACAAATCCTGGATTGTTCATCGTGCTCATTGTTGTGACCAATGTTTCGGGAGCTATGGGCATGCTTTCTACTCTGGCTGGAACAATTTTGATTGAAAGAGAATGGTAATACAGAGTTTAGAACTATAGTTAGAGTCTCTTCCATGTATTGGCTAATTAATAGTATGCCTCTTAGTCTTTTGGCGAATTGAGTAGAGAGCAGTTTTCAGTATCATGTTGCTACAAACTTTTTTTTAATTTATTTTGCCTCATAATTATGCCAGGGTGGTGGTAATGTCAGAAGGCCAACCTCCAGGACTTCTGACCCAGATGAACTCGGTTGTCAGAAGGATTGATCTGATCTGCAAATTATTTGCTCCGGTTGTTTCTGGCTTCATAATCAGCTTTGTTTCACTAAAAGTATCTGCTATGACTTTAGCCATATTGAACACAACATGTGTTTGGCTAGAGTACTGGTTTTTCATGTCTGTATATAAGGGTATTCCGGCTCTTGTTGAGAGAAACCTGAGAAGAACCTCGAGACCTTCTCCAGTTGATCCGTTAGAGAGCTCACTGATTCAAAATGGTGATCCAGAATCAGCAGAGAGCAACCAAAAGCAGAATTTCAGGGAGAAAATTTCAAAGATTCCCTTTGTTGGCGCTTGGAAAGTGTACCTAGAGCAAGAAGCTGTGATTCCAGGCGTATCCCTAGCTTTGTTGTATTTTACAGTCCTCAGGTGATGTGCTAGATATTAGTTTACTCTGCAATTATATTTCTAGAACTAGTCACGGAACTTGCATTTTCCCTTCCTGTAAAAGGACCGATCTGCCTACAAATGTTTTTTCTTGGCTGAGTTAAAAGTACAGCGGATAACTTCTCCCTAGTTATACCTAGTATGTGTATGATAGATTTGTTCTTGCATCAAATTTGAGGGTGTCTCATTGTTTTTGCCATTTTCTTGAGCCATGTATGAAAAGGCATTTGTCAATGCTTCTCAATCATCAAGGCAGTGTGAAGGTTATCTTAGGTCTTTGTTGCTGTAATTTGATCACACTTACAAGTAGAAGATTTTTATTGTTTTGATTTCCAATTCTACAGCTTCGGAAGTTTGATGACCGCTACATTGGAGTGGGAAGGTGTGCCGGCATTTGTCATCGGAATAGCACGCGGCATAAGTGCAACAATTGGCATTGCAGCCACTCTGGTTTATCCAGTCTTACAATCCCGCATTTCTACACTAAGAACAGGGCTCTGGTCTGCTTGGTCCCAAGTACGGTGACGAGTTCTTGCTTCATAGGGATTTAAAGTCCATAGATTAATAAAGCCTGACATGGATATATTCTTAAAATCTATTGCAGTGGATCTTCCTGCTTGTATGTGTCGGCTCGATATGGGTTCAAAACAGCGTAGTAGCTGCCTACATGCTGATGGGAGGAGTGGCGGCATCTCGACTGGGACTGTGGATGTTTGATTTAGCTGTTATTCAACAAATGCAGGTTGTTTACTTTGATTCCAGAAAATGCCTAGTCCCCGAAAGGACAGGATTCTATGGAACATCTCACCAGCATAATTATTGATATCTGTTCTTTCCTACCCATAGACAATTGGAGCGCTTGTTCATTGCCTGGACTGGAGACTTCGTTCTCTTTCCTCATTTCTTTCGTTGGCTTTGGCAGGATGAGGTACCAGAATCCGACCGATGCGTCGTAGGAGGCGTTCAGAACTCACTCCAATCATTTCTGGATTTGATGGCTTATGTAATGGGAATATTCATCTCGAATCCACAGGTGATTCCTGGTGCTGCTGCAATTAAATGGATGATATAACAATTGTGAACTTTTCCTTTTCCCCTTCCCTCTCAAATTTGGGCATCTTTTGCTTCAGAATCTAACTTCTCCAAATGTGGCTATTGCAACAGGACTTCTGGAAGTTGATGCTGTTATCTTTTCTTGCGGTTACAATATCGGCAATTTTGTATACTTCACATGTTCGTCGCGTGCGGAAGCATCTCATTCATCTTGAAAATATCATTCAGCTGGGCAGATGGTTGACGAGACAGACTTCGGATGATTGTCGGAGTTAAAGCGTGGGAGCAATTTTTTATATAATTTGTTCTGTTTTAGGATAATCTGCAAGAACCTACAGATCTGGATCACAGGTGACAATCCGCTGCAGTTAGATAAATATGGGAAATTTCAACTGTAAAGTATTTAATACGATTGAGAGATGAAAACTGCCTCTCTATTTCAGTACGTGTTAGGAACATGAAAATGCTGCTTCTGCATTTGCAAAATCCTCATGGTCAGTTAACTTCCGGTGTTACTTTTTTCTGCAACGAGACAGTTTCGCATGTTTAAGACAACGATGAACGAAAAAAGGTGAAATTGGTCATCTTTTAACCGTCGATGAGCGCTAATGGAGAGATTATACTGGTCCTACTTCTCGTCTGTGGATGATTCGATTTATGAAAAGTTGAATAGAATCTCGTCATCAAAGCCAGAGAACTGGAGAGAGACCAACCAACTTTTGAACCCTTGTTCATCGTACATCTTTACCTGTCGAAACACCCAAAACTAGAATACAGAGGCAAGCCGAAATACAGCACTCCTTTTACAAAACCATCGAAATTTACAAGATATAATTGAACCCTGTGTATAAAAAGAATGAAGGTATAGCAACAACACAAACAATGGACATGTGAGCGGAACAAGCTCAAAACTAGATGTAGGACTGGGTCGAGAGTTTGTATCCGGAAATAAGTGCAGACAAAGCCAACGTGAGGAAGGCAAAGAAGGCCATGCTTATTGAAGCTGCTAAGCAGTCTGTGAACAGATTATCCACATTGTTTCTCATCCTGTTGGTCATGGGCACTGCTGAAGATAATGCTGATATCAGGAGGTATGCCACGACCTAATGCAACCCAAGACAATTAAACTGCAGTCAGTACATCAGAAACAGCATTATCACATAGATTCATTTCACTTGTGAGATGATGTAGACAGTCTCCATAGAGAGGTGAACATGTGAGACATGTGAAATTGTGAGACCGTTGACGAGGCTAAAGTGCAAAAATCGAATGATCCCCTATTCCAGCATCATGCATAAATTGTCAGATCGCTCCTATGTTGAAGGTCAAGCCATCAGATGAGATCATGGTTTAAGATTGAAATGCTCTACTCCATCCCAGCTCCTCTGGCAATTGATAGCTATAACCCAGCACAATAATTCTAAATTTCTTTTCATAATTATGACCACACGAAGAGTATGTTTTGTGCCAACAAAAATAATTGGGATACCCAATGATTAAGAGAGAACATGGACATTCCATATGATCTTTTCTTGTCTAATTGTCCAACGAAAAGGTCCAGCTTTTACAGATGGAATTTGGGTCCCCCCTGTACCGGCAATGATGCAACTCAAGTTGAATTGAAAACTTTTGAACAAAAGAAAGGGGACTTTGTGACCTTGGTCGAAAAGGATAGAAAGTCGGCCCGAAAAAGGCACACGACGAGTAATCAACGAATTTCAAAGCCATTCTTCTCTCCATATCCAAAACCTCATTACCCAAAATCTCTCATCTAATTTTCACGAGCTTTCGGGTAATTAAAATGGCAAATATGTGCTGTTTCTCTCCACTCTCTCTTTATTTGAACATCCCAGGAAATCTGTCATTCCTAATAAAAGCATATGAGCTTTTTCATTGGACATTTTCCAGGAAAGTGATCTGGATGAAAGAAAGAGCCGTTGTCTTCGCCATGTCCGGACAACAGAGAAAGCGAAAAGTCTAGACTGCGATATAAAAGCACGACGGGGACGGATTACCCACCTGGTCGCCGGCGAAGTCGATCAGAGCCGACGTCTGGAGCTTGACCAGCTCCTGCCCGGTAGAAATCTGGTGAATGTGCCGCAACGCCTGCACTCCGGTGTACAGAGTCGCCAGGATCGATATCGCCAGCAGATACCTGCGCGCGAATCTCCAGTTCAATCCTCAAAACATTTTCTTGAATCCAGGGAAAAAACTGCAACTGCAAATCCTAAAATTTCTGTCTTTCAATCTATCATTCGAATGCAAAAATTTCTTCGAGCGATTATCACACACCCGAAACGATTCATCGCCCAAGTTCAAGAATTCATTCGCGCTTCCAGGATTTAGGACTAGCGCGCTTTCCCTCGGAAAAATTAAAACTTTCGACAAAACGCCGAACAGTCCACATCCCAAGAATCAATGGAAAGAGACAGAGCGAGAGCGAGAGAGAGAGAGACGTCGAACTCGAACCTGAATTCCTCGTATCTGTCGAAGTCCTTCCAGTCGCCGTGGTCGTTGCTCGCCATGATTATGAAGGCGAGCAGCGAGAACAGCAGGGCCAGCCCCCGGAGCACCAGGGACCCCTTCCGGATCAGATCGTCCCTCCTCCACCGCCGCACGATCGCCGAGACCATCCCCGACCCCGCCCCCCCCGCCGCCGCCGGAGGAGGAGCCCCGGTCTCGACGTCCGGGGCCGGCGGGGCGGACGGCGGCGACGGCGGCGGCAGCTGCGAGTGCTTCTGGCCGTCTTCGGTGCCCGACATGGTGGGTTTCGCCGGTCCGCTTCCGATCAGCCTGGCGGAACTCGAATCCTCGAATGCGTAAGGAATGCGCGAGGAAGGAGAAGAAGAAGTTCGAGAGCTGTTTCTTCGGCGAGGGAGGCTTCGCCTTCTTTTCTGACAGCTCGACTTCCCCTGTTCTATCGTGCGCGGCTGGTATCCACTACGGCCGAGCGCACGGAGATACGATGCTTCTAACAAATACCCGTCCGACACCTCATCGAGGGAGACTCGGCCAACGATGTCTGGTCGGCGTTGCTGTCGGCCACGTGAGAAGGTTCGGAGGTGACCGGGGACAGAGGATTGGTGCCGCGAACCCCTGCGGGACCAACGAACTTCGGTTTGGATCGGGGTTGGCAGAATTTTCAAGAATTGTCCTGAGGATTTTAAATTACTTAATTCATTTAATTAATTGATTATATCGACTCTTAAGGAATAATGACGTGTCAACAACGATGAATTGGTTATTCTGGTATTAATCGAGCGGGGGAAAACGATTGGCTTCTATTCGATGGCGACTGCTGCATGCAAAGCCAGTTTCGCCTTCAACTTTATCTCGTGGGACCGGCTTAAGAGACCTGAAAAAATTGAATTCAAAAACTCCTACTCTAATATCACATAGAATTTTATGGAATCACTATCAATTATTCTAAAAATTTTAAAATGTTGAATGAATGTGTAATTTAATATTTAACTACTCTAACCTCAAGTATAATTATCTTGGTGGTGATCTTTTCAAGTTGATTTCCACGAGACTATAAGTGCCGATGGTGCTCATGGGATCTATCCACAGCCATTGATGTGTCGATGAGATTGTAGTGACATGCTTGCTAATGTCCAACCTTTATGTGGTTTAAGATGATGCCGAGTGAATGTGACTTGGATTATATGTTTGTCATGTGCGTGGGACTCAATAATGGAAAAAGTATTCAATCATATGATTACACGTCATATGGTGTCATTGTCACATGAAATATTGAAGCTGGCCAATCTTTCTCACTCCTTTTTTAATAGTAAAAAGAAATTCATGGAAAAATATTTTTGCAAAATAGACCGTCCATTGTCGATGTAAACAAAATTCTACCCATGAGGCTTTATTTATCCTTTACTCGAGAATTAAAATTATCAACTTCTCAAATCAATGATATCTCCATTTGTTTATTGGAAAATAAATAATTTAGAAAATTATTTTTTAAAATGATCATATGTATCGTTTGATATAATTAATCAATAAAGAATGTTTTCATTATCAATAACAATTAATATCTAAATATTTTCATGGGTCATGAAAAAATTTTCGTTTATTCATTTTTATAAGTGATATAAAATGATTTTTTTAGAAAATAATTTTATAAATTATTTATTTTATACAAAATAAATTGATTTGTAATCGTGACGTAATTTTCTTTAGTCTCGATCCCGCCGTCGTCTCATCGTCTCATTCGACCAGGTGCATTCCCATGATTGAAATTTCAATCCAAGATAGAGACGGCGAAAATGATACTTCCTCGTGCGTTTGAGCAATCGGTCTTCTATAAAGACTTAAAAGATTAAAGAAAAGAAATAAATTCATAAAAATTAAAATTCGGTATACTTGACGTGTACGTCAGTCCTTATGCATTAAATATTAAAGAAATCAATGTAATCCCATCGAGCAAATAATTGAAGACGTGTAAAGCAGATTAGCTAATAGAATAATGACGAGAGAGACCGAGTCGGAATGTGAACTCGGGAATTTCTACATATGTTCGTATTTTCTAATCACAAGTTTTTTTAACAATCCGGTCCGATGAGATGAGAGTGAAGAGTCATCGTCAGGGCCAGAAGGACAGAACAAATAGCGGCTCCTAACAAGTTTCTAGAATGGTGAAAGGAGCAGGAATGAATTCGAACTATATACCAAATAAGAGAACAATTCCGGAATATATATGTAAAAACTGAAATTAACTCATTGAGTTGTCTTTTCACGTAATGACAAGTTTGTTATAAGTGAGCCTAAACTAGGCACCACTAGAATGGGTAGCCTCTTGGGAAAATGGTCACAGTAAATAATATCTCGAGTGAGTTAATTTAAGGATGTTGCAGTTTTGATTAGGAAAAAAAATCAATCAACACCATGCTTGTAAATTATCAAGAATATTCCAACCCAACGACAAGTATGAGTGATCGATGAAATCATTCAGCCGAATCACGTAACCCAAAGCGAACAATATCTCAAATGAGTTAATTTAAAGATGGCACAGTTTTAATCAGGAAAAAAAAATGAACACCATGCTTGTAAATTATCAAGAATATTCAACCCTATGGCAAGTATGAGAGATCGATAAAATCATTTAGCTGGAATCACGTAACGTTAGGGTAAACAACCTGGTCAATTTAACCCGTGAACTGGTATGGACCGGTTCGGTTAACAGTTTTATGTCAAGTAACTCTTTTTTACTTTGTTTGAAAAGAAGATAGATACGTTGGCCATGAGTGTGAATTCGGGAGACCTAGAAAATCCATTAATACTTTAACTACCATCCACAAACATATGGTTTGTTTTCCTACATTAATATTTATAATACTTATAGTTAGATTCGGTTTCCAATAGGGTTAGTGATTCTAGATTACATATAAATTGCACTCGGAACCTATTTGCCGAAATAACTGCATCATTTTTTGGAATTTGGAATCTACCTTATATTTTTTGGAGCCTACCCTAAAACGCGGGTGTACTTAGGTTCCACCTATAGTATTAATTAAATGATCACCTTTAATAACCACAAGTTGCTGTTATAATTCACAAATCATAATTTATATTTAGTCATTCAAAAAAATGAAACATTAACAAAATAAAAGTTTTAGACATAAAATGGAAACTCAAACTAATGATTCTAGATTATGCATTTGTCATCGGGAAAAAGTACCAAAATAGTCATAAACTTATTGCATTAATACTAATTTAGTCTTAAACTTTCCAGTTGGATTAATTTAGTCATAAATCTTTGCACATTAGTATCAATTCAGTCTATCCAGCCAATTTTAATCGGTCGGAGCTGACGTGGACGCCAAGCTGGTACCGATCGTCTTGCCAAAGCTGACGTGGCAATTTTAAATATATATATTTTTAATTTTTTCAATTTTTTTTTATTAATTTTTGCAGTCCTTGCCTAGTGGCCGATGAGGCTTTGAGCCTCACCAGAGCCTCCCAATGGCTGCTTGGAGAGGAAGCCCAAGGGGGAAGAATAGAAAAAAAAAAAAAAAAAAAGACAAGGAAAACAAAAACAAAAAAGAAAAAGAAAAAGAAAATTAATAAAAATTAGGAAAAAATATTTAAAAATTGCCATGTCAACGTTGGCTAGATGGCCAACATCCACGTCAATGTCAATCGACCAAAATTGGTCGGATAGACTAAATTGGTACTAATGTGCAAATGTTTATGACTAAATTGGTCAAATTAAAAAATTTAAGAATGACTTGGTACCAATGTAATAGGTTTAAAACTTTTTTTATACTTTTCCCTTCATCATCAAATGCCATAGAATACCACATGATTTGGTGAAAATATAGATCAAGAAAAACATAAAAACTTATTTTAGATTATAAGTTCCAAGTTCTAGGCTCTACTTACCTAAAACCTGAAACTTACCAGTCGAAACAAATTTCTCAATTTTTAAAATCTAAAACCTATTTTGCATACCTTAAAACTTGAAAACGAACAAGTTCCCACTGATCCAGTTCTCCAGTTTTAGTTTCCAAGTTTCCAAGCAATTGAGGAATTAGTCGCCTTCGGTTCCCTGTAGTTCCTAAGAGACCAAAAACCAATCTATCAAGTAGTTTCAAGTTATTGATTTGAAATCTATTCATCTTGAAATTGATCATCCCTGGATAACATGCATGTATATGTTTCTATTCAATTATGTCACAACACAAGATAACGCATTGATTTTCACTTAAGTTTTTAGTAACTTTGTTGCTCAACACCATGGAGATGAGAGAGCACTACCGGCACCTACTTCCAGCCCCAAAAACTAGAACAACTTACAAGCACATCTCAATGAGCCAAAACAAAACCAACAAAAGCACAGTACCAACCATTCCTAGTCTCCCATAACAGCTTATCAGCACCAGATAACATCAGCTTCATGAACCAATTGAGCCATCTCTACTCCGAAATCGAGCTCTACAGTCCTCACAACATGCTGGGATTGAGAAAGGAACCGTTTCTAGGTTAATAGATTGGAATGTACCCTTGAAAGACAAAAGCTTTATCAAAGTTCTAGGAAAAGACTTCCCCTTCGGGTTCTGCAGAATCCACCGGAGCTCGACATCCCGACCGCCAGTAGATCGAGAATAACCACAGGTCGGTGACAAGGATTGCTGTACAATTTAGAGAAGGTCCCAAGTTTCCAAGCAACCGAGGAATTAGTCGCCTTCGATCCCTGGCGATTCCTGAGTGACTGGAAATTGACTCTAATGAGTAGTTCCAAGTTATTAGTTTGAAATCTGTTCATCTTGAAACCGATTACCTCTACATAACATGCATGCATATGTTTTTATTTAATTATGTGCACAATACAAGATAAAGTATCGATTTTCATTTAATTTTTTGGTAACTTCGCCAACCATCTAGTCTCCCATAACAGCTTATCAGCATCAGATAACATCAGCTTCCTGTCATGAACCAATTGAGCCATCTCTACTCCGGAATCGAGCTCTGTAGTCCTCACTACATGCTGGGGTTGAGGAAGGAACCATTTCTAGGTTTCTACACACAGTAGATTGTACTGTACCCTTGAAAGACGAAGCTTTATCAGAGTTCTAGGAAAAGACTTCCCTTTCGGGTTCTGCAGAATACACCGGAGCTCGACATCCCGACCCACCAGTAGATCGAGAATAACCACAGATCGGTAACGAGGATTGCTGTATCGATCTGGAGAAGTGGCAATCGATGAACAAAGGCTGCCCAGATTCAGGTGCAGCTGAGTTTCCATCAACAGAACCCCCGCTTCTTAAGCCTCTCCAAAGTTTGCATTCTGGCTAAAACAGCAAAGCCATTTTATGACTCCACTCCAGTCTACGCCACTCCACTCTCTGCCCAACCTCTTGAAGAAGAAGAGCCTGTGAGTATCACTCCAGCAGGAACACCAGAACAAGGCTTGACAGTTCCCCATCCAGTCGTCATCACATGTTACCGCTGCTGCAACTCCACAGCTCTCCATCTTTCCCCGACAATAAATGATTTGAAAAATATTTTCTTAAAAATAATGGCATGTATCGCTCAAAATAATTAATCAATGAAAAATATTTTCACCATCAATAACAATTTATCTTTAAAAATTTTCGTGGATGACGAAAATATTTTTCATCTGTACATTTTTGTAAGGATTATAAGCGATCGTGTTTCGGATAATATTTTCCTAAATAATTTATTTTTCTCGAAATAAATAGAGCTTAAAAGAATAGGATTTAGAGCTGGGTAATAAACAAATCGACTTTCGAGGGCACGGGCCGAATTGACTTTCTTTCCCAGATAACTCGGGCGTTGAAAACATCACATACTACGATTTTAGGTAATTATTCCATTCATACACATCGATCGATCACCATGCTCGTGCATTTATCTCTGATTACTCTCATATATAGCGTCATTTTTTGGGAAGTAAACGGCCTATCTTTCCAATTTGGACAACAGATCTCTAGCTCATAAGAAAGTTTTTCACTTGTTAGGCCTACACATTGAATGGGCCGACCTAGGAGATAGCATGAGGACCGATGTTGCGTCGTTGCCACCTTTATATCATAATGTTCCCTAGACCATGCCTAGCTAAGGTTTAATGCAGGACCCGGCGTCCAAATAATTTCCATGTGAAGTACACATCTATCGTCTGGCTCTCTTTCCATCATCTCGAATGTACACCACTACCTACTAGGGTGCGCAAAAAGAACCGGTGGTTCCCATGGAGACCGGTCCATTTCTCATCCCTTTTTTGTTGTTGTTTCGTACAACAAATTACTAGAGCCGAGAAGGGATAAGGGAGAATTTACTCCCACCTCACATGATCCTAAGTGGCTACCGCTGTACTCAAATCTTATCAATTCGAGATCTCATGGTTCTCGAATCAAAGCATGCACGGGATCCACATTGCCTTGCCAATAATTGCATTGTCAATTTGCATCCCACCAGAGAGAGGAACAATATTTGTGGTCAACATGATGTAAACCTCTTAACAAATGCCTCTTCGTACATGTAGGATTGCAATTGGTAGGGTACATGATGATGGGATATTCTAGATAAGGACCCTATAACTCCATATATTAGCCTGAATTTATTGGGGATAATTTAAACATTTCCTGGACCATCCAACGATTATCGGTTCCAAATTTTTGGAATGGGTCCTTAGTAGGCGGTTTTTGGTTCCATGATGGGAATCCCTCTGTGAAACCGATCACCCCTATGACCTATTAAGCAACATGTAGATTAGATATCATAATGAAGGTTCAAAATATAAAAATTAAGCAATTTCATCATATGTAATTTCATACAAGTTATCAATTGGAGTACTGATTAAGAGGTTTAAGCTATTTGATTAATGTTCTAGCTGAGGACACAAGCAATACAAAAGAATTATATGAAGGTCGTGTCGATTCATCGATTGATTTGGTTTGTCTAAGGCCTGAAGAAATTAATTTAGTCAACTGCCCTCATCAAATTCAATGTGCGAAATCCTATGATTAATTTCAATTTAGTGACAAACTAACTCACTGTCCACCGCACTTGGTAGATAAAAATTTTGGGTCATATTTTCCCTTATTCCTAGTTGAAGAAAACTTCCACTAACTAATTTTTTGATCGGTGAATCAAAACAATGGAAGTACCCACATTAAAATTTCAGTTAATTCTAAAGATAAGTGCATTACAAGTCCCAGAACTTATCGGAAAAGTGTGATTGAATATTAAAATTTTTAAAAATTACAATTAAGAACTAAAATTTTTCAACTTGGTGCAATTAAGTTATTCCGTCAACTCCATTCAATTTTATTAATGAAAAAAGCGATGTCGTTTTATTAAAAAAATTTAATTCTTTTCCGCCAAACTGTAATTAAATTAGGTTAAAAAAACTCTAAAGGTTTTCCAAAAAATAAAAGACAAACTAAACAAAAATGAGCCAAAAGTCGAAGCAAAAAACACAAAAAGAACAAAAACGCCTAGGGGAAGAGAGCTAGGCCTTCCACTTGGGGGTCATCACCCTATTGCCAGAAAGGCTAGTGGATATCTACGATAGTTGGCAACCCTTGCTAGATATAAAAGAGACTCGTGACTCTCTCCTAGATCTAGGTGAGAGTTACTAATCCTCAAGCAAATTTAGGGCGTTTGGTTCGAACTTTTGGGGCGAAATGCGCTAGGAAAAACGCAAATATCTTTAGGTTAAAGGGGTTTCAGAAAACGCAAATCTGGATTTGGTAAAATGAAAATTTTCATTGCGGTCTGAAAGAACTTTGGCGCCTAAATCTTAGTTTGGTAAACACTACATTTTGTAAGGCACTTTGACTAAATTTATTTTATTAAAAAATAAATTTGTAATATTTTTTTTTAATTTATTCACTTCCGGCGGCCAAATCCGGCCGCCGGCCACCCTCCGGCGGCCAGATCCGGTCGCCGGCCACCCTCCGGCGGCCAGATCTGGCCGCCGGACAGCACTGCCTGAGGTCGGCGACCTCAGGCGGTGGTCAGCCGTCGCCGTCGCCTGGGTCGCGCGAACCCAGGCAACGGCGACGGTTGCCTGGGGTCGCGACCCAGGCGACGGCGACGGTCGCCTCTGGGCGCGCGACCCAGGCGACGGCGACGGTCGACTCTGGGCGCGCGACCCAGGCGACGGCGACGGTCGCCTGGGCTCGCGACCCAGGCGACGGCGACGGCGACGGTCGCCTGGGCTCGCGACCCAGGCGACGGTCGCCTGGGCGCGCGACCCAGGTGACGGCGACGGTCGACTCTGGGCGCGCGACCCAGGCGACGGCGACGGTCGCCTGGGCTCGCGACCCAGACGACGGTCGCCTGGGCGCGCGACCCAGGCGACGGCGACGGTCGACTCTGGGCGCGCGACCCAGGCGACGGCGACGGTCGCCTGGGCTCGCGACCCAGGCGACGGCGACGGTCGACTCTGGGCGCGCGACCCAGGCGACGGCGACGGTCGCCTGGGCTCGCGACCCAGACGACGGTCGCCTGGGCGCGCGACCCAGGCGACGGCGACGGTCGCCTCCGTCGCCTGGGCGCACGACCCAGGCGAACACCGCCTGGGCCGTGCGACCTTGGCCGGCGGTCGCCGGCGTGGGGGACGCCTTGGCCGGGGTCGCCGGCGTCGGGGTCGCCGGCGTCGGGGACGCCTTGGCCGGCGGTCTTCGGCCGTGTCGGCTCCTCGGAGAAGATGAACAGTGCAACTTGCGTTTGCAAGATACAACTTCCCAAAGCATTTCACTCAAGACGTCGGCTGGGGTAAAGGCGCTAGAAGCGCTTTCAAGATGCGGTGTATTTGGCCAAAGATTTCCAAAACCGAACCAAACGGGTTCGCGTTTGGAGGAACTTTCGGGGCTGAAAGGCTCAAGCAAATGTACCAAAACAGGCCCTTAGTATCCTCAACTAGATTTGGGAGAGGGTCGTGACCAGCTAGATGAGCGTTAGTGACCCATCCAAATCATCGACGGTGTCTCGCCACTCCAATCTTGTGATGGAGCGAAGACCCTTCCTCTCTTGCTTGTAAGTTTTTTTCTATTTCCATTTTTTTTAAAATTTGGGATTTTCTTTAGCTTAATTTAAGTAAGATTCCGGTGTAAAAAATTTAGGATTTGAGTCAAAATAACATTGTTTTAGTGCTTTAGTTAACTTTAGTGTCACATAGGGTGCCAAGTAGGAGAGACAAAATTATTAAAAATAAGGCTACTCAGTATTTTTCATTAGTCAAGTTTGAAATGATTTAATTGAAGGAATTGATTGTACCAATTTAATAGGTTTTAGAATTTGACTACACCATTTAAAAATTTTCGAACTCAATTATATTTTCCCGATAAGTTTATAACTTATGGTGCACGTATTTCTTAATTTTACACAAAGGCGATGAGGCATCTTTAACCTGCAATGCACCCACTAACAAAGGCATGATTGGATAAAAATTACATGGCTCTGGATTTTCTCAGAGCTCATGAAATTCCATGATCCACCCGCCCGCCCAATCGATCACGGAACACCAAGCTAATGTCATTGTTTTCTAGAGAAGCATGTTTCCAAAAATGGTGTCGGATCGACGGGACTGCGAAGGAAAAGGGGGTGGTCCAAATCAAAGCAGCCGTCGAGTCCGGCAGCTCTCGCGGCGGCACGCGCGGTTGTGGCCCTGCGCATTATTCTCCCGCAATTGCCGAGACTTTTGCACGAGTCAAGGTCAGAGATCCGAGAGAATTGTCCCTCGGCAATAAGTAATTTACCATTTCAATAAAATAATAATAATAATAATAATATAAAAGATTATAATACAATTATCGAAAAGTTTATCTAGTGCATAGATTGGAAGGCGAGCAAGGCTAATTGCATTCAAGATCTACAGTACTCACTTGGGTTCTTCTTCTTTTTTTTTAATTTGAGTTGACAATGTGCTTTAATTAGATCCATAGCTAAGACAGCAAAATAAATGTTTGTGTAGATCCTATCGCATCTCACAGATTTCAATGTAGCATCTTGATCGGTAATTTAATTAGTACTCGTAGATGTGATCTCAAGATATTAGATATGTTGGTAATAAGATCCGGGAACATAAATTGCACCTCGATTGATGGAATCGAAGAGGTGTACTAGAATGCAGTACATTTGACTTAGGATATATTCTAATGACACATCAAAAGGATTACATGCATTAGTAAAATGACCTGTAATTTCATGTGAATTTTTATATATAATTTTTTTTTTTTTTTACTATGATGGTGTCTCCAAACTGGCTCTAGGCAAGGGATAGCTGTCCCAACCGTTTCCGAACAAAGGCAACAAAATATGTTACTTTAGATTTGATTGCTCTTTTTTTTTTTGTTGACAAAATTTGAGATTTTGTTGCACTTATTTGAGAGTTTTAGGGTTTTATTGTACTTTTGTTATAAGTTTAAAATTTTTTATATTATACTTTTTGCCTGTCTAATAATCCAATTTAGTGCTAAATAATTCATTTAAGTCAAAAAGCCACTTAAAATGATAAGTAATTAATGAGTTATAAATTCGTTATGCTAAACAAAAATCGATAATAATTGGAATCTCCCCAATTGTACCATCTAGAAGAAATCAATAGTTGTCATTAACCAATTTGCATTCAGTCAAAACCGACTTCGTCTATTTCAATTTTCAGCGTTCAAGATTATCATTCATTACTTAAATTTCGAGTACTAATTTCAGCTTTATTTTAATTGCGCTAAATATTTTTAAATGTTAAAAGTTCTAACCTACTGATCACACTTTTCAAGCATGCCCTAAAATTTAATGAATATTGAATTTTACAGGAACCAATAAGAGTGTCGCTGAAGAGGTAGAGATGAAGGTCCTTTTTGGGTGAACAAATAAATCGGATAGGGTATTGGGACAGTCAAATTTTTTTCCATTATCTAAATTTATGAAATTTATTATATTTGCAAATGGGATTTGAATTTTAGTATGCTTTAAAAGTGGATATGATTTCTTAAAAAAAAAGGAATTAGACAGAATTTATAACCACGCATATTTATCTCGATGCTAACCTGATTAAACCTTTCAAAGTTTCACCACAATAAATAAAAATACATATAATATCATCGAGTGAGATCACGGTTATTTGAAATCGTAATTTCTCACATAAATTAGAAGATAAATCAAGACTATCAATGCAATTTCATAATTAATAAATAGTGCACACAAATCATCAAATAAACTTTGGTATATTTCTAGTAAAAGTCGAGAATGAGGTTTTCAATTTGTACATGACATACTGCGAATTCATTCGTTTTGGAATATTTTGGGAATCCTAATCAACAACTTTAGTTCTCAATATTCAGCAAAGATGGAACAAAAAAAGAAAACAAAAAATGGAAAGGGCTGAGATGAGGATGGATTTGACCCTCCTCAATCTGACATCTGATTCTAATTTCTTCTTTTTTGGTACTTGTACTTTTGATTGTCTTATCAAGGGGATGCCGATGACGTAGATCAGGACCGTCAGATTCCATCCTCAGAATCCTCGCTTTTCCTTCCTCAAAGAAGAAAAGAGGAGGAAGAGAATTGAACAGAAGAGAAGGGTAGAGAAGAATATATACATATATAATTTAAAATTGCGCCAAAAGAAAAGTCAGTGGGCCCCATTATTAATAATGGAAATAAATAAAATAATAGAATTATAATTATAATAATTAAAAAAGAGGAAAAAAAAAGATTCTTTCTGCATGCGACAGTTGGCGGACAGACAAATTGCCATTTAAAAAAATCGGAGGTTCGTTTCCTCCCAACTTAAACGGTCCTCTATCCAGTTTGGCCCCCTTTTTTTTTTTTTTGACTTTTCTCCTCTTTTTGGCCGACGCAATAAACCCTGCCCGCCGGAATCACCACCGGCGAGAATGGCTTTTTCTCGAGTTCTAGATGTATTGAGCCTCTTCGCCGCCACTGAGAACCGTTTGATCTAAGCCCAAATAGGTCTAGACCCATGAAATCTCACGGAGTTCGAATCATTTTACTTGAAAATTGTGATTTCTGATCAGGTTCGGTTGACTCTCGAGGCATTTGATAAAACCCTGATCTAGACCCGCGGCGGGTCTAAGTTTGGATAAGTTTTTTTAACGTGTCCATGATAAATCTCAATACTAAATGATGACCCAATTTTATTTTTCCCATTTTTTCCAGAAATCATAATTAGCTCATGTGAAATTACTTATGCTCTTATCTTTTTTCTTTTTTTGTGTGTGGGCCAGTGCGAAATTACTTATTGAGAAAAACGCGGTTGACATCATGTCCCTCCCCTCTCTCTCTCTCTCTCTCTCTTTCTCTCTCTATCGGTGTGACTTACTTAAATCCACTCGGCATTCCCCGCGTGGTGACCGGCCAGCCCGGTCGTCCGGTCACCCCGCGGCGTCATCCTCTTTTAATCTTCCCCGCCTCCTCCTCCATCGTGCACGACTCCCACCCAACAACTCTCTCTCTTCTCTCTCTCTCTAGAACTTCGCACTTCGCATTCAGCAATGTCCGCCGCGCCATAATCTCGTCTTTCCCAAACAACCATGCCTTCCCGATTCGCCTCTCCGCCCTCCTCCGCCGCAGCACGCCGCCACCTTTCCCTCGTCGGCGCCAACCACACCTCCGCCCGCTTCTGCTCTCGCTAAAATCGCCGCCGCCGCCGCCCACCTTCTTCCCTCTCTTTCTCTCTCTGTGAATCTCGCCGTCCGATTTCTTTCCTTCGCCTTCCTTCTTCTTCTTCTTCTTCTTGTAAATTAACACGCACCACACATACCATACGTGACATTACATAACCCAGATGGAGTTTCTCGCCAGCAAGCCCGGCTCCGTCAAGAACGTCCTCGTCCGGGCCCTCGTCGTCGGCGTCCTCCTCCTCCTCCTCCGCTTCGCCTACGTCGTCACCACCGCCGGCGAGTCCTGCCGCCTCGCCGACTTCTGCTTCCTCTCCCCGCCCGACAGCCTCAACCTCGTCATCTCCGCCTCGACCAACGCCAACGCCAAGGCCAATGCCAACGCCGTCCGGTCCGCCGTCGCCAGCCCCCCACGCCGCGTCGGCTTCGGGGGCGGCGGGAAGGAATGGGTCGAGGCCGTCGGGTTCTATGGCTCCGCGTTCCGGGATTTGGCGTCGGAGGGGTTCCTGTCGCGGGGCGCCAAGGCCCTGTGCGTCGAGTCCGGGAGCGGGCAGGACGTGTTCGCCCTGAAGGAGATCGGCGTGGCGGACGCGGTCGGGGTCTCGAAGAAGGCCTCGCGGCCGCTGGTGATCTCGGGCCGGCCGCATCGCCTGCCGTTCGGGGACGGGGCCTTCGATTTCGTTTTCTCCGGCGGGGGGCGCTTCGACGAGCTGCCGCGGCCGCTGGACGCCGCCGCTGAGATCTCCCGGACGCTGAAGCCCGAAGGGTTTGCGGTTTTCCATGTGAGGGCTAACGATACATACAGTTTCGATTCTTTCATTGATTTGTTCAATTGCTGCCGGCTAGTGAGATCGCGCGATTTGGCCGGTTTCGATACTTCATTGCCTAAGATACGCGAGATTGTTCTGAAGAAAGTTAGTGACTTTAGCATTCTTAGCCACCCGGTGAAGAATTCGGGTGGCGATTCGGCGAAAAAGTGCTCGGTCTCGGAGAGTAGGCAGAAATTAGTCTGGGACGCGGAGCCATTGATTGTAGAGGAGCCATTGAAGCCATGGATTACACTGAAAAGGAATATCAAGAACATAAAGTATCTGCCTTGATGGTCGATATCAGTTTCAGGAATAGGTATGTTTATGTAGATGTTGGAGCTCGGAGTTACGGCTCCAGTATAGTTAGTTGGTTTAGGAAACAATACCCGAAACAGAACAAGACCTTTGAAGTGTATGCTATCGAGGCCGATGAGCATTTCTATGAGGAGTACAAGTTGAAAAAGCATGTCACTTTGCTGCCATATGCGGCGTGGGTGAAGAACGAGACTCTGTCCTTTGAAATTAACAGAGACCCGGGTCAGAAGTCCGACGACAAAGGTAGAGGGATGGGCAGGATTCAGCCGGTTCAGTCCTTGAGTGATGGAGAGGTGGCTAAGATCCAGGGATTCGATTTTGCGGAATGGTTGAAGAACACGGTTTCAGAGAAGGATTTCGTGGTGATGAAGATGGATGTGGAGGGGACCGAGTTTGATTTGATCCCAAGGCTGATCGAGACGGGGGCTATCTGTTTGATTGATGAACTGTTTCTCGAGTGTCATTACAACAGATGGCAGAGATGTTGTCCCGGCGAGAGAAGCTCCAAGTACGAGAAAACATATGGGCAATGCCTAGACCTCTTCACATCCCTGAGACAGAGTGGAGTTCTTGTTCATCAATGGTGGTAGTAACTCTTGGAAATAAGCATTATCATTGCTGATGCTCACCATCTGTTTTCTTTTGATGCTGAGACTCTGCTCTTACTGTTTCATTGTAGTGCTTCAGTTTAGGATTCTGTCCTGGATATTACTCATTGTATGAAATGCCTGTAGTGAAATACCTCGAAATGAAGCCCAACGAGTTGATGGGTTTCTCTTGCGGCCGAATTGAATGTGCACCTGGTCCGTCCATTTTACACCTTCCTCCTTCAGCATTAAAGTTTTGTGGCCTTAGCTGTTGCCCACCTTGCCATTGCAGTTTGGTTCTGTGGATCCTGTTCGGTCTGTTTGCCACTCACTGCATTCGCTTTGTGTCCTTTTCGCGATTTGAGGACCACATGCCGTAGTTGGTAGTAGTGTTCATTCTTTGGATGAAACTGTGAGATATTCTCCCCCTTCCCCCTTTCCCTCAACCTTGAGTTGCCATTCTGCCAATTGCAAGTAACCGTTGAGGAACAAATTCTCTCTCTCTCTCTCTCTCTCTCTCTCTAAGCTTGAGGTGTTTAGGTTTGGCTGAGTTTGGACATTAAGGACGTGGAGGGACCCGGGCCAACTGGATGATAGACAAAAGAGGATGCTGGGCATTTGAAAAAGTATGGTTGTGTACTGTTTTGTCAAAATGGAGGTCACAGGAAACTATCATATGAAAATGCTAAATCGGGTCTGTATCATTGAAGATGGGAGTCTCGTCTGGGTCTCACCAGATTTGGCGGTCCATGTACTAAGTTCGTGGAATGCTTCCTTGGAGAGTACAAGGCTCCGGAGAGGTGGAGTGCTTTTTGACTTGTTGCCTGAGAGCCAAGGGCACGTCTGGTGCGTCCTGGCTGTCTGTCATGTCTGCCGTGTCTCCTTCTCTTTTCCATTGATTGCGATGTAATCTGTTGTTTCGGTTACGGTTGGCCAGCAGTTTCTTTACCTTTGTTCTTTCGAGGGTCCCATCTTGCCAGCCTCTTTTACCATGGAGGGGTCCATCAATATTTTATCATATGGATTTTGTTCAGGAAGTGCCTGGAGAAGCAACCAAATAAAGCAACGTTCTGAATTTTTAACACATCGATTATTTCAATAACGCGCTCATTTGAGCATGTTTAATAAGTATCCCGAGACACTCGTGAACAAGTATCTTCAGGGCAATGGTGTGCTGTCTGATTTGGTCAATTTCTCATATTTTTACGTGATGAACTCATGTAATACATCGGTTATGAGTGATTGGTTGAAACTAAGATAAGTTTCTTTTGGTATGTTCCTGACAACAAGCATCATTAGGGAGGCTGCGGAGTGAGTTTGCCCACCAAGATTCGGGATGCATTCCGTGAGTAAGCTTCCCCGTGCAGCCGCAAAGGATCTCCGATCACAAGCCTCGATGCCTGACTTTCCCTCGACAGACAGGTTCAGACGATGATTTTAGACCCGTGAGGTTGACCCAAACCGAGCGACTTTGAGTACTATTCAGGGTATAGGCGAGTTTGCGCAAGAGGTGACCCTTTCCAGAACCTATCCAAACCCAGTAGAGATCCATCTGCATTCGACGAACCAGACCTAATTTCAGGAGGATTTAAGGATTTCTCTTATTTTCTGATCATAAATGACCTTGCATGACAATTTTCAATCTTGATGGCAAATAGCCGACGGCTCATCCTGTTGCTTCGGTGGGTTTGGCTCCGATCCAATAAGACCCCACTGAACGTGTTTCGCCTCAAGGCAACTAAGTTGATTATCGCCACTTAGGAAGATCACAAAGTTAAAAGTCTCAATACACGACCTGGTTTAGATTGGCAGAACATATTCTATACCTTGCGGAGAATTTCTTGCTTGGAGAACGAATGGACAAGCTCTGAGCAATCCACTCAATCAGGCTCCTTTTCGCCTTGTTTAGGTTGTGCGACCGAAATTGGATCGGGACGATGTCGGTACAGTAGAACAACAAAGGTTTTCGGTGAATATAATCAAGAGACTAAATCCATCTTAACAACATCGGTAAAGTACAGTAGAATGCCCAAGGCTTGGTGATAAGAACCAGACCTTTGAACTCACGATTCACTTGGTAAATGACTAAATTAGGCAGTGTCAACGAGTGCTAGTAATCATGTCAGATGATGAAAGATTGCGTGATGACGTAATGAAAAAGACTTAATCCCATGCCTGCTCCAATTTCTCATTTTCCAACTCCTCCTTAGTGCTCACCACCTGTTTGGGTGTTGACTTATTCCAATATTTGGAGTTGCTAGCCTGCTAGGATAACACATCTTTATCATTTGATTGGAAATCATAGAGTTTGCTAATCTGCTTGGATGATGCATCTTTATCATTTCATTGGAAATCATAGTTAGATATGTTTCAAAATTTAAGATGTGAAATCTCCTTTTTCGGGATAACATATCCTGATAAAATTCGTACAGAATTTACTTTTTCTCTTGAAAAGAGATGAAGTAAAGTGACATTCTTCGATTCAGAATATGCCAATAAGTGATGCAATATCTCCAAATCTAGACTGAAGAAGGATAAGTGCGTATGATTCCTTATTCCATTGATTCTTTAGTATCTTACACTTTATTTTGACAAAAATGCAATAAATCTATGAAGAAGGAATAAGAATCTTGCTTGGAGCAACCTAAATATCAAACATATCAAAACTCTACCAAAACATCACCCCCAAATTTCTTTTAAAAAAATCCCTTTTACAGGATTATTGTGAATTCAACATAATTGATTCTCGTAAATCTTTAGGAAATGACATAGTCCATGAAATTTTGTCTGGAAAAGAATAAGACGGAGTTAAGGTAATACTATTCTATGGCAAGTATAACACGTTTAATAATAGGAAAGAAAAATGGTGATATCTTTTCTTTATTTATATTAATCCAGAAGCTTAGAATTAGTAAGCCTCCTAAATAGGAATTCAAGATATGGAAAATAGATCTGATGTTCAAAAATCGACCCAAATCGATAGGATTGGGGTGGGTTTCCAGGCGAGGAAAGAGTCTCCCGATTAAGCAAAATTTGTGTTCCTCTTTTAACCAAAGATTGCGATAACCTTGAGTTGTCAAATTTATTTATCTACTTTTTTTTCCCACACCAAATTCTAAAAAAAAAAAATAGAAGCGAAAAATCAAATAAAGAAAATATGAATTTTCGTCATTCAGCAAATCTCCCGCAAAATCTCCCTCAGGAGCCGTGAATTTTAAGGCTTTGACTTGAAATGAATTAAATAAAAAATTATTTCAGAGGGAGGGGGAGGAAGGAAAAAGGGAGGAAATTCTTGTTCTTGAACGAGGAGCACGCCCGCTTCTTGTTCTTGCCATAGATTTTTCCGAATATTTGTCGTCCGTTTCTTGTGTTTTTTTTTCCCTTTCTTGCCCGCGATTCGTCGTTTCGCGTCTTGTCTCGTCCTCGTTCTCGTTCTCGTTCTCGTTTCTCCTTTCGAAAGAAGAAGCCCATGCAACCGCCCCGCCCTTCCATGATCCTCCTCCCCCCCAGCATGTTCGGAAGAGACTACGGCCGCCACCGCTGCCTCGGATTCGCCTCCCTCTCGCGGTCTCCCCTCGAACCTGGCGTCTTCTCCCGTCGTTTCCCGGCGCAATTTTCCGGCGGGAACCGCCCCGAATGAGGGTGGGGGAGTTTTCTGCTGCTGGGTGTTCGGTTGCTGTGAACTTTTCCTTCTTTTCCCGCATAAAGATTTGATTTCTTTCTTTCTTTCTTTTTTTGCACTTTCGCTTTCGGTTTTTCGTTTTGGCGTTGCTTTCGTGTGTGTGGATTGTTGTGTGGAAAATGGGAGCGTGTTGCAGCACGAACCACGAGGTGGGTCGGGACTGGGTCGGGATGGCGAACGTGGATGGAGACGACGAGGTCGACGGTGTCGAGGAAGGAGGAGTCGTCGTGAGGGAAGGAGATCTCGGGGCGCGGGTGAGGCTGAGGGGCTCTAACAATTCTTGTTGCATGTTCTGCAAACAAGGAAGGAAAGGCATCAATCAAGACGCCATGACCGTGTGGGAGGTAAAAATTTTAAGGGGAATTTCTAATCGTTAGTTTCTGTTTTTATCATGTTCTTGTGAGAATCTTCTTGGCTGGCCTCTGTCTCTGTTGGATATTGCTCTTGGAAATGCTCTGCTTTTTCTGTAAGGCGTATGATTTTCTGGTTTCAGTTCTCTCTCTCTCTCTCTCTCTCTTGTTCTGGAGCAGATGGGTCATGTTCTTGATGATCGAATATCTTGCTCTGTTATGATCGTGTATGATCTTCGTGTTTTTTTTTTTTTTTTTTTTTTGGTTTTTTTCCTTTTTTTGAAGTTTTAAATTACTGGCCAGACAAAGTGAATTTTTTTGTGCCATGTAACATATGGCGGGGAAGGTGCATAAATGATCATAATAATCTACACCGAAAAGTTGCATCTTTTAAGGAAAAGATGTTCAAAAATTGAACGCAGGAACCCATCAACCCTGTAGATTCATGCTACCATAAGGCTTAATTCAAGATAACTTGAATGATCTTTCAGGACTTCACTGGCGATAAAGATGCATTCTTTTGCGGGGTGTTTGATGGCCACGGTCCGGCGGGTCATAGAGTTGCGCACCATGTGCGCGACAATTTGCCGTCGAAGCTCTCTTCAGTGATCCAATCCTTGCAGAACAAGGGCAGCTATTGCAAGGACCTCGATCTCGTGGGTAAAGACAAGGATGGCGGCCAAGAAAATGGAGAGAAAGAAAGGAGCGACGATGGGAGAGATAGCTGTGGGGAGGATTTTGGTCGTGACATGCTTCTCTCTTCATGGGAGGCTAGTTTCGTCAAATCTTTCAAAGAAATCGATGAAGAGCTTAGTATCGACTCCTCCATCGACAGCTTCTGCAGCGGCTCGACTGCAGTAGCCATGGTTAAGCAGGTAAGAAACAGAGTCGTGACAGCTACGATCGTCGCATCCGCTAATGTGTCATTCACAATTTTCAGGGAGATCATCTTATCATTGCCAATCTGGGAGATTCTCGAGCGGTTCTGTGCACGAGAGGCCAGAAAAATCAGCCCGTTCCCATCCAACTCACGGTTGATCTGAAACCGAATATCAAAAGTGAGTTTCATTTCCTCGTTCATTGTAAAAGCAAGGAGATATCTCATCCTTACCTTTTGCAATTTTTCTTAGGTGAAGCAGAGAGGATCAGGAAATGCAAAGGCAGAGTCTTTGCCATGGATGAAGAGCCAGACGTGTACAGAGTATGGTTGCCCGAAGAGAATTGCCCTGGTCTCGCCATGGCTCGGGCTTTCGGAGATTTCTGCTTGAAAGATTATGGCCTGATATCCACCCCCGAAGTGTCCTATAGAAAGCTTACACCAGAAGATGAATTCGTGGTTCTAGCCACCGATGGGGTAAGAGTAAAGTAATTTGATCAGTAGCAGCGTACAGATTATACTGCGTGTTGCATATCCATGGCGTCGTTGCTCTGATTGCAAATTACTGTGCATGCTGTCGACACGATGATATTGTTTATTATCATTGATGCTAGACTCTTCTTTTCTTTTCCTTTCGGCGAGACACAGGCTTCACCTTTTCCCTTCTTTTTCAAGGTGTGGGATGCATTAAACAATGCAGAGGCCGTGAGGATTGTTGCATCAGCGAGGAAGAGATCCATGGCTGCTAAATTATTGGTTGCTCACGCTGTTCTCGCGTGGAAGACCAAGTATCCGGGATGTAAGATTGATGACTGTGCCGTCATATGCTTGTTCTTCAAGAATGGCCAACTTCGAAGCCAATCCATAGCCAACAACACTTCAGGTGGCAGCCTGAGCCAGCAAGAGAACGGAGTTGGTCAAAAATCCATGTGCAACGGAAGCGAGGCAAACCCGAACGCCGTGCTTGCTGTAATTGCAGGGGACGCAGAGGACACCTCTACAGTCGACGGCGTGAGCAGGGTAGATTCTCTCATCAGAGTTCCTGGTGCAACCCCTCAAGTTTTTACTTGTCCTGGTGCAACCCCTGAAGTTTTTACTTGTCGGAAGTCGGCTAAGGAGCCCGAACATGTCGAAGTCCATTAGGTCTTGATTTTTGTCCTCGTGGAAAGCTCGAGACGATCGCCGAGTCCCTGGCCAGAGATGGAATTGCTAGGTCTGTAAACATGTGCGGAAGCGAAAATCGTTTCCGTCATGCTGAGATGAATATGTTTTCTTCGTACACCAGGAGAACTTGAGGAGAGGTACAGGTGAATCAGCCGCTGACAGAAATGCACTGGTTTAGAAACTTTCAGGAGAAACCCACCGCAGCACATTTGCAGGATTTTTGATTTGTTCCTTGCTTCCCCTGTTCTGGTTACTCTTGACTCCATGTTCATGTCTAGTTTGATGCATCTGCTAGTTTTGAAGACACAGGAATAGGACCGATTGTTCATGTTTCGCGTCGCGGTCTTGTCGAACACATCCATTAGACAGGTTGCGCTCACGAAGACATGTTCATCGCGTATATTAAGTATCTATAGATAAACCAAGATTAGAAGGCGTGTGGCATGTGCTTTATGCCATGAATCTAGATCGGTTTTGGACGATGAACTTGTAGCAATTTCAATGTCGATACCTCAAAACAGTGAATGGCAGATATCTAACATCTATTTGCACCATTAATCAAGAGAAATTATGGTCCATCAAATTTCTACATGACACTCAAATAACCTTACAATCTTGGATACGAGAATGAAGAAATCTCAACTTTGTGTTTGAAATGCAATTAATATTTATGAAATCTTTTTAATTGATAAAATCAAATTCTCAATTTATATGGTTTTTAAAAAAATGTAATCAAATTCTACGACGAGAATTACTTGAGTAACGGATTGGAATTCCTTAGAGTTTTTGGTAATATATACCATTTAAAGAAAAATTAGGGAAGTGATGGCTGTGACGGCTTGATTATGTATGCCATATTAGCTTTTATGCTTTTTTTTTTTTTTGGTAAGGTAAGAGTATATATATATAGTCGACCAACAACCAGTACAACAAGGGGACTCGGTACCAGCGGCCTCTCAGCTGGACAACATGTCGCTGGAGTGGACGGGTATCGCGACCCACAACATAAACATTACAACTAAGCTAGAGCTCCAAGGGAGCCAAGGATTAAAAACTCCTATCCTAAGGCAGAGGCTGCTCTTAAGCAAAAATGCTAGGGTCTATCCCCTAACTGCGCTGCAGTCTTCTATTCCTGGGACTATCCTCAACTAAGGAGAAGGAGAGGGCTTTGTCTTTAACTACCTTAAAAAGATATAGCTTCAAGGCAGGAACAAAAAGGTTGTGGCCTTGGAAAAGGATCTCATTCCTAGTCTTCCAGATGATTTGGCACAGAGAGCCGAATGAGAATCGAACTATTTCCTGGTAAAACCCTTTTCCGGACAAACATTTGATAGCCCATTGAAGATTGTCGGACCAGGAGGAGTTGCGCCATGGTAGATTACATTTGGCTGCCCAAAATATAGCCAGAGATTTGGATACAGAGCAATCAAAATATAAGTGATTGGTTGAGTCTGGTCTAGAATTACAGAAGGGGCACATCGAGCTCTGAATTCTGCCATAAGACATGAGAACCTCCTGAGTTGGGAGACGATTCCTTGTAATGAGCCATAAGACATTAGCTTTTATGCTTCAACTGCAATAAAAGATGTAATTTTAAGGTTTTAGGCATCGGCCTGCCGCCTTGTGAAATTGACACTTATATGATGTACGCGAATGGGACAGAATGCGGGGACTGTCAACCATGAATTTTAGTTTTGTCTTTTTACTATTTTATACAAGGATAACATAGGAATACCCAATAAGCGAGAGAAAAGTGATTTTGGCTTAAAAATAAAGATGTTTTTATTAGGTCGTATTTAGATATTTGTGTGTGGTTTTTTTTTTTCAATAAATAGAAATTTGTGATTTTGTTGATGATCAAAATGAATAAGTCTATTCTAATATCATCTAGCGGACATCATGTTTCTGGTTATTGAAGTGTGGAATATTTGAGGTTAGATATAACAACATTGATAAGAGGAGAGATTTTGAAAGATGGAGAGATTAAAAAGAAAATTTCTCACATTTTGAAAGAAACATTGGTTTAAGTTGAATTACTATTGGTGTTGTTTTTGTCCCTTGACACAGAGTTTTAGGCAGCGAAAGATAAATAACGTTATCTAAAATGAAAATGCTTGAATATTTCACTTTTGCTTGATATAATTTGAAGATAAGGATAACCATAGTGAAAAACTCAGGACTTTACACTTTTAATAGAAAAATCCTGAGCTAGAAATTTTATCCAAGAGACCAAAAATCTGTTTTTTGTATTGAAATATGCTTTTATTAGTCAAACCTTCTAAGCGCTTACACGACAATATCAGCTTATTGGACCCCACGTCATGCAAAACGCGATTATTTAATAAATCCCTATCTTTCTTTTTTCCTCCTCATTTCGAAAAAGAAATTTGTTCCCAATTTATCTTTACGTTTGCTACTTATATCATTGAATCCTCTCTTCAAGCTGGTCACGTTCAAGGGGAGTTCCCTTTTTAAGCCGAAGTTCAAGGGAACTATATGTGGACATTTATTGATCCAAGGGTTAATTACATGTTTTACCCTTCACATCTAATTGCCCCTTCATATTTTGATGGAAAAAAAATTACAAAAGACACTTTACTATGTTCTTTGTAACGGCGTTATCCTAATTTTTTTTTATTGGCAATAAAAAACCCCAAATTCTACTCATTATCATCACATTTACTCTTTAACTTTTTTATTTTGACGTCAGAAACTCCAAACTCGTAATTGTGAAATTTCCTATATTTACTCTCTGTCAAGATTTCGTCGAATAATTCTCTAACCCAAAAGACACTGTTTTTATTCCACTTAAACCAGATGGGCCGTCATATTAACGTTGTTTGTCTTCTATCATCCAAGTAGGAAAATTCTTAAAGTTGTCCATTGACAAAAATATGAAGAAGAGTAAATGTGTCATACATGTATATGTTTGGAATTTTTAGTGTCACAAGAGTTTAGAGTAAATTTATCACGGCGAACATAATTTAGGGATTTTGATAGCTTTTTTCCCTTTTAATTTATGTTGCAAGGGCAAAATGAAGGAGATAAAAAGTGAGACACCATTAGGCTGGGGAATAAACATGTAAATACATGAAAATAGGTGGATACGGAAGGAAAATAGAAAAGAGCAAGAAAGAGATTTAATTTTGTCCAAGACGTTCAAGTTTGTTAAGGAAAATGTTGAAGAGAGAACCATTTGTTAAACCTCATTTCATAATGTTTTTTTGGGGGAACATAAAATATTTACATTCGAAATTATAAAAACCTTTCGATTTTCAAGGTGGTGCTGCAAAACCACCACGTACGTGGTGGCCATGCAGCAAGCCATGTCGTTCCTCCCTTCCCTCCTTCCCTTCCTATTTCGCCGCTTTGATTCTCTACTTCCGTTCTCGTCGTTAGACTCTCCACCAAAGAGTTTCAGCAACAGAAGAGAGAGAGAGAGAGAGAGAGAGAGAGAGCAAATGGCTCAGGCAACGCTCCCGGCCGTCGATCCCAAGGTCCAGAGCTTCGAGCTGTTGAGCGGCCACACCATCCCCGCCGTCGGTCTGGGCACCTGGAAATCGGGCTCCAGCGCCTCCTCCGCCGTCCACGCCGCCATCGTCGAGGTCGTAGTTTCTCTAGATCGAGCTCGACCCTTCCCCGGTTTTTCCGTATCTTTCGTTCTTGCTTTCCCGTTTGGTTTTAAGTTTAACGCTCGTAGTCTTTTTGGCCGTGATGAGATGAGCGCAGGCCGGTTACAGGCACGTAGACACAGCCTGGCAGTACCAAGTTCAAGAAGAGGTCTCTCTCTCTTTCGCTCCTTCACCTTGTGGATTCACTCGGTTTAGTGCTGAACTAGGATAATGCCCATTTGATGCATGGATCTTAGATATAATTTTTTGATCATGAAGCATAGGCGATAAGCTGAATGGTTCATTCGTCTTCATATTTTTGCAAGGATTTGCACTTAGTTAAACATATTAAATGCACCATCTTTCTCGTGTTAAGCGTAATCAATCCATTTAAATGAAAATAATGCTTTGTTAATTATAGTTAACATGGGTCCCGAAACACTCTTTAACAAGACCCTTTTGGAATATCAGTTTTTCTGTGTTATGTATTGGTTTTTTGGTCGGTGTGTTGTGTATTGGTTTGGCAGCAATGACCTTCTAACTTTCATTTCCCGAATATCTTCAAGCCTTTAAGAAATGATTATCTTATTAAATGAAATCCACAAATTTCATGCAATAGTTATAGTTTTATACATAAATGAAAATTAAATTAATTAACTAAATTACAATCAATAGATGCCACTTGATCATCAATGCTAGTGTGAATAATGAACATATTGATTTGAAAGGGGTGATGGGCCGTGAAAGCCAGTGATGATTAATGATCTTGGAAGCTTTCATTTTGCATTAGCCTCTGCAACAATGTAAGATGAGGCTTTTAGTATATATTTCTTTTCATCATAGTCATAGGGTCTCCATAAGACCAAAAAGGAAAAGATAAGGAAGGATTAGAGATCCAGAACATGGATTAGAGCTCATAAATAGCAAACTGTAACATTTTATTATTTCATTACTTCACCTAACAATTTCTGAAGAACACTCGTGAACAATATCTGCTTTCTATTTCGTAATGAATGTTCTTGATGTTGAGGAAATGAAGAATGTCTCGCTGCTCTTAATTGTAGGTTGGGTATGGGCTCCAATCAGCAATACAAGCAGGAGTTGATAGGAAGGATTTGTTTGTCACATCAAAACTTTGGTAAAGAGTAAAGATGATTATCATATCATAAACTCCTAACTTTTCTGGTTTATTAAATGCCCTAAATGTCCTATGCTTATCTACTGCAGTTGAGTTATATGCATTCTGATATGCAGGTGCACTGAGTTGTCCCCAGACAGAGTTCGACCTGCATTGAACAACACCCTCCAAGAATTGCAGCTTGACTACCTCGACCTTTATCTGGTTATTGCCCAGCTCCAACATGCTCTCTTATTTCTTAGTTAGAGATTGAGTTTTGACCACTGGTGCTGGTGGCCTAGTTGCCTTTGCGCTTAAATTCCCATCTCTAAGTCACGGGGTCAAACCTCGCTTGCACCAAGTAGCCTCGTGGCTTGGTTTGGTGAATGGGTGGTGGACCTTTAGTGCCTCGGTGGTGTCTCGGTGTCAAGCTCACCCACTTTGGTGGTGCTAGGTACCAGAGGCTCGTCCTCGCTTAAACTGAACATTCCATAGCGAGTACAAGACTCTTGTGATGATACCAAAAAGAGTAGTTCGATGGTCGTCTCTCCCCATCCCTTTCTGGGAGCTAAAAAGATTTAAACTGAAGTTGAGCATGGGCTTGCTTGCTTTTTGTGTAACAACTTGTGGTACTGCAGATCCACTGGCCATTCCGCCTCAAGGATGGATCCAGCCGGCCTCCGAAGGCCGGTGAGGTTTTAGATTTCGACATGGAAGGTGTTTGGAGGGAAATGGAGAAGCTTGTCAAGGACAATCTGGTTAGGGACATAGGAGTCTGTAATTTCACCCTCAAGAAGCTCAATCAGTTGCTGGGATTTGCTGAAACAATGCCCTCTGTTTGTCAGGTACGAAGGGATCAATTAACCACTAATTAACTGATTGACTGATCAATGAATCACTTGCTTGGTTTGAGTTTAAAATTTGGATTAATGTCATTTTTAATGAATTCTCTTTTGCTCAGATGGAGATGCATCCGGGATGGCGAAATGATAAGATGTTGGATTTCTGCAACAAAAACAGCATCCATGTTACAGTAAGATTTCGTAAATGTTTGTCTTTTTCGAGATTAACAATTTTTCATTTGGTATGAGAGATAGAGGCTTTGAGTTCAAAATTTTTATCGACTTTGTATATATTTTCACATTCTAGTTTTAAATCAAAGTTTGCTTGGGAGTAATCAGAATAAATGGCAGATAAGTGATCTTGCAAAATCTCACACGTTTTTGGTAATTTATGAATCCATGAATTAATATTTGTATGAAAATTATGAAAACTATGAAAAAATTATAATTTGTTGGAAAAAAATGGGTAATTTGTTAATATTTTATATGAAAAATACATATGAGAGTCTACATGTTAAGATTTGTATATCTAGAAAGTTTTAAGTACTTTGGGTTCTAAAATATCAAATTGCGTAAAATGCAAAATTCATTAAACGAAAAGTGAAAAATGAAAGTCGATTCATATAATAATTTTTGAAGTTGGAGGAGATAAAGATGATGGAGAGAGATAACATGTAAATGAACTATTTGGATTGCTGATACAATATCTAATATTCGATTTTAAAGGCAGATGAACTATGAAGAGAGAGCGTACCAAAGAGTTTCAATTCAAAATCTTTAGTTGCTACATCACAAGCTAATGGTGATGGAAAATAATCCTAGGCATACTCTCCATTGGGCTCATCCGAAGGAGGCCAAGATCTGATCCACGACAAGACGGTGGAGAAAGTGGCGAGGAAGCTGAACAAGAGCCCCGGGCAGGTGCTGGTGAAATGGGCCGTCCAGAGGGGCACGAGCGTCATCCCGAAGTCGACCCACCTGGACCGGATCAGAGAGAACGCGCAGGTCTTCGGGTGGGAGATCCCGGAGCAAGACTTCCAAGCACTCTGCAGAATTCCCGATCAGGTAAACGCCAATCCTTCGCATTTGAGCTTAATCTTATCGTCGTTCGACATGATGGGCCAAGTTGATCAGGACCCAGAAATTTGGACGTTGTGATCGATTGATTAGCTTGCTTTCTTCATAAGTATGTCACTTTTTTTGGCCAAAATGTCCTTTTTCTCAAATGACTTGCAGGGGAGAGTGCTTGATGGAGAAGATTTGTTTGTGAACAAAGAAGCGGGCCCGGTCAGGAGCGTGGCTGATCTCTGGGACCATGAGGACTGATTCACCAGAAAATGTGTGATCACTGGCTTTGTTGATCATCCTCTTCTTGGGTACAACTCAGTCTTGTGATTTTGGCTTTTGTTGATTAATAAATAGTAGGGAAATTGTTACCCATGTTGGCGAGAATTTTAACCTAATTCGCGACAATAATTATTGCTCGTCAGTTAGTCGTAAATAGAGTTTATCATAGCCCGTTTCATCTTAGGGATTTATGCTCTCGTATCATGTCAATAAATTTATCATCCCTACATATTGCGGGGTTACGTTGTGCATGAAATTTTTAATGATTTTCTCCATAGGTAATTTTCCATTTTTATTATAAATTGTTCATTTAATGTTATTGGAAAGATCAAATTGCCCCCTTCTTGTGAAACCCATTTTAGCATTGAAGATCTGGATGAGCGTGGGAGTTTAGAATTTGGAAATTGACATTTTCGACATTTTCGTTGGTAAAAATACAAAGTGGTCTTTGAAAATATAACCGAAGCATTTATATGGTATTTTCAACCGTAAATATATGTAAAGGGTTATTAGATAAAATGAACGGTATCAAAAAAAGAAAAAAAAGGAAAATGGGCCTTCACCTTATTTAATAATAACTCAAAATAATATGTTTTCTTTAAGGATTCTTATTTAATAATAACCAAAATAAATAACCTCAAAACTACCAAGTGTGGAGCTTGTGAATTTTGACGCAGAACACGCGATTTCTACTTCAGTGACATGCTTACTGCCTTGAGCTCCGGTGCATAGATTATAAATGAAAACTTAAATAACACAAATTGACTCATAAATTTTGATTCGATTTACAATATAGTCTCTGGACTTTAATAATCTCCGGATTTTAAATTTGTTCAACATAATTTTTCGAATTTTTGGTACATGTTCAATTTAGTCTGGAAATGTTCAATGTTTTTTTTTGAACTTAAATTAATGAAAGAATTATATTAAATATTTTCATATAATTTAGTTATATTGAGTATCTTCGTATAATTGATGATCATTGATCATTATTTCGTTTATAAATTCTAATACCATCCCCATCATTAGTTATACGAATCTCGTTACAAAATTCAGATAATCATACTAATTGAAAAAGAATAAATGTAATCTTAGTCTTGCAACATCTACCAATACACTCAATCATATATATATATATATAGAAAATGAAAGCATAATATTACTATAATCATAAATATCTTTTGATCCATCCAACCAGAAAGAAGCTCCTCGAATGGGACATGCTTTAATTGCTCCTATCACTCTCTCTCTCTCTCTAGACATGCATCCTCCTTAAACCCCCCTCAGGAGGGAATTCGATTCCAGTAACAGCGTCCGCCATTACTACTAAACCTTTACTTCCCCATTAAGTCTCCATCGCCACCTCCTCCATCCCGCCCACCGTTCGAGCCGTCCCGTTCATTGATCATCGCCACAGCCGCCGCCGCCGCCGCCGCCGCCGCCGTTTCCCGCTTCCCCTCTCGCCGGGTACCCTTCATTTCTTTGTTGTTTGGTCCTTGTGCTATCGGTCTCGCTGCGCCCGAGTTCGTTCCGCGAGCTCAACTGCTGTAAAGTTTCGATTTTTTTTCGGTTTTCCTTTCTGGGTTTCGAAGGGCGCGGGGAGAATTCTCGTTGTGCTCTTGGGCTCTGCAGATTGGCCGTTCTTACTTTGCTGGCGTCGCGTGTGCGATTTCGTTAAGATTCGAGCTCTGAATTTTTCTCGTTTCCCGCGTGCTGCCCGATGTCAATCTTGGTTCACTGTTGAATTGTCGATAGAACTGACATCGGAACATCGCCAGGCAGGTGGAATTTGAACGTGTTGGTAGTGTTTATCCAGTGTGTGTGCATGTGTGTTGGAATAGGATTGAGGGCCGAGTGCTTGAGTTTTGTGCTCGGTGGATGTAATTTTTGCAATGGCGAAGCTGATCATTCGACACCAGTGCAGAAATCTGTCGTGTGTGCGCGAGGCTTGTGCTTTGTGCACATGGGTAGGGAATACTGAAATTCGTTGAGTTATTAGACTTGAGCTTTATGCTCTGTTTTTCTATTGTTGCCATTGGAGGGTGCTTGCAGGCAGCTATGCGCCCTTGGTACCTTGTAATGTTTTACGCATGCACCGTATTGTTTTGCATTTCTTTGGTTGTCTCGGTCTTGATATGACCGATTAGACATTTGCTGTCAAGCTTTGTTCCTTTGCATACTATTGAATGTGCTTGAATGGTTGGCTTGGCTTATTTAGATCATCACCTTCAACTTCATCTAATGAAGAGGGGCAGTCTCAAAGTGCATATACCTGTTTTTCTTTTTTTTTTTTTTTGGTTACATGATATGTATTCAATAGAAAATTCTAGCAGGATGGGGACAGTAAGGAATGGGGACACCTACTCTGGAAACACATCTTTTTCTCCAAATATGCCAACTGGTGTTTTAGCTCACAGAAACTTGGGGAAGAATAATCTTGGCGGTGTAATCTTTGGGTGCAAGGACAACACCTTGAAGGAATGCCTATCCAAACAAATATTTGGTAAGGGTGGTTCATATTTGATTTATTGGCACAGCACTTTTAACTTTGGTAGTTTTTCTTTTACTTATCATTTGGTTAGGGTAGTAGAATTGTTGAAATGCACAATGGAGTTTATTCTTCTTCTTTTTGCTTGATCCATTGTCACAGTATGCTTTCTTGTTTTGACTTGTGCTAGTTTTATTTGAAGTATCAAAACTCATGAGAGATGTTATCAACAGGCTTACCATCTTCGCACATTGTTTATGTCAACCATATTGAACCTGGCTTGCCACTGTTTTTATTCAACTACTCAGACAGAAAACTTTATGGAATTTTCGAGGCCGCAAGCCGTGGTCAGATGAATATCGATCCTTATTGTTTTAGCACTGATGTTTTAGAGAGAACTCCATATCCGGCACAGGTATCTCTTATCTATTTTGTTAACACGTTATGTGTTGTCTCTTAGGTTTCATTACCAAATGTATGATTTTGAATTGATTGGTTGTCCAATAAGGTTCAAATTCGTATCAGGATGCAATGCCAACCACTGCCGGAAGATCAGTTCAAGCGTATAATTGCGGACAACTACCATACAAGCAACCATTTTTGGTTTGAATTGGACCATGCTCAAACAAGTAAATTGAGATCCCTATTTGCATCTTTAGCAATAGCTCCATCAGTTCCCCAGTATATAATCCAGAAGAGAACGCTTTCACTACCTCTTCTATCCAAGGAAGCAAGATCTGATTCTGCAGATCCTTCCCTTTCTTTTGAAGTAAATGATCAGCTATTTGAAGGTTATGCAAGTATTCGGCAAGATGGAGGAGATGAGAAAGATTCAATAATTGCGAAACTGAAAGAATTGGCTCTTAGCCAGGAATATCATGAGTTACATTTGAATCATTGTTCAGAAGGTAGCTCAAGTACTGAGGGCATAAAATCCGAAGAAAACAGCTTCGTTGAGGCACCTGTGGACCTAGAAGAGAAGAAATTACAGGATTTTCATTCCTCTGTGGACCTGGAAGATAAGAAATTACAGGATTGTCATTCTTCTTCTGATTATCATCCTACCATTGCCCAGGTAGTTTGGAGTGAGGCATCTCAGCAAAATTAATTAGTAATCTTCCTTCTGCTCATGCTTCCTGAACACTCTGTATGATGCCTCTCTTTGTGTAGTTGATTCGAGAATTGGGAGAGCTCAAGGACTTTAAGATGGAACAAACTCGAAAGATGATTGATTTGGAGCAGAAGCTGGTACCATGAAGCTTTGTTCATACTTTTGTCTTCTTCGTTTCATTTGTTAGCTCTAAGCTTAGAATCACATATTGATTTGTTTTTGGGGATTCTTCTGCCATTGGGATTGAAGGGTTGACTTTTTATTGGATTTTAAGTATCATGTATACTCTTATACGGTCCAGTGCTACAAGATGTTGCACGTAAAACCTTTTGGATTTAGGCGATTTTTTTTACTAACGTATTCAGTCATTTGAGACAGAGTTGAAAGGCAAGCTAAAAACATTTTCAGGGTATAATTTGTTGCATCTATGCCTTTCTTTGTGCTGCTTTTAAAGGTCATACTTGAAAGGAAATTTTGTCCCTTAAAGAGAAATATGAGGAAAACCCTTTCTAATTCCTTAAGTGAAGGAAAATATAGGTTAGGTTGAGTTTCACATGGTTAGCTGTAAACTCTTTATTGAGTAATGATATCTCCTGCTACGTTAGTGTTATGATTATACCAGAGAGTATTCTTGTCTTGCTCTAGCTCAGGGATAGAATCAGGAATTTTCTTTTTTTGCTTTTATACTGGTCTTCCTTTCGAAGACGGCCTTGGGCGATTTTTTTTTGGGGCAGTGTTAGATTTGCTGAGTCTGTTGGGCACAAAACATGTTTGTTTCTCCTATGTTTTCTTTGTTGGCTCACATTGTTGTGAAGTTTCTTTTTCTTATTTTCTACATGTTTTGTCGTGTCATTCACTGTATTTTTGGTTCAGGTTTGGGCAGAAAACGAAATTTGTTGTCTGAGAGATCACTGTAACTTGTTGGACTCTTTGTTGAAATCTTCATCGCATGATGCTGTTCCTGAGGAAATCCAATCTTCTGAGGAACTGGATCTTGATCTTAAGGATTCCATCATTATTGTTGGAGGATACGATGGTTCGTCATGGTTATCTGCAGTATATTCCTATTTCCCTTCTCACAATGTAGTAAAATCTCTTACGCCGATGAACTGTATCCGTGCATATGCATCTGTTGCAAAGTTTAAAGATGAACTCTTTGTATTTGGTGGTGGAGATGGGGAATCCTGGCATGACACAGGTACTAGAATCACTGTCTTTCTAATCTCCATTGCCATTGTAATCCTGTTATCTTAATGTGATAACTGTCTTTCTGCACAGTTGAATCATACAGTTTAGCTGAAAATAAATGGACCGTGCAACCATCGTTGAATGCTAAAAAAGGAAGTCTGGCTGGAGCAGCGTTAGGGGAAAAAATTTTTGCTCTTGGAGGTGGGAATGGACAGGATTCCTTTTCAGATGTTGAGATGCTTGACTTTGACATCGGCAAGTGGATCTGCACACGGTCAATGCTACAAAAGGTATAGTACATAGCTTGTGTGTGGTTTTAAAGTTCTGGTGAAGCTCCAAGGAACAGATTATGGAATGTGATCAATTAGTCAAAGAGTGTCATTGGCAGAGTGCTCTAAATGGAGTACATTTTTTCCTTGTGGTAAAAGTTATAATGCTAAATGTCCATATGTAGAGGTACCTAATATTAGAGAGATTTGTTGGTTTTGTCCTGTCATTAATAAGTTGATTATTTTCAATAAAAGTAGATAGAGATAACTCTCTTAAGGAGTCCTATTGAAGAGGGAGAGATTGAGAGAGATGACTTCATAGGACAAGCTAATATAGTGCTATTAGAAGCAACTGGAAGGTTCTCGAACTTCATTGTTTCCACTTGATTAATAGCTAGGAAAAATGTGTATAATTGAATTGCTTATTAGTCGTTCTTCTATGGTTGCTATATGATTCAGACTTTCTAGTCATATGAGGATCTTGTGAACAATTATGTACTGTCTAAATCTGCCACCATCATACTTGGAGTTTTAAACCAACCTGGGTGATATTGTTGACAATAAACAATTGCATTCATATAAATTTCATTTGTTTGTGTAATGTTTCCTTTTAAGTCTTCTGGTGATTTTGCTTCGGCATTGGGGTTACTTTGACTTCTTGAAGTAGTACATTCATGCTTAGCCTAGTTTCTTGATTAACGTTGTTCTTTATAGAATACTTTACATGGATCGTGAAGCTTTTGAATTCATTCATGTATTCACTATGATACATAGGAAATAAGGTGACATATGATAGATATCAGGGAAGTTACCAAATCTGTCCTATACCTATTGTATTGTACGGATGCCAATTCAGTGTTTAATTGTTTCAATTTTGCAAATATAGTCCTAAATCTTTATGTGATATTTTAATATAGTCCTTGAGGCCAATTTTCGCTTGAAAATGTTGATGTGATGGTCAATCATTGCCGGCCGTCTTATGTGGAACTTTGGCAAGGACTGTATGTGCAGAATTGAAGGATTAGGACTGTATTGGCACCCGTACAATAGGTATAGGACTGATTTGGTAATTTTTCTGATAGATATCATATGAAGTTGATTTGAGGGTTCAGTACGGCAAGGTAGTGCAGTGTTTTGACATTTAATATTGACCCCGGTATGAGGCTGTGTAATCTAAGTTGTTTGTAACGAATTCACTGCCATGTGTTTGGTGGTCACTTGTTTCCAGTCGTGGAAGGGACAGCTGGTACTTTAATAGGATTCCCATCACTAATGAAAAGGTGGGAGTTCAAGTACAAATTTTACCCTAACAAATCTCTCCTCTGGCCATCTTGTTTCTTATAGGAAAATGAGCTTCCTTTCCCTCTCTTTACTATTAAGCATTAATTAATTTCTTGCATGTCCTTTTTTAATGCTGTTATATTTTGCTTTACTCACTAAATACTTGGTAATTACTTTTTGGGTGTGCTTCTCCTTTTCTCCCAGCGATTTGCTCTTGCTGCAGTGGACCTTAATGGAGCAATATACGCTACTGGTGGCTATGACGGCAATTATTATCTTAGGTAAGAGACGAATTTTTATCATCCTTGTATCTTGTGATTTGAAGTGCTCGATCATTCTTGTGACTCTCTTGACTAACTGTTATCCTTTTTCCTGATAAATCTGAGTACATGAGTTGATTTACATTTCTGGGGGGCATTATTGTCTAACTGCTGTGCAAACAGTGAAAGTATCTGGCATGTGATTGACCCATCATATGTTGGTGCAGCTGATGGAAAAATGGCAGTGTCATTCCTCGATGGACACTGAAGTGCTTTTCCAATTTTACCTTAAGAAACCTTTACTGGTGAACTGCAAGTTATTATTTTGTTCATATCCTTTACGTAGCTGGAAATTCAAAAATACCCTTGTAGACCTAATACTCCTCTCAACAAAGGAGAAGAATATATATCTTGAATGGCATATGAAATCTTTTACATCAGAGTTAGCTACAGCAGAGAGTTGGTAATCTTTTTTCTGCTGATTTATTTCAGTTCAGCTGAAAGATTTGACCCCAGAGAACATTCTTGGGCCAAAATTGGAAGCTTGACAACAAAGAGGGGCTGCCATTCACTGGTCTCACTGAATGAAAAACTGTAAGTATACCCGTATGTTCCTGTTGATGCCAGTTGTTCAATTTTATTTGATGATATTTGCCTATAGATGCTGGAAAAGTATGTCATATTTTTCCTTGATCTGGACATGATGCTGTTTCACGCCTGTGCTTCTTGTGTATTAAGTATTTACACACAACAAAGTCTAATAAAACAAATTCCTTCTTGTCTCCCTTCCCCTTCTGTTGTGCTAACATAACTAAGGACAGAACTGCAAATTTAGTTTTTTTTTTTTCCAGTTGTTCATTTAGCTGGTCATTGTTTCAACTGTACATTAAGTGAAGCTACCTGTACTCTGCTCAACTTGGAGTGTTAGTTTTCATGAGCATTGTAAGTGTCTTATATATAATCCTTCAATAGATACGCCTTGGGTGGTTTTGACGGAAATTCAATGGTTCCGAGCGTTGAAGTGTATGATCCGCGCATGGATTGTTGGATGGTTGGGGAACCGATGAATTGTGCTAGAGGCTATTCTGCTGCCGCCGTCCTTAGTGAGTCGATATATGTGATCGGAGGCGTAAAAGCTGATGAAGGCATCGTAGAGACAGTGAGTTTTCTGCCCCCCTCCATTTTGTACGTCGTGATTCATGTACAGGCATCGGATTCACTCTGAGTCCTCAAAATTTGTCAACCAAACTGCTCATTCGATTGCTTTTGGAGTGTCGTTTAACTTATGTCTCAACTGGTATCGTCACAGGTTGAATGTTACAAGGAGGGCCAAAGTTGGCGCGAAACGTCTGTGAGAGGCATTGGGCAAAGGTGTTTCTTGTCTGCGATCGTCCTGTGAGAGAAGCTTCTTTTAGCAGAAATGTTTCCTTTTTTTTCTTTCCGACAGGTGTTGCAGATATCTTTTTCACACGTGAAGTGGATCGTTCCGTTTAGTGTTTAGGGGGAATAGAGAAAGATGCATAGGAATGTATAGATGAATTCGAGCTTGCTCATATCACAAGAGTCCTTTTGTTTTGTTGCACTTGCACTCTTAGTTAAAATCAAATGCTTATAATTCTGTCAAAATGCTCTTTTGTAAATCTTGACCACCATTGATGTGAATCTCCTTTTGTAGATAATCAATAGTTTGCATATTCGTACTTCATAGACTCTCTCTAAGCTTCATTGATGAAGGCTCAGGTTATCCCACCGCATGCGTGGAGAATTCAATTTCATGCAAGTAATTGCTCATGTCATGCCCATGTTAGACTTTACATCATGCTATCTTACATATTCTTTACATGACATTCCTATGCACACAATTCCCATCTTAGAAAAATTGGGGCTTCCCGTGAATTGATGTTTCATTTAATTGCTATATTTGCACGTTTATTTTCAATAGGTCGTATGTCATAAATTCGAAAAGATAAAAATCCTATATTGCTTGCTAGTAATTTTAGATTGGACGTTCATTAAAAAAAAATACAAAAATATGTCGGGAGGTGGTTTGAAAGAAACTTAGATTTATTTTCATATCGACATTATATGAATAGATTTATTCTCTTAGAATTGCATTGATTTAGATTGCACAATGTTTAATACTTCCATCTCAATTGGTTCACTTCAGGAAAATACGTTATTTCGTACATTCGCATGTTCACTCTCCCTCCATGCTCAGCTCACGGCTTGTCTTGGGGCTTTATAATTAAGACATTGTATAATGTTGCCGGATATTTTTTGATTTCTGTCAATTATTTGTCTTATTATCTGATGTCATTTTATTGCTTGCGCATTGGAAGAGATTGCATGAAATACCATTTTGTTAGAAGAGGATAGTTACCGATGCGTCAGGTAGACTTAAGTAACAAAGTCTCCATACCCACAAATTTCTGGTTATTTCTGTGGTTCTCGAAAGTAACCTATAACTCATGTCTTGCTTGGGCTATTGGTGACATCTCGAAAGGGAAAAATAAATGTCATAATCAATCAAGTAAAATTAACGTCGTGATTGATAGGGTTTGAGAAAGCCCATGTCAAGTGCAAATGGGCCACCTTTTGAGATGGATTTGCTTGATAATCCGTCTAAACACCTCAGGGATTTTATTCGTGTTGAGAGAGTCATTACATCGAATAATATAAGTGTCAAACCATGATTGTTTGTTCGGTCTTTAAATTCTTCTACCGTCTCAACATCCTCCAATGAACAATTGATATCAGTAGGAATATTTAAGACAGCCTTCTTTCAATCGACAAGAGATTATTGAAGAGAATCGATTGATATTGTACCATATTTTATTTTTCCCTCCTGCTCACTTCCATCATTCTAGACACACTTCATAAATAGAAAAGTGAGTTTATTCTCACAAGCCATGATGAGCATTTGAGTAGTGGTTGAATTAGGCATACTAAAGAATTGGCATTGAATATAGACCGATCCAAGCCGTTGCGTAGAATAATGGACCTCAAGACTTTTGACTTGGTGCTTGCGGGTCTAACGTTACAAGACTCGGCCATGCCTAAAAGTTTTCCGCAATAATGCTGTTGGTCCAGTCCCGCCGAGGTGCGTACATCTTGGTGCTACGACTTTGTTAAGATGTTGTCTATTGCTCGGCTTAAAGCAGGGGGCAAAGGCAAGCACTTGCTCTGTAAAGCTTCATCATTTCTAAAATTAGTCCAAATCTGATCTAACAAAATAATTATCTCCCATAGGGAGTATGCCTCAAGAAACAGATTAAGTTTGATATCTAGAGTCTTGTATAAGATGAGAGAAAGTTGGTAATGTTATTTATACACCCTTGAATTATCACCAAATAAGTACTCCTTTTTAGGGATTGATTCTTGTAATCTAGACGAAAGAATCACATTAACTGTTCGATGTACTCGTCTTCTGTGTGAGTTTCTAATCTGCCGTATTCTTAAGGGTTGAAAATTGGATTTTAGCCACTATGACCAACAAGAGGTTGCCCTTCTCGACGTCGACTCATTGCCTGCAAGATAAGGCCAAGAACTATGCTTTACAATACAAGTGAGAAAAGCCATTTTTAGGGATAATTGCCGAAAAAGTCCAAACCTATTTCTAAAATTTTTAATTATTCCGGCCAATTTTGGTAAAAATGTCAAAATTTTTAAATCTAAATTGGCTAAATTAAAAAATTTAAGACTAAATTAATATTTATACAACAACTTTAGCACTTTTTTGATAATTTTCCTATCATTTCTATCTAGTCAACAAATTGAGCACAATTGGAACAAGAGACTTGAAAGATTAGACTTTCGCGTGTCTTGACTATAAAATTTACTAGGGGTGATTGGTTTTCCGATCCGGTTGATTCCTATTTTTTGGGATTGGGGACTGGATCGAACAATCCTAGGATCGAGAACTGGACCGGATTGACCAATTTGGTCCATCCGGTCTAATGGAGCTGGCCACTAGCAAAAAAAAAAAATTTTAAAAAATTTAAAAAAAGACTAGAATTCTTATTATTTTAGGATTTATTGTATTTTTTAATAAAATTTAAAAAATATACTCTTAAATAAAAAATAGTTAGTTTGGTCTAGTCCATTCTCCTATGGAATCGGGAATTGCACTGAAAATCACTGATTTCATTTTTATGGAACTAGGAATTGGACCAACACCTTCAAGAACCGAACCAAACCAGTTGATCCAATTTGGTTTGGGTGGTTTCCGATTCAGGCGGTCCGATATGCTCACCCCTAAAATTTGTTGTAGTTGTCACTAATGGTGCCCCTAAAGGACCACCATGGGCACACATATAGACCTATCAAATGAGTGAATCGGGTCGGATTAGAATTGGCTAAAATATGGTTCAGCTCAAGTTGATCCATTTAATTCATTTTGACCCATTTTCATATAATATAAATCTAGTAACTTATATTTGACCCAACCCATACCTAACCTGATATTGCTGCAATCAATTTAGGAAACCCAAACTAAGGTGAGAGTACAAAGTGAGTAAGCAAGAGATTGAGTGATGACAAAAGAGAGTCATAAACATGGGTTGGGTTTAAGTTAATTGTGAACTTATTTAACATCTATATTATTTTGAGCCTTACCATTCTAAACTCATGATCCATTTACTAAATAAAGTTAACTCATTTAATAACTTAACTCATCACATACAAGTTAAGAAAGGAGTTTATGACCCATTTGATAGGTGTACACACGTCTGCTTAGACCAACATTAGATGATGAGTCCATTTTTCCGACTAGGAAAGCATCATCATATAATACATTTCCTTTGGCGATTATACTAAGGTATTACGTTTATGTGTCCTCTTCAGCTTCATAGGTTCTCTCTAAGCTTCATTGATCATGACTCAGGTTATAATATTATTTAATTGTTATATTTGCACGTTTATTTTACTTATTCTTTACATAACATTTCCTTGCACACAATTCCCATGTTGGAAAAATCGGAACATCCCATTAATAGATGTTTTAATGCGCATCTAGGATATTTAGGTTGTATTGTTATTTAATTGCTATATTTGCGCTTTTTTGGAAAAGATAAAAAGTCATATTTTGCATGCTAGTTTTTTTAGATTGGACGTTCATTTAAAAAATTTATAAAAATATGTCTAGAGGTGATTTGAAAGAAACTTAGATTTATTTTCATATCGACATTATATGAATAGATTTATTCTCGTAGAATTGCATTAATTTAGATTGCACAATGTTAAATACTTCCATATTAATTGGCTCACTTTGGGAAAATACGTTGTTTCGTACATTTGCATAATCACTCTCCCTCTATGTTCAGCTCATGGCTCTTGTCTTGGGGCTTTATAATGAGACGTTGTATAATGTTACCTGATATATTTTCATTCCTGTCAATTATTTGTTTTATTATTTGATGTCATTTTATTGCTTGCACACTTATGTGTGGTCATATAGATTTGCATGTTTAGGGATGTAAGAAGAGATTGCATGAAATACCGTTTTATTAGAAGAGGATAGGTACTGATAGTGGGCGTTAGGTAAAACTTGAGTAACAAAGTCTCCATACCCACAAATTTCAAGTTCGAGAAGGTAATCTTGAACTCCTTCGGTGACAACTCTAAAGGAAAAAACAAATGCCATAATCAATCAAGTAAAATTAACGTCATAATCGATAGTGTTTGGGAAAGCCCGTGTCAAGTGCAAACAGGCCACCTTGCGAGAAGGATTCACTTGATAATCCGTCCAAACACCTCAGTGATTCTATTCATCTTAGGAGGGTCATCAAATCAAATAATAGAATATATAAGTATCAAACCATACATTCATACAACAACATATATTTTTAAAGTAGTTGACAATGATCTAGCAAAATTTCACCATTTATCCGGCCTTTAAATTCTCCAATAGTCTCATCATCCTCCGATGAACAATTGATATCAACGGGTATATTAAAAAGAGCCTTCTTTTGACCCAAAAGAGATATCGATGGGAGTCTTGATGTTGTACCACATCTTATTTTTCCCTCCTGCTAACTTCCATCATTCCTTCATAATAAACATCCCATAGACGCACTTTGTATAAAAGAAATGTGAGTTTATTCTCACAAGCCATGATGAGCATTTGAGTAGTGGCTGAATTAGGCATACTTTAGAATTGGCGTTTATGCAAAGGAAAATGCAACCAGATGACTATAGACCGACCCAAGTCGTTGCATAGAATAATGGACCTCAAGACTTTTGACTCAGTGCTTGCAGGTCTGACACTGCCAGACTCGGCCATATACCTAAAAGTTTTCCGCAATAATGCTGTTGGTCCAATCCCACCAAATGCATACGTCTTGGTGCTATGACTTCGTGAAGATGTGGTCTATTGGTTGGCTCAAAGTTGGGGGCAAAGGCAAGCACTTGCTATGTACAATTTCATCATTTCTAAAATTTGTCCAAATCTAATCTAACAAATAATTTGTCTCCCGTGCGGAGCACGCCTAACGAAACGGATTAAGTCTAAGATCCAAAGTCCCATATAAAATGAGAGAAAGTTGGTAATGTTATTTATACAACCTTGAATTGTCATCAAATAAGAACTCTTTTCCAAGGATTGATTCTTGTAATCTAGACGAAAGAATCACATCAACCATTCGATATACTTGTCATCTGTGTGAATTTCTAAGAATAAATGGAGTAAGACCCACAATACAATAATAGAGAGCCACTGTAGTCGCAAGGGTCGAAAAATGGATTTTAGCCACTATGAACAACAAGAGGTTGAGGTCGTCGTTGGGTCTGTCGGGCCCGCGGAGACCGTGCACTCCTGTAAGGTTGAGCCAGGCCGGATCCTGGATATTAAAAAAAAAAAACAAGAGGTTGACCTTCTCAACGTTGACTCGTCTTGCAAGATAAGGCCATGAACTTTGCTTTACTATATAAGTGAGAAAAGCAAGAAAAATTCAAACTTATTATACAAACATCAATTCAATTCTAAAATTTTCAATTATTCTAACCAAGTTTAGCAAAATTGTCAAAAGTTTAAGATCGAATTAACATTTATACAACAAGTTTAGTACTTTTTTGGTAAATTTCCCATCATTTCTATCTACTCAACGGATTGAGCACTATTGGAACAAGAGAATTGAAAGACCAGACTTTTGCGTATCTTGACCATAAAATTTACTATAGTTGTCACTAATGGTGTCCCTAGAGGATTGCCATGGGCAAACATGTAGACTTGTCAAACGGATGAATTTAGTTTGAGTCGGGTAAAAAATGATTTGGCTCAAATTGATTTATTTAACTTGTTTGGACCTATTTTTATGCAATACAATAATAAAGCACAATTAGAGCAAGAGACTTGAAAGACCAAACTTTTGCGCGTCTTTGATTGCGAAGTTTTCTATAGTAGTCACTAGCGGTGTCACTAGAGGACAACCATGGGCACACATGTTGCTTAGATCAACGCTAGATGACGAAGCCGATGAAAGACTTTTCTCTTTCTTCGGACTAGGGAAGCTTCATCACATGGTAACTTACATTTTCCGGTGAAATCCTACTTTAATCAGAGCCAAATTCCTCAGTTTCTTCATATCACTCTTTTTAAGGTTACCTTCAATTTATTTGTGAGGTTCTTGCTAATTTTATTCCTTAATTTTCAAGGTTACGCGTGATGTTTTACCCAATCCAATTTGCGCACATTCTAATCTTAGGTCGCTCATGAGTTCAAATAAAAAGCACCTGCTCCAGGACATTATATATCTCAATTTGCTCGGCTGAATGTAAATCAAAACAAGGGGATTGTTGCGACCGATTATCAATCTGAAGGAAATATTGGCGAGAACGGTCAGTGCCGAATCTACATGTCAAAGCATATGCGTTTTCACTATTGTACTGAACTAAACTATTGTTCTTTTCTCGGGGAAATTTTTTAACTAGAATATCCTTCTCTCGACAAAGAAACCGGAGAACCTGGATTGGCTGATTACTACATACAAAAACACAAGGAACTTTTGTGCTGTTGATATACGTTTTGCAGGCTGATGTGAAGCCTGGGGTGAAGAATGTGGCAATGGATTTGGAGATGTCAATAATTTTAACCTATATATCAGACCACCTGTGAGCCTCGTACGAGTGACATAGCTCCTAAATTTATTCTTAAAGGCTTCAACGAGAACACTTTGATACCTATCTGTTTTTTCATTCTGCAAGTAGGATTTGATGTACAGAGATGGCTACTCGGATATCTACTCTACTGGTTACATGAAAAGGACAGGTATTGCTGACGATACAAAAAACTTCGCTCGAATCAAGGGCATGGAAAATTTCTTGAGAATAATAAATCATGTGGCTTGGGTTATGCAGTGCCTGGTTTGAAAGAACTACCAGAAAAGCGACAAACCTTCGCTTATGTTGCCAATTCTTTAAGAATTCAGAGGCACGTTTGCAGATTTAGATATATAGGTAAGGCGTATTAGATTTAGAAACAAGAAAAGAGAAAATCATGCTTATGAATTTAATCTCAAGCCTGAAACATATGATTAATCTGAGATATACTCGTGATCATGTTGAATTGGTAGGATTAGTGCATAAACGTTCAGTGATGAAAATGAATATCATCTTCTAATTAATCATCGAGATGCCTTTTCCTGTTTTAGGCATCAGCACTGCCGAATGTCTGGTTTTTCACGAATTATTGTTTTTTTCCTTTTGAGCAGAGGGATTACAGATATAGTCGTTACTTTGTCATTCACTCGGTGCAGCATTAGAGTACTTATGCTCAAATACAGGATAAATGGTACCCTGAAATCATAATAATCTGACAAGCGCAATTACAAATCAAGCTAAAGAAAAGCTTTCATGCAGTAATTCACAGTTGACAATGAGTTTTTTTTTTGCCCTTCCTCCGTTTCGACCTTATGATTTTTCTGTAATTTTCAGCCAGACATTGGATTCACTCTTGAGTGCTCGAAATCTGTCAACCAATCTGCTCATCCGATTTACTTTTGGAGCGTCATTTAACTGACATCTCGACTTGGTATTCTTACAGGTTGAATGTTACAAGGAGGGCCAAAGCTACGAAAAACGTCTGTGCGAGGCATTGGGCAAAGGTGTTTCATGTCTGCCATTGTCTTGTGAGCGAAGCTTCTTCTAGCAGAAACATTTCTTTATTTTTATTTTTTTTTTCTGACTGGTGTTGCAGATATCTTTTGACACATGAGGTTGATCGGTGTTAGAAGAAACATTCTGTTTATTGTTCAAAACTAGGGGGAATAGAGAAAGATGCATAGGAATGTACAGATGAATTCGAGCTCGCTCATATCACAAGAGGCCTTCTTTTGTTTTGTTGCACTTGCACTCTTAGTTAAAAGCAGATGCTTATAGTTCTGTCAAAAATACTCTTTCGTAAATCTTGACCACCATTGATGTGAATCTCCTTTCGTGAATAATCAAGAGTCGCATATTCCAACTTCATATACTCTCTCAAAGTTTCATTGATCATGGCTCAGGGTATCCCACCGCGTGTGGAAAATTCAATTTCATGCAAGTTGCTGCTCATGTCATGCCCATGTTAGACTATGCATCATGCTATCTTACATATTCTTTACATGACATTTTATGCACGCAATTCCTATCCAAGAAAAATTGGAACTTCCATGAATAGATGTTTTAATGCACAACTAGGATATATGGGTGGTACTATCATTTAATTGCAAAATGTCACTGTGTGTTCAGCCCTTAATTCTCCTACCATCTTGTCATCCGTCTATGAACAATGGATATCAACAAGAAAATTTAAGAGAGTATTTTTTTTTTCTGCCCAATAGAGATATTCCCAGGAATTGATTGATATTGTACTGCAATTTATTCTATCCTCTTGTGAATTTTCATCATTTTTCTTATGAACATCCCATAGGCGCACTTTGTAAGAAGAAATATGAGTTTATACTCAAATCCATGATGAGTATTTGAGTAGTGGCTGATTGGACATACTTTGGAATTTGCATTTATCAAAAGGAAAATGCGACCAAATGAATATAGACCGACTGAAGTCGTTGCAAGGCATAATGACATGGACCTCAAGACTTGACTTGACTTGGTGCTTGCGGGTCTTGCACTGCAAAATTTGCCCACACCTAAGTTTTCCACAACAATGCTGGTGACGACTCCTACTGCTTGGCTTATAGCAGGGGGCAAAGCAAGCACTTGCTCTGTTTCAACTTCAAGCTGTATGATAGTGAGGCGTGACAACTTGGGAGGTTGCATATAGGAGTCATTGGTTCCAAGTTCCCAAAATTCGGAACTAGGGACTGGATGGTGGGTCCTGGGATTGGGAACTAGACTAATGGTTTGGTCTAGTCCGGTTCAATGGAACCGATCACCTTTTTTTTTTCGCTTTGCTTTTTTCCCCATTACTTTTTTTCTCACTACTTGGATTTGGACCGAGATAGTGTTTAGTTCATATTTTACTATTTTTTAAGAAATAATAAAAAAAAGTACATTTATTCATCCATTCCAGGTTCCCCATTGAAACTGAGAATCGAATCACCCGTACACTGGTTCCACTTATAGGAATTGAGAACCAGATCAAACTAACCGATCCAATATGGTCCAGGCAATTCCTGGTTCCGGCAATCCATTTTACACACCCCTAGCTACATAGAGAGGGGAGAGACTCCTGAACTAGCTATGAAATTACATAAGAGACTACGTGACAAGTGACAATTATTGAGTTGACTTGGAATTATCTATGAAAGTCGTTTTCTCTCCGTCTAAACTTGTTGCTTTCAATGCTTGAAAAGCATTTTCCGTACATCAATTAATTTTCCATCGTACAAATACTAGAAAGTTGAAAAAGAATTTCTTGAAAATAGCTTTTTGTTTTTCAAACAAACAAAAAATGCAACTGATGAATTGAATGCTTCAGGGGCACTTCTTCCCAAGTCGGAAAACGATTTAGTAAGACCGGGCTCACTTTTCTAGTTAGTTCTAGACAAAGACTTCAAAGGAACGGAGCTTTGTTGAAGCTATTACTAAGACTCTTTTTCGTAGTATTGGCAGTGGAAGAAAGATCATATAATAAGTATCCGATTCAAAGTCTTCATTGCATATAGGTACCTCAGGCTACGGGTCCGGTCTCGTGTGGTACCAATCTATAGGTCCAAAAGGGGGAGGAGAGCCGTCCTCCGAGGGAGCGGTGGCAAGCGATTTCATTTGTTCCACATCCTGATCTCTCTTTCCAGCGGATCTAATTCGTAGAATTCTCCTCAAATGCCGCTGTCTTTCTTGCTGTTACTACGAGCTAGCTTCCTTTGCCCTTAACCTAGATGGATGAACTGCCTAGAATGCGTTGCTAGATCTCCGCTCTAGTGAATATAGATCTATGTTCTTTTTTCTTCCAAGAGCGCTTCCTCTTACCGTAGATATTCAATCACTAGCAGCTTGCTAACTCGATAGCTCCAATCTTTTCTTCAAGAAAAGCCAATGCCTCCGTTCTTATATCCCTCTTGTTAAAAGGCGAATCTCTCATAATCTGGCTTAAGCGCTCATCCAGCTCGGTAAAGTATTCCGCTAGCTGGTGCATAGCAATAGCAAGCAAGAAAGCTCAAAGCCAGTAGTAAGTAAGGTCTAGCTTACCAGAGCAAGTTATGAAGTGCTTTGCTTGGGGATGGAATGTGACTGAAGATTGATTGATGAAGGCCTCTCCTATTCAAGAATCAAAAAATAAGGAACTGCTGCAGGCAGAGCAGCGAAGCTTCATAGACAAGGCGGCTCGCTCCCGTAGCCGTAGAGATAAGCGAACTTAGAAGACCTTTGTGTTTTGGCCCGGATAGCAAGCTTCTAAGTTTTTCTCCTTTGTTTTTTTCAAACAAACAAAAAATGCAACCAAATGAATATAGACCCAAGTTGTTGCATGGCATAATGACATGGACCTCAAGATTTGACTTGGTGCTTGCGGGTCTTGCACTGCAAAATTTGGCCATACCTAAGTTTTCCACTATAATGCTGCAGTCCAGCCCCACCAAAGTGCGTACATGTCGGTGGAACGACTTCGTTAAGATGTCATCCATTGCTTGGCTTATAGCAGGGGTGAAAGGCAAATCCTTGCTCTGTTTCAATTGAAATGTACAGCGATGGTTTCATTTTCCCTAAATCATATGATAGGCTGGATCACAAGGGACTCGCGAAAAGTGTAGAAATGATTTTACACGAGGGTGAATACACAGCTCCACTTGGTCACTGGCTCTTCGCACTTTGCTAAATCGTCATTACTAAAATTAGTCCACATCTAATCTAGCAAATAATCCATCACCCAGTCCGAAGTATGCCCCATGAGATGGATTAATTATAAGATCTAGAGTCCCATTTAAGGTGAGAAAAAGTTGGTGACGTCACTTATACACCTGTAAATCGTCACCAAATGAGACTCCTTTTGAGGGTTTCATTCTTGTTATCTGGGCTAAAGGATCAAATTAACTATTTGATGCCGTCGCCGTCGTTATTAGCATGAATCTCTAAGAATCAATGAAATGAGACCCACAATACAATAATAGAGAGTTGCCGTAGTCACGAGGGTTGAAAAATGGATTTCAACCATTATATACAACAAGAATTCATCATTCTCCACATTATTGTCACCTAATTAAATAAGCGAGAAAAGCCATTCTTATGAAATCAAGGCTCCCCAACACAATAATAGAGCACAAATGGAACATGAGACTTGGAAGACTAGACTTTTGCACGTTTTGATTGCAAAGTTTTCTGTAGTAGTCACTGGCGGTGTCGCTAGAGGACCGCCATGGGCACACATGTCACTCGGGTCAACATTAGAAGACGAATCTGACGAAAGGCTTTTCTCTTCTTCCGACTAGGGAAGCCTCATCACATAGCAACTTATATTTTTGGGTGAAATCCAACTTTAAATCAGAGCCAAGTTCCTCGTTCTATACGTCGCACTTTTCTAAGTTTAACTTCAATTTATTTGTGAGGTTCTTTCTAATTTTAAAGCAAGAATGAATGTCATAATCAATCAAGCATAAATAATGTTGCGATCAATAGGGCTTGAGAAAGCACATGTCAAGTGCAAACGCCATCTTGCAAGAGAGCTTCGCTTGATAATCCATCCAAACACCTCAGGGATGTCACTCATCTCTGAAGGGCCACCACAAGGAGTAATAAAATATTTAAATATCAAACCACACTTTCATGTAATAGTTTAAACTTTTGAAATGGTTAACAATAATCTAAAAAATATCACTATTCGTCCGGCCCTTAAAATTGTCCTGTCATCTTGTCATCCTCCAATGAACGGTTGGTATCGATGAGAAAATTTAAGACAGCAATCTTTCAACCCAAAAGAGATTCACAAGAATCAATTAATATTGCACCGCATTTTAGTTTATACTCTTGCTAATTTTCATGGTTCCTTCCCAATAAACATCCCATTGACGCACTTTTAAAAGAGATTTGAATATATACCCGAAATCCGTGATGAGCATTTGAGTAGTGGCTGAACCAGGCGTACTTAAAACCCTGTTAATATTTGCATTCATACAAAGGAAAATGCAACCGGATGAATATAGACAGACCCAAGTCGTTGCATAGCATGATGACATGGACCTTAAGACTTTTTGACTTGGTGCTTGAGGGTCTTGCACTGCAAAACTTGGCCATACCAAGTTTTTCCACAATAATGATGTGGAGTCAGCCCCACCAAAGTCCAAGCATCTTCATGCTACGACTTCGTTACCATGTTGTCTATCGTTTGGCTTATAGTAGGGGGCAAAGCCAAGCACTTTCTCTGTATCATAAATATAGACCCAAGTTGAAGTATGCCTCACGAAATGGATTAATTCTAAGATCTAGAATGCCACATAATATGAGAGAAAATCATTAATGTCATTCATACACTCTTAAATTGTTACCAAATGAGTAATCATTTTCAGGGTTTTCTTGCTATCTTGACTAAAGGATCACATTAACTATTTGATGTACTCGTCATCAGTGTGAGTTTCTAAGAATAAATGGAACAAGACACACAATACAATTATAGAGAGCTGTCGTATTCATGAGGGTTAAAAATGGATTGCAGCCAATATGAACAATAAGACGTTCGATTCCCAAAGAATAGACCCTTGTATTTTTGCTTCTGAGATGTGAGAGGGCTGTATATGTCCACTCCTTGCTTTCTTGTATGGTTTTATTGTTGCAGCCTCTTTTGGTTCATAAATAATGTTTCTTCCGAAGAAGATGATCCGATCAATATATTAGAATCAGAATCAGAGGAGGTTTCCACATGCCTTGTTTTGGATGATTTGATGGCAGCAATCGAAGGGATTTGGTGTCGGAGGAAATTTTCAAATGGATTAGAAATAGTCAAAGTGCTGGGTGGCAGATCACCAGGAGGGTGTTTAGGTGTACTGGGAGGTGACACCGAAGATTCAGTGGGAGTCGGGGATTGCTTTTGCTTTTGCTTAAACTTACAAAGCTTCTCTTGAAGAGTCAAGAAATTGTTCTGAGGAGGAGGGGCAGCTGAGCTTAGGACATCTGCAAATGAGGAGGATGCCCCAAAAGGGGAGGATTCGGGTTTTGATGGTAAGGAAGGAGAAGGGAAGAAGGATTGGTCAACATAAGTAAATGACCGTTGGCTTTTGAGAATTTGGATCTGTCTTTTGAGCTTTTCAATTTCTGGTCTCTGATATTCCAAGTAATGGCTAGGAGGTGTTTGCTTGGTTTCTAGCAAATGAAGCCTTTTCTGGAAGTCTTTCAGCATTTTGCAAGATAATGCAGTATTCTGATCTACACGTTCAAGTCATGTAGCAACAATTCCAAGGATCTCATTTTGGGCTAAAGCATTTTCAGTTTGCCAATTTAAGACAGTTTCAGCAGCAGAGGGCTACTTGCGTTGTCCTTGGGCATCAAGGCCAGTGGGGTTAGGTATCTTGGGTGAGTGCTGATACCTTTGGTGTGGGTCAGAAAACTTTTCCAATGGAGGGAACTTTCGAGTACTGCTGGACTCAAGCTCTTTGGTTTCAAGTGGAGGGAAGTCATCAGGTGAAAACATGCATATGCTGGGTAGAACAGGAGGTGGTTTGGGTTTAGGTACACAAGTTCTTGGCCTAGGTAGGTTTATGGGACAGGAGGGGTTCTTTTTTACCCATTTCTGGATTGGCTTATAAAAAGGCGAAGTGGTTATGAGTTTGGCTGATGGTGGTTCAAGAGAAGTATCTGGTTTGCAAGGGGATGGAGATGAGGCCACCTTAGGAGGTTTGGGTGGTCCATAGGAGACAATGAACTGATATTTGCCATCTTCTTCTCCAAGGGGTCCAACAGTTGGATCTCCATCAAGATACCTTGGGTAAATGGTATTTTCTTTTTCTTCTTTTTGGAAGAAAGGCCTGTCATCGTCATCTTCAAATTTTGTGCATGAAGAGCAAGCACAATTAGGATCCCAAAAGCAGTGTCCAGTGGGATCTTTGAAAAAGTGGATCGGCTGACCTTGTGAACCAAAGGATTGGACAAATTGTTTATTGTCTGGTTCACATGAAACTGGATTAGTAGAACAAGGTGTGAAATGAAGAATGGTAAGGAAAATAGAGGAGGATTCCTCTTTGGCCTTGGCAAACTTGATGGAAATTGTACCATCTTTCTTTCGAGTGAATTGGGGTTTACTGGATTGAATTGGTTTGCAACTTTGGTGGAGTTTTTCATAATTGGTGACCCAACTATCAGGAAGGAGCTTAACAAGGTTATGCCGTGAGATTTGGCGGGGAACATGGATACAAGAGGTCTGGTCATGGTCAACTAAAATGACCAACGCATCTTCAGAATTTAGAATATTGAGATCAATGGTATGATTTTGGACATGGTAGATCATTTGGTAATGTAAGGTGGCAGCAATTTACAAATAAATAAATAATAATAAAAGAGCCTATAATGAATTCACACTAAAAACATTAATCAACCATTTGTTAATATCATTCATCATTTTAATTTGACAAATTCAACTACATTCGAATAATCCATTAAAACTTAATCCACATTCTGGATTTGCGTGTAGCATCTAGGAAGAGAAGAGAAAACCACAAATTTGGGGGGTGAATTGCGTGTCATGAGAAGTAAGAATAAAAAAAAAAAAAAGAAGACTAGGTTTTTTTTTCTTTTGTCATTATTATTTATTATTTTTTACATATTTATATTACTTTGATTTATTGAAATTTTTTTAAAATTGACCACATTCGTGTTAGAATCACATATCAAAATTCCAAACTCAAGTGTTGAAGAGTGTCGGGAGAGTTAACAAAGTGTTGGATTTTCCAACACGCGTTAACCGAGTTTCGAAGAATGTTGGAGAGTTTTGGACATATGTTGAAGTGTCCGACATGACATAAAAACTCTCGGAGTGGCGGTGCTTCTTACTTTAAGTAGTTGATTGGAGCTTTGGCTTTTGTAATATATAGTTCATGAGGTTAGTGGGGTATTTCATGGGTCTGGAGTTTATCTATCTAAGATGAGTTTGTGTATCTTTACCCAAAAAGAATAATATAATTCTATGGAGTAATTCAGCATGACTTGTTGCGAGAAATAAGATATTACAATCTACCCAGACCGTGACGTAGACTGTAGGAAAATATATATATTATATAAACAATCGGGTCACACTTAAGTACCCTAGAAAATTTTACCAAACTATTTCTAATTCAATTTCCCTAGTTTTTTTTATTATAAATCTCAGCTAGAATGATATGCGATCATTAGGACATTCTAGTCCATTAGCTATAGAATTTCATTTTTATTATTTATGGAAACCATAGCCTATGTTCACTAGTTAAACAGAGGAATAGTCGTCATGCAGCAAGTTCCAAATTTCATACCATGCAAGCAATTAATGAAGCATTACAAAGTCTTTCAAGGACGGGACATGGCGTAATTAGATGGCGTGGTCCGCTTGTCTTTGCTAGGGAAAGTCAATGTTTCATCAATTGGATTAGGTGAACCTTCCCAAGGACGTGACAATTTTCCCTAATAGTCGATATCTCCCCAGACGAAATCCAACTTTGACTACTTTGAACTGTTTTCTTTATTTTTTGCCGTTTCAAGTGACATAGGCGGGCTTTGTTTTGATAAAAAATTTACTATAGAAGTTGATGGGAAAAAGGAATATGTACTGTTGAGTTATAATTACACTTAAGGTCCTTGAACTTGTCCCTTTTTTTCAATGAAATCCCTGAATTTTTTGTGTTTAATCAAGTCCTTCTCCCTCATGCTACAAATGCAATTAACTGGAGTTGACCCACATGTCGGGGCTGATCAGAGTCTAACGTGAAAGACTTTTATGATTGTGGACTGATGCGCGAGATTGGAAATATCAGTATTTATACCACACAACCGGGACTTGAATAATGAGATTTTTTAACATGAGCACGGCCCGAGCTTTCTGCATCTGACTCTTGCTGGCTTTCGAGGCAGATAGGATTGATTAGAAAAGTTATTTATTAAACAAATTTTTTTTTTTTTTTTTTTGTGACCCAGGGAACCCCGCACCCCGCCGACAGCCGGGGGAGTAAACCCCGGGGGCCACACGTGCTTAGCCCACCACACACGTGAAACCGGTTAAGTCACTCTATGACGGTTCGATTCGAACTCGACTTTGCGAGAGGAAGAGAGCGCTGAACCAAGAACGCCACCTCGTGACGTCCCGGATTTCGACCCACTTCGGCACGTGTGTAATGATTATTTCATCGGTCAATTTTGTCGGTTACGTTTACTCGGAGTTGGCCCTCACGAGTTAGCGACTTTTGGAAAGGCAATTAAGGACGGATGAGCGTGCGACTAGTGAATTCAATTCCGGCCACTCGACCATAAATCAAGCGAGGACGATACCACGTTGTTGCGGGTCAATTAGCGAACGAAATATCGATTCGGCGGAGTACGAGGTCGGATCGCGGGTGATTCCGCACGACTTCGATATTAACGACGAACGATGCTAAATTCCTATTGACCCCGCATTCGGGGGGTGAGCAATCGATCCTCACGATTACATGACAACCGAGGATCGTCCCGATTTGAATATACACGATCGCGGATTGAAAAGCTATCAACCGCGGTCAAACGCATTTGAAACCCCTAAATCCGCCCGAAAAAGTCGTCGTGCCGAAGTCGCGATTGGTTGAGATTAATCATGAGATTGATCCCGATTTCTGGTCATCGAACTTTTAAGGACGTCGGGAGAAAAATATTGGACGACGCCTCGTTAATTCCCAAATTTTCCGGTTAGTCCGAAAATGGCCTGAGTTGGATTAACGGGCCGAGATTAGGATCGGATTTTGGGAACCGCGCTTCAGGGGTAAAAGGGATCCAGTACCCCCCTTCTAGAAGCCTTTTTAATTTTAGGATTTTTCCCCCTTTTTTCCCTCTCTCTCCCGCGTGTTCCCTCTCTCTCTCCCGCACGCTCTCTCTTTCTCTCTCTCCCTTTTCTCTCTCTTCCCCTTCACGTTTCCCCCTTGTCGACAGCACACCCCCCCCCCCCCCCACTTGCCCATCTTATCTTATCTTTCTTTTTCCCTTTGACCGGTCTCCTCTCTCTCTCTCTCTCTCTCTCTCTCTCTTCGGGCAGCTTCCCCTGTACGTTTGCCCCTCCCCCTGCAACTTCTCTTCCTTCTTCTTCTCCGCTGGCCTTCTCCCTCGCCGAACTGCTGCTACTGATCTGCTTCTCCGCCGGCGAGACCAGCGACCACCCGTCACCGCCGCACCCCCGCCGTCCCGCCAGCTCGCCGCCGTCCGCCGGTCTCGTCGTTCGCCGGCCTCGCGGGCACCGCGCCTCCTCTCCGTCTTCTCCCTCTGTCGAGTGAGCTGCCGCCCAGCTTCGGTCTGCTCACCGCCGTCTAGCGCCGCCTCGGAGCTCGCCCTCGACCACCCGAGCCGACCACCTCCGCCCGGCACCGCGGAACGCCGCCCTGCGGCCTCCTATCGCCGCTCTCTCTCTCTCTCTCTCTCGGATCTGGTTTAGTCGGAGCCGGAGTCGCTCGCCTGGACGCCGGAGCGACGGACCGCCACCTCGCCGTCGCTCGGTCGCCGCCGTCCCTCGTCCGACCACCCAGCTCGGCTGTCGTCGCCTCCGTTGGTCTCTCTCTCTCTTTCCGTCGGGTTGAAGCCGGAACGGCCACCCTCGCTGCCCGGCCGTCCTCCGCCGTCGTCCGGCCGCCCGAGACCGCCGCGAGGAACCTCCGGGAGCCGTCCCAGCTGCCGTCGCCGTCGCCGTGCTCCCTCTCTCCCTCTCTCCCTCTCGGCCTTCCGGCCGTGACTTGGACACGCGGCCAGCAGCTTCGCCGCTGCCCGCCGCCGCCGGTCACCGCCGTAGGCCGCCGGAGGACCGTCCCCGAGCCTCCTCCACCGCACCGGAGCCACCTCAGCCGCCGGTTCCCCTGTTTCGCAGCCCCTCGCCGCGTGGACAGCCGCCCTCGGCCACCGAGATCCGGTCCCGGACCGCCTCGTCCCGACGTGCCGAGAGTTCCCGGGCGTTCGCCTCGTCGTCGCCGTCGCGCCGGCGTCATTGGTTTCGTTACCGGGTGAGTTTAAGTTCTAAACCCTCGTTTAGTCCGTTAAACTCGTTTAGGGGGAATATTAGAGTTAATCGTGATCAATCGTGGTTCGGATAGTTATCGGTGATTAGTTGGGTAATTGAGGATTAGGGAATAATCCGTGTTAGTATTATTGTTATTAAAAAGAAATAATTTCTTTTTAATTATTATTTATTTTAATTCCGAAAATAAATATTATTTATTAAATTCCGAAATTAATATTATTTGTGGAAATTCGGAATTATTGGTATTTGAGGAAATTCGGAATTATTAGTAATCGTGGTAATTAGTGATTTACGGGAATTATCGGTCGTCGCATTTTCGTGAGACGAATATTGCCCGAGACAATAATGGATTGAATTGCGGATTGCTTGTTTATGCCTTCTTGATTGAAGCACGTATATTCCGGAATTATGTGGTATTTCCTTATGGAATTGGTTGATTATCGGATTATTGCAATGTGGTGATTCATGGATAATATTTGAAATACTCACTGCTTCGTATGTGGACCTCATGCATGTCTTGTGTGGATTATGACGTGTGCTTATGAGTCCACTTGTGCCCTGATGCGTGTGACGCGGGGTGGAGGGCGGCCCTGATGCGTGTTTACGCGGGGAAAAGGTAGAGTCCTGAGGCGTGTTTATGCGGGGAGGTGGAGATTTGGGCCCTGATGCGTGTTTACGCGGGGAAAAGGTAGAGCCCTGAGGTGTATTTATTGCACGGGGAGGCAGAGGAGATTGTGCCCTGAGGTGTATTTATTGCACGGGGAGGCAGAGGAAATTGTGCCCTGAGGTGTATTTATTGCACGGGGAGGCAGAGAAGATTGTGCGCTGATGCGCGTTTACGCGGGGAGGTGTATAATTGGAACACGCATGAATACGAGAGTGCATGAGAGACAAGTTGACATTGTGTTCTGATTATATGTGTGCTTGTTGCACTGTTTATGATATGTCTGAGTTGGTACCGTGCATGATGTGGCAATGGCCAGGTGAGATCGCCTGCGATACGACTCGAGTGTGATTGTTTAATGAAATGCTGAGAGTGCAAGATGCATTATTAGTGAATTGCCTGTGTATTTACCGTGCAGGGTATGGCATGACCTGGTGAGGTCACAGCGAGTCGATTGCTTGTCGATGTGTTCATGATATTGCGATTGTATTAAGTGATTGCCTAAGCCATACGGTTGTTCCGCTATAGACCGTTTTTGAGGTATTAGACCGTGCTATAGGTACCCCAAGGCGAGTTGGTTATGAGCTTAGGGCGAAAACTCACTGAGATTAATATCTCACTGGTTATTGCATAACCATTTTCAGGTCCGTTGGATGAAGTTTCGGCAGGTGATGCGTCTTGGAAGAAGTAGATTAACCCTGGCCCTATTTGTTTGGTTGGCTCTATAGGAAATAGCCCATGGTAAGGACCTGTATGTGTAGACTTCCTAAGGTTAATCAGAAAATGAATAAACTGGTATCATTGATTGTGTTCCTGTTTGTTTTTCCTAGCTATCCCAATTCGTTAAATTGTACGGGGATTAATTATCGCTTCCGCATGTGCTTAATTGAAAGATAAAAAGAATGGTCGGCGACGCGTCCTGGGACGTCGCATTCAAATGACCGTAAGTGGAAGATGGGGATCGTCGCGTGCTCGAGGGTCAGGGCGTGACACCACCCAAGTGGGTGGTTTAAACAAATTGACGGTCAAAGGACTCAATAAAAAAACTATACGCGCGTTCAACACCATATTGAAAATTTAAACACTAGAAAACATAAAATGTAAAAAAATCAACATATGTCTCAACTCCTCGAGATTGGTCCATTAAAATAGCAAACACATGCAACTATACCTATATATTCATACTTTTCAAAGTAAGCCATCTTTTTTTATTCGTATGAACCTTCTTAAAAGTTCAAAAACTGAAAGAGAGAAGATTCTTGGCTTGATATCTCATAAGGAAATTACTGCTAGAATCTGATATGAGGATAGGGTTGCGTTATATTTGCTTAGAACTGGCCGCGTGATGTAGACCAAAGGAAATATGTGTCTTCAAATTTTATACTGCGAGATTATGGTTAGTCTACAAATAGAAAACTATTTAGTTCGGACCACGCAGGATCGGATAACATCTATATGTTCACACACCTCGGCGTTGAGCTTGTCTGTTCACAATTGAAACTTCTTATGTTACAGATGCAGAAATCCAACGCCGTAGACTTGAGAAGAAAGAAAAACCATAACAGTGCAGAAACTCTTGCATAAATACCCCCGAGTCCATTCAAGTGCAACACCCCACACACAGCCATCAAGCTTGTGCATCTCCTCCTCCTTCGCTTATCTCCTTCGCTGAAACTCAACTTCCAGCGATGACTTGTGAGAGCTCTTCTGTCCAACCTGCCTTCTTATTGTTGCTGTGCTTCCTTCTCGGAACAGCCTCGGCTCAGCTGTCCAGCACATTCTACTCCACCTCCTGTCCCACAGCCCTCTCCATCATTAAATCTGGCGTGAGTTCCGCGGTCTCGGAAGAGGCCCGCATGGGCGCATCGCTGCTCCGCCTGCACTTCCACGATTGCTTCGTCAATGCAAGTCCCTCTGCTCCGAGTCTCTCCTCTATTTCCGATTGAATTTTACCTTTGTTTTTCTTCTGTCATTCAAGCTGCATGCAAGCGTGCATGCATGATGCTTCTTTGTGCTTGTGCATGTGAAACGTTCCAATCAAATTCATTGTCAAAAGAATCCTTAGATTTCGCTACTGTGCAAGTTGCGTACTCTTTTTTTAACTAACCAAACAGTAGGTAGGAGGTTCGCATATTGAATTAGTCAAGTCTGACCGACCCTTTTTTGGTATATATCTTGATATTCGAAGCCGGATAGATTTTTTAATAACAAATTATGACATGTTCACAACTTTCTCGATTAGATTAATGGGTTGCTTTTCTTTTTTTCCTGTATAGGTTGGAAATTGTCCTGATTTTCAATTTAATCAATATATAATCGGTCATTCGAGAAGACCAAACTCAGGCTAATTCCAGTAAATCAAAAAGTCGGTGACTCCCCTCTGTTAATTATTAAAGAACGCACCATGTTGCTAACCAAAATCCTTGATTTAGAGGGCACTTCAGAGCACAATGATTTTGTCCTGACAGGCTGGGGTTTGCTCCTAGTCCGACAATTATTGGATGCATTGTTCCTTGAGAGATGACCCGGAGTAAAGTCAAAAGGCATGAGAAAAGTTGGAGAGCTACCTATTTAGTGTCGCCCTCGTCAAAACTGGCGTCTCTAAGCGTTCACGGTAGGGGACAAAAAGGGGAAAATGATAAGAGAAATTTAATCGGTGTTTATCCTCTATGTTCAGGAAAAGTTGTAGCATTTGCCCTGTTTGCATTTCAACCACTGAATCTAATGGACTCCAATAGAATCGATTTGACTTATTAACAATGAACAGGGATGTGACGCATCTATCTTATTGGATGACACCGCGAACTTCACCGGGGAGAAGACTGCTGCCCTGAACCTCAATTCCTTGCGGGGAGTCGACGTGATCGACACGATCAAGTCCCAATTGGAGAGCGCATGTCCCGGTGTCGTGTCTTGCGCTGACCTCTTGGCCGTGGTTGGTCGAGATTCCGTCGTCGCCGTGAGTGCACAGTTCCTCTTAATTCTAGTTATCAATTGTGAGGAAAAAAAATCACACGTTATGTTCCCCATGCTATTTTAATACTGACACCTGTGGATTTGTTTATTTATTTAATTTTTAGTTGGGTGGCCCAAGTTGGACAGTCCAGCTAGGAAGAAGAGACTCAACCACCGCAAGCCTAAGTGCTGCTAATAGCAACATCCCTGCCCCAACTTTGAGCCTTAGCGGCCTCATCAGTGCCTTCTCTAACAAAGGCTTCACTGCCAAAGAAATGGTGGCACTCTCAGGTCATTGTTTTTTTTATTTTCGGCACCTTTATAAATAATTTATAGTAATGCTCAATCGATGTACTACGATTAATTTACAAAAATTATTCGATTGTTGTTAATAGGGTCGCACACAATAGGTCAAGCCCGATGCATGAGTTTTCGGACCCGTCTTTACAACGAGAACAACATCAATGCCACGTTCGCAACCTTGCTGAAGGTGAATTGCCCGAGCTCCGGAGGCGATAGCAATCTCTCTCCTCTCGACACCACAAGCCCAACATCCTTCGACAATGCCTACTTCAAGGACTTGCAGATCCAAAAGGGTCTTCTTCACTCCGACCAGCAATTGTTCAATGGTGGTTCCACGGATGCTCAAGTGAACACTTACAGCAGCAATTCGGCTACTTTCATGACAGATTTTGCTAACGCCATGGTGAAGATGGGTAACCTTAGCCCGCTCACCGGCTCAAGCGGTCAGATTAGGAAAAACTGCAGGGAAGGTGAATTGTCTATCGGGATGGCTGGTCTCGTTTTTAATATAGATATATGTATGAGGGTATAAAAGTAATTTGGAAAAGATAAAAAGTCATATCTTGCATGCTAGTTTTTTTAGATTGGACGTTCATTAAAAAATTTACAAAAATAAGTCTGGAGGTGGTTTGAAAGAAACTTAGATTTATTTTCATATTGACATTATATGAATAGATTTATTCTCTTAGAATTGCATTAATTTAGATCGCACAATGTTAAATACTTCCATGTTAATTGGCTCACTTCAGGAAAATACGTTGTTTGCATATTCATTCTCCCTCTGTGTCTCACGGCTCTTGTCTTGGGGCTTTATAATAAGATGTTGTATAATGTTTACCCAATATATTTCATTTCTGTCAATTATTTGTTTTATTATTTGATGTCATTTTATTGCTTGCACACTTATGTGTGGCCATATACATTTGCATGTTTAGGGAAGTAAATCGGAAGAGATTCCATGAAATACCATTTTATTAGAAGAGGATAGTTAACGATGATGGGCGTTAGGTAAAACTTAAGCGACAAAGTCTCTATACACAAAAATTGAGGTACAGACACCGGGAGTGCCATAACTTGGCACGGAGGGACACTTAAGTGCCAAAACTTACAAACGGTACACTTAAGTACCAAAATCGGAGCAAAATGGATCACTTAAGTGCCAACGGCGAGAAAATCCGGCCAAAACGCTGACGTGGCCTTTTTCCGGCGATTTGGGGTTGAAACGACGTCGTTTTTGTTGCTGATGTGGCGAAGTAAACCTAAAACGGCGTCGTTTGGGTGCTGATGTGGCCATCGCACCCAAAACGACGCCATTTTGACTAATATTTATTTTTTAATAAATATTAATTAAAAAGAAAAATTTTTAAAAAAGAAGGTGAGGGGGAGCGGACTGTCGCCACCGCCCCATCGCCGGTGGGGCGGCGGCGATGGATGGCGAGGGCTGCCGGCGCGGGGGCGAGGGCCGGACGCCCTCGCCAAATGCCGGAAAGGGTGGCCACCCTCTCCCAGATCTCGGGCGAAGGTCGGCCGCCCTCGCCTTGGCCGGGCGAGGGTCGCCGCGCGTGGCGAGGGTGGCCGACCCTCGCCCCGGCGCCGGCGCCCTTGCCCAACGCCGCTAGAAACTCAACGGCATTGGGCGAGGGCCACCGACGCCGGCGTGAGGGCCGAGGCAAGGGTGGTCGACCCTTGCCCAAACTGGGAGAGGGTCGCCGCCCTCCCGCGCCGGCGGCCCCTCACAAACTGCTGCCCCATCGGCGATGGGGCGGCGGCAACAAGCCGCTCCCTCCACCTTTTTTTTTTTTTTTAATTTTGCTTTTTTAATATTATTTAATTAATATTTATTAAAAAATAAATATTAGTCAAAATAGCATCGTTTTGGATGAGATGGCCACATCAGCACCCAAACGACACTGTTTTGGGTTTACTTCGCCACATCAGCAACAAAAACGACGTCGTTTCGACCCCATATCGCCGGAAAAAGACCACGTCAGCGTTTTGGCCGGATTTTCTCGCCATTGGCACTTAAGTGATCCATTTTGCTCCGATTTTGGCACTTAAGTGTACCGTTTGTAAGTTATGGCACTCCCACTGTACTTATGCCTACAAAAATTTCTGGTTCGTGAAAGTAACCTAGAGCTCTCATGCCTTACTTGGGCTATTATCGACAACTCTTAGGGCTAAAAAAAATGTCATAATCAATCAAGTAAAATTAACCTCATGATTGATAGGGTTCGAGAAAGCCCGTGTCAATTGCAAGTGTGAGTGTCCATCTTGTGAGAAGGATTCTCTTGATAGTCAGTCCAAACACCTCGAGGATTTTATTCATCTCGCGAGGGTCATCACAGAGAGTGGTAGAATACATAAATATCAAATCATGCTTTTCTATAATGATTTATACTTTTAAAGCAGTGGACAATAATCTTGTAAAATTTCACTGTTTGTCCGACCTTTAAATTCGCCTATCGTCTTGTCATCCTTCAATGAACAATTGATGTCAAGAGGAATTTTTAAAGAGCCTTCTTTTGACCCAAAAGAGATATCTCACATCTATTTTTCCCTCCTGCTAACTTTCATCATTCCTTCATAATAAACATCCCATAGACGCACTTTGGATAGAAGAAATGTCAGTTTATTCTCACAAGCCATTATGAGCATTTGAGTAGTGGCTGAATTAGGCATACTTTAGAATTGGCATTTATGCAAAGGAAAATGCAACCAAATGACTATAGATCGACCCAAGTCGTTGCATAGAATAATGGACCTCAAGACTTTTGACTCGGTGCCTGGGGGTCTAACACTACAAGACTCGGCAATACCTAAAAGTCCTCCGCAATGATGCTGTTGGTCCAGTCCACCAAAGTGCGTAAATCTTGGTTCTCTGACTTCCTTAAGATGTGGTCTATTGCTTGGCTTAAAGCAGGGGGCAAAGGCAAGCACTTGCTCTGTAATCATTTCTAAAATTAGTCAAATCTAATCTAACAAATAATCTTTCTCCCGTGCGGAATACCCCTCATGAAATGGTTTAGATCTAAGATCTAGAGTCCCATATAAGATGAGAGAAAGTTGGTAATATTATTTATACACCCTTGAATTGTCACCAAACAAGTACTCCTTTTCAGGGATTGATCCTTGTTACCTGGACGAAAGAATGACATTAACTATTTGATGTAATTGTAATCTGTGTGAGTTTCTAAGAATAAGTGGAACAAGACCCACAATACAATAATAGAGAGCCGTGGTATTTGCGAGGTCGAAAAATGGATTTTAGCCATTATGAACAACAAGAGCTCGACCTTCTCGACGTTGACTCATCGCCTGCAAGATAAGGCCAAGAATTTTGCTTTGCCAAATATGTGAGAAAGGCCATGTCTAGGGATAATTACATAAAACATCCAAACCTATTATATAAGTATCAATTCAATTATAAAATTTTCAATTATTCCGATCAATTTTGGCAGAATTATCAAAAGTTTTATGATTAAATTGGCTAAATTAAAAGGTTTAAAATTGAATTAACATTTATACACCAAGTTTAGCACTTTTTTTTGATAATTTTCCTATCATTTCTATCTAGTCAACAGATTGAGCACAATTGGAATAAGAGACTTGAAAGATCATATTTTCGTGTGTCTTGACTATAAAATGTATTGTGGTTGTCACTAATAGTGTCCCTAGAAGACTGCCATGGACACATATGTAGACCTATCAAATGAGAGGGTTAGGTCAAGTGACCCATTTAATCCGTTTTGATGCATTTCCATGCAATATAAATCTAGTGACCCATATCTAACTTGATTCATATTGTTAAAACACTTTTATATTTAACTTGATCTATGAAACGTAAATTAAGGTGAGAGTATGGAGTGACGGAGGGCAGGATTGAGAGAGAGCGAGAGAGAATTATAAAGATGGGTTAACACTTATATTATTTTGAGCTTTGCCATTCTAAATCTATTTATGACTCATTTACTGAATATAATTAACTCATTTGACAACCCAACTCATCAAATACGGGTTAAAGAATTGATTTATGGCCCATTTTTTTTGACTAGGGAAGCATCATCACATAATACATTTCTTTTCGCGATTACATTAAGGCCTTATGTTAACGTGTCCTCTCCAGCTTCATAAGTTCTCTCTACGCTTCATTTGATCATGACTCCGGTTATATTATTATTTAATTGCTATATTTGGACTTTTATTTCACTTATTCTTTACATAACATTTCCGTGCACACGATTCCCATGTTAGAAAGATCAAAACTTCCCATTAATCGATGTTCTAATGCACATCTGGGATACTTAGGTTGTATTACTGTTCAATTGTTATATTTGCAGTTTTATTTTCCTTAGGTCGTATGTTATAATTTGGAAAAGATAAAGAGTCATATCTTGCATGCTAATTTTTTTGGATTGGACTTTCATTAAAAAAATTTGCAAAAATATGTCTGGAGGTGGTTTGAAAGAAACCTAGATTTATTTTCATATTGACCTTATATAAATAGATTTATTCTCTTTGAATTGCATTAATTTAGATTGCACGATGTTAAATACTTCCCTGCTTATTGGCTCATTTCATGAAAATAAGTTGTTTAGTTCATTCGCCTATTCACTCTCCCTTTATGTTGAGTTCACGGGTCTTGTCTTGGAGCTTTATAACGAGACGTTGAATAATTTTGCCCAATATGCTCTTGTTATTTTCATTTCCGCCGATTATTTATTTTATTATTTGATGTCCTTCTATTGCTTGCGCACTTATCTGTGGCCATATTGATTTGCACGTTTAGGAATGAAATCGGAAAAGAATGCATGAAACATAAGTTACCGATAACGGGCTATAGGTAAAATTTGTGTAACCAACTCTACGTCCCCATGAATCTTTGGTTTGCCGAAGTAACCGCAAACTTCTGTATCTTACTTAGGCTCTAATGGATCCATAATAGATTAGTAGCAACTCTTAAGCAAAAACAAATATAATCAATCAAGTAAAATCATGTCATGATCGATAGGGCTTGGGAGAACCAGTATCAAGTACAAGCAACCACCTCGTGAGAGGGATTTGCTTGATAATCAGTTCGAACACTTCAGGGATTTCATTCGTTTTTGGAGGGTCATGACAGGGAAGTACATTATTTAAATATTAAACCATGCATTCATATAACAATTTAAATTTTTAGAGTCATTAACAATGATCCTGCAAAATCTCATTGTGTTCGGCCCTTATTCCTCTTGCCATCTTGTCATCCTCCGATGAACAATTTGATATCAACATTTAAGTGAGGGTTCGTTCAAACCAAAAGTGATATTCATAGCAATCCATTGATATTGTACCATAACTTATTTCTCCCTCTTGCTAACTTTCATTAAACATCCCAGCATTTTGTAAAAAGAAATGTGATTCTATACTTTAAAACCCACGATAAGCATTTGAGTAGTGGCTGAATTAGGTATACTTTAGAATTTGCATTTATAGAAAGAAAAATGCAACTAGATGAATATAGACCCACCCAGGTCCTTGCATAGCAAGACAACATGGACCGCAAAACTTTTGACTCGGTGCTTGCGGGTCTTGCACTGCAAAACTTGGCCATTCCTTAAGTTTTTCCACAACAATGCTGTTGGTCCAGCCCCACCAAAGTGTGTACATCTTGGTGCTACGACTTTGTTAACACGTTGTCTATTGCTTGGCTTATAGCAGGGAGCAAAGCCAAGCACTTGCTCTGTTTCATAAATATAGACCCAATTCTAAGATCCGGATTCCCATATAAGATGAGAAAAAGTCAGTAATGTCATTTATACACCCTTAAATCGTCACCAAATGAGTATTCCTTTCGAGGATTTGATCCTTGCTGTCTTGGGCTAAAGGATCACTTTAATTATTCAACATACTTTAAGCAAGACCTGCAATACAATAATAGAGTCGTTATATACGCAAGGATGAAAAAAGGATTTCAACTAATATGAAAAACAATAACTTATTATTCTCGACATCGTTGTCACCTTTTAAATGAGCGAGAAAAGCCATTTTTATATAGTCAAGACCCAGAGCACAATAATAGTGCACAATCGGAACAAGAGACTTTTTTTTTTATTGCTCAGAGGAACAAGAGACTTGAAAGACTAGACTTTGGTATTCTGCAGTCGTCACTAGCAGTGTTGCTAGAGGACTGCCATGGGCACACATGTTGCTTAAATCAACATTAGATGACGAATCCGACGAAGAAATTTTCTCTTTCTTCCGACTGGGGAAGTTTCATCACATCGTAACTTTACATTTTCCAGTGAAATCCCACTTTAATCAGAGCCAAATTCCTCGATTTCTTCGTATCATTCTTCTTAAGCTTGACTTCAATTTATTTGTGAGGTTCTTGCTAATTTTATTGCTTAATGTTCAAGGTTATGCTTGATGTTTACCCAATCCAATTTGCACACATTCTAATCTTATTCGATAAAGTCGATGATGGGTTTTCATCTAGCTAATTGATTAAAAAGTGTGATATTGAAATCATCTTGCTGCCTCACCAATTACTTGGGGGCATATGCATGTTGCCAATGTAGGCCTTGACTCCATCGATTCACTCAATTGGTGATGAAAAGCAACCGCCCAGGACCATCTTCGAAGTACGCCCATCAGTCCAAGCACGGAAAATTTAAAAGAGATGATGTTGACTTTGACTTTTTGGGAGACGATCGACTTGGAGTCAAGTCATTGGGAAGCTGACGGATAATTTCTTAATGGAAAACCCATTAATATGGTGAGAAGACAAGCTCATATAATATATTAAATATATGTTCCTTAACATGACAAGCTTCAGTTAGTAGAATTTGTGCTTTCCCATTTCCTTTTCAAGTACTACTAAATTAATTATTGGTGGTTACATAGACCGTGTTGGTAAATGAAACTATGAACACATGATACACATTGTACACGACGATATAGAACAATAATGGGTGGCATTCACTATCATTCCTTCCCTTGCTCTCTATAAATGCCTTTTGTCTGCTCTCAATAGCCTACTCAAAATCAAGTTCTCAAAGTTCAAACAAATACACCCAAGCCAAAAACTTGAAGCCTAATCGAGTGGCTTTCTCGTGCGATATACCTTTTGTTTCAATATCGTCTTCGTTCATGGCAAAACATGATAGTGTAAAAGTGCTTGTACTATTGAGTCTGTTGTTAATTTTAGACAATGCTTGTGTATGCTTGTGCAGAAATAGAAGCTCATCCTCAATTTGCTTTGAGGATGAAAGGGATGCTTTGCTCCAGCTCAAACAAAGTCTCTCAAACACATCTCACATCCTTTCTTCTTGGAATAGCAAAGATTGTGTTGCCAGTGGACCGGAGTAAAGTGCGACCGAGCAAATGGACATGTCGTCATGCTGCAGATCACACGAGGAACTGAATTCCTATTTCATCAGAATTTTTCCACAGCTAGTGAATTGAATTCTTCTTTGCTGAACTTGAGATACTTGAGGTACCTAGAGTTGAGTGGGATCTTATTCAAAAGTGCGAACATACTCAATTATATTGGCTCGATGAAGCAGTTGAGGTACCTTAATTTGTCCAACTCTTTTAATTTCACAACTGTTCCTCGTGAATGGGGAAAGCTCACCAAGTTGGAAGTCCTTGATCTCCATAGTAATTTTTCGTGGATCCTATCGAAGACATTCAGTGGGTTTCGCATCTCCAAGCATTAAAGTACCTCGACATGAGTGGCCTGAATATTACCGGATCTAGAGACCCCATGCAGGTGATTAGCAAGCTCCCATCTTTATCACATTTGTGCCTATCAAATTGTGGGCTTTATGAATTTCACATGCCTACATCTTTTCATCTTCAGTATCTTGATCTTTCGTGGAATTCTTTCCAAGGTCCCATCCCAGACACTAAATTTAAAAACATGACTTCTCTCCAGCACCTTGATTTTTCACAGAATATTTTCAATGGTTCCATCCCAAGCACTATATTTCGAAACATGACTTCTCTCCTGCACCTTGATCTTTCATGGAATTCTTTCCAAGGTCCCATGCCAAGCACTATATTTCGAAACATGTCTTCTCTCCGACACCTTAATCTTTCAATGAATTCTTTCAATGGTTCCATCCCTAGCACTATATTTCGAAACATGACTTCTCTCCAGCACCTTGATCTTTCATGGAACAATTTCAACTCTTTAGTGCCAAGGTGGTTCGATAACTTGAGAAGTCTTGTCGATCTCAATCTTGAAGGAAATCTTTTGCAAAGCATTGAAGGAGGGTTGTTCTGTTTCTTAAGGAACAAGCCATTCCTCCAGTCACCACTCTTGGGCAAAAATGAACTTCATGAGGAAATATTTTCAGTCGAGGGAAATTCTTCGAGTCTTATTGGGAAAAACTTAGTGCGATTGGAAATAGATTATAATTTTCTTCAAGGAGCTTTGCTAGATTGGCTGGTGCAATTGAAAAACCTAACAATACTTGACCTTTCGAATAATCAATTGACAGGGAATATTCCAGAGGCATTAGGAAGATTGCAAGGCTTATCGTCTTTAGATCTCAGTAACAATCTTCTAAATGGCACCTTTCCACACAGTCTCGGACAACTTCAAGATCTTCGCCATTTAGATCTTTCGGCAAATTCCTTGAGGGGCACAATTTCCGAAATCCACTTCTCCAACCTCTCAAAGCTATCATTCTTAGATGTCAGCCACAACTATTTAGCTTTCAGGGTGGATTCCGACTGGATACCGCCCTTCAATTTGCACAGCATTCGGATGATGTCTTGCGAGTTCGGGACGGAATTTCCACGATGGATAAGAACGCAAGTCCAGGCAGAAGAGATAGTTTTGTCCAATGCCTCCATCACAGGAGCTCTCCCAGATTGGCTAGGTCTCATGTCATTCTCCCGCCTGAATCTCTCTTACAACCAAATAAATGGATCTCTGCCAAAATTTCCTTCCAATCTGAATTCGTTAGACCTCTCTCGTAACTTAATTTCAGGACCTATTCCGCAAGATATTGGCCTGGTGATGCCTGATTTGGAAGTCTTGTATCTGAATGATAATCTCTTAAGTGGTCCAATACCAACCTCATTATGCGAGATGATATTGCTTGTGTTGCACCTTGGAAGGAATGAATTAGTTGGCAAAATTCCTGCATGCTGGAAGAAGGAGAGCCCTATGCTTTACCTTGATTTGTCATCCAACAAGTTGTCCGGAATCATACCGAGTTCTTTAGGAAATTTAATTTTTCTTAATTTGTTACACTTGAACAACAACAGTCTCCATGGAGAAATTCCTATGACTATGAACCATTGCGAAGACTTGCGGATTTTGGATCTTGGTGAAAACAAAATCTCTGGAACTGTTCCACCTTGGTTTGGACCAAGCTTTCAATTTATTCATATTCTTAGACTGCGAGAGAACATGTTCAATAGCAGTATTCCTTCACAACTATGCTTACTCCCCGCACTGCATATGTTGGACCTAGCAGTGAATAATCTGATAGGTATGATTCCAAATTGTCTTGGCTATATGAAAGGTATGAAACTGAACGAAAGCATAGATGAAGGCAACTTTGACCTAGCCCCTCCCGTGCTATCTTATTTCATCAATTTAGCATATTGGGAGCAAGAGCATTTCAAGCAGCTCGTGAATTGGAATCAAGAGCATGTGAAGCAGGTCGTGAAGGGGATAGTCCTTGACTACAAAACACTTGATCTGCAGCTTATGGTCAATTTGGATCTCTCAAGCAACAAATTGATTGGGCCGATCCCTGAAGAGCTTACCTTTCTCTCCAAATTGCAAAGCTTGAACTTATCCTACAACTTCCTTTCTGGAGGCATCCCGACTATGATTGGAGACATGAAATCACTTGAGTCACTTGATCTTTCAAATAATAGCCTTTCAGGAACAATCCCACAGAGCTTTTCTGCATTTACATCACTAAGCAAACTAAACTTGTCACACAACAACTTCACAGGGCCAATTCCCAAAGGAAATCAAATCCAAACCCTTGTTGATCCTTCCATTTATGCCAACAATCCTCTGCTTTGTGGCGATCCTCTACCAAAGAAATGCCCTGGTACGAAGGTCCCTGAACCGCCAAAAGAAGATACCAATGAAGAAGGCAAGCTTGAAAAGGTGATGTTCTACCTAGTCAAAATGGTCGGGTTTGCGACTGGGTTTTGGGGAGTTATTGGAGTTCTGGTGTACAAGAAAAATTGGAGACGTGTCTACTTCGACTATGTGGATCGTAAGACAGACATGGTCTTCGTGATTGTTGTAGTGAAGGTAAACAAGTTGAGGAGGAGATTGAGAAGAGCATAACAGGCCCATTCTCCACATTAATCCGTCCAATTCTTCATTGATCTCGTGAAGTTATTAGAATCATCTCTGAAGTTGGCTTGTTTCTTCTTATGAGTAGTCAATAAAATGGCATGGTAAGTGCAAATAATGTCACTTCGTAAATTTAGTGTTGCTCGACTCTTTAACTGTGCTTCTTGCTATAATACTCGTGATCTTTTGCTTCTCAATGATGTAAAAATATTTTAGCAATTCCATTTCATCATGTCTATGCTTATGTTACCAATTGCATGTTGAAGGCAATACAAGATCAGGTCATGAAATTGTTAAAGGCGCAGTGGCCACCAATGCGCAATGGATTCCTTTCTCAGGTTATGTTTCCTTTCTCAATCTTACGACTACAGAAAAAAAAAAATGCATGTAAACAAAAGCAGAATAAAGGACTCATGAGAAGAGTATAAACAATCCTACACAAGGAGAGTACATAGATCGAATCACTCAGTTGATGATACAGGGACTATTAAACAAGTAAATCACTCAACTTATTAACATAGGCAAATCACTAAAACTGGGAGGTAATTCTTTTTTTTTCTTTTTTCTTTGTACCATATTGGCAGGCCACGAACTGTTCGGGCTTGAGGACATCGGCCATGAGGCGTCGTCGGGCTGAGCGCGTGCACGGCCGAGGTGTCAACCGAAGCTCCCCCTTGCTCCCCGTTCAGTCTCAGCTCTCACTCTCTTGGCCTCTTATCTCTCTCGGTTCCTCTTTCAATCGCTCTCTCTCCCGAAAATCCCCCCTCCCCTGTGCGACCACTCTCTCGCTTTTCAAGCTGGCCGGCAGGCGGTCATGGCTTCTACCACTACCGGCTTGCTGGCCGGCCTGATTCCCGATCCAAAAATCACGCTCCCAACTCCCTGCTCTGCCTCTACATCCTGCCCTCTTCCTCTCGCGCGTCGCTGCCTTTGCGGCGAACATGAGATGCGGGAGGGAAGATGAGACGCAAGGGCCGGGCCAGGGAATGAAAGAAGGAAGGAGGCCGGGCCCATGCCGGAAAAAGGAAAATAAGAAAAAAAGTCAGGTTAGGCCGAGGAGGAAAGAAATAAAAGGGAGGGGCCGGACCGACCCGGCCCCATTTCGTTCTTTTATATAATTATTTTGTAATTTTTTAAATAAATTCTATGAATTCTATTGATATTAATGCAAATGCCCTTAATATCCATATGCTATGATATTTTAATAATTTTTTTTAGGAGTTAAAAATTAATCTATAATTTTTTATGCTATTAAATCCTCAATAAATAGCCAAAATTTAGGTTAGCAACAAAAGCATAAAGAGGATGAAATGGAATTGCTAACATATTTTTACACCATTGATAAGCAAAAACATCATGAGTATGATAACACGGAGTAATGAGTATTGCTGAAGAGCTAAGCAACAGGAAATTACAAAATGACATGAGTTGCACTTACCATGCCGTTTTATTTATGGCTTGCTTATACAAGCTTGAAACTGAAGAAAACAAAATATTGGCTAATAATCATAACGAGAAACAAGCCAACTACAAAGATGATTCTGCTTAAACAAGAAAGGAAGAACAATGGAGAACAATGGAGGATTGGACTGATTGATGTGGAGAACAGGCCTAGCCTATTATGCTCCTCTCAACCTCCTCCTCAACTTGGCTACCTTCGCCACAACAATCATGTAGACCACGCCTATTTTACGATCCACATAATTGTAGTAGACACGTCTCCAATTCTACTTGTACACCAAAACTCTGGTAACTCCCCAAAACCTAGTCGCAAACCCGAGCACTATTACAATGTAAAACATCACCTTACTTTCTTCATCGGTCTTCTTCTAGCGCTTAAGGGACCTCCACACTGAGGCATTTCTTTTGTAGAGGATCACCACAAAGCAGAGGATTTTGGGCATAAATGGAAGGACCATAAGGGTCTGGATTTGATTTCCTTTGGGAATTGGCCTAGTGAAGTTGTTGTGTGACAAGTTTAGTTTTCTCAGTGATGTAAATGTAGAAAAACTGTGGGATTGTTCCTAAAAGGTTATTATTTGAAAGATCAAGTGACTGAGTGAATTCATATCTCCAATCATAGTGGGATGTATCCAGAAAGGAAGTTGTGGGACAAGTTCAAGCCTCGCAATCTAGAGAGCAAGGTCAACTCTTTAGGGATCGGTCCATTCAATTTATTGCTTGAGAGATCCAAACTGACCATAAGCTGTAGACCAAGTGTTGTGTAGTCCAGGTCTATCCACTTCACAACCCGCTTCACATGCGCTTGATTCCAATCTGTTGGAGTGATGTTAGCAGACAACATGGGAGGTGTAGGGGCTATGAGCAGAAGATAGTGAGTTGCCATCATCTATGCTTTTGTTCAGTTTCGTACCTTTCATATAGCCAAGGTAATTTGGAATCACACCTGTCGGATTATTCACTGCTGGGTCCAATATTTGCAGTGCAAAGAGTAAGCATAGTTGTGAAGGAATACCACCATTGAACATGTTCACTCGCTGTCTAAGAATCTGTAGAAATTGAAAGCTTGGTCCAAACCAAGGTGAACAGTTCTAGAGATTTTGTTCTCACCAAGATCCAAAATCAACATGTTTTTGCAATGGTGCATAGTCACAGAAATTTCTCCATGGAGACTGTTGTTTTTCAAGTGTAATAAATTAAGAAAAATTAGATTTCCTAAAGAACTTGGTTTACCCAAAGAAGACTAAGGCTCAACCCCAAAATACCCTAAAAAGACTAAGGCCCGACCCCAAAATACCCTAAATATTAGGGTCAAGTCGGGCCACACTGATTTTTTTGACACCCCTAATTATACGAATGTTGAATTAGTCCTAATGTATTAATTTTGTCAATTTAATCATGAAATTTTATGCAAAATTCTAATATTAGTTCTTTCGGCCAATTTTCCAAGAAATCATTGACGTCGCAGTTCAGTTGTCACCGACCATCCTACACAGTACATTGCCACATTAATGATTTACAATGAAAATCGATCAGAAAGATTACGTTGGCTCTTTAAACAAAACCGTAGTATAAAATCAAAAAAATTAGAGAATTTAGGACCGAATTGACAACCGTATGATAAATTTAAAACTGATTAGACTATTTTCGGGTAAATCCATCCATTCATTCATCAGAAATTTTTCAGTCCTCTTGTGTTTGCCAATATCATTCAATCCTCCACTTCATTGTGCGGGTTATCACAGTAGCTTTCGAAGTCCCACTATTGAGATGGTGCTCTCTACTCAGTACCCACACTCATCTCCACCAAAATGAGTGGCATTTTGGGTGGTCGCCCTTCCCTCTCGGTGAGTTGGGTTCTTGATTGTCCGGTTGACTTGTCCCATTTATAGAAAATTCAGTGTTCTTCAATCCTACACATGTTTACACGGGTTTGATTCGATACTCATTTCCCATTTGAGCTTGGCTTGGTTTTGATTCAGTGTCATTCCCTTCACTTTTGGGAAAAATTGCGATATGCCCCTTGAAGCGGGGCCTTTTTTTTTTTTTTTTTTTTTGCACGGAAACCCCGAGGTCTCACCTATCTTGAAGTAGTCTTTGGAGTTGGTGTTATGTCTCAATCGACTTCATCCAAACCCGTCTTGATTGGCTTGGCTCAATACGCTTTCATTTCCTTCGCTTTTCACATGGGCTCTGGACGTGATAATTAGATGTGTCGGTGATTGTTTTTCACGTTACCATAATACATTTTAATTCTTAATATTGAAAGTCGTCATGAATGATGTCTCAGTCATAAATTTGTTCACTTATCTTGTGTCAAATCCATTTTTGGCATGAGCATTTGTTTCATGACCTCAAGGTCCTCAATGCAAGCTTTTCACATGGCTTCATCTTTTAAATCGAATTGTGTTGGTAAACTTCGTTTCCCAGCTAAGATTATTCATAAGATATTCCTTGCCAAGATAATTTTCCAAGGCCGATACATAGGGGAGCAGCCGCTGACACCTCAAATTTGCCTCTGTATTTGCAAAAAATTCTTAAATTGCCCTAGGATTGACTGAACATCGACCAGAGTTTGGTCTATCATACACAAGGCACAAAACACTTTTTAACATTAAAAAAAAAAGGTTGTAATCATCACAAGGAGTCTATTTACGCCCATATTGCCACTCAGATTTGACAGCCAATTTTTTGCTCTTTGGGACCGGTTGCCAATATTTGCTGTGTCAAGAAATTTGTGATTTCCAGATTCTAATTTCACACCATGAAACTAGCGATTGCGACCATTCCAACGTCAAAGGAATCGTTTGAACCAGATGTTGGATGAGGCAATTATCACCGGTCAAACATCGGTCAAACATTTCAATACCCAAAAAGATTTTTAACCCAAAACCATACGTAATGTCTCAGATTTGAGCAAAACTTTCCATATCTCTAAATTATTGGAAAAATTGATTTTTGAAAGTGTTAAGTTGCCAAGATGCCGTCCGGTTCATAGATGCGAGCCAAGCAACATGATATACACCAAAATCTCAAATCTATAATTTCTTAATTTAGTCCAGCAATATTGGGTTCGTTGGAAAGCTCTCCCTCGCACAAAAGATCATGCCAATCGGACCTCAAATGTGTAAGTTATGGCGGTGGTAAGTCGCCGAGCACAAGGCCGGGGAGCTGGAGCCTAAAGATGAGGCACTAGACGTGTCACATTCAACACTCAGAGGATCGCAAGCCTCACACTCAAGGTTGTACCCCTCATTTGAGCACAACTGACAAGCATACTCCTCTAATACTCCAAAGCATTACGTTGCCGATTCACAAAAAGAAACATCCTATGCTTCCAGGCTGTTATAATGCTGAAATCGAATCTTGAATCTAAAAGTTACGTCGTTATGCTTGTCATTAGGCTGTTGTTACAAAGAATTCGAATCTTAGACATGAATTTAAGCCGTTATATCGCCAAATTTAGATCACGGCACCAACTGATTCCAAGAGTCGATAGATTACATGTTACTTGCTATTGAGATATCAACTGTGCATTTTGAACTGCGATATGAGGTGGTTGAATATTTGAAATGCTAGGACAAACCCCTTATTTTGCAAGGCAACCGTAGGGCGCGATTGCAGTTATTGAATTGGGTGAATAGGTAGGCTGTGATGACGCTGCTGGAGGTCAAGGACCAGATGCATTTTGATCCGAGTTCACGAACCAAGGCCCCGTGCATGTGTTATCATTCAAGAATCCGGTTTCACAATGTGGCTCCACACAAATATTAAATTGCATTCAGGCTCTCTACAAGTCACGACACGCATGATGTAGACTAATTTCACATGTCGCACATGTTCAATGCAAACACTCAATATTCAGTTCATATGTCAATTCAATTGTCACGTCGTCATGAATGCCATTCACCCATTCATGTTTGATTGTCGCATCATAATGCGAGTCATTTGCAAAGGACTTAGTGGATTGTTAAATATCATTCGCACATGTTCTATTCAATTGGCATGTCATTATGATTGTCATTTTCTCAGGCCATATCTAATTCCTAAGTCATCACGCATGTCATTTGTGCATGTCATATTCATTCACACATGTCATATTCGAGATTTATGTCACAGTTTCATGACATGTTCAATCATTGCGTATTCGATCAGTAAGTTACCTTGCATTAGACTTCTAGTCAAGTTCAAATTATGATTGTTGGATTTTTATCATGTACTATATGATGTCTCATTCTATGTCATACATTGTGCACGATGTAATTCAAAGAACATTGTCACGTACGATGGGGTCAGCAATTTGCCTCATTGCGCATGGGTTAAAATTTGATTTTGATAATTGTTTTTTAAATTAATCATTGACAATGCATGATAATGCAAGCTAAGGCTTCATCAAGCAATTGTGGTAGAAAAGGGCGTCGTGGGATGCTTTTTGTCATCACGTAATCGAACCTTTGCACCTAAGGCTCTACTTAAAACATATAGACCATTCATTTTGCTCATAAGCATCCTATGTACAAATGGACCGAAGTTGAACAAATCGATCAATAGCGACTTTTCTTTGCTTTTTAATTTGGGATAAGTGCATTAGAAATTCTAAAACTTATCACAGGATTGCAATTGAGTCATAAAATTTTCAAAAAGTGTAATTAAGTCCTAAAAATTATCAACAAAGTGTAATCAAGTCCTAAATCTTTCAAAAAGTACAATCAAACCTTAAAACTTATCATAAAAGTACAGTCAAGTTCTAAAATTTTCAAAAATTATTATTAAAGGAATGACTTGATTTGAGCAATTTGATAAGTTTTAGAATTTAATTATACTTTTTAAAAGTTTTAGGACTCGATTACACTTTCATGACAAGTTTTAAGATTTAGTTGTATTTTGTTGATAAATTTTAAAACTTTCAATGTACTTATCACTTTCAAGTTTATATATTTGGTTGGGTAGCCAATTCAAACCCACGGTTTAGAAAGATCCTAGGAGCCGAGGCCCTGCTAGATAGTGACCCTATTGGAACCTTTCAACCTTTTACACATCCGCGTAGGATTCTTCCTTTGTTTCCGTAGCTCACGCGTGCACCCAAAACTTTCTTGGCTAAACCTTCACGCGGGTCCTTGAATTCAATTGCTATTGTCCGATTCAATTCAGTACAATTGTATTTTTTTCTTGACTAAGACCAGCCTAGAGCCGTCCTCGCTTTCCCCTTTTTCCCTTTCCTACGTTTAGCGATGTCACGTGATTCAAAGTGCCATGACACTGCACAAGAAAATTGTCACATGAGAACGTTTGTGCACGGTAAGTTTTGGCCTTTCGTATGGCCATATTCACGTTAGGGCAAGGTACGTTTTTTCGGGCTGTAGCTCGTGTGAATGCTTGGCTTGATTATGGAGGAGTTGTCGGCGTCGGGCACAACCCATTGTTCAAACACGAATGCAACACGAGATAAAACATAAATTACAAAGTAAAAATTAAAAAAATCATATATTGAATGTTAAGGTTTTCTTGACGATTGTCGAATATGCCATTGATAATAAATAGCGGCCATATTAGCTCCAATAATGACACCTTCATCGATTTGAACTTCCAATTGCCGTGGTGGTCTTCAATTTGACAACCACTAAAGTCCTTCTTGGCATCCAGCAACGATGTATAGTGACATTCAAAGGCCACTTCGTGTACTCTTTTCTTCAAACTTTTGAAAGATTCAATCCCATTTGGAATGTGTCATGCTATTTTGTGTGAATTCAATCTATGTTCACTTCTTTCTTTTTTTTCTTTCTTTCTTTTATTCTCGATAATTGTGTTCACTTTATTCAACCAGTTCCCATCATCCACCAGTGTAAGAAATTAACTTTGAATGATAAAAATTCAGTGATATTGAGCCTCGAGCATATAGTTAAAACCTATTACATAATGAACAAGTCATGGGATTTCATGTTCGGCCCTTCAGGAATCTTCCCATCTGTAGGCGATGCCAACTTTAAGCTGACAGAACTCACATACAGAGGATTTGATAGGTTTGACTTGGCCTCGAATCTATCATTTATTATGCCACCAGCCGCAACGTCTGTCTCTCGTGCTTTGTTTTCCTGTCATATTGTACACTTGCATGACAAGCGCGCGCGCACTCACGCATTCCAAGCAAAAATTAATGAAAAACACTTAACACGCATGACAAGATATTCTCCAAGAACGAGTCTTGAACGCAAACCCTATATTTCTTGTCTTCCCTTTCCCATCATGGCGTGTCCATATCTCTCCAATTACTTTGGTAATTAAAATATTAAATTGATGGGAGTGGAGTTTGGGAACATATGTTTGTTTTATCTCGACGTGTCATTATAAAATCTACTAGCGAAACCACTATTGATTAGGGTTTTAAAAGATAAGGCGAGCTTGGATTGTTGAGGGGGACCTACTTTACTAGTTCAATTGAATACTCAAGCTGAAAAATCAATGCTTGTGAGTCGTGGTGTGTCCAATTGCATGTTATTGTCTAGCTCACCCCCATAGATATGATATTAAACGTGTGATGTATGATTGAGTACCCACAATTTCATCTGAGGGGTTACAGTCGGGGATTGTCAAGTTGATTACAACTTGTTAGGGTAGCTCGATAAAGACCTTGATTACAACTTGTTAGGGTAGCTCGATAAAGACCTGACACCAAATTATCTCTCAGGAAGGGTCACTGAGAGTTCATATGTCACGACAAAGATAATTTCCTAGAAGTCTATCCCCTTGTATCCTAGTAATCATCTTGTTGGGGTGAGAAGGAGGCGTGTTGTGAGCTGACAAGAATAACTAAGGATGTTTTTAAGTTAAATGCATTCAAATATACAATGATGGCAAAGGGAAAAAGGCAGATTGATCGTTAAGCTGAATCATCAACCATTTGCGATGGTCACATCTCCTTGACTTTGTTTTCTCCAGCGAAAAAAGTAAAAAGGTAAAACAATAGTCTCTCCTAAGATTTGATATGGCATAAAGTACATGAAAGTTTACGGTTACACCTTGAAAAGGTGATGCTTTACATAGTCATAATGCTCGGGTTTGCGACATGGTTTTGGGGAGTGACTGGAGTTCAGGTGTACAAGCAGAATCGGAGACGCGTCTACTTCGACCACATGGATCATAAAACAGACACGGTCTTCGTAATTGTTGTAGTGAAGGTAACCAAGTTGAGGAGGAGATTGAGAAGAGCATAACAGGCCCGTTCTCCACATCAATCTGTCCAATCCTTCATTGATCTCGTGAAGTCCTTAGAATCATCTCTGAAGTTGGCTTGTTTGTCCTTATGAGCAGTAGCCAATATTTTGTTTTATTCAGTTTCAAGCTTGTCCGAGCAAGTAGTCAATAAAACGGCATGCTAAGCGCCAATAATGTCACTTTGCAAATTTAGTATTTCTCAACTCTTTAGCAGTGCTTCTTGCTATTATACTCGTGATATTTTGCTTCTCAATGACGTAAAAATATATTAGCAATTCCATTTCATCTTGTCTATGCTTATGCTACTAATTGCATGTTGAGGGTAATACAACATCAGGACGGTGCCCACCAATGTTCAATGGATTCCGTTCCCAGGTTATGTTTCCTTTGTCGATCTTATGACAACAGAAAGAAAAAAAAAATGCATGTAAACAAAATCAGAATGAAGGACTCATGAGAAGAGTAGAAACAATCCTACACAAGGAGAGTACATAGAGTGAATCACTTAGTTGATGATATAGGGACTATTAAACAAGTAGATCACTCAACTTATCAACATAGACAAATCACTGAAACTGGGAGGTGATTCTTTTTTCTTTTTTTTTTTTTTTTTTACTATTTAATATCATAGGTGAGACGAATCCAAGGTCCAAAGACGGGAAAATTGAAATTTCATCTTCAAATTCCATTAATTGAAAAAAGTATGACCTATTGACTTGCTTGTCATGCAAGTAAGACACCACCAGCACCATGAATTACTTGTTGGTTTTATTTAAAAGGGAGAGTACTCAAGAAAAGTTAGAACCTCCTCTCTCTTAGACGAAACTCAATCGACAATATATACTTGTGTTGAATTTGGTCTCGAGTGATAATATTAGTGTATAGATTATGGAGGCCGAATATTTTTGGTATATCTATTGATTAGTTTTATCTTGCGGACTTGTTATATCATTTATATGATATAACTTTAGACCAAAGTAACGATTTTTGATGATTGCAAACTAAAAGATTCATATTTGTTATAATACTCGAACTAATGGTTATTGTTATGAACGTAACTTCTTTCAAATTCATGAACAACGCATCATCACTAAAATGTCCATAATCAAGACAATGATTAAATAGTACCTTCTTATATTTTACCCTGGTTTAATTTTTTATGTCTTTCCGCTCTATACTATCTTTTCAAAAGCCTAAGTGAATGAGAAATACCTATCTAGTGATTGCAATTTTTATTTTTATTTTTAACATTTTCAGAGAGATGCAAGATTGAAAAACAGTTAGTAATATTTGCAGTTTGGACAATCCAATAAGAGCGTGCACAACATAAATTTATTAGAAATGGTGTTAAAATATTCCACATTGCTTGTCTAAGACGTTTTTATACAAACCTTATATCTAAGTAATCTATGTCAATCTATCATATTATACTTATGGATTTTTTTAGAATTAATAATCTTAAACAAGTGCTCTTGTTAATGATATCTCTTTTTTTATCCCAACAATTGAATTTAGATGCAAAAAGACGCAGTGATGTAAATATGACACGTCCTTTAAAATCTAATAAATCCTTATGTAGTAATTACAGAAAATTGTCAAAAAAAAGTCCTAAACCTATTATGTGATCAATTTTAGATGAAAATCACTGATGTGACGGTCAACATTTGCATCATTTAGCTGGGTCATATAGGATTGTCAGCATCCACGTCAATGATTTCCAATCATAAGGACTACATTAACAAATTATCAAAGGTTTAGAACTAAATTGGCAAAATTTAAAATTTAAAACTGAAATGGCAAATTGTCAAAAGATTTAGTTCCAAATATACAAAATTAAAAAGTTAAGAACTAAACTTGCCACTATACAAATAGGCTTAGGACTTTTTGAATAATTAACCTGTAGTAATTAGGATAGTTGCTCAAAATCCCCTTGAATTTTTGTATTGATGCATAATAGCCTGCAAATTTTAAAAAGCTACATGTTACCTTTTTGAACTCTTTTCAACTTTGCAATTTAGTCCTAAACCTTTGTGCAAAATTTCAATATAGTCATTTTGGTCAATTTTTGCTAGAAAATTGCTAACATGATGGTCTAATCATTACTAACCATCCTACATGGCACACTGCCACATTGACGGTTTCCATCGAAAATCGGCTAGAATGACTATATTAGAATTTCACGCAAAATGTTAGGACTAAATTGGTAAATTTGAAAAGTTTAGAACCGAATTGGCATTTGTATAATAGGTTTACAATTTCACCAACTTTGGCAATAAACCCAAAATCTTAAAAGTTACAATTTGCCCCTTGAATATTGGTTTTTGTTTGAATTTAATTTTTTTTTCTGTATAGCCCTTATATGTCATAGTCGTATTCATTTTATTTTTTTTACCAAAATAACCTCTGCTACATGGTTAATGATTTTTTTTTGTTAAAAAAAATAAAAGGTTGCCTGATTGATAAAGTTAAGAAACCTTAGTGGATGTTATTTTAGTAAGAAAATGAGTTAATCTATTTTCAGTTTACACTTAACGATTATGTAGATGGAAAATTTAGCAACTGTAGCGAAAAACCAAACTTCAGGGAGGTAATTTACAATTTCTAAAAATTCGAGGGCTATTATGCAACAGTGCCAGAGTTAAGTGGGGAGGGGGGGATATATAAGTTTTCAAAGTTTGAGGTAGTTGTTCAAGAATGTCAAAGTTTGGGTGATTTGAGCAATCAACCCCAGTAATTATTGTAAGGATTTTGTTTTGTTTTTTCTGGTCGAAATAAGGATTTAGTTTAACAGTGCCTCTGGCGCACTTTCAAGTTACAATAAACAACTATAGAATGAAAATTTAGCTGACCAGAACAAAAAAATCAAATTTCATGGGAGTAATTTCCAACTTTTCATAATTCTAAAGCAATTATACAATGTTGCCAAAGCTCATGCGCCTAATATAGGTGCTTTCAAAATTAAAGGGGAATTCTACAATTTGGTGTTAAAGTTCATGAGGTTAGAGCCAGTAGGATTTAGTCGAAGAGTACCTCTCCGGCCCTTGTTCAAGAACCAAATCAAATTAATATATGCTCAAACCCCTCTTTGAATTTTAGCATGGTTGTGCAATGGCTGCCTATCTTTTGAAAAGGTACCTATTACCTCCTTGAACTTTAACATCGTTGTGCAAGCACAGTAGCTCACACTATTTGAAAGGTAATAGATTACCTTCAAACTTTGAATTTTGTTACAATTACTTGCTTTTCGGTTTGCATAATCATTTTAATATAAAATTAACTAATTCCATTATCCAAAATAACATCTATTAAGTTTTCTTAACTTCATCAATTATGCACTCACTTTTTTTATCTTCCTTGAAAACAAAAAAATAGGTACTACTTTGTTTTCTTGTTAGGGGGCTTCTTTGTCAACAGGTTACTCTATTTTGTCTCCAAGAAGAGGGAAAAAGTGATCCCATTTTCTGGTAACAACAAACGGCTATGCACACGAAAACAAAGATAAATTGTTGGGGTGATCTTTATATTTTCAAAGTTCTAGATTCTACAATTCAGGAGAAAAATCTACAATTTGTTGAAATTCGGGGAAATGCGTAGCGATGCCAAAGTTTAGGGGCGTTTTGAAAAGTTATCTCTAAAAAAAAAAAGTGCTACAGCAATTACTCTGTTGACTTTTCTCCTAACACATCTAATCAATGCTTTCTAGAAATTGAATAATCTTTTATCATGTATATTAAATGAGGACTTGGAAGGTAATCGTGCACTACCCAAGGTTATACATAAGCGCGCCCAAGTGAGGCCATAGGAAAATGGAATGGAACGCAGTTGAGTGCTGAATGACTTCTATCGTGAGTTATGATATATCTACGGAAAAATTACCCAATTAATTCTAAATTTATCATATATAAGGGTGTCAAGGGGTCAAATTTTCATAATACCATACGCAACCCGAAACCGTTAAGGGGCCGATTGACCCAACCTCTTAATATCATATGACCCAAGAGAACAAGTCAAGTTGGTGTCAATCAGCTGGCTGCAAATCTAGGGCTTTGTCCTCATTGTGCTCGTGTAGAGAGAGAGGGGGGGATCAAGTTGTGCTCGGGGATGTCAAAAAGCTCATGCCAACCCAACCTGACCCAACCCGGCCCGGCTCGACCCAACCTCAACCCTAACAATAACAGCATCTAAAAATCCCTACCTGGAGAAGACTAAGGCCCGACCTCAAAATACCCTAAAATGACTAAGGCCTGACTCCAAAATATGTTAAATTTTAGGGTTGGGTCAGACCGACATGGGCTTTTTTGACACCCCTAATTATTTGAATGTTAAATTAGTCATAAGTTATTAATTTTGCCAATTTAATCTTAAACATTTATGCAAAAATCTAATGTTAGTTTTTCGGCCAATTTTTCCAAGAAATCATCAACGTGGCAATTCAGTTGTCACCGATCATCCTATGAGGCATATCACCACGCCAGTGGTTTCCAATGAAAATTGATCGGAAGGATTACGCTAGCTCTTCAAACGAAGAAATAGGATAAATTCAATAAAATTAAAGAGTTTAGAATTGAATCGATATTCATATAATAGATTTAAAACTAATTATTCTATTTTCCAATAGATCCATCCATCCATTCATCAGAAAATTTTCAGTCCTCTTGTGTTTGCCAATATCATTCAATCCTCCACTTCATTGTGGGGGGTTATCACAGTAGCTTTCAAAGTCCCACTATTGGGATGGTGCTTTCTACTCAGTACCCACACTCACCTCCATCAAAATGATTGGCATTATGGGTGGTCGCCCTTCCCTCTCGGTGAGTTGGGTTCTTGATTGTCCGGTTGACTTGTCCCATTTGTAGAAAATTCAGTGTTCTTCAATCCAACACATGTTTACACTGGTTCGATTCAATACTCATTTCCCATTTGAGCTTGGCTTGGTTTTGATTCAGTGCCATTCCCTTCGCTTTTGGAAAAATTGCGATACGGACCCTTGAAGTGGGGCTTCTTCTTTTTTTGCATGGGAACCCCGAGGTCATGCCCGTCTCGATCGACTTCGTCTTGAACCGTTTCCATTGGTGTGGCTCAATACACTTTCATTTCCTTCGCTTTTCACGTGGATTCTAGATGCGATAATTAGATGTGTTGGTGGTTATTTTTCACCTCAGCATAATACTTTTTAATTATGGATATCGAGAGCTGTCATGGATGATGTCTCAGTAACAATTTTGTTCACGTAGCTCGTGTCGAATCCATTTTGGCATGAGCACTTATTTCATGACCTCAAGGTCCTCAATGCAAGTTTTTCAATTGGCTTCATCTTCTAAATCGAACTGTGGTGGTAAACTTGGTTTCCTAGTTAAGATTATTCATAACATAAGATATTTCTTGCCAAGATAATTTTCGAAGGCCGATACATGGGGGAGCAGCCGCCTACACCTCAGATTTGCCTCCGTATTTGCAAAAAAATTCTTAAATTGCCCTAGGATTGACTGAACATCGACCAGAGTTTGGTCTATGATATACGAGGCACGAGACATTTTAACATTAAAAAAAGGGTTGTTATCATCACAAGGAGTCTTTTGACACCCATATTGCCACTCAAGATTCGACGGCCAATTTTTGACTCTTTGAAACCGGTTGCCCGTATTTGTTGTGTCGAGAAATTTCGATTTCCAAATTCCAATTACACGTCATGAAACTAGAAATTGCGACCATTCCAGTGTAATAGGAATCAGTTCAACCGAATGTTGGATGAGGCAGTTATCACCGATCAAATATCCGTCAAACATTTTGATACCTGAAAAAGGTTTCAAAGCCCAAAATCATACATAGGGTTTTGATTTGAGCGAAACTTTCCATATCCCTAAGTTTTGGAATTTTTTTTTTTTTGAAAGTGGTAAGGCGTGAAGATGCCGTCCGATTCATAGACACAAACCTAGCGACAAGATAAATACCAAAATCTCAGATCCATAATTTCGTGATTTACTCCAGCAATATTGGACTCGTTGGAAGGCTCTCCCTAACACAAAGATCGCGCCAATCGGACCTCAAATGTCCAAGTTACGGTGCTGGAGCCTAAAGATGAGGCGCTAGGTGCGTCACATTCAACGCTCAGAGGATCGCAAGCCTCACGCTCAAGGTTGTACCCCTCATTTGAGCACAGCTGACAAGCATACTTCTCATTTGAGCACAGCTAACAAGCATATTCCTCTAATACTCCAAAGCATCATGTTGCCCATTTACAGAAAGAAATATCACATGCTTCTCGATTGTTATAATGCTGAAACTGAATCTCAAATCTAAAAATTACATCTTAGATATGAATTTAAGCCATTATGTTACCGAATTTGGATGATGGTGTGCAGCTAAAGTCAATAGGTTGCATGTTACTTGTTATTGAGATATAAACTGTGCATTTTGAATGGCGATATAAGGTGGTTGAATATTCGAAGTGCTAGGACAAACCCCTTATTTTGCAAAGCAACCTTAGGACGTAATTACAAGTAGGGGTGAGCATATCGGATCACCCGAATGGGGAACCACCCAGACTTGACCTAATCGGCTGGTTTGGTTCAGTTTTTGGAGGCATTGGTCCGATTCCTAGTTCCACAAAAACAGAATTGATGATTTTTTATCCAATTCTTGGTTTCGGGTGCAGAACCGGAGCAAACTGGACTAATTATTTTTTAAAAATATATATTTTTAATTTGTTAAATTAAGCAAAAAAAACCCTAAAATAATAATAATTCTAATTTTTTTGACTTTTTATATTTTTTTGGTTAAGTGATCGGTTTTATTGGACCGAATCAAACTGGGAATCAATTGCCCCTAATTACAAGGATTGAATTGGGTGAACGGGTGGGCCATGGTGACGTGGCCGGAGGTCAAGGACAAGTGCCATTTCGATCTGAGTTCACAAACCAAAGCCCCGCACGTGTCATCATCGTTCATCATTCAAGAATCTGGCTTCAAAATGTGTCTCCACACGAATATTAAATTGCATTTAGGCTCTCTACAGGTCACAACACTTTGCACATGTTGGATTAACACATTCCATATTCAGTTCATATGTCATATTCGAGTGTCAAGTCGCCCTTAATGTCATTCACACATTGATGTTTGATTGTCGCGTCATCGTGCATGTCATTTGTAAAGATCTTAATGGATTGTTTAATGTCGTTCACACATGTTCTATTCAATTGACACATCATTATGATGTCGTTCCTCAAGTCATGCCTGATTTTTAAGTGATTATGCATCTCGTTTGGGCATATCATGTTCAATCATTGCATGTTCGATCACTGTCAACTTGCATTAGACTTCTAGTCATGTTCGAATATTGATTATTCGATTTCAATTTTTATCACGTAATATCCGATATATCATTCCATGTCATACATTGTGCGCAATGTATTTCAAAGAACATGGTCATGTACAATGGGGTCAGCAATTACGTAAGATAATCCAATATTTTGCCTCATTGCACATTGATTAAAATTCCATTTTTTAAACTGTTTTTAAATGAATCATTGACTATGCATGATAATGCAAGCTAAGGCTTAATCGAGGAACTGTGGTATGAAAAGGGCATTGTGAGATGCTAATTTGTCCATCATGTAATCAAACCTTCAGACCTAAGGCTCTAGTTAACACATATGGACCAATCACCTTGCACATAGGCATCCTAGGTACAAATGGACCTAGGTTAAACAAATCGATTGGCGGCAACTTCTCTTTGTTTTTTAATTTGGGATAAGTGCATTAGAAGTTCTAAAACTTGTCACGGTACAATTGAATCATAAAACTTTCAAAAAGTGCAATTAAGTTTTAAAACTTATCAATAAAGTGTAATCGAGTCTTAAAACTTTCTAAAAGTACAATCAAGTCTTGAAACTTGTCATGAAAGTACAATCAAATCCTAAAACTTTCAAAAATATAAAAAAAAATGATTTGATTTGAGCAATCTGATAAGTTTTAGAACTTAACTGTACTTTTTAAAAATTTTAGAATTCGATTATCCCTTCATGATAAGTTTTAAGGCTCAATTATATTTTTAAAAAATTTTAGAACTTTCAATACGCTGATCACTATTTGGTTAGTTACCCGATTCAAACCCACAATTTGAAAAGATCCTAGGGGCCGAGGCCCCACTAGCTGATGACCCGATTGGAACCTTTCAACCTTTTACACGTCCTCGTAGGATTCTTCATTTGTCTCCGTAACTCACGCGTGCCACCCTTCACGCGCGTCCTTGAATTCAATTGATATTGTCCGATTCAAATCAGTACAATTGTATTTTGCCTTGACTAAGACCAACCTATAAATGAGGCTGTCCTCGTTTTCCCCGTTTTCCCTTTCCAACGTTTAGCGATCCCACGTGGTTCAAAATGCTACGACACCGCACAAGAAAAGTGTCACACGAAAATGTTTGTGCACGGTACGTTTTGGCCTTTCGTATGGTCATATTCACGTTAGGGCAAGGTACGGTTTTGTCGGGTTGTAGCTCGTGTGAATGCTTGGCTGGATTACGGGGGAGTTGTTGGTGTCGGACACGACCCATGATTTGTACACGAATGCGACACAAGGTAAAACATAAATTACAAAGAGAAAAAAAATAATCATATATTGAATGTTAAGGGTTTTTTTTCCATGAGTATTGCCGAATATGCCATTATAATAAATTGTGGCCACACTATTACCAACAATGACACCTTAGTCGACTGGCACTTCCAATTGCCATGATGGTCTTTGATTCGACAACCACTAGAGTCCTTATGGGCATCTGACAGCAATGTATCATGACATTCAAAGGCCACTCCATGTATTCTTTTCTTCAAACTTTGGAAATATTTGATCCTATTTGGAATGTGTCGTGCTATTTTGTGCGAATTCAATCTATGTTCACTTCTTTTTTCTTTCTTTCTTACTTTTTTTTCTTGGTAATAATGTTCATTTTCTTTAACCAACTCCCATCATCCACCAGTGTCAAAAAAAAAAATCTTTGAATTGTATTGAAGCATATAGTTAAAACCTACTACATAATGAAAAAGTCATGGGATTGCATGTTCGGCCATTTAGGAATCTTCCCATCCGTTGGCAATGCCAACTTGAAGTTGACAAAATTTTATTTATTTATTATAGATCCTACTTAACTCATATTCTAACATTCACTCTCAAACTTTTGCCCTACTTCTTTACAGAGCATCGGAGCCGAAACCCACACCTGAAGTTAAATCATCCTCACCCCAACCCCCCAAAGAAGGTGGTAATTCGAACCGTCCACTTCCTTCTCATATGGAAATGATGGCCACTAAGACAAATCCTGGTAGTTAAATAATATAATTCACATTCAGAGAATTCAATAGGTTTGGTTTAGCCTTGAATCCATCATTTATTATGGGGAAAATTGTCTAAAATGTCCTATACCTATTGCACTTTTGCCAATTTAGTCATGAACCTTTCAATTTTATCAATTCAGTCTTAAATATTTTCTCTTCTTGCCAATTAAGTCCATCTGGTCAATTTTGACCAAAAATTGTTGATATGTACGGCTGGTGCTAACGTGTATTCTTTTAATAATATTTCGAATATTTGAAGTTTTTTATTTTTTTTATTTTTGTATTTTTTTGCTCCTTTTCTTTTGAGCTTTTTTTCTTAGCTAGGGTAGGCAAAGGTTACTGACAAGGGCCACCAAGCCCTCACCTAACTAGATTTGGCGAGGGTGTCACAACTCTCGTCGATTTTGGGCAAGGGCTCATGTGCCCATGCTTTTGCTAATAAGGGAGTTGTGGTCCTCACCCAAGGCCCACGATGGTCACCAGTCAGTGAGGGTCGGCCAGCTAGCCTCACCAGCCCTCTCTCCAAAAACTTGAAAGAAACAAAGAAGTCAAAAAAAAAAGCATAATTTTTTTTAAAATATATTAAAATATCATTAAAATATTATTAAAAAATGCTACATCAGTAATTTCCAGTCAAATTTGATTGGATAGACTCAATTGATAAAACATGAAAATGTTTATGATTGAATTAGTAAAATTGAAATGTTTAGAACTGAATTGACATAAGTATAATAAGTTTAGGAATATTTGGACAATTTTGCCATTTACTAGGTCTCTCGGCTTTGTTTTCCTATTATATTATCCACTCGCATGACACACGCATGGACATGCGCGCGCATTCTAAGCAAAAATTAATGAAAAACACTTTATAGGCATGACAAGATATTCTCCAAGAACGAATCTTGAACGCAAACGCTTTCTTGTCTTCCCTTTCCCATCATGGCGTGTCCATATCTCTCCAATTACTTTGCTAATTAGAAAATTAATTGATGGGAGGGAAGTTTGGGAACATGTGTTTGTTTTATCTCAACGTATCATTATAAAAATCTACTCGTGGAACCAACATCCCATTAGAAATTTAGAAGATAAGGATACTCAAGCTGCAAAATCACGCTTGTGAGTCGTGGTGTGTCCCATTGCGTGTATTGTCTAGCTCACCCCATTGATATGATTTTAAACGTGTGATGTATGATTGAGTACCCACAATTTCATCCGAGGAGTTAAACTTGGGGATTGTCGAGTTGATCACGACTTGTTAGGGTAAGTCAATAAGGATCTGATGCCAAATTATCTCTTGAGAAGTATCACTAGGAGTTCGAGTCATGATGAAGATAATTTTCTTGAAGTCATTCCCTTGTATCCTAGAAATCATGTTGTCGGGGTGAGAAGGAGGGATGTTGTGAGCTGACAGGAATAACTAAGGATGTTTTAAGTTAAATGCATTCAAATATAAAATGATGGCAAAGGGCAAAAGGCAAAAAGGCAAATTGATCGTTAAGTTGAATAATCAACTATTTGCGCCAATCGCATCTCCTCAACTTTGTTTTCTCTCGTTATAAAAAAGAAAAAAAAAGTAAAACAATGGTCTCTCCTAAGATTTGATATCATATAAAGTACATGAAAGTTTTGGGTTACACCCTTATTTGCCTACTTCTTATTTCTATTTTAATAAAAATTATTTAAGCTATGAAAAATAATATATATAATATATATCAAATTCAATCCTATATGTCAATATCTGAATATATTAAAAGGTTTTAAGAGCTTTAAGTTAAATGAAGATCAACAAAACTCACAAAAAGCAAAAAAATGAAGATCTATAAAAATAAAACTCACATCTTATAATATTAAACTAAATAAAACTTTGAATACCAAAAAAAAAAGAAGAAGAGTAAAGGTCACTATAAAAATAATATTACTCATTCATCTTATAATATAAACTAATTTTCATAATTTAGACTTTGAATACCATTTCAAAGTAACAAGTGAAGGGAAGAAGATTTCATACTTAATTAAGGGAAATGCTTACGTGATTATCCTTAATTTACAATGAAATTAACAGGGTATTCTAGGCAGCAAAAAGAGAAATAATAAATAATTAAAAATTGTTTATGGGTCCGTAGCTCACATGTCATTATTATTACGGTGGCCCAAAGATTATTATGATAACAAAATTCTTTATTTAAAAAGTTAATTCCATGAAATAATCCAAACTTACTAGTGCACCTTGATGAGTGGATCAATTTTCATGATATCAATCCTTATTTAAATACAGCAGATCTCGTACGCGGTAGTCGTGGGGAATTTTTCCTCCTAATATGTCAAGACTTCACTTTGTTCCCACAATAGCAATTGGTTAAATTTGACAAACAGAATCCCAAACCAATTAAACAAATGTATTTAATACACGCGAGGATTATGCAGATGACGATAGTTGACGACACTGTGCTGTCTGACAAGTGGGGTCGGCGCTTGGATATTTCTGGCCAAAAGTGAAAAATGCTGATCCCCCATCCCTATCCTCTCTCTCTCTCTCTCTCTCTCTCTAAACCCACCAAGAAGAAGATAATGGAAGCGTGAAGTGCGTTTCCCAGAAGCGCAGCACCACCACCACCATCACCATCGTCGTAATCATCATCATCGCCATCACGGAGTGAGTGTGGTTCTTGGTTTTCAACTCCTGCATGATATCTGCAAAATGGGGTTTGTGACAATTTATCCGCACCCATCTGTTCAGCATCTCTCGGAAGCAGCAGAAGCCATTATATATACGCTCCGGAGAAGAAGAGGAGGAGGAAGAGGAAGAAGAAGGAGAAGACAAGAAGTTGAAGAAAGGAGTCGAGACGATGCCGTGCGTGTACATCTCCACCAACGTGTGCCTCGACGGGCTCGACCTCGAACCCATCTTCGCCGCCACCACTAAGGCCGTCGCCGCCATCATTGGCAGACCTGAGAACGTAATCTCTCTCTCTCTCTCTCTCTCTCTCTCTCTCTCTCTCTCTCTGGCCATTATCAGTGAATGATTGTGTGTGCAAGACGGAAAAACTCCATTCCATGGTTAATTTGTTCGACAAGTGCAGCGCTGTTTTTTCAGGGCGGATCAGTTCGATTTAGTATGTTTTATAGATTGAAGGAAGTTCCAATCTGAATAGCCAGAATCTGAGGATATTAGATCTTATGCGTTTCGCCATTATAACATCTAGTTATAAACACAACACCTCCCCCACGAAAAGCATGTTTCTTTTGAAAAAAGAACTGTAATGAAGACTAAGATGGGCTTTGCAAGATTATAACAAGTGCCATCCAGTGGACAAAGTTGCTTTAATTTGATTTATTTTTGTTTCATTTATTTATTTTCCCATTTTGCTAGGGAACTTTTATTTTATTTCGAATTGTTTAGGAAAGTGTTATTTATTAAAATTAGGGTTTAGTTGCCGACAACTTCTAAAGATACCGGCTCTGCAAACTCTTTCTATTTAGTTTCTGCATGATTGCACTTGAGCTCTTCCCTCCCGCTCTCTGAATTCTTCCGTCTAAATCTCCTTCCTTCGCTTACCATCCATATCCCTACCCTTTATTTAGTTCTAAACTAATCTCTCAATACCACATCCTGTTGTTAGTGGACACCCTTCCGACATGGAAAATGGAAGATGGAGAGTTTGATTCTCTACCTTCTCAGAATAGTTGGGGATGGGGATGTTTAGTTTCAAGTGTGAATTTCAACTCTCACATTTTGCAAAGAAATACAGCAAAAATCTTAGAATGAGTTAAGAACTAAAGTAGAACGGAGTTAGGACACTAGGAATGCCAATACTTTCGTACGGCGCTCACTTTAATGCTAAAATTTTTTTTTCACTCACTTAAGTGCCACAAGTTTTAAAAAACGTTCACTTAAGTGTCACTCCGCTGGAAAAGCTGACGTGGCCACCGGAATGCTGACATGGCCGCCAAAAAATAATATTTTAATATTTTAATTAATTTTTTGATTTTTTTGATTTTTTTTTTGTTTTTTTTTTTTTTTTTTTTTGTTTTTTTTAAGGGCCGGTGAGGGCCACCGTTGACCCTCGCCGTCGGCCGCAAAGGCCTTGGGTGAGGCCCGTCGCGGCCTCCCCGCGGCTGCCAAGGGCCATTACGACCTTGCCTAGGGCTAGATCTGGGCAAGGGCCACCTGGCCTTCGCCATCGCCGCTGCAAGTGAGGCCATCGACGGCCTCGCCAGCCTCACCTAGGGCCTTCGTGGCCAACGGCAAAGGGCCCTCGCCCAATCCGGGTGAGAGTTTGGCGGCCAGCGAGGGTCAACGGTGGCCCTCGCCGGCCCTAAAAAAAAATCAAAAAAAAATCAAAAAAATTAATTAAAATATTAAAATATATGTTTTATGGTGCCACGTCAACTTTTCCGGCGCCACGTCAGCTTTTCCGGCAGAGTGATACTCAAGTGAATGATTTCACTTCGATTTGGCACTCAAGTGAGTGAAAAAAAGGTTTTTACACTAAAGTGTGCGCCGTACGAAAGTTGTGGCACTCCTAGTGTACTTATCCCAAAGTAGAACATAAAAAGAAAAAAATCGCATCTTGCATTAGCCATGCAACCTCCAACCCAACAAATTCGTGCATATAAAAGTTTTAAGGAAAGGACAGCGAATGCCAAACTTATAGGACACTTCAAGGGTTTCGCTGCAGGAAATAATGATGAATTCAAAAACTAGAAATTGCATAATCAACCTGGTCTAGTTGATTGCAAAAACTTCGTAATTATTACAACATGTTGGCAATTTGCATCATGCGTAGGTCCCAAGAATGCGAAATCTTTAATTTCCCTTTGGACCACCTGACTGTAATCTGCAAATCAAGGAAGCCTGGTCCCCCCATGCACTCATTCTCTAGCTCTAAGGAACGTAAACTTTCCTCGAGTTCAAAGTAAAGTTGAAATCTCAGCAACAGAGATATGTTGGGAAAAGAAAGCCCTCAAAAAGAGAAGTAAAATTTGAGTCTGGATGTCTTTTCTTGGACGCAGTTCGTGATGGTGATCCTGAAGGGTTCCTTGGCGATATCATTCGGGGGCAACAAAGAGCCGGCCGCTTACACAGAGATAGTGGCGATGGGAGGCATCAACACGCAAGTGAAGAGGAAGCTGATCGCCACGTTGGGCGGCATCCTCCAGGAGAGGCTCTCGATTCCGCCCGCCCGGTTCTTCCTCAAGGTCTACGACACCACCGCGCAAGCCACCCCCAAATTGTAGACTTCGCGTACGCGGCTTGTAACGATTGATGCTCCGTACATTGTTTCCTTTCCTATTTCCTACGTTGTATGTATGATTCAAGCGTTCCTCGAAATGGAGCTATTCGATGGGTTTGAGAGGTGCTGCAAAGCAGGTTGGCGTGCGATTTTTCCTGTGTTCGTCCAATGTAACTAGCTTTCGTGCTGCCGAAATTGGGAACTGATGGGGAGAAAACAAGAAGCAAGATTCAATTTATGAAAGCAAAGGCTCCGAAAGCAGGTGGAGAGAATCGTATGAGTCATGTATCAAGACAAACAAGAAAGTTAAACGCATGAGATTAGTTGGTCGAGCAAGTGGCGACGATGCTTGGTGGGGAAGATAAGGTGTCTCGGCCTCGTGATTAACCCCCACAAAAAAAAATCCCCTTGTTGTTAGCAATTTTTAATATTTGTTTGGTCGGTGAAAAATGAATGATTTGAAAAATATTTTCTTAAATGATTGCTTGCAAAAATGAACGAATGAAAATATTTTTATTATCTACGAAAATGTTTAAATATAAATTATTATGGATAATAAAAATATTATTCATCAGTTAATTTTAGAAAAATATTTTTTCAAATTATTCAATTTATGCAAAATAAATGGAGATAGTGATTTTTTTTTGAAGGAAGGTACTAGACATTGTCCCAGATTTTCACTCATTTGTCACTTTGCATCGTCTACTTTTGACATTGCAAATGTGCATATTCCATCGTAAAAGATTTAGTCAAAATGACTAAAGTGCCTTACCTCGAAAAAAGAGACTCGTAGGCCTGTCAAATAGATGGGTCAAGTCCGAGTTGAGTCAGGTCATAAATAGTCCAATCCAAATTGACCCATTTAACTCGTTTATGATCTATTTATCATAATGCAAAATACTTGATCCATACCCAACCCGACCCGACCCGTTCCCAACGCATACCCAACCCATTTAACTAAACCTATAAAAGCTTACTTCTTTTTTTTAAATGGTATTATTAAAACACTTTCAAATCTAGTGCATAATTTTTATAATTTTTTTTAACAAGCCTCCATTTATTTCTTGGAAAGTATTTTCCAAGAAGTATTTTTTCAAGAAAATTACAATATTTTATTATTTTTTTCTTGAAATCTAAAAATAAATTAAAAAATATTTTCCATCATTCGGTATGATGGAATAATTAAAAATATATTTTACTCTGTGCACTCCTTTTAATGTTTTTATTTTTTAAAAATCGATTTTTAAATTATTTTTTATTTTTATTTTTTTAAGAAATAGAATTTTAATTATTTCTCTTTTTCTTTTTCTTTCTTTCTTTTTTATCTTTTCCTTTTCCTTCTTCTTCGGCCGATCACTAGCCATGATGATGGCCAACGACCGGCCTCAAGTGGCTTGGCCCTCGCCAGCCTCAAGATAAGCCTCGGCCTGGCCAAATTTGACGAGCTCAACCTTGCCCGAGGGCGACAACTCGCCAAACATCAATGACCTCAAGCACGCCTGAGACCGGCAAGCTCGTCTTTGCTTGGCCAGTCACCGGATGTCGCCATTCCAGCCAGCAACTAAGGAAGATGCAAGAGGTAAGGGAAAAAAAAAAAAAAAGGAAATATAAAAAATAATTATAACATTGATTTATATAAAAAGACTTTTTTTTATAAGGCTAAAGAGTGAAAGCGAGTGTGTGAGCCTTGGGTTAGAAATGGATTCTAAATCCAACCCATTTAGACCCATTTATATTAGGCCTTGCAATTTGTAAACTCATTTAAGTAGGCTCTTCAAGATTTAAGCGATCCATTTATATTTTAAATAGGTCATATATGGATTTAAAACCATTTTGACAAGTCTAGAGACTCGAACGAAAATCCTAACCTAAAAACTGCAAAAGCACCAACATCCTAACCCTGATCTAAAACTATCCACCAGCACCCTCATTCTCTCTCTAGGAAGCAACGACGACCTGCGGTCAAGGATGCAGACAACATAGCTTCTTAAGCTAAGGTGATCGTGTCTTGTTACAACCTTGCCAAGGCATCCATGGTGGTAACCTTTGTTTTGAGATCATCCCGAGTAGAAAGACAAATGCAGGTAGAGGCAATGGACAAGCAAGGTGACGAGTGGCTTGGACACCATAGCGGCAGGTAGCAGCAACGGTGGCGAGATGCAAGCACAATTGTTTTATGGTTAGAGTTTTGTGAATTATGATCAAATGGTAGTAGATGTGGTGAAAGAGATGAACTTTCAGGGAAGGACAGTCTGGTATGAGCCATAGATAAAGGGCTTCTGGTCTGTTTTAAGTTCTTAGGTTGAGGAGCTCCTCTCCTTCGTTTAGCTTTCTCATATGGCCGTTTCTAGTTTTCCCTCCCTTATGTGAGATTACTGTAAAAGTTACTCGAAACCGATTCAGTCACAAATTAAGTGTGCTAAAGTATTGTCTAATTTTACAAATATCCAATTCTTGGATAACCCTTTTTGAATTTTGGGTTGCATTAAAAGTTGGAGCTAGGGCAAGAATTCAACTTTTGGTGGGCTTAGACAAGGGCCATTGATTATGAAGCTTGTCCAGTTTAGTTTGGTCCAAGTCGAACCGTCCAGCTCGAAAATCTTATACAACTTATCATTCATGGGCATGCCTGGATAACAATTTAATACCAAGGGTTGCCCTGTACGATCCTATCCATTGATTACCTTTTATATTTTATTCATTCCCTTGACGTATGTGTGCCTTTTGTACTAATAAACAATAAAGTACAAGTAAGATTATAATTTAGACATTTCTCTAGAGTAGTAATAATGCAAGAGATGGGCGTAGGATATGATGTCGGAAGTCAACGTCTCTCTTTTGTTTCTTCCAATCTTTCTTTTTCCTCCTTCAAATTTCAACTTTGGAGAGTGAAATTGTGCATAAATAATATCATCGATTAAAATATGGCCCAATTGCACGGAATCGTATTAAGATATGAGTCGAGAGACACTAAAAATATATTTAATTCAACTTTCTCAAGAAACTTTTGATCTTTAAAGTCCTTTCGAAAAACATTTGAATTTTTGGCAACTATTTTCAAAAAGCATTCAAATAAAATCTGACATGAATGTTGAAAAGCTGAATTAATCAAAATTAGTCAGCTGTTTATTTTGCCCTCAAAACCTTTATAAGAACCCAATTTTGCCACCATTTAAAAAATTAAAACCCTGGCTCTCCTCTCGTTTCCTTCTTCTCCTGCTCCACTTTTGGCCTCCGCCTCTTCTTCGCTTTTCCGTTTGCTTGCTCGAGCAATTTGTTCGCTCCAATCGGCCTCTTCAATTTGCTTGCTAGATCCACCCCGTGCATTATGCAAATCTGTCGCGCCTGATTGATCAGCATCGGGATCATTTGTTCAACAGCAGAACGTGATTGATCAGCAAAAGCAGTTGTACCCATCACGAAGACCCCTTTCAGAAATATCGAGAAGTAAGTCTCTCTGGTAACTGTCCTAGTTTGTTTCTTTCTTGCTATGTTCCCTGCAACCAAAAAGATTCTTAGATCTTAAATTATAGAGTAAGAGTTATTCTTCCACTTTTGTAGTGTCTATCTATATCTCTGCCCAGACGGCGCATTTGGCCGGGGGTGACTGGCGGGAGGAGGCTTACCAAAAGGTTTTGTGCCAGAGTTTTGTTTTATTCATTGAATTTTATGGAATGCACGCATATGCGTGATGCTTCTCATATTTTTGTACGGGTTTTACTAGTTTGTTGGTGACTGATCTTTGTTGCTGGAGTTTATTATATGGTTTAGTAGGATACAAAAGTACAAAAGCACAAAGAGAGCATTAGTAGTTTTGTAAGGTCAAGCCAGGGAAAGGAATTCATTCACATGAGATTATAGTTTGGAAATTGACTTGATAGCTTATATAGCTGTGAGACAATTGGGTATTCAGCAACGAACTTTTGATAGCGTTATTTTATGTCCAAAGTACCAGAATGTGGGCAAGTTGCATAATGACCTCTAATTTGGGGATAGTAGAATGGCCTTGTGCAGTAACCGGTATGACAGTAACAACTGCTGAATAGGAGCCAATCCCATTGCTAGAACTTGTAGAACATCATACATTATGGTGACGGGACTTTTTCTCAGAGAAATTTGAAAGCCCTTGAGTGGAATTTGGTTAGCCAATTCTTCACGTAGTGTAGTATGGACAGGTGCTATTGGTTTGTAAACCTAGGAATCCCTTCACCAAAGTTGAATTTCTAATTAAGTAGTGACTCCAGGCCAGTCGTATTAACACATATCTAACAATTGTTTCCATGAAAAACTGCAATGTCTAGCCAAGCTTACATTTTGTGAGGATCATGTATCAGCAATGATGCTATTAATCTGTAAGTTAAGCATGAGAAGCTGCCAAAGGGTGCTTTTTGTTGAGCTTTTCTGTTTTTTGCATGACATTATGAAGAGGGAAAAAGAATAGTTTTGTGCAATGGAAAGAGAAGCCATTTAACTACTGAATGGTTTTTACTTAAGAATGTTTCTGTGTTGTGTTAAGATAGCTGTTTTTTCTTTATCAAGGAGTAGTAAAAGATAAGCCAACGATATGTGTTAATTTAGAAAAAGAAATTACCATAATTTTGTCTGTGCCAATTAATTTCCTTTTCCAGTTTTACTTGCCTTTTTTAATGTTATCCAGGTGGCGGTTGGCGTCCTGATGAAACAGTAGCTTATGCAAGTTGCTAATGTTTTTATTTCTTCATACTTGGCTTCTTGTTATAAACGACACTAATGCAGTCTAGTCTTATGTAAGAGTTGAGCTTTATTTAGATGTCTATTGTGAGTATTAACACGTGATTATCTGTTTCCAGTAATCTGAAAATGCTGAAGTCATTTTGTCCTCTCCTTCATTCTTCTTCCTGTTCCTTATTTCATGTTCCTTTGCTCTTGGAAGACAATTATAGCTGGAAATTTATAGATCATATGATAATTAGCCATGGGGAAATACTATCAGTGGAACTTCCTTTCAGCTGTCTGCTGGTAGTTTGAGTGTCGGTAGTTATTTTTTCTCAATAAAGTATTGAAAGATAGATATATGTTATTTGATTTGTAGAAAAAAACGACCCTGGAGGAGTTTGGATTGATCAGTACACTACTAATTTTTGTTGCAGATGAAATCCATGAGGGAAGAATATTTACCTGAATTGAATGAGATGTACCAGAAAATCTCTATGAAGTTACAAAAGGTATGTAAAGAAAGTCTGTTATTGGGAACATTCTGATTAGGCATCATTGAGAAAGTTATTGCTTAATTTTGATTCTTTCCTAATGATGTTGCATGGAGTGAACATTTCTTGAGAAAGGCATCCTATATAATTGATTTTTAAATCTTTGAAGGATGTATCGTCCTGTTCGATCTCTTTCTTATTACTTGTTATTCTTATTACATTGCCAGCCTGAGTCTCTTCCACAACAGCCAAGCTCAGAGCAGCTTGAAAAATTGAAAGCTTTAAAAAGGGTTTTGGAGCGCGTATTTTCTGTTTTGCAAGTTAACAAAGCTGATATAGAGCCTACTTTCAAGGAGAAGCTGCTTCACTGTGAGAAACAGATAATAGACTTTATAAACAAAATTCATCACTTAGCTAGGCAGCAAGGGCAACTTCCCCCTCCTCATATGCACTGTTGAAAATATTTCGCTGATAGAGGTATATTTATTTATTTCCATTATTATTTATGTATGGGGGCAATAAGGATGATAAAGTCCAACGAGATTGAACTCCATTTTCAGTGGGTATTATGGTAGAAAGAAGTGTCGGAATGTTATGGTCAGACCGAGATCTAGATCTTCTTGTTGCACAAGCATGCGGGATTCTTACTCTTTCTTTCCATCTTTTTTTTCGCTCTCTTTTTCGGGGGTCCAAATATCAAGTATGCTTTTAAATCAGCCAAGAAGTGTTTTTTGAATTTTCTGCTACCATAGGAAAATATCATTTTAGATATTTTATGGTTTATGTTTTCAAGGTTAGGCAGGTTTAATGTTTACTCAATAATTATGTGATTAATAATTGACTTCTGCTTTATCTCTTTCCTTCTTTTTCCCTTTGTAGTGTTTTAAATTTGACTTTTCTGTATTTATGGTCATTATAGCAAAATTTAGAAAGGCTTTTGTAAGACAGAAAAAACATATCCTAAATTAAATCCTACCCCTATGCAATATGATAAGATCGGATTGGAGAATTTCCACCATAATATGTATTTGATAACTGTTTGATATTGGATTATGGCAACAATTTGAAGAAAATTAAATAACAACTAGATCTCAAGCACACTCTGCACGTGTGGACTTGTTTTCTTTCTCTCAATAAGATTAAGAAGATTTGGTGAATAATTGAATGAGTGATCATTTTATTTTTATCTGAAGAAGGATGCAATGGAATTTGTTATTTTCTAGGATCACAGGGAAGTGGGTTCCATGATAAATAAAAGTTTGCTATTTTCTAAAGGTGAAGTGAAGCCTTGACAAAAAAAGAGTAAAGTGAAGTAGGTCATAAATGAAAAGTGGAACAATTTTTTTTATAATCTGAAGGAGGAACAATTATTATCGGCTTAATTTTACTATTTTAAAAACTCTATGATCATTTCTAGATTAGACACCAAGTTCAAGTGATCATTTTGAAGTATCTATAACATTTAGATTAATTTTTATATTTTCTTAATTATAGTAGAATCCAGGGATTAATTACCTCAATTAAGGCATATGCTGCTTAAGTCAATCTCCTTTAATACTCTGAAAAGAATTTACTCCAGCTCGAGAGACTAGAGAAACTTCAGCTGGAGCCAAAGACCACCACCACATTATGCTCGAAAAGAATCAATCCTCGAGCTTCAATTCACAATTAGGACTATTAATTAAATTGAAATTGGAAAGCAGCTCACCTTATCCTAGAAATGGACTAACAACTTGGGCGGATTTAAGAACCTGTGGTGATGTCTTTTTCTTCCCTATTCCTTACAAGATTGCAAGTGTTGTGGTACGGTCTAAACTCTCATTTTTTGGCATTTTAGATCTTTAATAAATTAAAATTTCGACAGAAAGGTGCTAAAGGTGTGATAAAATATGATAAAGTATCATTTTAGTTCAATTTGGGTGGTTTGGTCCACATTTGAAATCAGAAATTGAATCGACAGTCATTGGTTCCAAATTCGAAATTGAATCGACAGTCATTGGTTCCAAATTCCAACGCCGACTGGTTTGGGCCAATTCCAATGTTTACCCTTATTTTATGTATTAGATTTCAATGATCGGCCGTCGTCGTGTGAACCTCGTGAGACCCATGTGAGGGTCGCTTGAGGCCGTAAGGCCCAAGCAACAATCGCTTGGGTCGCGCGCCGCTTGGGTCATGCGTTGCTTGGGTCGAGCAACCCTTGATTGAGTTGCGCGACCCTTGCCGGGGTCGCATGTCGCTTGGGTTGAGCGGCCCTCAGCTGAGTTGCGCAACCCTCACTAGAGGTCGCCTAACCTTGAGCGATCTTAATTGACGACCACCAGCATCAAATTTGGATTGCCAACGGCCCTAGCCCTTTGTCAATCCGGTGAAAGGTTTGATTTAGTTTTCAAAAAAATTAAAATATATTTATGCACACCCAAAACTCATTGCAAAATTTGTTTTTCCCAAACATATATTTTACTTAAAGTCCATTTTTAAAAAAGCTTTACCAAACACAATATGCATTTTTTCAAGTAACTTTGGTCTTTCGATATTTGTATTATACTTAAAATTCATTTACAAAGTTGAACAATGCATCCTAATTAAAGCTGCGAATTGGCCAAGGCTCATACAACTGATTCCCTTCCGCCCAACTAACTCTAAAACCACCTCTTTTTTTCTACGGTCAATTTTATGTCTTGATCTCGGAAACTCTTATAATCTATTTTTTGGATAGTAACGAAAATCGTCTTTCCTGACAAAAAAGAAGAAGAAGAAGAATTCAGTAGGGTATTTCATGAACTTAAAAGTTATTTATTAAAAATGAATTTTCTGACATAAATTTTAAAGTATCTATTTTTCGATATTTCCTCTAAATTTTTTATAAAAATATTTTGTACATTTCTTCCGGAACCAACTGAAGATTAAAAATCAATTTAGATTCAAAATTTAACAACGGGAGTAGGTTGCTCTCATTAATGTCTCCTTTTCATTAGAAAGATACTTCACTCTTGATATTGATTCATATTTGCTATTCACGTGTTGAGTCAATAATCAAGTAGGCTTCTCTCATGCTTGATGTCGGTGAGATCAAAATATTTATATTATGTTAAAATGAATAATAAATGAGTTAATGTGTCAATTTGAATTAAATTATTTATGACATGACCTAAACTCGATTCGACCAACCATTTAACAGATCTAGTCGCAAATTGGCCGAGACCCACGGAACTAATTCCTTTCCACCCAACAGACTTGCTAAAAGTACCTTCTTCTTTTTTTTTCTATGGTCAAGTTTATGTCTTGATCTCATAAACTCTTGTAATCCATTTTTCAGATAGTAATGAAAATTGTCTTTCCTGACCAAAATTGAAAGAATATGGTTGGGTATTTTATGAACTTAAATTTTTTTTATTTAAAATGAATTTTCTTGACATAAATCTTAAAGTATCTATTTTTCGATGTTTCCTCTAAAGTTTGTTCTAAAAATATATATTTTATACATTTCTCCCATAACCATCTTATTTTTGGAAAAGATAAAAAATCGATTTAGATTGAAAATATCTACAAATATATAATTTAACAACGGGAGTAGGCTGTTTATGTCTTGATCTCATAAACTCTTGTAATCATTTTTCAAATAGTAATGAAAATTGTCTTTCCTGACCAAAAATGAAAGAATACAGTTGGGTATTTTATGAACTTCTCCCATAACCATTTGGATATTAAAAATTGATTTAGGGTGCATTTATTTTTCACGGAAATTATACCATTTTTGGAAAATGTTTTATAGGAAATCATTTTCCATGAAAATGATTAGTTTTCCTGTGTTTGGTGATATATGATTAAAAATATTTTCAGGCGTTTGAATGGCATTCGGAAAATGATTGAATAACATTTGACCTAATAAAAGGAAAGGACCTAAAGACCTAATAAAAAGGAAAAGTGTTTTCCCCTTCCCACGCATAGGAATTCATTTTCCTAAAATAAAACACAATATTTATGTTGATTGGAAAGTATTTTCCATTAACCAAATTATTTTGGAAAACAAACAATGAAAAAAAGTCCGAAAACACTTTTTAGAAAAATACTTTCATTGAAGGTGTGTTTGTTTCAATGAAAGTAGTTTCCAGAAAGTATTTTCCTACGGGATTTTCCGCCGTTTGTTTTTTCCAAAAACGATTTGGTCGATGGAAAATACTTTTTACCAACATAAATATTATGTATTATTTTAGGAAAATGAATTTATGTGCATGAGAAGGGGAAAACACTTTCCCTCTTTGCAGCTTTTTGGCTCTTTTCTTTTTGTTAGTTCAATGTTATTCAATCATTTTCCAAATGCAATCCAACAAATAAAACATTTTCAATCACATATCATCAAACACAGATCATTTTCATGGAAAATGATTTCCTGAAAAACATTTTCCAAAATTGACGATTTCCAACATGATATTATGTATTATTTTAGGAAAATGAAACGCACCCGATTCAAAATTTAACAACGGGAGTAAGTTGCTGTCATTAATGTCTCCTTTTTATTAGAAAGATACTTCACTTCCGATACAGATTCATGTTTGTTATTCACGTGTTGAGTCAGTAATCAAGTAGGCTTCTCTCATGCTCGATGTCGGTAGGATCTCGACCCAACCACCAAGCCTATGCTCCTCTCTAACAGTCTAACCAAAAGCCCGCTAGAGCAACATCGATGCTAGCCTATCTACTTATCTTGATGAAAAAAAAGACTAGAAAAAAAATGTAATGCAAAATGGCATTATCCAGTATAAATCAACACGGATTGTAAATACGATTTTTTTTAAAAAAAATCTAGAGAGGACCACACATATATATAATCCGACGGACCGAGGCCGGCCGTGTCTCTCCGGAACGATCCTCCTCCGCCATGGACGACCTCCCGCTCCAGAAGATCGCGATCTCCGGCCCCACCCTCTCCTCCCTCCTCCAGCGCGTCTCCTCCTCCCCGGCCGACGCCGACGGCCTCCTCTTCGGCCACGTTCTCCCCGTCGCCCCCTCCTCCCTCTCCGACGACCCCTCCTCCGCCGCCGCCGCCGCCGCCGCCTCCGCCTCCGGCTCCTCCGACTCCGGCGCCCTCGTCGCCACCGTCACCTCCTTCCTCTGCCCCGGCTGCCCGCTCTCCTTCTTCGACTCCCTCGGCCGCCTCCTCCCCCCGCCCTCCTCCTCCGCCACTCCCAGCACCGCCTGATTGGCTGGTTCTCCTCCCGCCGCCGCTCCCGCCTCCAGCCCTCCATGCGCGAATTCAACATCGCCGCCTCCCTCTCCTCCGACCCCTCTCTCTCTTTCCCGATCGACGACGGCGCCGCCTCCTCCGACGGCTTCTCCCCGCGCGTCTTCCTCCTCTTCTCAACCCCGCCCCTCGACTCCGCGATCCACACCCACGAGTACCGCGCCTTCCAGTTCCGCACCGCGACGGAGACCTTCGAGCCCAGGTCGGTCGATGTCGTCAACATCGGGCCGGGTTTCCGAGGGCATTACGGGAACTTCAGCCCCAAGTCGTCGTTCCCGTGGTTGGCCTGCGATCTGAGGGGATTGTCGATGATGCAGGAGGACAGCAAAGAAGAGCGCTTGAGCGAGATGAGGCAGGCCGCCAAGTACCAGAATGAGATCGATTTGATTGCCGAGGGTTTCCGGGTCGCGAAATTGAGCAGACTAGTGGGGCCGGAAGCTAGTAACTACACTGCTGGGTTGGAGGAGATGTATGAGAAGATGTTGACGAAGGTCGACAGCTTGGCCAGGCTCGTCGAGGTGGGCTCTGCTCAGGTCGTTGAGATGGTGAGCTCGCAATTTCTGCATTTGGAGCTTTCAAGTTCCGCTTTTTGTTTAGGAATACTCGTAATGGATGATGAAGTAAATGTAGTGATGCTAGTTTAGTGTGTGATTAAAGAGCATATTGCACGGTCTACATTTTCGTGACGGGTTTTCTCTTTCACGCATCTTTTTATCATCATCAAAGGTAGAATTTTGGGTTCTGTGGTTACTGGAGTACTTCATGTTTCATCCAGTTTCTCATGTTGATCAATCTGAATCATTTTGGTGTTATGTGCTGACTTGTCATGAATTTATGTTGCATTCGTGGTTAGGAGCAACATAATTCGAAGTTGAGGGCCGAAGTTGCTGGGATCAAGAGGGTGGTCGATGGCTAGTGGTGAGTGTTGTTCTCTTGTATCTAATTAAGTTTTGATAATATAGTCAGTTTCCCCATTAAGTACGCAACACATTGTCTCTTAATTGACCTTGCCCGAGTCACCTACTGGATTGATATACTATCATTTCTCATGAAGTCATCGCCCTTCTCTGGATTTAAATGAAACTTAGAAATTCGTTCATGTAGCTCTTGATTCAGTTTATGCATCTGCATACTTCCCAAGGTCTCGAAAGGGGAGAAAAAGAAAAGGAGAATAGGACTGGAGAGTAATGATACTATAGCTCACTATAGTTAGCTAGATAAGGATGGCCATGCCCTTGCTAAATATTTGAAGATCATCAATGGCATGTGCAATGGGATTCTTGGCCACAGTAGGTTTAACCTGTGCATATATGTAGAATGTTAATTGTGACGGCATGAGGTGTGAATGTGAATTTTGATAAGTTCTGGGATTCAATCTTTGAATTTTTAGCTTCTTTTTCTTTTTTCCTTGAAATTGTTACACGACACTGGAGCTTATCATCTTTGAGTAATTCAGTGTGTATGAGAGCAGTATTCTAAGCATCTCCTTTCCTGGGCATTGGGTATTTTGGTTGAAGGAAGTATGCACTAGCATAATGTTATGCCTTCAAGTTTAGATTTACTGATGGTGATCACTGGTAAGGGTTGTGAACATCTTTTCTTATGGTGTCTCTTCATTTGGTGCACGTGCTTGTGTATGGTATGAGCAACAGATGTCTTTCCATTAAGGAGGTCTGGGACCTGTTGCGATTGTTGGTGATCATGAAAGTATTGATCATAATTCTTTTGTAAAAGTTGTGTGTCATAACCTCTCAAAGTAGGTTTCCTTGTACTCTGCAGTAGAGTAGAAATCACCCCTAAGGTGATGGGTCTTACTTGGACAAAAACACATGGATTATTAAGTTAATGGCTGGTTTAAGGAATGGAGCTAACCAGGAATAGAGAGTGAAAAGTAATGCTGTGTGCTGGTGACGGAGATCAACGTTGACTTCTGGTTAGGCATCTGGCATGTGACGGAGTTATGCCAATACTTCAACTTCTTTAAGGAGCAGTTCCGGTCTCATTTATTAAGTCCTGCTGAAAACAGTTGGTGGTGCTGGCAAGTATCTATTTCTATGTTGAAGTTGACAACCACTGGGAATTTGTGGGTTTAGCACTCCTGCTAGTTTTCCTGAAGCACTGTCATATTTACATGTGACTATAATTTGTGCTGTGAACAGGCCAAATTCCTTCCTGAATCTGGAAGACCATGTATGCTTCAAAGCCATTCATCTTGATCTTTACCCCGTGAAAATGTAGTCAGTTGTAATCAGTTCATGAGTAGGTATTTGTGCTGCTTTCCACATAATTAACATGTCTAAATGATGTAAAAAAATCCATGTCATCATTCAGTGACATACTCCAAGTACATATTTTCATGCTTATGCATATTAAGTGGCATGATGCTGCACGTTCTGAGATTTTCATTCATAATGACATATTTTCATGCTTTGGCATATGTTAATCCAAATTTTTTGCTTTGAACATCACAGTAGAGAGAAGTGCGTGACGTTGCTGATGTGTGGAAGGTTGCGGAGAAAGGTTTTGAAGACTCTGCAACCGTTTAGTGGCAGAAGATGCCTGTTGCATTAGGTATATATACAGGAACTTGAAGCTAGGTGGATGGTCAACGTGGAGGTGTTGCGGCTGATGCTCGATTCAATCAATCCTTTGTAGGAGAGAAGAACAGCAACTTCCATATCAGAAATTCCATAATGACTTGGTATTTTTCCGCATTTTGCTTCAATAGACTTTTGGGTCTATTGTATCTTTCTGGATTACCCTTCGCAATTATGGTAAAGTGGGTGAAAGATGATTTTAAACCGCAAGGGTGTTTGCAGTACTCTATCCTCTTGGGCACACACTATCAGAATTCGTCTTGTTCTTCTCCGGCACATTCTTGTGCCTGGTGCTCACAAAGATTGGTCCGAGAGATTCATGTTTTCAATCTACTTAAAAATGAATGGTGTTGTGGCTACAGGAATAAGGTGACATGACATGGCCATCTTTCCTAACAAATATTTTTAGGCTTTAGAAAGGGGCACCAATCAAATTGTGAGAAAAATTCAAATTTTTTTTTAAAGACACTAATGATTTACTAGCATATTGAAAATTCCAACCTTTTGAACACAATCAACTAATCCAAATGGAATGTAATATAGAAATCGTTATCACCATCTAATAAAAAAATAGTTATTTTATCGAACCCACTCGGAACCATATGGACATATATCACGTTGGTCCATTGTCTAATTTATGATATTAAAATGAACTTCAAATATATCAAGACGGATTGGGTTGTGAAAAAATATTAATTATGTGATTTTTTTGAGGATTTTTCTAATTACCTGTACTTCCTTTAATGATCATATGATGGCCCTGCTTCCCAGAATCCATAGCAACCCAGAATCAAAGTAGAACATACAAAAATTAATGAGATTCATCAGAAGTTCCAACTCGTGGTTTCATCACTTCAGGATGATTACAAGTACATTCATTGTGTATTTCAACTATATCAAGCAAAAGATTAAAATAACTGGTTGGCCAACCACGGCAAAGTCGAATGAACTAATAAACAACTTCAGAAATACGAGCAGAACTCCAGATGCGCCATCCAGAGAGCTCATGGTAAAAGAGGGGAAAGATAAAACCGTTTGATTTGATAATTTGGAAGCCATCAATGTGATGTGCAGTTGGGTGCTTTGGAAGTGATATACCTAGATGAACCACCGACAACTGTATGGTCAAGGCACAAAGAGGGCAGGCCAGCCATTGTCGTCAAAATTAAGCTTCTTCCATCTCACCACTTATATCTGGTAAGCTTGATTTCTGTTTTGCTGCCGCCATTGCTCCAATTAGCTGATAAGCCACTTGTAGAGTGAACTACTCCCCAGTGGAAGGATCTGCTTCTCGGGAACTCATTCGACTATGTATCAAGTCCTCTGTGGCACTTACTATAAGCATGCCAGGAAAAGAAATCATGTGCGAACTCGATTTGATATCAGTCACTTAACTGCTCTGCCTCGGACCAAATCCTTTCCCATGGTCCCCCTTTTGTTCCTAATCTGGAATCATATCACCAATGGTCAGAGAGATGCACGACCATCAAATAGATTTCGGAGTCCTAGTAGCCAGGGCTCAATTCGGCTCTAAGAAATCCATTTGGCTATCGCTACATAATCTGTCACAAGGACATCTCATGGAGTCACCTATCCTTTCAGTTTCACATGCAGTGAATGTTCTCAGATCCCTCACGTTACTTTTGTTAATCGAAACCTCATTTTATTAATTTCTTAATCAAAGTGCTCTAGTGTGCTCATGTGTGCACGTGTCAGGGTTACCTCAAGGTCCGACTTTGTGTGTAGAAATGACAAGCCATAAAGCTTAAATTAAGTTGAAACTGGCTTACCTCCAAATGCCAGCCACTACCCGCAATGTCATGAATAGAAACAACCCTGTCCAAACTCCAGCAAGACCAAACGTGGGAGCTGTTGCGAGTAAGAAAGCAGAAGAAACTATTCCAACAAAGACCTATTTAGTGCAGCAACGGAGGCGGTCAGAAATGTTGAATCTTTTGTAGTTTTAAATAAATGTAGAGCATGCGAAGATTCACCATGGAATAGGCAGCATATCCGAAATCCGAAACCCCGTAGTAGAGCCCATCAATTACGAAGGCCACAGCATTCATTGGTTGGGATCCAGCAACAAACTGCAAATTATTTCAGTGTGAGACATCTAGCAGCATCATGTCTACAATCTTGAAAAGTCAGCAAAAGGACAGTTTGCATTACATGTATCTGTATTCCTGCTCTTTTCGAAAGTTTTGCAAAGACGACTGGAAGTATAAAGAGGTTTGACAAAATCCACTTAAAGCATAAGGAGCATTCTGGTGCAAGGTTCCTAGATCGCAGGATGTGAAAGGATGGTCTAAATGCAGACTTATCAGGCATGGAAGAGAAACTGTTTCTAACACTAGAATCCATGACTACCAAGTGTTATCCTGGTGAGAAAAGAAAAATCTAGAAGATGCCCAGGAGAAGATCCAGATAGCCTGAACCAAAAAAAGAAAAGGAAATGTTCAGCTTCTTAGAGCTTTCTGCTTTGAGGTTGGCTTAGTTTAGGTACGAAATTACCTCATATGCATTTCCTACTCCCAAACCTTTCTCAAAAACAGGATGAACATGTGCATTTAGGCATTTTCTTACCCAGAACCAAAAAGCAAAAAAGTCCAATTAGAGACCCTTAGGCGTTAGCATAGGCTCTCTTACCAGAATACCCGACCAGGCAATTTCCAGAACTTCAGAATCTGTGCTGAATAATCTTGAAAAGGCTCCAAACCCAACGAAAAGAATGACAGCTAGAGCAACACCAGTGGCCACACCAATCTGTTCAAAAGTTGAAATTACAAAGTAAGGTGGGAACACAGTGCTCTCTATTTCCTCGGAACAATAACCAAGAAATTCATACTTTTCACATTAGCATAACAACATGCTGAAGCAACAATATACCTGAAGAACCATGTATATCACTTCACGTGCTTGCTCATAGTCTCCTTGGGAGTAACCACGGGCAAGAAGAGCCTGTGAGAAAAAGTCAAGCAATTTAAAGTAAGAGAACCTCAGTATGAGAGGCACTCATGTGCAGACGCTAGATTAATGATGAAACTTCTGGAGGTGCATGAAGCACCAATAGTATCCATTGAATGTCAGAGAGTTACAAGAGACATTATAGTCATTTGCGAATCTATCCCAAATATGAATCGCCATGTGGATATTCCACCTCAACTGTGAGAATATAGAGTATTTCTTGCTCTACATAGTAATTCCTATAAGGATAACTTGGTCAGGCTTTTAGGCTATTTGACAGTTTCATCATAGAATACTTTGTTAATTACTTAACCAAGACAGCATATGAGTAGAAGGCAATTCTATGACAAGGAAGAACTCAATAAAATGGTTTGTTTGTTGATTTTGCTGGGCTAATCTATGACAAGATATAGAACAGAAAGAGCTGATTAGGTACCTGGCCAGCAATTGCTAGAGCATCAGTAAGCAAAGATACAGTCAACCATACTTGCGTGCAAATCTGGTAACCAGCCATAGGTATGGGGCCCCTCCTAGCAGCCATTGATGTTGCCAAAGTCATAGTAATGAGAACTGCTAAGGTTCTGCCAATAAGAAGGCCACCTGAAGATACAACAAGCCTCACTTTAGAAGAAACTGGCTTTTACAACAAGCTGCAGTTACTCATCATGGCCTCAAAACTTCAATCTCCATTTTGAACTTTAGTCTTGTCATTGACTGCAAAATGTAATAATAAGTGGACTTTCTGATTTTGTGTCTCACTTAAAGTTCTTTCCAGAGTAACTTACCAGAAGGAAATTAGGACAACAAACTTCTGGCCGTTCTTGAGAAATTAAATACTACATTTGCCCTTAATTGGTTCAAATAATTTCTTTGCCATATTGATGCAACAGATGATGAAGTTGGAAAATAGAACTAAAATAAAACAGGTTTCACTAATAAGGGCCGTACCTGATTTCAGATATTGGATAATTTTTCTCCCATCAAAGTTTGGAGAGATCAGTAATACTTCATCATTCAGCTTCCATAACAGGAGTAGAGCTATCAAATATCTGTTATATAGAAGGCAAACAAATTCAAATCCATTTAGTGGACAAAGAAGTTACAGCAAATCACGGTATAGAGAAATCACAACATTCTGCAAACAGATATGATTATGTTAAATTTACCACAGTACTGACATACTCAGAAATCACTGTTGATATTGCAGCACCACCAATGCCAAGATCAAAAAGAAATATCAAAATTGGATCCAGAAATGCGTTCAGTAAGTTGCCAGCAACTGCAGTTCAACAAAAAAAAAAAAAAAAAAAAAAAAAAAATTGTCAAAAACTATGCCAGGAAAAGAGCTGTAGTATCATCATGTGGACGGGAAATTGTTTTCCTTTGTGACAATTCTCAACATCATCTGACTATGAACTCAGGCATCTCTTTAAGGACAAGCATCTCAGAGTCTTCAAAAGCCAATCAGCCAATGACCAGCAATTAGCATAAAAAAATAGCGATTACGCAAACTGGGTTAGCCAATTTCAGTTTAATTCAAGATGTAAAGCTGCTGAATCCACTAAAATATAGATTAGAAATGAGCCTGTCTGTCTTCATCTGGATTTATTCAGTGGATATAATATTTTATAGATGAACCAAAAATTTAACATTTTACACCACTGAGATAAAATTCGATTATCAACACTCTTATACTTATTTTACATATATGTAAAATGATTGCAACTTATAAAGATTTACGCAAAGCCATCAGGGCCAGTATGAGGCATCATCACAACAGTTTACTAGTTTTCCAGACGCATGTGCTGGCAGCCGGAGCAGACAAAGAAATTGAAGTCGTCAAGTCTTAAATCAAAAGCATAGTGAAGTGAATTTTGTTCACATTAATAAGCCATAAAAAGAAAATTGCATGTTTTCATCTTACCAAAACATCTAGTTTTCAAAGGGGAAGCTACTTTTTAAGTCCTGGATGATTCTCTGAAAATAGTTACTTGTCTTTTTCTAAGTTCACTGGCTCTCACGTATCTTGACAGTGTCTTGCTCACTTTAAGACGTCAATTAAGTTACATACTTCCACATAGAAGGTTACTCTCTTTATGAGAAAGGTCTAGAGTATTATATTATTTAATGGTCTTCTTCATAATTATTCACTGAGGCCAATCTTCATTTAATAATGAACCTGATTAATTATAGTTGTACACTATAATATCCCAGAAAGAGACTTTATGGAGTAAAGCTAGAAGATTCTATTTCCAAGAATGAGATCCACACATTCATTGGTTAAGGAAATTATAATTTTCCATCACTAATTTTCAATGGAACTGATTGTAGTACATACCTATGGCATATAGAGGTGTCTTTGTGTCCTTAAATCCTCGAAAAGCACCTTGTGCAGCAAGTGCTACTACAATTGCTGGGGCACCAAAAGCTCTCAAATATAAGAACTGTTCAGCTGGTATTCTAATTGGTGAATCCTGTAGAAGAGTGAACCTCAATGAACACCAAAATTATATTACACAAATGCACTAAGAATGTAAACCAAAATCTAATCAGTTAGTATACATCCCTCGAGGGTATTATTATGCAGGTGTTTCAAAAAAAAAAATGCACCAAAAGCAATCCTTTCCTCTTATAATAAAACTGAGGTGCCTAATTTTAAGGAGTAACATTTCCAAGTTATGCACCATGAGTCCATGAAATTCCTTGGTGGAGAGGTAAATATCTGTAGAACGCCTCCCCCAGAAAACCCCAGTACATGGAAAAATGATTAAAAATAAAAGAACTAATATTTTCTCATAGAGTGAAGGTGCCCAGTGTCTAAGCAGGCCTCTTGTGGCCTTCCACAAGTAACAAGATAAACTTCTAATAAGCACAAACAAGGGCCATAGTGGAGCTCTTGTCATGATTTGTCTATGACAGACTAGACTAAGCATGGAGAAATCAGGCTAATCAATTAACTTCATACTTGGAAAAGGCAGACATACAACAGATATTCCCATCAAATTGATCCAGAAACCCGAGCCAGCTGAAAGGGCAATACTTTCGGCGATCCCAATGCCAGTAGCCAGTGCTAATGAAGTTGATATTGATGGAAGGAGCTTCTTTGTTTGTTGCTCCTTGGCAAAACCTTGATAGAATCAATAAAGCAGGACAAATTAGAAGAACATAGCTGGAGCAATAGCAGTAACCATGTCTTGAAGTTTGATAGAATAAGAACAAAGTACCATCATCAAGTCGATGATAATCATCACTGCTCTTATCTGCCATGGCTTGCTCTTCAGCTACAAATGACGTGGTAATGTTGAGCAAGGGAACATTAAACAATTTTGAAACCAGATTGAACACAGAAACTGATACTCCAACTGCTGCCAGTTCTGATGATCCTGGATAGAGAAAAATAAATAAGAATAAGATATAATCCTCGAGTAGTCAATGAGTTCATTCACAATACATGACATCACATCAAATCAAGAATCCTTATCATTACAAGCACCAAGGATGTCACATTCGACCATTTATGTATCGCCGAGGAAATTATTAAAATCTTACCACTGGCAGCCAGCCAATTTGCAGTTTTCATAATCTGGTATCTCTACCTGAAAGCGATGACATTATCATTGCAAAGCATAATTACATCATAACCATGAACGTCTCGTCCAACATTTTCTGAGAACTTCAGCCAAATGAATTTCAAATAAGCAAGTAACAAGCCGAATTAACCACAAATTTCATCAATATATGTTAGAAACACTTCTCAGACTTTGCACAGTTCATGAAGTTCAAAGAATTACCTAAATGACCAACAAAAGCACTGTCCACCAAGGACGTAATGGGATCAGCAGCCAAAGCCAGAGCAGCCGGTAAAGCAATGGACAAAATCTCCAACCCAATTTCGCTGAACCTAAATCCATCCCTGCACACTCCCAAATCAGCACTCGAAAAATCACAAACGTAACTCACAATTCAATTCCAATCACTCGAGAGCAAACGCCCTCATACCTCGAACTTTCAAGAACGCGATCAACCCAATTCAGCGACTTCGCCGGAGTTGCACCCCCCGCCTTCTCAACCTCCGCAAGAGGTTCGGCCGGCCTTTTCTGCTCAGGCGACGAGCATTGAACTTCAGCCGCACTTTGCTTCACATCGGACGACTCCGGGACGGCCTTCGAGCGGGCGGAGCAGCGGACTCTGCAGCGGCTCCAAGGCGTGGAGGAGTAGGAGAAAGGGTGGCGGTACTGACGGTTCACGGACGAGAGGAAGCGGTGGTGGTGGGGCGAGAGGCCGGTCGCCATTAGAGAAGCAGCGCAATGGGCAGCGTCAGCGGAGACGGGAAGCCACCATGAACGGGATTGGCCGGTACTGACGGTTGAATTAACGAACGTTGGATCCTTCGGAGGAAGCCATGGAGGAGAAGGGAAACGGAAAAATATCTAACGAAGCTTGTTGTGAACTTGTGGACGGTGGATGGAGTACGTGTTCCATGGCGACGCAGGTTCTGAGATTCTGGTCGGACCGTCGTACGACCTTTCTTGTACCACAACGTTCGCGTCCTTCTGGTACCACGATTGTTTCGCGCAGAAAATTCTAATTTCATATTTTTCAAAGCAACTTAAATTCGATGAAAAAAAAAAAAAAGCAACTTAAATTCAAATGGCGTCAATACCACTAAATTTTTCAAACCATATTACAAATTAGTATACTCATATCACATTTATCAAAAGCTACTTCGCGTCACAAAAAATCATTAGTATCCCTATGCCAAATAAATTATATGATCATTATGTGATGTAAATTCGACGTAAAATCTCAACATAAATGAACTCCTAAACAACGTTGTTTTGGACGAGCCAAATATGAAAAAATTGGATTGAGATTGTGAATTATGACAAAATGAATATGATCCCTTTTTGTCTAGGGCAAAATTGGTAAAAATTAGAGAGTTTAGCAAATTTTTGGAACGGGAAAGAGTTCTTAGAGTCAAATTAATAAATTATGGCAAATTTACCAATCTCAATTCATTTTTTCATATCTAATTTCCCAAAATGAAGTCGTTAAGAGATTCATTTATGCTGAATTTCCAAGTTAGATAAACATCACACGTAGATCATCTAAGCTGTTTATCACTATATGTTAGCAATTTATCAAGGATATTGAATAAAACTTTAGTGTCAGTTTGTGATATTTTTTCTTACCAAAAATATCACAAACCGAATGAATGCATTAGTTGTTCATAGTAAACAAACTTTCACTACAGTATTTGTTTGTTAAATGTTCATCAAAGATAGGGGCGAGCATCAATCCTATTTAACGAAAGCTAACATAAGATAAATTTGTTACAAGTATACTGAAATTAAATCTTATAAAATGAGATTCCTTTCTGATTCTAAAGATGTGCTTAATTATATTAATGCCCTCAATTTTTTTGACTTTTTATAATTATATAAGATAGATCATCTTAATGTGTGCATCAACTGTCCATAGTAAACAAACTATCACTATAGTATTTGCTTGTTAACTAAAATCAAAGATAGGCACAAGCATCAATCCAGGGTTGACTCTGGAATGGCCGGTCCTATCTAGTTCCCAAAGAATCTAGATTGGTTCTTGGTCCTAAGAATGTTGAAACCTCTACTTGTGGATTGGTCCTTGATCTTGGGATTTTAGGATTGATCCAACCTAGAGTAGCCCTATAGTGATCTTCTTCTTTTTTTGGTCCAAACCCTAGATATATAACTATAAGTGCTCCTACTTTTCTCGTCATCTCACTCTTACTCAATCTTAGATCATCGTTGAAATCATCCATTTCCATCTTTTTGGGGCTAGTCTCTTCATCTCCTCTCTACTCATTTGAACTTGGCAATTGATTCTCTTTCTTGCCCTTTGTGGTTCTACATCCGATTCTCTTCTCCTTCCTTTTGCAATTCTCTACCTTTCATTTTAAAGAATATGTTTTTCCTTTAAAAGAATACAAAAAAAGAATTTAAAAAAAAGAATCGATTAGTCTCGAATTGATCTCGAAACCGGATTTAGACCAACAGGATTGATCCAATCCTTGTTCCTAGGCATCTGTTACACTAAAGATTGTCCACAATTTAGGCACATATCGCCTAGCATAATCACTTGGCATAATCTAGCTAATCCACTACCATCAACTATATATCAATGTGATTCAAATTCGAATTAGGCTTTGGAGCTAATGCCATACCTTGAAATCCACAAAGAAACCTTGTGAAGAAATCAGAAGGAATTTGCTAGTTTTTTTTTTTTTTTTTAGCTAAGTAGAGAAGTATCAACAAGTTTACAACTCTATAATGCGCGACTTGTAAAGAAACCTTTTATATAATCGATGGCACCTTTTATGTAATCATTGCCATCGTCACTTTCGTGGGATGTTAAAAAGCCGAGTGACCTAAAATCTAGACTCAATCAGGTTGCTGTCGACGAGCTCAACAAATGTGTTTGTAATGTTGAGAGAGAGAGCCACGAACACAACAAGCGTACAAAGTTTCTTCACCTCAGAGGTTACATTTGGTTGTCTAGATTTCTAATCAAGATAGAACTTGATAGGATAGAATATAAAATCTAGGAAATTTTGCAATATCTTATTCATTAATTAGTGATTACGGTAATAAAATCGGATATATTCACATCATATATATATATATATATATTTGATATAAATGGCATATAAGTATAAATAAATCACAAATTTTATAAATGGAAATGGTAAAAATTTATCGCGACACTTTTGTCTATTTTATTTTTATTTATTTATTTTACTCTCTTTTTAATTAATTTATTTTTTATTTCTTTGTTCCCCTTCCTTCATTCTCTAGTAAAATTTTATTAAATCAAAAACTGTACTAATATACCTAAAATATTAAAACACCTAAAATATGTAGTAAATATATTTTTTATATTGAATTTATATTATAAGATAAAATTAAATTCGAATATATAAATAAAAATAAGATCAAATTAAAAATCAAATTGTTACTTTTTGTAGTTTTGAATTTCTTATATTAAAATTCAAATATTATTTATATTGAAATATAATTTTAGATTTACTAATTTAAGAAGTTTTAACTTTCTTATTATGAAATTAGAAATCATATTCACCTTTATCCCACCTCCCCTATAGGATAATTTTAATCCGCTTATATTCCCTTATATCCAACTTCATTCGTAAGCACAAAATGTAAGATATGATAAATTTTATCATGTCTTGAATTTTATTTTGACCACCAAACATAGCCCGAATCCATTGATTCAATGGAATAGTTTGTGAATATTGATTTCATTAGCAGTAAATATTGATTAAGTCTTGCGTAATATTATATGAATATATATTATGTAAAAATCAAATGCATGATAATAAAAAGATAATGCTTAATTATTATTGTCATAATGATATAGCTAATATAAAAAAAATTTACCTGATTAATATGTACTTACTGGTGTGTCTAGAAATGGCCATTACTTGTTGTGGTACCTATCAATTTTTTCTTAGCAAAAGAACATCTCAATTGTCAAAGTTACGAAAGGTATACTTATATACCACTTTTTTGGAAAATTGAATCACTTAAGTGCTAATTCCGATAAAAACCGCCAAAAATCCGATGTGTCAATTTTTTAATAATTTCTATTGCCTACATGGCTTATTGGAAATCCACCTTAGCTTATCCTCATCCAAAATGATGCTGTTTTGGCCCTAAGTTTATTTTTTAATATAAATATTAATTAAATAATATTAAAAATGAAAAAAAAAAAGCATAGGTGAGAGAGGGCTCCCCTTGCTTGTGGCTGCCGCCTCATCGCTGGTGGGATGGCAGTGGTGGATGGCAAGGTTCGCTTGCGCCTGGCGAGGGCCAACGCCTCGTTAAACATCGGGAGAGGGTGACAACCTCTCATAGATTTGGGCAAGAGTTGCCTACCCTCGCCCCAGCCTGGGTGAGGGTAGCTAGCCTCGCACAAGTGTTTGTGGCTCTCACCTAACATCGTTGGACCTCAAGCATCTGGGGGTGCTAGGTGAGGGCCACCGGCACCTACATGAGGGCCGACAACCCTCACAGTGGCCACAGGCATAGGATGTTGTCCTACTTTTTTTTTTTTTTGAAATTTTAGTTTTAAATTAAATTAAATTAAATTTCATATTAAAAATCGAATCGAACAAAACGACGTTGTTTTGACTAAATATAGCCATGTGAACGCCCAAAAGGATGTCGTTTTGAGCTTGTGTCGTCAGAAAATTACCATGTATGCATTTAGTCGAATTTTCTTGTCATTGATACTTAACTAATTCCTTTTATTCCGATTTTAGCATTTAGTGTACCATTCTAAACTTTTGCACTTAAGTGCCTCCATGCCAATTCAGCACTCCAAAAGTCCACACCTCATTTTTTCATTTTTCATTTTTTCTTTGTCCTTGCATCGCTAGTTATTTAACATATATCATCGTTAGTATTCCATCAAACTACAAAGATAAGAATCATGTTTCTGTAGAAGTCAGTTTTTTTTTTTATCGAATTGGTTTTTCTTATCAAATTATTTCATTTTATTAAACTAAAGTGAAAGAAGAACTGGTCCAATGAAGAAGTGCTAATAAAATAATTAATTGATTTGTTGAAGAGAGTGGAAATAAACTTTAATTTCCTTCCTCCATTCTATAAGAAACACAGCAGTGAAGCTCAATGATGAATATCTCAGATTCACAAAAAATGAAACAATAGCTGATTCCACACATCCGGCACACCCGGTAGACACCAGTGGATGCAGTCGGAGTAACTTGCGGGGTTAGACAGTTGCTCGGGCTTCAGCGCCTCCCAGAACTTCCGATAGATTGACGGATGCCCGTCCTTTCGGTACTCCGAAAGCTGAGTGATGTTGACCACCGAGACTCTCGGACCCAGCTCGCTGAGAACTCGGTCCACCATGCGCATTGTGGGCAGATCGGAACCGGCTCCCCAGTGGCCCTCCTTATCGATAGGAGCCCGCTCGCTGTAGCAGTTCCCTTCGCTCCCAGGCTTCCATTCTCGGCTCCTGAATGAAGAAAAGATAGAAACACCAGATAAAAGGCCATGGAACAGATAGCAGGCTGACAGAAATGTGATGGGCATTCCTAATACTTGGCATCAGGCAAACTAAACATGCCTCTGTTTATCATGCTAGGTGTGAACTGAAACAGACATTATCAGATTTTTCCTAGGAAGTATTCCTGCACCATGATCCATTTTCCGATATGTGATGCTTCACTTTGAAAGAAAGCATTCAGTGAAATATCGGAAAAAGTTGAGCAGCTCTCTCTGAACATGATATTTTCACTTTGGAAAAATTTGCTAATAGCTTCAGCAAGACAACCGCAATCGTTACTATCTTTTGCTGATGTTTTCCAGACATCAGCGAGGAAAGGAAAAGCGAAGTGCTTGTGCAATTTCTGAAGTTTATTTTGCTATGTCTAAAAGAGTCCATATTCATGCTTGGATTAGCCGATATAGCACATCAGGTAAATGGGTAGCATTAGAAAAGAGCGCTACACACCAGAGATGTGTCGGAGACATGGTAACGAAAAGGACTTTCTTGCGAGGATCGAGCTTAGTGGTCACCCAATCGGCCCATGTCTCCATTGCCAACTCCATCGCGCCCAAACCATCTAATTCTTCACAATCACCATTTTTGTCATCACTCCATCTGCAACAATTATCACACATCATATTTTGCCAACATACAATCAGAATTCTATTCGAATTCTCTATTACTAGAAGCGTCACCAATTCCATACTTACAGAAGCTTAACAGGACCTTGTCTCCACCATAAATATGTGTTGAAGACCAAAATGTCAGCATGCTCCCACTGTGACGCATGCTTCAGAATTGAATCTGGCCGTATTATTCGCTCGTCCGACTTATGGTTCACTGGATCATCGGAGTTAGATTCAACAAGAAGAGGAGCCCAGAGAAATTCCACAGTAGCATTGTATTCCTGCAAACAAGCCGACATGGGAGAAATTATTTAAGGAATTTAAAATAATTGCCTGCTCCTATAGAGATGTTGAAGACACTTTTGCAATGCACTTGCAAAAATCAAAAGTGAGGGAAAAAGTGCCTCTCAAGGACCATGGACTGCGATGCCCGAATACAAGCTTTACCTCTGATCTAAAGATTGTAAGAGGTGCATTAGGCGTTATAGATCTTTTGTCCTTGGAAGTTGCCGACTGCAGCAGACAGAGCATCGATATCCATTGCCCTCGATTTAATGAATCTCCAACAAACATTAGTCTTTTTCCTCTCAACCTCTCCCACATTTCAGTCACACTCCATCTATCAAGACAAAACAACCACAAACATAGTCAAACAAAAAGGAAACCTGTCCAGTTATCACTGCAACTGCATACCAAACAAGGCATCCATTAACTCATTTAGATGTTGTGGACACAAAATTAAGGTGATACCTAGAGTGCATCATTTCCTTACGAACACCTAACAAAATTGGATTTCCACAAAAGTGCACCTGCTCATTTAGAGTTCAGAGACAGATCACCCAAGCTGTTTCCAAACTAACCCAAATTCTCTTACCAAAATCTACTCGCTCATAAGACCTGAGACTATCACATCAAAGTTGGAGCCTTTTGCTCTAGCCAAGCAAATATAAGGCAAGTACACTATCAAAACAAGCACAACAGACTGAATCCTCAAAAGGAATTACCTCTTTAAATTGCAATTATGAGGTTGCCATCTCCAATACTGGTAGTCCAAATCAGACCTCCCATGCTTGTGGCAAGCCAGCTGGTCTGACATGTATGGGCATTCCGACTCGCTGTACATCGGGAACGACACGTTGTCGAACACCCATCTCCCCGAAAACACATTGCACCTCTCCAAATCAACCCTTCGTCGACCGGAGGCCAGTAAAGCCTCACCCCGCCTGATCTTCCTCCCGCTGTACTCTCTCGTGGAGTTGCATCTACTAAATCTATCCAAGACCCCTATAACAATAAATAACCCACAAAAATATTCAAACTCTACACGCGAAATTCCAATCCAACGAAGTTCCCCACTGCCAATTGCCAAAAACAGAGAAAAGGAACGCTAGAACCACAAACCCTTTTGCAAGTTGAAGTGAAAAGACGAAGTGCAGTGTACCTGGAGCTTTGCCCCTACGAGCTGATTGATTCGGCCTCACGTAAGTGACCTCAGGTCCCTTCAGGGACACTCGATCCGGGTCATGGTTGATTTGTCGGATGTTGCTTTCGTTGTACAGAATCGAACAGACGATGAAGGCGAGGAAGACGAGCACGAGCAAAGGGAATGGGTTCTTCTTTCTATTCCATCGATGCATCGTGAGGGCGGGGCAGAACCCAGTAGAATCAAGAAGAGCTCGCGATTTCGGAGCTCCCTATGAATATAGGGTCAACCGAGACAAACTGGCGAGAGCAGCATCAAAACAGTGCGACAGTAACAGCACGCATTAGATACCCCTTTTTAAGTGCAGAATTAAGGCAAAGGACAAGCATTTTTAAGCTAATTTTCAATGCTGTGCGGGTCCGGTCAACGGTGGGTGTCCGAACATGATAAGGGTGTTGATGTTAGAATGATGAGACGGATGCAGCCTGCTCTGCGTCCAGAATCATTCGACTTCCCATCCGATCTTCTTTTAAACCATATAAGATAGGGGATACTTCGGGGGTCCCCTTCAATGTGGGTTGTTTTTCATTGGTGGGTTGTGGGGAAAACGTGCAAGAAGCAAAGGTTGGTTCTTGGTTGGATAGAGATTAATGATTAGGGAGAGAATCCAGACCACTTGCGCATTATGTTAAAGCTCCAGATAAGGCAATTCTGTCGAGGAAAAGTTGCTGTAGACGAAGGAAGTTGCATTTCTTGTTTCGATTTCCATAACGGGGAAAACATATGAGCGATCAGCCTGCTCTCGACAATGAGAAAAAAACACCATTTCTTGCCCGCATAGAATACGGATTTACCAAACTACAAAATCGCCTCTAGACATTTCATTTCCATGTGATGGATTTGGCTTGGAACAAGATGACGCCAAATGTTATATCAAAAAGTAGGATATGAATTGAGGCATAATAGAAGCAATTGTTGTTAGGGTGATCGGCTCCCAGTCCAATCCGGTTCCAAGGTGGAACCGGAAACCGGACCGAAAGGACCAGTTCCCAAATCCTGGGACTCGTGGACGAACCAACTGGTCATGGAATCGAGAATCGAACCGACCGACCAATTCGATCCGATCCAATCCGATCTCGTGGACCTAGTAAATTTTCTTTTTCCGTATAAAAATTTGTTAATGTTGCAGTACATTCTCAAAGACAACCATCTTCATTTATGCACTTCATTATCGATTTGTTCTCTTAATTTGCATGTAATTGAATTTTCTTAAAACTCTTAAGAATTTTCTTCTTCTTTTTTTCGAATTCTTAAGAAATTTTAAAATATATATACTAAAAACTATTAATCCAATCTAGTCGGTCTGATTCCCACCTTGGAATTGGGAACCGAATTGACTAGTCACCAGTTCCAATTCGTTATGTATGGATGATCAGATTCCATAAGAATGTGAATTAGGAACCGGACCACAGGTTACGGGAACTGCCCAAAACCACTCAGTCCAATCCAGTCCAATTTGGGCGGTTCCTGGGTTGGGTGGTTCTTGTTGCACATCCCTAATTGTTGTGGGGTGAGTCTCGCTTATGGTAATTAGCCACTGCAATAGAATGAAAAAAGAAAAAGAAAAAAACTACCATAACTAAATGGTTTATCACATGCTCCAATAGGCTGGGTAACCACATTTTGCTTTTGCAAAATTAAAAAGCTTAGACAAGAGCCAAACTATACTTTTGAAATTCATAGGTCAATATGAATTTGTAAGAGATTGATCGAGGCAGATTATTTATGAGATTGAATGTGCTTGACGTCTATTTTGTAATCCAAAATTCGGAGGCTTAGTTTCAAATCAGGGATGGAGGATAATATAATACACTTTTATTTTAATTCCATTTGATTTTCAAAAATTAGAGACAAAACTTAATTATGTTAAAGTGCGGTTCATACTTCTCATTAACAAAATGGCACGTGTCCCTATACTGAAAATAAATGGACCCTAAAATTAACAAATGAATGGGAGATGAAAGTTTTGCTGAAAATAATGTAAATACGTTTATTTCACGTAAACGGTTTTTAACTAAAGGTTTTTGCTATTTTTTCCTTATATGGAAGATTGCTTCAATGAGCAAGTGGGCCAATGGCCCATTTTGGCTGGTGTGAATTAGAATAGCATGGTTTTTGGGCCTGCAGGAGCCTTCCAACTTATCCATGACCGAACTATTCATGCTCAGGAAATGTACTTTTACCCCCCATTGATGCGCGTAATGTTATGGGATTAGCATTTAATAATCTGTGAAACATAAGCAGGTTAAATATTCTAAAGTGTATTAAGTATGTTGTATGAGAAAACTCACTAGGGATGGACACAGGGCAGGACAGAGACCAGGTTCGCTACCCCTACTACGGGCAAAAAAACTTGCCCACACGCTTAGTGGGGCAAAGCGAGGGCCGGAGCCGGGGCCAGGGCAGGAGCAATTTTTCCTTCATGGGGCGATAGGACCATATTCTATTGCGTGAGAAATATTCCACATTTACTATCATTATCTTTGTTATTATTAAATGACCTCATGGGTTGGTTTTACAGACCCAAATAAATTCTAAACCTTATAAAGTAGTCGATGTTGGACGATGTGAAAATGAAAATGAAAATGAAAATAATTGTTCCACATTACTTACCTAGAGGACTTTCAAGCTTGTATCTCCTATAAAAGCAAGGCTTGTACGAAGAGATTGATTTTAGAGTGATTTTTGTATCTATATGATTTTTCTCATATACTAATTACGATAAAGCAGGGACAATAACAAAAGAATTATCATATGATTAACTTTTCTGTCTTTCATCCCTTAATGAGATAAGTAGTGAACCTACCAAAAGTAATTCACGAGCTAAAGAAATGACATAAAATAGAAGAAGCAGCTAGTCGCCTAATGGGTTTCTAGACAAGACTTGGTATTTCCTTAAATTTTTGGGGTATATTTCATACTCTTCATTGATGGGAGGCCACCTCGAGGCGCCAAGTGACTTGTTTTTATTTGAACTCATATTTTATTGATAGTTTAGGTTTGGACCCATAAATAGTTACTGAGTATATATAATTCATTTCTCTTGTAATTGAGAAATGTAACAGAGATGTATTATATGCTAATTATAATGGAATTCTCAGCTGGATGTAATATTAGTTTAAGGGTAAATCAAGATAAAACATTGAAGCTCAAATTTTCTTTCTCATTTTTTCTCTCTCTATTTTTTTGTGATTATGTGCTGAATTGTAACAAATTAATCATCTAATGAAAATTAGAATTTCTACAATGTATTTCAAGTCATTCCATTTTTTTCATAATTACATCTTTGGTATAGTCATGATGACTTCATCAAATTTGTTTACCATATCCATCTACAAAAGATAGAATAAGTCCAAACATAGCATGAATTGCATGGCAATTGCCACCTCATAAACCCTTTGTTTGCCAATTTTGCATTTTTAGCAATTTGATAGTCTAACACATCTTCTATTGCATCTCTAAATGTAGTTGCCAATGTGGAAGCATTGAATTCCATCTATCAAACTTGAAGCTCAACTCAAATCTTGTCAATTGAACCAACCCATTCACTATTCATGCAAGAGAAAGTCAATTTCTCTTGCAATTTGATTATGTGAATTGAGGATGAAGTTGCCAATTATACAACATAGTTATCGATTTGCAAGACTTGTTACTGAATTCAAAACTCCCCATTGACAACCTAATGACTAGAGACTATTCAAGTCAATTTCTATGGTTGTTTAATGATTTTCTACTGAGACTATTCAGCTTTCAAAATAGGTGCATGAATTTAGATGGTCTTATTAGTTTTCAATGCATCTAATAATAAGTCACATAATGCCTCTAAATTCACAACATTTTATTACTTTTTATTGTGGTGTAGGTGAATTCCCCAAAAGTCTGCTTAGTTTTCAAGAATTTGAAAAGTCTTTTATTTTGTTTAACAATATCTCTATGGATAGAAGTGTAATCCCATCAAAAAAGCACACGACAATATGAAATTTTCCTCTAGGTGAGCAAATATTTTTGAAAAGTAGATTACTCCTATCATAGTTTCTTTATTCTTAAAGAGTGGATATCTTTGGTGGTGAACCAAAAAGTCCTTTATCCTCAATTGGTGGTCTGTTCTTTAGGCCCTGGTGGTAAACTTCTCATATCCTGAATTCTTTTATCTTTAGTGGGTGGTTTGTCCTTTAAGTCTTGATGGTGAATTTTGTCAATTCCAATATTCTTCCACAACTGATGATGTGACCTTTAGGCCTCGATGGTGATCGTATTCTATCTTGTATTTACGTTTATCCTTCAACATCCATCCCCATACACTCAAATCTATCTGTTCATCATTCAACATCACTCAAAACCCACTTGCCCGTGCCCGTGCCTGCATCAGATGTGCGGACAAATCATCACCACTTGCCTAAGAATATATCAACAGGGGGTGCGATCCGTTCAGCCTGCTTGGGCTCAAGAGATGAATGCATGGGCTTGGACAATGCTCTTGCATGAGAAAGTCTGGCCCTCGTATCTTTGGCCCAAGCTCGGCTTGATTTGAAATTCACTATGAAATTCTATATGATGGGCGAGGTTGGGTGACATGTTAGGCCAATCTTTGGGCCCTAACTTGCCAAATGAGCACCTCCATATGGTATTCAAAAAACCCCGACACTTCATTGATACTAAAACTCTAGTGGACGAGGTATTGAAGAATTAGGAAAAAAAGGAAAAGCATTAGTAACTGGGCTCCACAATTGGAGCGAAGTTACAAAATTTAGTCTTCGGCCCAGAAAAAGTCCATAGAACATAGGCTTGATTTTTCCTTTTTTTTGTTTGTTTTCTTTTGGCTGACAAGGTAGGCTTTAATTCAACAATACCTTCGGAAGATAGTCGGGCTAGAACAAGTATGTGAGCTACTAACCTAGACGATCAAAATATGTTTCATTCCATTTTTGTAAGCAATATAAACTACCATTTTTAGAAAAATATTTTTCAAATCATTCATTTCATCTACTTCTAGCTTCCAATTGTAAATCCTATCTAAAAGTTTAATACAATAAAAAGAGAAAACTTGTCCCGAAAATATAATTGAATATTAAAACTTTTAAAAAGTGCAATTAATTCATTAAAATTTTCAAATTGATGCAATCAAGTTTTTCAATTAAATTCATCAATTTACCTCATGGAAAATGCTAATGTGGCATTTTCTATTACTTTATCTCTCCAACGTGGCGTTAACTTAAACTAAAGCATGAAACAGAAACAAGATTAGAAAAAAAAGGCTAAAAGTTCAATTAAAAAAGAATAATACAGACTTGAAAAAAAAAAAAAAAAATGAGCCACAGGCTCTCAACCACCCCACCATCTCCAAACAGGGCCGATGGGGTTGCCGGGCCCCGATGATGATCACTGGTCGTGGGCAATCACTGAGATTGGAAAGCAGGTGGATCGAGACGCTAAGAAACAGCTCCACCAACGTGAGCTGTAATGGGATATTTTCTCCGGCATGGATCGAAGCAAGAATGTTTCCTCGATTTTACATACCGAGTTTACAACTTGGATTGGTTTAGCAGGGCTTAGAAGATCGAGTGCTCTGCTACAATTCGTTTCAAGTGGATGCTTGATCAGGCAAGTATCATGGACATCATTAACGAATTTATATAATTGGGATCACATTTTCGATCCAAACTTTTGGGTTATGTTTCATTAAGCGTAAAATGTAAAAAAAGAAGAAGCATAGATGGAGTTTCTTTATTTTGCAAAATGGGAAAACGACATAAATAATCTTTGAACTTCGGTTCAATGTATGATGTCATTTATGGATTTTTAATTTGCTTAATATGGTCTTTGAACAGTTAGTTTGTATTCAATCTAGTCCTCATATTATAAAAAAATATTCAATATTGCTCTTTCATTAATTCAAGTTGACAGAGTTTGTTGATATTACTTCTGATCCGATAAGTTTAAATGGCGGACAACCAAAAAAGGTTACACTTGGATTATTAAAGTAAGTTATTCATTTCAAATCAGAATATAATAATCCACGTAATCAAAAAATGATTAACATGTTCACACCTTAATTTTTCTTTTATACTTTTTAAAGAGGATAAATAAAAAAAATGAACATATTGACTCATCACTTTTTAAAATCCAAATAAGAATATAAAAATTCATGTCATCAAATAATGTTTGATTTGTTGTTTGAGCAAATGAAAAGACTATGTTGACCACATTAAATAAATTAAAAATCTAATGGATGATTTTGTATATTGGAATAAAGTTTGCGCCCTCTCCTAGATTTGGACCATGCAGGCCCTCAACAAGTGTTGCTGGTCATCACTGAGGCCTCGGTGATCCTTGATGGCCCTATCAGGCAATGACAGGGCAATCACCCCAACCCATCCAAACCCTGTATCGCCCAACAAGTGAGGGCTTGGCCCTCACCTATGGGTCTTTCTTTTTCTTTTCTTTTTTCTTTTTTTAAAATTTATGTTTAATCTGATTTAAGTAACATTTGGAGTAAAAAAAAAAAAAGGATTTGGACCGAAACAACATCATTTTAATGTTATACTTCATGCTTTCGTTAAAGTTTGTGTCACGAAAGAGATAGAAAATCATAAAAAAATGTCACGTTAGCATTTTCCATTAGCCAAATTGATGGAATTAATAGAAGAATTTAATTGTATTGATTTGATAAGTTTTAGGATTTAATTGCATTTTTAAAAAATTTAAAGGTATAATTGTACTTCCATGACAAGCCATAGGATTTCTAGTGCAATGATTTTTAAAAATTTTGAGGACTCCTTCAAAAAGCATAAACGCAAATTTACTGCTATTCAGATACATTTTCAATTTTTTTTTCTTTTCGGCTTAATAAGGTATGTGCAACCCTTAGGGTTACTTTTCCTTGGAAATGAACCAAGACCTATCTTCTTAGATTTATATGTAGCGTCCTATAAACGTTTCTATAGATAAATAACCTCATAAGTAGCAATTGTTGATTTTGTCATGTTATATTATTAGTCAATAATAGATAAAGTTATGCAAATTCAAACTTTTATGTGATAAGTCCAGTTTTTAATATAGCAGGTATCATTTGAAGGTATTGTTTTATCGAATAAATATAAATCATTGATGATGACAAGATCAGTCGAGTTATATAGATCATGAGCTGCAATTAAGCTTCACGCCAACAACGAGCTGAAATTCCCCTCAATATTAACGGGCATCCTGGGATGGTCAAGCCGGTGCGAGAATCTTGATCAGAAGAGAGATTTTTTTTGGTTTAGTTTCAGGCAACCTTAATGAAATTCGAGAATAATTTTGAGAGTTTATCTCTGTATGTTTCAAGCATATTATTCCTTCATGGGTGTTTACAAGTTTTACCTTTCTAGCGAATTGCAATTCATGTTATCCTCATGTCCATTGCGTCACTCAGCTCACTTCTTGTATTAATCTTCAGTGTCACATTTTAGTATGTCGTCTTGATTGGGCCATTACCGATCTTTAGATAAGTAAATGCCTGATCTTAGACCATTGAGTCGTCTTGTGTCCCCTTGTACAATTGGGCCTTAGGTGCTGAGAACACCTGAATCGCAATCTATGGTATATGTACATAGGAATTCGATCTTGATTCGGCACGTATCACAACTGTGTCTGAATGTATACAACAGTCATCGCAGCCATCTACCTCAAAGAAAGAACAAATCATGATTTCTCTCAGTTTCTTTGGGTTCCTGGTGCATTGATTCGAACAGGTCAATCGTGAAAATTAATGACCACCCACCTGCTCAGCTGATATTATAATCCTAGCCTTTGTCGACTTTAACTTCGTCCCATAACATGTGCCGTGTTGATCATTAAGTCTTCTAGTCTTATGCTTTTAACAAGTTCCTGCGGGAACACATAGAAGAAGATCATCGACTCCCATCAAACGGCTTCTCGCCAACCAATAATGTGTCCCTGCAATTTCTTTCTTGGACTGATGACTGGTTCAACAAATCTAAAGAACAAATCATGATTTCTCTCAGTTTCTTTGGGTTCCTAGTGCATTGATCCGAACAGGTCAATCATGAAAATTAATGAGCACCCACCGACTCAGCTGATATTATAATCCTAGCCTTTGTCGACTTTAACTTCGTCACATAACATGTGCCGTGTTGATCATTATGTCTTCTAGTCTTACGCTTTTGACAAGTTCCTGCGGGAACACATAGAAGAAGATCATCGACTCCCATCAAACGGCTTCTCGCCAACCAATAATGTGTCCCTGCAATTTATTTCTTGGACTGATGACTTGTTCCACAGAACAAATCATGATTTCTCTCAGTTTCTTTGGGTTCCTGGTGTAACATATGGGCCAAACAAGCCAGCCCATTTCTTTTTCTGTTAAAAAGCCAGCCCAGCCCACATATATTTGCTTCTTCTTGCTGCGTTGAGCTGCTGAAGACAGAAACAGAGCAGAAAACAGAGCAGAAGCAGAAACGAGAGAGGAGAGAAAGAGAAGGAAAAGAGGGAGAAGGAGGCGAAACTTCCACGTGCTCGCCACAGACGCCTCCACAGCTCATCTTAACAATATCCTACGGCGCCGGTAAGTGATTAAGGCTTCTAATCATCCTTGGAAAGGATTAATAGCAACTAGGGTTTGAAATTCGGAGTTTATGGAGATTTGTGTGGCGAGGTCCGATTCTTGAGTCATTGAGCTGAAAATTTTTATGGGAATGATACTTTAGGATGTTGTGAAGCTATAGCATTTTGCGGAATTGAATTTGAGCTTGTGGTTTGTCCGGAACGAATTTTTGAAGTTCGGCGCGCGTTCTGTCACTGTAGCGAACAGTAGCTTCGGGACTAATTTCCTGCTGTTTTCGGCGATGTTTTGAGGCGGCTGTTATGGGTTTGTTGTAGTGCATCGAAAGGGCTTTCTAATGACTATAAGTGGGCTTGAAACCAAGTTTTGTGGAGGAAGTTATGGGGCGACAAAGTTGAGTGCGTGTCCGTGTCTCGCGGATAACAATAGGTTTCCGTTTGAGGCGAGCTTTCTGTGGACACGTAGGTGTCGTTTTATCGACAAATAGGCGTAGTATAGTCAAGTCATTCTTTAGAATGTCCATTTACTCGATTTTTGATATTATTTTGAATTAATTGTTAGGAATTCGAGTACGTCGGCTCAAATAAGGGCTTAGTTGGTTTTTGGCTTTTCTCAGGTGAGTGACATGTTTCTTCCTTGTATTTTAAACTCATATTTGAAATATATTATGGGTAATATATGCTATTAGTTGAAAATAGCATTCTTTGTTGCATAAAAACAGGATCGGGCTTTTACCGCCATTTGTTGTCCGAGTGAGGAAACTGTCCTTTGATTTTAGTTGGGATATTTGCTTGAAAGTGGTTTTGCGAAACCTTTATCAAAGGATCTTGAAAAGCTATTAGTTTATGTGAAGCATTTCAATATTTATTAAATGCTTGAATTGTGAAAGGATTCTGATTCTGTTGTGGATTATTGGAGAATTGTGGTTATTGGTTGATGCTCAATGTCTCTGTGAACCCTGAGGGGGTGTGTAGGTATGCGCATACTGGGCCAGGATATCCTTGTGGGCCGAGCCACCGGCTTATAGTAGGTGGAGACCTAACCAAGGGGGAATCTTGGTCGTCTCGTCACGGGCGTTAAGCGTGACCATGGTTGGACATTTGAGCCTGAGCTTGGTCAATGGAGTAGACCATTGACATTTGATTTGAGTTTGGTCGGTGGAATGGACCGTTGACCCGTGTTTTGACGAGTTTAGCCAATGGGATAGACCTTTGGCATGTGCTTGATGAGATTGACCAGTGGATTCGACCATTGGTACCTACTTTGTTGTTTTCTTGAGATATTTGTAGTATGTATATATATTATGTTCAAAGTGGATTGTATTGGTATTGTAAATGTGCATAGTGATTTCCGATCCGCTTGGAAGAAATGTGTTACTTATCGAGCCGTGGTAGCTCACTCCTCTAATCTTCATGTTTTTCAGGTCTCTCAGTTAGCAACTGATAGAGTGAGCGCGGGAACTCTTGGAAGCTGAAATTTTGGGGTAGTCTAAGGCTGCGTTCTTCGGGCAAGAAGGACGGCCGTGTCACCCCCTTGTCCTTATAGGATTTGGGGTGTGACACCTGGTGCATTGATTCGAACAGGTCAATCATGAAAATTAATGATCACCCACCTGCTCAGCTGATATTATAATCCTAGCCTTTGTCGACTTTAACTTCGTCACGTAACATGTGCCGTGTTGATCATTAAGTCTTCTAGTCCTATGCTTTTAACAAGTTCCTGCGGGAGCACATAGAAGAAGATCATCCACTCAAACGGCTTCTTGCCAATCAACGACGTCTCACTACAATATCTTTTTGGGCTGATGACTCGTTCAACAAATTTGATGAATTCCCAATGTCAACTAAACGATGGTTCCTGTTAAGGATGTTGATGTTTGACACTCGGCAGCAGGTGACATTCTTGGCCATCTTATAGCCAAATGCTACGAGCAAAAAAGCATTTATGAATCCCAGATTCGTTTCAAAGCTTGAGTAGCGAAAATGGAGAGGAGGCTTTATGATGCAGCAGCTAAAGGAGATGTGACTTCTTTGCTCGATTTGCTCAAAGAGGATCCACTGATTCTTGATAGGTGCATGGTCTGGTCTTACGATGAGACTCCATTACATGTAGCAACAATGCTTGGACATGAGGAATTCGTTGAAGAGATACTGGAACGGAAACCCGAGCTTGCAGGAGAGCTGGATTCTCGGAAATTATCACCCCTCCACCTTGCGACAGCGAAAGGTTATCTTGGAGTAGTGAAGAAATTGTTGAATATAAATGCAAATATGTGCTACACTCGTGACAAATATGGAAGGAACTCTCTTCACATTGCAGCAGTTAAAGGCCGAATCGATATTCTAGAGGAACTGGTTCAAGAGAGTCCCAATGCAGCACGTCATAAGATGGAGCATGGCGAGACCATACTGCATTTATGCGTGAAGCATAATAACTTGGAAGCTCTGAAGCTTTTGTTGGAGACTATTGGAGATCATGAGTTCATTAATTTGAAGAACGACGATGGCAACACTATATTGCACCTAGCTGCTGCAGATAAGCAAACTGAGGTAAGTAGAAATGCACAAGTCCCATCTTATAGTATAAGGCACCTATAATTGTATTCTCTTTTGTATCTTCGTGAGCTCATCCATTTAATCTCTAGTTGACCTTTTCATATAGTCTCTTGATGCATCTGATCATCGATCTGTGCAGACAATAAATTTCTTGATGTCACGTACAACAGTAGAAGTGAACTCTTTGAATCAGAACGGTCAAGCGATAGATGACCTTTTAACTCAAAGTGGAAAACTTGGAATGCATATGGACAACATAAACAACTTTTGTGAAGCCAGAGTAAGGAATGCAAATGTTAATGCTCTCTCTAGGAGTGAAATCGAACCCGTGACAACGAGTGGCTTACATCCAAATGCAAATGATCAGAGCACCGCATTCACCGTGCAACGAAAAGGTTGGAAGATGAGTGTCAAGAAACAGTATGACTGGCTCGAAAGGAAAAAGAGTGCGCTGATGGTTGTAGCATCTTTAACCGCGACAATGGCATTCCAAGTTGGTGTCAACCCTCCTGGTGGTTTTTGGCAAGACACTATCCAAGGGACAAATCCACACAACGTGGGAAATTCCATCATGGCCGATAATTACCCAGTAGGATACTCAATTTTTTTGGCCACCAACACTATAGGCTTTCTCGCATCCCTCAGCATCATCCTGTTGCTCGTGAGCGGCCTCCCTTTGAAGCATAGGTTCTTCATGCGGATTATGATGGTGATCATGTGGATCGCTATCTCGTCCATAGCGTACACCTATTGTCTCTCGGTAACAACATTCACACCAACTCATGATACGGAATCATTCTACAGTATAATGCAACTTGGAATCTATGCGTGGGCTGGCTTGATGGCTATGCTTCTTGTGGGGCACACGATACGACTAATACTGAAGACGATTCACAACATGAAATTAGTCACTCGGAGAAGATCTTCTGCCTCACTTGTCATGCACCATGACGATGTCTGATGAGGATGCTAGACGATATCAGTGTATGTGACTGCATTTACGTTTTCAGAGTAGCAATTGTTCAATTCCTATTCTAGACAAGTTTGTACCCTATGTAGACTACTTGCGAGGCAGCCTTCCTTGCTATGCTAATTGCATAATGTAACATGTTCAGAATTTAATTATACTCTTTAAAAGTTTTAGAATTTAGTTACGTTTTATTTACAAGTTGTAGGACATTTGGCTCACTTATCCCATAAAAATAAATAAATAAATTTCTACTTTTCCTCTACTTCTAACTCCCGATTGTAATTTTTCTAGAATTTAAACTAAAGAGTTATTTCAGAATTCCAAAAAGTTATGAATTTTCTTTTTCATAAGATTGTATAAATCGATTTGGTTATTCCAAAAAAGTTCAAGTTTTTGTATAATAAAAGTTAATGCGCGGGTACGGAAAAATTTACAAAAGGCTGAAAATAAAAAATAAAACTTATCCCAGATAGGCACTACTACGGGCACATTAAGTTTTGTCATCTGTTCCCTTAGTCCGGCAATTCCGTCACACGCCCTCTTTCGTTTTTTAATCAGAGGAGAAAATCGGCCAAAATCAATTACAGAAAAAAGGGCGATGCTATGATCCTCATAAGGTATCATGCTCTTATAATTTTTCACCATTGAACCTAAGCGTAACGGATCTCAACTGTTTGACCTCAGTTTAAATGGTTGTGATTTTCTTCTTATCGATCATCTTTGAAAAGCTCCAACAATGCGTAACATGGACTCACTCTACCTGCTCGTTTCACGAAAGATAACTTCCAAAAAAGTGTTTTCTAGATTTTTAGATGTTCGTTTTACGGAATTAATTGGTTGCGGAAAATATTTTCCATCAAAAGAAAAAAACCTTACAAAATAAGGAAAAACGTTTTCTACTTTTAAGAAAGAGGAAAACATTTTGCATATCTTCTTTCACCTCACTTTCTTTTACCAAAAACATTTTCCTTTTATTTGTTTTCTTTTTTAGAAATATCAATTTTCTAAATTATTTTTAATTTTTTTCATCTTCTTAATCATTAGCGAGTCACTGGCTATAGGGGTGACCGGCGACTGGTCGCAAGTGAGTTGGAGCCTGGCCATATCCTGGCAATGTCAAGCTTGCTCGATGCCAGAGAACTTGGGCCTCACCAAATTCGGCGATCTAAGACGGAGCTCAAGCCTCATTCGAGGTCGTCATCGGTGTGCTAACCTCCAGCAACCTTGGGTGAGGCCTGAGGTCCACCCAAGTCACTAGATTTGGCGAGGCCCAAGCTCGCCTGACTGGCCTTGAGCAAGCTCGGGTCTTGCCCCATGTCGCCAAAGGTTGGCAAAACTCGACCGAGGTTGCCAAATCTAGCAAGGCCCAAGCTTGCTGGCGTCAAGCGAGCTCAGCCTCACCTAATTAGGCAAGGCTCGTCCTCACCGAAATCTAGTGAGGCTCTAACTTGCTTGTGGCTAGCAACCAATTAACGAAGAAGATGATGAAAATAAAAAGAAAAATAGAAAACTAAAAAGAATATTAAAACGATTTAAAAAAATCAAAATTTTATTTTAAAAATGAAACAGTAAAAAATTATTTAAAAAAATGGTGTATGAAGGAAAATATTTTCTTTATCGAATAGCGGACACTTCATTTTCATATTTTAGTCAAATACCGAAAAATAATTTCATTATCCTGAAAAATGATGACTTTCTGCAAAGATGATTGTCTCATATATAAAGAGTTTCGCTAATACAACAACAGCTCAGGTGACTTTCTAAACTTATAAACTGTGAAAATAAACTGTCCCCGGCGAGATCTGGAGATTATGTACAAAGAGAAAACTGCATACAAGAGAAAATCTTGATGTGACTCGAGTATTTTCAGGTGAAGAATGAATACTTCACACTTCAAATAGATATATCATATGTTCCCGGTTTCTCACTGCTAGAACCACCAGTAAAAGTACACTCTTCTATAATGCAGATGTCTGGAAATTCGGCCGCCTATGATTGGACTGGCTCCTGACGAGGAATCACTGAAGGCCCTGGTTCTATTGTGATCTGCAAACCACGATGCTCTCCTGCCTGTAGCATGAATGCAACTTCACTTGCTGCAAGTGCCGCAGCTTCCTGATAAAAGAATCGAGAAACATTTACATTGACAGATTTACCAGCAGATGCTTTCTTTATCAACAATAATTCGGCCACCACTGAGCCAACCCCCCTGGTCTCTAGCATGGACAGGTATCAGACCGCGAGTTCAACAAGAAAAAGGGCACAAGACTTCTAGCTGAGATAGATAAGAATTTTTCCGGGGGGGGGGAGGGAGGGAGGACTGACTACAAGAACCAAAACCACATTGCACAACCTTGCCGCCAGCCAGATATGTTGTATGAGAAACATAAGCAGGTTAAATATTCTAAAGTGTATTAAGTATGTTGTATGAGAAAACTCACTAGGGATGGACACAGCAGGACAGAGACCAGGTTCGCTACCCCTACTACGGGCAAAAAACCCTTGCCCCACACGCTTAGTGGGGCAAAGCGAGGGCCGGAGCCGGGGCCGGGGCGGGAGCAATTTTTCCTTCATGGGGCGATAGGACCATAATCTATTGCGTGTGATTTTCGTATCTATATAATTTTTCTCATATACTAATTACGATAAAGCAGGGACAATAACAAAAGAATTGTCATAGGATTAACTTTTCTCTCTTTCATCCCTTAATGAGATAATTAGTGCAACCTGCCAAAAAGTAGTGGTAATTCACGAGATAAAGCAATGGCATGAAATAGAAGAAGCAGCTAGTCGCCTAATGGGTTTCTAGACAAGACTTGGTATTTCCTTAAATTTTTGGGGCGCCAAAGAGCTTTTTTTTATTTGAACTCATATTTTATTGGTAGTTTAGGCTTGAGCCCATGAATAGTTACTGAGTATATATAATCTATTTCTTTTATAATTGAGAAATGTAATTGAGATGTAATTGAGGAATATAATAGAGATGTGCCATGTGCTAATTATAACGGAATTCTCAACTAGATGTAATTCTAATTTAAGAGTGAACCAGGATAAAATATTGAAACTCAAATTTTCTTTCTTGTTTTCTCTCTCTATGTTTTTTGTGATAATGGGTTGAATTGTGGCAAACCAATCGTGTAATGAAAATTGAAATTTCTATGATGTATTTCAGGTCATTCCATTTTTTCATAATTACAATCTTTGGTATAGTCATGATGACTTCAAAAATTTGTTTACGATATAAATTTGTTTACCATATCTATCTACAAAAGATAGAATAAGTCCAAACATCGCATCAATTGCATGGCAATTGCCACCTCATAAACCCTTCGTTTGCCAATTTCGCATTTTTAGCAATTTGATAGTCTAACACATCTTCTATTACATCTCTAAAATGTAGTTGCTGGTGTGGAAGCATCGAGTTCTATCGGTTGATCGAAGCTCAACTCAAATTTCATTGATTGAACCAACCCATTCACTATTCATGCAAGAAAAAGCCAATTTCTATTGCAATTTGATTACGTGAATTTAAGGATGAAGTTGCCAATTATACAACATAGTTATTGATTTGCAAGACTTGTTGCCAATTTTAAGACTCCCCATCGACAACCTAATGATTGGAGACTATTCCAGTTAATTTCTATCATTGTTCAATGACTTTCTACTGTGACTGTTTAGCTTTCAAGATTGGTGCATGAATTTAGAGAGTTATGTCAGTTTTCCATGCATCTAATAATAGGTCACATGCATTTAGGTCTCTAAAATTCACAATATTTTATCAATTTTTATTGTGGTGTTGCTTTTAAGAGTTTAAAATTAGGTGAATTCCCAAAGAGTATGCTCTGTTTTCGAGAATTTGAAAAGTTTTTTATTTTGTTTAGTAATATCTCTATGGATAGAGGTGTAATCCCATTGAAAAAGCACACGACAATATGAGTATATGAATACATGAGATTTTCCTCTATGTAAGCGAATATCTTTGGAGAGTGGATTAGTCCTATCACATTTTTTTTTTTTTTTGAATAGTGGATTACTTTTTAGTGGTGAGTCAAGAAGCCTCTTATCCTTGGTTGGTGGTCTGTTCTTTAGGCTTTAGTGGTAAGCTTCTCCTATCCCGAGTCCTTTTATCCTCAGCGGGTGATTCGTTCTTTAAGCCTTGATGGTGAATTTCGTCGATCATGATCTTCTTCCTCAGTTGATGGTGTGACCTTTAGGCTTCGATGGTGACTGTAGTCTATCTTTTATTTACATTTATTCTTCAACATCCATCCCCACACACTAAATCATTCGACATCACTCAAAACACACTTCCCCCTGCCTGCAACCGCATCAGATGCGCAGACAAATCATCACCACTTGCCTAGGAATGGATAAACGGGGGCGTGACCCGTTCAGCCTGCTTGGGCTCGAGAGATAAATGCATGGGCTTGGACAATGCTCTTGCATGAGAAAGTCTGGCCCTCGTATCTTTGGCCCAAGCTCGGCCTGATTCGAAATTCACTATGAAATTTTATATGATGGGCGAGTTTGGGTAAGATGTTAGGCCAATCTTTGGGCCCTAACTTGCCAAATGAGCACCTCCATATGGTATTAAAAAAACCCCGACACTTCATTGATACTAAAACTCTAGTGGACGAGGTATTGAAGAATTAGGAAAAAAAGGAAAAGCATTTGTAACTGGGTTCCACAATTGGAGCGAAGTTACAAAATTTAGTCTTCGGCCCAGAAAAAGTTCATAGAACATAGGCTTGATTTTTCCTTCTGTCTTTTTTTTTTTTGTTTTCTTTTGGCTGACAAGGTAGGCTTTAATTCAACAATACCTTTGGAATATAGTCGGGCTAGAACAAGTATGTGAGCTACTAACCTAGACGATCAAAATATGTTTCATTCCATTTTTGTAAGCAATATAAACTATCACTTTTAGGAAAATATTTTTCAAATCACTCATTTCATCTACTTCTAGCTTCCAATTATAAATCCTATCTAAAAGTTTAATAGAGATCACTCATCGTGAAAATACGATTGAATCTTAAAACTTTTAAAAAGTGCAATTAAATTATTAAATTTATCAAATTGGTGCAATCAAGTTTTTCAATTAAATTCATCAATTTACCTAACGGAAAATGCTGAAGTGGCATTTTTCTATTACTTTATCTCTCCTACGTGGCGTTAACTTAAACTAAAGCATGAAACAGAAACGATATTGTTTTGGTCATAATCACAATTTTTTACCCCAAATTTTACTTGAATTAGATTAGAAAACTAAAAAAGGCTAAAAGTTCAATTAAAAAAGAAGAATACAGACTTGAAGAAAAATAATAATAAAAAAGAGCCACAGGCTCTCAGTCGCCCCCACCATCTCCGAACAGGGCCGACGGGGTTGCCGGGGCCTCGATGATGATCACTGGTATTGGAAAGCAGGTGGATCGAGACGCTAAGAAACAGCTCCACCAACGTGAGTTGTAATGGGATATTTTCTCCGGCATGGATCGAAGCAAGAATGTTTCCTTGATTTTTAATACCAAGTTTACAACTTGGATTCGTTTCAAGTGGATGCTTGATCAGGCAAGTATCATGGACATCATTAGCGAATTTATATAATTGGGATCACATTTTTTATCCAAACTTTCGGGTTATGTTTCATCAAGCATAAAGTGTAAAAAGAAAAGCATAGATGGAGTATTTTTGTTTTACAAAATGGGAAAACGACATAAATAATCTTTAAACTTTGGGTCAATATATGATGTCATTTATGGATTTTTAATTTGCTGATCTTTGAACAATTAGTTTATATTCAATCTAGTCCTATATTATATAAAAATATTCAATGTTATTCTTTCATTAATTCAAGTTGACGGAGTTTGTTGATATTACTTCTGATCTGATAAGTTTAAATGGCGGACAACCAAAAAAGGTTACACTTGGATTATTAAAGTAAGTTATTCATTTCAAATCAGAATATAATAATCCACGTAATCAACAAATGATTAACATGTTCACACCTTAATTTTTCTTTTATACTTTCTAAAGAGGATAAATAAAAAAATGAACATATTGACTCATCACTTTTTAAAAATCCAACTAAGAATATAAAAATTCATGTCATTAAATAATGTTTGATTTGTTGTTTGAGCAAATTAAAAGACCACATTGACCACATTAAACAAATTAAAAATCTAATGGACGATTTTGTATATTAGGCTAAAGTTTGTGCCCTCCCCTAGATTTGGACCATGCAGGCCCTTGATTGTGGTCAACAAGTGTTACCAGTCATTGTCGAGGCCTTGATGATCCTCGATGGCCCTATTAGGCAATGATGAGGCAATCGCCCCAACCCATCCAAACCCTATACCGCCCACTTGGTGCTCACTTGTGGGTCTTTCTTTTTTTTTTTTTTTCTTTTTTTAATTTGTGCTTAATCTGATTTAAGTAACATTTGGGGTAAAAAAATTAGGATTTGGATTGAAACAACATTATTTTAATCTTATACTTCATGCTTTCATTAAATTTTGTGTCGCGAAAGAGATAGAAAATCATAAAAAATGTCACATTAGCATTTTCCATTAGCCAAATTGACGGAATTAATAGAATGACTCGATTATATTGATTTAACAAGTTTTAAGATTTGATTGCATTTTTTGAAAGTTTGAAGATATAATTGTACTTCCATGACAAACCATAGGATTTCTAATGCACTTATTTTAAAAATTTTGAGGACTCCTTCAAAAAGCATAAACGCAAATTTACTGCTATTCAGATACATTTTCAAATTTTTTTTCTTTTTTGGCTTAATAAGGTATGTGCAACCCTCAGGGTTGCTTTTCCTGGAAATGAACTGGGACCTATCTTCTTAGATTTATATGTAGCGTTCTATAAACGTTTCTATAGATAAATAACCTCATAAGTAGCAATTGTTGATTTTGTCATGTTGTATTATTAGTCAATTACAATACATAAAGTTATATAAATTCAAACTTTTCTGTGATAGGTCCAGTTTTTAATATAGCAGGATATCATTTGAAGGTATTGTTTTATCGAATAAATATAAATCGTTAATGATGACAGGATCAGTCGAGTTATATAGATCATGAGCTGCAATTAAGCTTCATGCCAACAACGAGCTAAAATTCCCCTCAATACTAACAGGCACCCTGGGATGGTCAAGCTAGTGCGAGAATCTTGATCAGAAGAGAAATTTTTTTGGTTTAGTTTCAGGCAACCTTAATGAAATTCAAGAATAATTTTGAGAGTTTATCTCTATATGTTTCAAGCATATTATTCCTTCATGCGTGTTTACAAGTTTTACCTTTATGGCAAATTGCAATTCATGTTATCCTCATGTCCATTGCGTCATTCATCTCACTTCTTGTATTAATCTTCAGTGTCACATTTCAGTATGTCATCTTGATTGGGCCATTACTGATCCTTAGATAAGTAAATGCCTGATCTTAGGCCATTGAGTCGTCTTGTGTCCCCTTGTACAATTAGGCCCTATGTATTGAGAACACCTGAATCGCAATCTATGGTATATGTACATAGGCATTCGATCTTGATTCGGCATGTATCGCAACCATTAGTATACAATGCATCTATTCATAATGTTGTTGGCTTTGGACAGGATGCTATACTTGTAAAATATGTGACACCGTGTCTGAATGGATACAACAGTCATCGCAACCATCTAGCTCAAAGAAAGAACAAATCATGGTTTCTCTCGGTTTCTTTGGGTTCCTGGTGCATTGTTTTGAACAGGTCAAAAATGAAAATTAATGACCACCCACCGGCTCAGCTGATATTATAATCCTAGCCTTTGTCGACGTTAACTTCGTCATATAACATGTGCATGTAGAAATTCTCTACATAAACAACTAATTAATCAAGAACAACCAGATCCATATATGAATGTAAAAATATATGAATGTAAAACTCCAAAATTAATATGCACAGCGGAATTAAAACGTACCTATTTGAGCCATAATCTCGCTTGATGAAAAACAGATGAAACTGATGGTGTCAATGATCTATCGGAATGCTAGATCTTCCTCTCTATGACCTATTTCGATATAGCAACTTTAATGGGATTTAGCAATTGATAGGTATAATCTACCATTTTATAGGCTAGAGAGGGGACCTAGGAAACTCTAATAATAGCGTGTTAACTGGGCCCCTCCCATTACAAGCTTCAGTTAAACACAATTGCCTACACTTTGCTGCTTAACTAGGCTTGTTATTAATAAATGCCAAAACATAATTCAATAAGATCACTTGAGGGTTTAAAATATATTGAAATATCCATTAATCCGATTATATAAAATAGAAAATTAATTAATTAATGTAAGCCCATTATAGGAAATTTCCAACAGTGCCATGTTGATCATTAAGTCTTCTAGTCTTATGCTTTCAACAAGTTCCTGCGGGAGCACATAGAAGAAGATCATCAACTCCCATCGAACGGCTTCTCGCCAACCAATAATGTGTCGCTGGAATTTCTTTCTTGGATTGATGACTTGTTCAACAAATCTAAAGAACAAATCATGGTTTCTCTCAGTTTCTTTGGGTTCTTGGTGCATTGATTCGAACAGGTCAATCATGAAAATTAATGACCACCCACCGGCTCAGCTGATATTATAATCCTAGCCTTTGTCGACTTTAACTTCGTCACATAATATGTGCCGTGTTGATCATTAAGTCTTCTAGTCTTATGCTTTTAACAAGTTCCTGCGGGAGCACATAGAAGAAGATCATCGACTCAAACGGCTTCTTGCCAATCAATGACGTCTCACTACAATATCTTTTTGGGCTGATGACTCGTTCAACAAATTTAATGAATTCCCAATGTCAACTAAACGATGGTTCCTGTTAAGGATGTTGATGTTCGACACTCGGCAGGAGTTGACATTCTTGGCCATCTTATAGCCCAATGCTACGAGCAAAAAAGCATTTATGAATCCCAGATTCGTTTCAAAGCTTGAGTAGCGAAAATGGAGAGGAGGCTTTATGATGCAGCAGCTAAAGGAGATGTGACTTCTTTGCTCGATTTGCTCAAAGAGGATCCACTGATTCTTGATAGGTGCATGGTCTGGTCTTACGATGAGACTCCATTACATGTAGCAGCAATGCTTGGACATGAGGAATTCGTTGAAGAGATACTGGAACGGAAACCCGAGCTTGCAGGAGAGCTGGATTCTCGGAAATTATCACCCCTGCACCTTGCGACAGCGAAAGGTTATCTTGGAGTAGTGAAGAAATTGTTGAATATAAATGCAAATATGTGCTACACTCGTGACAAATATGGAAGGAACCCTCTTCACATTGCAGCAGTTAAAGGCCGAATCGATGTTCTAGAGGAACTGGTTCAAGAGAGTCCCAATGCAGCACGTCATAAGATGGAGCATGGCGAGACCATACTGCATTTATGCGTGAAGCATAATAACTTGGAAGCTCTGAAGCTTTTGTTGGAGACTATTGGAGATCACGAGTTCATTAATTTGAAGAACGACGATGGCAACACTATATTGCACCTAGCTGCTGCAGATAAGCAAACTGAGGTAAGTAGAAATGCACAAGTCCCATCTTATAGTGTAAGGCACCTATAATTGTATTCTCTTTTGTATCTCCGCGAGCTCATCCATTTAATCTCTAGTTGACCTTCTCATATAGTCTCTTGATGCATCCGATCATCGATCTGTGCAGACAATAAATTTCTTGATGTCTCATACAACAGTAGAAGTGAACTCTTTGAATCAGAACGGTCAAGCGATAGATGACCTTTTAACTCAAAGTGGAAAACTCTCTAGGAGTGAAATCGAACCCATGACAACGAGCGGCTTACATCCAAATGAAAATGATCAGAGCACCGCATTCACCGTGCAACGAAAAGGTTGGAAGAAGGGTGTCAAGAAACAGTATGATTGGCTCGAAAGGAAAAAGAATGCGCTGATGGTTGTAGCATCTTTAACCGCGACAATGGCATTCCAAGTTGGTGTCAACCCTCCTGGTGGTTTTTGGCAAGACACTATCCAAGGGACAAATCAACACAACGCGGGAAATTCCATCATGGCCGATAATTACCCGAGACGATACTCAGATTTTTTGGCCGCCAACACTTTAGGCTTTCTCGCATCCCTCAGCATCATCCTGTTGCTCGTGAGCGGCCTCCCTTTGAAGCATAGGTTCTTCATGTGGATTCTGATGGTGATTATTTGGATCGCTATCACGTCCATAGCGTACACCTATGGTCTCTCGGTAACAATATTCACACCATCTCATGAAATGGAATCAATCTACGGAATAATACGACTCGGAATCTACGCGTGGTTAGGCTTGATGGCTATGCTTCTTGTGGGGCACACGATACGGCTAATACTGAAGACGATTCACAACGTCAAGAAATTAGTCACTCGGAGAAGATCTTCTGCCCCGCTTGTCATGCACCATGACGACGTCTGATGAGGATGCTAGACCATATCAGTGTATGTGGCTGCGTTTACGTTTTCAGAGTGGCAATTGTTCAATTCCTATTCTAGACAAGTTTGTACCCTATGTAGACTACTCGTGAGGCAGCCTTCCTTGCTATGCTATTTGCACAATGTAACATGTTTCAGAATTTAATTATACTCTTTGAAAATTTTAGAACTTAGTTACGCTTTATTTACAAGTTGTAGGACTTTTGGCTCACTTATCCCATAAAAATAAATAAATATATTTCTACTTTTCCTCTACTTCTAACTCCCGATTGTAATTTTTCTAGAATTTAAACTAAAGAGTTATTTCAGAATTCCAAAAAGTTATGAATTTTCTTTTTCATAAGATTGTATAAAGGGCGATGCTATGATCCTCATAAGGTATCATGCTCTTATAATTTTTCACCATTGAACCAAAGCACAACGGATCTCAACTGTTTGACCTCAGTTTAAATGGTTGTGATTTTCTTCTTATCGATCATCTTTGAAAAGCTCCAACAATGCGTAACTTGGACTCACTCTACTTGCTCGTTTCACGAAAGATAACTTCTAAGAAAACGTTTTCTAGATTTTTAGATGTTCGTTTTACGGAATTAATTGATTGGAAAAAAACATTTTCCATCAAAGGAAAAAAAAGCATATCTTCTTTCACCTCACTTTCTTTTACCAAAATTTTTTTCCTTTTATTTTTCATAATTTTTAAAATTATTTTTAATTTTTTTCATCTTCTTCATCATTAGCGAGTCGATGGCTATAGGGGTGACCGGCGACTGGCCGCAAGCGAGCTGGAGCCTTGCCACATCCTGGCAAGGTCGAGCTTGCTTGATGCCAGAGAGCTTGGGCCTCACCAAATTCGGTGATCTAAGATGGAGCTCAAGCCTCATTCGAGGTTGTCATCGGTGTGCTAACCTCCAGCAACCTTGGGCGAGGCCTGAGGTCTGCCCAAGTCACTGGATTTGATGAGGCCCAAGCTCGCTTGACTGGCCTTGAGCAAGCTCGGGTCTTGCCCCATGTCACCAAAGGTTGGCGAAACTCGACCGAGGTTGCCAAATCTAGCAAGGCCCAAGCTTGCTGGCGTCGAGCGAGCTCAGCCTCACCTAATTAGGCAAGGCTCATCCTCACCGAAATCTAGTGAGGCTCCAACTTACTTGTGGCCAGCGACCAACTAATGAAGAAGAAGATGAAAATAAAAAGAAAAATAGAAAACTAAAAAGAATATTAAAACGATTTTAAAAAAATCAAATTTTTATTTAAAAAATAAAATAGTAAAAAATTATTTTAAAAAATGGTGTATGAAGGAAAATATTGTCTTTATCGAATGGCGGACACTTCATTTTCATATTTGAGTCAAATACCGGAAAATAATTTCATTATCCTGGAAAATGATGACTTTCTGCAAAGACGATTATCTCATCCATAAAGAGTTTCGCTAATACAATAACAGCTCAGGTGACTTTCCGAACTTATAAACTGTGAAAATAAACTGTCCCCGGCGAGATCTGGAGATTATGTACAAAGAGAAAACTGCATACAAGAGAAAATCTTGATGTGACTCGATTATTTTCAGGTGAAGAATGAATACTTCACACTTCAAATAGATAGATCATATGTTCCCGGTTTCTCACTGCTAGAACCACCAGTAAAAGTACACTCTTCTATAATGCAGATGTCTGGAAATTCGGCCGCCTATGATTGGACTGGCTCCTGACGAGGAATCACTGAAGGCCCTGGTTCTATTGTGATCTGCAAACCACGATGCTCTCCTGCCTGTAGCATGAATGCAACTTCACTTGCTGCAAGTGCCGCAGCTTCCTGATAAAAGAATCGAGAAACATTTACATTGACAGATTTACCAGCAGATGCTTTCTTAATCGACAATAGGTCGGCCACCACTGAGCCAACCCCCCTGGTCTCTAGCATGGACAGGTATCAGACCGCTGAGTTCAACAAGAAAAAAGGCACAAGACTTCTAGCTGAGATAGATAAGAATTTTTCCGGGGCGGGGGGGAGGGAGGGAGGACTGACTACAAGAACCAAAACCACATTGCACAACCTTGCCGCCAGCCAGATATGTTGTATGAGAAACATAAGCAGGTTAAATATTCTAAAGTGTATTAAGTATGTTGTATGAGAAAACTCACTAGGAATGGACACAGGGCAGGACAGAGACCGGGTTCGCTACCCGTACTACGGGCAAAAAAACCTTGCCCCACACGCTTAGTGGGGCAAAGCGAGGGCTGGAGCTGGGGCCGGGGCGGGAGCAATTTTTCCTTCATGGGGCGATAGGACCATATTCTATTGCGTGAGAAATATTCCGCATTTACTATCATTATCTTTGTTATTATTAAATGACCTCATGGGTTGGTTTTACAGACCCAAATAAATTCTAAACCTTATAAAGTAGTCGATGTTGGACAATGTGAAAATGAAAATATGGAAAATAATTGTTCCACATTACTTACCTAGAGAACTTTCAAGCTTGTATCTCCTATAAAAGCAAGGCTTGTACAAAGAAGAGATTGATTTTAGAGTGATTTTCGTATCAATATAATTTTTCTCATATACTAATTACGATAAAGCAGGGACAATAACAAAAGAATTGTCATAGGATTAACTTTTCTGTCTTTCATCCCTTAATGAGATATTAGTGGAACCTGCCAAAAAGTTGTGGTAATTCACGAGATAAAGAAATGACATGAAATAGAAGAAGCAGCTAGTCGCCTAATGGTTTCTAGACAAGACTTGGTATTTCCTTAATTTTTTTTGGGGGGAAGAGTTTTTTTTATTTGAACTCATATTTTATTGGTAGTTTAGGCTTGAGCCCATGAATAGTTATTGAGTATATATAATATATTTCTTTTATAATTGAGGAATGTAATAGAAATGTAATTGAGGAATATGATATAGATGTGTCATGTGCTAATTATAACGAAATTCTTAACTTGATGTAATTCTAATTTAAGAGTGAACCGGGATAAAATATTGAAACTCAAATTTTCTTTCTTGTTTTTTCTCTCTCTATGTTTTTTGTGATTATGGGTTGAATTGTAACAAACCAATCGTGTAATGAAAATTAAAATTTCTATGATGTATTTCAGGTCATTCCATTTTTTCATAATTACAAGTATAGTCATTGATGACTTCATAAATGTGTTTACCATATCTATCTACAAAAGATAGAATAAGTCCAAACATCGCATCAATTGCATGGCAATTGCCACCTCATAAACCCTTCGTTTGCCAGTTTCGCATTTTTAGCAATTCAATAGTCTAACACATCTTCTATTACATCTCTATAATGTAGTTGCTGGTGTGGAAGCATCGAGTTCTATCGGTTGATTGAAGCTCAACTCAAATTTGGTTGATTGAACCAACCCATTCACTATTCATGCAAGAGAAAGCCAATTTCTATTGCAATTTGATTATGTGAATTTAAGGATGAAGTTGCCAATTATACGACATAGTTATTGATTTGCAAGACTTGTTACCAATTTTAAGACTCCCCATCGACAACCTAATGATTGGAGATTATTCCAGTTAATTTCTATCGTTGTTTAATGACTTTCTACTGTGATTGTTCAGCTTTCAAGATTGGTGCACGAATTTAGAGAGTTATATCAGTTTTCCATGCATCTAATAATAGGTCACATGCATTTAGGTCTCTAAAATTCACAACATTTTATCAATTTTTATTGTGGTTTTGCTTTTAAGAGTTTAAAATTAGGTGAATTCCCCAAGAGTATGCTCTGTTTTCGAGAATTTGAAAAGTTTTTTATTTTGTTTAGCAATATCTCTATGGATAGAGGTGTAATCCCATTGAAAAAGCACACGACAATATGAGTATATGAATACATGAGATTTTCCTCTATGTAAGCGAATATCTTTGGAGAGTGGATTAGTCCTATCACATTTTTGTTTTTGTTTTTTGAATAGTGGATTGCTTTTTAGTGGTGAGTCAAGAAGCCTCTTATCCTTGGTTGGTGGTCTGTTCTTCAGGCTTTAGTGGTAAGCTTCTCCTATCTTGAGTCCTTTAATCCTCAGCGGGTGATTCATCCTTTAAGCCTTGATGGTGAATTTTGTTGATCACGATGTTCTTCCTCGGTTGATGGTGTGACCTTTAGGCTTCGATGGTGATTGTATTCTATCTTTTATTTACATTTATTCTTCAACATCCATCCCCACACTAAATCATTCGACATCACTCAAAACACACTTCCCCGTGCCTGCAACCGCATCAGATGCGCAGACAAATCATCACCACTTGCCTAAGAACAGATCAACAGGGGGTGCGACCCGTTCAGCCTGCTTGGGCTCAAGAGATGAATGCATGGGCTTGGACAATGCTCTTGCATGAGAAAGTCTGGCCCTCGTATCTTTGGCCCAAGCTCGGCCTGATTCGAAATTCACTATGAAATTCTATATGATGGGCGAGTTTGGGTGACATGTTAGGCCAATCTTTGGGCCCTAACTTGCCAAATGAGCACCTCCATATGGAATTCAAAAATCCCCGACACTTCATTGATACTAAAACTCTAGTGGACGAGGTATTGAAGAATTAGGAAAAAAAGGAAAAGCATTTGTAACTGGGCTCCACAATTGGAGCGAAGTTACAAAATTTAGTCTTCGGCCCAGAAAAAGTCCATAGAACATAGGCTTGATTTTTCCTTTTTTTTGGCTAACAAGGGAGGCTTGAATTCAACAATACCTTCGGAAGATAGTCGGGCTAGAACAAGTATGTGAGCTACTAACCTAGACGATCAAAATATGTTTCATTCCATTTTTATAAGCAATATAAACTATCATTTTTAGGAAAATATTTTTCAAATCATTTATTTCATCTACTTCTAGCTTCCAATTGTAAATCCTATCTAAAAGTTTAATACAATAAAAAGAGAAAACTCGTCGCAAAAATACAATTTAGTTTTAAAAATTTTCAAAAGTGTAATTAAATCATTAAATTTGTCAAATTGGTGCAATCAAGTTTTTCAATTAAATTCATCAATTTACCAAATGGAAAATGCTGATGTGGCATTTTTCTATTACTTTATCTCTCCTACGTGGCGTTAACTTAAGCTAAAGCATGAAACGGAAACAATATTGTTTTGGTCAAAATCATAATTTTTTACCCCAAATTCTACTTGAATTAGATTAGAAAAATAAAAAAAAGGGTAAAAGTTCAATTAAAAAAAAAGAATTCCTACTTGAAAAAAAAAAAAAATAGAGCCACAGGCTCTCAGCCGCCCCACCATCTCCGAACAGGGCCGACGGTGTTGCCGGGGCCTCGATGGTGATCAGTGGTCGTGAGCAATCACTGAGATTGGAAAGCAGGTGGATCGAGACGCTAAGAAACAGCTCCACCGACGTGAGCTGTAATGGGATATTTTCTCCGGCATGGATCGAAGCAAGAATGTTTCCTCGATTTTACATACCAACTTTACAACTTGGATTGGTTTAGCAGCGCTTAGAAGATCGAATGCTCTGCTACAATTCGTTTCAGGTGGATGCTTGATCAGGCAAGTATCATGGACATCATTGGCGAATTTATATAATCAGAATCACATTTTTGATCCAAACTTTCGGGTTATGTTTCATTAAGCATAAAGTGTAAAAAGAAAAAGCATAGATGGAGTATTTTTGTTTTACAAAATGGGAAAACGACATAAATAATCTTTGAATTTTGGTTCAATGTATGATGTCATTTATGGATTTTTAATTTGCTTAATATGATCTTTGAACAATTAGTTTATATTCAATCTAGTTTTCAGATTATATAAAAATATTCAATGTTGTTCTTTTATTAATTCAAGTTGATGGAGTTTGTTGATATTACTTCTAATCCGATAAGTTTAAATGGCGGACAACCAAAAAAGTTTACACTTGGATTATTAAAGTAAGTTATTCATTTCAAATCAGGATATAATAATCCATGTAATCAAAAAAATGATTAACATGTTCACACCTTAATTTTTCTTTAATACTTTCTAAAGAGGATAAAAAAAAATGAACATATTGACTCGTCACTTTTTAAAAATCCAACTAAGAATATAAAAATTCATGTCGTCAAATAATGTTTGATTTGTTGTTTGAGCAAATGAAAAGACTACGTTGACCACATTAAATAATTTTAAAATGTAATGAATGATTTTGTATATTGGGCTAAAGTTTGCGCCCTCCCCTAGATTTGGACCATGCAGGCCCTCAATTGTGGTCAACAAGTGTTGCCGGTCATTGCCGAGGCCTTGATGATCCTCGATGGCCCCATTAGGCAATGACGGGGCAATCGCCCCAACCCATCCAAACCCTATACTGCCCAACAAGTGAGGGCTTGGCTTTCACTTGTGGGTCTTTCTTTTTCTTTTTTTTTCTTTTTTTAATTTGTGCTTAATCTGATTTAAGTTATATTTGGGGTAAAAAAATTAGGATTTGGATCAAAACAACATTATTTTAATCTTATACTTCATGCTTTCATTAAAGTTTGTGTCACGAAAGAGATAGAAAATCATAAAGAAATGTCACATTAGCATTTTCCATTAGCCAAATTGACGGAATTAATAGAATGACTCGATTATATTGATTTGACAAGTTTTAGGATTTGATTGTATCTTTTACAAGTTTAAAGATATAATTGTACTTCCATGACAAACCATAAGATTTCTAATGCACTTATTTTTAAAAATTTTGAGGACTCCTTCAAAAAGCATAAAGGCAAATTTACTGCTATTCAGATACATTTTCAATTTTTTTTTCTTTTTTTGCTTAATAAGTTATGTGCAACCCTCAGGGTTGCTTTTCCTGGAAATGAACCGGGACCTATCTTCTTAGATTTATATGTAGCGTTCTATAAACGTTTCTATAGATAAATAACCTCATAAGTAGCAATTGTTGATTTTGTAATGTTATATTTTTAGTCAATTACAATACATAAAGTTATACAAATTCAAACTTTTCTATGATAGGTCCAGTTTTTAATATAGCATGATATCATTTGAAGGTATTATTTTATCATATAAATATAAACCGTTGATGATGATAGGATCAATCGAGCTAGATAGATCGTGAGCTGCAATTAAGCTTCACGCTGATAGCGATATGAAATTCCCCTCAATACTAACGGGCACCTTGGGATGGTCAAGCCAGTGCGAGAATCTTGATTAGAAGAGAGATTTTTTTTGGTTTAGTTTCAGGCAACCTTAATGAAATTTGAGAATAATTTTGAGAGTTTATCTTTGTATGTTTCAAGCATATTATTCCTTCATGCGTGTTTACAAGTTTTACCTTACAGTTCAAAAAGTTAGCACTAAGTGCCAAAAGTTACAAAAGGTACACTTAAGTGCCACTTTTTTTAAAAAATGGATCACTTAACTGCCAAGTCGCCGGACCTCCGCCGGAAATCCTACGTGGCAATTTTTTATTAATTTTTTTGCTTACGTGGCTCGCCGGAAACTGAATCGGCCAAAAATCAGCCAAAACGACGTCGTTTTGGCTGACGTGGATTTTAAAAATTATTAATTAAATAATATTAAATAATTAAAAAATATATATTATTATAAAATCGATTTTATTTTAAAAAAAAAAGGGGAGAAGAGTGGATCGGCGAGGGCTTTTTTAAAAAAAAAATAAAATCGATTTTAATTTTTTAAAAATATGATGTGGACAATTTTTTTTAAAAAATGCCACGTGGATTTTTTATTTTGAAAAAATGCTCCGTCGGCAAATTAAGTCGCCGAGAAAATTGACACGTGGCAATTTGGCCGGAATTTTTCACCGTTGACACTTAAGTGATCCTTTTGCTCCGATTTTGACACTCAAGTGTACCTTTTGTAACTTTTAGCACTTAAGTGTCCTTCCGTGCCAACTTTTGGCACTCCAGAGGTCCGTACCTCCAAGTTTTACCTTTCTAGTGAATTGCAATTCATGTTATCCTGATGTCCATTGTGTCACTCAACTCACTTCTTACATTAATCTTGTTAAAAATATGTCTCGAGTTTGAGTCACGTGAATAAAATCAAACTGATGAGGATATGTAAACTCGATTACGTGTGAATTAAAAAATTGGCATATGTGAATTGATCGTCACAAGATGAAGATTACGCATGGATTTTGTTTGCATGTAATTCCCAGCATGCGTAGGAGACAAAGAAGCAGTAGAAAAGAAAGAACATGCGTGTTTGACTCTCAAGTGCAGTTAGAAGGAGGCGTGCAGCTGCAAAAGAGAAAGTCCAAAATTGCTGCCTTCATTTAATGCAAATAGAAGCTCCTATTCGGTTGTCTTCTATTTGCAGAGGAGAAAAAGTCAAAGAAGAGGCAAAATAGTCCATGGACGTGCAATTGTTCTCCACCTCATTAAATACATGCACATGTGCATGTATGGAAATTGGTGGGTGCTGCCGCTTCAGAAGCTTGTCTTGTAGGCGCCGTTTGTCTTATTCTCCATCCATTCTCCTATGGAAGGACTCCGGTGGCCATGAGGATGTAGAGAGCAAGAAGAGAGAGAGAAGTAAGCTTTTGCGAAAGCGTAGGAGCTCTCGGCAAAAAGGGAGATTATCTCGTTGTAATTATATCCGAGTATTTTAACTAGTTATATTATTGTTAGTAGAATTTGTTTAATTTCTTGAGTGAGAATTTCACTAGGAATTGTGAGGGGCTAAACACTGTGTGAATTATTAGGTATAATTAGAGGCTGGGAAATACTGAGAGAGTGTTTGAGTACTCGAGTGATTGTAATATCTATTGTATCGCTTGGTTTTTATAGTGGAATTCCGTGCTGCTCTCCCCATGAACGTAGGTTCTGATATTCGAACCGAACCACGTAAATCCGATGTTCGATTTCTTTTCCTTTCCTTTCTTTCGACTAATTTTATCCGATTTGCTCGATCCATATCCATTAAAATTTCAACAAATCTTCAGTGTCACATTTTAGTATGTCGTCTTGATTGGGCCATTACCGATCCTTAGATAAGTAAATGCCTGATCTTAGGCCATTGAGTTGTCCTGTGTCCCCCTGTACAATTGGGCCTTATGTGCTGAGAACACCTGAATCGCAATATATGGTATACGTACATAGGAATTCGATCTTGATTCGGCACGTATCGCAACCATTAGTATACAATGCATCTATTCATAATGTTGTTGGCTTTGGACCGGATGCTAAACTTGTAAAAGATGTGACACCGTGTCTGAATGTATACGACAGTCATCGCACCCATCTACCTCAAAGAAAGAACAAATCATGGTTTCTCTCAGTTTCTTTGGGTTCCTGGTGCATTGATCTGAACAGGTCAATCATGAAAATTAATGACCACCCGCCGGCTCAGCTGATATTATAATCCTAGCCTTTGTCGACTTTAACTTCGTCACATAACATGTGCCGTGTTGATCATTAAGTCTTCTAGTCTTATGCTTTTAACAAGTTCCTGCGGGAGCACATAGAAGAAGGTCATCGACTCAAACGGCTTCTTGCCAATCAATGACGTCTCACTACAATATCTTTTTGGGCTGATGACTCGCTCAACAAATTTAATGAATTCCCAATGTCAACTAAACGATGGTTCCTGTTAAGGATGTTGATGTTCGACACTCGGCACGAGTTGACATTCTTGGCCATCTCATAGCCAAATTCTACTAGCAAAAAAGCATTTATGAATCCCAGATTCGTTTCAAAGCTTGAGTAGCGAAAATGCAGAGGAGGCTTTATGATGCAGCAGCTAAAGGAGATGTGACTTCTTTGCTCGATTTGCTCAAAGAGGATCCACTGATTCTTGATAGGTGCATGGTGTGGTCTTACGATGAGACTCCATTACATGTAGCAGCAATGCTTGGACATGAGGAATTCGTTGAAGAGATACTGGAACGGAAACCCGAGCTTGCAGGAGAGCTGGATTCTCGGAAATTATCACCCCTGCACCTTGCGACAGCAAAAGGTTATCTTGGAGTAGTGAAGAAATTGTTGAATATAAATGCGGTTGGTTTTAGGATTTAGTTACTCTTTATTTACAAGTTGTAGGACTTTTGGCTCACTTATCCCATAAAAATAAATAAATATATTTCTACTTTTCCTCTACTTCTAACTTCAGATTGTAATTTTTCTAGAATTTAAACTAAAGAGTTATTTCAGAATTCCAAAAAGTTATGAATTTTCTTTTTCATAAGATTGTGTAAATCGATTTGATTATTCCAAAAAAGTTGGTGTCAGCCCTCCGGGTGGTTTTGGGCAAAGACACTATCCAAGGGACAAATCCACACAACACAGGAAATTCCATCATGGCCGATTATTACTCGGGAGGATACTCAATTTTTTTGGCCACCATCACTTTAGGCTTTCTCGCATCCCTCAGCATCATCCTGTTGCTCGTGAGCAGCCTCCCTTTTAAGCATAGGTTCTTCATGTGGACTGTGATGGTGATCATGTGGATCGCTATCATGTCCATAGCGTACACCTATTGTCTCTCGGCAACAATATTCACACCATCTCATGAAATGGAATCAATCTTCGGAATAATACAGCTCAGAATCTTCGCGTGGGCTGGCTTGATGGCTATGCTTCTAGTGGGGCACACGATACGACTAATACTGAACACAATTCACAACGTCAAGAAATTAGTCACTCGGAGAAGATCTTCTGCCTCGCTTGTCATGCACCATGACGATGTCCGATGAGGATGCTAGACCATATCAATGAATGTGACTGCGTTTATGTTTTCAGAGTAGCAATCGTTCAATTCCTATTCTAGACAAGTACGTACCCTATGTAGACTACTCACGAGGCTGCCTTCCTTGCTATGCTATTTGCATAATTTAACATGCTTCAGAATTTAATTACTCTTTGAAAGTTTTAGAACTTAGTTACGCTTTAATTACAAGTTATAGGACTTTTGGCTCACTTATCCCAAATAAATAAATATATATATATATATATATGTATATATTTTATATACTTATAACTTTTCCTCTACTTGTAATTTTTATTGTTAAACTAAAGAGTTATTTTAGAATTCCAAAAAGTTATGAATTTTCTTTTACATAAGATTGTATAAATCGATTTGGTTATTCCAAAAAAGTTCAAGTTTTTGTATAATAAAAGTTAATGCGCAGGTACAGAAAAATTTACAAAAGGCTGAAAATAAAAAAATAAAACTTATCCCAAATAGGCGCTACTACAGGCACATTAAGTTTTGTCATCGGCTCCCTTAGGGCTTGTTTGATAACACTCCCGGGAACAACTGATTTTGTTCTTTTGTTCCCGAGAATAGATTTGAAACAAAAATTCGTTTGGTAAATTTTTTGTTCTCGAGAACAAATTTGTTCTTGAGAATAGATTTGGAATAGAATCGAAAATCAAAAAAAAGTTTCTTCTCGCTCCCGAGAACAATTTTGAGAATCAATTTTGTAATATTTTCTTTTTTCCCTTCCCTTTCTTCTTCTTCTTCCCGCTCCCATTGCCACCCCATCACCGCCCTTGGGCTACCGCCATTGAGTGGCCGGGCGAGGTCCAATGAGCTCGCTAGAGCCCCATTAGGCTAGGTTGAAGTCCGGCAAGCTCATTGGAGGCTCACCTGGCCACCAGTGAGGCTCAACCTCACAGATTTGGGTGAGGTCAAGCCTCGCTAGTGGCTGAGCAAGGCTCGACCTTGCCCAGGCGGCGCGAGATCGGCCTTACCCTGGCCTGGCGAGGCTGAGCCTAGACCAACGAGGCTCGACCTTGCAGATCTAGGCGAGGCCAAGCCTCGCCAATGGCTGGGCAAGGGTCGACTTCACCCAAGCGGCACAAGATCGGCCTCGCCCTAGCCTGGCGAGGCCAAGCCTTGTGTTGGTTGGCAAGGTCGAACCTCACCGGTGACTGGGCGAGCCTCGCCTCACCCAGATTTGGGAAGATGAGCCTCACCCAGCCACCAGCAAGGCTTGGCCTCATGCTACTTGGGCGAGGTTGCCGAACCTTGCCCGGCCACCGCTGGTCACTAAAGAGGAAGAATGAGAGAAAAAAGAAAAAAAAAAAAGAAAGAAAGAGAAATATAAGAAAATTATAACAAAAATTATTAAAAAATTAAAAGAATCAAAAAATTAGAAGAATCAAAAAATTAAAAATCCTTACCAAACATATTTCTATTCCAAGAATAAAAATTTTAAACAATTTATCAAATACTTTAAATACTCGAAATTGTTCTCGGGAGTAGAATAAAAAAAAAATCATTTCGATCGTAAATTGTTCCTAGGAGTAGAATAGTTACCAAACATGCCCTTATAGTCAAGCAATTCCGTCACACGCCTTCTTTTGTTTTTTAATTAGAGGAGAAAATCGGCCAAAATAAATTACAGAAAAAAGGGCGATGCTATGATCCTCATAAGGTATCATGCTCTTATAATTTTTCGCCATTGAACCAAAGCGCAACAGATCTCAATTGTTTGACCTCAGTTTAAATGGTTGTGATTTTCTTCTTATCAATCGTCTTTGAAAAGCTCCAACAATGCGTAACTTGGACTCATTCTACCTACTCGTTTCACGAAAGATAACTTCCAAGAAAACGTTTTCTAGATTTTTAGATTTTCATTTTACGGAAATTAATTGGTTGGAGAAAACATTTTCCATTGAAGGAAAAAAAACCTTACAAAATAAGGAAAAATGTTTTCTATTTTTAAGAAAGAGGAAAATTTTTTGCATATCTTCTTTCACCTCACTTTGTTTTACCAAAAACTTTTTCCTTTTATTTGTTTTCTTTTGTAAAAATATCAATTTTTTATTTTTTTATAATTTTTTTCCTTTTCTTTCTTTTTCATCTTCTCATCATTAGCAGGTTGCTGGGCTATAGGGGTGACCAGTGATTGGCTGTAGACAAGGTAGAGCCTGGCCACATCCTGGCGAGGTCGAGCTTGCTTGATGCCAGTGAGCTTGGGCCTCACTAAATCCGACAATCTAAGACGGAGCTCAAGCCTCATTTGAGGTCGTCGTCGGTGTGTTAACCTCCAGCAACCTTGGGCAAGGCCCGAGGTCCGCCCAAGTCACCGGATTTGGCGAGGCCCAAGCTCGCCTGACTGGCCTTGAGCGAGCTCGGGTCTTGCCCCATGTCGCCAGAGGTTGCCAAATCTAGCGAGGCCCAAGCTTGCCAGTGTTGAGCAAGCTCAGCCTCACCTAGGCATAAGTATACCCAAATGTCAAAACTTGGCACGATGGGACATTTAAGTACCAAAAATTACATAAGGTACACTTAAGTGCCAATTTTCAAAACAAATGGATTACTTCAATGCCAAATCGTTGGAACTCTCCTAAAAATCCTACCTGGCAATTTTTTATTAATTTTCTTACTTACGTGGCTCGCCGGAAATTGAGTCGATGAAAAATCAGCCAAAACGACGTCATTTTTGCGGCGACATGGATTTTAAAAATTATTAATTCAATAATATAAAATAATTAAAAATATATTATTATAAAATTGAATAATTTTTAAAAAAAAAAAAAAAAAAAAAGAAGAGAGAGGAGGGGGATTCAGCGAGGGCTGTGCAGCTCTCACCGCCGCTGCCGTCATCGCCGCCCCACCGTTCGAGAAGGGCGGCGACGATAGGCAAGGGTCGGCCGGGGTCGCCGAGCCCTAGCCAATAGCCAATGCTAAGGTGAATAATTTTTGTTATTTTTAATTTTTTAAAAGTTTTATGATTTTATTTTATTTTTTATTTTTTTTTTTTATTTTTATTCTTTTTCTTTTCTTTCTTTGCAACTCTAGCTGATGAGGTCAACTAAATTGACACTTGATCTTGACAGGGATTGACGCCCTTGCTAGCCAATAGGCGAGGGCTTGACGCCCTCATCAACCAAAAGGTGAGGGTCGCGATCCTCACCTACAGTTGGGCAAGTGCCCAACACCCTTGCCTTTGGCCGGCAAGGGCCACTACACCCCTCCCTTGTGGCCAATGAGGGTTGATCAACATCTTCCCACAACCTAGAGTTGCAAAAGAAAAACAAGGAAGAAAGAAAAGTAAAGAAAATTTGCAAAAAATGATCTACATCAGCACCGACTGTAACGTCCTAAATTTTCGACCCATTTCAGGATATATGAAATGATTATTTTGTCAATGCACCGTTAGTCACATTTATTTTGAATTGATCACTCATGAATTAACTAATCATTTGGAAAGGAAATTAAGGGTCGATACGCGTATAACTAGTGAATTCAATCGAGGATATGTTGCTCGACCATAAAAATCAAAGAGGGATGATACCACGTTGTTGCGATCCAATTAGCGAATGGAAATAAATTGATTCGGTAGAGGTATGAGGTTGAATAACGGGTGATTCCGCACAACTTCGATACTAACTACGAAAGATGTTAAACCGATTTCCTTTTGGCTTTATATTCAATGTGAGCAATCAACCCATGATTACATGACAACCGAGGATCGTCATGATTTGAAGAGGCACGATCATGAATTGAAAAGCTATCGATCACAAGTCAAACGCATGAGAACCCCTAAACGCCACCCGATAGTTCGGTTGTACTAAAGTTGCGATTGATTGATTTTAATTATGAATTTCAATCCTATTTCGGGTATTAAATTTTCAAGTACGTTGAAACTAAAATATTGGATGTTACCAAACCCGAAAATTATCAGAAAAATGTTTTAACGGACTGAAAATTTAGGGGTAAGTACACTAGGAGTGCCATAACTTTCGTACGGCGCTCACTTCGGTGCCAAAACTTTTTTTTTTCGCTCACTTGAGTGCCACAAGTTTTAAAAAACGTTCACTTGAGTGCCAATGCTGACGTGGCCGTTGGAAAAGCGACGTGGCCGCGGAAAAGCTGATTTGGCGGTCGGAAAAGGCGCGTGGCGCGGTGAACAATATTTTAATATATTTTAATATATTTATTAATTTTTTTGATTTTTTTGAATTTTTGGTTTTTTTTTCTTTAAGGCCGGCGAGGGCCACCGGCCCTTAAAAAAATATTTTAATATATTTTAATATGCTAATTAATGATTAGGAAATTAACTCACTTCGGTGGCCCTTGCCGGCCCTTAAAAAAAAAACAAAAAAGCAAAAAAATTGAAATTTTTTTAAAAAAGAGTAGAAACGGCGTCGTTTTGCCTGAAAAGTCCACGTCGGCGTCGAAATTTATTAAAAAAAAAAAAATCATTAAAAAATTCCACGTATGCATTTTGGCACTTAACTGAACGATTTTTAGCCGAAAGTGGCACTTAACTAAACGATTTCACTCCGATGTGGCATTCAAATAAGCAAAAAAAAAGTTTTTGCACCAAAATGAGCGCCGTACGAAAGTTATGACACTTCTAGTGTCCTAATCCCGAAAATTTAAATTGAGATTCCTCGCTTCTTAATTTTCGGACTAAGGGTGAATTGGGAATAAGTGTGCTCAAATTTTGAAAAAGGCTATTTTGTCCTATGTTTTGAGAAAAGGACAGAGAAATAGAAAAAGGGGAGTGATGCGAGAGGGGTGCACGCTGAATAATGCACGCCCCCTCCTCCCCCATCAATTTCTCTCTCCCCTTTTCCTCCTGCAGCTGCACCTGCTCCCATCCCCTCCATGCTTGACTTTTTTAACATTCTCTCTCTCCTTCTCTCCCCTTTTCGGACGGCTCTTCTCCTCCTCCTCCTCCTCCTCCTCTTCTTCTGTGACCACGTCTTCTTCGCTTTGGACGGCTGCTGCACTGCTGTTTTCTGTCCGAGCAGTCTCCACCGCCAGCCATCGTCACCGTAGTAGCTCGCCCACGTGCAGTCGCCGGCCGTCGTGAGTTGTTCCCTCCGAGCTACCACTTCTCTCTTCTCCTCTGCCCGTTCTTCCTTTGCTGCCTCTGGTTCCAGCAGAGCTGGTCACACCAGCCATCGGTCGCTTGCCGGGAACTGCCACCCAGCACCATTGTCAACCGTGTTCATCCATCGGCGAGTCACCCAGCTACCACCATCCGAAGCAGCTGCCTCATTTCTCCCTCTTGTCAACCTGCTGCTGTTGTTTTTGACCACCTCAGCCACCCGTCACCGCGGCTTGGACCAGCTGCCAGCCGCCATCTGTCCGCCGTTCTCTCTCTCGGGTTCTCTCCAAACCTGCGACCAGCAGCCCTCGCTACCTCACACTGCTGTTGGCCGCCATCGCTCGACCGCCGGAGGGCTGTCCTCGAGCCGTCTCAGCCCCGCCGGAGTCACTGCCGACCTCCTCTCTCTCTTGGCTCCTCTTTGGCTGAGTGGCCAGCCATCCCTCGGCCAAGATCCGGCCTGTGCTGCCCCGCCTCGCTAAACTGGAGGCATTTGCATGTCCGTCTCGTTGCCACCATCGTGCCTATATCATCGGAATCATTGCCAAGTGAGTTAATTTCCTAATCATTAATTAGCATATTAAGCTCTATTAGAGGAGGATTAGTTTAGTACTTTGTTTAGCGATTGATTAATTATAGTTATTCTCGATTAGTATTAAATTATTTTACTAATCTTATTTAATATTAAACTATGTTTCTAACCATGGTTTAAGATTAATTGGCTTAATTAATCTTGATTAGTGAGGATTAATTAAAGTTAATAATAATCAATTATGATTAATTATTTTTGGATAATAATTAATTATGTTATTATTAAATATTAATAATTATTTATTTTTAATTATTTTCCGAATTAATTATTATGATTATTTTTGGGTAATAATTAAATAATTAATTTTGGATGATAATTAATTAATTATTTGATTAATTAATTATTTTTGGATATTAATTAATTAATTATTTGAGTAATAATTAATTACTTATGGGTAATAAATTAATTTCGAATATTAGATAATTAATTATTTTGTGGATGATAAATAATTAAAAAATTTGAGTAAAGGATATTTTTGGGAAATCAGTAATTAATTATTTTGGATAATAATTAATTATTTATAGTTGGTAATTGATGAATTATCCTTGAGCAATAATTGGTGGATTATTCTAAGGCGATACTAGTAATTAATTCTTTGAGAATGAATTGATTATAGTTAGTCGTTATTTACAATGTGATAATAATAGGTAAATATTACATGTGTGTTTCTATTTGAATTGTGTACTAAATATCTGAATTTTCCTTGATGATTGAGGATTGTTTACTATTACAAGTGAATTCCTGCAAGTGAATGAAATCTGTTTTCTAATTAGTTTCCCTGATTATCTCTATTACTATGTTGACTGAGGATTATTAATCATTTCCACATGCATTTAATCAAAAGATTAAAAACAAAGGTTGGTGATTTGTCCTGGGACGTTGCAATCGAATGACCGCAAGTGAAATAGGAATTGTCGCGTGCTCTAGAGTTCGGACGTGACACCTTCCATACCATGTATTATGGTGGGCATTGACTAAATAGCAATATCATCGATTTCTAGTCAAAATTTGCTGAAAAAGACTAAATTGACAAATCGTAAAAATGTTTAAAACTACATTGACGAATCTTTAAAAGGTTTTTTACTACATTAGCAAAATTGTCAAAGATTTGAGACTCAATTGACCACTGCACAATAAATTATCCCTCTACTATGAAGTCATCTCTGTCAATAGTAAGCTTCATTGAAATGATTGTTTGCATCACTAAAAAAAAGAATGAATGAAATTTTTTTCACAGTTCACAAAAATTATTAGAACTAAATTATTATCAACAAAGACATAATTTTTTATTAATTAATTTTTTAAAGCAATATAAACAGCATTTTTAAGTAAATATTTTTTTAACATTTTTCAAAAAATAAATGGAATCCAAGCATAATGCATATTCTGGACATTGATAAGGCAATGGTTTCAACTTATGTTCTTGCTGCCGTAAAAATTAATCCAGTTCCTTATGCCAGCTCTTTTTGCTATTTTGGATCTATATCTACCACTGGGACAAGAGTTAGATGGAGGCCACGGGTGAGAATTTGGTTTGCATCGAGAGCGGCCGATCGTATGAGTTGTTGACAAGATTTATCTAACCCTATTTTTCCAATCTCAATTGTTCACTTAGACTCACTTAAGAATATATTTATGTTGGAGGAAATAGTCGACGGAAGAAACGACTTACCTCTTTCAATGTGCAATAAAGAAATTACCCTAGGAACATATATTGAATCCCGAACGAACGATGGACGATACGAATTCGCGTTGGTCCGAATACAATCACAAGGAAAGTATTCACATTCCACAGTGTTAATGCCAATTGTTTCTCAAAGTAGATGATGGAACCCTTGAATGTTTTCCTTTTGATTGAGAGGATTATCTTTCTTTCAATTTCGTTCGTTAGCGGTTATTTTTGAAGTTATCATTTTATACTTCTCTTGAAAAAATAACCGCTCATACCCCTTCAAATGGTACCTCTCCAAAAATACACTCTATCATAAGCAATAAGTGTCTCTTGGACATACTCCATTATGGATGTACCAAAATATAATATCTCTCACTCGGACATGATGGGTTTAGTAATACTCTATTAAGGATATAAGGCATTCAACATTCATCTACTTTAGAAACGATTCATAATGGCAAGAAAACCGTGCTACCAGTGAGTACACCTGTACTTGGGAGCTCTAATTATGCATCTATTAGGAATAACATAATGGCTACAACCCCAAAAAGATAAACAATCGATGTCTCATGGTGCCCCAGACATATTTTGCTACATCAATCCAAGTATACCTTCCCCTTAAAGGCTATACTTGAATATTCTCAAAAAACACAATGTATTTACAATTATATCTAAAAACCACAAAAAATGCGATATAATTGGTCTACCAGTAAATACACATGATAGATGTAAAACAACAATAGTCTTCCTCCACACTCATATCTTTCTCCATTCCAGAGCAACTGCTTTCCTAGACATGTCCCTATAAAGCCATATCTTTTCATGATCGCCGGTAACTTGCTAAAGTAGCAACATTGATCCGTCACTTCGAGAACATAGTTAGAAGTAACATAGGGCACCAAATAAGGTAAATTATAAATTACCTCAAGGACTCACACGATGAGTAAGTAGGGATTTATCTTACTCATCTCTTTTATCGGTCGTAATAAAGCACATGTAGTATGAATTACATGCTATAGTGAATTTCTCTTTCTATAAGAGTATATGTATGTCATTTGTTAAACATATCCACTATACGAATCTTAAGCCTAAACATAGTTACATGCTTTTCACATACTTATGTTTAGCTCGAGTACTATATTAGCTCCCTTTCTACAGCGCCTAATTAAGTACTCGCATCCGACTTCCTTCAAGCATACATGATTGTGGGACTATCATATTCAGTCTTATTATACACAAAATACAGATCTCATCTTGATTCCAATCAATGCGACATAAAATGATATTATGTATTAAATTTGCTCTTTTAGCATTTATAATACATAACGTCTCATCTCAACATGCTAATTGTAGCACTTGAGGCAATTGCTTGTGTGAGTGAGCTAATCAAACCTTTCAACGATATATGTGTGTATGTGCTAGTCTCATAATGAATTTATACTTGATAATGAAATATCAATTCATTGAAAGAAAACAAACAAGTACAATACATAAATCCACATACGCATAACTCAACAATTCTCAACAATATTACATATCACATTCTACGTAACCCTAGAAACATCCTATGGGTCAAGAACACATATCTAGGAACAACCTTCGTGAATGAATCAACAATCATCTTGTTGGTTGAAACATATTGTAGGACCACTTCCTTCTACACTATTATATCTCTAATGAAGTTTTTATTTATGTCAATGTGCTTCGTCCTACCATGATACTTGGGATCTTTTACATAGGCAATGGCTACTTGACTATCACAATGAACTATCATTGGTCTTGTAGCCTCAATGACAATGGCTAAATTTTCCAAGAAACGTTTTAGCCATACTGCTTCTTGCACCGCAGCAGAACATGCAATAAATTTTGCTTCCATTGTAGATAAGGCTATGCATGTCTGTTTCTTGCTATTCCAAGAAATTGCACCTTCATTAAGCAAGAACACATAGCCAGATGTTGACTTACGCTCATCTAGGTCTCCTCCCCAATTAGCATCAGAGTGGCCTAATAAGCGCAAATCATCCCCTTGATAACAAAGTCGATAGTCGATGGTGCCTGTCAAGTATCTTAGGATCCTCTTAACTGCTTTCCAATGTGCCTGTCCAGGATTTGATTGATATCAACTCACTAACCCCATAGCATGACATATGTCAGGTCGAGTATACATCATAGCATACATCAAACTTCCGACCGCACTTGCATAAGGAACAGTTTCCATTCCTTTCTTTTCCTCTAAAGTCTTAGGACACATTTTAGTACTCAGGCCTTCACCTTGCATGACAGGGGTATCAATGGGATTATAATGCTGCATATTGAAGTGTTCAAGAATCTTCATTATATAATATTATTGTGACATAGCAAGGAGTTTCTTTGATCGATCTCTTTCAATCTTAACTTCCAATATATAAGCAGCTTCTCTCATATCTCTCATTTCAAAATTGGAGGACAACCATTCTTTTATGGTTATAACCAAACCCTTGTCATTCACAGCCAATAAAATATCGTCCACATAAAGTGATAAAATTACAAATTTATTCTTTGACCGTTTCACATACAAACAGTGATCTTCTTCGATCATCATGAACCCAAAAGAAGTAATGTCTTGATGAAAATGAAGATATCATTGTTTAGATGATTGCTTAAGGCCATACATTGAGCGATTAAGTTTGCAAACTTTTCGCTCTTGACCTTTAGCCTCGAAACCCATCGGTTGTTTCATGTAGATTTATTTATTTAGTTCTCTATTGAGAAATGCTATCTTTACATCCATTTGATGTAATTCTAGGTCTAAATGTGCGACAATGGTTAGTATAAGGCGTATAGAGGTTAACCTTACAACTAGTGAAAATGTTTCCTCATAATCTATACCCTCTTGTTGAGTACAACATTTCGCCACAAGGCGAGCCTTGTACTTTTCAATGGATCCATTCGCCTTTCATTTAATTTTGAAAACCCATTTATTTCCAATAGCTTTGTGATCGGATGGCAAATCAACCAAGTCCCAGACATGATTTGCTCTCATAGACTCCATCTTCCAAAGCTTTTCTCTATTCTTCCTTATCAAGGGATGAAAGAGCCACTTGAACTATCTTAGGCTTAGCATCGTTTTGTGGAGCAATCATAAATGATTCCCCTTCAATCTCAAAACAACGATGGGGAATACTTTTATAATTACTTTTGCGCAACTGAACTTCTCATGAATTCAGTTCGCTAGGCGATGCTACACTCCCACTAGGCCTTGTATGTGGAGGTAAATTTTCATTTCCCTTAACAACATTAGTGGGTGTGTTATCAGGATCTTCCAATTCATATAATTGAAAATTCTTATTAATCTCATCTCTACTAGGAAAATTGTTCTCCCAAAACGTGACATCTCGTGACTTCATTTCAATTACACTTCCATCAGATTGTTCACCTATGAACACATACCCTTTAGAGTGGTCAGAGTACATAATAAAGATACATTTCTTCCCTCTTGGGTCTAATTTACCATATTTATGGGAAGAATCATAAACATATGCTGCACACCCCCAATGTCATAAATTACTTAAGTCTGGTTTTCTACCAGCCCACAATTCATAAGGGGTAGAAGCGACTGACTTAGAGGGCACTTGGTTAAGTATATATGCAGTAGTCAATAACGCATCTCCCCAATATGAGATAGGTAAATTTGCCTGCACCATCATAGACCTAACTATTTCTAATAGGATTCTATTCCTTCTCTCAGCAATCCCATTTTGTTGCGAACAATTTCCTTTTCATCACAAAGAACCTTAAATTGTTCAGATAGATACTCATATCCACGATTGGTTCTCAATGCCTTGATTGTTTTGTTCAACTAATTCTAAACCAAAGCTATGCATCGTCTAAAGCAATCCAATGCTTCGGACTTCTGGGAGATTAGAAAAATATAACAAAAACGTGTGAAGTCATCTATAAAAGTGATGAAATATGAGGCTCCATGCCTCGTCCTCACATTCAATGGACCACATATGTCAGAATGTTTGAGTTGCAATGAAAGATCGGCTCTAGCTCCTTTACCAAATGGTTTATACGGGTAGATCAACATCAGCGAGTGACCCTAAAAGGCCTTTTTTTGCTAATCGTTTCATTCTTTGTAACCCAATGTGACCTAGTCTAGCATGCCAAGTACTTGCATTAATTCCCACATTAGTAGAAGATGCAGTTAAAGAAAAACAACCACCAACATTAACATTGTATGCATCATAGTCAATGTCTAGTACCATAAAACCATTTAATACATAACCAGAACCGTAATAAACTGTTCCAAATAAAATGTCAACACAAGTACCATGGAAATTCAATACACAACCTAAGCTTAGAAGAACAACTACTGAGACTAAGTTTTGTTGAATATCCGGAGCATAGAGGACATCATGTAAGAATAAGTTTCGACCACCATGTAAGGTCAATTTACATGTGCCGATATCCTTCACTTCAACTCTTGAGTTGTTTCCGATATATATCCATCTTCTTCCAAGTTGTATTCGACGATACTCCACAAATGCTCCTCAATCTCTAGCTACGTGGTCTGTTGCTCCCGAGTCTATAGTCCACATAGGATGAGATTCAACAAGCATTATAGTGCTAGAAACAAAATCATTACTTAAAGTAACGAAGCAATGCGGTACCTCTTTCGACTTAGTGTATTCAAGAGCGAAGTAACTCAATTTACCACAACTATAGCACTTCATTTTAGCCTTGTCCTTCTTCCCATCATGCTTCTTGTGTCGGAGGGCCTTAGCTCTCTTGGATGCCTCATTGGCCTCCTTCTCTTTGTTGTTGAATTTTCGGTTCCTCTTGCGTTTGAAGCCCGAAACTTTGCGCGAACTCGATTCAGCAACATAAGCATGGGTAGAGGATTTTGCAACCTCTAGGCACTCATCCTCTAATTCCAAATGACACGCTATATCGTCAAAAGTAACGATGTTCTCATTATGTGTCATATTGATTTTCATATGCTCCCAACTATTAAGAAGAGACCTTATAACAGCAACGGTGTGACCTACAGATTTCAACTCACGGATCATGTTTGACATCTCACGAAGATGTTGCCTCATCATTAGATTTGGGCACTTCCGGTATGTGTCAAACTTGATAGTGAGTCTCATCAACTTAGTGGCAGACGTACCCCCAAACTTATCTTTCAAGGCAATCCAAATCGCTTGAGTTTTGTCATAGCCTTCAAACTCACACATGAGATCACCTTGCATGCAACTTAGCAACGTGATGTGAGCAATGCTATTTTTTCTTTTCCAAGCTTGGTAAGCTTCTTGATCTCTCTTGTGTTGAGCTGAAGTTCCATGCTCAGATTCATCCATGGTGTGGTTGAGGGTTTCCAAAACCTCTAGCTCTTCAAGGATGTACTGAATCTTTTGATGCCAAATATCATAATTGTCACCATTAGCTTCTCACCCTTATTGAGGTCAGCCACAATAGTCTTGGATGCCAAACCCATAATCAATTGCTACTACACATTAACATAATAAACGCAGAATTAACACTAGCACAATTTTCACATAAACACATATATTTAATTTGTAGCAAAAAAAAACTGAATTAATTATAATTCAACAAAAGGCACCGAAACAAAAGTTCATTATGTTCCCAATAACTTCAGTGTACAATTGTTCTATTATCATTAACTCATTTTAATTTATGCAAATTTTAAGTTCTAGGTGAGAATTCCTTCAAATTCTACCAACCTACGAACTCCCACTAGAAAAAATAATTACATATCCTCATGTAATTGTCACATTTTTCTATCAAATGTCAAAAAACATAGCATGATTGTGGATCAACATATAAATAATCATGCAACAATTCTAATCACTAACGGAATTCAAGACATATTGAATATTTCAATGCCATTGTTCAAGGTAGCTTAGAACTAGGAAATTGCAAGTATATTAAACCATATACATGCCATCATCAAACCAAGCTCTACATCACTCATATGTGGTCATTTTCATATAGGATAGCTTATGTATTTACAAACTTATAAGAAAATACAGATTAAAAGGAATAAACAATACATATATACCTAAAAAATACACGTATTTAGAGTTTTATACGCATTTTTATACCTTTAAAATCCTCAAATATGTAAAATAACCATACCACAATGTAGAGAATTTCATTACGAACACGTAGACACCAAGCACGCTCCAAATGGAGCCCACACGCGCCCAACGCGCATGCCTAGTTCAAGGTGGCTGGACTGGTTTGACCGTTGACCAGTTAACTGGGTCGGGTTGCCGATCGGGTCGGTGACGTCAGCACACCGTTAGCGACAATTTAGCTTACATCAACGCCGGTTGTGCGGACGCGCACGTGGAACTTACGCATTGGTAGTCCCAGTGCGTGAGGCGCGTGTGGGCGCATCAGGCGTCGTATGATGGTGTGCCACCCATCATTCTGCTCGTCTCGATGAGATCTTTCAATTTATATAATCAAAAATAATTTTTTCAAAAAATAAATTGTCGAAACAAAGCGAAACAGAATGGTGGTCTTCATCGTTCAAACCCGTTCTTCGCATCCGGATTATTTTCGATGGTTCGTGTTGCAATTTCCAAGAAATGAACATCTAGACAATATGAAGTTCATTCGTTCAATCCCATATCGATCAACAAGTGAAAAACTCACAAAAAAAACAAGACAAAGATCATAACACAGGCTTTGATACCAATGTTGGAGAAAATAGTCGGCGGAAGAAACAACTTACCTCTTTTAATGCGCAATAAAAAAATTACCCTAGGAACATATGTTGAATCCTGAACAAACGATGGACAATACGAATTCACGTTGGTCCGAATACAATCACGAGGAAAGTATTCACATTCCAAAGTGTTAATGCCAATTATTTCTGAAAGCAGATAATGGAACCCTTGAGTGTTTTCCTTTTGATTGAGAGGATTTTCTTTCTCTCAATTTCATTCGTTAGCGGTTATTTTTTCTGAAGTTATCATTTTATACTTCTCTTGAAAAAATAACTGCTCATACCCCTTCAAATGGTACCTCTCCAAAAATACACTCTATCATAAGCAATAGGTATCTCTTGGACATACTCCATCATGGACGTACCAAAATATAACAATTTCGATCTTCTATAGAATTTGAAAATTTATCTTCATAAACAACAAGAGCTGCATAAGTTATTTCTGAATCACAATTGCTTTGCATCATCCGGGTTTAAGATTTGAGAGGGGCGAAACTCGTCACTGCAACCTCTTTAGCATTGTTGAACAGTCCAATAAGAATTTCGCCGACTATAAGATCCGAACTCTTGACTTTGTGAAAGAAGAAAGGAACGTCCCGGACGAGGAAGTCAATGTGATTGCCGTTCTCCTTTTTCTTTTTTCATATTCCTAAAGGAGGGGAGTAGAAGGGTGGCGCGAAGGCATTCAAAAGGGGACAGAAACAATACACGAGGGTATAATTTAAAGCCAAAGTCCCCTTTCTTCTCCTCGCCTGTGCGAGAATCTTTCTCATAAGAGAGATCTTTTCCGGTCTAGTTTCAGGAACCTCAATGAAATTTGAGGATAATGTTGAGAGATAATCTTTGTACGCTTCAAGCTTGTTGTGCCTTCGTGTGTGTTTGCAAGTTTTACTTGTATTGCGAATTGTGTTTCACATTATCCTCATTTCCACTGCATCACTCACCTCGCTTCTTCTATTACTATTTAGTGTCAAATTTCAGTAGAACATCTTGATTGGGCCGTTATCAGTCCTAGTTAAGTGAATGCCTAATCATAGGCCATAATTTGAGTCGTCGCATGTCCCCTTTGACCATTGGGCCTCCGTGCCAGGAACACTTAAATCACAATCAATGATATACATAAAGGACTCAGTCTCAGTTAGGCACATATCGCAACCGTAAGTATACAATGTACCTGCTTCCATAATGTTGCTGGCATTGGACGGGATGCTACACTTGTAAAAGATGCAGCACACTCCGTGAATGTATACAACAGTCATTATAGCCATCTTCCTCAAAGAAAGAACAAATCATGGTTTGTCTCAGTTCCTTCGGATTCCTGATGTATTAATCCGTGAAGGTCAATCATGAAAATTTATGACCACCCCCGGTTCAGCTGATAATATAATCCAAATCTTTATTGACTCTGACTTACTCAGATAACATGTGCCACGTTGATCATTACATATTCTAGTTAACTAAATGGTCGATCACTTATCCCAACAATTTCTTTTTGGGCTAATGACTTGTTCAACAAATCTAAAGAATTCCCAATGTCAACTATACGATGGTTCCAGTTAAGGGTGTCGATGTACGATTCGGCAGGAGTTTATTTTCATGGCCATCTTATAGTCGAATGCTGCGAGTGAAACCCAATTCTGAAGTCCATATTCATTTCAGAGATTGAGGAGCAAAAATGGAGAGGAAGCTTTACAATGCAGCAGCTGAAGGAGATGTGGCCTCTTTGCTCAATTTGCTCGAAGAAGACCCACTAATTCTTGATAGATGTATCGTGGGGTCTTACAATGAGACTCCATTACATATAGCAGCAATGCTTGGACATGAGAAATTTGTTGATGAGATACTAGATCGAAAACCTGAGCTTGCAGGAGAGCTGGATTCTCAGAAATTATCACCCCTGCATATTGCGACGGCAAAAGGATATCTTGGATTAGTGAAGAAATTGTTAAGCGTTAATGCAGATATGTGCTATGCTAGTGACAAATATGGTAGGAACCCTCTTCACATTGCAGCAGTTAAAGGCCGAATCATTGTTCTGAAGGAGCTGATTCGAGAGAGTCCTGATGCAGCACGTCATAAATTGGATCACGGGGAGACTATATTGCATTTATGCGTGAAGTATAATAATTTGGAAGCTCTGAAGCTTTTGATGGAGACCGTTGGAGATCATGAGTTTGTTAATTTGAAGAATAATGATGGCGACACTATATTGCACCTAGCTATTGCAGACAAGCAAACAGAGGTAAGTAGATAGCACAAGTCCCATCTTATTGTATAAAGCACCTATAATTGTCTTCTCTTTTGTATCTCCACAAGCTTGTCGGTTTAATCTTAGATTGACCTTCTCATATGGTCCCTTGATGCATCTGATTGTTGATCTATGCAGACAATAAATTTCTTGGTGTCTTGTACAACAGTAGAAGCGAACTCTCTGAACCAAAACGATCAAGCGACATATGACCTTCTAGCTCAGAGTGGAGATCCTGGAAGGCACATGGACAACATAAACAACTTTTGTGAAGCCGAAGTGAGGACTACAACCGTGCAGAGAAAAGGTGGGAAGAAGAATATCAAGAAACAGTATGATTGGCTCGAAAGGAAAAAGAGCGCACTGATGGTTGTAGCGTCTTTAACCGCGACGATGGCATTCCAAGTTGGTGTCAACCCTCCGGGCGGTTTCTGGCAAGACACTACCCAAGGTGACAACTCGACAAATCCACACACAGCAGGATTTTCCATCATGGCCGATAATTACCCAGTAGGATACTCGCGTTTCTTGGCTATTAACACATCAGGCTTTCTCGCGTCCCTAAGCGTCATCCTATTACTCGTGAGCGGCCTCCCTTTGAGGCGTAGGTTCTTCACGTTGATTCTAATGGTGATCATGTGGATCGCCATCACGTCTATAGCGCTCACTTATGCTCTCACGATATTCGTGTTCACACCCCATCAACGAGAGAACTCAATACTCGAGATAATAGGAGCCGGAACCCTCGTGTGGGCTGGCTTGATGGTTCTGCTGCTCGTCTGGCACACGATACGCCTGATACTGAAGACGATCCGCAACGTCAAAAGGATAGTCACACGGAGAAGATCCTCTGCCTCGCTGGTCATGGACCAAGACCGCGTCTGATGAGGATGCTTAGAACATATCAGCATATATATTGTTGCCGAAGACTCATTGCAGGGGTGGCTTGCTTGCTATTCTATTTGCATCAGTATTAGTAGTTCTGGGAAGCAAATGTACCTTTTAAAATTTTAAAACTTTATTACACTTTTACTATAAGTTTTAGACTTCTCGTATGCTTATTCCATAAAAAAAAAAGTTATTTCTACTTTTCCTCTACTTCTATCTACCTACTATCACTTCCCTAGAATTTAAATTGAAAAGTTCTTGTATAATAAAAGTTCATGCACAGGGTGCCACAACATTTGGAAAAGATTGAAAATAAAAAATAAAACTTATCCCAAATAGGCACTATTATGTGCACACCAAGTTTGGTCATCGCTTACGTCGGTCGCGCAAATTCATTCACACGCCTTCTTTCTTTTCGTAGAAAAAGGGAAAAAACCGGCTGAAATAAAATATAAAAAAATGAGGTGACAATCCGTTGGATTGTGTCTTCATAATCTTTTACCGTTGGATTAAAATATAATGGGTCTCAACCATTCAATAGATCTCAACCTGAACAGTCGTGATTCGCTGCTTTTCGATCCAACGCCGAAAAATCCCGAGCAGGGTGTCTCCGAGATCATAGAATCACTCTAGGAAAGGATAAGGAAAGGGGGAAAAGATAAAAGAGAATGGTCAAAAGGGAAAAGAACAAGGATAAGGAAAGGAGTTCCAATGGGGCACGGCACGAGAAGCGTCCGCCAAAGGCTGATGGAAGTCCGAGGACGGTCAATGAAGTGACTTATCGAGTTCGAGGACCACGATGATGGGAAAGGTCGATTTGACCGAATTATTGTCCCTGGACTTCCTTGCCTTGCCTTGTGAGTTTCGGTCATCTTTTGATGGTACTGAAACGATGTGAACATATATATGACCATAATAGATCTGAAGAATTTCGGACGCGTCCTAATTTCTCAGTAAAAGTCTAGGTTGTGCTTCTAACGAAATAGTATATTGGTCACAATGTCAAACATCTAATCCTAATTACAGTTTTCTTCCACTCTATATTATTATCTAATCAGTCTAAAATTATTGTACGAATGTTAACTCAATTATAAGCTTTTTGATTTTATCAATTTTTCTAATTTGAAAGGAAGAAATATTTTTTCAAAAAATGATTTTCCGAAAAGCATTTTTCCTCTATTAAGAAGTATTTTACAAAACAAACACATCCTAAATGAAAACCAATACTCTTTCAAGCTAATTCTCTACCAAAGGAAAAACAAAATAAAGACATCTTAAATGAAAATCAATACTCTTTCGATGTTGATTCCTTACCAAAGGAAACACAAAACAAAATTCTGCATTCATGCCCTTTACTTAAAGAGCTCCAACTTGGCATCAAACATACCGATTAATCCTTTTTCATTCGTGTTTGTAATTATGAAAGAATTAAAGAGGCTGTGAAAATACATTTGACCAATTAATCCTTTTTTCGTTCAGGTTTGTAATTATGAAAGAATTACAGAGGCTGAGCATATACATCTTATGCATGACTGTGTTGAGGGGAAAGAGACTTTAAACAAAACCGGAACGTGGCATACAAATTAGCCAAACTGTTCAAGTGAAAACATGGTGGATAGATGTTTATATCCATATAAGCAAGGTTTGACCGCGGTGGAAAATTTCCTTTTTCCCCCTTAACACGGACATTAAATTCTGTCTTGTCACATTAGTTTTGTATTCAATTATCCTCACGTCACCTTTTTTTCTAAAAGCCGCTATTGGATATCTCTCGATCATAAATACTTATTTATTTAAAATTTCAGAATTTAATATCCATTTGAAGCAAACGACATCTGCTTTCCATTGACCCGTTCTCAATGTTTGGCCTTTTAATGGAAGAGGACACGCAACTTGCAAAATGCAGGGAGGACGGCAGCTGGTGTCCGGAATTATGTTGTGTAGAAAGATAGAGGAGATAAGGCTCAAGATTGATTGATTGATTGATCAGAAAGAACAGTTAATGGAGGATATGTTTTCGGATGGATATATCTCTCTAATGGATATTTGAGTCAATTAAACTGAAAAGAAAAGGTGAATTAAGTCATTTAAGGTGCAGAATTAGTGCCACCTCAAACAGTTAGGATAATTATTCTAATTAAAGGTGAGTAGTTCTAGTTTCACATGAAACTTGAAATTTATCTATCGAAATCATTTTCTCATGTTTTGAAACCTAAAATCTACTCTATATATTCTAAAACCTAAAACATACCTAGTCACAGATCTATTCAGGAATTGACCAATTTCCTTTTTTTCATTTCATTTTTAGTTAATTAAAATAAAAGTGAATGTAACAACAAAAATGAAAGTTTCTCATTTGTCAATAGCAACAATCTATAAAAGATAAACACACAAAATAAAATAAATAATAAAAAGTTTAGAACATGTAATATAAAACCTAAAATATAGAATTTCAATCCTCAATTATCCATAAAAAATTATTTAAAATTCTAGCCACTTGAAATCGAGAAAAACAACCATTGGGGGATGCCCTAGTGGTCCATATGTATCATAGAAAAAACCAAAAGACTCCAGGGAGCTCAAATGAAAAGAGTCCTTCAAAAGGAAATGTTGTTCATTGAGGCAAAAAAACATCAACCAACACTTCCATGATCAAACTCTTTTACTTGCTAGGAGCATATTGGAACCTCAAACCAATCTTCCTGGCATCTATTCCAAAGGAAATCAGTCAAGTTGCAAAAAAGACCCTCCAAGCAAGGTAGAAAAGTTTGACAGAAGTCACTCTTGGAGAAATTCAGCAAGCTGTGCATATCACTTTAAAAGAACTTTGTCTTCGACGAGAAGCTTTTCAAAGCTATCTCAGAGAAAATTAGCATCTTGATAAGGCATGCTTAAAACCAGAGTTAAAGATCAAAATTTCCGAGGATTGCATCGACCTCTCTTGCACAGGTTGCAAGAAAAAGAGACACTTTAAACCATTCTCTCTCAAGAAATCAAGGAAAAGAAAAGGGAAGTGGAAATTCTTTCGTAAAAGCCGCCATTGCTCTTCAAAGAAACACAGCAAGGACAGGTGTTATGTCTACAACAAAAAATGACATTTTGCGAAAATTTGTCATAAGGCAAAGAAGCGTGGTAGCCATCTGATTGACAAAATTGTGGAAAACACTGGAATTCCTCTCAACGATTCTAATATCGAGTCCATCTTTTCTTTGGAAGATCAACCTTCTTGGGATACACTATGTGCCATCCAAACATATAGCTCAGACTCAGCCTCTGATTCTGAAAATGAAGTATTCACCTTCTTTCGAGACTCTCCTTTTTTGGAAAATGAAATCCAGATCTCTGAACCAGTTCATCACTCTTACATGCCCATCCAAATCCTCTTATCAAAATACCACAAACACATTTCTCTTGTTACTCTTATTGACACTGGAGCCAGTTCCTCTATACTAGACACAAAAATTCTCCCAGAATAATATTAGAAGCCATACAAAAAGTATTTCAACTCTGCTTCTGGCGACACATTTGCTACTAAATTCCGTAGCAAACTCATTACCATCCAATTTTTTCCCCACTGTTCTATCACCACTAAAACTCTTAAATATCATAATTAGTTGGGACGTCCTAAAAAAAGATGGGGACTTCGAGTCCCCACCTTCTCAGGGGGCTGGAGTGGGGACATTTAGTTTCAAATATGGTATTCAACTCCCATGCTATGCAAAGAGATAAGAAAAAAGTCTGACAGAGAAATAAGAGTTAGAGTATGATGGACAAAAAAAAAGAAATAAAGAAAAACAACAAAAATAGTTAATCACTTTATAATAGTTTTAAATTAAAATTACTATTAATTAAACTAAAATAATTAGTAAAAAGTCTCACCACATATATTATTTCCTCTTCAGCTTGTAAACTCTTTCAAATAAAATGTTCACTCATTAGATATGCAAATTAATTACAATTAAAAAAGATATAAACATCACTTACCCAACTCAAACTTTTCATCACTTAAACAATCCATACTAGGTTCCTGGTCCAGTTCCCAATTTGATTCCTGGTCCGGTTCTCCCAAGAACCGAACCACATATTCCCAGTTCCTAAAAATATGAAACTAGGATCCAAATCACATGATATCGGGTCCTAAAAATATGGAACCGGGAATCGGGCCGGGTGTTATTAAATCTTGGAACCCGATCGATGGAGACTAGTCTGATTGTCTGATTCTTGATTCATCCCTGAAATCATATCCGTCCCTAATTCTATCCTTTTGTGACCAACATATGTTTCTCTTTGTTTTTTGACCGTGCAATTCGCCTTTCTTGAATAAAATAGGAGGAAAAATCAATAAATAAAACAGACCTAACACCTAGCAAGATATGTTTTCAGACCATGTAATTCACATTTCTTAGATAAATTAGGAGGGAAAAAAGAAAGAAAACGGACCTGACACCTGGTAAAAGGTTTTAGTAATTTTGCCTATGTCACGACAAAGAAACTTATTTTTAAAAAGCCTTAAACGAGCTTGTTGCTCCCAGGCAACTTGATAAATCTAAGTCGGGAATAATACTTTCAATATTCTCCAAAAGTAATGTTAAGGTGCGACTTAAATAAGTTGCCCCCAAGATTAAAATATTCTTTCATTTTAGACAAATTGAAGGTGAGTGCACAACCATTCACGATTAGGTTTTGATGCAGCCAGGATAAAGAGTCGGATGGGTTGTGGTTAGGATAAGTTAAAGAAAGTCCGGGATTTGCCGTATGCCAGCTTTTACTGGTGACAACACCACCTGGCATAAATAATGGCCTATGCAATAGAATGTTCGATAAACCTAGTTTAAGCTTGAATCAGAATAAGTTAAATAAATCACTTATAAGGAGAACGGAGAAACTTAGATTTGCCGTGAAGTTGCCAGTGTCGACAATAATCTTCATCACAAGACCACCCACCGGAATCATGGTTGTATCCATTGACGGCCATACAAAATATATATCTTTTACATATATATAAGGAGCGCACTCATTACGTGTAAACAAGAGATAGTTGAAATTTTTATTTTGTTAAAGACATAGTAGAATATAAAGAATTTCTCTATTTTTTCAAATATAATTTCGAATTGACACAAAATCAAGATGAGAGTTGAGCATGGTGCAGAGTCCGGATGTTGATAAGGCAATGGTTTCAAATGATGTTCTTGCAGCAGCTAAAATTTCAATCCAGTTCCTCGTGCCAGCTCTCTTTTTTTTCTCTTTTGGCTTCTATTTCTACCACGGGAACAAGAGTTAGATCGAGGCCGGCCGGTCTTACGAGTTGTCGACGAGATTTTTCTAACCCTATTTTTCCAATCTCGGTCATTCACTCACACCCGACGAAAGCATTCGGTTCGATCTTCCAAAGTGTTTTTTCCAAAATTATCGTCACAAGTCAACAAGAGCCGCACAAGTTTAATCCATCCGAGTCACGACTACTCCAGATCATCCAGATCATCCAGGGTTTAAGATTCGAGACGAGCGAAACTCATCAATGCAGCCTCATTGGCATCGCCGAACGGTCCAATGAGAGGCTCGCCGATAACACGATCCACGACCCGGAATTGCGACTCGCGATTTCTAGGAAGACGAAAGGGACGTCCCGCGTGCGGACAAGGAAGTACATGTGATGGCTGTTTTCTTTGCAACTTTTTTTTTTTTTCTTCTTCTTCTTAAAGGAGGAGGGGAATAGGAATGGGAGGGTTGCGTGAAGGCATTCAAAAGGGGACAGAAATAGTACACGAGGGGTATCATTCAAAGCCAATGCCCCCCTTCCTCCTCCTCGTCAACTTGTCTGCAACTTGCGCAATCTTCCTCATATTCATATTCAATTCAAACTTCCACATACACTCACTCCCACCTTCCTTCCTTACAACACCCTCCTTCACCACATATATATAATTCTATATAATATAAATCTAGAGAGAGAGAGAGAGAGAGAGAGAGTTGCACTTCTTTTTATCTGACAGAGAAAGAGAGAGAGAGAAGCAGAAGAAAACAAGGTGCAACTTGCAAGATATACCCTGACTTTAAAAACAGCCACTTGCAAAGCTTGATTGATTAATCACACAAAAGAAGAGGCCCAAGCAAGTTGCAAAGCTTTGCTCTGAGCTAGCTGTTGGATTCCCATCACCTCTTATTTTTTTCCATTTTTTTTTTTTTTTTGGCAATTACACCCCCCCACATGTCCTCCCTCAGAAAGACACTGCACCCAAAAACACATTCATCAATTCTTCTTTTTTCATAAAAAAAGAAAGAAAGTAAATTACCCGGGATGGTTTCCCACTGGCTGTTATATCAAATTATTTTCTGACGAGCCCATTGATTCATTTAATGAGGAGAAATTGCAAGAAGTCATTTATGATGGGGGCGGTTTTGTAAATATCTCTGTGCTTTCCTGCCCACAGGAAGAGGGCAATCCGGCTTAACTTCTGGGAGTTCAGAGCATGGCATGCCCACCTTTTCGCCTGGTCGTTTCTTCTTTCTACTATCTTCTCTCTCTTTTTTACCCCCAAAATTTTACAAAAACTAGCAATCCAGTCCTACATTTTCGCTCGCTTCCTCTTCTAGGATTCCCATTTCAAGTGGAAAACAAAAGCACCAACGGAAAAAATAAATATAAAAAAGTTCCCTTCAATGGCATTGCATGCAACTATAGAAAACAAGGGAAAAAGGGACAAGAAATTCCTGAAATGCAAGTATGTCATTGCTGTAGCTGATGACTTGTAATAAAAGTTCACAGAAGAGGGTGAGAAAAGAAAAATAATTCAGCTCAAGAATAGACAAACCCTAGAAAAATCAAAAGCCAGTGAATTTAAGGTAATAATAGTATTAAACAAGATTTGGATTGAAGCGAAAGGTTTCTTGATCGGCGATGGGGGCAACACACATCGGGCTAACTCGCAAAAAAACGACGGGCGTATCGACAGGGGAGTCCGGAACACCGGAAGAACACATTGATAATAAACTAAAATAATAAATCGAGAGAGAGAGAGAGAGAGAGAGAGAGAGAGAAATGAAGGGGAAAAAGGGTCAAAAATTACAGGGAACCAAGAACGGACATGGAAAGAATCTGTGGCTCACGGAGAGAAGCGTTTGCTGCTGCTGATGTTGTCGTTGTTACTGTCGTCGGTGATGTTTCTGGCCAGGTTGTGTGAGATCTGAGAGAGGGACTGGAGGTTGCAGCGGACGATGGTGTCCACGAAGACGCAGGTCTCTTCCTTGGTGTTGCCCGGGGGGACGTCGACGACGTAGGACTCGACGACGACGGTGCCCTCCCCGTCGCCATCGGCGGCGTCGGCGGCGGGGTGGAGCGTCGTGACGGACCTGTAGTTGGCGAGGCGGTGGTCGCCGCCCACGACGCTGAAGCTGATGACGTGGCGCTCGTCGTCGAGGATCTCGAGCCGCTCGGTGCTGTTGGCGGCGGGGAGGCCGGAGACGACGCGGATCTCGCGGAGGGTGCCGACGTCGCCGTCGCCGGCGAGGACGTGGCAGCTCTTGACGAAGTGCTTGTAGGCCTGGGGGTGGTCGAAGCGGCGGACAAAGGACCAGACGGTGGGGAGCGGGGCGTCGATGCGCTGCACCACGGCGGAGCAGCACTGGTTGGGGCCGACGGCGTAGGTGTGGTAGAGGGCGGCGGCCTCCGGGACGGGGCACGCCGCGAGGGGCGTGCACCGCGGGTAGTCGTGGCACATGGCGGAGGCGGAGGACGCCGCGGCGGCCGGGTTGGGGTTGGGGTTGATGCGGTGGAGGAGGACGGAGGATTGAGGGGCGGTGGAGGGCATGGTGTTAGGATTGTGGGGGAAACCAGAATGGTTGCTTCTTCAATTTCAGTTAGAGAGAGAAAGAGAGAGAGAGAGAGAGAGGGGATGGTGGTGGTGGTGGTGGTGGTGGTGGGGGGAGAGAGATTGGTATAAGGGAACTTTGAGAGGTTGATGAATGAATTTGAAGGTTGGTGGGTAAAATAAGCACACCTTTTTCTGGGCTATTTGTGTGTATTTATATATATATTTATTTATTTATTTATTTATATATAATATATGTATAGGAGTGTGTGTGTGTGGGTCACATTCCAACTGCCTCAGAGGTGGCTGTGTTTGTTCTTTCTTCCAAGTGGGTGATGTTGTGAGAGAGAGAGGAGAGAGAGAGAGAGGTGATCGAAGGGGCCTTTAATGAGAGGTCATGGGAGAGGGAGGTAACAAATACGAGGAATGTGTTTTGCGCGACGGTCACGTTATGCGACTGATGGATGACTTACGAAAAAGGCACAAAAGCATCTATAAATTCTAAATCGTGCCTACTACGGTACATTTATCCTGAATTTTTATTTATATCACAAAAATTTCTCAAATTTATATCAGTGTCACATATTTATCGTAAATTATTTTTTTATGAAATGTGTTGCGCGGATATAAGTTTATGATTTTTGGTGTCACAGAAAAAATCGTGATAAATGTGTCATGTTGATACAAGTTTGGATTAAATATGTCTCATACGTACAAGTTTGAGGCTCTTTGTGTTACAAAAAAAATTGAGATAAATGTATCATAATAGATATAGTTTAGAATTCTTGGTGACTTGTTTCCTATAAAAAAAAGTGAGACTTAAATTTAAATATTAAAAAGTTCGGTCGAACACATATCATGTTATGCCATATCAGCCGCTAAATGGTGATCAAAGATAATTTTTTTCTATGTAAGTACTTATAAAAATAGTAAGAGATTTAAATTTAAATATAAAAAAGTTCAGTCGAACATGTACCATGCTATGCCATATTAGCCATCAAATGATGATCAAAGATAATTTTTTTCATTGTGAGTACTTATAAAAAAAAGTAAGAGATTTAAATTTAAATATAAAAAAGTTCAGTCGAACACGTATCATGCTATGCCATATCAGCTCTCAAATGGTGATCAAAGATAATTTTTTCAGTATGAGTACTTATAAAAAACCAAGAGATTTAAATTTAAATATGAAAAAGTTCAATCGAACACATATCATACAAGCAATATGATAGTCGCCTATGCCATGTCAACCGCTAAATGGTGATCAAAGATAATTTTTTCTGTGTAAGTATGGTGCAAGAGGGCACTTCTCTTTATTCATATTCAATAAAGGTTGTGACCCTATCTTGTATTGTCACTTATCTTTTTACTCACTCTAGTTCGATGTAATCAGCAGGCTTATCTGTTGATGGTGATATGTTCACTAACCAATAGGCAATATTCTCTACTTTAGCTTAAAATTCCTCTTCTAATCTAGAATTAGAGAGTAAACAGGAAGTCCTCTTAGTTACATTTTGTTCTTGAGTTTTGCGACTCCATTCAATTATGGTGTGTTGCTAGAAGTGCAATGTTTTCACTATGCCTTTCTCTACGCTAAATAGGCTAACTTTATTAGAACAAAGTTTCAACGCTTTGTTGATTTTTGGGAACATGATCTTCTTTTTGAGATGTTCTTCAAATATCGCCTTCCATGACTTGAACCAACCAAGTACCTTGCTTTTATGCTAAGTCCAAACATTTTTTTTAAGGATAATGACACAAATAGTCCTTGGACTTTAGCCCAATGTGTAATGTGGTCCTTAAACTTTTCAATTTGTTCAAATTGATCATTGAAGTTTAGCTCAATATACAAAGTGATCCCAAAATTTTCAATTTATTCAATTTGGTCCATGAGCTTTTGGTGCATGTTCAATTTAATCCCTGAATTATATAAAAATGTTCAATATTATCCTTCCATTTATTTAAGTTCACGGACAATATTAAACATTTTTATATAATTTAAAGACTAAATTTTATGTGACAAAGTCCAGGAACCACATTAATCAATTTAAAACTTCAGGGTTTATATTGCACATTGGGTTAAAATTCAGAGATCACATTAAACAAATTAATATTTCAAGGACTACATTTTATATTAGGTTAAAATTTATGAACCATTTATGTCATTTTTCTTTTTAAAACATCATTTAAAAAAGAATGGACAACACATATTAGGCATCATCCTTGGGCTAAAACTAAAAGGGTCACCATAAATCTAAGTGAATGTAGCTTACAATCTCTATAGTCCTTTGAACTATCATACCGAATTTCACTCTCCCCCAACTACTATTGTCACTATCTTCACAAAAATTTGGCTTCTCAATCCAGTAACGTCTCGATAGACCCCTTGACTCATAATCATCATCTCCCTTTCACTCATAAGTTTGAGCCTCATGTGTGATCACTATGTCGTGTCCTGATATAGAGGCTTACAGAATCTTGTAGACAAGCCCATTATTGTCATTCCTTGGAAGAGAAATAACTCTCACTCTATCTTCCATGGTATCATAATTTGTGCACCTCAAGAGACATCCAGAACTCAACCTTTAGGGGAGATCCAATATCCAACCCTATCAAGGGCGTATGGCCAGAAAAGTTCTTCCTCAACATTAGCACATGCCTCCCAACAATCAATGTCCTCACAACTCCATTATGTATCCTAATATGAACTCTTTCTATTCCCCACTATTTCACAAGCAGTACTGTTTCATATAGGCACTTTACCACCCCCTATGCAACAGTAAGTAGTAAACTTCAATATCTATGAGAAGTGATGTGATGTAAGTGTCCAATCATCACTTGATGAAGTCATGGTAGTCATCGATACATCATTAACATTAATTGAACTACGTTTGCTGTAATAACAACATTACCATTGCATGCAAAACAAACCTTAACTCCTTTCTCTTATAGTTCCGACAATATCTCCTATAATATCCTACCTCATCACTATGACAACATCAAAGGTTCCCAAAAGCTATCATATCTTGCAATTGGGCATCAATCGCAAGAGAACAAGATTTCCAGAGAAAGCAACAAGGAACAATAATGACAAAATAGATTTACATAGTTTGGTTTGAGGATTGGTACCTACTCCAAGAAGAGAGCCAACCACAAAGAAATCCATTTTGCATCTGGAGTAATATAGAATTGCAATAACTCAAATGCTTAAGTGTTTTCCATCTCTTGATTACATCAATAGCACACTCATTAGTGTTATTTCATATTCTTCCACAAATTACTCACTTAGAAACTCATAAAGAGATAACCTTATCTCCCGTATTGGTTGCTCCAAGGTATGACTTATGAAACTAGGTCAAAAATAAGCTTTGAATGCACAGTTACCCAAGTCGAATTGCCTTCAGGTACCTGCTACATGGGCAGAATCAAGGGCCCTTGTAGGTTCCTAGCCGGCCGCCGGACCAATAACTAGAATGGGCTACTATGTGGCGGCCTAGAATTTCTCGAGTGCCTAGCCACTGCAGTCTTGGTTCGGGCATGCATCGCAAACGTGGTAGTCTGGCTCCAATCCGACCTCGAATTCGGCAGGAAATAGAGACGCCGATTAACAACATCAACCTCTTCTTGTCGGTAGAAAATCCAGAAGGATATGTCATGAGAGGTCCCAAAGTGAGAGATTGATCCTAAGGTTCTTTTCTTGAAAGTCGACTGTAAGTTTACTAAAGGTATTCCAAAAGCCACGGGATTGGACAAAAAGGCTGTTAGAGTTCAACGAGTTTGAAAGCGATTCTTCTCCAAGAGAGAGAGGAACACCCAGTGGTTTGTCTAGTGGAGGCATTACCTTACATGTCGTCATACACGAACCATTTCAATTCAACCTGCACGACTCAATATAAACATCTCAAAACGGTCCTGAAGTCCTTGTCCATTTAAGAAGGGGTCTTGATCAGATTCCCTCTTGTGGATAAAAATACTTTTAATATAAGTAATGTTTGTTTATGACATGCGGTGCAACTGAGCCAGATAAATGCGATAACCATATTTTTATACATTTAAGAAATAAATAAATAAAAAAGTTTACGGTGAGAATAAATCGATATTTTTCGAGAACTAGTCGATACGGTAATGGCATGGGCGAAATTCGCAAAAACCTAGCGCCAGCTTGTTCATTGAAGAAAGGATAAATTAGTGGTCATGGCCTGAATTCTATTACTGCCGTGGCAGATTTTCATTTTTAGTTTTTGTTTTGCGAATAAAGCTTGAGTTTGTGCATTTAGTTGGAGTCTTTAATGCTGTACAAGGCAAAAAAATAATAATAATAAAATAAAGAAGGGACCCTCAGACATAGTGGCATGGTACTTTGCTCAAGGGCAGATGGTCCCGCTATTTTTTTCAAATTTAAAGGGGCGGTTCTCTCAATTTCTATTGTTTACGAGCCTTAACTCTCAAGTTGGAAATACAATAATAATTGCTATTAAATACGAAAAAAATAAAAAGTGACAAGTGACAAGTGGTCCATGGCTCAACCTTGATCACTGGGAAAAGAAAAAATTAAATTTGTCGATCGATCCTAATCGTCCCCTCCCAACGATTGCATCACCTCAATTTGCAACTTGATATTTTCATAATCAATTGCTTTTGGCTGATACCTAAAATTCCAACCTAGGCCTTCCCCATGTCAATCCCTCGCATTCTTACAATGTTTATTGCATGTTGTATCACCAACTTGCATTATTTTTCTCGTGCTCCTGTATGTTTCACGGACAAAAGCATAAAGGCTCTTCGATTCTCCCACGGAACACTGTAGCTGGTCATAAAGAGTGTCTAGAGTTTGGTACACAGCCTTATGCCGGTCTTTGTCTTACAGAAGTTCAGTAAATAATGAAGTAAATTATAATAAATCCTCAGGACTGACCAGGGTAACTTCCATGACCATTGACTTCAAGACCTATATAAAAAACACCTAAATACTAAACCTCCCCTAAGTTGAGTTGTTGTTTGCAAAATCAAACGAACGTATGAGGACGCTTCTCAAATGAGAGCGCCCACAACTCATGCCTCACAAGGCTCATTATCTCTGTACAAAGTAAAAGTAGCACAGCCTTTCCATTGGTATCGAGTGCACTTAGAGGTGATAGGAAGGAAAAAAAAGGAAATATTATCCAATTAGTTCTCAACTTATTGCACAGATTTCAATCTTAAATTTCATAATTTTGTCATAAATATTTGTATGAAATACCAACTTAGTCCTTTTGGTTAATTTTGTCAAAAATCGTTGGTATGGCAGTCTATTCATCTTCGGCCATCTGATATGGCACACCACCACATTTAGTGATTTTCCACTAAAGATTAACCAAAATGATTACATTGGAATTTCGAATGTTTCAGAACTAAATTAATAAAATTAAAAATTTATGACTAAATTAGTATCTTATAGTAGATTTAAGACTGATTAAGTAATTTTTCTGAAAGGAAAGTATAGGTGTGGAGCGAAAAAGGAGCACTTTAAATACTCAGTTGCCAAAGTATATTTGACTACTTAATTGTCTGAAAAATTAGCTTTAGTGAAAATGGTAAAGGATATTATTAACGAGTATTCCAAAACACCTTTAAAAACCCAAATAAAGGAATTTTATCGTTTCCGTTTTTCAAAGCACTAGGTTTCTCATATTATGCACAATTAGTGCGTTGAAAAAGCATAATTTTTTTTTAGGTATGGTATTGAGTGTGTCATGTGCACTCGTGTCAAGACCTTCAACTCGAACCCGGTTTTGCTATCTTCCATCATGAGGTGCTACTATAGTGTCAAATGCATTTGTTTATCGCAACGAAGGGATGTGCCAATTATTGCCCATTGGATTTTGACTGGGGTCAATTAGTCAACACGAAGCACTCCCAAAAATCAATCCTCAAATCAACTGGGCTCTCAACTTGCTGAAGGAAAGAGGAACATGGATGAAAGGAGGACGAAAGTGCTTTGAGCATGACCCAGTTGCCAACTCTTCATGAACAAGAGGACCCAATTGGGAAATTTCTCTATTTTAGTGGATTCGAAGCGGCGTTTACTCCCCCACGCCATGCCAAAGTAGGCTGCTCTCCGTTTCTCCATGTTCCTCCAATTACATCTTCAGACTTTCCATCTGCCTTTGACGTGATCCGCTTGTGTTGCTCCTGTCTTTGTTCTTTGGCCACATGATTCAACAGCCATATCTGGGTAGGTATTCACGCGCATTGTTGATGGCCAATCTTGTTTCGCTAAAAAGTAACACGCGACGTGACATGTTGATGTGCTAAGATAACTCGATTGATTGGTGATTGTACTCATGCTTAATTTTGTCACGGTGTTATCTCTCCAATGAATTTATCGACCTCATTTTCAATGCAAGTTCCAAATTTCAACAATTGAATACATGCTCTCTTTCTTTTATAATATGATTTTTTTTCCTCTCATGAAACTGTAAGAGATAAACACCGATAATTATGTAGCTGGTCTCTTCATGCTAATTTACCACGCGGGATTAACGCTACCTGCTGCAGTATATATGTCTCGATCCATGTGGTCTGACATTTTTAACTATGCTTCCACCCTTCTCAAGTGACCTCTTTTCAGTACAAATATTCCCACTTGCACCAATATTATCGTTCAAAAAACCATTCCACATCTCCATTTTGATTCTCCATTTCTTCCTCATATTGCCGGCTGCTTCCTCCCACTTGGGTTTGAAAACATCCACCACGCCCATATATATATGGTCAAGTGCACGGAACATTGACATCATGGCATACGCATCAATCTAGCGTTCCTCAGGACAAATCCCAAGATCATTACTGCACCTATTAAAAAAATCCTGCGTTGCAAAAATTCTAAAACAGATGTGTGGAAAAAATTATTCTGCTGATATTATATAACAAAATCACATACACCATGGTAAAAAATCTAATTAATTCTATGTCAACACACATGAGCGTGCGGGCCCACAGCATATATATAAAAATCAACTCGTATTGGATAGCTAATAGAAAGCATAAAGTACCCTCGAAGACTGGGCCAATTACTAATCAACAAACTTTTTCTAAGATTTTACGGGACTAGTATCAACTATTGCAAAAACCTAATTCTTTAGATAAATGCGTGATTTAGTTTTTAATTATCCAATCTCTTCAATAATTGAGGTCAAAAGTGAAAGCCTTTTCCTTCCATCCGGGGGGCAGTTTCTTTTACTTAAAGGGGGTGGGAAGTCAAAAAGTCAGCGCTTAAGCCGGACAAGAACGAACATGAAAAAAGAGGAACAGATATTGACCAGGGAAAGGAAAAAAATATAGGGGGAAAAAGTCAAGTCTTACCGTATACTGCGCAATCAATTTTGGAGTCTATTTTAAATGTTGTTATTATATAATGATGTGTGGATAATGAAAGCTTTGGTCTTTGGAATTTATTTATTTTTTCAACGTGGTGCTAACTGTAGGCTAATAATATTTAATTTTTTCCAATTTGAAGCATTAAGATTTTCTGTGTGATAGTATGAGTAGTAATTGAATAAATACTTTTGTTATTTAATTTTCAAAAATTGAATTTCTGTGTGATAATTGAAATGCATAAGTACGCTTATAGAATGAAAAAGGAAGTTTAGACTAAAATTGCAACTTGCATTTTTTTTTGTGATAGTTTTCAACATAGCTACGAAGCTTCATAAAATAATATGTCACCGTTTTCTTGTAATTTATTAAGTTGAAGCGTACATGTTTTTTTGGTGGTGAGATCATGTATGTGCATAAATTCATCTATGGATTTAATTCATAACAAAAAAAAAATTGTATATACCACCTACACAATTTATATTACTTATATGTTATAAAAAATAGAAATATTTGGAACAAGTGCACTAGAATTTCTAAAATTTATCACAAAAGTGTAATTGGGTCCTAAAACTTTAAAAAAATACAATTAAGTCATAAAACTTGTTTTGAAAGTACAATTGAGTTCTAAAACTTTCAAAAAGTGCAATCAAGTCTAAAAAACTTTCAAAAAATGCAATTAAGAAAAGACTTGATTGGATCATTTGATAAATCTTAAGACTTGACTACACTTTTTGAAAATTTTAGGATTCAATTATACTTTCATAGCAAGTTTTAAAACTTAATTATTCTTTAAAAGTTTTAGGACTAAATTGAATTTTCATGACAAGTTTTATAACTTTCTATGCACTTGTCCCAAATATTTTTAATTTTGTAGCTGTGCATTTATTTACAAAATAATTAAATAATATGCCTTTGCTGTCTATACTATACACTCTATTGAAATTACCTTATACAATCAATGTTGAAAAATTGAGTCCAATGTACATTTATAGTAGAGTAAGTGAGATAACTAAGACTTTTTTTTCTTTCTAATCAATCTAAAGAATATTGGGAAGGGAGTGAAGATTTGGGACAATGTGGCTCGATGACAAAGCTCCGTTCTTAACCACAGAATCCAATTTACACAATTTTCTATCTTGATACGAGAATAGATTTGATAGAGGTGAATTGAGATGAAAGGAAGATTATTGATTACAGAAAAAAAAAATAAAGAGGGAGCGAGATGGAGGGATTTGATTACAACGTTGTTTACATATTTATTACGAGAGAAAAGAAGCGAAATGAATACACTATATATGACTTGAGTGTGCTGTATGAGATAGAACTAAATATAAGATGAGTTTATAAATAAAAAATAATGAAAAAATGTGTTTACTAGTCACCACACCTCTCCCTATTGCTAAATATTGATGAATTTCTAGGGTTTTTAAATCCATAGAAAGTTACTGTGGGTGTGTTTGTTTCACAAAAAATGAATGATTTAGATAACATTTCTCTAAAAAAGATTATTTATTTAGCTTATAAAAGTGAATTAATAAAAAGTATTTCCACCATTCACAAAAATATCTAGACATAAATTGTTGTTAATAATGTAAGTATTTTTCATTAGCTTACCATTTCAAGCGACTCAAGGGTATTTTTAGGAAAAGATAGTCCAAACCATTCATTTTTTGCGAAATAATCAAAGCAAAGAAAATCCAAATCCCTTCTAATTCTGTCATTTATTCCCCCATTGTTTATCCAACCTATTGACCACTTTTAGAATGATTTCTCTTCTTTCCTAGTCTCCTCTACCAAGACACCATCATTCCGTGTAGTCACGGCTCCCTCAAAAATCGAATTTTCGAGAATCATATTGCGCATAGGCTGTGTAAAAATGGCTTTCTATTATTACTGTCTTCGTTAGATGATGCATCGTTGTGCGTAATCTGGATGTTATATCGGCAACCACAACCAAATGCCTCTTCAAATCCACATTCGGCCAGCTTGCGGGGGCTGGCCACGAGCCATGTCGAGAGCGCAGTGCCTACACGAGAAAGGCAAAGGCCAAGCAGAGATTGCGAACACCGCCAGCTGACTATAGGAGAGGGGCAAAGGCCAAGCAGAGATCGAACACCGCCCTCCTTAACAGATACACCGCCGAATTTTTCTTTTCCCCATCCAGTCAAATTCTCTCTGGTTTCTGTCCATTGGAAAAACGGCGTTCGAGCTCTCCCATGGGATTATCATAGTTTTGGCATTTACTATGGCGGCCGTGTTGGTTGAGTGCTCCATACACTAAATGTTAGAAGCTTGATATGGGAATCACGAACTTGGTCGGAAACTCCACTGGGGCATTGATCTGCACCAGAACAAACGGGCGAGGGTTTCCAGGATTTGCGCCCGGGTTGATCCTCCGATGCTTAAGTTAGTACTGGAAATGTGGGAAATTTAGAAGGAAAAGGGGAGGATGTGAGCTTTAAGGATGGGGAGAGACGTTTTCCTAGAGAGAAAGACTCGGATGGAGAGAGCTAGTACTTGAATGTTGTTGTTTATATGTTACTATTGACGGGTTATTGGATAGTATTGGATAGGTGACCGTCCATGACAAGTGGTGAAAGGGTATGATAAATTGCACTCCTATTGTTTTGAGGATCAATGGATATTTAATTTTTAAGATAGTGATTGTATCATTGCATGCTCCAATGATATGATATTAAAGTAGTGTCCAGCCAAGTTCGATCTATTTGATAATTAAGTATAACTATTAAGTCAAATATTCAAGACACCCACCTATCGACAATATCTTGACAAGGGTCGATTGGCTAGTCAAACCACACCCATTTGATCAAATAGCTGGTTCAAGGTCCCATCCCGATGTCACTCTCCCCACAGGTCAGTCTTCCTCCTCAAGTTTGAAATTCTCAAATCAAGGATGGATCAAGCTGTATATATATATTTTATGCTAGCGATGTATGATTACTTTTTCTAAAAAAGTTATGAGAATTTAGCATAATACTTTACGACTAAATTCAATATATAAAATTGTTGAGTGACCAAATGCTTGATTTGAATTTAATATATTGCAATTTAAATCGCGGCACTTCCATTTAGGGTAACCTCACATCCCACGCCCACTATTGTGTGAGCTGAGTGAACCTTAGACGAGACAGTTTGGCTGCACCCTTGAATATCAGTAAAAACAAAAGCTTCTGGATACGAATTGTCATCAAAGGTTTGCATCTTCGCCGGAAAAGATTCTTTCTTTTGCCTCCTTTTTAAGCTTGGGTAACGTAAGCCTTTTCTTCAATCACTCTACAGGACTCGTTAGGCATCTGATAAGACTGGAAGACTTTTAGAGTACTTGAATCGAATATTCTCATAGATGGTGTCATATCAATCGTTCCTATCCTACCCAAAGAACTACGAACTTGACAATGCATAGGCGCATGTAACATGTTTAAACAATGCGTGCCAGAGGATGAGGGGAAAGAGAAATGATAGGTTAATCAGAACGCGAGCGCATGCGGTTCCATGACTCATGCATGGCATGGTCGTGGGATGAACAGGGCTGGTCAAGACTAAAAATTCTGCATTAAAACTCTTCTCGGTGTTCATAGGCCAAAAGCAAGGACAGGAAATTTCTAACACAATGAGATAACACGATCCATGACATTAATATACCAATGTTAAGAAATCATTCGTGCTCTAGGAGTTCTGTTTTTTCCTTTTCAGTGCATCTAAACCATTGAATGCACGGCTGTTTTATGCCCTAAGTGCCTTGTGCCGCGAATCTGAGAAGCTTGGAAGCAATGCTCCCTGGCCATGTGATGATTACTGGAAATTCTACCGCATCTTGACATGCCTTTCTTGAAATCAACCTGCGTGAAATCAATTCCCGTCATGTTTGCTATATGCAGAGCTATATTGGCGATGGGCACGAATTCCTGCGCAATGTTTCGGCCATGTAAAACGAGAGTTGGAGGATCGAACGTACACGTGATGAAGGGTCAAAGGGTTGTTGTCGGGTTTGATCAGAAGGTTTGGCCCATTGCAATCGCGAGGGCTCCGGGTTCTGGTCATGTTTCGCCATCCGAGAAGAAGATGGCACTTGACCTTTTGAGGATGGAAGAGGGAACTGTCCGAGAAGGAGATGGCGCTTGACCTTTGAGGATGGAACAGGACACCTGATGTTGAGGAGTCGTCGTCACCATGTTCAGAGATTTGATAAAATAAGACAGAGAAATGAAGACTACTTGTGAAGATTATGTTTGCACTTAACCCAAGCCGAAGCAAGCAACCCTCGTGGGGATTGTATTTTGCATTCTAGCACTAAACCATGAGGCCGGAAACAGTAAACTGTCCTCTTAGTAAATACCAAGCAAGCCCTAATTCCCAAATCACCAACTATAAACCTGACCTTCAATTGAATACCTCTTGGCTAACCCCTTGCACCCATTTTGCCACCTCTAGCCTGAATTTTTAGATCATCATAGTTATTGACTAGACCTAGTCAATGGATGGGCTTGGCAATTTTTTTTGTCCCGCCAGTCGGCTTGGACACAAATCCCAACCTTGATCAATGAGCAAAAGCCTTGAATGTTGCATGGCACTCCTTCACAAAGTATAGGGAAAATAATATAGATTGTCCTTAAATTTTAGCCAAATGTGCAATATAGACCATGAATTTTAATTTGTTTGATGTAATCCATGAGCAATAGATCAATATGCAATATCATCCCTAAACTCATAAATTATTCAACTTGGTCCTTGACGTTTTGATATATGTTCAATTAATCTATGGACTATATGAAAACGTCCAATGTTGTACGGAAGGAAAACATTGGTCATTTTCATATAGTTCATGAACTAAATTAAACACGTACCAAAAGTTCAATGACCACATTAAACAAATTAAAGTCCATGGACTATATTGAATATCAAACCAAAATTCAAAAACCATTTATGTCAACTCGAAATATATTAGAGTGACATTAAGCAAGCCAAGATGAGGGGAGGGATTGTGATGAGTATCGTTGCAAACCCTAAGGCTATGTTTGGTTATCTAAAGTTTCTAACAAAGATAAAACTAGATAGAATATGATATAAAATCCAAGAGGTTTTGCTATATTCTATTTACTATTTGGTAATTGTTATAATAAAGTCAAATATATTTACGTCATATCATATATATTGTTTGGTATAAATGCATATTAATATGAATTAACAACAAATTTTACAAACGAAGATGGTAAAAATCTCTCGCGAAATTCTTATCTACTTTATTTTTATTTCACTCTCCTTTTTAATTAATTTCTCTTTTTTTTCTTTCTTCCCCTTCCATAATTCTCTAATAAAATTTCATTAAATAGAAAACTGTACTTATATACCTAAAATATATAATAAATTTATTTTTTATATTGAATTTATATTATAAGATAGAATTAAATTTGAATATATAAATAAAAATAAGATTCAATTAAAAATCCAATTTTTTATTTTTTATTTTTTTGAATTTCCTATATTAGAATTCAAACATTATTTATATTGAAATATAATTTTAGATTTGCCAATTTAAGAAGTCTATTTTTAAGAAAAATAACTTTCCTATTATGAAATTACAAATTTTATTTATCTTTATCACACCTCTCCTATGAGACAATTTTATCGAGCATATATCTCTTATATTATATATAATTTTATTTTATTCTATTTTGAGTAGGCACCAAACGCGGGATAAGATAAATTTTATCCTATCTTGAATTTTACCTTGACCACCAAATGTAGCCTAATGGAATGTAAACAATTTGTGGGTTTTTGATAGGTTTCAGGTGCATTGTAAAAAGAAAAAAAAAACTAGTAGGATTTGGGGGTAATAATACTGAAATGCCTTTATTTCATTTATAGTCCTTAGGTCATGTAATAAATATAAATGGTTATAGGCTTTGGGAACTTTTGAAGATTGGTAACTTTCCAACACAATCGAAAACCTCTAAGTTTGATAATCATTTACCCAATTATCCTTGGTATTTTAAAGGAACTCGAGATTACTTGCATAATTTTCTGAACCCCGAAACAAAATTTTAAACATGGTTTTTCATTTTAGGATTATTAGATCTTAAATTATTTTCAACCTTATATTATGCAAATTGATGGGATTTATTATGTATTTAGCATGAGATTTTTATTTGACTAAAAAGATTGCAGCACGATGTGGGTTTCTGAGAACTGATTATTTTAGGGAGACGGGTTGGAGATTTTATATCGAAGTCCAAAAAGATTTGGAGTAAATTTAGGATTCATACATCTTATAAAAATAAATAATTTAAAAAATAATTTCCTAAAAATAATTGCATACATTGCTTAAATTTAGGAACCATATGTTTCTATGAAAAATGAATAATTTGAAAATTATTTTTCTAAAATTTATTGCATGCATTACTTAAATTCAGGATCCATATGTTCGATGAAAAACGAAAACTATTTTCTTAAAATTAATCGTGTGCATTACTTATGAAAATAAATAAACGATAAATATTTTCATCGTTCACGAAAATATTTAGACATGAATTATCATTGATAGTGGATATATTTTTCATTGGTTAATTATTTTAATCGACACAAATAATCAATTTAAAAAAATTGAAAGTGAATTTTTTTCGAAATAATTGAAGTTTATAAAATGACAAAAAATTATTGGGACAGGTTTGGATGGGTATGGAAAACGAAAAGAAAATGACAGCATGCCTCTCGTGCGGCTTTCCTTGTCCCATTCAGATCCTTCGTTTTCAAAGCCAGCCTGCGCCTCCAGTTTCCAGTCCCCACCTGACCCGCTACCGCCCCGTTCAAATTCCTTCTAGAGGAACCGGAACCGCAAAAGTCAACGCTGCCCGAAGCTTCGCCGTGGTCGCATGGAAGACCGCGACGGCTCCTCTCTCTTCTTGGTCTTCCGTTTGAAAGTTCTTCGGCCCACAGCCAGCCACAGAGAGAGAGAGAGAGAGAGAGAGAGAGAGAGAGGTCTTTGATCGTTTTGGATCGAGGGAACTCGGAAAGCTGGTAGCTTGCGGCGTAATTCTCAAAAGGGTCGGATTTTCAGGAGTAGGAGAACGTCGGAATGGATCAGATAATGAACAAGGTGGGGGCGTATTGGTTTAGCCAGAAAGCTAACAAGGAGATCGATTCCGTCGGCGACGATTTCAACGTAAGTCCCTCCCCTGTCTCTGTGTCCTGCCCTTTAAATTTTTGCTATTCGTGGGCGCAGTTCATGTTGATCCGGCGATGAAGTTGCTTCTTTTAAGACGAAATTGGCATGTTTGGGATAGCTTCTTTTGTGGGTTTTGTCATTTCGGCAATAACATTATGTGATTGATATTGACTTTGGGTGACTGATGGCACAGAGCGATCGTCGAGTCTTTTCGTTGTGTCTGCGTGGCCACCTGCCTTGTAAATCAATTTGACATAAACCAATCTGTGTGTGCTTGACATCCCTTGCCCTTTCTCTTATATCGTCTTGTCTGGTTCTTGTAATCAGAGAAGAGATGGATTAACGTAATTTGCTCAATAAAATGATCCACTGCTGGTAGACTTTTTTTCCCTTCAGCTATATACTTTCGATCCGCAGTTATGGAGGAATTAAGTTAGAGAGTATGATAATGATAATTGAGACTGAAGATGCAACTAACAATTCCTAACGGCAATGGATACTATAGTTTCGCTTTTGTGCAGATACATCGAAGTTGAACCTCTCTAGCACCAATGTTTGATAGGTTTTCTTTCCAATTATGCACATTTTAGGCATGGGAGCAGTTTGTTTGATACGCATTTCTGCAGTTAAAAGCACTGATAAAGTTTTGTCCAGGTGGAGCTCAAAGCTCATTGGTTTAAAGTTGCTCGTCTTGTGTCTTTGGTAAATTTTTATGGGTTTGTGAAGTGCACTAATTAGTTTGTCTATCCTTCAGGCGTGGTAGTGGTGGATCCCAATGAACATTGATGACTTTGCCAATCAGGGCCTGATTAGGTGTAATCCTAAGTTAGGTATTTGTCCGTGCATTTAGACAAGAATCACGTGTTAAAAAGTAGAGGGCCTTTTCTTAATCGTTGTCATGGCTTGCTTAATACATGGTTTCGAGGAAAAGAAGTCCTATTTTCTCAGATCGAGGTAGATCTTGACAAGCACGTGTTGGACAGATTATGCATGTGGTTTTGTAGATCAGTTATGAAGTTTCAAATCCTTTGTTGGTTGAAGTTAAATCTATTGGCATAGAAATATACAAAATGCACGAGACCTATCTCTCTCTTTCACCCCCTGCGCACGCAAATACACATGGGTATCTGTTCTCGCTTAGTGGTAGAAATCAGGGGAGAAAAGAAATTAAACTTGTTGTCATCATCATGTTCATAAGTTAATTAGCGTACAATTATGCATGTTTGTGGGATTTTTTTTTTCCCACTAACAGTTTTTTCTTTGTAAAACAGTCAATGTCAAGCAGCCTCGAAAGTGGAACTAAATGGTTGGTCAACAAACTGAAAGGTTTGCTCTTAACACACATCTTGTGTACCACTATTTGCTTTCATGTGTTAATTATTAAGCAATGATGCTCTTATTCACCTGTTCTGCTTGCTGGAATTTGGAGAGCATTCTTTGCATAACATGACCTGGCAGATTGTTTGTACCCTGAGAAAAGTTGGCCTTATAGCAGTAATTTTATCGTCTCTTTCCTTTGACAAAAGCTTCACATTGCCAATGTGCAGCCTGACTTTGATTTTTCCCCCTTGAAAGGTTCAAAATGACCCTCATAAATGTCCAAATAGATGCTGATGTCCCAGCAGCAAAAATTTGAATGTGGACTAAAGGGTCTATGACCTTTGTTGAGTTCCTCAATGTGATATTATGATCTGCCATTAGTTTTGTCCTTGGACATCTTTTGCCACACCAAAAGATAACCATATGAAGCCTCTTGTTTCCATGGGTCATTTGTGATGAATCTGATGGCATGGGTGATTTGACTAAATACAGATAAATGTGGTACTATAACTATAAAGACAACATGATTTTTTCTGTTTCGTTGGAGAATTTGTGGAATTGCATCCTTGCTTTACTGGAGTGGTGCCTTTCAATATATGAAGAGTTGATGATATAGACATGTCTTCTCAATTTCATTGTCTGTGCCAGCAGCATTCACTTCTCCAATATTTTACTGTTCTTAAATAGATTTGAGATGCACTTTGCAAAAGAAACTTGTAAAGAAAGAGCATTTTACATCAGTTCAAGGTTTGTTCATTTTGGTAGACTTAATTCTTTTGCATGAACCTCACTCATAACTTCGGTTTGCAGGAAAGATGCAAAAGCCATTGCCGGATCTTCTGAAGGAAAATGATTTACCGATAGGGATCTTCCCTCGTGATGCTACTAATTATGAGTTCGATGAGGAGACTGGAAAGCTCACTGTCTTCATACCATCAGTTTGTGAAGTAGGCTACAGAGACTCCTCTGTTTTACGTTTTTCCACCACGGTGACCGGCATTTTGACTAAAGGGAAGCTGGCGGACATAGAAGGGATGAAGACGAAGGTGATGATTTGGGTGAAGGTGACGTCAATTTCATCTGAAGCATCGAAGCTTCACTTCACCGCTGGTATGAAGAAATCAAGAAGCAGACAAGCTTACGAGGTTACTAGAGGTGGGTTTACAGTCGATAAGTTTTGAGGTCTTCTCCATTTGTGTTGAAGATCTGGGTGACTTGGTCTTGTATTATAGAGCTTCTGACATAACATGCCATGCTCTTATGCCATGCACTTTATGATTGCTTGATGTAAGTAGTAAGTATTCGAATCGTTCCTCATAGTAGTCAATAATATCTGAGTAATCTGGAAGCTGCTATACCGTCTGGAGTTCACTTGCTGTTCAAATCAATAATCATGTGTAAATGTCAAAGTAGTTAACTGGCGGTTGATAATAGCTTCTGAGGTTATGCTACTCCAGGATGTTATGAGAAGTCGGTTTCTCTGTAGATCTGGTTGGTCTTGCTGATGTAGTTTGTTGCCCCTAAGGTTGCAAGTCTCAAGGAGCTTGCAAATAGTGCAGTGAAAGTAAAATCAACGAGCAAGTTAATTCTATGAAATCTGATACTATTATAGTGTTTTGGTGCTCCGTGATGGGCCTTATGGGGAGTTGACATGTGGCCCATCCAGTGATTGCCACGTCACTTTCCTCTGCTTTTGTTCATTTCACCGTGCATGAAATTTTCGAAAGAACGCATGGATATAGTATCTTCCTTTCCTTTTGTTGTCTTACACTGAAATATCAAAACAAAACCGATGATAAACACACTTAATCAATCGGATATATGTCGTACACTGTCGCAATAAGCCGAATATGACATCTGGCAATGACACGCCCGTTTTGGCACTATGCGCCACCACCAACTAGCCTTTGTCACCAACTTAAGAGGGCCAAAGTTGGGGCTGAGGCCGAGGAAGCTCCTCATGCTACGGCAGGGGAATCAGGTTTTCCAGGCGCTGACACTCTTGAAGAGAATTGCTTACGGTTGGGAGCTCCTGAGATCAACAGAGAGGAAGCTGAAGATATGGAAGTCCCTGCGGAGGACTCAAATGCTGAAAGGTGAAAGGATATTTCCGATGAACTATTCTTTAGAATAAAGGAAAAGCAATTGAGACCAGTCATGCGAAGGTCATTGACGTAGACTACGTGAACTGTAACGTACATAAATATTCTTCATTGACAACAAGGAAAAAGCAAGTTCTGGTGAGTGATTAAGGATCTGGCTAAGCTTGCTGCCACTGATGTCATGGTGGTTGTGGAGATTCGTAGCAGTGGTTTGAAGGCTGAGGAAGCTATTTGGCGTCTGCCTTTTGCTCACCATCTACGTGTATTTGGATGTTGTCGAAGGATTCTAAAGCCTGCATTCGTCCTAGTATCAACCACGCGCAATTTATCCATGTTCAGTGTTGTACAATCTGTTAACTATAGCTGGTGGCTTGCATCCCTTTATGCGAGACGCATGAAACAGTTTGATTTACGAACTTAATATTCGCAAAAGAATGCAGAGACCAGTCCTGGGCCAAATCCTGCCCATTTCCGAATCAGTTGTGTAGAAGCGATTGCACCATGAATATGCTTCAATTGTCGATTCTAGTATTGAGCGAAAGGTTATACCTATGGGTTATGTATTGTGGGGTCAACCCTAATCCATTAGTACCCATAGGTGACATAGGAGAAGAAGCACTACGTCTAGAAATCAACAACACGAAAACTTTGTTATGTTATAAATTAGACTCCTTCCTTATCGAGACCGGAACTAAGAAGAATGGTTGGGCCAACAAACATCCATCTCGTTTGTATTTTGGATACCTGTATAACCATCGAAGACTATTGAAGTGACGAATTCCTGAAATTTAAGGGGCGTGGGGGACAAAGAAATTGTTGAAGTTACCATTTTTTTTATCTAGTATCAACCCATTTGATGGTAAAAAAGATCTTTTGCAGGAAGGTTGGCTAGAGATTTCTTGTAAAAACACTAGTCCCGCTCAGTCAATAATGAGAATATTTCAATCTTTTTTTATTTCATGTATTATTCTCATTATGCACATAAGGGAGGAGCCGTATGAGATGAAAATCTCATGTACGGTCCTGAGCACATGGCAGGATGGCCTGCCCTGTGCTCACCCATCACAGAGACCGTTCAAGTTAAGCCCCCGAAATTTTGGACGAAGTACCTCGGCGTAGGCGAGTTTTACTACATGGGATAATGGACCCAGAGCTCTTAGGCAATGCATTAAATACAGTGATTGCATAGTATATTAAACGTGTGAATTTCCATATTGCCCAAGATTCGGCTATTTCAGATCATCTTGTTAGGTTCAGGTTATGTGTTTATTTGAAGATCGACTTCATCACAGACTGCCTCTTGTTGATTTCATTCAACCTCAGACATCAGGTCGATTTTCCGCAGTTTGAACTAACAACCATCATCCGCACAGATGCTCGAGCAGTCAACAACATTTTCATTGTAATCATGATCTATATTGGCAAGATATTTATACAAATGTGACAGCCCCAGGAACCAAAAACAGGATCTACCCATATTGCCTTTCCTTGGTATTAGAATATAAGCTAGCTTCCGAAACGTATTCCTTCACGTATAAAGGCGATCTAATCGACCAACATCATTTTATGACTTACAATCTGTCTCCTTTGGCCTGAAGCATTCCGAAACGTATTCCTTCACGTATAAAGGCGATCTAATCGACCAACATCATTTTATGACTTACAATCTGTCTCCTTTGGCCTGAAGCAGAATCTCCAAGTCCATCGTCTCCGGAAACTGGTGTTTTGAGCGTTATCGGGAGGACGGGTAGACTGAACCATCTCCCACATCACTCTTATGTCTCCACATTCCTCGCAAGACTCCATGTCCTTGTAAAGCATCATGAGGCTGTTCGTGTTCCCTTCAGCATGTCGCCCCGATCAGGAGAAAAAATTGTTTAAAATCCAATGATCAATCCAAACATAAAGCTAAAACTCTCCTGCTTCTTGTGCAGTAAGCGTGTGTGCATCTGTGTTAGGCTCTTATGTTACCTTTGGCCTTGTATCTGAGGCATGAAGTGAAGTTGAGAAGCATGGACTTTGTCTGGAAGAGAAGTGAATTTCTGAAGCTTGACCGATTTCTCCACCTGTTCACCCTCATTTTGCTTTCCCTCACTACTTACACTCTCACTTTCGTCTACTTCCTTTTATAAGTCATCTCTCTCTCTCTCTCTCTCTCTCTCTTTCTCTCCTCTCGTCTCCCTCACTTCACTCAACAAAACAATGCTAAACACGCTACACAACAAGCCTAAAACAGACATGCCACAAAACAACATTGATCAGGACAGGACGCTCCATGCAACCAAATTCCTCCTTTATAAATTAAACATAATCAAAATGCAGCCGAGACACTAGTGCTTGTCCTAGTAATCCAACAATCATTTAGAAAAGCCACAAGGGTAATTTATTGCACCAAATGCTCTAGCTGATTGAACTCCACAGTTTCACATTTTATCATATGTTTATTGCAAGTAAAAAAAGAAGATGGTATGTCCAAACTTTAACGTCTTGCGTAGGTCCCAACCATAACTAAACCAAACTACCCTTAAATAACTCTTCTTTAATGAAACTGCCATTAGGTGAGGGGACTTACTCTGCGCACTAGATCTCAAGGACTCATCAGAGTCAACTACTTCAGCTTATCATGACAGTTTTTTGAGGGACTATATTGATCTGGGTAAGGAAGTGTAGGGACACACAACTCTTACCAGAAGATAATGGCTTAGGACGATAACAGTACAAGATTTTTTTTAAAGTGTGTGTGGTGGAGAATTAGTAAGAGCATACTTGGAACAATGACACATTTTTAAGCAGCCAAAAAGAAAGTTGATTTGGAATTTTGCAGATTTCTCTTTTCTCTCTCACCAAAGATTCTCAGATCTGTATTTTCGAATTTAGGAAAACAAAAGGTGATGGGTCCCTGGTCAAACGGTTGGTTGGATTTTCTTTCAGTTCACTGGTGCTTGGGTGCATACAAATTCTCTCAGGCTTTCTTGTGGGTTGTCCATTAGTGGCGTGATCAACTTAAAGTGTAAGCTCAAGAGATGGTTAGACAAATGCAGAGGTCGGTCACCAAGTTTATGGTTAATTTAGATTATGGAATCGAATGATAAATTAAATAGAGTAAATCATGCTTCGTAGATTACCCGCCAACGGCCACGAATGCCCCTCGGGATGTTAGGGTATCCTGTGCGGGAATCGCTCCGACATGTATCGAATCCACAGTTTGATTTGGTATCAGGGTGTGCTCAGAGATCATATTTGGTCCGCAGAAACGAAGGAACCCACACACCTCAAGTGGTTTTACCCAGCGGAAGGACTTGTGGGATTGCCCTGAATTGTGTTTTCTTTCGCCATCTTGTGATCACTTAACCAAGTCTCTAGCAGATGCAAGCCACTAATCAAGCATATTATTGAGACAAATTAATATCCTCTTGACATTGCTTTCTAAAGAGTGAGGTTAAATCATGGGAACTACCAAAATTGGAAAACAGAAGAAAAGCTGAACCGAAATGACGCCTTACCAACTTATTATTCGCCCACCGAAATCCATTCTCTTAGTGACTCGGTTTCTTCCCGTATCAAAACCGTAATTATCTCTGCCAGGTTCGAGACATTTCTTTGTTGGAACCATGAACTCACCGATGATACGACACTGATGTTGGTTTGACATGCGATGAACCTTTTGCAACCGAACGAAATGACGCAAGAACGAACGTAGACGACAAATTGTCCCCGCTTTTTGCAAGGACAACATTAAGTAATTTTCTAGGAGAACTAGTTGAGTAACCAACGAAATTTCTACTTTTCAAAGATCTTACTAGTAGAGCTCCTATTCCATAACTCAAGAAATTAAAATGCCAGATCGTTGAAAAGATGGCCAAAAATTTTAAGAACACGCCATGGCAGGGAAGGGTTGCTGAAACTCAAAAATGATCATCGAACAAGAATACTCTAAAATAGGTTGAAGATATTCACTAGTCACTAGAAAATCAATGAACTTACTAATTTTTGAGAATAGCACCCTAACTTCTGTGACTATACCTTTCTTCAAGACACAAAATGCCTTGATGACACATGAAAAACATTCTAAAGCCGAAGAAAATTGGCTATCCATGCATCGGTGTGCTTTGATTTTTTGGCCAATTCCATCAGAAGTGCCTTGTCCATTCATACAAAACAATTCTCGACAATGCATTGATTAACTAGGTAACAGATTCTCCTAAGGCAAAAAGCTTAAACAAACTTTGACGCCAAATCATTATGAAAAAAGGACTGGTCCAACTCCTAAAAAATAAGATTTGAGGATGGATCGATTTGTCTTGAGTACTATTAATTTTAATAGTTCAAAATATGAGTGGTGCCAAGAATGAAAGTAGTCCAGACATGTCTAGAAGGAAAGCAAAACATTCTTCTCTACCACCACGTCCATTGCTTCCTTCAAAAAGCCCCAAAAAAATTACTGATGACGGACAAATTATCATGAACATATTTAAGCGGTGGCAGATGCTTGGGCTGCAAGCCTCTTCCTGGCCTCCTCGATGATAGACAGCTTAATACCTTTGCCCTTGGGAAGAGACACCCAGGGTTTGGTTCCTTTACCGATAATGAAGACATTGCCCATCCGAGTAGCAAACTCATGTCCAAGAGAATCTTGGACGTGGATGGTGTCAAAACTACCCTTATGCTTCTCCCTGTTCTTGATGATACCAACACGCCCTCTGTTCCTTCCACCTGTCACCATGACAACATTCCCAACATCAAACTTGATGAAATCGGTGATCTTGTTGGTCTCAAAATCAAGCTTGATGGTGTCATTGGCCTTGATCAGAGGGTCAGGATAGCGGATCGTACGACCATCATAAGTGTTCAGATAAGGGATACCCTTCTGCCCAAACTGGATAGATCGCACTTTGCATAGCTTAAACTGCAGATGACAAACTTTTTGTGAGCATAGAATAAAGCTTATTGCCATCTCGACTTCCACAAAGGAACAGAGGATACTTTAGATGAATAATTCAACAGAACAATAGATTAACACCCGTGTAAAGTTAAGGCAGACAGAATACAGACCTTTGCCTCATCATCCCTAATGCTGTGAAGCCGGAATCTACCCTTTGTGTCATAGAGGAGGCGGAAGTTCTCATTGGTCTTGGGGATTGACACAACATCTGACAGAATCACAAAATCCTAAATTATAATTGAGACTAGCATGCCACACAAGAGTTTATAACACACAGCAAAATGAACGACGGTCAAGTTGCCCATCCATCCTGACCGCCCAAATCAATCCTCCTTTTACTTGCACCATTATATGTTGAAAAATGGGATCTTCAGATCCTAAACATTCCATCTTCACATGCACTTACATTAAATACATGTTATAAGCTTCAGAGACCATCACAAAAGAAAAGAAGAAACAATAAAAACCATCCTGCATGTTTGCCTTAAGAACACTTTGCATCCTTTAATTTCAAAACCTATTTGCACCCTCTAGTTTCAAGATCTCTTACTTTGCATCTGACGGTTTCATAAAGGAACCTTCACACCCTGGCCTTTGTTCTCCATAGCTTCTGCCCAGGTGTTGTTTTTAGAACCATAAGTTGCAAGGTGTATATTTTGACGTAGAGGATGCAAAGTGTAACATAAGACCATATTTGTGGATGCTTCATGTTATTTTCCCCAAGAAAAACAGTTTGATTATGTTCCATATAATTGTAGCACAACCATAGTTTCTCTGAATGAAAGGGGCACTCTAGAGCACATGCATGTGTATGAATGTATTCTTTATACATGATTCCTATAAGCATACAATGGGCACATGTGATAGCCAGCTGTCTGTAGCAAGACTTAAATGCTTCAAGCTAGCTTTACAAGGAACTGAGTACTCAGACACAGGTAACAGTAGGAATGATTTCACGGGACAAGATCAAGTAAATACTAATTTCATACCGAGTCTTAGGTTTATATATATAATTTGTCTGATTCATAGGCAAGATGAGATGCACAGCTTTGGAACAGATATGTATAGTGCACATACCCATGAAACCAGCAGGATATGTCTTGTCTGTCCTCACTTTGCCATCGACAAGAACATGGCGCTGCATCAAGATGGCTATAACCTCACGATAAGTAAGGGCATATTTCAGCCTGTTACGCAGGATAAGGATCAATGGCAAGCATTCCCTTGACTTGTGGGGTCCAGATGAAGGCTTTGGTGCCTGCAGAACGGAAAAGAAAATTAAAAAGATATAATCAGAAGCACAAGAACCAAACTCTTAAGAGAGAAGATCGCCTGAGAAGGATTACTTACAAAGGCGCCTCCTAGCTTGTCAAGCATCCAATGCTTTGGGGCATTGAGCCTCTTCAAGTGTTTCTTCAACCCTCGAGCCTGCAATCCAGAGGAACACCAAGTGTCAGGACTCCAAGAATTCCAAATCAGAGCATGCATGTCTACAAAGTGCCCTCAAAATTGGTGGTAGTACTTTAACTGTAGCCCCATTAATCAAAAGAGAGGTAAAAATACCGGTGACCAAAATTATCAAAAATAAGTGCCAACCTTCCTAGTCAGGATTATTTTAGTAACCACCAATGCAAAGTTAGATGAAAGATTCTCGAGAAAAGAGGGAGCAAGCTTGAGAAATCAAATTCTCAAGACTCCAGATACATAAGAAACCGCCTTACCAAATCTATTAAAATTTTAGGCTACATTCAATTAAATTTCTCTCGTTTTTGTTTTGACCTTGCTTTGTGATATGGACTGATTTGATTATTCTTAAACTCTTTTACTTCAAATTCAGTTACGCAAATGCTCAATCACAGAAACAAGCTTGCAGCATAAAGCGTTGGAGAGACACTTTCAGCTCCGAATCCACCAAATCGACACTAAAAATTAAAAGGGTAGAGTCAAGAAGAAGTCATCCACCCCGAAACCATATGCCTGGCGAAAAAGTGTTCTGTGCACACCCATTAACTGGTGTCGTTCAGGATTACCCTCAAAATATGCCAATTGAAGATGCAACTAACAGAAGCAACAATACCCAGAAATGGAAAAAGCCCAATAGTAGCTGCAAAGTCAGAAATTTACTAGACATTGATCCCCCCAAGTCACCATCAAAAGACGTACGCATGCTCATTAGCAGTTCAAGTAACGAGACTCCAGGGGCAGAGACTGAAGTCCAAACAGATCCCCCATGATCGCCACATCGCCGATAAATCGCGAACGCGCCAAACATCTAAACGAACTATGGGCCTCAAATTCCTACGCTTTCGTAGGTAAACATCTCGGAGCACAAACGAGGCGGGATCGAAACAAGTGAGAATCCAATCAAATCACAGAAGCGAAGCAGATTCGCAGCCGCCGGGAGAGAGAGGCGGACGACCGGCGAAAGAAAATCGAGGAGGGCAAAAGCACTGACCATTTTCGGATTAGCTTCAGCTCCGACGATGGAGGTGCTTCGGAGGCCGCCGGCGGGGTAAAGCGGTCGAGAGAGAGGGAGAAAGAGAGCTAAAACCCTAGCTATTAAGAAGAAGGGTGGTACGGTTCACTCGAGTGGAATGACCTTTTGGGCCTACTCTTAGGACCAGGCCCATCGATCGGCCCAATTCGTCGGTTCGATTGCTGCCGGTCCGGTTCATTGTTCATCCCTTCTTCCTTGTCCAAACAATGACGCTTTAAAATTACTGAATATTAATACGTTAAGAGGAATTGTAAAATTAGAACGACGTAATTCGAAAGTTGTAGAGCGCATTAGGTATAGTTTTTTTTTTTCTGTTATATACTATGGCTTGTATATTTTATTGAGTGCTGGCGTCGGAAGAATTTAATTTTGAAAAAATTTAAATATTTCTGTCGAGTAATTATGTAATTATGTACAGGAAGCGGGATGAGAAACCCTCTAACTCTTCAACTCCATCATATGAGGAATGACGATATTGATGTGCTGCCTATAACTCCATTCTCAATCTAGATTGGATATACCCCTCCTTTGACCTTTCTCATTTCGTCCCGTTCTTCTTCTATATCGTCGATTAAATGAAGAGGACACCCGATGGGCCCGACTTTCCCAAATGCCCACCACCGGGCCGCCAGTATGTCTTTAGAGTCCATGGTAAGTTCCGATTTTTAAGGGGCTAAAACTAAATTTTGAATGGATATACTTACAAAATACATACTAGATCAAGTGTATTTCCATTAGATTTGATTTATTGGATTATCATCAACAATATGATATTTTTCAATTTTTTTGGCAATCTACTTATTAGAGAAATATGTACGCATCAATTAGCACAAACATTGTTAAAGATCATGGAAAGAACAAAGAAATCATCAACACACTGAAGTGGCGCAATTTTTTGTCCCTAAATCACAAGAATATAAATACATAAATAAAATCCTCCTGCGGACCAATAAAAAAGATGAATTTCGAAAATACAAAAGTGGCTTCTTAGTCCCGAATGATAGCGTTAATCAGAACAGACGCCTCATCAGTAGTCGGACCTGCATCTGCTCACCAAATAATGGAACAAAAATTAAATTAAAAAATTAATGTCAAAGGTGCATTTGTTTTATGAGAGATAAATAATTTAAAATATATTTTTCTGGAAAATGATCGTTTATATCATTTATGAAAATGAATATATGAAAAATTATTCATTGTCAACGAAATTATTTGAATATAAAGTGTCATTGATGAAAAAATTATTATTTATTGACTAATTATTTGGATTGATTATTTTTTAAAATTTCAAATTATTCATTTTTTTAAAACAAACGCACCCTAATAATACTTAAATTTCTACCCAACATGCAATGATATTCCTAAATTTTTAATTCATTCAATATAACTCTCGAAATATTCCTAAATATTGAATCAAATTCGTACACCTCCGATTTCTTAATTTTTCCACCCATTGCAAAATTAAAAAAGAAGTCCAATAACATAACATTAGATACTAATATATACCTCACCTAGATCGGAAATTTAATCGAATTTCGCTCTCTCCATTTTAAATATTTTCATACTTACAAATACAAATTTATGCTTTTGCTTTAGTGGTGTATCTACCTATATTCTGAAATAACTCAACAAACGAATTTTTTTTATAAAAGTCCTTAGTTCTTCTCTCTGCGACCAGTTTATAATTAGACATAAAACTTTTTATGAAAAAATAAAAGACAAATTTGTAATTTGAAAAAGTCTTAAGTTTCTAATTATTACAAGTATTATGCACAAATATAAAATATATGCTGGCATTAATCAAATTGAAAAATAACAAAAAATAAAAGAGCTGATTCTTAGATGTACCCTGAAGAGACGGAGGCAGGTGAGAGACGATGTTCTCGATTATGCCGCCGCCGCCGCCCTCATCCACCTCCGACTTCACCGCCGTCGTCTCGCTTCCTTCAGCCGCCGGAGGTCTCTCTATCTCTTCACCTCCTCCGGAGGCGGCGGCGGAGGCGGCACTTCCTCCTCCCTCCTCACCTGAGTGAAAGAAGCTCGAAATAAGACTGCTTATCATTCCACCGCCACCGCCACCACCGCCGACAGCTTCACTCTCGCCATCGCTCCTCGCCCTCGAAACCCCACCGCTCACGCCGCCTCTTCCGCCGTCCTCGACGTCCAAGGCTTCCGCTTTCCTCTTCCCCGACCACCGCCTCGCCTCGGGGCTCCCAGGAGAGACCAGGTTCGATATCAAGTGACCGATGATCCCCCCGCTGCCGCCGCCGCCGCCGCTTCCCTCGCCGCCCTCGTCGCGTCCGCCGCCGTCTCCATCCTCCGCCGTCTCTGGCGGCGCCTTGTCGGGAATGATGGTGGAGAGGAGGCTGTTCAAGAACGTCTTGCTCTCTGCTTTCTCCGCTCCGTCCTCGGCTCCCTTCTGCTGCTCCTCGCCGCCGTCGTTCTGGAGTGGGGTTGGACTGAAATCTGGCGCCATGGCTTCGTCTGAAAATCCAGTCGCCGGAACTGGATGACCATGTTTATATACAGAGGCTTGAAAGGGAAGAGAGAAGGGACAAGCGTCCTCGTATGAAGCGTCGGTCGGTCGGAACTGAGAGGAGCCCTCGCTTTACTACACGTTCTTCGGAGCGATTTGTCTCTTTCTGGGACCAATGGGGAGGCGACACGTGGTTCCTCGGCCGACGTGTCGTGCGGGACTCGCGTGGATTTTCGCGATAGGTCGGTGGTAATGCTACTTGGTTCAGTTTAAATTTTCAGAAAATTTCAACCGAATAGTTTGAATGTACATTAACTTTGAACCAAACCGCGCACAAACTAAAGACTCCATCCAGTTTTTTTATTTCTTTTTTAAAATATTAAAAAGAGATTTAATGAAAAAGAAAAGAAATTGTGCAAATTATAATGTTGAGAAGATTACAAATTTTTATTCTAGTTAACCGATCTGAAACAACAAAGGCAGCTATTTTATTTTCATTATCTGAATTAAAATCCAAACCAAATCGAAAATGTATGAAAGTTCAATTTTGTTTAGAATAGTTATGGTTTCAGTTGGGTTTTCCAATTTGGTTCTCACACCTTGAGCTCTAGCATGATACCAAGGACAAAAAGAAAAACAATAAAGATGAATAAATTGACGAAAAATGAATTTACAAATATTATTTTGATCATCAAGTTGTGACACTAATGGTATGCGAAGAAAACTATGAATATATCAAGAACAAACTGTTTGATTATTAGGAAAATATAATTCTCCTAGGAGATGGTGCAAAATGTTGTGTTCTTATTTGGTTACTCTATGGTGAATTATACGATACAATTGAGATACAATTGAGCGTTCAAGATATTAATATCATACAACAAGTTCCTTGAGGATTGATATCTTAAACTAAAATTGGATCTTATCAGTATAATTCAAAGCATCAGAATTCTATTGAACATTCTTATGCTTTAAGGGAATAGATAAAGATGAAAATAAATACAGATACCAACAGTAGAAAGTGTAACTTGCACTATTTTTCATAGAAGTAATTAAATAGTTATTTTAAGAATAAACCAAAAGAAAAGACTAGATGAACCATGAATGCAAAATGAAAAAAAAAAATAATGAAGAGAAAGATTAGATGAGTCTTTAATCTACCATGAAAATAAAAATCTATTATTGACCAAAAAAAAAACCAAAAAAAAAATAATTACAAATTATTGTAGAATCCACTTTTTCAAGAATTTGTAAATTCAAACAAGCTGCTATTTTCACAGTAGCTTGAACACTTTCGTGTTCGCAAAGCCCATTGATGAAAAGAGGGCTTGAGCATGTGACGAATGTCCACTCCAACACCCGTCATCTATTTTCAAAGACTATAGGAAAAAGAATGGAATACTTAGAGATCATGGAAAATCTAAAGAATTGTCGAAGGCAATGGCATAATGGAATGAGGCTAGGCTGTTTCTGCTGATGTAAAAATGATGATTGAGTTGCATTATTAACATGATGCCTAGCTTTTGAACATGTGCAACCCGAAGGTGTTTCAAGGAGTCTCAAACAGCAAGTTATGCAAAGAGAGAAGCAAAATGAGCCAGATGAGAGAGATTCACAAGCTCAAACTCTGCAGACTCCTCCATTCTCAATGTCATGCAGAGAGATATTGGAACAACATGAAGACCCATCTTAGTGCAAGATGCATAGTGCCAATGCTCTCAATACAAAAGAAGTACCTAGCTTTGTTGGTGTTCTCTTCCCCTTCAATGCAAAAAGTACAAGCTACAAACCTTTCATTTCAAGGGTTTGCCGGCATTATGGAACAACTGACTTCAAACTCATAATGAGACTCCACAAACATATGGGAAAAGAAAAGAAGAACCTGCCTCCTAAACCGATGCTGCACAGGTTGAATTGATAAATAAAAAAGATCATGCAAGTATTATTTGAGCCGCAGGGCGATGACCATAGGTGATGCTATGAATTTTGTTGAGCTCTACCATACATGGCCTCCTCCGGCTCGGCTCAGTTTTGTGCCTCCCTCCTCTCCTTCCGTCTCGCATCCCTTGCAGCCGCGTCAGCGTGGACTTTCTCCATTATTTGGGTAAAACCAGGTATGGTCCTGTCTAGTTTGTCGAACACTCTAGTGCTCAAATTGAAGAAAATCCTAAACATTCTCTGAGGGAACAATAAACAAAGGTCAGGAGAGGCATCATGCATAAATAGTTTTTAGCCATTCCCATAACAAGGAAAGAAAAGATTAATATCTTATCATCCCTTCACCAAAAATCCAATGAAGAGCCGATGCTCTGCAGTCACAGCTATGATGTGCCACTAATTAAATTGACTACCACATAAACAAGATCATCCTTTCTAAGTCTCAAAGAACTTCCTGAAACCAACACAAAAAGCGAACTAAAAGTATTGCACGAGAGCTTTCATAAAAAATGCCTGGGCTTTTAGCTCAATAGCAGTAGAGGGGGGATGAGAGCTAAATTACACATAAGAAATCCACCAGAAGCCAGGAAAAATTGATAGGACCCTTGGGAATTCCCTATCGAGGCAAGGGCACCGACAATTAGGAGAAGCTTTTTCTTTTTTATACCCAGGGGCGCAAGCACAGGCTACGCTTCTGTAAAATTCAAGCAAAGGTAATTTTTTCCCCCTTCTTCTGAATGGGCTGAGCAAGGGTTGAGATAGGAAAATTTTCGGTAATCCACTCTCTTCATTCCCCTTTCTGTATTTCAGTGGCCAGTCAGGATCATAAGAGGCAGAAATCTCTGAAATTAAATTCTCAACTGTCAAAAGCGTAGCCATTGCCAACTGGGTAATCTTCCCCTTACAGGTTTCAGAATAAGGATAGTCTAATTGCAATAGTGATCAGGGAAGAAGGGGAGATGACTTATGGAAAAAGTATCTGCACTAATCAACATTTTCAGTTATGCTTCCTTCTCTCAATATCATTATGATGGAAGGCAAGTTTAGCCCCTTTGATTTTTATTAACTTGAGTGGTAAAGCACAAGCTGAATAACAAATAGAGAGGCAAACAAAAAGGAGTGATACTAAGTCGCACCTTAACGTCCTTGTTCCAATGCTGGATGTACGGAGGACCTGTATGGTAAGTACCAAGGGGAGGACGGTACCATTCTCCACCATATGTTATCTGATCCATGGCTTGTTCAATGCTTAAAACTTCCCAAGGCCTTAAACCAGGTATTACTTTAGCCAATTGGATCCTGCATCATTAATAAGTGCACGCACATGGTCAGGCATTGGTTATTTGCTTCACATGTTTGGTGGCTAAAAGGACTAACCAGAAGACATATACTTCTTTCTGTAGTACCTGAGCTCTTTTGGTATGTACTTGTTCGGCATGTGGTCAGCTTCTAAAATGGTTGTAAGTTCTGAACCACTAGCCCAAAGAAATAGGGCATGACTTGGAATTCTTACTCCAGGCCACATACCATCATTGGCTTCGAGTACCGCTAGATCGCGCCTCCTGCTTTCTATAGCTTCTTCCTGGAGCTGCTTATAAGTTTTCTTCTCTTGCCCTTTGAGAGGTACCCAAGGAGGTATTCCTTTCTGGAGTTTGTGAAGGAATGCAGTGGCCGCAGCACCTAGTCTTACTGAAAGCCCATAACAATAAGTAAAGAGATATCTCATTCACAGTGGCATTGGAAGTAAACAAAAAGCGGTTTTAATTTTTTTCTCCCCCGGAAAAGAGCAGCTCTGGTGAACAGTATTATTCTTCTCCCAACCGAACATGCCCTTCCAATCAAGTTCAATGGCCAGAATTGACAACATCAAGTGGCAGGGATGAGATCTAAGATGAAATGAGTTCCCCAAACGTAGCACTTTCATCCCCCACAAATATTAGCATGCATATGCAGAATGCTTTACATGGTAGACAATGCTTGCTGCGACAGACTATACTTTGCTGTACAAGACATTTGAATTTGTAGCATAAAACCGACAAAACAATAGGCCTACCTTCCCATGTGGCAATGGCACGTTCCATTCCATAAACCATATGAATTGGAGCCCATTCATCCAAGTCCTCACCCCAAATGAATGTGTCCTTGTCAATTATTCCAGCACCCCAAGCTGTTTTAAGTTGTATTAGCTCCATTGGTCCCCGAGTTCGACCCAACCGATCCTTGTAGTAGAACCCACCACTCCTCATGATAACTGTTATCCCAAGAACCAATCTATGAGAACGCAATCAGATAAACAAATAAAGATCCACCATCTACCCCCATAATGATCCGTTAATGCCTTTAATTAAAATCGGCACGCATATTTGCAATTACCCCACACAAAATGCAGTCTGTTGATCAAAACCCAGAGCGTCGGTAATGACTAGAAATAATACGACACAATAGGAACATGGATGCATTGGTCATACCCCACACGAACTGCACATTTCAAACAAACAAACTCCCATGTTCTCGTTTGAATGTACCAAACAGCATTATCAAGAACAAAGAAACACAGAATACCAAGATCACACATTTATCAAGCTAATTGAAAATCAATTCACCGCGTATAAATCTCCCTCTCTATCACAGGGACAGACATTTCTCATACCAGAAATTCTACAAACACATGCTGTGCAACAACACAAGCAACCAAAAATTCCAATCTCAATGATGATCAAACAATCATTCTAATCCAATACGAGATCAATCTCCAACGAAACTTACAATCATAATACCGCTGCTCGAGCCGCTTATACCCGATAGCCTGCGCGACATCGATGGGCCGCCCGGGCGGGTACGGCCGCTGCCTGAACCCCCAGAGCCCGAAGAAGAACTGCCGCGCGAAATCCCAGAACTTGTTGTCGCTCTCCTCCCTCGTCTTGATCGCCTTCCTAGGCATGGGGCGGCCGTCGAGCCCCGGCACGTGCGGGACCGCCTGCCACAGCTTCTTGTCCTCGGGCCTGAACGGTTCGGCGTTCTCCTGAAGCTCCACCTCGTTATACATGTCCGCGATCTCCTCGCACCGCCGCATGAACTTCACGACGGGGCTGGCATGGAACTTCTGCCACCACCTCTCGTTCTCCCTTATCTCTTCCTCGGTTGGGTTCTCCTTGGTCTCGAAAACCGGGTGCTCCTTCAGGATCTTCTCGACCTCGGGGGTGTGCCGGTAGTCGGGCAGGTTCTCGCATTCCCAGAAGAACATGTCCGCCGCCTGGGTGTAGAGGCCGTCCTTCTCGCCGCCGGGCTCCTCGCCGGCGGGCTTCTTGGGTCCGAAGCTGGAGCTCAGGGAGGCGAAGCTGGGGGCGGTCCGGGAGGTGGGGGAGAGCGAGCGAGCGGCGACGGCGAGATTCGGGAGAGGGATTGGGTTCGGGGGTTTGCTGAACCAGTTGTCGAAGAAGTTGAAGTTGATCGACGCCATTGAACGAGACGAAGAGGCGAGTTCAGAGGCTGTCGAGGAAATGGAGAGTGTCGAGAGGAAGTGCAGATAAAACTCCGAGACGGGGGCGAAAGGCCGAAGAGCGTGGTGCTGATGGGCCCAGTTCAATTCATTGGTGTGTTGAACTATATAGGATTTGGGCCTTGGGCCCACGACCCAGTACAAGTTCTCTCCCTCCCTCCTAGAAATGTGCAAAATGGACCACCCAAACCGATAATTGCTCGGACCGGATCAGATTAGCTGATTCAGTCTGATTCTTAGGAGTATCGGTTCGGTTCTTGATTCCTAAAAGTGGAACCGATGTCCATGCGGTTCAGTTCCTAATTTCAAAAGGGAACCGAATCGGACTGACCATGTATATACATTTTTTAATATTTTTTCAAAAAAAAAAAAGTAAAATGTGAACTAAATACTATCTCATCCAATAGTACAACAAGTTAAGGCACAATAACTCTTCACGTATCTTACTTCCATCAATATCTTAAGATTTGTCGTTTTTTCTTATTGTGCATAGTCACTTTTTAATGAGGAAAAAAAGTGACCGGTTCCATTGGATTGGATCATAATTGACAGTCTAGCTCAATTCCCACTTCCCAAAATTGAGAACCAGTCCTTTTGGTCTGGTTCTCGGTTTTATCTTAAAACTGGACTGAGAATCGATCACTCCTACTTCTACCAAACTCTTATCCATTTGTGGGCGGAGTTTTGAAATATCTTGGCCTAGAAGGCCCAAAAGAACCCAATAAAAATCCGAAGTAAGATCCTCCATGGGATTTCACCTTGGTTGTGTACATGACTGTCATAGTCAAGATACATAGCTAATAGCTAAAATGGAGAGCAAGAATCTAGGATAGAGAATCAATATTTTTAGTTTGTGTTAACTTTGTCAACTCTCCGAAGAAATCATCGAACTGAGTTGGGCTGAACCTTTCCAAAAATATGAAGCGGAAATGCTCCAATGATAGATAACATATGCTCGTAGTGATTCAACCCATAATTGGGCTTCCCCTTCAAGAGGTATGAATGCGAGGATGAACTTTTCATCTTCTGGAGTTTGATTATATCGAAATATTCGTTCTACTCTTCCTACCTAGGTTGTTGCACTGGTGGTTCTGTTGAATTGAGGAATATGGGGACGATACCCTCGATGAGGGCGGGCCCTTACCCCTGATTTTCCTCGATTTCCTTCAGGTCTTGCAGGTTTTGGTTTATCGACTCCTACATTGGCTCTGTCCTCCACTGTGCCCCTAGTTCCTTTCTAGCATTGTGAGATGCGGCCGAATGTCTTGTAAGGTTGCCACCACTTGCAGCTATAAGTCTCGGGGGTTAGTCTCTTGCACTATTGATTCTGGCTCTGATCCAAGCTGTTAACATCGGAATTCCTAACATGGTTTCTTTGTCTATGTGGACATGTAATTTTGAAATGTCTATAGGATGTTTCCACCAAAGATTCAAACAAAATCTCAAACTCTTTTATTTTATTTTATTTATTAAATGAATAATTCCCCGTGGGATGTATAATTTATAGTTTTCATACAACCAAGGAATTTTATTATAAGAGGAAATACTATTAATGTGAATTGACCCAGCTATAATGATAATGAATACTAATAATGCAAATTGACCCAGCTATAATGATAATTGATCAAGCTATTAATTCTCTTCCATTTTAAGCTTCCCTAGATTGTTGCTTCTATCTCGAGAAATAATCCTCCCTTCAATTTTGGCTTGAAAATCTTCATTCTCTATCTTAGATTCTTGCTTTCCACTTTAGATATGTATCTTGGCCGTGACAATGACCATATATGTTTTGAAGATGACGAATCTTGTTTCATTTGACAAGCTTTTTTCGTAGATTTCATGACGTTTGGAACAATTGGAAAAAGCATACGCGAAAGCCCGAAGCATGAAGTTGGTTTGTGAGGCAAGCAGTCTAAATTGGACATTTGACTAGTAACAGGTTGGACATCCATCTCAGTTTAGTGGGTGAATTGATCATCTAGCTAGTACTAGAGTAAACATAGTTCAAGTAGGCAGTTCCCACCCTAGAATTGGGAACCACCCACTAAAAATCGATACCGAAAAATTGAAATCGAGAACTGCCCGTTGATTCCATGGACCTACCCAGGGATCAAATTGCTAGTCCGATCTATATTGTCCCTCTTGTGAACAGGATGTTTGGCTAGTGCACAAAGAGCATCAAATTTCGTTGCTGGATTTTCGAGTGTTCGAAAATCGGTGTCCCGGGTTATATCATGGATTGAAATTTTAGCACTTTTGTAGTGGATAAAATTGAAGTGTCACTGCCTGTTCAAGTCATTTTGAATGGATCTGGTAACATTTAATGGTCTTAAAAAATGGCAAGATTCTCGTCATGAGGCATCGACTTTGGCATTATGTTAATGGAGATATTGGCAAGCCAAATTAGAAAACCGATGAAGCCAGTGATCAATTTGTTGATAGCTTGAAGGAACGGGACAGCAAGGATCATCATACCTTAATATGAATTTGAAACACTTCAATTCCATTCATTGGACTTTAGTTCATTCAAGGCATGTATCGATTTTCGAGAGAGAGAGAGTGTTTTACCATTTGGAATAATCTGGCCACAATGTTGGGGACTGATGGACCTTGCAGCAGAGGTAAACCGAAGGTGGAGGAGCAAAACGATAGTTATGTAGCAAGATCATGCGGACGAGCAAAGCGTTGCTCACCATTTTCTTCCCGATTCTTTCTTTATCTTCCTCTCTTGAACCGTCCACGGAGAAAGTTCTCTAGCTTCGTGAATAGTTATAATGTCATAATCTACAACGCTACGACCTTGACGCCGGTCTCTCCTTGCATTACCATGACAGAAACCTTTGTTCGACTTGGAATTGGTTAATGATGATCACTAATCTGTCTTTTGCAAGTTGACTGTCAAGATGGGGTAATAATTGAGTGTTTTTGGGTGACCAAGGAATAAAATTTCCAATTCAAGGTGCTGAATTCAAAAGGGTGATCGTGATTTTCTATGTAACCTCGTGCTGATGGTATCCAATGCGCCATCTCATCAAAAATTAAGTAATGTATGAAGAAAGTGATTGGAAGGGTTGTTGACCAGTACAGAGCTCATATCATAACTTTTGCATTCAGCGAACTAGACAATGAATTGGTGAAACTCTACCATAAGTGAAAAAAAATGAAAGATTAAACAAAATCATAACAATGAGGATTGCCATGGTTCGATCAACGCGACTCTCGTTTCAGGTAGGCCGATTGACACCGAGGATGATTGATTTGTTTCCTGATTTGGAAAGCTTCGATTCTACCCTATAATCGACTTGGCGATGATTGAATCATTGATTCTAATATGAACCCTAGCATCCACCCGACCAAGGAGGAAGTGACCTTGGATCGTAATTCTAGAACATCTCTTTTGGGAAAAAGGTAAATTTAACTTCAATGCAAAGTCCTTGATTTTAAGGATAATGACACAAACAGTTCTTGAACTTTGATTTAATGTGTAATATGTTACATAAACTTTTCATTTATTCAATATGGCTCCCGAATTTTAACTTAATGTTTAATGTGGTTCCTGAATTTTTAATTTGTTTAATGTGGTTAATTATCGTTTGGTACATATTCGATGTAATTCCTAAATTGTATGAAAATGTTCAATATAATCATTTTATTAATTCAAGATCAAAGACAAGATTGAACATCTTCATATAGTTCAAAGGTTAAATTGAACATGTACCAAAAAGTTTTGGGATTGTATTGAACAAATTAAAAGTTTAAAGACTACATTGTACATTAGACTAAAGTTCATGAACCATATTGAACAAATTAAAAGTATATATTACACATTAAGTCAAACTTCAATGATCGTTTGTATCATTTTCTCTTGATTTTATTTTGTATTTTACCTAATGTCCTAATCAATTAACATGTTTAAATTTGATATTTGAAATATGGATGGCTAACTAATCTAGCGGAGAAAATATTTTGTGGTTTCACAGCACCACGTCAAACAGCTAAGGTGACGCACATTTTTTACTCAGGTCCAAGTGTAGATCGACACGTGGACATTAACTTGGAATAAAAAATTATATAATTTTTATCTCTTTTCCACCTCCATCCATAATACACTGCCCATCCAGCCATCCAGGCTTACGTTTATAATAGGTCATGGACCAGCGACATCATCGGCCGATTAGGCCAAGCCAAGTTGCATTCGAGCCCTCAATATGGATGAGCAAGTCTTCTGATGGCTTTAAAGTCTGAAATGGGTGAGGCCAGATCTAGACAAGCAACGACAAATTCTATTGTGAGCGATAATAGGGGCTAGATCTGCTGTCCATGGCTAGCTCATTCATGGTTGCAAGCCCCAATATATGGCCAATGACACTACTGTCCCTATTTCGATGATGATGGAGGCTTCCAATGGCTTTGGAGAAGTTAAATATAAAGTAGCAAAGAAAATTGTAGAATTTTCTGTATAATTCGATATATCATAATGAGCATTACATTAGCCTATATATAGGCTTTATAAGGCAACTATCTAAAATATTATATATCAATCAAGATATACATAATCAAGTGAGATATTCGTGCAATCTTGATTGATATAGATAACTAATAATACTACATACTTGCCTCTAATGTAATATAATATTCTATAGAAAATCTTAAGAATCTATGTATCACTAACACTCCTAAATATTACCAACATCCCTAATATCACTAACATCCCCTCCTCAAACTCAAAATTAGCTTTGGATGGGCATTTGGGTGTACCGGTGCACTTTAGGATTAACTAACTCTAATACCAAGTCAAATATAAAGTAGAAAAGAGAAGTGGGGAATTTTCTGTATAAATCGATATATTGCAAAATAGTATATGGAGAGCCTATTAATAGGTTTAGATAGAGGAAATAAAAAAAATCAAAGAAAATCAAATTAGATATGCATAATCAAGCATAACCAAAATAGATATTGAAATAAGAGGAAATACCTTAAATATCTTTAAGAGATATTTTAATATCTTAATATTGCTAAACATTCCTAGTATCACTAATATCCCCTCAAACTCAAGGTGAAATCGCCTACAAGAGTTTGAATTAATGTCAAACAATGCCACAAAAACTTGTTTCTCTAACGGCACTACGGGACGGGTTTGTTGATCCGTGTGTGAGGCAACATCTTCCAAATCTAGCTCATTTGAGGGCGGCAAGTCCCACATCTTCTAGATGTGACTTGTTTAGTGCAGCGAGTCCCTTAGTGGTGGTGTTGGCTTCTCTAAATGACACACAAAATGTGAGGAATTAGAGGTGAAACAGTAAGTAGTCAATGCGGTTGGTTTACGAAACAATAACTGAGTGATGTAGCCTATATGGCTGGCATTGTAATATCAAGCGGCCAATATGGTTGGCTTGGAAAAATAGTTATTGAGCAACACAGCTTGTGTGGCTGGCATTAAAAGAAAACCTTCTCCATGAAAAAGTCTCGACTATTGGGGAACGGACTTGATTAAGTGTTTCCTCAAATAAAATTAGTGCGCATGAAGTGAATACTGTTGAGATGTGGGTTAGGAGTGCACCTTAGATTTCCATAGGAATGAAAGCTCTAATACCAAGTTAAATATAAAGTAGAAAAGAAAATTGGGGAATTTTTTTGTATAATTCAATATATCATAATGAAAATTGCATTTTATATAGGCTTTATGAGATAACTATCTAAAGTAAGATATATCAATCAAGATATATACATTTAAGTGAAATATTCATGTAATATTGATTGATATAGATAATCAACAATAATATCATACTTGCCTCTAATGTAGGATAATATTCTATAGAAAATCTTGAGAACCTATAATATCGCTAACATCCTTAATATCACTAGCAGGAGACTAAGATGGGTGAGGCTATATTTGGAGTCTTGCAGATTTAGATATGGACAAGCAATGACAGAGCCGACTAAAGCAACGATAGAAGGGTGGCTCAAGCTGACAGTGAGCGACGACGAAGGTTAGATATACTATTCATGGTTGACTTATCCATGGTCGCAAGCCTTGACGACGGCCATGGATGAGCTTCGAGGTTGCTCGTGGGTTGAGCTCGTCCATGGCCGATGATGATGCTATCCATGGCTAATCAATTATGCCCCTGTCCATGGTGCGAGCCTTTGCCATCCAAGATCCATGGCCGGTGAAAGAAGAAGTTTTTATTATTACTTTTTATTTCTATTTGGGGACAAGTTTAATAGGAGTGCTACAACTTTCATATAACATTCAAATGAGCACCATAATCTTTCTTTCTTTTTTCACTCATTTAAGTGCTACATTAGAGTAAAATCTATCATTTGAGTGTCACTTCCGACAAATTATCCTATGTGAATTTTTTACATTTTTTTTTAATTTTTTGGTTTGTATTTTTTATTTTCCTTTTTTTCTTTGTTTCTTTTTGTGCGCCAACCGTAAAGGCCTTGCCCTTGGTTGATAGGGTTGTGAAAGCCTTAGGTGAGGCCATCGCCAACTACGAGCAAGGCTACCTAGCTCGTAGCCAACGAGGTCATGATGGCCTTGCCTAGGGCCATAGTGGCCTCCCGGCCTTGGTGAGGGTTGACCATTGCCTTTTTGGTTGGCAAGGGTAGCTGGCTCTTGTCAAGGTGCTAATGATCCCATGGCCATCACCAATGTCACACTGGCAATGGGATGAAGACCACAGGCGAAGGGTTGGCTTTTTTTTTTAAAAGTTTTAGCATTTTTTTTTTGCTTTTTTGAGTTTGTCTTTTTTATGGAAATTTTTTGGATTTTTAACCTAATTTAATTAATATTTTGTGTACAAAGTAAGATTCGAACCAAAATGACGTCATTTTAGTGCTTTAGTTAACATTAACATCACCTTGATGCCAGTAAGAAAGGGATAACCTTTCAATCTAGGTTAAAAGGAAAAAACCACATCAAGTTTTTCGAAGGTCAAATTCCCTCTCCCGGGGAAAGTGGAAGGAGTTAGGAGGAGGGAGCACCCTTTGCCCGAAGAAATAGGCGGTCATTTTAGTGCTTTAATTAACCTTAACATCACCTAGGATGCCACGTCAAATTAGACGGAATTAGCAAAAGGGAAATCAAGCCCATAGCGAGGGTCGCTGGCAAGGGTCGCTTGACCTAGGTCTCGTTGGCGGTGGGAGAGTTGACCCTTCGCCCATATTTGATGAGGGCCGGCCTTGTCTATGGCCAACGAAGTCCCCTAGGCAAGTCCGGCCTTCACCCGTGCTTTCAAGGGTGGCCTCACTTTGGTAGTGCAAGGGCGACCCTTACCCGACCCTCCTTGAAAATCGTCGATGGCTAGCCCTTGCCTAGGATTGGCAATCAAAAAAAAGGAAAAAAATAGAAAAAGAAGAAAAAAAAAAGGAAAAAAAAAATAGAGGATGAAAATGACAAAGGTCAAGTTATTCATCAAGATTGCCATGGCTACTTCATTCATTTATTTGAAACCAAGTCCACTTTTAAGTCTTTATTTAAGAAAATAAAAGCATTTCAAATCCTTATTTGAAATAATATCCACTTAAAACTCATTTTTTAGAAAATGAGCATACTTTAAATCCTTACTAGAAATTTTTAAAAAATAATTGACACGTGTGTAGCTAAGTTTAAATCATCAGGAACCATCCCATCCTGACACGTTTTGTAACACTGCGCCTATAAAAAATAAATAAATAACCACAATAATATAGCTTTCTTTAATAGATATTGAAAAATACAATACATTTAACATTCAAATTTTCCCATTTTACAAGTAATCACCCGAATCGGCGGCACCTTCCGCAGTCTCGAACGATAAAGCTAACCTCCATTCTGCATTGCAACAAAACCATATAGTTAAAGATTTTTTTTGCCACCATATATCCACAAACTCTATTTTTTACCTAGCTAATTTCGCATGCTTTTAGGATGTTATGAGATGAGTATTGTATTTCATAAAATGAGTTGAGAATCAACGATTTGGAAATCTTTTAATGAATTAAATATTATTTAAGAAAGTGAATGAACGAAATATTTATTTTAATCATCAATGAAAATATATAGGTGTAAATTGTTACTAGGGCTATCTCATCACAAATCTCAAACTATAGTATACCTGTACCATATTTATCGTAAACTAAGTTTCTTGTCACAAAATATTTCAAACTAATACATATGTACTACATTTATCCAAAACTAATTATTATGTTATAAAAAATTTCAAATCATCAAATTCTTATATTGGAAAATATGCTAATTTTTCTTAAAGCTCCCTCAAGTTTCATGAATTTGCTAAAATCCCTAATTTTTTGTGACATGAAAATTAATTTGGGGTAAATATAGCATGAATTTACTAGTTTAGGATTTTTATGATATAAAAATTAGTTTGGGGTAACGTCACACGAATATACACTTTGGAATTTTTGTGAAACAAAAATTAATTTAGAATAAATGTGGCAAGTGTGTGCTATTTGTGGTATTAATCTCTGTGATTAATAATGAAATCCTGCACTAATTTTTCTAAGCATAATCGTCAAGTTTTGATTAATTTTTTTAAATCGTTGATTTTTCGTAAAACCGACGGATGGATCATAACCATCAATTCTAAAATGGGTCTTAAAAGTACTTACAGCAGCCTGGGGAGTGAGGTGGTTTGTCTCCACCCACAAACCTACAAGCACAAACAATCAATTATATGAAGTGAAAAACTCAGTTTCTCTTTTTTCTTTTTCCAATTAGACTAGTTGTAGGTGCTACTATTTGATGAACGTGACTAATTGATGTAACTATATATAGCCTAATTAGTCACCCACATCAACGTTTATTTATATTTTTTTATAATTTATTAATTTTTGTTATTGTTTACCAATCCTTATTTGTCTCTTTTATATGAAGTGAAAAACTCATATGAGCCTACCAACCTTTATTTGTTAGTTACCCGTTCTTCTCTCATTAGGTTTCGAGTTAGTCTAAATATAACAAGTCTCATTTGAACGACGTACAAACAGTTATTAAAATCTTTAAAATTTACCGACTTTTCCATTGAACTAACAAACTTTATTTGTCTTGCCAACCAACCCGTTCCATTCACCAACTCTTTTTAGAAAGTATTAATGTTCATTAATGTGGTTACAAATTTTATCTTGTAAAGTTACCAAGTTTTGTGTCACCACCTCTTCTTTGAGTTGGTGACTGAAGTTTGTATTTTTTTGAACTTACCAACTCCTATAAGAAATTACCAACCTCTATTTGAGTGATCCACTTTTCTCCAGTTAAGATGCCAACTGGTTTTGGATTATCAAGTCTCATTTGCTTGCTTAAGACCACCATTTATTGTTATTTTGTTAATTCACCAGTTTTCTATTGAGTTATTGCTTTTATTTGTCTTGTTTGTCAACGTTTTGAATTTGCTAATTCTTTTTAGAAATTATCAATCTCTATTAGAGTGATTACCATTTTTTCTCCAATTAAAGTACCAACTTATTTGCCTCACCAATTTCTATTTGAGTAAGGTATTAATATTTATTTGTGTTTTCTTGTAATACCTACTTCTCTTATCTCACACAAAAAAAATTTCTTTAATCTTTTGCCAATTCTTATTTACCTTTCGTACCAATGACTTGATTTCACCACCTATAGTCTAAGTTATCTATGTTTATTTGGGTGATTTACTAGCATTCCTCCAATTCAATTACCAACCAGTTTTAGGTTAGAATTGCGTACCAACATGTATTTGTTTTTCTTAAATCTACTAGTGTTTATATTGAGCTACCATTTTTATTTATCTTGATTATCAATTTTTTAAATTTGTACCTTTTAGAAATTACCAGCCTCAATGAGTGTGATTGCAAACTTATCTCCAATCAAGTTACCAACTAGGATTGGTTTACCACTCTTAGAGTTAGTTACCGACTTTTATTTTTGAACTATCAACTTCCCTTATTTTTGATAGAAAAAATTATTACCTTTTTACCAACTTTTTTCATTTACCTTTTTCTCGTAAAGCCTAGTGGCTATTATATGGAATTACCAATCTTTTTGTATGATTTACTAGCTTTTCTCTGGTTAAGTTATCAACTAATTTTTGGTTACCAATTTTCATTAAGCTACTTAATAATGTTTATCTGGTTCTTTTTTCAATAAACTGATTTATTCTATGACTTAACACTTTTTTCCATTTTTACTAATCCTTTTCTTCATCACATGCGTAACTAAGTCTTATTTTATTTAGTTACCAACATTTTTTTTTTTTTCTAATTAAAAATTCTCTTGTAAAAATTCTCTTATTTTATTAACTTTGATTTAAATTGCTTACTAACATCTTCAATTAATTAACTGTTATATGAAATTACCAACCATAATTTAGTCAACTTCATTCGCCACTAAGTAACCTCATAGAAAATTTGTCTATTGTAAAATAAACCAGTTGGTTTTGGATTACCAACTCTCATTTGATAGATCGCTTAAACTAAAGTCTGTAAACTCATATAAGAGTTGACAAATTTAAAGTGTAAGTAAGAAAGGTAAACAAAAGCTAATGAAAGATAAGAAAAATTGGTAAAGGAAAGGAAAAATAAACTTGGCAAGTAATTCAAATGAGAGTTAGTAATCCAAAATTAATTGGTATCTTCATCAGAGCAAAGCTTATAAGTCACTTTAATTAAGACTAGTAATTTCTTAAAGAATTTGGTGAAATTAACGCCTTGCTAAGATAAGACCCCCCCCCAAAAAAAAAAAAAAAGCCTTGCTAAGAAATGCAAGTAGAGATTTATAAATGAATAGAAAAGTTGGCAAATTTTTTAAAATGTTGGTAAGTAATTTTAATGAGAGTTGATAATCCAATATTTAGTGGTAATTTAATAGGACAATTCTTGGTTAATCACGCTAACTTAGATTGGTAATCTTTGAAAAGCTGGTACATGTAAGAGGTTGCTAACCAAGTCAACTGAAAGTTGGTAACTTAATAGGAAATTTATAATCTACCAAAAAAAAAAAAAAAAAATTAAAATATTGGTAGCAATTCAAATGAGAGTTTATGGCAAAAAAATTTAATTGTCAATGTAATTTGACAAAAGTTGATGAATCACTTTAATTTAGGTTGATAATTTCATATAAGATTTAGTAATTCAAAACGTTGTAAAGTAATGCAAATAAAGTTGGCGAGTAGCACAAAAACTTATAATATAAATAGTACAAGAGAAAGTTGGTAACTTCATAAAAATTTTGGTAAGTTACCAACAGGTTGTTTTTCTACCAACTGTTTTTTCATATTTACCAACACTTAACAATTTTTATAGGCACTGGAAAAAATATTCGTCCTTTTTTACCAAACAATAGAATTCTGCTTTTCCAAGAAGTTCTCTCTTTCAAAGATTCATTATAACATTTAAAATCCCTTCTTTCTTCTGCACCATTCATCAACCATTCGCAGAGAGAAGCATCACAAGAAAATTTGCGACTCTTGGTGGTCTTTCTAATCTAGAGTGTCATTTCCTCAAAAAAAAAAAAAATACCCTGAGATAAATCACAATACAGAATTCAAGACTTCAAAAGCAAAATCAAGAACTTCAGTTCCACACGTTTCTGGATTTATGCCCTATTTTCCTGAACCAAAATGTTTGACCGAAGTCACATTATTCTCAACATACAATCTCAGTCGATGTTTTAATGACAAAAGATAGAGAAGGCACAGTTCGTTTCCATTTGTTTGTGGAAAATCAGTCAGCCTATTACTGCCATTCGGATTTCTCTGTTAATGATGATTTTAAACGTTCTTAAATGTGAGCTTAAGTGGAAGAAAGAGGAAGAGGACTCACCGCCACACCTCAGATGTAATCTTCTTGCAAGCAAGTGAAGGATCACGATCGATAGAAACCAGCAGATTCTGATGTAATAGGAGGAGGAAGAGGAGGAGGAAGGAGGAGGGGGCTTGTGAGCCATTTTTTTCATTTTCTCTTTCGACTTTTGTTGGTCTCCCTCTTCTTGAGGCGTGAAGGGTTTTATATTGACATGATCCATGGTTACACAGATGGTGATGATGATGATGTTCTCTTCAAAAGTCAGACGTGTCTCGATCAAATTTTTGTAGGCATTGATTAATGGACAGAAGTTGTTGGTTTGGCTTTTAGGAAAGAGCCGTGCCTAAGAAGCGAATCCCGTAAAGTCTTTGACACAAGTGCTTGTTTTCTTGAGTTCATACTTTAAATGAGATGGAACGAAACGTTAGAATTATATGGACGCAAGGTTTGAAAGTTTCTTGGGAAAGAGGCTGATGTCGACTCCTCGAGGGCTACATTTCTCTTTAAAAAAACCAAGGAGGATTACCATATTTTGAAAATAATGTTGGTGAAAACACAACGAGCCAAGTTATGTAATGTCTAATAAAGTGACTCTATGTGCTTAGGGACGTGGATTTGCTGTTCCTATTCTGATCTCTTCATCTATCTCGTCCATCAAATTTTAACAGATGTAAACTTTTAGTTTTTGCCGCACTCAATCAACTCCAAGCTAAAACCTGACGATCAGTCCCTTCTCTCTCTCATCCCTCTTCAACCGAGCAATGTGCCCATCACCACCGCAACGGCTCTCTTCCCTTTCCCTTTTGTCCACAGCCTTCGTCGTTGCCGTACATCCAGCCACCACCGTCTCGGAGATTTCCACCTTAACGCCCGCTGCTGCAGCCGCCTACCATGATGGCTGTAGGTGAGACTCACATCTCTCTCTGTCTCTCTCAGCGAAGCACAGGGTGGTGGCATTCGCACCGCCTCGAGCTTGGTTTGTTGGGACAGACGGTTTGGTTCGGAGCCAGCGGGTTGATGTCCTATTTACCGACAGGCTTATGTTTTAAAGAGATTATATCGTTTCCACTTATGGATGTTCGCAAAAAAAAGAACAATCTATTTGAGAATGATCACACATGGGATGATCCTTTGAAAGATCATGTCATCCTCATAGCAAAAGGAGTACAATATGCTTTATTTGTGTCCGCCGATGGAATGAAACACAACCTCAAGATACAGGTTTTCTGGAACAATGCGCATGGAGAATCTAGAAAATCAAGGAAAATGACATAGGCTTAATTAATATCCTAGAGCCACCCACTCAATACTCCATAAGAACTAATTATGCTCAACGGACCCTTTGGCACCGGACCTCAACTAGCTTCCATGATTCAATTGTCTGCATTACAAATAAAGCATTAAGTCAAAGATATTTCACACCCATAATGTCAATGAACTTTATCAATCTCCTAGTTACTTTTTGAGTTAACCCAAATTGGTACATCTGTGACAAATATATCCCAAACTAATTTCTTTACCATTAAAAACCCTAAATTGATAACACTCATGAAAATTTTACCCTCTATTACCTATTAAATTTTATCATCAAATTGCTGAATTAGATGATATGTAACTATTGATGGATGTATTGGTTTAAGGTTTTACCCTCTGTTTATCACAAGTTTATAATTTTTCGTGGTATTAATCTAATTTAATAGAAACTAACTTGAGGTAAATTTGTCATAGGTAAACCATTTAAGGTTTTTGGTGATCAAAATATTAGTTTAGGGTAAATTGTCATAGATGTATCACTTGGGGTTTTTTGTGATATTAATACTTACTCTCTCTTTTTTTCACATTCCTTAGGGATATTATGCAATAAATAGAGTAGATTTCTAACTTATAAGGCAACAAGTCCATTGTTCTAAAATGGCGTTTGAGAGGGCTTACGGCATCCTGGGGAAGGAGATGGCTTGCTTCCACCCGAATCGCCTACAAACATGGACAGTCGTTACGAATAATGTGATGGATAAAATCAAATCAAGATATATGAACAAAGCTGAAACTTTGCGCTTATTTTTAGGATCCAGATTTAGTGGTATCATATGATCTCATAGAAGGGATGATAAATAAAATACAAGCAAACAAGTTAAGTGGCCTTTTCTTTCGGACAATTTGACCTTAGTTAGGCATTTTTTGTTTTGCAAAAGCACTTTCATTATTTTATGGCATTTGAATTGCTTAGGAAAATGAGTCATCGGAAAATATTTTTCTAATCGATGGAAAATATTTCCCTGATTAGAAAAATATTTTCCTACCAAAACTTAAATTCATGAAATAATTTCCTCTTTAAAAAATCGCAAATCATTTTTTATAATATAATAGGTATCGGCACTTGGACCAAAGGGCATGGAAGCCCAATGCTCATTCTCGGGCCCTTAGCACAGATCGGGTCCTCAACGTTGGAGCCCCAATCCATTGAGGCTGGGTCTAAGTCCATCGAGACAGGGTTGCCAAATTTTGAGCCCGAGTCCGTCGAGGCTGGTCTTGGGACTTCCAAAAAATTTTAAAAATATTTTTTAATTGCTTTTTATTATCTTTTTCCCTTCTTCCTCCGCTAGTTGCTAGGCCTCAACTACGGTTAGTGATCTGCCACATGCATGGGCTGACTAGGGTTGACTTCACTAGATCTTTGTGAGCTTGAGCCCCGTCAACCTCGCCAAGATCTAGTGAGCTTGAGCCTTGCCTTCAAGGCTGGCAAGCCTCGACCCTTGCATTAGGTTGGCAAGGTTGACCCTCGCTATGGCTTGTTGCTAGCCATCGCCTAGGCTTTGCATCTAGTGGAGGAAAGAGAAAAAGGAAAGGAAAGATAAGAAAAAACCAATGTCCATTGGCTCGAGTGGTAAGGAACCTGGGTTCCCTAAAGCAAGGTCTCAAGTTTGAGCCTTGTGTATGGAGAAAACGATGCTGGGAGAGCCCACCCCTTGTGGGCTCGACAGTGCTCGCTTTCTAATTAGTCGAGGTTATCCGGATACCGAAAGGTCATAGACCAAAAAAAAGAAAGATAAGAAAAAATAAAAAGTTATTATTATTATTATTAAATAACAAAAATTATCCACGTCAACGCTGACGGTGCTACATAGGCAACCGGCATTCATGTTAGTAATTGTTTATTTAGATTGGCTAGAAGTACTAAAATTGACAAATTGTTAAAAAAGTTTAGAATTCATTTGACACAATTAAAATCTAGGTTTAGAACTTCTTCTTCTTCTTCTTTTGTAATTTTCCCCCAAATGACGTATGTCTATATGGAAAATTTTAAAAATAGACAATATTTCTCAGTTCATTTTTAGGTCCTAGCCAAACCCCAAAAAATATTGTTAGTTTTTTGGAAAATGACTTTTCGTAAGATATTTTCCAAAATATATTACTTTTTTCGCGAAATAAACGAAACCTTAGGCGAAAGGCCTTTATCACTCTAATCACATCTTAAATAAGGTCAAGCCAAGGATTTGAGAATTTTGCATTAAATTGTGAAAGATGTACTCTTATAGGTGAGGCATTTGTACATTTCTATCCAATCATCTATGGACATTAGAAAAGGATGAAAGTACATGCAATATAACTTAATTTGAGAAAGTAGGGGGGACTGAAATTTCATACATCAAGATTAAATCTCTGCGCGCGCGCTCGAGAGAGTGAGAGAGAGACGTACCATTTGGATTACTATTTCCGCAATGTTGAAGATTGATGGACCTTCCAGCTGAGGTCAAATGAAGATGGAGGAGCATAAACATGATGATACAGCAAACCATGTTCCTGAGCAAAGCGTTGCTTGCCATTGCCATCTCTCTCTGTCTCTCTGTCTCTGTCTCTCTCTCTCTCTCTCTCTCTCTCTCTCTCTGAATTCTTAATAAGGAAGCTTATCTCCATCTATATTTATAACTCACCGACCCGGAAGCGTACGTCAGTCTTCTCGGGCAACAAACATTTGTCTGACCATGAAACGAGGCAGTCATTTTCAGTATTTAATAACCAATTTTTGTATAAGCGTACATCACTCGTCGGCTCTCCTACGGTCTGCGCAAAGAGAAGGAAATTATTTGTTTGACCGTGTACGAGGTCCGAGGACGTCTTTTTCAGTGTTTACTATGTCATCTCAAATATGGTAAATAATCTGAGCGTTTTCTGACTATTTCAAAAGAAGAAGAAACTTCTATTTTTTAAGGGGGGTTTAGAGATGATATATCGTTAGCAAGTATAAAAAATAAAACGCTATGATTATACTAAGTTAGATTTGTGTGCCGTATACGGTACGTGGAAAGAAAATTTATACCGGCCTAAGTAGATGATTGACAACGGTCCAATTTTTATATGTCATGACACTCGATATAAGATAAACAAGTCAAACTTTCCCGACCCGTTTTCATATGCAAGCTCAATTGAAGGTATTGATATGCCGAATCATGGGAAATTAAGTAAAATATAAAGAAAGGGATTGGAAAAGGGATATATTGGAGGTTCCAACAAGCTAAGGCCAAAATGATACGCGGTTATAGTGAATGATGTAGGTTTTGGTATTCTTTGGATTAGTGAATAGAGAAAAGGATATGTTAAATAATTCATAAGGTTAACTCAAGAAAACATTAAGACATACCTCCAGTCTTATTAGTTGTTCAAGTAAGATAGATTGGATTCCTTTTGTTAAGACCAATACCATGTCACTTGAATACGGGGTTATATTTTATCTTATATTCATTTAGTTCCATTTCACCGGTTGGCTTAACTTTCATATTAGATATTTCAATTACATACATTTAGTTTCATCCCACCTAATAACTTAACTTTTAGGTTGAATATTTTTACATGATATCAGAGCTCTAGCAAAGAGTTTGAATCCGGACATTTTTCTCATGAACTGATTGCTTGGGGCTGGTTCACAAGAGTTGGGTCGCTCAAAATAGGAACTGCGCCCATTTCATAGTAACTAAGCCAAGTCATGCACAAGCAAGGAATTAGCTTACACGCACTAAATCCTTTAGCCCACTTTTTGGGATAAGGGTATTCTATCTCCAAAGTAGTCTCTCAATCTCTCTCACCTACCCCTACGACAATCACCATAACAACTACCACTGCCGATCACAACCCATAACCATGTCGACATTGCGTCTCAATTGATAGAGACTGCCTCCCATGGAAGACCAAAAAGGCAATCACCTGTCGCAACGACCAAAAATGTCGATTTGTAGGACATTGTTGAATTTCCTCCACAAGGGTAATGTTCCAAATCTCGTTGTTGTTCACTAGTCCGCAGAAAGAGAGGTGCAAGGCGCAATGAAGATGGAGCCAGAATTTGTGAAAAAGCTAAAGGCGGGCGAGGCGTTTGATTTCTTCGACATCTGCGACGGTCACAATGGAGCATGAGTGGTGGACGCGAGCGTGGAGAATTTGCATCAATGTTGGCGGAGGCGGCGGATGGTTTCGATCAGAAAGGGAGATAGATGGTGGTCGACCGCGGAAGTGGTGATGGTGGAGAGGAAGGCCATGGTGGCGACGGTGAATTTCATTGATGGTGAGGATAATTTTTTTTCCGGAAAATATGTTAGCAAGTAATCCCTTCTGGCATTCCCCCTTATTTTAAAAAAAAATGATAGAGACGGATCCCCTAGCTAGCAAGAGCAGAAGCATTGCGAACTCTGCATCGATTCCCTCCATTTCAGAGCTTTACGTCCAATTTCAAGTGGATAGAACTAAACCCATTATTTAAAGCACGCTCTTCATGATGATTTGGATGTGGTAAAGCTTCCCGCAATAGATGCTGCTACACAGACCTTTAATTGTCTCCTTTTCATCATCTCCGATAGTTCCTCCCCAAGATGGGTTTTGCATTTCGGATAGAATTGGGCCCTTCACAGATCCTTTTGCACATTGCCCGACCTTATCTGGTAACTCTACCTTAGGTCCACCATTTTCTCCTGCTTTTCTTACCTTTTGGGCTTTGTATCAGTATTCAGGATTTGGACAATAATGCCACCTTTGGTTTCACAAGAAATCGCCATTTCACGAATTATTTTTGGCGAGGTCAAATTTCTCCTTTCCCATTAATAAAGCTTGTCAATTCATGCATGCACTGACTAAAGACAGTTGGCAAATGGTGAAGTGCATGTTGCGCATTCTCAAACATATAAAGTCATTGGGTTTTGCTTCTTTCACGATAAATAATATTCACTTGCAAGCCTTTTCCGATACGGGTTGGGCTGGTAGCTTTGCCAATAGGAAGTCAACTAGAGGGGTATGCTATTTTTCTAGGTCTCTAAATGATCTCTTGGAGCTCCCGAAAACAACGAATTGCAGCATGCTCTTCTATAGAGTTTGAGAGTAAAGCCCTTGCCGATGTTGCAGCTGAACTCATTTGCCTCAAGTCACCCTTTCAAGAACTTGGGTTGCCTCTTCAAGTTCCTCTCATCCTTAGGTGCAATAATATTGACACCACTTATCTATCTGCAAATCTAATTTTCCTTACTCATACCAAACATGTTGAGATTGACTTCCACTTTGTTCATGATCATGTAGCCCAACGACATCTCAGCATGTTGTTTGTCTCCACAATTGACTAACTAGCACTCACCAAAGCTCTTCCTAAAGCACGTTTTGCATTTTTACGAGACAAGTTGAAGATTCACTATCTCGACTCTTCCACTTGACGAGTTATATCAACCAAATATAAAGTTATCGGATCTGGAAGTTCTGGAATTTTATTATTAGAAATCAGAAAGTTTTCTTTATACAATTCTTTTTTTTGCAAGTAAATCTTCTATGATGTACTATTGGGTATATGAATATTCACCTAGGCTTAATGAAAATACACAAGAATTTCTGTCTCAACAAGCCTTCTTCAGTAAATATAATATCAGCAGATTGTAATGTTTAACATTGGAAGTCACCCATGTTACAAAGCAACCATCCCCAACTTATTAAATATCCTTGGCGGCACCTTTGGCGGTCACGAACAACAAAGCACACTTCCATGATTTAACTGACTGCATTGCAACAAAATCATTGAGTTAAAGATTTTTCTCCTGCATGTATCCATGAGTTCTATTTTTTCCTAGCTAATTACGAACGCTTTTTCTTAGGATATTATGAAATAAGTAGAGTACTGTATTTCACAAAATGGATCGGTTTATTTCATCAAAAATCAACTATTTAAAAATATTTTTCTAAAAATATCGTTTATTCATTTCAGAAAATAAATGATGAAAATTTATTTCAATCATCAATGATAATATTCATGTATAAATAATTACCAATAATGAAAATAATTTTTTGTTCAGTAATTTTTTCAAACAATATAAATGATAAATTTTAAGAATTTTTACAAATCATCGCAAAACAAGCTGATGAATCCTAAGTGTCACATTATTCTAAAAGAGGTTTTAAGAGTACTTACAGCAACCTGGAGAAGAAGGTGGGTCGTTTCTTTCCACATTACCTACAAACACAAACAATCAATTATGGACCAGTTCAGGTCCCACTATTCGATAAACATAATTAGATTGTTGCGAACTAATTTGTATAAATGTATATATATAACCTAATTTTTAATTATTTTAAATAACCTAGCTTGTTTAAGCGATAGAAATTTGCCATTCTTAGATTTTTATTATTTGTACACTTTTAAAACAGTAAGTTTTCAATCCGCGTACATAATTAGATGAGTAACAACGCCCTTTCAGATTTTTGTGCATGTACCGGATTCCACTTGTTCATCTCTATTAATATTGAAACAAGCCTAATTATAAATTTCCACCTCAAACTGTGAAAAGTCCATGCATATATTTTTTAAAAAAGTTAAACCGCAGATGGTATTAACATAAAAGAAAGTAAAACATATCTTATGGCGTATCGAAGCTAATTCAAGAGCATCATCATGTCATCCAAAGGTAAATTAAATAAAGGACGTGCGGACTCCTAAAGTGCCAAAACTTAGCACGGGGGACACTTAATTGCTAAAAGTTCGAAAAAATATACTTAAGTACCAAAATCGGAGCAAAAATGATCAATTAAGTACCAACGGCGAAAAAATCCGGCCAAAATACTAGCGTGGCAACTTTCCGACGAGTTGAGGTCGAAACGACGTCGTTTTAGGCACTGACATAGCCAAATAAGCCCAAAATAACGTCGTTTTGATAGATGACGAGGCTAGATTAGCCCAAAACGACACCATTTTGACCTTAATTAGATTTTTATATAATTATTAATTAAATAATATTAAAAATGAAATTATTTAAATATAAAAAAAAGGCAAAGGGAAGGGGCTCCCCGCCCGTGGCCATCGCCCCCATCGCCGGTGGGGTGGCGGCTCTGGCCACAAGGGTCGCCGGCCTAGGCGTCAGCGACCCTCATCGACCGAAGGCGAGGGCCAGCCGGCCCTTGCCAGACGCCGGGAGAGGGCGGCAACCCTCTCCTAGATCTGGGCAAGGGTTGCTCACCCTCGCACCGGCTCAACCCGGCCGTCACAGACACCGAGAGAGGGCGGCGACCCTCTCCTAGATCCGGGGGCAAAGGTCGCTAACCCTCGCCCAACGACGCTAAGTTTCTAACGGCGCTGGGCGAGGGCCATCGGTGCCAGCGCGAGGGTGGGCGACCCTCGCCCAGATTTGGGAGAGGGTTGCCACCCTCTCCCGGCCCTTGCCTCCGATTGACGAGGGTCACCGACCCACGCCCAGGCATCAGCGACCCTCGCTGTCCATTGCCACTACCCCACCAGCAATAGGGCGATGGCCACAAGCAAGGGAGACTCCCCCACCTATGCTGCTGCTGCTTTTTTTTTAAAAAAAATTAATATTATTTAATTAATATTTATATTAAAAATCAAATTTTAGCCAAAGCGACGTCATTTTTGGTAAAGGTGAGTTGATGTGGAATTCTAGCAATTCCAGCAAGCCATGTAGATGTTAGAAATTATTAAAATAAGGCACGTTGGATTTTTGGCAACCTTCGCCGGGGTTGGCACTTAAGTGATCAATTTTTTTTAAAAAGTGACACTTAAGTGTACATTTTGTAACTTTTGGCACTTAAGTATCATTCGTGCCAAGTTTTGGCACTTAGGCTGTTTTTTTCCCTTAAATAAAGTATAAGGACAAGGATTGATGGATGTAATTTGGATACCATTTTACAATCTAAGCTACAAGGAGATGAGAAACTACCCCCGCTCGTCGCCCGCCAGCCGGGTGCCGGGTCGCCAGTCATCGGCCGCTCTTCGTCGCCCTTCACCAAGCGCCCGACAGTCAACAACCCCCTGGTGGCAGCGACGACAAAGACCAATGGCCCAGTGGCAACCAACAATCAGCGGGCGGGCAACTAGTGACAAGCCACCAGCAACCACCACACGTTGGTTGGCGGCTATCGGTCACCGCTGCCGCCCGTCAGTCGTCGCCGATCGCCGCTGCCATCAGGGAAAAAAGAAAAAAAAAAAAATTTGTCGGTACCAAACGAATTTCTATTCTTTTTCAATTCCAAGAATAAGAAACTTTTATAGTTACTAAACGCATTGTTTTACTTAAAAATTATTCCAAGAAGTAGTAATAGTAAAGAACTATTTCTCAAAAAAATTTGTTCTCAGAGTAAAAATATTATCAAATGCATCCTTAAGTTTCTCATGTTTTACTCCATACCTTGTTTTCCTGAACAGAAATATCTGACCAAGCTGCATATTCTCAACATAGAATCACAGTCGATTTTTGGTTCCCATTGATCACAGTCGAGCTAGATATCTCGTCTGGATTTTTCTGTCACTGATGATTTTACACATTCCTTTCCGTGAGCTTAAGTAGAAGAAAGAGGAAGCGAACTCATCGCCACACGCCGGACTGCGGCCTAATCATCTCGCAAGCAAGTGAAGGATCGTGACCAATAGAAACCAGCAGATATTGATGTAATAGGAGGGGGGAGGAAGAGGAGGCTTGTGAGCCATTTTCTTCATTTTCGCTTGCGAATTTTGTTGATCTCCTCTTCTGGAGGCGTGAAGGGTTTTATATGATATGATCCCTAGCTACACAGATGGTAATGTTGTCGACTTCAAAAGTCAAATGCGTCTTGGTCAAACTTGGCATGCATTAATAGAGGGAGAGAACTGGTTGGCTTTTGATGTTAGGAAAGAGTCATTCTCAAGAAGTGAATCCCATAAAGTCTCAGCGCCGGGGCTTTAGATGTTGGTCACACCGGTTGCGGATGTGGTTGCGATGCGATAGCTGCAAGAAGCCGATGTCACTATGTCTGTCACTCTCTTCTTTAAGTCTTTGTTGACACAAGGTTTGAAAGCTTTTTCTCTGAATCTTCTCTTCATCCTACTGTTCTTTTCTCTTGGTTTGAATTAGCAGGGTGCACCGTTGCTGCGATAGCGGCTGCTATTGGCCACCATATGTTAGAATTTTCATATGACCCTTGATACCGGCCGAAGACCGCTACTGCTATCCAACGTTCTCTATTTGAAACCATGGCTGGCACGCCAATTGTGGTCAGTTTGAAGATGGAAAATTAACGACCAGGACTATTCTTCTCTTTGAAGAAAAACTAAGCAAGAAGATAGAGTTTGTAAAGTCCGCATGTCCGCTTCCATGTTCTAGCATTATTGGTTGTTGCCCTGCGGCATTCAACCACCGCCATCTCGGAGATTTCCGCCTTATTGCCCGCTGTAGCCCGACCACGATGACTCTAGGTGAGATTCACATCTCTCTCTTCTCTTAGAGACAGCAACCCTACTTGCTTAAGTCTTAGAGAGCGTTAGAATGTCTAGCCCAAATACTTAGATTGATAGGTGGAGAAAGATTATTTTTATATATGAAAAGCATATAAACGCCATTGTTGAGCGATATGGAAAATTTCAACAAAGATGTTATAATGTTTCTACTTATGAATATTCAAATAAGAACAAATTAATTGAGAATCTTGGTATACGCAGTGATCCTTTGAAAAGATAATATATCCTCTACCAAAAGGAGTACAATATGCTTTATTTGTGTCCTCCGACCGAATGAAAAGCACTAACTCAAGAACAGGTTTTCTTCAACTTCGTGCAGGTAAAGAATCTGGAAAATCAAGAAACATTACATAGGAATATTCGATACTCTAATGTTACCCGCATAACATCTCCAACGCTTGAGAACTAAATATCCCAAACGACACCTTTGGCGCTGGACCTCAACAAGCTTCCATGATTTAATGGTCTGCATTACGAAAAAAAAGTCATTTATTTGAAAGAAAATTATTTCTGAAAAATTATTTTTTGACTTTCCAGTTTTTGGATGACGAAAAATTAATTGACTTATAGAAAAAAATTTTATGAACTAAAAACAACATGCTTAGATTATGGGAAAATGACTTCCCGTTTTGACAGGAAAGAAATCACTTTTTCTTAACCACTAAATAAATAAAAACTAACCATTGTCCTTAAAAATAATTTCCATGAAAAATAATTTCCTATATCATATAATTTTCATTGGAACAAATACTATTTTTTAAAGATTTTTTGGGGACATAACATTAATAAATTTAGTCCGTCTCTCAGGATGTTTTGAAAAAATGGAGGAGAGATATGTAAGATAGTCTATTGTTTTGGAAAAGGGCACGAGAATGCTTACGGCATCCAGGTGAAGAAGGTGGATCATTTCCGCCCGAATCACCTGCAAACACGAACAATATTAATATGAATTTGGCCTTTAATTCTGCGAATAATGTGATGAATAAAACCAATCAGATATATGAAGGAGCAAATTTGAAACTTGTGTTGATTTACATGATTCAAATCTCATGATATTATATGATCTCATAGAGCTTTGATGACAAAAAGAATACCCACGAACAACCTAAGTCGCCTTTATTTTCAGACAAATTTTACCTTGCTTCGGCTAAAAACCTTTAACAACTCACTCTAATCACATGTTAAATGGAGTAAAGTGAAAATATTGAGGATTTGTGAAATATATCCTCTTATTGATATGAAGAGAGTACATATAATATAATTGTATTTGAGAAACTAGAGGAGACTGATATTTCAAATATTAGAACAGAGAGAGAGTTCAAATATTAGAACAGAGAGAGAGAGAGAGGGAGAGGGAGAGGGAGAGGGAGAGAGAGGTGTACCATTTAGACTGCTATGACCACAACCTTGAGGATTGATGGACCTTGCAGCTGATGTAAAATGAAGATGGAGGAGCAGCATCATAATAATGCAGAAAACTATGTTCATGAGCAAAGTGTTGTTTCCCATCTCTCTCTCTCTCTCTCTCTGAATTCCTAATATGGAAGTTAAGCTCCATCTCTTTCTATACGGGACTTAAATAACCTACTACGCGTAATCGTAAATTAGTCTCCTTGGACTAAAGAAGAAGGAAATATATGTTTGACCTTGAACGAAGCAATCGCTTTTAGTGTTTAATATAAAATTGTACGTGTACCTCACGGATTGGCTCTCCAATTTATTCATAGGAATTTAAATAACCTACGACGCGAAGTCATACGCCAGTCTTCTCGGGCTACAAAAGAAGGAAACATCTGTTGGACCTTGAACGAAGCTGTCATTTTCAGTATCATCAATAAACTACTAAGGTACTTCACCAATCGGCTATCTAAGCATTTTTGGCATATACAGAAGAAGGACAAGAAGAAACTTCTGTTTTCTTAAGGAAGTTGGAGATGGTATATAATTTCCACGGTATATAACCCTAGGATCTATTTATGCTAAGTTAGATTTGCATGTCATGTACTGTACGGTGCGTCAAAAGATAATATTTTAGAGCGAGGTTTGGAGTATACGATTGATAGCGGACCATTAGCTTTTCTGTATCTTCTCCAGGTGCTTGATATAAGACATACAAGTAAAATTTTTGACGTGATTTCCCCCGTAAGGTCAATGTTGCCACCTACGAGGGTCGTCTGCGGTAGTCTCTCCAACAAGGACACATGGCCAGGCTACATTCCTTATTTTAACGTGCTGGTACCTGCACATCTCGCACCTCTCATTGGTAAGAGAATATTTTTCTTCCCCTCTAAACTAGGAATACCCCCGAATTTTACATCCAAGAGTTCAGACAAAATAGTTTAAGGACTTGCTCAAGTCCATAGGTATTGATATGTCGTCTCATGGGAAATTAAGTAAAATGTAAAGACAGTGATTGGAAAAGGGACACATCAGACACTGCAACAAGGGAAGTCCCACAAGATATGTTTTGGTATTCTTATCGTTAGAGGATGGTGAATAGGGCCAAGGACATGTCAAAAAAATTAGTAAGCTTAACTCAAGAAAACATTTTGGACCTACACAGGTCCTTAAAAGGCTTGCAAGAAAACATACCCCCTTCACAAATGCCCTTGTTGCAAAGTGAAGGGGCTCACTCCAATGGTCAACTAATTGCCACCGATCTCTAGTTGAGGTATCCCTTGGTGTTAAACTAAGGGGATAGAAGCAACTCTCATGCCTTGAAAAAGATAGTGGCGGGGACTTCCTTGTAAGACATTGTTCTTGAGTATGACTTTAAGCTACTTTGTCAAAAACCTCGTGTGGATCTCAACATCCCTTTGACATTAAACACTAAGAGGGTATTTCCTCCTCCTGAAGAAGATAAAGATATAGGGGCATTGGGGGGTTGAGGCGTGCCGGCACCGGCACGTTAAAATAAGAAACACAGTCTTGTTAGCCCATCAATGATATAACCGTTGGACAGGCGGGATGGCCCTTAGCAGAGCTCTCGGGCTCCTACTTTGTGGTGAGGACATCTATATCCACCAATATAGGAGATAAAGACAATGGGGTTGGCAGCGGAAGTGATGGCAGTGGAGAGGGAGGTCATGGTGAGGGCGGCGAATTTCCTTGATGGTGATCGGATTTTGGACTAATCAATGTACACGGAGAGAGAGAGAGAGAGAGAGGTGAGGATAGTTTTTTCCTGAAAAACATGTTAGCAAGTAATCCCTATTTTCACTTTTATGCTTAGACTTTCATAATGAATGTACTTCTTCCTCTGGATGACAATCAATGAAGTATTTTCATGACAAAAAAAAAAAAAAAGTAATCCCTTCTCGCTTTCCCCCCTATTCAAAAGAAATTGATAGGGACGGAACCCCTTGCAAGCAAAGAGCAAAGTATTTCCAACTCTGCATTGATTCCCTGAGAGCTCTACGTCCAATTTCAAGTGGATAGAAGTAACCCCATTTATGAGGCACGCTCTTCATGATGATTTGGATGTGGCAAAGCTTTTCGCAAGAGATGCTGCTACATATATCTTAAATTCGATATGTAGCAAAAAGCACTAGTTCTGTGGAAATGCTTTTCATCATCTCGAGGAGTTCCTCCCCAAGATGGGTTTTGCATTTCAGATAGGATTGGGGCCATCATGGATCCTTTTGCACATTGCCCGACCTTATCTGCCAACTCAACTTTAGGTCCACCATCTCGTGCTTTTCCTACCTTTTCGGCTTTGTATCAGTATTTCGGGATCTGGACAATAATGCCACCTTAGGTTTCACGACAAGAGATTTTCATTCCACGAATTAGATTTTTTTCTTTTTTAAAGTTTTTCAATTCCTTTGATTGCAAAAAGTTTAGATCTTCAAACAGATAGTACTTCTTATCGGCAACGGTGAAAAATAACCGGTGGCCAACATCGAAGTTCGGTGTTCTTATGGGCCATAAGTTATGGCCAATGACAAGCAACCAACCATGCAGTTTGACTCCTGGCAACAAGTTCGATGGCCAATGACTAACAGCGGAGTCCATCGATGTCCGCGGTGAAGGTTGGAGGCTGGTGACCGCTGGCGATGCCAAGGGCGGTGGCAGCGGTTGGTGGTGCAATTGGGTTTTCTTATAGTTTCTGGTTATAAAAATGTGGAATAGAACATTAATCCTAACTATAGTTAGATAATCTGATTCCATATTTTTTGAGAAAGTCTATTCCACATGGAATCTTAAACCTTACTTGGATTTATCCCTAGAAATCTTATTTCTTGAGGGATCTAATTCAACGTGGAACCAAACCGTCTAAAATTGTGTATAATTAAAAGAAAAATCTCCAAAGAGTAATATCATAATTTCTTTAATAATGTTGACAATAGAAGATGTCGGTGATTTGGATTGGAGCAGGTCCTTAAAAGGCCAAAGGAGACTCTAAGGTTCTAAGTTCCTTACAAGTTCTGCTGGAAACCTCGAGCCTACTCTCAAGTACAAATTTCTCGTTTTTTAAAACTTGGAACCTATCCGTCCAAACTTGAAACCTAGAACCTACCCTATCACAAGTTCTAGGGTTGGTTCTAGGTCCAATGGGTTCTTCTTTTTTTCATTTTTAGTTAAACAAAACAAAAATAAATTCAGTTTTTGATAATGGTTATATATACCAATCAACCCTTGATAGGCATGCAAAGGTTGCGGACCTCTTCTCTGTGGATGGCCAAATCATATTAAATGAGAACCTAACCCTATTCCTCCATTAAACCAAAGTGACACTTTCACTTGGCTTATGCAATTTCTCATCGGCTTTTCAATGGAAAGCGGCGCCAGTGTCATGGGCATCTTTCGTGTGGAATAAGGCGATAACTCCTCGTCACTAATTCCTCCTTTGGCTGATATCTAGGAACCGCCTTCCAACTCAGGCTTTCCTAATGTCCTACGGTAGAATACCCTTGGTATATTGTGCATTTTGCAACATCAGGCCTGATTCTATCAACCACCTCTTTTTTGATTGCCACGTCTCCAACGCCACTTTCTCGGGTCAGAAAGTGCAATCTCCCTTGGACTAACCGATCTTGGGTGGAAAATTTAAGTTGGGTAAGCAATACTCTTTCAGGTAGCGGCTTTTATGCTGACATTGCTAGTTTCTCTTTCGGAGCACTATGCTATGTGATTTGGAAGACTAGAAATGATATAACATTCCGGTCATCCAATTTCTCTTTTCATTTACCTCACCAAGGCGGTCAAGGATAAAGCCATTTCTTTCAAATCAATAATCCGAGAAATAGGAGATTGCGGTGTAGTTGGGGACTAGACCCAAATATTTTTGTATAGGAATGTGAGCGAGGTTTAGCTTTTCTGACCTTGTCTTCTCATATTTATATGGAACATGCCCCCATTCCGAGAGACTTGTCCCGTTGAGTGTGGGTCGGTCTTCTTTTTCATTTTTAGCTTTTCTTTTAATAACCTTTACAAAAAAAAAAAAACAAAAATAATGTAACAATAATAAACAAGCTTATCATTCATCAAAGAGAATACAAAATGAACAAAATTTTCAACAGAGGAAAATGAATTCTTGGCAAGAAATTCAATTAGATAAAAGAGAGGAAATGGAACAAAATTCACTAGATTTTACTGTTGTTTCCTGAGAAGCAAATGCATGGTGCCCACTGGACTTGCTCTTTTCCAAGCATTACAGACAAAAAAATTAAAATGAGAAATTATTGCGTGAATCGATACACAACAGAATTCATGACCACCAAAATAATCTTTCTTAACTTTATGTCATGGTTGAGCATTGCGCTGACACTCTCCACCATCAAAATAATATGCATAATCAACCATGTTTAGGGACAAACAGAATGTAGAGACATATGTTGGTTACCAATCCTTTCTCTTACTATTCTCTTTTCTATTAATTATGACTTATGAAAGAAAGCGATTCGATGAGAATCTCATCTACAATCAATAAACATTTACCACAACAATCCTCCAATGTCTAGTGCAGTAGAAAAAATGAATGCAGATAATGCACAACATACGTGCTATAATAGGGTGCTCAATCAGTGCACAAGGATATTGGGAAATTGAAACCAGAACTTTAAGGAGGGGAGCAGAGGGAGGAGAGAAAGCAATGCAAAAGCCAAACATACCCTAATTTTTCTCCTCTACCAAATTCCCTTCAAGAACAAATTGTTAGATTTTTGTCTTTTGATTAGTCAAACACCCATAGAGACCCTCTCTTATAAGTCAATTAAAAGATATTCACTTAAAGAAAAGAAAACTAACATTGAGAAAAAATAAGTACACACAAAAACATTATACATGCATTAAAGATGCTTGATTACAATTGGCTTTCAGCAATAACATTAAGTTGTCCAAATAATGAAGAAACTGCATGGCAAGTGTCTTGCTCATAACTAATGTGTATTAAATGGTGAAGATGGTTCAAGCTAATGAGCTTTTAATGGTTTTACCTATTGAACAATAAATGTTACAGGTCGACTACTTCAATGCAATGACAACGTAGAGTAGGTAAAGGAAATGCACGCACATTTGAAGCATAATTCGTGCAGGGTGAGATATGGACATAAACAATAAATGTCATTTCAACCTATATCATGAGATGGATATTCTATAGAAGTTTCATACCAAAGTCTAAAATTTATAAATTCATCATAGTTTTAACTATGCAACCATCTTAAGATGTTTCTTGAAAGAGTAAATGATAGAAACCATTGAACCTCACTAAAGAAGACAAGGGAAAGTATTGGGGAGAGAGAAGAGAAGCCTGAAAATTGAAGAAAGAAATTAGAGATTTTAGGTTTAGGAATCCCGATTCCAATTCTAGTCTAGTTCCGATTCCTAGTTCTGAAAAAATGGAACCAAAAACCAGAACCTCCTACTAGAACTGAGAACCGTGCTCACCCCTAACTCTTACTGGAGGTAGAACCCTCAAGAGGTGGGACCTCCCACAAGAATCCTCCATATTCCCTTCCTCTTGGGAAGAAAAATATATGAGTGGGAATTGGGGAAGTGTTAGGAACGGACAACAGCTTATTAAAATAAGAAACACAAGTGCTTAATCCACTTGAGTTACCAAGCAGGTGAGGCGTCCCCAACAAGGGAGGTCAAACTCTCAAATGCCCTGTGAGGTTACCTTGTTACCAAACACCAAAGATCTAGGTAATTCTCCGGAAAAAACAATAGATGTTTTATGTCAGCCCCACCATGTATTCATTGGAACCAAGTTCATCCTCTCGATGTCTTTGAGACCACAGCTTAAAAGTAGACCAATAATTTGGAAAGTAAGATCGGCCAATCATTTCACTATATAATTAACTAAGTGATGTGACATGTAACTTGTATTTGGGTTACTTTTAGTGTAAAGTTCCGTGTATTTCTGTTTTTTGTTTCTTTTTTTGTGTGAACGTAAGTAGCCGAGTTTATCGATAGTTCTAATTAAGCCGGTCAAGTATAGTGATCCTTCAAAATATGAAAAACTCATCAAGGTGCGTGGAGAGTATTCGTTGGGATACGATTCCACATGTAGTTAAGGATACTAAATTTGATTATGAAAACTTATTATTATCTAAAATTTCACAAAATACGACAGTTCATAAGCGGCGTCATTAATATTAGGAGCCCTTACTAAAACTTGTGTATGAAAGTGATTTGATAAAGCTACATCGAACGTTTAAACATAGACTCATGCACTACAAGTATATGATCTTACGGAGTCACTTAATAAACAAACTGATGTATTGATTTCTGATCAGATGAGGAGACTGATGCAAAGTTGCAGGAGTGAATCCATTTTACAGAGAAAAAGGTAAAAAAAGTAGATCGCACTAACCCGTGGGCTTGTGATTTGATTTGAGGGCGATGGTTTCTTTCAAAGTGACCACTTTTTCCTCCACCCTTTCCGTCGGGCTTGCCAAATCCTGCATAATCTTTGCCAACAACGGTGGCTTTTGTAGATCGAGGATCATACATTCGATTCTCTAATCTATCCTCGATTCCAGGCAATCTTGATTGGTCCGCGCAGGATGAACCCATCTTATGTTTCCTGCTCTCATCGGGTGCAGTGACGGGCTCGTCTAAATGGGCGACCGGTGCTTCGCCGACACTTTAATCTGAATATCTCAGCAAGGGATGAGTCGGATCCCCACTCCTTCAAGTCCTTTTCTCATTTTAAAAAGATGAATAGAATCTCTGGACCAGAAAAGAAAGAAGAGATATGAGTAAAAACACAGAAAGAGAAAACCAACAGAACCTACCCATATAAATAATACTTCATTAAAGCACCTGAAGAAGAGCACGAGAAAGAGAGACAGAGAGAGAGAGAGAAAGATGGGCAACGGCAGTTCCTCTCGCTGCTCTCACCTCGCCGTGACGACCCTGGTGCTCCTGCTGCTGCTGCTCGTATCTCCGTCGCGGTCGGATCAGAAAGTCAAGCTCAGCCTCTACTACGAAGCTCTCTGCCCTTACTGCGCCAACTTCATCGTCAACTCGCTGTCCAAGGTGTTCGACACCGGCCTCATCTCCATCGTCGACCTCCGGCTCGTCCCTTGGGGCAACGGTTGGATCTTGCCCGACGGCTCCCTGTCTTGCCAGGTCTGCGCTGCTTCCGCTCCTCTTTGCTTCGTCCACTCCCTTCCTGCCTTCCACATTTCTCTCTTCTGATTGTTTTTTCTTGGCGACATTCTTCGATTCATCTTGGAAAGCTGCAAATTTTTCCGTCCATACTTGATCTGGGGTCCTTACATCTAGTCATGTATATGTAATTTATAGATGTTGTCCTTCCATTAATTATGTATTGAACAATTTGATCAGTTGATGACACAAAAGAAAAAATTAACACATAATTTGATTAAGTGGAAAATTTTTCTTGAGATATTGACAAATCTAGAGTTGCAAGTATACTTAAACACACAACGAAGTACTGATCTTTTCATTTAGTAAATAATCAGCGTTTGTAGAACTCGGACACGGGCTTGTTTTCATTTTATATGCTTAAATTACTCGGCATAATATGCTATTTATATACATAAGTTTCATTTCATACAACCTATAACTGAGTTACAAGCACTTGTAGGTTGAGAAATTGAAGTTCGTGCGGTGAAACAAAATTTTTATTTGGGGAAAAAATCAGTAAATTTTCAAGTTATGCCAACTATTATACACTTATCTTAAATTTTTTTCAAAAACAAAAAAATCTCAAATTTATACTCCTATGATATATTTATTCTCCATTGAGGGTTCATTAATGATCATTAAAATTGTGCCTACATAAACACTGGAATGCAAATGGTGTTGACATGATGGTGGCTACGTCTCTTAAATGAAATAAAAACGATATTACTATGGTTAAAAAGTCATCTAATGAAATACTGACAAAAGATAAATGTGTCACATAAATACTGATTTGAAATTTTTTATGTAATAAAAAAGTTCAGGACAAATGTGTTATAATGTATATGATTTTGGATTTTTTGTGATTTTTTTCCTTTTATTTAATACTATCTATTTTGAATAAATCGTACCTATGAGGACATAAATACTTCAAAACTCAGCAACAATGGACGTTGGCTCCATAAATATCACATTTAAAACTTGGTTTGTCCCTAATTTCAATAAATTCAACTTTATTCTATTTTTTTTTTCTCTTTTCAAGTGACTTTCCATAAATAAAAAATTTAATAAAGTTGGTATGGTGGGGCGAGTAATAAATGCTGTCACAGGTTCTGCCCCCAACGCTCCGCTGCACAATGCACATGACGATTGCTTCCAATCTTGGGTGGTATTTAAAAAAGAGAAATTATTAAGTGAAATTTTAGTAATTTTGGAATTTGAATTGTCAGACTTAGCAATATAACACGCAATACTCACATGTAACTCGTCATTTTTAATTACTGCACATTTAATTTAATACATACTAGAAGGAATGCACATGTCACACATGTGCTAGAGAAAGATAAAAAATATAATATTAAAGTTGCCTCGTAAAAATATTTTGCCATGAAAATAGGAAATGACTTAGTGGAGATAAGCAAAATGACATTTTTATCCTGACATAAATACTCTCCCGATGAGCTTGAACATGGCTATTTTGGTCATTTGAACGATGTTCACTGAATTTCGAAGTTGGCTTATTATATGTAATGTACAGTAGACACTACATATATTAATTTCTTTACAATGTTGCACCCTTCCACAGTGGTCTTGTTGATATAGTAATCTGTATATATCTTAAATCGAACTTGTTTTTGATTCATTTCTTTTTAGTGCATTATATTTCACTTTATTGAGCAAGCAGCATTCCGGAAATTCTTCATTAATTCTTACAAAAGCAATCTAAAAAGTCCATTACAATATGATAAAATCTGTGGTTTAAAATGTATAAAATGGGCCATTTTTGACACTTCAATTTTGAATCTAGCATGTTAAATTGGATGAACGTAATATCGTTTTTTTTTTCTCTTATGTAATATTTTCCCTTCAATTTTTCTTTTCTCCATCTGAACATCGTGCAAAATTTGCAGCATGGACCAGATGAATGCCTCATAAATGCTATTGAAGCTTGTGCCATCTCCACCTATCCGGACGTGGTAAAACCCTTTTGTCCATCCGAAGCAAGACTAGTGTACATATGCTGAGATATATAGAAACTTCATTAATATAATGGCACATGCACCATTATTTATTAATTAGTATGTAAATATAAATAGAAGATATAGCCAACCATGCTCATAAAAGTAATATCAGCTTCTTAGAGAATTTTATCAAATTGAGATATGATTTTAGAATTGTGGTCTCCAAATTGTCAGGCAGTAAGATTTGGAAATGCCTAAAATTAACTTCTCATCACATAATTTCCATAAATTAAGTAGAGAAATTTTAAAAAGAGAGAAAGAGAGAACCGTATTGCATGATTTATAATATTTTCTTAGACCAATGAGTTACTGTTACCCAATATGTTATTTTTAAGAAAATAATTATCATGCCAAACAAAAGTTTTCATATCTATTTATCTCATCCGAATATATTATATTTATTATTTCGCTGCTAGACATTGTGAAACTATAGATGGATCATATGCATCTTAAAAAATGTTAGGAATCTTATTATTTAATGAGTAAGATATATTATGTCCTGGCTGAATAGATTCGGCGGGTTCAACAATGAATTAGTGTCGCCGCCCAATGCAATGTCTGTCGATTCGTACACTAGATTTATGGATGTGACTATGATCCTGAATCGAATCGAAATCTCAACAGCAACATCATGTGTGTGAATAATAGGAGTAGCACATTGACTTTCCCACTCTTTGTGTAGAACCGGCACTTCAAATTCATCAATTGCGTGGAGCAATTGACGCTGCAGGACCGGCACGGCGAGTGGCGCGACTGCTTGGGCACGACGGGCCTCGGCAATGCTCCGGTCGATTGTTACAATGGAGGCTTTGGAATTAAGGTGATTTTCCTCGGTCTAATTTTATAATTCACGAAAAAAAATTTCTTACATTTTTTCATCCCTCCTTTATCTTTGACATCGCGATCTGAAATTAAAAAGAAAAAGAAGAAAATTTCGAAAAATTTTCTCTCCATGGCAGCTCGAGCGGAGGAACGCCGATGAAACCGCCCGTCTCAAACCATCACACAGATTCGTCCCGTGGGTACTCGTTAACAATCAACCCCTCCAGGAGGTCAGTCAAGCACGTCTCCATCTGATTTATGTATGCGAGCATGCGCGCGCAAGACGTCCGATCAATGCATGATGAGTTAAATTATAATTTCGCCCACCGCCGTCGTTGTCGCGATTGTCACTTTGTCCTTAGGACTTAGGTTATCTCTCTCTATGTCTCAGGAGTTCCCGAATTTCATGAGCTATGTATGCAAGGCGTACAAAGGCGATCACGTACCGGCGGCGTGCCGGTCGCTTCCGGCGACCATCGATTCCTCCGGGGAGGAGATTAGGTCCGGTCCTGTTTGCTATGTAAGCCAAGCACGAAACGTCACTTCTGGGCTCCAATAACAAAGATGGTATTATATTACCAAAATCCAGAAAAAAAAATGATATTAATGTTTACTTATCTCTCTAAGGAGTGATTTTAGCTAATTTCTCGTGCAATGTAGACACATTTGATGTTTGCATCTTATAATATATGATGCTGCTACAGTCAGCTTTGGTTAGTGATTCTTTTTTTTTTCTTTTTTTGCTGTTCTTTTAAATCCACCTGTGGAGATTGTATTGTCCAAAATCATCTTATAGTATAAAAGCTATTTACTAGTTGTCCATATATATATATAAATTTACATCAACCACTCATGTCCTCCCACCTAAGCAAAAATCAGAAAAATAAATCTATTCCTCCTTCTTTGAAGCTGGCGTGGAATACTAGAGACGATCCTGGGTCAGAACTCTATAATAACGTATTTATAGACACAGATAACATGATGCGACAATTTATAACATGAACGAGAAAATGATATAAACCATTCGTGTTAGCATATTTCGCAAGCACAAATTGTCTTGAGATGAAGACTGTATCCGATTGAGAGTTCCTGGCTTGTTCCTGGAAGGAGCCCTCTCTTTTCAGAGGAACATGTCTCTTACAGCATCTTCTTCTCTCATTCTCACGCCAGTTATTTGTCTAATTCACTCTCTAGTACACGCTGCTCAGACTAATTTAATTAATCATTAAGACCGCAATTCCAAAGACAAAGTACTGGCTTAAAAAAATGTCGAAATCATTCGATTATCCAGCGGGGCGATCTTTACAACGAATTTCCGTAACTACTAAATTAATTTAATCTTCTTTTGTCTATCAACATACGGCTGCAATTTGCTTCTATGAACATGTTTTAGAAAGAAAACCTTGTCTCCCATCTCTTTGGTCTATATTCCCAGGTGGAAAATCTGACTAATTCGTGTCCTTTCCACTCCAGGACCATCTCATTCCCCTGTTCTCCAAGCTTCACCTCATAAGATGTCTTCCCTCTCAGCATTTCCTGGGCTTCCACAACAGTCTCCCTGCCTAGTCGCGACCGGTCTAGGCCTTGCGCAGCCGGGGTGTCTGCGCCGTTCCTAGTTTCGCCCCATCTGTGGAGCCACGAGAGAGACGAGACGAATGGCGCGACGAAGAGAGTCTCCATGGCAATTCGTGACTCTGAAAGCTGAGGAGGAAGATCGAACTGCATTGACTCTAAGATTGAGTGATATCGTGTCAATGAATTGTCGAAAAACTCCCCAAAGGTTGAGCAGTTCCTGGGCTTCTCGAATCCGTTCCCATCGCCGAAAGTTATGATCCCTGCAGTATGACCGAACCGATCGGCGCGATCAGCCAGAAATTCCCTGGCCACAGTAAAGAAATCAGTCACTCTTCTAGCTGTAGCAGTCCTTCCCATGTGAGGCAATCCGACCATGCAATTGAAGACCATCCACTCTTTATTAGCGTCTCCTTCATTCCTCTTCCTAAGCTCATTCGCTAGATTTGCAATGTTCATGCTATCAACCTGCAATTCCATGCCGAATGATCGGGCGTGATTGTGAAGTCGCCTCTTCATATCGTCAAAATTCCAGTTCAATTGAGGATTCTGATCACGACGCTCTTCTTCGCAAGTCACTGACGTGAGCTTCAACGTTTTGTTCCTGCATGCAACGGCCTCGATCACTGGCGGCCATTGAATGCCTTCTCCCATATCGAAATCCACGATATGGACTGTCTCTGCCTCATCAGGTATCGCCTCGAGTAAGGCTGAGTTTGCCGCGAAGTGAGCAAACCTCCCGTAGGGAAACGCCTGGTAAAACGCGAGGAAAGCTGCCTCAAAGTTCTTGCACAATTCATGTGTCAAGTAACCGCTCCGGTCCTCAGGAGTTTGGCACAAATAGAAGGCGAGCCGCTCCAACACCTCGCCCAGAGGGCTCGATTTCTCGGCGATGCGCCTTGAGATGACCTCCATGAGCTCCTTTTGCTCGAGATCCCCAGCCTCGCCATAGGCCTTGAGCAGGTGATGGAGGCCAAGCAAGTTGTCGATTTCCATTTCTCCGGCGGGCAAGGTCCAGGGCAACCCCGTTGCCGCGGACACACTGGCTGAATTAGACACTTCCGACTTCGACAAAGTGCTTGCTGGGCTCCAAGCCTCCGTCGTTGCTTTTTGCGAAACGAAACTCCCATCACTCATCTCCGAATAATCACAAGCGTTCTCAGGTTCATCACCATTGAAGAAGGCCTCCAAACCTTCGAAATCCATGGCAAAATCCTCGAGCTCATATCCGACACCAAGCGACGCATCGAAAGCAGCACGCGCGCCGAACTGGACAGCTGAATCGCCGGTCATATCACTAATCGGTGAAGGGATCATACCGTAATCACCAACGTTGAAATCAAAACTGGAGCTATAGTTTCCAAGTGGGGTGATCGTTGAATTGGTGAGATCCTGAAATGGCCAGGAAACTGGAGGAAACCCTGATTGCATCATCTTTCAGGAAGGTCTCACCTTGTTTTAGCTGAAGAGATGGAAATCTGGATGAAGATGATTAGACGATAAGGATCAGGACTATTTATATTAGATCTATATGATTAAACAATGGAAGAGAAAATGACAGAATATAAAAATAAAACCAATCAATCATTCTGAGTCTTCCCTGTATTTCTTAATTAGAGTTTGGTTCCACCAAAATTCCTCGTTCCAATCTTCCTCTTTGCTTGGCAGATTCTGAGAGGTTTCCAGGTTGCGGACGATGCAGTTTTCGCGAATGATCAAATGGATTTTATATTGATATTATAATTAGTCTGTTGTTTTCAGGGTCGCTAGCGAGGAAGGATCGGAAGGAATACCAGTCCTGTAAAACAGCTCTTGCCCCTGATAGCTAGTGAGAAAACGAGAGCAAAGACAGCTACGGTCAACACCGTTAGGGAATATTTACGGTAAGATTAACGTGTTGTGGAAGTAAATACATGCGGGGGGATTCAACAATGAATAAACTCAAATGTGAATCTTCGAAACACAAATTTGAAACTAATCTTGTCTTTAATAAGTCCTAGCCGGGTTTTGGTACCGTGACACCAATACCACCGAGCACGAAAGGACACCGTTCCGGTCCCTAGCACGAAGTCGCAATTTGGTCAAGGACGCTTCTACTGTTTCGTTTACAGAGGTGGCCTTTCTTCTTGCCGTGCTGATGGATTTCTAATGGAGTTTGCAGGTCTTAAAAGACCGTTGATTAGAATCACTGGTAACATGAAACCAGGAGCTTGGTTTGTTTCCTTGGTCAGCTGGACATGGTTACATGGAACTAGCTTTCCTCTAGGGTGATCGGTTCCCGGTCCTAGTCCAGGTGGAACCGGGAACTGGATTGGGAAGACCGGTTCCCAAAATTGGGAATGGGGAACCGGATCACTTAGTCTAAAGACCGGGAACCAGACTGGACCATCGGTTCCAGTCCAGTCTGGGCTAGTCCAATGAGACAAGTCACACTTTATTTCCACTAAAATGGCCGTGCTCCAACCCATCCGATTCAGTGATGAGCTGTCCTAATAGAACTCAAAACACACGTTTTAGCATGTGAAATATTAAACTCCATTTGTGTGAGCATTAATCACATCATGTTTACTTCACATTCGATTTTAGCCCCAAAGGCCATGAATAGTATGGCCAAAAGTGAAGCTTGGCTTAAGTTTTATAGACAAGTTCTCTTATGCTCTTTGAGTATTTTGTCGATGTATGTATTTAAAAAATAAAATAATCTATTTTAGAATTTACTAATAATTTTAAAAAAATACATATTTATAAAAATCAGTTCGGTCTAGTCCGGTTCCCCTTAGGAATTGGGACCCGAGCTGAAAAATCATCAAGTTCCATAAAATGGAACCAAAAACCGGACCGATGTCTTCGGGAACCGAACCGAACCAAACTGGCCAATTCAATCTGGTCCGCTCCAGTCCAATTCTAGTTTGGGTGGTCCATCATGCCCAGCCCTACTTTCCTCCACTTAGCAAGGACAGTCCCCTGCCTATAGTGATTACCTCCGCCTGTCTGACAACATACTCTCAGGGGGCTGCAAGGATCTCATTGTTTTTATGATGGTGAGGGTTCGGTCCCCTATACCCCTTGTTGATGCTATATCTTTTTCTTTCCTAACACCAAAGAATGTGGGAGACTCTTTACAGAACAATTAATGGCCTGTTTTTGGGTTGTTGCCGTTGAGCATTTTAAGGACTTATTTAGGTCTAGCGCTTTCTTCTTGCCATGACAATGGATTTCTAATAGAGTTTGCAAGTCTTAAAAGACTGTTGATTAGAAGTATCACCGGTAACTTGATTTCCCGAAGTCTTTGATGTGATGACTTACTCATATTTTTTTGAAGTTACCAACTTTGTCCAACTGTTTGAAAATGATCGGTATTCTTGGATGTATTACCATGTTTTATATAATCTTTCTTACAAACACTTTATACTTACCAGCTCTCATTTAAATATTATACTTTATTTATTGAAATACCAACTCTTTTTTGATTAAATTGTCAACAAGTTTTGGATTACCAATTTTCATTTGAGTAAATTACTAACTTTTATTTGATTTTTTTTTGAATTTATCAATTTTTGTTATCTTTCATTGATTTTATTTATTTTTCTTCCAAAATGGATCAAGGTCATAAACTTGTATATAAATTTGCTGATGTTTACTTGTGTGACTTACCATCGTTTCTCTAAATAGGTTAACAATTTTAATTTAAACACTTACATTCGAGTTGCTTACAAACAATTATTTGGTTTATCATAAATAGAGGTGTCAAATGGGTAGGTCAGGTCGAAAATGGTCCGACTCACATCGACCCATTTAACCCGTTTTAACCCATTTTCATGCAATGTAAATTTGATGACCCATACCCAACCCATACCCGACCCATATTACTAACACATATTAATATTTAACTTAATTTCAAAAAATCTACTCCCACTTATTTAGTCCACTTTAAACTTTTCACAAATAAGTTAATTGAATAAAAATTTCACATCAAATTTATAAAGTAAATTAAATAATAAAAAATTAGTAAATAAAAAAATGTGGATACCTCTAAATTGAAATAGTTTGAGGAAAATAATTTTTAAAAAAAAATCGATTTTTTAATTATTGTTAAGTGAACCTCATCGGATCGGCAACGGAGGACGAAAATGCATAGAGGAGGGAGATGGAAGGAGAGAGATGATGGCTCTACCTAATAACTTGAAAGAATAGAAGTGTTTGATTATTGATCTCAACGTGCAATTGTTGAGATGACTTCCATTATATATATAGATATTACAAATGATACATTTTGTATGGAAACAAAATAACAATGGAAAATAATAAAGAAAGAGATTACAATATTACAAAAGTTATCAATCCTTTAATTCCAAAGATCTCCAAGGATCGCAGATTGATTCGACATCTTCGATTGATTCGACATCTCCGATTGATTCGAGATCCTTCAATATCTCTAGATCTTTTTCCTGATGATATCTCCAGATCCTTCTTCCTTGATTGCTAAATCAGTGCCTTTACTCCCCCTCAAATTGGGAGTTGGAGAATCCCAAATACCCAATTTGCAACATAAGTTTCCAAAAGCTTTTCTAGGCAGTGGTTTCGTAAATAGATCCGCAATTTGATGCACAGACGGAACATACTTAGTCACAAGTGTTCTAAGAGCCACTTTTTCTCGCACATAATGATAATCTAATTCAATATGTTTAGTTCTTGCATGGAACATTGGATTAACTGACATATAAAGTGCACTGATATTATCACAAAATAATATTGGTGGATTGGAGAGATGAATACCCAAATCTCGCAAAAGGAATGATATCCACGTAATCTCTGCAGCCGTTGATGCCATTGCACGATACTCGCCTCGGCACTAGATCGAGCTACTGTTCGTTGCTTCTTAGCACTCCATGATATACAATTGCTTCCTAAGAAGGTACAAAATCCAGTAGTTGATCGTCGAGTCAAGCGACAACCCGCCCAATCTGCATCACAAAAGGCATACAAGTCCAATGTTGACTTGGACAAGATTTTCATACCTCGATCTGTTGTGCCTTTGACATAACGTAAAATGCGCTTTACAATTTGAAAATGACTCATGGTAGGTTGATGCATGAATTGACAAACAAAATTGACTGCATATGAAATATCCGGCCTTGTAATAGTGAGATATTGAAGAGCTCCGACGATACTTCGATATAATGTAGGATCCGAAAATAATCTTGCATCCATAGTAGAATAAGAACTAGCAGCCATAGGAGTGGAAATTGGCTTGCAGCCCTCCATTTGTGCACGTTTAAGGATTGACAAAGCATATTGTTGTTGGCACAAATAAAGACCCCGGAGAACATCCTAACCTCCACTCCGAGAAAATAATGTAACGGACCCATATCCTTCATTGCGAATTCATTGCTTAATGTAGAGATGAACTCATTAAGCAATTTTGGATCATCACCTGTAACAATCATGTCATCTACATATAAAAGTAGAGCTAAAATACCACCATCTGATTTTCTAATAAACAAAGAAGGATCCGCAATGCTGCAAAAGAAACCAGATGCCAAAAGAAATGAGCTAAAGCGATCAAACCATGCTCTTGGTGCTTGCTTAAGGCCATACAAAGCTCTCTCCAATTTGCAAACATAAGACGGATGATTTTTGTCCTCAAAACCTGGCGGTTGCTCCATATAAACAGGTTGTGATAGAAAACCATGTAAGAAGGCATTTTTCACGTCTAATTGTTTGATATGCCAACCTTTAATAGTAGCTATGGTGAGGACTGTTCTTATACTTCCTGGTCGAACAAGCGGCGAGAAAGTCTCCGAGAAAGTCTACTCCTCGCTACTTAAGTATATCCCTTGGCGACCAATCTTGCTTTTAATCTTTCTAATGTACCATCAGCCTTTAACTTAGACTTAAAAACCCATTTACATCCCACAATATTAGTATTTGAAGGACGTGGGACAAGAGTCCAAGTTTTATTCGATGCAATGCTTCGAGTTCCTCTTTCATTGCCACCGACCACCCCTGGATGTTTCAAAGCGAACGTACATTATGTGGCTCCTTCGGTATAGAGTCCATCATATGTAGATTAGCATATTTTGGATTAGGCTTCACAATACCAGCACGTGCTCGTGTAATCATTGAATGATTTGGAGTGGGTGAACGTACTATTGAAGAATCAAGTAAGGGCATCCATAGAGGAATCTTCATTTGCTAAATTGCATGGAGAATTAATTGGAGCACTTGATGAGTCACCAATTTCAACATGATTTTCATGAACATGTGATTCACCTCCATCAACGTTATCTTCATGAGAAGTATCATGAGTAGCAGAATTTAATAAGTCATCCTGCGGTTGTTCAGAAAACGCACCTTGCTGCAAATATAAAGGTGAAAATTCCGATTCTGACGCTGTCGTGTCTTGATTTGGCCAGCTTATAAATTCAGATATCCCTGGTTTATCACTTTGATCCTGAAATAATGAGCTGGGTACAAGATAGGGAAATATATTCTCATCAAAAACGACATGTCGTGAAATATAGATTCGACCAGTTGGAGGATAAAGACATCGATATCCCTTATGACGATCACTATAACCGAGAAAAACACATGGCAACGATCGAGCATCGAACTTATTTTTGGTGTAATCCCTAAGATAAGGGAAGCATCTGCAACCAAAAATTCGCAAAGAATTATAATCTGGTTTTCTACCAAATAAGAGTTCATATGGTGATTTCATGCCCAACACCCTTGTAGGAAGCCGATTCAAGAGAAAAACTGATGTTTGAAAAGCTTCGACCCAGAATTTTTAGGAATTCCACTTTGATGAAGCATAGTCAAGCCAATTTCACATATGTGCCTATGTTTTCGCTCGGCAACTCCATTCTCGCTCCGGAGTATTCGGGCAAGATACTTGATTAATAACGCCATTCTTTTGCAAATGAAGTATGAAATCCGCTCGATTGAACTCTCCTCCTCCATCGATTGAAAGATTTTAATATATCCTCCAAATTGTCTTTCCAAGTATTTCTCAAAATTGAGAAAACATGCAAAAAAGTCAGATTTTTGCCGTAATGGAAATAACCAAGTATATCGCGTATAATCATCCACAAAACAAACATAATACTGAAACCTTTGAAATGAGATTATTGGAGCTTTTCCCCACAAATCACAATGTATCTTTTCAAAAGGCTTAGTAGTATTAGATTTGGAAGGCAAAAAGGAAGTTTAGATACTCGACCCATTTGACAACTACTACATATTGTAGTAGTTTTATTCCAACAAGTAACAATAATATCGCCTTTATTTTGCAGATGATGAATTGCCGTCGATTGTGGATGTCCCAATCTTTGATGCCAAGTACTTTCATCAGCTTTCCTAAATCGATTTGAAAATAGTACTTCTTTTGGTGCCTTCAAGGTATATAGATTACCTTCACGGTTTCCAACTGTCGAACATTTCCCGTTTTCCTGTCCTTTATCACAAAACCAGCGGCGAGAAAACTCAAAATTCAGAGGATAGTCGGTTGTAAATTGGCTCACCGATAATAAATTCTTTTTCATCCGAGGAACAAGTAGAACATTTTTTAAGTCAATGCTCTTTTGACCCAAATTGATATGAGCATCACCAATATGGGAAATTTTAAGCGAATCACCATTACCAACCATTACACTATCTTTCCCAATATATGGTCGTAAGTTGAAAAGATTACCGTCACTTCCGGTCATGTGATTTGAAGCTCCAGTATCAGTGAACCATTCTGAATCTTGATTATCTCCAACAGTAAGTGCAGCAAATGCCTTTGGCACATCAGATGGGAGGAAAGATTGATTAAACCGATTAAAGCAATCTAAAGCAGTATGTCCTTGCTTGTTACAAATTTGACAGGAAACGACTTTGTCTGTTCCTTTCACAAGTTTCTCGGTCTTGCTTTGATTGAATTGTGGCTTGTGACCCTGCAAATGCATAAAATCAGCCCGAGAATTTTTCATTCTGGGACCATTGTGAGAAAACCCTCTTCCATGTGAAGAAAAATAATTGTTGTTGTAATGTTGGAATTGTTTTCCCTTTTTGCTGCTCTTAATATTACTTCTTTGACCAAAGAAAGCCGTCCCATGTTGAATTGCATGGGAACTTTTATTTGTGAGGTGACTCTCAAAGCTTTGCAGTTGAGAAATCAAGTCAGAGAACACCGGCATTGGAGGCTTCAACATGGAGGTTGTGAATGAATCATATTGATCACCTAAGCCATTCAAAACAAAGAGGCCCTTCTTCTTGTCCTCTAGAGGACATCCAATAGCAGATAACTCATTAAAATATTTTTGAAAAACACCAAGATATTCGTGAAGAGAAGAGAAATTATCTCTATAACATTTTTGGATTTGCAGAAAAATTGAAACTTCACGTTCCTCGGATACCTTGGCAAAAATATTTTGTAAACTTAACCACACCTCAGCAGATGTCTTCAAGTCTACTACTTGAGCAAGAACTTCTTCTGAAAGCGTTGCAATGATCCATCCCCGCAGAAGGCGATCGACCTTCTCCATTGTAAAAACTCTGGATTTGTCACTTCCTTTGAGGCACTAACTTCATTTCCGGCCTCAGAGGGGGTGACTATTGTTGGATTTGGCATCTGGTATTCACCATCAATGAAACCTACCAGATCTTGACTTTCAATTAGTGCAAGCATCTGGGCTCTCCAACAAGAATAATTTGTTTGTGTCAGTTTCAGTGACACAAAATTGCTAATGTTTAGAGATGAAGGGTATGGGTATTTAGGATTGGTGGAAGCCATGGCTAAGGATCAATTTCTATCAAAGAAATATGCTCTGATACCATGAAAGAATAGAAGTGTTTGATTATTGATCTCAACGTGCAATTGTTGAGATGACTTCCATTATATATATAGATATTACAAATGATACATTTTGTATGGAAACAAAATAACAATGGAAAATAATAAAGAAAGAGATTACAATATTACAAAAGTTATCAATCCTTTAATTCCAAAGATCTCCAAGGATCGCAGATTGATTCGACATCTTCGATTGATTCGACATCTCTGATTGATTCAGATCCTTCAATATCTCTAGATCCTTTTTCCTTGATGATATCTCCAGATCCTTCTTCCTTGATTGCTAAATCAGTGCCTTTATAACTTACTCAACCCATATATGACCCATATTTAACTTTCATTTGATCCATATATGACTCATATTTAACTTTCACTTAACCCATATTTGACCCATATTTAACTTCCACTTGACCCATATTTGACCCATTTAACTAAAAGTGGGTCATAATATGGGTTTATGACCCATATTGACACCTCTAATCATAAAATTACCAACTTTATTTGACTTTTTTAACACTCTATTAATTTATTAACTTGTTTTATAAATTTTCAACCTCAATATATTATCAACTTTTCTCCAATTATTGTGTGTTACTAACTCTTGTTTGAGTCAATTATGGCCGTTTGTTTTTTGACCACGAGTATGGTATACATATAAGAGTTGGAATAATTTTCTACAAAGCCATAAACCTATTGTACAATGACCAATTCCTGATAAACTTTTCAGTTTGGCCAATTTAATCCCAAACATTTTAAAGGTTTGCTAATTTTTGCTGGAAATTTATGATGTGACGCCGCATGTCTTATGTAACACAATTAACGCTGACATGGACATTTTTTTTTATTTTTTCTTTCTTTTTTTTTTTTGTTATTTTTGCCAAAGGGCCGACAAGGGTCATTGGGGCCTTGGCGATGCCCTCACCGACCACTAGGTGAAGGCTGCGACAGCCCTCGCTCCCAACCGAGGAGGGTTGCCGACAATCGTTGAGGCCTTGCCAACCCTGAGGAAGAACAATTAAAAAAAAACATAAGAAAATAAAAAAAAATCAGACTTTTTTTTTTAAAATTTGAAAAATCTCCACATCAATGCTAAAAACACCACCTTGAACAGCTAGCATCCACATTATCAATTCCAGCCAAAATTGGCTTAAACGACTAAATTGGAGAATTGTTAAAATATCTAGGATTAAATTGGCCAAGTTGAAATGTTTATAACTAAATCAACTGCCATACAATGGTTTTAGGATTTTTTGGATAATTTTCCCTATAAGAGTTAGTTAGGGCACAAATTAGTTAGTTCTTTAATCTGACAAAAATCGATAAGTCACTTTTGTTTAGGTTGATAAATTAATGTAAAAGTTAGTAAATTCAAAGCGTTAGTAAGTTATGCAAACAAATATCGGTAAGCTGATAGAAAAAATTGAAATATGCAAACTATCGAAAAAAGTTGGTAATCTCATAAAAATCTTAATAAGTCACTCGCAACTTACTAGGAACATTTTATTTATCAACATTTTTTTATACTCACCAGCACTTATTGAAATTTTACGGGACCGGAAAAGAAGTAGTTTTTTGGGCTCAAGACAATGGAATTCGGGCCCTCACTTTTGACCACAAGGTTGACCGTACATTGGCCGTGGCATTTAAGGTTAACCGAAAAAGAAGCTCTTCTTAGAATGTCTCATTCGTGAAAAAACTTAGTATGGAGAAAAGAACATCATATATGTTCGGTTAAATGATTTTGGGGTAAGTACACTAGAGTACCATAACTTTCGAACGGCGCTCACTTTGGTGCCAAAACTTTTTTTTTTTCGCTCACTTGAGTGCCACAAATTTAAAAAACGTTCACTTGAGTGCCAATTCGACGTGGCGCATGAAAAGGCGACGTGGCGCCGGTGAACAATATTTTAATATATTTTAATATATTTATTAATTTTTGAATTTTTTTTTTTTTTTTTTTTTTTTTTTCTTTAAGGCGACGACGGGTCACGGGTGACCCTCGGCGGCGCAGTAACCCTCACCCCGGGCCACGAAGGCCGGGCGAGGCCGCCGAGCTCGGCCGCCGGCCGGCGAAGGCCGTCGCGGCCTCGCCGCGGTTGGTGAGGGTCTCGCCGCCAGCCCGGATCTCGCCGGCTAGCCCGGATCTCCAGCAAGATCCGGGCTGGCCGCGAGACCCCGGCCGCGGGCGAGGCCGCGATGGCCTCGCCGCCGGCCGGCCAAGATCCGGCGGCCCCGCCCGGGCCTTTGTGGCCTAGGGAGAGGGTTACGCGGCCGGCGAGGGTCACCTAGGTGACCCTCGCCAGCCCTAAAAAAAAAAAAAGCAAAAAAAGCAAAAAAAAATCGAAAAAATTCTAAAAAGAGTAGAAACGGCGTCGTTTTGCCTGAAAAATCCACGTCGGCGTCGAAATTTATTAAAAAAAAAAGAAAAATCATTAAAAAAATTCCACGTATGCATTTTGGCCGGAAGTGGCACTTAACTAAACGATTTCACTCCGATGTGGCACTCAAGTGAGCGAAAAAAAAGTTTTGGCACTAAAGTGAGCGCCGTACGAAAGTTATGGCACTCCTAGTGTCCTAACTCCAATGATTTTGGTTGATTTTCGATTGTTTTTCATGGACAAATAACTGGTGATTTGGTATTAGAATTTTTGGGAGTAGAAGGCAAATGTTCTTCTTATATATATGATAGAGTCAGCTGAGATTAAGCAAATAGGAAGCTATTGGATCCCCCAGTTCTAATGATTTTAATCAAACCCGATACAAAAAAGTATGAGTCACATGAGAAATTCATATGATTAAAGAAAAATGGTATTAACCAAATAAATCACTCAAAAGTGAACTTCGATTCAATTATTGTGTTTGGTGTTTAGACAAGAATTTCAATTCATACGATGAAGATAAGGCGGTGATTATTATATAAATTTTTAGAACCATAATTTTGGAATTATGGTACACGTATACCTACGATGAAAATACCTTCGAGTACAAATTCCTGCCATTTGTCCTCAGCTGACGGAAGATAGAAGACATCCCCACAAATTACTTCATGACTTGAGGACTCTTTTGACTTCTTGCTTCGTTTGTTGGCTATGCACAAGAATCTTGGCGTAAGAATTAGACGGTCCAAATGTCTGCTCCAATATAAAAATGTCAAATTACGTTGGCAGATAAATATGGAATTTTTTCAGAGCAAGTGGCAATCAATTGAGGAAGTTGGAATTTGACTGGGAGGTTTTCATCTGTTGAATAGGACATTCCTGCCATGTAAGAGAAACCATGACGACGACCTGTTCCCATAGTTTTGAGGGTTGAGGACTCTTTTGGCTTCTTTCTTCGTTGATAGGCCATGAAATGGAAGATTTGCGTGCTTTTTGCCTCCAATACTTGGTGTTTCTTGTTGGACACTTGTTCTCACCTCATACCCTTCATTCTTACACTAAATATATACATAATATATACATTTTACGGGGTGCTAGACGAAGCCCTGCATCAAAGAATTAACACGATTTAAAGTTGTCAGCTTATCAATTTAGATTTTTCAATCAACATGGCAACAACTAGATATTCTAAAGGTCTTGAACTCTCTCTTTCTTGACGTTATCCTTAGGGTTAAAGCCTCGTTTGTTTAATAAAAAATGAATTATTTGAAAAATATTTTTCCTAACAATCATTGCTTTTATCATAATTAGTCAAAAAAATATGTTTTCATTATCAATAACAATCTATACTAAACATTTTCATAAACGATGAAATTATTTTTCATTTATCCGTTCTATAAGCGATACAAGCAATCATTATTAAAAAAATATTTTTAAATAATTTATTTTTCGTGAAACAAACGTACCTTAAAGATATTGGACTTCTATTGCCCATCCGAATGTCTCACGGTTTTGCATTTAGCACATGGTTGGTTTGAAAGTCCAAATGCATGATGCTATTTTGGACCCTGCGGAGCTCTTCGGCCCCTTTTTATCGACCCTATCATCTTGTGGAGTTTTGAGAGGCCCAAGTTAGGGCAAAGGCCCAATTTTGAAATAAATCATGTTCATTTGCCGAATGCAAAAATCTAAATACAAACCATCTAAAAGAAGTTAACATGTATCACCCTCCATCTCTGCTTATGCAATTCTAATATTTATTTATAATGGTTTTGCACGAAATATTTTTTTGCTTTATACTAATAATTTTTCTAAAGCAAATTCGAAACAACTTCTAAACCTCAAAATTTGACAAAATAATTTCATGAAAATCCATGTCTATCTTAAGAAACAGCAACTATTAGTCTATTAATAGTACAATGAGAAATAAATCATCATTTTAATGTATTCAAACAACCAAGTGACCATTTTCAGTCGGAAAGACATGACTAATATGCGATAAATGTTGTTTCAATTTTTTATTTCTTTTTTTTTTGGAAAATGACATTAATAAATAATACCCACTAATTGTGATCGTCTCTATCGATCTTTAGTAAAAAAAGAAAAAAAAAAGAATTCTTATTTGAGACAGTATAGAATTGCATGACTAGAAAAACATTAACTATTTTGACCCATTTACAATTGTAAGAGTGATTAGGTCCTGGATGAACCGGTTCCGAAGTAGAAAATATAAAAATTACACAATTTTATTATAAAAACATATGTTGATCAAGTTGTCATCTTGTTTCTTCGTGTTTAAATTCATAATTATATTCTCAATAGGTGTAAAAGTTTTTTTTCTTTTCCTTCTAAAAGCCTTTAGAATCGGAAATCAGATTGGTTGAATTGACAGTTTGGCTTCTGATTTGGAAACTGAACTGATTCTTCCGAAAAGAGTCAATACTATCATTAAAGGGAATTCACCTGGCTTTTGACGGTTTGGCTTTTGATTTGGCTTTTGTAATTATGTAACTTATCCGTTTACGGCTGCAAATAGCCGCAAGTGGGAAGGGACGCGCTAATAATATTCTTCTCCCGTCAAAGCCGGTGAGTGAATCAATGAGTGGACGCTGACAACTCTCCAATCATACGCCATTCAACCCGGTCCAATTGCTCGTCTAGAAAAACAAAATCAAGAAAATAAAAAGGAAAGTTATATAGAGAAAAATAAATATCAGGGCTATCATCATTTAGATATGAACCATACTTCCTTCTTCTAAAATAGGATGCATACATAACTCGAAATCTTGTTCGTGTCCGTACAGTGGGGAAAAGACTTACTTTCCCTAACAGGAAAATACTTTAACATAAATCCCCTCTCTTTCTCCGGATGCGAAAAACATAATCAAATGGAAAGATGAACTTTTGGGAGATTAGTATTTATCTTTTCCTTGTTCGTTGTGTTAGTTACATTATAAGAACCATGTGGCTTTTTGGAAATAAATACGGTAATGGTCGGTCAAATTTTATTATTTGTACAGTTCCATTATCTGATCCGTTTCATGAGATTAATCGCTATTGGTGATGCTATCAAACCCTAACTCGACATTACTAGGCACACTCACTTGTGGATAGAGGTGTTAAAATGGTCATAAATCCATATTATGACTCATTTTAAGTTAAATAGGTCAAATATGGGTCAAATGAAAGTTAAATATGGGTCAAATATTGATAAAGTGAAAACTAAATATTGGTCAAATATAGATCAAATGAAAGTTAAATATGGGTCAAATATGGGTTGAATGAGTTATTAGGTAATCCCATCAGCTCTCTCCTTCCATCCCCCTCCTCTATGCGTTCTCAACCTCCATTGCCGATCTCGCCATCACACTGCCATCACCATCGCTGATCCCAAGCTTGCCATCGCCGATTGGAGCTCACCATCGCCGATCTCAAGCTCAACTATTTCAATTTAGAGGTATCCACATTTTTTTTATTTATTAATTTTTTATTATTTAATTTACATTATAAATTTGATGTGAAATTTTTATTCAAATAATTTATATGTGAAAAGTTTAAAGTGGACTAAATAAGTAGGAGTAAATTTTTTTAAACTAAGTTAAATATTAATATGGATTGGGTATGGGTCAAGTTAAGTATGGGTCATTAAATTTATATTGCATGAAAATGGGTCAAAACGGGTTAAATGGGTCGATGTGAGTCGGACCATTTTCGATCCGACCCACTTATTTGACACCCTTACTTGTGGGTAGGGCATCGCAATGATTGCCTCCCAACCCCTTTTTCTTCCATCGTCTCTTTTTCCTTTTATTGCCTTGTCCTGGTGTTTGGTGCTACGGCATTTACACGGCACCACATCACGGCAATATGTCACTTTTGCATCATGTTAACGATATCAATGTCCATAAGAGACTAATCAATTAGTAGCTAATTAAGCATTAGGATATAAGTGGCCCCCATGTAGATTAACTCTACCTAAGTGGAATTGTATTTTATTTTTTTTATCACAGGTTTCCCAATTATCAGCGAGTATTGCCTAGACTCGTTATACTAAATCAAGCCGATCATATACATAAAAAATCTGTGTAGCATGCCGAATTACCTAGAACACAAGTTTCCATCCAATTCATTTTTCTATTTCGTATCACCCAAAACGTGCTTCTTTATACATATAAAGAAAGGGGTCTGAGGAAATAACCTCGTCTTTTACTAATTGAGAACTATGCAATATAATATGCATACAACAACTATAAATATTTGTAACGAAGTTGTGGTCCATAAAGAAGCACGACCATTCAACAAGACGAGAACGTTGTTCACGGTGCTTATACTTTTAAGTTCTTTTTGACAAAACAAGAAGAAACTCGAAGACTCGCTATTCGGCATTCAACACGGATATTAGTTTGAACCCACGACTCCCTTACTTCTTTGTGATCATACATAGTTCAATATCGCAATCGTATCGAAAGATCGATGCATCTATCTCCGAAAATTTCTAGATGCGCCTAATCCGATGTGTCGGTCGAACCGAAAAGTCCTTTCTACAAGAGCAAGAATGGTCTCGGGACCCAAAAAAAAAAGGGAATGTACGTGATGAAAATCTCTAGAAGCAAAGGAAAAGTTTTTTTCTTTTTTTGACGAATTAGAGCTTGGTTTCTTCCGGCTTTCTAATTTACCTGACAAATGGAACTACGAGAAGAACCGAGGAGGAAACACTAGGGTTTAGAGTGGACAAAAGCATATAATTATATATCTAATTTATAATTTGTACGGGATTGGAACCCTAAACTTGTAAGACTAAGAACTAACCCATACAATACAAGCTCTAAGGGTGCTAGGACCAACGACCGACCCAATCCCTATAAGAACCGGACCAAGACCAATCGGGTTGGGCAAATCCAAGATCAGTCTAGGATTGACTCAATCTTGAGCCGATGCTCCCCCTAATCACGGTTCGGGGCAAAAAGAAAAGCACACGTTGAAGAATCTCTAGAAGTAGAGGAAAATTCAAACAGTTCTCCCAAGCACGGCAAGTGGCAAAGCAATCACTTCTCTTTGCTCTCTAGTGATAATGCCTCAACCACCACACGAATCGTCTCCCCGCAAGGCGCACAGATTCGACGCGCTCTCACATCGCCTTCGCCATCGCCAGAATATGTTGACTCTTGACCTCTTCGCGGTCGTCAAACCTCTCCAAGGCTTAGCTTACAAAACCTGCAGAACCTCTCGGATTCTGCAGAAACTCTCGAGCTCAGGAATGGCGAAACACGGCGCCCTCTCCTTTTGCCTCCGTTTCTCTTGCTTCCTCGTCCTTGCTCTGTCTCAATCTCAGCCCGATGATGGGTTCATCTTCAATGGGTTCAACGGCTCCGCCGAGTCCGCCATCATCCTCAACGAAGCCTCCATCATCAAGTCCAGCGGAGCTCTCAAGCTCACCAACATGTCGAGGGGCGACATCGGTCAAGCCTTCTATCGTCAGCCTTTCCGGATGTTGGCTGGGAGCTCTGCTTCCGATGGCTCTGCCGGCGCTGCTCTCTCCTTCAGCACCCAGTTCGTGTTCGCCATAAGGCCGTCAAGCGAGGGCGAGGGCGGCTATGGCCTCGCCTTCGTGGTCGCCCCCAAAACTTCCTTCCCCGGGGCCCAGGCCGAGCACTACCTTGGCCTGTTCAATTCCTCGAGCGACATGGATCCGTCGAACCGCATGCTCGTGGTGGAGTTCGACACGGTGAACGGGTACAACGGTACCTCGGACACCAAGGGGAACCATGTCGGGGTCAACGTCGACGGCATGGACTCGATCGACACCCAGCTGGCCGCCTATTCCAGCGATGGCAAGTTCAACAATGACGAGATAGAGCTGGAGAGCGGTAAGGCCATTCAAGGCTGGATCGAGTACGACGGCCCGCGGCAACTGGTGAATGTCACCATATCTCCGATCGATGGGGCAAAACCGGCAAAACCGGCAAAACCGCTCTTGTCTTTGCCCGTTAACCTCACTTCGATATTTGCGGACAGCATGTATGTCGGGTTCTCTGCTTCGACGGGGACCAAGAGAAGCTTTCACTACGTGCTAGGATGGAGCTTCCGATTGAACGGGACTGCGACTCCGCTCGATCTGACGAAGCTTCCTCTGCCTCCGGACGAGACAGATTCATCTTCCTCTTACAAGCCACAGATAATAGTCATCATTGCCTCTCTGTGTGGCCTAGCTCTGTGCCTTTCAGGAATCTTGTACTTCTATACTGTGATCAAGAAGAGGAGGCAGCATGAGAATCTTGAGGACTGGGAGCTGGATTGCCCTCACAGGTTCAGGTACAAGGATCTTCACCAGGCGACAAAAGGGTTTAGACAGAGCGAGGTGATCGGGATCGGTGGCTTCGGCGCGGTGTACCGCGGCATCTTGCCGACTAATGGGTGCGAGGTTGCGATCAAGAAAGTATCTCGAAACTCGATACAGGGAATGAGGGAGTTCGTGGCCGAGATCGAGAGCTTAGGCCGTTTACGGCACAAGAACCTTGTGAATCTGCAAGGCTGGTGCAAGCGGAAGGATGAGCTCCTCCTCGTGTACGACTACGTGCCATACGGGAGCCTCGACTCGCTGATTTTCCGGCGGAAGGACGGCTTCGTGTTGAACTGGGAACGGAGGTTCCAAATCATGAAGGGCGTCGCGGCCGGATTGCTGTACCTCCACGAGGAGTGGGAGCAAGTCGTGATCCATCGGGACGTGAAGTCCAGCAACGTCCTGATCGATGCCGAAATGAACGCCCGGCTCGGGGATTTCGGCCTCGCCAGGCTATACGAACACGGCAAGATGTCGCACACCACCAACTTAGTCGGGACCATAGGGTACATCGCCCCGGAATTGGCCCGCTCGGGGAAGTCTTCGACCAGCTCGGACGTGTATGCTTACGGCATTCTGCTGCTCGAAGTGGCCAGCGGCAGGCGTCCGACGGATTCGGGCCAATTCTTGCTGATGGAGTGGGTGATGGAATGTCACGGGAAGGGTCAGATCCTCGACGCTGCGGATCCCAAGTTATGTTCCGCCTACGATGCTGAGGAGATGGAGATGGTATTGAATTTGGGCTTAGTTTGTTCCCAGCACCATGCCCATGCTAGGCCTACCACGAGGCAGGTGATTCGGTATCTGAACCGGGATGAACCAGTACCCGTTTTTGTCGACGATTCGAGCTCTGCCAGCTCTCGAAGAACCGACGACATGAGCTTCAGATTCTTGGAAATAGTTTCTTCCGATACAATCGCGATGTCTCATGTGTCGACATCGTCCTACACGTCCTCCGTCCATGGCGTCTCCTCCACTTCTTTAGAAGGTGGGAGATAGTAGGTTGAGATTTATATGTACAGGAGATGTTTATGGATAGCCATTCTCGAGCAGCATAGGATAATAATACACAATACACAAGTACAAATGTGATTAACTCGTCAGAATTTCTCTGATCTGTATATTTTATACGAAAGTACAGTTCTCTAATTTACATGCAAATTCGCTTTCTGGGTTCTTTCGAAATTTCGGGGCTCACCGTTAGTCCCCGAATTCATTCAAGATGTGATCATAAGCGAATATAATCTCGATCGAGGAATTAGATAAATGCCATGTTCTACTGTTCCAAAAAGAGATTACTTCTTTCATTATAGTATCACGTATCGTCTAACACGGATTTACGTGCTCTTTATATACCATACACGTGTCTCTTTCTGCCTATTAATCTTTTGAGTTGAACATTTTGATATAATGTCAGAGTTATGTTGTGTCAAAACATTCACACACACTTGTCACAATCAGTGAATCCTCCAATACTCATGATCCTTGTGAGTGAAGCTTGGGGGCTATTATATAAAGAGTAAGTGATGCCAAGGGGATAAATATAAATCATCCATGAGAGTGGCATCAAGATGGCTGGTGCTAGGAGTTCTAGGATACTACTTAAGAGGTTTGAAGGCAAGGTTGGCTTTCCATGCACAAACTAGCTGGGAGCTGATGCCACTCTCTTGATAAGCCCATGACAGGCCGAAATCAGTTGTCAAGCTTAAAGTGAACTAGTACCCGTTTTTGTCCACGATTCAAACTATGCTGGCTCTTGAAGAACCGACAACATGAGCCTGAGATTCTTGGAAATAGTCTCTATCAAAGAACCGACGACGACATCGTACGTGCCGTCGTCGTCCGTCCATGGCCTCTCCTCCACTTCTTTAGGAGGTGGTAGATGATAGGTTGAGATTTATATGTACAGAGATGTTTTCACGATGGCCATTTTCGAGCAGCATAGGATAACACACGGTACACAAGCACAAATGCAATTAACTTGTCATATTTTCTGACCTGTAGTTTTTATATAAAGGTACAATTATCTAATTTACATGCAAATTCGCTTTCGTGGTACTTTCGAAATTTCAGGCTCCCTAGTAGCCCCTAAATTCATTTAAAAATGTAATCGTAAGCGAATATAATCTTGATTGAGAGATTAGGTAAATACCATGTTATATTGTTCTAGAAAGCTATTGCTATTTATGTTAAAGCAACCCGTATCGTCTGAATATGGATTTATATGCTCTTTATATACTCTACACGTGTCTCCCTTTTTTTTTTTGTTTTAACCCTTTCGAGTTGAACACATTAATACGACGTCAAAGTTATATTATATCATAATATTTATATGTTTATATATTCATATAGATTTAGATCCTCTTTTCCTTGGAGTTTCCAAGAAGTTGGGTAGCCCGACTTCAGTCAATGTAATACTTTTATTTCTTTTTCTTTTTTTGGTCGACAGTCAATTTAAAGTAGCAGCCTCTTCTTTTGGGAAAAAACAAAGAAAATAGTCAAAAAAAAAAAAAGAAAGAAGAAGTTTCCATATTCCTTGAATCACAACTCCAATGACTAAGGTTAATGATATTATATTATTTTTTGTGGAATGTTAATGTTCAGTGGACTCGAAAGTCTTTCGTAAATGAAGGAATCACTCCCAAAAGTGGTCGGAGCGTAGAATTTTTAGTGCGCTATTAAACAAAGAAAGGAAATATTTTAAAGTAGGGAATCGTTTCCATTCTAAGTAAATTCAACCTTATGTCGGATTTCCACATGAAAATGTCGGCTTTTTAGTATACAGCCTCTTTTTATAAAGAGAAAATGAAACAAATAATTCATAAATTTTGACTCATTGTTCCTAAATTTTAAGTTTTTTAATATGATTTCTGAATTATTAGTAAATATTTAATATATTTATTGCCTTTACTCAAACAACAAATTAGATGTTATTTGATTATATGGGTTATTATACATTGAGTCCACATGTCCATCTTTTAATTCATCTACTTTAGAATAAAATAAAAATAAAAATTTAATATATTTATCGTTATTTGATGATGCGAATTATTATATTCCAATTTGAGATGAGAATCAATAGTTTCGATGACTTCTTGTTGAGAAAACTTGCGTTGGTCCTTATACCCGCTATTTCGGCAGTATTTTCTTTTTTCTTCTTTTTTGGTCGAAGCTATTTTGGCTGTATTCACTGTCGACTTATCAATAGACGCGTCTGTGGATGACCACGTTTCAAGGAATTTTCAAAATCGGAAAAAGATATTCCTAATTTTCAGCGTAGATAATAAAGAAACTTCATTTCAAATTTGAAAATTAAATTTCAGTTTATTTATGTGGTCAATCTTGACCTCGTGGGTGCTTTTTTGCAATACGTTTGTCGGTTTCTAAATTAAATATGACTTATTTTGTGTTTTCTTTTAAGCATTTCACATTTGATCTCAATTGCAAGCTGGGGGTTGAAATTCTTGTCACGCATTCCTCATTTCATACTCGATGAAATTATTTCAGAGGAAACTATTAAGCATATTCTAAAGTTTTAATCCTTTTGCTATGAGATTAAATTTACAATCGATGTTAATTACTTTCATGATAGGAATAGAACATCCATGAGTTTCTTTTTCTTTTCCTTTTATGTGGTTCTCTTTTGTCAATATTTAGATATGAATTAATCATAAACATGTTCAACATTTGATCGTGCTTCTAACAAATTAATATTTTCCATATTTTTATCGATTTTTATCAAGATTGGCTAAATAATTGAAATGAATTTCAATTTTTCAATTTTGGCCATTTAACCGAAAAAGAAGAAGAAAGAAGTGTCCCAGTCAAAAAGAGCTGGAAATAGTGCTTTGCATTGTCGTATAATTTTTGTTTCAAAGCACTTTATGTTACAGGTACTCCCTCTAATTTCCGGAGGGAGTACCTGTGAAAAATCGAAAATACTAAATTAGTAAACCCGTGAAAAATCGACCCTTCGTTAGGATTCATCTAATATCCCATTATATTGTTGACATGGACATACATGTGGCAAAAAACTCAAACCATTAGCGTATGACGTGAATTCGACATGGAATTTCAATATAAAAGGATCTTCTAATCGACTCCATTTTGGAGAAATCAAAATATGAAGAAATGAACTTACACCGAGAAACATGCTAATCTGTTAATTTTATCCCAAGAGTCCCTTGCATTTTGAAAATCTGCTTAAAATCCTTAATTTTACCAGGTTAATTCCAAAACAAAAGGCACCAAATTTAGGTTGAATGTTAAATCTTGCCAAAAAAAAAAATTTTAAAACACCAATTTTAGGTCAAGTGACAAATCTGGCCCGAACTTTTTTTGTCTTCAAAAAAATACAAACTTTCACTTAAATCTCAAATCTGACCCCCACTAACTTAGATCCATTAATTATCCTCAACAATAAATCCATATGTACTTACTAGCTGGATTTAAAGCACCTTTGATTATCTTTTTATTTGAGCCACAATTTGGAGAATAACAGTGAAACTATTCATTGTCTCTTACACTTCACCGGCAAGTCAAAAAAATGTTTAGATCGAATTTCTCTAGTCAAACTTCACCGTTTTGTCGTAACATGAAACTATAAACCAGCGCCCATCAAGAGACACCATGGACAAGATCCACCAAACTCGCGACTAGAACATTTTTTTTTTCTGAAACAAGGTTGACTTCAAATAGAGTTAACAATAGGGACTAGATTTGGGGTAAGAGTGATTTTTTATGAGAAAAAAAAAGTTGGGACCAAAATTGTCACTCGACCTAAAATTGATGCTTTTTACGATAAAAAAAGTTTGGGCCAATTTTAGCACCCAACTTAAAGTTTGTACTTTTTTACGAGACAAAAAAAAGTTTGGATTAGATTTGACACTTGACCAAAAATTGATCTTTTTTGGGAACTAGCCCTAATTTTGCCTAAGTGGTGCTGCAAGATTTTGGCAAATTTGTCACTAATGTAGCATTTTATGATTTTCTTGCTACAAAAATTAGTTTGAGATAAATATGGCATGAATGTATTAGTTCGAGATTCTTGTGACACAGAATTTAGTCAAGGATAAATGTGGCACAAGAGCACCAATTTGAGACATTTTATGATAGTCTGAGCGCACAAAATTGAAATGTCTTATGTTATTGACAATTCTCTTAAAAGGAAAAGAAGATTCGGATGCATGGTGTTAAGTAGAACATGCAAACTTTGGAAGAAAGGAAAGGTTGTGAATTCAATACATTGCTTTTCCTCATTTTTGATTGCTATCGAGCGACGGACGGTCATATAAGAAAAAAAAATTTGACCTAAACTGGTAAACCCGACAGGCCGGGAACAGCAAGGCACACATCACAATCACAAGGGTCCACATTTCCGAAAGACTTTCGAGTTATTAATTAATCAATTGACTGAAATTAGGAGTCGTCCCCCGTCGTCGTCGGGACCAGATGAATTTTGCCCCGACGGGAATAGCGTTACAGCCTGGATCTCGATGCCAGAAAAAGCGATGCGTAAGCGAAGTTGCTGGAGCATTTTTCCTGACCAAGTGCTCTAGAAACCATGCCACTTTTGAATCGTTCCGTTCTTGATCTTCTCAGGCTCGCCTCCTGTGTAATCAGCAGTCGTCGGCCTGTTCCGTCACAAGTGCCGCTCTGTTCCGCTCAGCTTATTAATCAATCGCACTAGCTAGTCGAGTTCTTTCGTGTGCAAACCGGAATTAAATCTTACACCGACTATACATGCCATATGCTCAACAACTAAATAGGCCACATCTCCAAGTAAACTTCACATGGATGAGCTTCTGTCCCGTGAAAACAGCAGGCCTACGCATAAATACAACCAGGTCGAATGGTGTATCTCCCTGAAATATACCGAGTCTGATGCTTTCCCAATATGCCTGCGATTCTATCTTTCATTATTTCAAAGCTTTACGTCTATTCTGTGTCTTTGGAGAAGTACTGTGTAGTACCACCTATCTCATGATTGCAACAGTATCGCTTCTCAGCAGAACTCAAAAATTTCTGCTCTTCAAGCAAATCAAATTACCTGTAGCACGGATGGATGTCGATTCGTATTTGTTCTTCCTAAGATTTATCTGCAAAATGATTTTTCATAACAAGGTTGAAGTTCTTCCCATATTCCCACATGCATACTGCATAGGCAGGAGGTTTTAGCAGGGAATGTGTCACTAACGACCTGGGAGAATATGCAAGAGGAATGCAGATAAGACGGAGAGATGCACGAATATAGAATCAGAAAGACCTGAAAATGACTCCACCACCGATTTGGTGGCTGAATAACTGAGAGATGTCCAAATCCCAAACGGCCTATGAACATTACAAATGCAACCCCTAAAATCTTCCCACTCCCTGATGACTCACATCACAAAAACAATCGGGAGCTCAGGACTAACATCCTAGACCATAAGACACTGAACATTATAGATTTTTTGAATTACCAGGAACATTTTACTGACCAGACAAAGCTGTCCACTTGAGAAGAATAGAAAATCAAACATACTTGGACAACTTGCTCCTTATCATGAGACCATAACACGTCCAATCATCCCCTGGGTCCAAGTCGCTGTTTCCTTGAGCTGCTCGTCATCAGATTGCAGACACTCACCCAAGAGATCATTCAAGAATGCACGGTCTTTGAATAGTAACTTTATGTTTGGCCCCAGAGCATCTGCAAGATCACCTGTTACCGCAACTGCAGCCTTTGTGACAGACTCGTCCCTGTAAATTGGATAACCAAATTGAATTTTCTGAACTGAATAACAATTCACATATAGAACAAAAAGAAGATCAATAGATAATTACCTTTGCCTGTCGTTGAAGACCAACTCAATGAATTGCATAAGATGTGACGCGTATGGCAACATCACCTCAGACTTCGAATCCTTAAAGCCCTGGAGTATTCCAGAATAAGCTTCAAAAATGCTACGCTTGAGCTGATATCCATAATCCATCAACTCTTCATCATCCGTGTCTATCTGGGCACAAATTTCAGCAGCTCCTTGCATCATTGGCAGTGCATAGCTGACATATTTCTCAAAGCGATGTCCAATTGCAAGAGCAATATCACCAAAGCAAGAGAAAATGGGAGGCTTAACAGACCGGTGAAGTACATCACTACGGAGATCATTAAGAAGGAGCTCCATAATCCCGTCACAAAATGGAAGCACCTTGTCATCCAAGGCACGGCAAATATCACCAACAACACCCACAGTAACTGCACAGACCTGATATTCCTCAAAGTTCTGCAATCCCATCTCCAAATACTTGTAGAACTCCGGCATATATTTCAGAAAGTCCGCACCTGTAGCATAAGCAAGCGCACCAATAGCAAGCATAGCTTCTTCATGCACTGTAGAGCTGTGGCAGGCAAATACTCGAAGGAATAGTAACATAATCTGATCTGCATACTGTAGTATTATGGGTTTTGTTTCATCGGTGTTACTTAGTTTCTGAATAATGACTTGAAGAACACCGCACAGAGAAGCCTGCAGATCACTTTGCTTTTCTCTATCATCTAATGACACGATTTGGAGCTCAAATGTCTGTGCCAACTTATTCATGATGGCAGGAAGAAGCTGCGCTATAATTTGAGATGCTTCAGCAATATTAGCGCACCTAACTACCTCATTGATAGTTTCATATGCAGATGTCCTGAGCTTGGAGTCACCGCTATCCGTGCGATCAGCAGCTGCAACAAGACATGTCATGATGTCTGGAAGGAATGGTGAGAGAAGTGAAGCACTTGCTCCAGCATCTTCAAACCCCTGGGCAAGGTAATAAATTGCCCCACAAACCTTCTCTGCAACATTGGGCACGTCCTGTATGCTCTCCAATAATACTTTAACAACCCTTGGGAGGTTTCCAGGAGAGAGTACTGAAAATCCGTTGGCTGGACTATGCAACAACTCAAAAACGCGTGTTAATGTCCATGCAGTTGTATCACGGACATGATTGTTCTCATCCTTCGTCAGATTTAGAAGGAAATCTAAACCTGCAGTAACCAAAGGAGAGAGCTTCTCAAATGTTGGCCCATCAAGGATTGAACCAAGAGCATATGTGGCAGCTTCACGACTATGCCAATCCGGCTTCCTTATATTATCTTCCACAAAAGGCATCACAAGAGGAACAATAGGATCTCCTACAGTTCTAGAAACAAGACCAAGACAAGTTCCACCGGCCATCGATATATTCCAAATGCTATCATCCTGATCCTGATCCTCTTCCTGCTTTAGCAAAGTCTCCAGCAGCATGGGAACTAAAGCAGGCAGAGCTTTCTCTATGAACCGTGAGTGAGGAGACCCAGAATCTGCACTTTCAGAACTCTCAAACTCTTGAAGCTCTATTTCTTCATCGCAAATAGAGCTCCAAAACTCAACAGCTTGAAGGGCAACTTCCTCAACATCGCCTTTCACTGCGTTTGATGTGAGTTCAAATAATGTCTGCATGTAAGGTTCAAGCACCTCATAGTATGTTGAGGCAATAGAAACAAGGCATTCAAAAGCTGCCTTCCTAATCTCCACCTCCTTGGACAGAGCAGTTTCACACACCACCTTCATTATGTAGTTCCGTTCCATCTCATTTTCAAAGTTCGAGTGAGCAAAGCCTAAAGCATTACACAATGCCCTTGTTGCAGCAAGGCGAACTTCAGGACTGTGCTCAGCAAGGTTCATACCTTGAACAACAGCAGTGAGAACAGTGTTTACTTCTTCTTGCGCCAGATCTTGATCAGATATCTCTTCGCATACAAATCCAAGAGTCTCTAATGTTGCCTGCTTAAGTGACGAAGGCTGATCGCGCTGAGTCATATTGTTAAGCAATGTTGCAATTAACTCTGGCCACTGCTTTTGTGGTATCTCAATAGAAGCAATTTTAGCAATTACTTGAGCAGAAGTGTGCCATGCCTCTTGTGCAGATGCACCAAGGGTCCTTACAAGCGATTCTTTTATCTGAGATTTTATTGCAATCTCAATCCCCATCCATTGCTGGACAAGAATGTTTTTCCTGGTGGCATCTTTGGCATCCAAAGAGTTCTTAAGAATGATACCAGCCAACCGACGGGATTCAGTAGGCTTCTCATTATTTGACAGCTCAAACGACAATGATAGAAGGAAAACAGGCAAGTTCTGCTCTTGGAACTGCCTAAGATTGGTCTCTGCCTCAGTTCTAACTCTCGCGTCAGCTGATTGAGCAGACAACAAAATCTGAGTGACTTCCATGGCCATAAATTCCCAACCTAGAAATCCACAAAAATTTTATTAAACGCACAAAGCTATATGAGCTCTCAGCAGATACTATATAGTAAAGTGACAATTCAGAAGGAGCGTATAAATCGAACTTGCTATAGGTTCAAATAGACATGCATATCGTTTCGCCTATGCATAATAAAGTTCACATTTTACAAAAATCACAGACAAATGTCACTAACATGGTAACAATGGTCTTCAACAGAGCACAGCAAATAATATAAAAGTAAAGAGCAAAAGCAAGAATTGATTAACAATGGAACAACCTCCAATTACCACAAGTCCAGTAGTCACCGAAAATACAACAAAATCAATGGTGATAAAAAGTTACCCCAGAACACCCTATTAAGTAAAATTGTGTATGTGCTCACAGGTCCCCATTTTTCTGTTTTTCAGATGCAGATTCAAAAATCATGCACATGTCCTACAGAGAAACTTAAACTATCTATAATTAGCCAATTGAATTGAATCTCAAATGGAGAACAGATAAATGAAGAGAGGGGAGAGAGGGAGAAAGGGGGGTCATTTGTTTAACTGAGACAAGGCAGATGGAACATACACAGTTTTCCCAGACAAAACAAATACAAACGCCACATGAAGCACAACGCTTGAGCAATTAGAAAACAGACCAGTCCGCAGAACAGGTTATAAATCAACACATTTCGGTGATAATCTGAACACCGAGACCACGAAAGACCGAAATATCTGCTCTCTCAAACAGTCCCGGTAACTATTTCCCACGAATCTCACTCTCATCCATCGATCAGACTCTCTTTCGTCCTTGCAGACGAAGCACGAGCAGATAAAGGAAGAAAACAAAACCGACCATTCAGAAACAAACTCAACCTCGAGAAATCCAGCCGAAAACACCCTCACCACTCAAAACCCACTCAATGCACCACCGAAGCCCCCAGCTAAAACACCAACACCCGATCTAACGACTCCGCCAAGCTCAACGGAGCTCCGGACGAAGCCCTAAACCAGCAAGCGGTTCGCGCTGCCCCCCCCCCCCTCTCCGGGGGGGACTTCCGCCCAGAAACGCTAAAACCCTAAATCGCGGCCCCGAAAAACCCCCCGAAGCATCGTCGCACGCGCTCTAAACTGCACGATCGCTCGAGCAAAAGTGCAGATCGCAGCGAGAGAGAATCCCATTACCTCGCGCTCAGAAAGAGAGACCCCCGCCGCCGCCGCCGCCGCCGCCGCCGCCGCAGGAACCGAACGAACGAGCTCGAAACCGCCGAGCGCTAGGGTTCCTCCTCGCCGTCTCGCGCTCGAAAACCTCGCCGGCCGCCGCGCGCCTCTGCGATCGCTTCCGGAGCAAGGGCTTCACCTAGAGAGAGAGAGAGAGAGAGAGAGAGAGAGAGGGAGAGAGGAGGGAGAGAGGGAGAATCGGCGGAGGCGTGTGGATTTGAAGACGTACGGTATATTTTATACAGAATAAAAATAAAGAAAAAGAAAAAACTTTTTTTTTTGGCGAGAAATTTTTGAATGGCTGCAAGAAGCGGGAGAGGGACCGTGAGAGGACCCCCCTCTTGCGGGCAGCGCTACGGGGCTGCCCGCGCCTGCCCCCTGCCCGGAACAAACCCTAGGGGAATTTGAAATCTTGCCCCCCACGCTCCCGTCCCACGTGCGGGGGCGGGACTCAAGGTGCGGGGGAGGCCCTTTTTCGGAAATTGGCCCGTTGAAAAGCCCGTGTAATTACAAGTTATTTCTTTTCAGCCCAAGGCCCTTTTAGGATTTAGGGTGCGCTTAGAAAGGCTTGTCGAGGAAAGCTTTTGACGAATGAAAGGGCTTTTAAGTTCCGTTCATTTCACGAAAAATATAATAATTTTGAAAAATATTTTTTAACAAGTCATTTTTCAGGAAAATGTATCTGCTGTTCAGTAAGGTAAATATTTTCCTTCATGCACTATTTTTTTTTATATTTTAATTTTTAAAATTGATTTTTAATTTTTATAAAAATTGATCTTTAAATTATTTTTCTTTCCTTTTTTTATTTTTCTTTTCATATTCTTCTTTATTGGCCAATCGTCGTCTATCGCCATGGCCAGCGACCGGCCAATGAAAGAGATGATGAGAAAAAAAAAAGAGAAGGAAAAAAAGAAATATATAAAAATATAAAAAAAAATGTTTAGTGAAAGAAAGTAAGGTGAAAGAAAATATAGAAAATATTTTCCTCTTTCTCAAAAGTGAAAAATATTTTTTCCTATTTTAGTAAGCTTTTTTCTTTTGATAAAAAATGTTTTCCCTAACCAATTCAGTTTTTGTGAAACAAACATCGGAAAATCTAGAAAATGTGTTTGTATAAGTTATTTCTATGAAACGAACGAAACCTTAGTCTAAAGGGTTTTGATGAAATGCAAAGATTATTTGATAAACTGTAATTGTTGGCACTCAACATTAACCCTATTATCACATGCTAGCCACATGGGTAATAATCACTTTGGGGCCAAACGAAATTAGGGCCCGTTTGGTTTAACTTTTGAGGAATGCATTTGCATTTCCCCAAGTATCTTTAGCTCAATGGGTATTTGGTGAAAACAAAAGTGTTTGGCAAAATTGAGTTTTCCGAAATGACTTTGGTGTAAATACCGTTTGGTAAACTTACATCTACAAAAGCTTTTCTTTTTTTTAAAAAAAAAAAATTTGAAACGGGTGGGTGGCCAGCCAGATTTGGCCACCGGCATCGCTATCTGGTGGCCAAATCTGGCCAGCGACGTTGCCTGAGGTTGACCTCAGGCGCCACTGCTTGGGCGACCTCCGGCGGTGACACCTGGGTCGCACAAACCTAAGCGTTGTGCCTAAAGTCGTGACGCCTAAGTTCGCGCGACCTAGGCGCGACGCCACCGGAGATCGCGATGCCTGGGTTCACGCGACCCAAGCGTTGTGCCACGACCTCCGACCTCCGGTGGCGATGCTTGGGTTCGTGCAACCCAGGCGTGTCACCGCCGAAGGTCGCAGCGCGACGCTTGGGTCATGGGAACCCAAGCGTCATGCAACCCCCGGCGACGATCGTCGGGGGTCGTGCGACCGCCGACGGCAATCGCTAGCAGTCGCCGGGGGTCGCCGCCGTCGGAGGTCACGCCCAGCAACAGTGGCCGGCTCCACCTTCATAATTTCTTAAAAAAAAAGAGAGTCAAAGGAGGTTGACTTGCATTCTTGAAATGCTGAAAGCTCAATGCTAGGGGGACCAGCATTCCAAATGCCAGCATTTGGCTAATGGAGTTCTCAAATGCTAAACCAAACACTAAATTTTTTTCTCAATGGGCTTTGGAAGCTGAAAGCCCCATGGGAAAGCTGAACCAAACGGGTTACATATATGCCTATGAATATAGGCATGTTATTGGCAATCGACAGGTATGAGTATATTGAAAGAAGCTAGATGATCAACAATGAGGGTGTCATGTATCCAAACATCATGATGCAAATTTTGGTGGTGAACTTTGACAGTGAAGCGCGCGAAAGGAAGACGATTGATTATTAAAAGCCTAGCTAAGGAAGTTGTTATTAGCGGATAAAGGCACGATCAAAGCGGTTACAAAAGGAACTAGTTGAAGAATAAGGGACGTGCAAAGGCCAAAGGCGGCAATTCAATTTGATCACTGCTCGACAGTTATAGAGCATTCCCATAAATACCTTAAGTCCTCCATTCAGAAGCTCCCCCAAACAACACAAGAAAGCACTTTATATTATTCCTTAGTTATCTTAGTCTAGATTAGCCTAGCTATAATTTTAGGCTCCCATTATTGATTCAATTCCGATGAATGTCATGTCCTAAGTAGTATTGTTGATTAGATTCCAATGTCGTCCTACGTTGTCCAACATCATCGATTAGATTCCGACATTGTGTTATCATTCCCATCCTAGAACGATGTTTTTCTAGTGGTGATAATGTCATCCAATGTCATTGATTAGATTTCAATGATGTGTCCCCATATCCATACAAGAGCGGTGTCCCTCAGTGGTCTTTCCATAGTCTAGCATTGTCAATTATATTCCAGTATTGTGTCCTCATATCTTTCTCGGAGTAGTACCTTCTAGTGCTGTTCCCTTAATCCAACATCGTTGATTACGTTTCGGTGTTGTGTCCTCATGTCCTTCTCGGAGCAGTACCTTCCTGATGTTATTCCCTTAGTCCAATGTTGTATATTGAATTCCGACATTGTTTTCTCATATCCTTCTTGGAGCAGTGCTTTCTCGGTGTTAATCCCTTAATCCAGTGTCATCAATTAGATTCGGACATTGTTCCTCTTTCTAATCACAGATTAGTGCAATCACAGTGTTATTTCCCTTGTTTGGCGTTGTTGTTAGGCTTCATTATTGTGCCCTTGTACCTACTTGGGAGTAATGTGTCATTGGAGTTGTTTTCATCCTCCAACGTCGTCGATTAGATACTAATGCCATGTCATCCATCTAACCTTAGTTGGTTCTCATTAGCACGTGCATGCATGTTCGAATTAGGCCATCAACTAAATTCCAGCATTTGTTATTATCAGTAATGAGGTCATACTTAACAATTTCATTGAACTCAAATATATAAATTATTGCATTTGACCCTCTTTGTCTAATACTAGCACAAAACCTGAGTCCCCTTAAAACAATAAAACCAAAAGACAACTTTTGGTGAACTAAATTTGCTCCTGCAAAATGTCTTATACTCAAATATATAAATTATTGCATTAGACCCTCTTTGTCCAATACTAGCATAAAACCTGAGTGCCCTTAAAGTAATAAAACCAAAAGACAACTTTCGGGATCCAAATTTGTTCCTGCAAAATGTCTATCATTGACGGCGTTTCATTATTGTCACAACCTACTCTTTCTGTCTAATGGAAAAAAAGGCAAGTTTAGGGGTATTGCCTAATAGGCAGGCTTACGACCCCTCAATTAGACGTAGGCTTTCCTAAGCTCATATCCAATGTCACATTAGGTATTTAAATTGACACTATGGGAATATCAAATGAGGAGTCACCACTAGCCTATTGGGGTCAGCTAGAAACTAAGTGAGGTGTCTAACTAAGCTAAAGGGAAGTCATAATTATCATATTGAAAATGCACTATCAAAAGCATTTGTCTCTAAGGACAATCATAATTTTAAGGTGAAGCCGTAAAAGTCTATTCAAATTTTTAGCACAATTTTAGACCAAAAGACTTTCACTTTTTAAGAGAAAATTATCCAAGAAACTATTTTAAAGCTTTTTGATGAATTCTCTTTTTGGAATTTTTTAATATTTTTTCTTTTTTTCAAAAAGAAATTTATTTTCCGAATTTTTTTAGAATTCTCCAAATTTTTTAATTTCCATGAATTTTCTGAATTCTTGAATTTTTTTTAATTTTTCTTAATGTCTTAACATTTTATGATTTTCTGAATTTTTGAATTTTTAATATTTTTTAATTAAAAAACAATTCGGACTGGGTCAAGAGACCCGGCCCGACTAAACCAACCCGAACCCTATCGATCCAGCTTGGACTAAAAACAAACCGGGCTGACCCTAACTCCACTCGGAATTGACCCAAAAGGCCCATTAAGATTTTTCTTAAAAACAAGCCCAATCAGCCTACCATTTCCATTCCCAGACCAATCATTGAGCTGGGCCCACGATCCACTAGCCCACGACCAGCCTCAAACTAAGTAGAAAAATCAGCCCATTTCCCTACATTTTTTTTATTTTGGCTTTTTTATTTTTATTCTTTTTTTTTCTCTATCATTTTTCTGGTTTTCTTCTTCTTCTTCCCCTGCGCGCGCGTTCTTCTTGCCCAAGCGACACTCCTCGCCGAAGCTGCTTCCTCACCGAAATCTCACCAAAACAACAACATAAGCCGAAGGAACCGGTATCCCTTGCATCGCCAAACCACCACCGCTCGCCAGCCAATCACTTACTCTGACCACCATCGGCCACCGTCGGCCATATACTCCAGCGATCGCTAAGCATTTATCGGAATAAAGGAAAACCCACGCCAACTAGATGATACGCTATTATTCTACAAAAATTACGCCAAAAAAAGATGAACACACAAAAAGCGAGCAATATTCAAGAGACAAAGACACAAACACGAATTATGGCTTTTGGTTTTCTGTAAGGCATTTTGTCAAACAGGTCGTGTGCATTGACTAAAAGAAGGAATATAGACTCGTTCAAGGCTCGGGTTCGGGCCAAGACTAACACACGACATATGGAAAGAATTCCGGACCAACCTAGAAACAAATCATCCGCTTTTAATATGTACATGAACGACAACAACAGATATCGGCCATAACAAACCAAAGAAGTCCAGATCTCATTCGGGCATTTTAACAGACAGTTGATGACACTACCGAAACGGGGGACTTCAGGCTTGAAATGGACAAGGGCACAAATCTAAACTCCTAACGACACATAGTGGGACGTCTAGCAGCTTTCAAGGAGGATTGGCTTGGACCGAAACTCGCGCGAACTGGTCAGCGCGAAATCCGGCTTGACGCCCTGCAAAAACAGAGCAACCATGCTCGGAAAGGAGGCCTACCTGTTCGGGAAAGAGCTGCGACGGGCGACGGCTAACGGACTGACCCTTGACGACGGTTTGCAACCCTTAATCTGGTTCGCTCTCTCACGCTTACTTGAGCTCTCAAGCTCTCGGGCCCTCTTTATCTCCTCTCCTCTTCTCTCCCTCCTCCAGGGACAATGCCAACTGCTAGCCCGCCCTATACCACGCGACGCACGACATTCTCATTGGCTCGTCTTTCCTCTCGTACACCATCCTTGCGTCCTCGTTAATGTCTATTGCATTTTTGTCGGGGAGATTCCGTCCAAAACGTGAGGGGAAAGAGAGAAGGAGAGAGGCGCGGGCCAGGCCAAGGAAAGAGGAGAAGTGGGTCGGCCGGCGCGGAAAGAAAAGAAGGGGAAAAGATGCAGCCCTGGCCCGACCCTATTCGATTTTTCCTCTTTTTATATATAAAAATAATTTTAATTTAATTTTTTTATTTTTTTTAGATTAATTTTTCAAATGAATTTTAATGATTAACATTAGTAAAGAAAATTTCCCTAATTTCTATATGTGATGCAATTTAATGGAAAATATATGTGATGCATTTTAATGAAAATTATATTCTTTACTATACTACTATTATTTTTTGCTTATGGATTAATCCCTAATTTTCTATGCGATTAAGTCATAAATAAAATGGATAAAATTTTGGTTTCAACAATTGTATATAATAATGCAAAGTCATTGTCGTTATAATGATTTTTACTTTTCAAATGGAAAACTTGGCATATGCTTTAAAATCTTCCACTTCTTCTTCAATATACCAAAGGCTCACTCAATTTCCAAACATAGCGAGGAATGAGCATGATTAAGTACCTCTCGATAACCTGTAGATGTGAGACCTTGTTGAAATTTTAGCAAATGATATCTAACTTCTTTGTATGATCCCAAATAACATATTGGATTTTAATATTCAATATCTACTAAATAATATTTATCTACACAAATATAATATTAACATAATCAACATAGACCATATTAATACATATTAATGTACAAAAACCATTAATTAACAAACTCGGAGGAGGATGAGGAAATTGCACATCATGACTCACTAGGGCTTCATAGAAAATGTGAGTATCATGAGCTTGTTTATCCCAATAAGCCCAAACATAAATAAATTCAATTTTAAAATCATATACCGCTAACACATTTTAAGTCATTGTTCCCTTTTCATAAATGAAACGAATATGATTTTTTATAGGTATCACCGTTTGGATATGTGTGCCATTAATAGCTCCAACGCAATCCTAATACAAAAACGCAAATATTATTATATAATCAAAATTTATATCTAGTTCTTTCTTTGGATTATAAAATCAAAACGTCTCTTAAAATATGGATAAAATTTTCGATTATTCTTGATCATCTCTAGAACATCCTTAAATTGCCAATTAGCTAGTAAGATCAAATCTTTTCCCATTTCAAATACTTTATCTAATATTAAACTAAAATGCCTACTTATGTTTTTTACAAAATGTTAAAAGCATTCTTGTGTTAACCTATTACCTTTAGCATGTCCTAAAATATGAAGAAATATTCCTAATTCTTTCAAGATTATATGGAAAATATTTTCCCCAACAAATTCATTTTCGTGAACTGAACGTCGAAAAATCCAGAAAATGTTTTCTTGGAAGTTATTTTTCGTGAAACAAATGAAGACTTAGTCTAAAGGATTTTGATGAAATGCAAAGACTATTTGGTAAAGTGTAACTGAAAAATGCCTTAGGAAGCAACTTCGGGGAGATATGTTCGATAAACACATATTTGAGAAGTCATTTGGTGCGATCAATTTAGGTTTTTTTTTTAATTTTTTTAAAATTGAAAATAAACATAATTACTATTTTTATATTTTCACTCTAAGGTGTAATGTAAAAGAGATATATTAACAAACTTATAAATAAAACAATCACATCAAAGCTGGTTTTTCTCAATTAAAGAAAGAGTAATTTTATTATAATAAACATTGTTACCTATGCATCAAGGAAAGAAATAGGTTATCACTGAAAATTACAAGCATCATTAAGTATTTACTAAACTCATGGTTATTTGATCATGTAATGTGTCATGTCAAAAAATAAATTGTCATTTAAAGTACCAATTCCCTCATTTGTATTAAGGTCAATTGATTATTCATAATTGGGATCTAAATTTGCTCTTGCAAAATGTCTATCATTGACGATGTTTCATTGTATATAATGATGTAAAGTCATTGCCGCTATAACGATTTTTACTTAACGGAAAACTTGGCATATGCTTTAGAACTTCCACTTCTTCTTCAATATACCAAAGGCTCACTCAATTTCCAATCATAGTGAGGAATGAACACGATCGAATACCTCTCGATAGCCTATAGGTGTGAGATCTTGTAAAATTCTGGTAAATAATATCTAACTTCTTCGTATAATCCCAAAAAACTTATTAATTTGGATATTCAGAATCTACTAAATAATATTTACCTACACAAATATACTATTAATTTAATCAACATAGATTATATGAAGATATATTAATGTACAAAAACCATTAATTAACGAAGGATGAGGAAATTGTACATCACGTCTCCTTAGGGCTTCATTGAAAATACAAGTATCGTGAGCTTTGTCCCTCCCAACAAGCCCAAACATAAATGAATTCCATGTAAAAATGAATCTGATTTTTTATGGATATCGCTATTATGCTATATGTGCCATCAATAGCTCTAACCAATCCTAACAAAAACACAAATATTATTGTATAATCAAAATTTATATTTAGTTCTTTCTTTCTATTGTATATTCAGAATGTACCTTAAAATATGGATAAAATTTTCGATTACTCTTGATCTTCTTTGGAAGAATCCTAAATTGCCAATCAGCTAGTTGAATCAAATATTTTCCTATTTCACATACTTTATCTAATACTAAGTTAAAATACCCACTTGTGATTTTCTTATAGCGTTAAAAGCACTTTTGTGTTAACCTATTACCTATAACATGTCTTAAAATATGAAAAAATATTCCAAACATTTCTATAACATAAATATTCCTAATTCTTTCAATACCATGGCGTGTTACTAAATCATGCTTCAAATTATTAAATACAATCCTTTCCATTTTAAGCATTTGATAACAATTCATCGGATCAGCATCTCCGTTCATCAACTCTTCTAACCATGCATTTCCTATATATGATGATGTCATACAAGGATTTTTGGGACCGTATATTGCTTGATAAGCGATTTCGAATTGAGTGAATCCCACAAGTTGTCAATATTCCTTGTCCTCTTTTTCATGGTTTTTCCTTTAAGGAGAATCTTTTGTTTTGCAAAATTTCGTGATGCAAGGAAATATGGTATAAAAAGAATACAATTCTCATCAACTCAAATCAGAAGAACTAAGAGAACCACATCACTCATTTGCATTTCAAACAAATTAATTCTCTTACACTTTATAAGAATAGACGCTCTTAGTCCAATGTAGCTACAGTGACAAAGAATGCTAATATTACAGAAACAAAACATGATTTCATAAAAACCCTTTGCCTTTTTCTGGTAGGAAGGCAACTGTGTCTTTCGTTGGGGGACGTCTGCTATGTAAATGAAATTGCAAAGCACTTTGCTATGTTTAGTAAATTCTCTCTTTTATTTTCCAGGTAGCAATTTCGAGAGGCTTGATTGGCATTGGACTTGCAATAGTGGTACCTAATATCCAATCTCTTGTTGCAGACTGCATAGACAAGAGCAATCACAGGATGGTGTTTAAATGGCTGCATCCTATGAAGTACCATGTAACATCCTTGATTTGGACCTTATCTCGGCAAGAGAAGTGGCTTAAATTATCAATACACTAATTGTAGGACTAAAGCATGAGTCGATTCAAGGATCGTGCATTAGTTAATTATTCGATTAGGAAAGGCAATTGAGGGTAGGGAAATGCACTCGACTAGAATATGCGACTATGGAAAAATAGCTCAACCATGAAGATCGATGCGAGATGATCGTATGCCGCCGTGGATCAATTAGTGAAAGATTATGGATTGATTTGTGAGAGTACACATAGTTGGATTGAGGGTAATTCCGCACGATTATTATACTAATCTCAAATGATCCTAAGCCAATTTCACATGACCATGTGCTTACATCAATTACATTTACTATGGTCGTATGTTGCTGCTGTCAAGATGATCACAATCCATGTACTAAGGATAGCCAATTTTGTAAAAACGGGCTATTTGAACGTAACCCCTCATCGGTATCAGAAGCACTATAATTGATACTATAAAAGATGTAGTAGTAGTATAGCAAGTTATGAAATGATCATACTCCGTGGCAAATGCATTAACGGAGTATGATCACTACATGACATGCTGCACTCTATCTTTTATTGTGTTAATTACGGTACTTTTGATATTGATGAGCAGGGTTATGCTCAAGTGGCCAATTTTTACAAAATTGGTTGTCCTCAGTATGTGGTTTGTAATCATTTTAGCAACAGCAACATATGCCGTTCCAGTATTAATTTCAACCTTGATCGGTAAACAAATTTCCACTTACAAAAATTTTGAATTAAGGCTAATCGCATGGTTGATGGCTATTTTTATTATTCTCATGTGTCATGTTATTTTTTCATAAAATTATTAAATGTAATTGATGTAAGTTTGTGAAGTATTTTAACGTCGATATTGTATGACATTTTTTATATTGAAGAAACTCATGTATTCCATGTCATAAACCGTTCCATTCGTTTCGCAAAAGATGTAGCATTTTTGGAAAATATTTTTCAATAAGTGATTTTCTAGGAAAACAATAATATTTTCTGGTGTTCAGCTAAAATCTAAAATTAAAGTGGAATATATTTTTCAGCGTTCAGTATATTATTTGATTTTTCTCTATATACTTCTTTTGATCATTTTTTGTTTTCACTTTTATTTTATTTTTCTGTTCTTTTTTATTATTATTTTATTTAAATTTTCGAATTTTTAATTATTTTTAATTTCTTATTTTCTTCTATTCTTTCCTATTTTTCTTTCTTTTTCATTTTTTTCTTTCAACTAATTGCTGCCACAACGATAGCTTGCAAAAGCTGCCGTCATGCTTAGATCAGCGAGCGCCACATAGATCGGCAAGCGCAGCCTTTGGCAACATGGGCATCACCGATCTACGAGGCCAAAGCCTTGCCGCCATTTGGCAATGCTAGATCAACGAGCTATGAGCTTGGCTCACCTTGGCCGGTTGCCAACCATGTGAGCCATCACATTGCCGATGATTGGTCGAAAAAGAAGAAGAGCAAAAAGAAAGAGAAAAAAAAAATAAAAAAAAATCGATTTTATTAAAAAAAAATAAAAAAAATCGAATTTTTAAAAATTTAAAGTTTTGAATTTAAAAAAAAATAAAAATTTTCGAATTAAATTTTGTTTTTTGAAAGAAAGAAGTGTTTTATACAAATAAGAATCCCCTTTGTTCCATGTTTTCTTCTTCTTATAGATAGATATAGGATCTATGGGGCAAGTACATTTTGTGCAACAACCCTTCCTATTTGATCGAAAAGGATCCCATGATTCTGAACCGATCTTACCTAGGATCGCAAATCCCAAGTTTGTCTATGAAGAGCAGATCTAATTGTATTAGTGGGGGTGTGAGATAAAAGAGAATGAGTGTGGAAAATGTTTACCTTAACATGAAAAGTGGAAAATATTTTTCCCAATTTTAGAAGACTTTTCCCTAATGAAAATTGTTTTTTTCCAATTAATGCATTTTCCGTGAAATGAACACCGAAAAATCCGAAAAATGTTTTTTCGAAAGTTATTTTTTGTGAAACGAATGAAACCTTAATGAAATAAATTTTCTCTAATCATATGATTCCTATTCAATTCTTCTAACCACGAATGCAAGATTCGATTTACTTAAATCATGATTATGGATAGTCAAAATCAAAATAATAAATTCACGATACTGGCGTGCGAATAATGTTAATATGCTTTCAAGTCAATCAACAACAAGAACAAATCCATGCTGACCTAGTTCAGACATATCAGCAAATAGGTCATGCGCATTCGGTTGATGAATGAGATGAGACATTACTGGACTTGGATTCAAGGCTAGATTCATAATAAATTAGTACAGGGCATTCAATATCAATGAAACAGATTCCAACACGGGCGATCCTGGTCTTAGCAGAGAAGATGACATCTCTGTCTCTTCCTCATCAGTACTGAGGGCAAAGTATTACCTTGTCAATGAAGCAGATCCTAGTCACGGAAAGCAAGCAACGTTGGTGGGTGCTGATGACCGGAAAATTATGGATGCCGGTGTTGGTCAAATGGAGAGAAGCTTCTCCGGTTCGGCCTCCCAGAGCTCTCCGCGGTGTGTTTCTCAGGTGAAAAATGGCATCCCTCTTCTGCTCCCCTCCGTGAACGAACGGATTATCCCTTAAATCCCCCGACCTCCATGGATGACGATAAATGATTCGGCGTACCAGGAAATTCATCTAACCCCATCACCACATGTAGTCGAAGTAATATATGCGTGTGGTATCCAAGTCAGACACTTCTTTCCATGGTTTAATGCCACGCCCACCGCCGAGTTTCGCCTTTCAAATAACTAGAAAACGTATATCTGCTCAGTCAGCAGCCAAATTTTGATTCAAGAACGCACATATAGAAGTCGGACCGAAGCATCATGAAAATTAACATGAATTCCAGCTCCAAATAAACAGATTCTCAATTGAAACACCATCTTTCTATAATCATTGAAACAGATGATCCAAAACCAATTCGAAACACAACACTACAAAAATAGGAAATTTCTCAGAACAAAAGCAACCATTCACGCTGCCACATCAAAAAAGAATCAACACATGAAAGAAAGAAAAGGAGCAACTCCATCAAGAGAAAAACCAGTTCCATTCATCCAAAGTTGATAAAATCTTATTGTACAGTAAATACATCGGCTGTGATTTATTCCGTTCATATAATTCCTGTTCCATTCTCCTGTATTTCATGAAGAAAAAAATTCAAGTTGGTCAAACAACGAGGAGCCTACATTCTAACAAATGGAGATGCCTGTATAAACTTCATTTTGACAGGGTATAGCCATTTAACATGAGGCTTAAGAGGCACTCGAGCAAGCCTTTAGACGGGGCAGGCCAAGCTCCCCACTAATACATTTAGACAAATCTATTTGACATTAAAGGAAATCAAACCAAAGCTTGAACAAATTCAGTTACATACCAAATAACGACTGTCAGTTCAATAATGTTAATATGCTCTTAAGTCAATCAACAACAACAAGAACAAAACCATACTGACCAAGTTCAGACACATCAGCAAATAAGGTAATGAGCATTCGGTTGATGAATTAGATGAGACACTACTGGTCTTGGATTTAAGGCTAGATTCATAACAAATTTAGTACAGGACATCAAAATGAATGAAACAGATTACAGCACGAGCGATCCTGGTCTTGGCAGAGAAGATGACATCTCCGTCTCTTCCTCATCAGTACCGAGGGCAGAGTATTACCTTGTCGATGAAGCAGATGCTACTCGAGGAAAGCAAGCAACGTCGGTGTGTTTCTCGGGTGAAAATGGCGTCCCTCTTCTCCTCCCCTCTGTGAACGAACGAAATTATCCCTTAAATCCCCGGCCATCTCCATGGATGACGCTAACTGATTCTGTATGATCTAGGAGAATGAGAAGCAAATCGCAGGAGATCGGCACAACTTGCTCGCCGGTTTCTCTTTTCCATTTGCTTGGTCATATCTTTTATATTAATTACAGTTAAAATAAAATATTCCACGTTACACTTCAATTATTGTTCCGATTGTTACGTGATTATCAGGTAACAGAATACGAATTTAATTACTCGGTTTGGTACAAAATAAGTCAATTACACATGGACAATTAATGGAACAATAATCACTTCAATATGGTCTAATTCTAATAACTGTATATAAGGCCAAAATTAAAAAAGAAAAAAAGGACGAAACTTTATCAAGAAAAGAGATCAAGTGGAGTTTCTATTCACTCCTCAAATTTGTTAGTCGTAATGTCTTGGCCGATTCAAAACATATAGAAGTCCAAATCTTTAAATATAACAAAATTATTTACTTTAATCTATTCTACTATCATTTTTTGGTGCTAATTAATGCTGTTCTTGTAATAATTTTGCACAACCGAAATGATTGAGAAGTTCGGCTCGAGCCATAGCTGTCTAAGTTAACTTGAAAATCAAAATTTGTGATCATCTTGTGACTACTGACAAATGAAATAATGTTTTTAAAAATTTAAGTACATTGGATTTGATTAACAAATGCTAGATTAGATGTTGCTGCCTACAAATTTTCACTTGTCAGGTAATTCTTTGAAATCTCATTAGATTAGATAAACATACACGTGTGGTTGCTAATTTGACTTCATTATATCTATAATAGGTTAAAAAATTATCATGGGTACACTGCAAAATAATGAGTTTTGCTTAAGTAATTATTCAAAGTAATGAAAAAACAATCACGTGCAGTAATTAGATTTCCTTCTTACTGATTTCGTTTCCTTTTTGATAGAAAGAAATAGTGTTCAGTATCGAAGAAGTTTCTTTCTGAGATTCTTTTCCAAATTTGCTCCTTTTTTTGTGTATAGGACATTGCTTGCTTTACACGAGCAAGCGTGTCTAGTTACTGAAGCAAATTTTCATATAATTACAGGATATCACTGTTTATTAGGTTCGAGAAAATGTGCTTTTCACATTAAGAAAGATGATTCATAAAGTCCTCGAGCTGCTTTTTATCGTTCAATGTCGTTCCATAAGTTTGGTTCTTAATTTAGACCTTGGACTTTTTAAAATGGGTGCAATGTAGCCCTTCCATTCACTATAACTCTATATCATATGGCTTTGCTCAAATGTGGATTGCTGCGCAAGAAATCGTCGGACAGGAAAATGACATGGCTCGCGGCACCTCATGTCCATCTATCCAAGTCAGTAAGTTCTTTTTTTTTCGTTATTTTTATCTCTCGGTCCTTTCTTCTTCTCCTTCATTCTTCCTCACCTATCGTCGCAATCCATGTCCTCATTGTCACGACCATCGCAGTATCCGCAAGCCTCGTGATGTCCCCTCCCCGGGTTGCACTCTCTCTCTCTCTCTCTCTCTCTCTCTCTCTCTCTCTCTCTCTCTCTCTCTCTCTCTCTCTCTCTCTCTCTCTCTCTCTCTCTCTCTCTCTCGAAACTTGACCTCAAATGTTTTGCCAGAATCACTTCGAGTGACTGGCTTGGCACCGGGGAAGACCAAGATCTTTAATCATTGACTATTATTCGGTAAATTGTGATTTATGACCAGCAGACCTAGACAATCAAAACTGGGTTTAGTAATTGAGATTGCACTGAAGGCGAAAATAAGCAGATTGAGTTTTAAATCAGATCAAATCGGTAACCTTTTAACTAAAGCCAAATGGGTTAATTTGCTTTTGACCGGAACTTTTCCCTGCAAAATAAATTGTTCTTGTATGCCCAATTAAAAATATGTAATATGTGATTTGAATTCTATGTTTGATCCAATAAAATTAGATAAGTTGAAACTTCCCATCTAACATACAATCGTTAACTCAATAGATGAGAACTTAGGTTTGATGCAATTACATTTAGGTTTAATTTGTTTCGTGAAAAATGAACAATTTTGATAATATTTTCTAAAAATAATTGCTCATATAGTATGAAATAATTAGTTAATGAAAAATATTTACATTATGGAAAAACTATTTATGACTTAACATATCCGTGGACGATAAAAAAAAAATAGTATTTAAGTGATACAAGTTATTATTTTTAGGAAAATATTATCAAAATTGTTCATTTTTCACGAAACAAACGAAACCTAAATTCAATTGCATCGAACCTAAGTTCTCATCTATTGAGTTAACGATTGTATGTTAGATGGGAAGTTTCAACTTATCGAATTGATATTGTAATTTCATGCAAAAGATTATGGCTAAATTTATAAGACTAAAAAATTTAAAATTGAATTGATATTCATATAATAGATTTATGATTGATTAGATATGCAAAAGTGTACATTGAAAACTACTAAAAATACTCAGGACAAAAATAAGTACCAGCCCTTAAACTTACTAACAACTAATGTATGGTGTCATATCCTACAAGAACACCGAGAATTTTATTTATTTATTTATTTATTTCACTATTCATTTTAACGATCCGGTCCATTAAATATGGGCTAGTGGGTCCATTTTGACAGCTCCAAGTATTAGTAAGACAGATGACTTGACCAATTCAAAAGCGAAAAACCGAACCCCCTCCATGGCTATTGCAGTTCAAAAGACGGTGTATATACATGCTATCATCTCTCAAATTTTCTACCAAAAATCAATGATAGATATGACTTGGGCACGTAAACAAGAACCAAGATTACCCAGCAACTTTCTTATGTTGTTATCGCCTCGTGAGGCATAACAGGTCGAGTCGAGGCGATGCAGACACAACAACACGTGATCCGTGCTCTCACTTTTGCTGCTCCTTAGCCCGCTCCCGCGCCCTGGTGTATAGCTCGAACGTCTCGGCGTGGTTGGGGTCGAGACACAGGGCTGCTTCACAATCCCTCGAGGCGGCGCTGGCGTTGCCCATGGAGTCGTGGAATGCCGCTCGGAGATGGAGTAGCTGCAGATCGGGTATGAAGTTTATCGCCTTCGTGAGCTCCTGTACCGCTTCGCCTTCTTTATGGTCATCCATCAAAACTGCATCGATTTCAGAATATTTCTAAGTCCGGAAGAACTCGATCGACGGCTGCAATCGGAGCTTATAGAGAGAGAGAGAATCGTTGTAGCAATGTTTGATAATGTGGCTTACTTGCTGCTCTGTATCTGTATGGATATGTCCGGACCGGGTCCAGCTGCGTCGCCATGGCGAGGTCGCTCCTCGCCATGTCGCGGTCGCAGTACTCGGAGCGCTTCTCGTAGGCCGACGCGTTGTTCTTGGCTTTCTCTATCAACCTCGTCATCTCGTCGTACGCGGACTTGCGCTGATTCTTGAGGTGGTACACCCGCGCGAGGCCCTGGTGAGCTCGCGTGTGCTTGATGTTGAGAGCATTCATGTAGCAGTTCGCCGCGAGATCCAACTTGTCGCAGTCCACGTAAATGCTTCCGAGATTGTTCAGCGCCTGCGAAGTAACGAAGGAAAGCCGAGCGCCGGATCAGTTAGGGTTTCCGAGGTATAGTCAAGTCGAAAGTTTTGAATACCATGGCTTTACCTGCCCTTTCCGGAGACCGTCGGAAGGGCATTTGAGAGCATCCTCGAGGAGCTGAATGACGTACGCCGACGACTCGGAGTCCAGGCTCGAATCGGCTAAGATATATGCCTTGAGAAAGAACGCTTCGAACGATCTCTGGATCGAGATGGACTGCTCGGCCTTGGCGAGGGCCTCTTCGCGGTGGCCGGTGTCGTACAGTATCCAGCCTTCGTAGACGAGCCTCTCGTGGTCGAAGTTGGAGTAGTTCCGAGCCAGTCGCAGGCTGTGCATCGCCGCCTTCTGACATTTTAATCTGCATATTTTCCGAGCATCGATCGATGAGTTTCGAGGAAATAGAAGAGCAGAAGGCATCAAATGAGCTTCAACTTCTACGTGTATTGGCAGCTTCAGATAGAAGAAACTGGGAATTCTATCGAATCGATAGACGCTCACCGTAGGAGGAGGAGAGATTGGCGAAATCGTAAGAGGCTCTTGCCGGGATCGTTCTCCAGCATATGATGCACGACGGCCAAGGAGCCGATGTCGTCGACCGACGACCACCGGTCGTACAGTTGCATCCAGCAATCAGCTTGGCTCCATTTCAGGACGTGAGGTTGAAGGAGCTCCACCAACTGGTTCCCGTGCATTTTCCCATTGAACACCATGTAGTTCGGATTCAGCGTCAAGAGCGCCCGCACGTCCCGCAGCGCGGGGTCGTAGTCCTCCAGGGCGAGCGAGAACCAAGCCCTTAGCTCCAGGCAGTCGGGTGAGATCATGAAGCCGATGATCTTGTTGATCTCCGAGATCGCTGCCCCGATCTTGTTCTCCTCCAGCAGCATGACGGCTCGGTACTTGTATGGAAACACGAGGGTCGGGTCCAGCTCGGTCGCGGCATTCAAGTCCATCATCTTCTCCATCCCGGCGCAATACAAGGATCTCTCTTGGTACATCCACCCAGTCGGTCCGTGATCGGAAATGAGCGAGCTCATCAATTTGTACGCCGAGTAGGTGTGTCCCCGTTTGTACTTGGCCCTCGCCACGCCGACTAATGAATAGAGGTTACCCGCCTCGACGGCGGCCTCGAACCAATGCTGCGCGTCTTTGTATTCCTTCCGTTCTAACATCACGACTCCGAGCTGGTGTAGCGCGACCTGCTTCTGCCAACAATCGGTGCAACACTCTACCAATCTCTCCAGGAGCATTACCGTCGTGTTCGATTTCATGTCTTCCTCCATTGCAATCTGGCTTAGGAAGTAGTACAATGTGAACGACGCGTGCCCGGCGGTAGCCATCTTTTCCCTCGCCTCCGAGCTGCAAAACAGTCTCATCACGTTCGGATTGTACATCGAGTTCGGTAGGTCTCTCAGGAACACTTGCAAGCACGCCGCGACTAAGAAATATGCCGTCTCGTCCAATCCGTAATCGATGAATAGCATGGCGTCTTCAGTGCTGTGCACCAACGAAGCTAGATGAGCATCGCAGGAAGCCTTCATTTCCTCGCAACAGAACCTGTTCGCGAACGAAAGGAGCTCCAGAACGATCTGCGGATCGAAAGAATTCAATCTCTTGGTCCGACTAAAGATCTCGGCGGCTCTTATTCCTTCTACCGAGAATCCGTTCTGGGTGAAGTTTATCTTCTCTCGCCGCGACTCCCTGAAATCGCCGTATAACATCGTTCTGAATGGCATCGAAAGGGATGCTATCTTAGATCGAAAACACCACACCTCATCGTCCCCGATGAAAAATGACATGTCGCCATCTTCCTCTGAAGTCGAACATTCCTCGCCTTCCATGGATAGATCGTCCTCCTCCTCCTCCTCTCTAGGACCTCGAGGACAGATGCAATGGTCATAAACCGATTCGGGATCATAGCCGGGTACCAAATTGGCCTTGGGGCACTCGATGTTTCTCCCACAACAATCCATGAATGATGTACCGATGAGTTCGTCTTCCCTCCTCTCTAACCGCAACCACGCCGCGAGAACGACTTTGGTATGCACGTCGACGGCGTGTTGCCTGGCGGATTGAAGGCTTCGTCGCACTAGCTTCGGATCCGACAATCCCCGAAAGATCAAACCCTGTTCGATATACGCATTGGATTTCTCAAGCTGTGGCGAGTTTTCTATCTTCCGGTACATACGAGCCAAGGTGTCGACGAAGTCTACGGATTTGAGGCACCGCTCGATCTGGGGCTCGAGAAGATCGGTCATAGGCAGGCCATAAGGGAGCAAATTCTCGATCAATATGCTAGGAGTCTCGTTCGGGGCTTGGTAGGTGCGACTCGATCTCGACCGGATCGAATTCACCCGGATATGATCCTGGAGATGCTGGAAAAGTTTCTCCCCGTAGCCACCGCATCTGCCGCCGCCGCCCATATCCGAGGCCGGACCGGACGGATTGACCGCGCACACCTGGGCGCTTTTGCATCCGTCTATGACTTTCAAGCTGCGCATCGTGCCGAATATGTTATTCTGCATCTTGGCATGCGGATAACTAGATCAAATTGAACCTAAATCATAAGATCAAGCGTCGGTTCAGAACCCGATTCGACGGAAAGAAATCAGAAAATGAGAATTCGGGAAATCGGAACGAGTCGAATTCGATTTACCCTCCATGGCCTGCAAGCACCACCGATTTCAACAGATGGAGATTACCTTGAAAGCGGGAAAGGGAAGAGATTAGGGAGGTGCAAGATGATGGTGATGATGCAGGCTGAATGATTCTAAATTGGTGTGTTTTATTTTATTTTATTTTATTTCATTTTTTAAAATTTTCTTGACCTTTGCAAGATTAATTAGAGGGAGAAAAAGAAATTTTTTTTTTTTTATAAGAAGGGAAAAAATTGGAGGAGCTGGAATGAGGTTTGGAGAGAAGAACGTGGGGGAGTGAGTGTCTTACGTTGTAAGCCAACCAAAAGTTTGAGAACGAGGTGGCTGTTTCAACGGTTGCTCATTTTGCCTATTTTGTCTATGGATGGATTAAATAGTTGTCGCTTTTAAAATAAATTATAGCTTAATTAAATAGTAATAGTAGATAAATCCCTTATTAAGACTCTCTCTCTCTCACATTTCTCTCTCTCTAATACTCATTTTGATGTTTGTTGTGAGTTATAGACAGGTCGACTGAAATTGACCTGACAAATCGAGTACTTTTCTACTCTCTCTCTCTTCACATGTTTCTCTATATAATGCTCATTTTTATTTTTGTTGCAAATTATAGATGGTTTGACCCAATTTGACCTAACGGGTTGAATACTTTTTACTTGCATCCCTATTCGAGTAGCTCGAATGATGAAAATTTCGAGTGCTTTGTTGGTCAAGTTATTAAGTCATTTCGGTGCTGCACGGTGGAATTAACAACAACAAAAATTGCGGTTTTCGAGTATAATCAAGAAATAATTAGAATATTATTGGAGTTAAGAAGAGGAAGCTTGCACTACTAAAACGTGCAAGTAATAAAATTCTTTTCTTGTTTAGATTAGTTATAAAAAAGAAGAAGAAGGATTTTGATAACTAATGATATTCTATATCTTTACTTCTTGTTCTCCATCCATCTTTTCCCCTCATTTTTAACCTCACCAAGATCGAAAGGCCACAAGTGAAAGATGAAGTTCACAATCCCTCGTTTGCATTCATTTCACTCATTTTCTTTTTCCTCGTTCATGATTTGTTCTTACTATTATTACCAGTATGTTTAGCAAATGAAGCTGGCCTCTTTCTCCTTTTCTTTTCTTTTTTTCTTTTTGAATAAGTGGCTAGTATCAGCAACCATGGCCGTTGCTATAGGTGTTCCATATCCATGACAAAATGTTTGATTTGAGCCATAACTACTGCTCATTTTGTGTGAACCAACTTGTTACCTGTCACTCCGCCACGGCACTAGTGGGAGTAGAGATGGAATTATCCTATGTCATGGCCCGACCGCCCTCATCACGAGCGAGCCCAACTTTCATTGCTTGCGCTTGTTCTTTTATGCTTAGGCAGAACAGTCGGTACTAGGCTATGTGTCGTTATATATCCCCAATGGGACACTTGTGCTGGGCTTAGCCCCTTCTTCTGTGGGGCAACAAAGATATTTCAATTTTGAAATAGACTTGTCATTGCTAGATATTGCAGATCTATTTAATCATGGAAATTGCGAAAGTTTTTCCAAGTTTCAATCATTTATTCTCACGGCGCGTCGTGCAAACTAACTTTCGATCTCTACTCGATTGATGGAAGACCCTTTTGTTAAAAAAAAATACAAAAGTGAGAAAGATTCAATGAGCACTTGAAATTATCGACCACGGCATATGGGTCTTGCCACGGCGAGGCCAATGAGTCCCGACGGAGTTTTCTGCGATGAGGGTTCGACAACCCTCTCAATCGACCCTCTACTACTATTGAAAATTTTTGCCAATTCTCTGTGGATCACATTTATGCCTCCTTTTAACCTTTCAAATGGGGACTCAGCTACGATGTCAAATCACCAAAAGCATAGCTAAGTGGTCACAATTGGCGCCTCACAAGTAGCGACGTTAGATATGGTACCAAAAAGTTTAGTAAAGATCACAATATAGCAAATCAATCGTGATCAAATCAACCTTTGTCTCAGACCCAATCCCCTCTTGTCCCCTTAGCCGTGGTCGATTATACAGTACCTCCACAGCAAAGCACTCGCTCTTTCTCTGGCCCTCAACGAGAAGTACAAGAAAATGCGGTGAGGCGATCGCACCGAAGTCGAACTTCGACATTCAGCTCCTCCAAAATTTGATAAAAAAGAAGGAGAAGGCTGCAGCAAACAACCATTTTTCCTAAGTACAGGACCGCGGACTAGATTCGCGGTGGATACTAGGACGGAAAGAGGAGAAACTCTTGCCTCCATGGACGCCGAGTGCAGCGACATTCATGGATCATATGAAGTTCGCATAATCAATGGTTACGAGGAATCCAGTTTATGTGAAGTCGGCATACACATGAGACTTTGCCCAAACAAAGAGGAAGACTGGGAGAGAGAGACTGTTGTTAGATGGTAAACTACTATTGTCGAATCACTGTACTGTTCCCATTTGTCTCTCTCGTCAGGAGGAAGAAGATTGCTTCGTAAAGATTCATGAGCAAATGTGAAATTATAATGGCAAAATTCATCAAAAACGAACTCGACTTTTTTTTTTTGGGCTATACGGAACAAATAGTGCGATTTAGATAAGCAAATCCAGCCTGAACGTCGACCGCAAGCATAAATAAACACAGAACGAACTGGGAACTCCTGAAGCCAAACGTACAATCAAATAGGCCTCTAAGCACTGATCTTTCTGAAAAATTCAGATCATAACAAGTACCATGAAAAAAAAAAGCAAAAAAAAAAATGCATATTCTACAGTTGTACATAGCCCATGATTTTACGCAACAACGAAAACCTAAATCCAACACACTTAATCAAACATAACTAATCTATATATGGAGCCATAAAATCAGATCACCATCAACTGCATATGAAATCTTTGTATACTGATTGCTTAGACTGTTTGATGGGCGTTCAGACTGTGCAAATTCTCCCCAGCCCATGCAGAATGACCCTTAACCTGGTTCGCCGTCGGAAACTGAATCGGCAATTGAAGCCCCGAATGTCCGGCGGGCTTGTCATGGCCATGGGCGTTGCCACGGATGTGGCGGTGCTTCATACACAACAAGACCATGAGGAAAATGAAGAGAGATGCGAAGAGCAGCACCAGGACCAGCATCATCGCCTTACCGCTGGCTGCGAAGTCCCGGTCCTCCGACATCAGGAGCTCTCCCTTCTGGGGACTGCCGCCAGGGGCTGTGGAGTTCGCCGCGAAGGAGCCGGAGGCGGCCATACTGGCGGGCGGAGGAACCGGCGTTTCGAGGACGTCGTGGAGAGGCGCGAGGGCGGCGAGGGCGGGCTACTTAAGCTGCATAGGGTTGTGGTTTCGGGTGTCGTGTGCTGTGGAGATAGCAAGCTGACAACGTTGGTGGGCGAGGGGTGGAAATTGTGCGTCCATGTTCGCGCGGTGGGTCGCTGTGAGGTCTTTGGATTCGATGGATTGGAGAGAGGATGGGAAGTAATGAGGAAGAAGACAAACAGGATGTAAGGAAGCGTGGGCCTTCCCGCGTTCGATATTTTATCTGCATCGAGGTAAGGATGACCATCGTTTCTGCATCGAATCTTCCAAATTGCAGAATTAATGAAGATGACGAGCATACTAAAACCATCTCATCGGCAACGTTAAGCTGGTGTAAAAAGGGACGATGCGATCAGTGACGGACGCTGAAATCTAGCTCAGGATGCGAGGTAAAGGAACGAGGGTCGGAATATGTGATCCGAGCGAGTCGATCAAAGGGATCGTTCTGCACGTTCTCCGGCAACGATCTGAGATGGTGTCTCCCATCGTCGATCAAAGGGATTATTCCTGATTGTATGTTATGTACATTCTTCAATTGTTTTAGACAACTTAGCCTTCCATACAACACCTTAGCCAAAACTTGGGTGTCAACAGAGCACGGACCTTAAAAACCCCACGGGCCAAAACTTTTATTCCATTGTACATCTTAATTTTTACTTTTGCTACAAACATAATTACGGAAAAAAAAAAAAACTTCCAGAAAGTGATCACCCAAGCAAAAGCCACAAATCCTCTCGAGAACACCCTGGTCTTAGCTCATATAACAATTATTGTGAACATAACATGGAAGCTAATGGTTGCAGTCAAAATCTAACACAAGACAAAGTAATTACTGGAGAAATTAACAAGAAATCATAAAGAACATCAGAGAGTTATGTACTTCGATTTGAGTGTTGTTATCTACTTTATGAGAACACCCACGCACAAGAGTGCACTATAAGTGGATAATTTGACAGAGCTATAATCAATCATTGGATTTCTCATTTATTTCCCAAAGCTCAAATGCGCTGCAACCAGTAGTGAAACTGGTTATCCAGGCAAGACGCTGACAAATTTGGCTCAGAAGTTCGGGTATACGGACGAGCCTGGCCATATGGCTTGGGCACCTGGTCCCCTCTTTTCTCACACTTCAAACACCTCCAAACTTGTCTCGGACCTATTTCGATTCTCTAGGATCTCATGTGAACTTTGGTTTAATAAGAACTTAGCCACAAAATCAACACAATTAACCTTCAAGGATCAACCAATTCACCAAGGGTTGAGTCTCCATACAATAATTTGACCAAAATAAGAGACTCATTTGACTAAATCAAATCAATCACATGTTAAGAAATTAGCGAGATGCATTGGATTTCAAAGTAAAAGATATGCCTTCTGCATGATGTTTCTATTATGTGTACTACATCATTTATAATAGGAGTTTTTTTTTCCCCAAGGAGATAGAGACGTCTTGTTTTGGTTCTCTTAGCGGTGAGAAAAAAGCCTGCCTCAGAGCCGTCTAGCCAAGCTGCATATTTGGAAGTCATATCCTTTTCAAGCCAGTGACTTCGTTTAGGTACGTGTTTGGATCTATGTAACGGATATTATTCCCTTTCTTACAATTCGTAGAATGGCAAGATTAGATGTGCAGTTTGTGGAATTCAATAAGAAATATCTTGTCAAATACATTCATGTCCCACGCATTTTAATAGCTTATCTTGCAATTTACACAAAAATGATGAATTATTTGATGAGTGTGTTATATATAGTCTATTTTATGTTGTGATCGAGGAATTTTAAGTCAATTTTTATGTTTTAAATAATCTCATATGTTCCACACAATGAAATGTAAGCTATACACATGAAGCATTAGAGGATAGTCGGTGGATTTTCGGTTTGAGCTTTGAAGGTCAGTTATTCAATATCCCACCAACTACATGCGAATTACTTTAAGTCAGAGTCACTTGCATAGGCTAAAAGTTAGGACTTAATTTATTTATAGGGTTTGCAAGATGTTGGTCTTCAAATAGCTAGTTCTCTACCCCTATAATCTTAATTACCAAAGAAAGGAATTCTGAAGAAATTAAATATTTAAGGTGGTCTGTGGGGTTGCACATGGTAGAGATCCAAGAAAATTGCACTGAACATCCATAGAGATGGACACCTTTAAAAAAACTCAAAATGGTGTATCAAGAGAGAAAGACACAAGTAACCACGGCTTTTTTTTTGCCATGTGTTAAATGATTATTATGTTGAACTTGACGAGGTCTAACCCATTTACATGACTTATTAGGTATATAATTTAACATTTGACATGAGCACAATTTAATTAAATATATTATGAGTCATATATTTATGACATCTAATTATGCATGTATAATCCATATCTTAAATCTTGATGAAAGGTTGAGATTTGGCGGCTCTAGGGTTGGTCCCATTACTCCCTCTATATAAAATGTTTGCATCCAATTATCTTGCTTCTGCTATTTTCCACAAAATTGTTGAGAGAACAATACACAACATCGCAACCATTATAGAGGAGAGTGGTGAAAATTCATACCTACGAGAAGACATCTTTTCTCCTAGTGGATCAATAATGGTTACGTTTGATTGGGTACGGTATTTTCATCAATTTGATCTCATGTTCATGTGATTAAAAGATCATATTAGTCTAATAGATTAGTGTTTTAGCTCACTAACACGCGCCTTTTGTTATGTATATGAAGAGTTGCATGAAAGAAAGAGTGGTGTATTATAGCACACGGGAGTGCGATGTGAGCGTTCTTGGATTCTCATTTCATGAATCAAACTAAGAGCATACAAAAGAACCTAAAATTGCCCGGAACCAAATCGGAACCAAATCAGTTCTCAAAGGGACTGGATTGGTTCTCAATTCCAATTTATTGGAACTGGTGGGTACTGGTTTGGTTCTCGATTCCATATGTGGAACCACCCACCCAAACCCAATCGATAACATATATATTTAATTTTTAAGAAAACTTCCAACAACAAAATTTAAGGAAAATGAAAACCCTAAATTCTTTGATTTAAAACTCAACACCCATTGACTAAATGCTCGTCTGTTTGAGTCATCTCTCTATCTCTCACTCACAACCTCAACTCTCAAGCTTAATGTCCACTGACTCATGACATCAACTCTCAACTTTCAATATGAGTCTAATCTTTTTACCGATCTTGTAATTAAGAATAAGGAAGTCATTGTCCGCACTAAGTACATGAAGCTTGGTTGTATTGGCAGTCTGGTTCCCGGATAGATCCATTGACCCAATATGTAGCTCTCGGTTCTAATTTTTTGGAATTAGTACTTAGTGAGCGATTCCCAATTCCAAACTAAGAATTTTCCATCCAAGCCATACTCATCCCTAAATCAAACAGCGGTGGCCCCAGCAATTTTTGGTTCTTTCCATTTTTTTGTCGTCCTCTTTCTTATCTTCCTTTTTCTCCTTATTTAATTAGACAATTTTATTTTATTTTTTCTTCTCTATGCTGCTCCAAATAAAGACAAATTTACCTTTTGCTTCTTTTTTACCCAGTGCATCAGATATTCCGGGGACTTCCTTTCACAAATTTAGGTGTATCCGCCTTCATCAGTGCAAGACTCCACACAAGAAAGTGCCTAGGGAAGTGTGCTCTCTAGCAACTTCTTCCTCCGTGATGCTTTCAGATCGGGTGACTCCTTGGTACCATTCGAAGAGATCTCTCCAGATTTACCCCTTGAACTTCTTTCCGAGCAAACATGAAACGCCCTTCTTGGGATTGGGAGAGGAACTTTTACTGAAGGGAGATTGGTCTTACACCTAATCATGAGCTTCTTTAAGTCTCATTAGGAGTACGTTTTTTCATAAGAAAATCGTTTTAAAAAAATTACTTCCAAAATTTTCAATGCTTGGACGATAGAAACTAATTGACTTATAGAACAGACTTTTCATGAAATGAAAACAACAAGCTTAGATTTGGGATAAAACGATTATATTTTTATGACAAGAAGAAAATCACTTTTCCTTAAAATAGCAAACAAATGAAAATTAACCACTTTCCTTGAAATTAAATTACGTGAAAAAGTTTTTTCCTTAGTATGAAGTTTTCAGTTAAACAAGCGCACTCTAAGTATTATTCACTAAATTCCCTAGGTTGTTGACGTATCTTGGTAGATTAGCTACCAACACTCTAGGATCACTTCAAGAGGAGTATGTCTAGAATTGGGTTTGCATGCCCCATCATTCCCAAACAAAATATGCATGCGAATTAATGTACCGATCGAAATTTGGTCTGGAAAATAAACTAGGAAAGAGCCTTAACATGAGACAGTGATCATTAGAGACTTCCCCCACACTGATAAGCGAATTGAGCAATGTGCTCCATGGCTGTAATTTCACTTTCAGTGGTAAATGGAGCGATTTCAGGCACTCTATATCTCCCGGGAAGGGATAATTTCAGAATAAAACACTATAAAAATTATAATTTTTGTACGATACTCTTTAAGTGTCATAAAATTTTTTAATCACTTGAGAACCACATGAGTGAAAAATTGCGCACTTGAATGTTCATTCTTACAATTCATCCTATGTGACTTTTTAAAATTAAATTATGACTCTAACATGACTTTTTCGAATGAATTAAAATCTAATGCGGATGATCTTCATTTGGAGTGACAAAAAAAGGGCCAAAAGGACATGGTTTTGGTTCTTCTGTTCCTCCAAATTCATTTGATTATGGAGCAATCATTGCTCCGATGGAATAACGGTCGCATGCAGCCATGGTAGAAGTTGCTTGAAGAAGCTACCGAACTTCACTCATCCCAGCCTTCTCTCCACTACACGGCAAAACGAATAAGTCTAGCTCTAGCTTCATGCCTGGTCCCTCACTCTCAACAACGACGGTAATCATCGCTGCCAAAACATCGAAGACACACAGATTCCCTTGAGGATGCGACGTCAAGTCTCTACATAATGTATTGGCTTTATAGAGATGGCTGTCACACTCCGTTCTGCAGCCACAGAAGATGGCAATTCAAAGAGCCGACGTGGGAATGAGAGGGCTCATCGAATTGAAGAACACAAGGCAGGGCAAGATGATGTTGCTCATGCCTTCTCAAATTAGGGTTAGGTTCTGTATGCTCTAATTTTTCCCCAATTCATTAATGTGGGGCAAACAATTGTTATACACAGTGCTGTTTAGGACTAATTTTGCTGACTTTACTTTGTTGGCAAACCATTGAGTTATAAAAATTAAATGCCATATCAGATTTTTCAGCTATACAAATTGCTAATGATACTCAAGAGAACAATTTTTAATTAATATGATGCTCAAGTGATTGAAAAATGAATTATAACATTCAAATGACCTCCTATGAAAATTATCATACTGATTACATCATTATTCCAATAACTGTTATCAATGTAATCTGAGTGTGGCTTCCTATATACATGCATATGTTCCTTCGAAGTCAAGGTCCATATGACTGCTCAATAATCCTAGCCAAATATTCTCAATTGAGAGGATTAGCTACTCCTGGTTCATCTTCACTGAGTCCCATCTTTTATTGTCTATTTCTAACCTCCTTGCGGGTAGGTGAAGTTCTCTAAATTTCTTACTTTAATTATAAATCGGTCTCTTTGGGGTCATAAGCGATGTTCGCCAGCCCCCTATCATCAAATCACCAATTTCCTTGGACTTCCAGCACTGGAAATGCGTCAGCTCCCACCCCTTCTCCTAAAGAATTGCTCAAAGTGCCTAGGTTTGTCTAGCCGAAATCCAAATCAAGGGCATTCGTAGTTGTCTTCCTCAAAGAGTGTGTGGTGCCAAGTTCGACCGTAGTTGTTCCTTTCTAGGGATGCCACTGTTCGTGGCACCAGAGCTTTCTCCGATCCGGCGTCGAGTGTGGTTTATTAAAAGGAGAATACTCCTGAGGCGTGGGGTCAGTCCTGATGGGATTTTGTTCAATGACATGATGGGATTTTGTCCATTGACATGACCATTATTGCCACGTGTAACATATGGATTTGCTCCCCAAGCCTTATATGGATTTGACTCCCCAGGCATTTGAGTCTTTTCCATCAGTTGAGGTGAAGTTCGAGGCCCGAATTGATCTTATTTTTTAGTCAATTAAAAAAAACCTTAAACTGCTTTCGCAGGCATTAATGAGTCTTTTCACATCTTTTGTCTCGAAAAACCCTAACTCTTACCATTCATTCCCAAATCTATCCCAATTTTTTTTTCAAAAAAAAAAATCATCAAAAACGTATTAGTAATCCCTAATTTTTTATGTCCTAAAATTGTATTTATTCGACAGATTCGAGGCCTCGTTATTTAATTTGTTCAATAAAATCTTAAATTTTTTTTATTTGGATTTTTCATGATATTTATTTGGGATTAAAATTAAAGTTTAGGGTTTTTTTTCTAAGATGACCTAAAGTTTTCTTAAGACAAAAAAAGTTTTGGGTATATTTGAATTGATTTCTAAGAAAAGTGAATTGATCAAAAGGATCTCCTTGCACTTTCTCAGCAACATATTGAGATGTTGGTCTTCCATCCTCAGGACCATCTCTACAGGACCATCTCTAGCCCGGATGCTCTTGATGGGTTGGGACTCAACTCTTGATTATCGAAGTCATTAGCTTCCCAATCCTGAAGCCTAGACATGCTCCCAGTAACTAAGTGAGACATTGTATTGTTCCACTGTGGTCGTTAAAAAACATGTTATGTTTATTTTTGTCAAATTGTGTTTATTGGAAATTCAATGGTCTCAATGCTAGAATCCAATTGAGGATGATTGATGGCCAATTAAAGTAAATAAGGAAATTATAAGAAGCTTTTTTGAATTAGAATGGATGATTTACATTCTTGGATGCCATATGCCATATTGGCTTGATTACTAAAATTGGACATAAACTTCTTATAGGAAATCAGTGCTAGGGAAAGAAAAAGACCTACATAGGACATGGCTGGAAAGTGTTTATAATCGAAGTACTGGAATTAGGAAACCCAATCTAATTTGAATTTGAAATTCAAACTCAAGCAAAATCTTATTCGAGTGATCTTCTCCAAAATCTAGTGGGCTCCTCACGATTTTTTATGCCTTGATTGATGCTTTGTTATTTTTTGCTTATAGTGTATACTCCACGTAGAATATGTGCTGAGAGATGAGCTATATTATTCCTCTTATATCTTTATGAGCCATTCCATTGTTCATCTCAATCTCCCTTGACCCAAGTCTCTAAGCGCCTCTTGACTTACAACTTCTAAGGATGATTTGTGCCTTCTCCCAATCCTTTAGCTACAGCTATCCCTTGGTCAATGGATCCTTCATAGCTTCGTCTTCGACTTCCTATCACATTTCAAGTTAGCCAAATGTCATCACATATCATGAACTTCACTTAAACTCTGGCCATCGGATGATACCCATGATTAATGAGCTCATCAAAATTCCATTGATGAGTTTTCCGAGTCAATCATATTCTTATGACTTTTCTAATCGATGGGCTCATTAGACAATTTTACTGAATAGTTTCTCATGATTAAATGTACTTGTTATAAATCATTTTAAACCATTAAATTCCCTACGTTTGGACCCAGAGTTTGGACCTAGTATCTATACCCGTGAGAGTGTGAAAGCATTGATAATCATAGGAGAAAAATTAGACGGGACACAATGATCAATCAAGTCACGAGGTTGTAACTTGTAGCATCATAGCACCGCATAATTGAAGCCTATCATGGGACCTAGGGAATCTATTACCAAGATATTGGAAGTTCCAAGCATTGGAACGAACGCTATAATGGTGGAAGGCCGGTCCAGAGGAAGCCACGGACAACATCGGTATCTACCCTACCATGAACTTTCATTTGGTCTCGAGCTCGGGAAGATATTTGTGCGTCTTACAAGGTACGGTTGTTCTTGGCAGAAATGAGGAAAACATGAATGAGTACGATGAGGCAAACAGAAGTTGATTGGGTAATTCAATGATTCGCCTTTGATAAATGTTTACCTAAATGCCCTTAATTTACTGTGTGGTGTTCTGAATTTCGATTCTATTTTGGAATTATATGAAATGATTATATTAATCAATGTCTTGTTAGTGCAGTTATTTTGAGCTGATCATTCACGAGTTAATTGATTATTCAGAAATGTAATTAGAGATTGAGATGCATATAACTAGCAAATTCAAACAAGAATAGACCACTTGATCATAAGGATCAAAGATGGGTAATAACACTCTATTACAAGCCAATTAGGGAACGGAAATATCAATTTGGCAATGGTACGAAGTTGGATTGCAGGTGATTTCGCAAGACTTCGATACTAATTATGACGACGTTAGATCGATTTCATTTTGACTTTGTATTCAAAATGATCAATTGATTCTTGTGATTTCATGACAAATGAGAGTCGATCCTGGTTTGAATTATGGCATAAACGTGGATTGAAAAGTTATCAATCACGGGTCAAACATGAGAAAGTCAGGTTTGAATTATGGTTCACTCCTTCAAGAATCAATAACTCACAAAATGTTGTTACTCTCAGTAATAAAAAAAACTATTATGCTAACAAAACCCTTCACATTTTCATGCCCGTGTGCTCGGAGGTGGGAAAGTCAGGTTTCTTTTGTCACTCGGTGTCTAGGGATTGCTTGGGTGGGTCGAACCGTCCAGAGGAATTGCTCCTCCATTCGGACAGTTGGACAGTGATGGTTGAAATGGGACAACATAAAAGACAATCTAGGATTTCATTGGAAGGAGCTCGAAAACCGACTTAAGCATTTTCGGAGGGTCCTACGTAGGTAAAGCCCGGGTGTCGCTATAGTCAAACAGCTGGAGATGTCAAATATCATCAGTCATTCAAGTTTAAAAAAATAAAAATAAAGTGATTGGCTTCATTCTATTACGAAATTAGAAAATCCAACCTAAATAAGCGCGAGACATGAAATTTGATTGATGGGGATAGCACCAATTTCAATATCATATTAGAAAGTTCAATTTATAAATTTAAAATGTCATATGAAATGAGACTACGTATATATATATATATATATATATACAGCATATATGATGTTAGAAGTCCGATTTCTTATTACAAGGAAAATTTCGAAAGGGAGCAAGCTCCGTCAACATACCTCGTCAAATCTCGATTTCACTCAATACCAAATGGTTACGACTCAATCTGATAATTAAGATGCTCTGTCCCCTCATCCTTTGTCCATTCTGAGATTTTTTTTTCCCTGTGTCAGCAGGATGCTAGTGCGTTCAAAGTAAGGCACATCATGTTGGGGAAATTCGTGTGTAGGCTTTGGTCCAACCTACCCCACGACCCTAGGCTTCCCTTGTCCTATGCTCGAGACGTTTCCCAAGAAGCCATTCGCGGCCCACCATAAAGAGAGGAAAAAGGAACGGCGGGACTTTCCCGGTCATGTTGCTCTCTCGAGCGGAGGAGCATCAAAGGACGGTCGAAGCACCAGTGCACAGGTCCGTGTCGTACATCGCTGCTCTTAAATAATGTGGGTTGCACGTGAAATTTTTATGGTTCGATCAGGGGAGTGAATCCGCTGCAAATGCTCTCTCTCTCTCTCCATGCACCAGTAGATCAAATCAAAAATAGTATTGAAATACACATACAAATTGTGTTTGAAAAGTATCATGACGGAGGATTGGTATGGTGTAGTATGATGTGGTGCAGTTAATATATTCTAATTTGTTCATAATTCGCTGACTCAAATTTATGAGTGAAAATGGATTCAATTATGTCAACTGGTTTGGATTTAAACTTTCTTTTAGCGATCTTCCCAAATAAATGTATTTGGTTTATGTTATGCTTCTAACAAGCGGTACGAGAGCTTATGGCTAATTTGTGGAATGCATATCTAAATATTTCAAAGAAGAAATATGATCAACACGAGTGGCGTAGCAAATACAATTTTGATGGCAACCTCCATAGTTTGATCTAAAGAAAGAGAGCAAAGATGGAAGTGGATGTACATGAGTTAAAAGCAAGTATACCTAGCATTGAAGATATGTTGGTCCATTTGGACATATTGATTTTATGATGTAGATATATTAGTCCAACTGGATATGTTGATTGGCTCAAATTTAGATTCCCTTTCGGCGATCTAACCGACTGAAGGTATCGGACTTATGATGCGCTCTCGACAAACAACATCTCACACATTGAGAATGAAAGATCAACAATTAATTCCCTCCTCACAATCCAGCTTGAAATGTCCGTGTCAACTCGAATTTCCAACGTGATACCGAATACTATTCCAAACTCGACATCGAAATTACCTCCTCCAGAATTCCCTTTGGGGGGTTCTCTTTATGCCTTTGTTCCGTCACGATCCAATGCCGCGCTGCGAATTCACCATCGCTCTCCTTCCCGACAACTTGCTAAAGAGTATTCCAAATCCTCACCCGGAAAGCAACGTAACTCGCGTTTCCCAAAAGATGCTAAGCGCCTGTCATCCATCCTGGCCAAAGTTGGGCATGGCATTGCCGGAGAATGGGTAAAGTTTCGCGTAGTCCGTTCGATTGAACTCGTCCCACCTCGCCCAATAATTCATTTGGAGTACTAATCTGTTTCCCAGGTTTCCACCTGACGTACTTCATCCATCCTCCAATGAATTCTCGCCGAGCTGAATTGGCACCACATCAGCGTTTGTTACGGCGCGGAAAAAAGGAAAGGAATAGTTACCTCTGAAATGGAGGACCTTCGGGTACGAGATTACCAGAATCGAACGTGCAGAAGAGTCCAATCCATGACAGCCTAGCCCTTCTCTGCTGTATTTCCTGTTCGATCTTCCGTAGCAGCAGCTCGGAGTCCATTTCTGCGAACTTCGATCTGCTGGTACCAAGGCACCTCTTGAATGAACTCACAACCTGCCCCCTAAGTAACCTTAAACATACATCGGGCACGATTCCTTGATTGGTTTGATGAGTTTTCCTCGGAGAGATTCTGTTTTCTGGATGTACAGCATCGTTGGTTTCTCTACCATCTTTCTCGACTCGCCCTCCCTTTAATTTGAGACCTGAGCCTTGCATTCCCTTCGAGTTTTAGTTAGGAGGGACGAATCTTGATGCCTATTTGGTTATGCAGGCTGGAGGCAACTTCTCAATAATAGCTGCCACTTGGAATGATTCATTAAATATCACTCCCTCAGCAAAGATGTCGTTAATAATTATTTGCAATTCTTGAACCTGATTCATGACAGATTTAGAATCCACCATCTTGAATTCCATAAATTTGGCAGCCATGAATTTCCTAGTGCCCGAATTAAGTTCGTGCAACTTGCATGTGCAAGAACTTAATGCAACATGCATATTTACAGATGCTACTGAGAAGCACAATTTTCTTTTCTTCTCCAAGATGATGAGTCATGCCGATCACGATTCTTGTTTTTCCATCTTATAGACGCGAAAAAGAGCAAAGAGGGGCAAAGGTGAGATGTTTATGATCATGGACATGGTTTCCAGTAATGTTTATGGAACAAAGTGAATGATCAACTTCTGGACTGGTGATTGCTTCCCAACTGTGTCTCTACACCGATTAATGTTTGGCGAAACACTTTCGAACTCGTGCCAAGTAACAGAAAGTTAGATTCTATTCCTAAATTCCATGAGAATTTCACCATTTAGATTCTAGCCATGGCTACCACAGATAACAGATATTCCCAGACAAGTTGCACCAGAAAAGGAGGAATATCTGCAATATAATTAAAGCCATTCGCGATGCTAGATGACCTCGGAACGCATGCATGGGGAACCTTGCAGGAGCGGCAAGCGAAACGCTTCGAGAACTCGCGAACCGGCTCCAACTGTACGAGTCGTCACTAGTATTAGAAGTCGATCACAAAGAAGAGAAGGGTAGTGATCTATTTACAGATTCCAAAGATGGGGCATATGATCAGTCCCAATGTGCTCAAGATGACGATTGTTGTTGTCCCATCAAGCCGACGAGGAAGAGACGAGCCGCCGTCTTGGTGTGCCTCTTCAAAGGCCACAGAGGAGAGCTTCGAGTTATTCTCACGAAAAGATCAATGAAACTGTCCTCTTATCCTGGTATATATGAACTCTCTGCCTCATACAGATTGTTTCATAATCAATTGCTTATGCACTAATACAATTCTGTCGCTTGACGGTTATCCATTGAAATTTGATGTAAACGAAGATATATGAACTCTCTGCCTCATACAGATTGTTTCATAATCAATTGCTTATGCACTAATACAATTCTGTCGCTAGTTTCGTTTCGGACTTGAATTATAAACATAGATGATGGACAGGGTATCCGTGGCCATGCTAGATCTTCATGTTTCATTCAACGATCTCTAGATTTCTCTAGTTCAAAATCCTTAGAAGTGACTATGAATCAATTCATTTTTAAGCTGAAAACAGATATTAGCATCGCTGACATGCTTATTTCCGAGAATTGTTTTGCTTATGGACCCCTCAGTTTCCATCCTCTGCAAGAACACTTGTCGCCTCGCTTAGCGGTTCGTCTAGAGTCCACTTCTGACAATACACGATTCTGTATCACGAGAAACAGGAGATGTCGCATTGCCAGGCGGAAAGATGGAAGAACATGATAAGGACGACACCGCGACAGCATTAAGAGAAGCCACGGAAGAGATCGGCTTGGACCCGGAATTGGTTCAAGTGGTTGCTAACTTGGAACCCTTCTTCTCTCAGGTTCTACTGTGATAAGTTATTGCCTTGCTGTCTGCAGTGTCTGTGTTCAATCATTCACCCGTGTCCTGACCGTTGCACTTAAACCAGCATCTCTTCGAGGTCATTCCCGTCATCGGCCTACTCACAAAGATAGAAGATTTCACGCCCTCGCCGAATGCAGATGAAGTGGATGTGGTTTTCGACGTCCCTCTGGAAATGTTTCTAAAGGTTTCTTCCTCTACACGTTATTCTTCCCCTGTTCATGGTCCTATCTACTTGTGCTTATTTCAGGCAAGAATCATCTGACATATTCATCTTAGTGAGATAATTTTTAGGTTTGTCTTGGGCAATACAGGAGGAGAATCACAGATGTGAGGAGAGAGAATGGCTAGGATGGAAGTACATCCTTCACGTTTTCGATTTCCGACCGGAGCAAGAGACTTTCCGCATATGCGGATTGACAGCAAGAATTCTGATCCGGGTGGCGTCCATCGTTTTCCAGCGGCCTCCTTCGTTCGACCTGCACACTCCCGACTTCCGACAATTGCAACAAGTCCTAGAAGACATTAGACCGAAAACTTGAAAAGGCGCTACGGCAAGCTAAGCGATTAAGCCGTGGTCCATACATCTATTGAGGTAAACACCAAAGACAACGACGACCAGGTGCAGGTCGAGGTTACCCTTATTCGCGCCGCATATCGCCATTTTCTCAGATGCTGATTCGAGTACTGAAATCGCAGTATTATCATAGCGAACATGAATAAATCATCGTAATCCATTTACTCCTCTGGGGTCATTACATGTTCTCGATCGTATTGCTGCTGTGTCAAATCGAGTAGTATTAAGGTTTGATCAATGCTGGAGTGAGAGAGGTTGAGGCCGATAACTGGTTTGTTTCAGATTCTCTATACACCAAAACACAGACGTACAACAGTGTCATTTAAGGTTCGATTAGAACAACTTTCCGACCAGCCGGCGGGAAATTCTCGCACCGGCGAACCATTTATGTACACTCCATCCGTCCTCCAAGAGTATCGTCCGCACATTGCGCGATCGAGCGAGAACAAGCGATCCGATCAGCTCACAGATTGATGGTTATGCCTCTAGCGCCATTTATGTAGGGCGAAGGCGCCATCATCTCCTCTCCATGCGACGAGGAGTTGTTCCAGCCATGCCTCGTGGGGTCGTACTTCTCTCCGTCGCCCCAAAGCGCGTAAGCCTCCTCCCCGTGGACGGCGTCGTCGCCGATCATGAGCTGCTCGTCCGGCATTCTCAACGGCACCACCAGCTTGATGCCGAGACAGATGACGGTCGTAGAGAATATGTTCCACCCGATCACGAACAAGGCCGCCACGATCTGCTTCAAGAACTGGACCCTGCCTGAGCCGCCATAGAACGCGCCCCTCGAGTTTGGGATCGGCAGTACGAGATTGCAGAGATCCGGCTCGGCCAATAGCCCAGTGAGAAGCCCTCCCAGCAGTCCGGCAACGGCGTGCGTGTGGAACACTCCTAGTGTGTCGTCGACCTGATCAAGAGTCATCGCAAAACATAGGTTATATTTCATGTTTTTTTTCCAACATTGGGCCGACAATGTCATCGGCCATGGGCGAGGGCGTCATGGCCTTCACTAGCCCTAGGCAAGGGCCCAGGCCAACGGAGATCTGCCAGCCTAAGGTTGGAAGAAAAAAGAAAAGAACAAAGAAAGAAATTTTAAAAATTGTAAAATTTATCCACATAAGTATTGGTTGTATTATGTAGGATGGATAATGCTAAGTAGACTACCATATCAACAATTTCTAACTTAAGTCGATTAGATTAAATAAATTAAAAGACTTAAAATTAAATTGATAATTTCTTATAATTAAGAGTCGACCGTTCAAAGATTAGGAAAGTAATGGGAATGCATGCAACCAACATGGGTATCGCCAAGCCTCCATTCATAATTGAGGAGGGCGAAGAAAAAACAAAGTTGACAAAATTGAACGAGCGTCGCTTTCCATCTCCTATCCCACCCAAAAATCACAAATTATAAATTGTTGACAGGGAAATTCCAAATATTCTCTTCACATTTCACCTCAATACTACTTTATATTCCCTACTTTATAATAAAATATCACTTTCCATGGTGTGATAACTTTTCCGGATGCAATTTGGTATCCAACGTAATAGCACAAGATGCAAAATGGTAAATTATCTAGGTTAAAAGTGAATTGAGCTCTTTGGTATTTTTCCATTATTAAATTATAGACCTAATTCTAATACCCACATGACAAAGATTGTGCAATTATATACACTTAATAGAATATTTGACCGCTAAAGGTGATTGGTTCCCGATCCAATTAAGTTCCAAGGTGGAATTAAGAACCGGATCGGGAAGACCCATTCCCAAAATCGGGAATGGGAAATCAGACCAAACTTGCCGGTTTGATTCCATTCAAGCAATTCATAATTTGGGCGGTCCATTTTGCACACTCCTAAATAGGACTTCACGTCTATAATTGCTCTAAATTAAGTAATGTTACCTGTTGGAGAAGACTAGACTTCTTGTGGAGTATCATCATGGAGACCCATGGAATGCTGCCAGAAAGCATCCCCATTACTATAGCCGCCCACGATGGCACAACCCCTGCAAAATTATTGAACATTCTTAGTCAAACCCCAATCATAATCGTGCCCCCCATTTGAATTAAATTCCCAAAATTTTTTTTAATCAAATCCCCAAAAAAATATTAAATGTGAGAAGATATTTTGTGCTACCAGCTCCGGGCGTGATGCAAGCCAGCCCGTCATCATCCCTTGGACCGCCCCGATCACCGACGGCTTCCCGAAGAACACGACGTCGAGCGACGTCCAAATCAGGAGGCTCGTGGCGGCGCATATGTTGGTGTTGAGGACGGCGACGGGGGCGGTGATGTTCGCCGCGTACGGGGCCCCGCCGTTGAACCCAGACCAGCCCATCCACAGCAGCCCGGCCCCGGCCAACATGAGCAGGACGTTGTTCGGAGAGAACCGCTCCCGGTCGCTCTTCAGCCTCGGCCCGACCTGAAAACACCACCACCACCACCGACCGGCAGTTCGAATCATTATTAAAATCGAATTAGAGCATCGGATCCAAGATTTGCGACATTTATTTTAATTTATCTATCTTTGTTTTTTATATTGTTCTAAGCTCGATCTGTCATCGACTTGCCACATTATGGTCCCGGAATGGAAAGGACGACGTGCATGGATACATGTTCAGAGACACGAGGTTTCAGGACAGATCGAGATTGCAATTTTTCGAAATTCATTGAACGTAGACTAAACTTTTCATACGGTACGTACCCAGTAAGCGGCGGTGAAGCCGGCGATGCCGGAGGAGAGGTGGATGACGTAGCCGCCGGAGTAGTCGATGACGCCCCATTGGTAGAGAAAGCCGCCGCCCCACAGGCTGAACGCGCCGACGGTGTAGGAGAAGATCAGCCAGAGCGGGACGAAGGCCATCCACGCCTTTATGTTCATCCGGCCGAGGACCGAGCCGGCGAGCAAGATCATGGTGATGGCGGCGAACTGGAAGTGGAAGTAGACGAGCGTGGCCATGGGGTAGAACGGCTCGGTTGCGGGCCGCTCCAGTGAGCCGTCGGCCCGGCGGCTCACGGTCGCCGGCAACTTGGCCTGGCGGACGAGGTACTCCTCGCTGAGGGCGGGCGCGCCCTCGCCCCACATGGGGAGGAGGCGGTCGCCGAAGGCGAGGCGGTAGCCGACGAGGACCCAGAAGATGAGGACGGCGGCGAAGGCGTAGAGGGCCATGAAGGCCGAGTTCACGGCCCACTTCTTCTTGACGATGCTGGCGTAGAGGATCACGAGCCCCGGCATGCTCTGGATTCCGACGAGGGTCGACGCCGTCATCTGCCACGCGTTGTCGCCCTTGTTGAGCCAATCGGGCACTGCCGGGAGGTGCGGCCCGTAGGCCTGGGCTACCGTGGCGGCGGCGGCGGCTGCGGCCATGGCTACGCGGTGTCGGGAGCCTCGCCGAGCTTTCGACTTGCCCGGAAATGGATGCCGGAGGATCAGGGGGGAGAAGAGGATGTGCAGAGAAAACGGTCCGGCTACGTGAATCGATTGGAATGGGTGGGTTGGTGAATATCATCAATGCATGTTGGATTAAAATAAGACGCACGATGGTGGTCCATGCTCGGTTTTTTTTTTTTTTTTTTTTAAAAGTCCGGAGAAGGTTCTTTGTACGAAAGGAAGGACAGATGGGAGTGTGAAACGGTGCCAAATTTTGTCAATGGAGGCGAGTTTGTAAATGGCGACGAAGACCCGAGTGGATGAGCTCGAATTGGAAACCGATCGGACCAAACCGGCCAATTTTGGGCGGTTTTAGGATGCGCCGGTCTAGTACCCAGTTCCAGGGTAAGAGCCGAACTGTCCCGACCGAATCCGTTTATTTCCTAAACCCTAATCACCTCTCACTTGTTGCTTATTCCATGTAGAGAAGCACCTATTCATACAACTTGCTCCTTTTATCTCGTTTCTTACTTTATTTCACTTAGAAAGATTCACTAAATTTACGCCCCTCGCTTACTCGTACCTTCCTTAAATTTGTGAGTCCGTTAATTATGGAAATGAATCCACTAAATCCTCCTGCCTTTTTCAAGTGTGCCCCTTCAATCACGGCCCCATTATCTCTCAGTTTTCTTCGCAAATCTTGAATGAAATCCCAATCTCAAATTGCGACGTGGATTGGCGATTCAATTAATCCAAAATTTTTGGTCAAGATATGTGAATCTAGTTCTATTGGACTGCCCAAGAACCAATCTCAAGAGTAAGTCGACCATTCCTGGCGAGAAGAACGTGATGTTATGGACAAAAGGGGAGAGAGAGATGTGGGGAAGAGACATGGTGAGCCCACCAAGAACAAAAAGACTTTGACCCGCGTGATGTGGGAATTGGACTTCGGAGAGGCTGCAAACGTGCTTGTGTTCAAATTCCAAGTTGGGTAATTTCATTTTCATGTGAAATCCCTTGAGGAGGGATGTCGACGTTGCTTTGCGATCCTTCGAAGCAACATCGAAGAAGTCTCTCCCTGGAGCCAATCAACAAACAACGCACGGCCAAGTTTTCCTAGATGTCCCTCTCGGGCGCATCCATTGACCTATAGCTCTTGGAAACCCTAGCTATGATTACCTAGAAGAAGAAGAAGGAGGATTGTGTCAAGAATTGAATCGAACTGACCGTTGTATGGAGTGTCTAATTGCTCCAAAAACAACCGACCAAGGGCAAGACCATATAAAAATCTCGTGACTTGTCACACTGAATATCGCGATAGGAAATCAACGGTCGTGCATTCGCATGGAAATTTCTCAAAGCTTTTTTGTGTTTTTTTCTAGGAAATTTTCTGGAGCAGTGGCTCGATTTGACCCCCAATTTCATAAATTCTGTAATGTCAAGTCCAAAGAATGACTAAGTAGGACATGGAAAAACGAGTATCAAATTGTTTTAAGATTTGATTTTCTTTTTCTTAATCCTAGACTGGTGACATCACCGGTCACATATGAGGCTCACCACCCCTTGCCCTGGGTAGCAAGGGCCATCAGGTCCTCGTTAGGACCCATTGCTTGGCCGAGGCAAGCCCTCGCTTGAATCCGACAAGGCATTGTAATCCTCATTTGATTTTTGGGCAAGAGCCCAACAGCCTCACTTATAGTTGGTGAGGGCCTGACAACCTTGATTGTGACTAACAAGGGCCGCAAGGCCCTCATCGTTCAAAGGGCGCAGATTGCAACCCTTATCTAGATCTAGGCAAAGGCCTTGTGACTAGTGAGGGTACGCAAGCCCTTGCCTAGACTAGATTAGGACTTTTGATTGTGGCTGATGAAAGTTTATTGATAATCTCATTGGTCTAGAATTTTAGAAAAAAAAAAGAGAGAGAGAAATGAAAAAAATTAATAAAAATGCAAAAATCAAAATATTGTTAAATTTATCTATGTTAACGCTATTAACGTTTTTGTAAGTGACTTACAAAATTGATCTAATGAACTTATATAAACTTAATTGACAAAACATAAAAATATTTAAAAATCAAATCACAAAATAGAAATGTCTAATACCTTAATCAAAAAATTGAAAATTTAATAAAAATTGAAATTTTTAAAATTAAATTGATAAATATACAATAAATTTAAAAATTTTCTATTTTATAATTCCACCGCCCTCCGCTCTCTCTTTCATCTCCATTTATAGATTTTATCCATTTATAGATTTTAGTAAATGCGACACCGTTCACAAAAGTATGTAGACATAATTATTTATTTATTATTTCAAACAATACAAGTTCAAATCATTCATTTTTCGTTCCGTAAATTCCGCTCCGTGAACGAAAGAAGGAACAGAAGAAAATTGAGCAAAAGGAAGTGGGCTCTCTCACTTTGCCAATATCCATCACGGGCTTTATCCATGGGCCAGTTTCACTCTTCATCCCTTTGTTCTTTATTTATTTATTTATTTATTTTTGGTGGAACCAGAGCCCCTGCCACTAACCCAAAAGAGCCACGAGGTAATAAAATCAAACACGTCGCCGGCGTACAAATTACTCTCGATCACCTCCGATCGGTGAAAATTACACTGTAGAAAACAACCTTCACATCGCTTTTCCGACATCGGATCATCTTAAATTATTCAAAATCTTGCCTGGAGCTTACATGACGAGAATACATCATCTACATTCGACCTCAGAACGTCGCCATCAGCACGGCCTCTCCGAGAACGTGCCCTTGGATCGCGTCCAGCAGCTTATCTTTGGTCACCTGAAAAACCGGAACACGGACATGCAATTCAGAACACCAAGCTCCATTTGAATTGTGGGTTCGTGCCATAGACACGCACCTTGTGGCCTAGGTTCAGCTTCTCGTCCAGGGCGTAGAGCTTGAACTCGAAGCGGTGGCCATGGGACGGGAGCTTCGGCCCGCGCCAGCCCGGCACCTTGTGGTCGTTGTTGCCTTCCTGGATCTCGGCGTAGTCCCCGCCCTGCTCCTCCCTTTTCCCCGAAAAGCCCTCCGGGAGGCCCTTCAGTTGCGGCGGGATGTTGGCCACCACCCAGCACGTCCACGGCACGATGGGGCTGCTCGGGTCGGGCGCGTCGATGTCCTGCACCACGAGGGCCAGGCTCTGCGTCTCCTCCGGCACGTTGTACCTAATCCCAATGCATTCGAGATCGAATAACGTGAGAACGATTTCCAAATTGACTAAACGAATGCAAGAGCAAAACCGGGTAATGTTTATACCACTCGAGTGGCGGAGACACGCTCTTGAGAGCGCCCTGGCCGTTGTCTGTGTACTTCCTCGGCAGCTTCCCCTCGCGGTCGACCGGCGGAGACACCAGCCGGAACTCGTCGCTCGCCATCGGACGTCAAAGCTTCGATGACCCTCTTATCCTTTCGCTTGAATCTGAATGGTGATCTTCTGGCTTCGATGGAGATTTGATCTGGAAAATTGGCGATGGTGATGAGGATGATGATAGGGTGATCTAGGCTATATAGGGGGAAGTCTTGGTTGGCCGAAAAGGCGGCGAAGAAGCTACGTGCAGCGTTGAGAAGGTGCGAGCAGCCGGAGGGAAGGACGCGTGGAATGCTGTTCGGCGGTCTCTAGAGGAAGTAAGAATGTTTCCGAACCAAAAGAGGGTTCTTTCGGTATTTTCCACCACTATTTCTCTCCCATCCATGGTTAGGAGGACTTGTCTTCATCCACTTCTCTAATTGGTGGTTACATATATGAATGTCACTCATTTTCATTCTTGATTGAATTGCATGTAGGGGTCTAATAATGTAATTCACTAAGCAGAGGGTTTCTCCAGATTTGGAGAAAAGGATTGCAGTTTTTCTTATTGGCAGCTATTGCAAGTGTGATTAATAGTGTCATGTTCTCATGTTAATTCCATAGCATGGAATGTCCCAAGATTTTGTCTCATGGAAATGGCGGCCCAGAGGCCCAAACATAAGACGGGCTTACGACACTGGTATTGAAAAGTGCAAGTCTGCCCAAGATCACATCATCGAACCAACAAAAGGTGCATGCATCCTAGAGATATTCCGGTTTTGGGCTGATTGAGCCCGGTGCTGCTTCGTCCGGTGAACGGAGTGCAGCATTTCACGGTCACAAATGATAGCGGAAAGCTCAGCCGTCGACGCAAGTATCGACATTAACCGTTGAGGTGATGAAGACTTGTTGAGTCGATCAGTTGCCCGGCAGCCCGATCGACACTATAACCAGGCTCGAGAGGCGTCAAAGACAAATGGGCGAGCTTGGGCGACATGTTAATCGATAAAAGCCCGGCCTGTTCAACTTTGGCGTGAGCCGAGCCCGGCCATTTGGATTTTACGTTATCGGCAGAGCCGATTCATTGAATAGGCCGGACTTTGGGCCTTAGCCGGGCCCATTGACCACCTCTAAACTACCCTATCTTGACTGCATAGGTAGTAGATGAGAAGTTGGAGGAGATTATCAGATTGGTAGTGTAGAACATGGAAGCGATGGACGGCACCGGCAGAGGCTTACGAGACAAAACTATTTTAGCTGGATGAATGCTAGAGCTTCGTCTGGTTTCGGTGGCTCTCCGTCTGAACCGGAAAGCTCAGTCGCCATGTGAGCATCGAAGGTCGAGTGTTGATTCTATGGAGGTCGACTCTATGGAGCATTGCGACTGCGATCAACCGGCGGGCTGCTCGTTTTGAGATAGTGAATGAGAGTGGGAAAGAGGAAATGACCGAACGGGAGGGCAACGGCACTACTTTGTGTATACGTCTTCATGATTTACGTCATGGCTAGGTTAACCATTTCGCTCCATAGGTGATTTAACACGATCCTACTAAATCAACTTTTCACTTAAAATTGGTGAGGCGGGGAATCCGTACCAAGAGATGATCCTCGGTGGTAGTTCGCGACATGGGCAACAACTTACATCGATATTCATTTGTCAAAATACTTACCTCACTTGAGAGTGGAGCACTCGCTAGTCCTTGGCAATAGTTCTTAAAAGTTTTCGGAGGGTTGATTTACGCAAATTGAGAGATAAAGATTGAAATAGAGATGCAGAAAGAAAACGGAAAATATAGAAGGCGTAAAAATTGCATATTTTGAAATCTGAATTATGTAATACAAAAAGTGATGACTCCTATATATGTGCACTTAGAAGGTTTCTCTAGAAATAAATATTTTATTCTAAAATATGGTAATACAAAAGGTGAGATAACATTTGAATCAATCAAGAATTACTTATCATGTGGTTATTTTGATTGTGCAACAAAATATGGTAACCACCGGTGGAGATAACATTTAAATAAATCAAGAATTACTTATCATGCATATATTTTGATTGTGAACTGATTTTAATGCGAGCTGGAGATAACGTTTGATTATAATGTAAACTAGAACAGCTAGCAATGAACTGAGTCAATAGATAGGAGGAAGATATCTAAACACAAAGGACAGGAGAATGCAAAGACTCCAACATCTACTAAACCCCAAAAAAAAGAAAAAGAAGCTTTCTAAAATTCGAAAAGGACAGATAGCAACTCAGCTCTATGAAGTTAAAGCAGAAGGAACAGAACCTTCTCTTTCAATTTGCAAGTGGTCCCATCTTCTTGCTCGCTCTCACTCACTATCTGAGATCCAAAAAGGACAACTGCCAACTCGCTCTCAGTCTAGCGAGCCCTGGCAGCACGCTTATACGAGGAATCTTGACCAGGCCAACTTTGGCCCAAGACCAGCCCCAACATTCGTGTTGAATTTTACGTTATGACCAAGTTTGGACAATGGTGTAAGCTCCATCTTTAGGCCTGTCTCGAGCCTAATATTTACTTCTAGACTACCCATCTTGAAGGAAATCATCAGACTGGTAGCATGGAACATGGAAGCAATGGAGGATAGCGGCAGATGAGTAAGGGAAGAACTTAGAGGAAGTGGATGAGGCAGTGAACTAGACGCCTTGGTTTTCTCTCTTTCTCTTGTGCTTAGACAGCAGAGCAGTCAGAATCATGCTTGTCCATTGATTCATAGTATAATTTTATTTTCCTTCATCAAATGAATCGAAGAATAGCTTTTTTCATATACCGCAATCAACCTTCCATTTCAAATAATTCAGAAATTCCAAAAATGTTAGGATGATTAAATTATAAATTTTGATGAAAAGTTCAAATATTCAATTAACTATAATTATATTGAATTTTGATTTAGAATGTATTAAAATAATTGTGAATAAACAAAGTAATGCAAATTTACATCGAATAATCTTATATACTTAGTGTCGATTATTTTAATTGAAAGAAATATAAATTCTTGAAGTAGAAACTATAATACTTATACAAGTTGAGTTTAAGGTAATCAGTTATTCAATTCATTAGATATTTTTTAGTATCACTTAAGTCACATAAAAAACCAAAACAATAATAAATTGATTATCGACACATATCCCTTTTGTGCGGTTTAAATCAAATTATCAAATTCTTCATTCTGTTAAAGCCCTATTAAACAACACTTTCCCATTAGTGCACAACTTGAGCGAAAAATAAAAACTGGTAGTTCATGAAAAAAATTAGTTTTTATAAAAAAGTTGTATGCGTATATATTTGTACTATTAATTCAGTAGGCCTAGCTATAAGTTAAGCCCCTCAAATTATTAAATGGCATAGATGTTTCTAATGTAGGCTACAACTTTTCGAGCACATGTACACCTTCATCATTTCCACATGCGATTCAATATGTTTAGTGCACATGATTGCTAAGTCGTGTTTACCTTACATAATTAAACTAATCACATGCGATTACTAGTTTTTCCTCGTAAATGGTATCTGCCCAAGTCAGCATTGCCGACAAAGACAAGTTGAATGCAATAATATCATCGTTGATTCGGATAGTTGGCAATTTTTCAAACCATAGCTACACAAGGCGAGAAAGGCGGTCGATGTGAACAAAAGCTAGTTCAGATTGACCTCCAGCTGATCTTTCATCAACGGGATGTGAAAGCTTTTGACAGTCCCTGTCAGGACAAAGTCTCCCACTCAACATCTGACTCAGAAGCAATCCTGAGGGGAAATTTGTGCATCACTCTTCGGAAAAAGACGTATATATTCATTCTCTCCTTTGCTCGACACAGGACTCGAGACTGTGCTGAGTCACCAACCCCGAGGAGCAGAGACCTATCTATAGTGGACGAACGTCTGCAGGAGAAATCGGTTGCGACTTGCATACCTTTTCGTGACGTTTCCGCCCTCTCGAAACCCTGCAAATGTCTCAGCGTCTCACTGAAAAAGAGTTGGAGCAGGTAATCATTCATGGCGGTTTCGCCTTTGAAAGATGGACTTTGCGGAACAGCCGTTGCTTCAGCAGAATGATAACATTTTTAAAAAAGAAATAAATTTTTTTATTTCATTTTTGGCGATGAAAAATTTCTATTTTTGAAATAAAAATTCGTTTGATGATCGATAAAACGACAGTGAGAAGAAACCGGAGGGTTGGTGGTGATTCTAAGAAATCTTGTAGGAAATAATTTTTTTATTCCAGAAATAGAAAATTAAAAAAAAATTATTTCGATTTTTTTAAACCTATTTTTAAAATAAAAAGTTCTAAAAATAGAAAAAAAATTACAAGTCTGTTATCGTCAAAAATTCAAGATGATGGCAAAAAATAATGAGAAGAAAATATGGTTATTGAATCTGTCTCTTTTACAAGACTGACAAGTCTGTTAATTCAAGATGATAAAATTCAGAAAGTATAACTTTCTTTAGCGTAATCAAAAAAAAAAAAAAAAATTGTTTTTACCCGTCAATATTCAAAAAAATATTTATATTGCGAAAAATTATAAAAAAACTCATATGCAACTTTGTGTGTTAACATATTGGAAAAAGTCACAAAAAACTCCCAAAATTTGCTTATTATGACATATTTACCGTAAATTATTTTTTAACGCCAAAAACTTCGAATTTGTACTCTTATGATACATTTACCTTAAATTTTTCTATGACATCAAATATTTCAAATTTATACATGTATAGCACATTTATCCCAAATATTTTTTTTGATATATCAAAAATTTTTAACTTTTTTGTGACACTAAATTTTAGATTAAATATATCACATAGACATAAGTTTGGGATTTTTAATTTTACACAAAAAATTTGGGTAAATATGTCACATTGTACAAGTTTTGGATGAATATGTAATACAAATTGAAGTTTTTTGTGTCATAAAAAATTTTAGATAAGTGTGTTACGGTATACCTACTTTAGAGTTTTTGGTAACTTTTACCCTTAAATATTTATATAATGAAAATTTCATATATTTTCAGGTTAAAAAAAGAAAATCAAAAGTGTGAATCCAGCTAGATTTAAATTAATAAAAGTAAAATAAAATTAAAGTTCATCCATATAATGTCTATTGCAACGATTAGATTGAGGAACGAAGGGTGCAACGTTCGAAAGGACAGGTAAATCTGGATATTTCATCACAGCAGCAGCCAGAATGCAGATATAATTAGGATTTTACCAACTCCTATTCATTACACGTGAATTCTGAAGGTACAATCTGATATTCTTTTTTTTATTATTTGGGACAAAAATTGAGAACCTGAATGATTGTCTCTGCCCAAAAAGATGGGGAATTGATTTGATGGCGGGCATTTTAATTAGTTTATTTTCAGAAGGAAGATTTTTTACGCATAAATGTTCATATAGTATTATCACGATACTCCTTTTAAACATGTTTAAATAAGAAAATTTTAGGCATTAAATTTTATGTACAGATCCAACCTACGATTGTTCCATTTAATTGATTCAAATTACATTCTAAATTTTTTAAAAAAAAATACAATTAAATCCTTTCAGTAAACAATTCGTATGACTCAAAATTTGCTCATTTGACGTCTCTAAATATAAATTGCGGGACTTAATTTGCTTTTGTTAATAAAAGTTTAGAATTTAACTGAATCAATTGAATGGATAATATTTTCATTTTATTTCTCGATAATGATTTAAAATTTAATTAATCCGATCGAACAATTTATGATTCGATTTCCATTTTTAGATAGAATTCAAGACATGCTAAGCGATTTTCCCCTTTAAAATATGCTATTTAATTGCGTCCAGGATCTAAGATTGATTCCTATTTGATTCTTGGGAATAGATCAAAAGATTGTGAATCTCAGCACCAGCCAACCACTCTCTGTTTTGCCCTTTCGTCAAAATGACTTGAAAAGAAGTGCCTGGATGTGACCTTGACTCCTTTTCCTTTTGAGAGATGACACCAAAATCAAGTTTTAGGAAATAGTGGGTTTGATTTTCAACCTAAGTTTTCAAAAGAAAAATGATTGCTTAACGTGATATTAGGGAGAAGATGGAGAACTTTAATTTAATATCAATGTTCCCTCATATTGGTGATCTTTTCTTATTTTCTATTCTCAATTTGATCCTCAATGATCCGGTTGTGTATAAATCTATTTTGGATCTTCAAATTCTTAATTTGCTTAATCAATCGCTCTCCGCTCCAAAACTACTTAATTGGAGCCAACGTGCTCCTTAGAGCTAGTGCAATCCAATGCGGAAAACTAATGTTCAATCTCATTTCTCAATATTTGATTTGTTTATCATTCATTTCGAAAGTTTTCAATCCCATACATTAACTTATTGGCTTAAGATGCTTACAAATTTTTCTACAATCAAACTCCTGTGGACATGTCATTGATTAATCATGTCGAAATTCAAGGATTCGGTGAGATTAATAAAAGGAAAAAAAAAAAAAAAAAATCGGAATATAAAAAAGCATAGGTTTTGAAGATGAAAAGTGGAATTTCGTCCGAACGAAAATCAATTACGGGGCTCCACGCACGAGGACCGGCATGTGCGGGAGAAAAAGCTAATTACCAAAACATAAACGAGTTCGAATTTTAAGAGGAATCCGTCCCTGTGATGACGAGGTTGGTAATCATGAAACCCGAAGGAAAGAGATAAGTAAAAAGAAAAGGAAAGAAAAGAAAAAGAAAAGAGGAAAAGAGAGAAATATCGTCCGGAAAAGCCAGGCAAGGATCACCTTTGCTTTGGATTTGGGAACGTCGGAAACGAGGTTTGCAATCCACTTCGATTTCCGGGGACACGACCCCAGGGCCTCCCCCACCGTGGTCCGCTTGACCCGTCCTCCCGCTCCCTTGTCGTATCCCTTTTTCCCTTCTCTTTATTACGAGCAAAACCTTTACCCTACTCGACAAAAAAAAAAAAAAAAATTATTCAATCAATCTCAATGTTATCGTACGAATGTTGATTCAGTGAACTTTGTTCGTGACGAATTTGAGGACTCTCGATTGTGCTTTTAAAAGTTTTAGCACTCGATTGATTGCACTTTTGTTATTAGTATTAGGACTTTCCGTGCGTTTATTCCTTATTGTCTATGTGTCGACATAGATCGTTATCTTCCCTCGTGTAACAAGGTGGGATCGAAAGGTTTGATGTGGTACGTTGTTATGGTGAGGTTTAGAGATTCGCTCTTGATATCGATCCATGAGTAGGAATATTCGAGACCTTGTCATGGTGTCTACTTGGCCTCGGTGAAGTTGGAGCTCATTGATCAATAACCCTTGATTTATCATGCCGATTCCTCGTCATTGTGCATATCTATTTCTCCATACTTACCATAACATGGTAGGTCCATGATAAACACGTCATGTTATCATAGATTAGGAGAAAAGTATTTCAAGTGACAAGTGCACTGCACACGTGACAATGATCTACAATCAACCACACCCTATTTGGCTCCGTTCGTATGCACTCTTCATTTTCAATTGATCGATTACACTACATGTCACTGTCACACATCATGTGTCACTAACATATACTATATCCCTCATACAAAACATCTTTTCTTTTCATGATGTTACAAGTGACGAGACTTGTTATGATCGAACCTACAGTCATCTTTGTGCCTTAGGCATTTGCTACCTTGTAAAAAGACATCCAAACTTCCGACACGCCTATGAGGCCAGGATGATCAGTTCATATTACCTAAGAACGGATTATGAGAAAGCCCTTTTCTCCGAAAAGAGCATCTCCTATTCTTCCACAGCCTCTACGCGGTTTGATTGATAGAACAATCATACAATCCATCCACCTTTTGTTACAGTCTCAGCACGGTTCATGAGTTCAAAAAGTCACAAAATTTAGAGGCAACTGCTGCAAACCGTGCGTCGGCAACTCAGCCGGTCTTGTTGTTCGCAAGCTGTTAGTACATGCTGCGTGTGTTTGGTACTTGCTGCTCGTACTTGCCTTGAGAATTTCTGCACGATTCAAGTCGCCCCATGCATTTTCTACGCCGAAGTTTTAGCTACGGTGTCTCTCGTGGCGACATCTCCCCCTTCAAATTGCGCTAGCCTCCAAAATCTCTCTCCCTTTCATAAATTATTGGGAATGCATAGTTCTCCTATGTTCCTGAGAGTGGCCCCCGGAGAACCAAAATCTTTTAAGTAAAGAAGGACAAGACACTTATCACTTGACCAATCCAACGTAAAAAAATCTTAAATTAATATATTTGTGTTAATTACTATTAACTTTTATCGTCAAATTATATATTAATTTGTAATTTTTCATATTATTAATTCATTTTAACGAAAATTAATAAAGGATAAATTTGTTACAATTGTACCAGTTTGTGATTTCTTGTGGTTAAAAAATTAATTTGAAATAAATTTATCATATGTGTACTAGTTTGAGTTTTTGGTGATCAATATATTAATTTGGAGTAAATTTATCTCAAATATACTAGTTTGGAGTTTTTCTGATATTAACCCTTAAAGTTATTAGAGATGCGTTTTATCGGGAGTTATTCCCAAGAATGTACAATTCCCTACATATGGCTAGAATTGCTTATATTAATGGATCTTCAAACTCATCTAATTCATGCCATTAAGTAATTCAGTTAACTCCATCTAATTTCAACAACAGAGCTGCCGATATGTCATTTTTGAAAAAAATTTCTTAGGCACATGGCGCTGTACTGATAAAACGTAAAAGCAAAGATAAAGGAATTGGAGAAAAAAATGAAAGATGAATCATTGATTTTAGAGAGTGACCAAGTCCCGCCCCTACTTCGCCGTGGAGTCCTGGCGGGGCCATCTATGTCTCTCTCCTCTGTAAAATTTTTCCTTCTATTTATCATAGAGCCTATTTGTCAACAAATCAACTTTAAAAATATCATGTTAATATATTCTCCATTTATATTATAAAAATTTTATGACTCGATTGTATTTTCATTATTAATTTTAAAACTTCAAGCATGCTTTTTTATTTTATAAAAAAAATATGATGGGACAAATGAATATCATGCTCAAACATCCTATAAAAATATGACTTTGCAAACAGTCAGTTCTGTACAGACCCAAAAAAGAAAAAAGAAAAACAGTCAGCTCCGTTGCTTCTTGCAGCAGCCTATCTATTTATGCCCTACACCAACTCAGCACTCATCAAAACCCACCTCCATCTCCTAAGGTCCATCCCACCATCCTCGTCACATACACGTTCATGGAACATCACTGCCTCATTCAAAACAGCCCCGATTCATCAGCAAATGCATCTCCTCCTTCCTCTTCATCCCCGAACAAGCTCGGCGACCGGAAGAGATCGCCGCCGTCTGCCCGGAACGTCAAGACCCGAGGCAGAAGATCGGGCCCCCTCAGGCTCTCGACCGACCCGCAGAGCGTGGCCGCCCGGCGCCGGCGGCACCGCATCAGCGACCGGTTCAAGATCCTGCAGAGCCTCGTCCCCGGGGGGTCGAAGATGGACACGGTGTCGATGCTCGAGGAGGCCATCCACTACGTCAAGTTCCTGAAGGCTCAGATTTGGCTCCACCACGCCGTGTTCGAGGGCCGAGCCGGTTGGACCGACTTCGCCCTGTCCGGCTCGGCCGCCCCTCCCCTGGCGGACCATCAATGGGCTCAGATGGCTCAGAGCCACCAGCCCGACAGCGCATCTTCGAGCTTCGTGGACGTCGATCATCATGCGCCGCCGCCGCCGCCGCCGCCGTCGAACTTGGCGGATCTTTGGTGGTTTCAAGCCGGCGAAGAGACCGTGTCGTGCGATGAACCGGGCGTGGGGCAATCTGTGGCTTAGTTTAATGTCCGTCTCCATTGGATCGTGTGACTATCATATGTATATCGCATTGTGTGCGTAGTCTTCTTCTCTTTTTTGGAATTTCTTTTTCGATTTTGAGGACATGGGTGTGGCCAAAAGTGAAAAAGAAGAAATTTTGATGGGGGCGTGTGATGATTAATTGAGGCTACGCGATCTCAATTTTGTATTAGTGTGGGGATGAAATTGGAAAAGGAAGGTGCAGATCAGGGGCAATAGCAGAATTAGTGGAAAGTTACTTCTGAGATGACCCAATACAATGAGCAATTGCTGTTAAGCTATTATCAGTTGATACCATGTTTGGAAGGTGTAAATGTTACTATTAGATTTTTAATTTGTTTAACAGGATTTTTTAAATTATTTTCAAATATTCAATTTAGTTTCCACATCATATTTTAAAATATTTTTTTAATTCAATCTATTTTCTAAATAAAAAAAATTCTATCTTCTTCAAAGACCAATGGAACCCAAAAAAGTGAAGGCAAAATTTCAAATAAGTATATGAAGTGTTATCATTTTTTTAAAAATAACAATTTGAAGTGTCATTGTTTTTTTAAATTAGGGTCTAAAATGGATCTTATTTTAAATAATAACTTGACCTTACTAGATAATTGATAACATTTCTGTCATTTACTTTGTATTTTCTTTCCTTTTTTTTTCTTTTTTATGTTTTTCCTTCCAAAAAAGACAAACAAGAAAAGGCTATTTTTTTAAAAAAAATACAGGTGAAGGATGGACAACCTTTTCCTGCTTGTCCTATTGCCGATGGGGTGTTGGCCATGGCCTGCGGTCACTAGCGCTTCAACGAGGGTCGACGACCCTCATTGACTAGAGGTGAAGCCCGGTAGGCCCTTGCCTAGGGCTTGGGGAGAGTTGCGGCCCTCACCCTCCTGTCTTTTTTTTCTCTCATAATTTGTGTTCTCTCCAGCTTTTATTTTTTAATTTTTTTCTTTTTTGAGTTTGTTTTGTATGGCAAAAAATTTAAAAAATGAAAGAAAATAAAAACAGAATGACAGAAATGCCCTTACAATTGGTGAGGTTAGTTTATTCTTTAAAACTAACATGACACTTTAGGGTTCTATTTGAAATAATATCCACTTTAAATTTTTATATGAGAAAAAAAAATTATTTTATCTTTATTTAAAATAAGATTCACCTCAAGTTTTTATTTAAGTATGTCATTTTTTGGAATTTTTCCAAAAAGAATATCACGAGGGAGTTTACAAAGAAGAAAAATTGATTACGTGCTCGTTCACACATGATACTGGTCAAATTTTATGGGTCTCTGGCCGTCTGACTTTTCTTTCCATTGGGAAAGGTTGACTGAATCGGGAGTGTTCTTCCCGTACGCTTGTCCTATCGAATAAATGATTTGGATATATATATATATATAACTGGTAATGAAATTAGAAAGAAAAAGTGATATTAATGCCGCTAAAAACAAATAATCTAATCTAATCTCTGGCAAAGCAAGACAAAATGAACTAACGAAAAAACAATGGATAAAAAAAATAGAACACGATAGGTTGCTTAGACAATTCATATTTCAGCTCATTTGGCATTCTAAAATTTAAACGAGTCTACATTCTTAACTCAAATTGAGATCATGCTCTTCTCTCTTCTTGTATTCTTGCCGATCTTTTGTCTATAGGCGGCTTGATTTCACGTTTGGAATCGACGGAGTGATTTTCAGTTTTTCTAGCTAGTCGAAGCGTTTGTGCCCTTCTTCTCTTGTTGCTGCTCTTAATGTTAGTGAACCGAAAAGCTACACGTGACTTTCTTCTTTACCTAGTGCTAGGATCCTCGGTTGATGTCTCGTGACTCGTATGACTAGAAAAGAAGATAGATAAATCGGAAGATTTCTTTTTTATATGTGTTGTCAGCTATATGTGGATTTGTAGAAGTTAAAGAGATGTAATTTAAAGTATAATTTGTAAGGAGCCATGCACGCAACTTTTGTGCCATCCAATGGTTTGGATTTTTTTAGGTTGTCGATTGGAGCGAATAGGAAAAATTGCTAAGAATATGAAGTTAAATTGCATGTTGATATGGATAATTGGTCGAATTCAAATTGAGAATGAGTCGATTGAATTTTATAAAAATGAGTCAATATGAAATAAATAAATGAATTTGGATCGGACTTATTCTCGATCCATTTAAACTCGACTTAATTCACTCGTTTTTAAAAAGTGAAAAAAAATAAACCCACCCATACTGGTTTGAGACAATACCATGAGTGACTGCATTTTACGTGCCTCGTTGAGTCGAAAGTTCAAACATACGAAAAAAGAAAAGTTGACCGATGTTTACTCCGAAAGCTACAGACGTAAGAGGAAAAAGAATGGAAGAAAAGAACAGTCGGAGGTTGCTTATCATGTTTGGAAGAATCTGAGAAGTTCCCTCTGGAATTTGCACGAGATGAGAGGTCAGTCATGCATGATTCGGGGAAGGTGGAGCAACCAAAAACCTGGGTATGGCCTCCTTTCACCATGTCTTAGCTGCTTCTCTAAAGAACAGACTGGGCTTATGCAAATCAAGTTTGGCGTGCGATTGTTATTGATAGCGAAAGCATGAATTGCCATCCAATGGGTAGACAATTTGTACAGTTGTTTCGAGAAATGTAATGGGTGTCCACCTGTTCGGCAAAATGCCTGAGAGAAGATTCCCCACCAACCTCCCCCGCATCGGGTTGCCAGCAAATGCGGCACACGGGAGGTTGATCCCTGCTGTTCATTTATGTATGTACTGAGAAAATCCCATGTTCTGTCCTCAACACCATTGACAATGGTGTTTGTGTTATATACAGTATAAAAGAACAGTAAGGCAAGCAAAGAAAGCTCAGAGTAGAGACCAAGAAAGTGCCTATGAAGAAGACGAGGATGAATAGGATGAAGAAGAAGACATGGGTGGCGAGTCATAGCATGTGCACTTCGGATCATGTATGACCTTCTTCACACTGAGGTCTAGCTTGGAACAGAACACACAATAACGTCCCCAAGATTCTTCCTCTTCCTCTTCTTCTTCTTCATCTAATTCATAGCCACTGTAGCCACCCAAGATAGCTGTGCTGCTGGTTTCGAAAGCTTCTTTTCCCTCAAAGTCGTCATCATGATGCCTTGTGTATGTAAGTCCCATCTTCGGAAGAGCCAACTCGAGGAGCTTATCCACTTGATCATCATACCATTCTTGGCCTGTCTTCCAAAAGGTAAGAGGTGCGACAACCACTGCAGCGCCCGCCCCGAACCCCAAACCGACAAGAATGAACTGAAAATTAATGCTTCCCCAAACATCAGAATCATTCTTCCCATGCTCAGTGCTGTCGGTATCTGAGGGATTTGTTCCGTTGCCATCAGGAGTTGAGCAATTTGTTTCCAGCTGTGGTCCACACAATCCAATATTGCCTTCAAAGGAACTTGCTGAAAAGGTGAGAAATTGTTTATCCGTTGGGATGCTTCCCACTAGCATATTGAATGAGAGGTTCAGGACGGCAAGAAAAGTAAGGTCTGAAAGCTGTGGGGGAATCGTCCCATGGAGGTGGTTCTGTGAAAGGTCCAAGGACTCAAGCTGTTGCAAGTTTCCCAGGGATGAAGGAATTGGCCCTGAGAATGCATTGTTTGATAAGTTGAGGACATAAAGCGCTTTGAGATCCCCCAGAGTATCAGGTATTTGACCTTCAAAATTGTTGCATGAGAAGTCGATTGAAGTGAAAAGAGTCAAGATCTTCACCAGCTCCACTTGCAGACCTTTGATGGTGACGCTTACTGTGTCCTGATAATAGAGTCCACTCAAGCCAAGGAATGAATATTGGATATGATTGATGTCTACATTAACCTTCATAGCCTCCCAAGTTTTGAGGCATTTAGCAGGCAGAGCGCCACTGAAATTGTTGGAAGATATGTCTACAATTTGAAGCATCTTCCAAGTGCCATTAGGCTGTGGACATCCAATCTTTCCATGGAACTTGTTGGATCGTAAAACAAGGACACGTAGACTTGCAATGCTCTTCAGTCGACATGGAAACACATCATCAATCTGGTTGTTTCCGATGTCTAAAACCTCCAGATTTGTGCAATTTGCTAATGACTTTGGGAACTTCCCTTGTAGGAGATTATTGCTGAGATCCAAAGTCTTCAAACCACATCTTTCAGTGAAATTGATAATTCTACCACCCAAGGAATTGTTTCGCAGATTTAATACCTTGAGAGACTCCATTACTAAGCAATCAGGTATATTTCCCATCAATTTATTATGAGATAGGTCGAGCACCTCAAGATATCCAGCTTCACAAATTGATTTTGGGATAGACCCGTGGAACTCGTTTTTAGACAAGGAGAAGAATATTGCCACGGAAAGGTTCATACCGATAGCAGGTGGAATGACTGAGGTGAATTTGTTGCTCGAGAAGTCCATGTATGTGGCAAGTGGCGGCAGAGGTAACGTTTGTCCATGGAGCCTGTTCTCATGGAGGTCAAGAACTGTAAGAGTAGAAGTAAGATTAGATGATGGTTTTTCAATATCATCTAGTAAATTAGATGAAAGATTGAGATACAGAAGATTTTGAAACTCCCATATCCATTTCAGTATCTTGCCCTTAATTTGATTGTCAGAGAGGTCTAGAAATACCAATCTGTGTTTCCCAGCCAGGAACTCAGGTAAAGTTGTCAACTGGCAAGAAGCCAACTTTAAAGTTGTAAGGTCAGGGAATGAAGATGCCTGGGAAGCAGTATTTGTGGCATCAATGGAAAAACGATTGTTAGAAAGATCCAAATAAGAAAGATTTCTCAGCTGCTGAACCAAATTAATGTGGAATGAGCCACTGAAATTATTGGAAGAAAGTGAGAGGTACTTGAGCCCTTGGACTTCCCATATAGACTTTGGCAGTTCTCCTCCTATATTGTTGTTGCTCAAGTCAAGTGTATCCAGTTTGTGCAATGCAGGATTTAAAGATCCTTTCACTTGACCAGAAAATTGGTTGTTGGAAAGTTGAAGCTTCTGAATTGATGGAAGTGTAAACAGAGATGAAGGAATATTTCCTTCGAGTAAATTGAATCGCAAGTCGAGAATAAGAAGACTTGAGAGATATTCCCATTGGGTTGAATTAATCTGACCAGTCAGACTATTGTGGGACAAAGTGATTTGTGTCAGATTCTTGGACTTGTTGAGTGATGGAATTGAACCAGTAAAATTGTTGAATGAGAAGTCCAGATAAGCCAGTTGCGAAAGATTGGTGAAAGAGCTTGGGATATTTCCATTAAAGCTGCAATTCACCAATTCTATCCTTGACAGATTTCTGAGATCACCAATTGATTCTGGGAGCCTCCCGGAAATGTTCGTGAAACTAAGAACCAGCCTCTGAAGAGAACCGTTCTTCGGAAATTCTGGCAAAGAACCCTGAAGAAGTTGGTTGAATGATAGGTCAAGGTTCTGAAGTGTTTCTACCTGGAAGATTTTTTGAGGAAATTCTCCTTGCAGGCCACAATTACTAAGATGCAGAGTTGTTAAATTGCGGAAGCGAGCAAAGAACTCCGGGATGGTGGTAGACAGATTATTGTTGCCCAGTTTAATCACTGACAGAGAACGAAGGTTCACGAGGGAAGAGCAAGACTCAATGGGACCTGATAAATAACAATTGGTCATGCTCAGCACCTGAAGTTTTGGCCGCGAAGAAGACAAGGCAGTGCACAATTCATTGCCTGTAGCGGACACATTCACTCCATCAAGGTACAACTCTCTCAGCTCGCTAAGATTCTCAACAAGCATCTTTAGATTCGGATTCTCAAGTTTCAGTGAAGTGAGCCCAGGAAAATAAATCACGGATGCAGATACATCAAAAGTAACCAACCTTGCCAAACGTGATATGCCAATTGGAACCTGCCCTGTGAACCCGGCATTTGAAAGATTCAGGTAGACCAAATTGGTGAGATTACCGAACCCAGATGGAATCTCCAAAGACTGGAACCTGTTGAAGGCCAAATTCAGCCTCTGAAGATAATGGAGTCTGAAAAGACTCGATGAGTCGTTAAGCCCACCAGTGATACTCTCGTTGCTCAGATCGAGTTCCCTGACTTGGCCACCTTCGCAGATCACGCCTTCCCAAGAATCACTGCTCTGATTCCATCTGACCAATTTCGTGGACAAAGAAGTACTGAAGTTGAGGCTATTCTTCAATTGCAGCAGCAGCAATTTCTGATCGCGGACACACTGCCCCGAAGCCAATATCCTGCCTATGATGAAGGGGTTGGTTTGTGCGAGTATTAAGACCAGCCATAGGAGGAGCCAAATCCTCATTTGTTTCGAGCACGGATCAGGAGACACTCATGTAATTGAGAGAACCAGCTGCTCTGAGTTCAAGAAATCGAAAGCCCACGAACATGACGACCTTCGAGAGAGGGATCTGGTCCGAAACGGGCAGCTCAAGAACACAGAGTCAGGCAGGAGGAGTAGGAGGAAAACAGGGGACGTTTCAGATTTGGGGAGAACGAGGACCGGTCAAAGTAAACGCCCGCCGGAGGCGATGATTTTGTCAAATGTATACGTTAGTTGGGGAGGTACTGATGATGCCGCTTTCTTTAATGGACTCATGCGTAGGGAATAGGTGCAAAAGCGCGTTCGGGCGTTTGTCGGCTTTTCTTTATACGTTTGGCCCATTTCTTCGGTGCCGAATTCGTCTTAATTTCAGACGCTGGCCAAACCAGGAAGAATCAAACTTGAATTGGGTGGGGGGATTGAGACCAGCTTTGGGATTTGGACTGTGGGCGATATAGTCAATGACGAAACTAGAGATAGTTAAAAAGGTGGCTCAAATTCAAAGGGGGTGGTTCGAGGGTTGGAAAGATGGAGATATCGCCCATCAAGAAGCGGCGATGTTTTATGTTTGTTCTGTACTCGTCGCAACCCGCTGGAGCCAAGATTGAATTAAAGATGAATTCAATTTTCGCGTGAATGGGCCCCCTTTCTTTCTTTCTTGCTTTATTGGATTGGAGATGGATTTGCTGGATGGCTGAAAAAATCGCTGAAAATATCACTTTATCTTTGCCAAAATAAAGTACATTTTGGATTATTCGTGAAAGCTTGATAACCGATAGAAAACGAGATTTTTCTACTATTGATGATGGTTTCTTTCTTGTGCTTGGGTCCACTTTAGTGTTCGCATTATTTGAGTAATCTTTGACTAGTGTGACATGAATGTTGTTAAGAAATTCAAGCGAAAGATATTTTAATGGGTTTGTAATGTGAATGTAAGGCGTTGGGCTGACTTTTATGGCAGATGTAAGGTAATTAACCATTGCTCCAGTTTTCTTTCTTTTTTCCCACTAGGTACTGTCACCTTGCAGAAAGTCACGACCATGTGCTTGATTGCCCTCTTTGAACGAATGTCTAGTGACGATGGAGACAGATTTCCAAGTGGTGTTTGGGATATTTGCTTGCGAGCGTATTTAAAAAGAGAGGGGCAATTGAGTATAGTTGAATCGATATAATTGAATGTTTGAATGGGGCCGAATGGATACTCGATCTAAACCCAATCTCAACGATGCTCAATTTTTCCGGATCGGGTTCGACTTGTGAAATGTTTTTACAGGTTGAATATGACCGGGTTGATTCGACTTGATTATCATGAATGGGTTTTTGTCGAAGCTTGATTCAGTTGGGAGCTCAAAATCAATTATCATAAAATCTGAAATGAGACCGAGGAGGCTCGAACTTGACTCACTCTTGCGCTTCAACTCGTAGAAAATTTGGGCGTGCTCGAGTAGCTTGAATCTTTGGTACGTGAAGAAGCAATGAAAAAGTGATTTCGAAGAAGCATTTGAGAAAATGCTGGTAAACTACATGATCATTTCAACCGTGACTGCTCCTCCCAAAGGTCAAGCCTGTGACTGAGTTCTTTCTCATTTTCTGACCATCACCCATCATCGCTGTTGGAGGCTGCTGCAACCAATTCGTCCACCTCTTCTCGCGTGTCTTGCTCTCCCACCTCTTGTTTTTCTAAATTTTACTTTCCTTATTTTCTAGAATAAAATCAATTTCTTTTGATTTTCATTATTGACTTTTACCTTTTCTAATAATGAAAATTTATCATCTCAGTATACCGCGTCAATTACCAAGAGCTATTTAAGGAGGACCTGATTGAAAACGAGGTAGAGTTAGAGGAGTCGATTTGAAAAGATCCAGTTCACAAGAACATAAATTAAGGGACCATGAGTGAACTCAATTTTTTTAAATAATTTTTCTACTAGCAAGGGAGCACCAATTTGCTGGGGCCCGCAAAAATTTATCAACTACAGTAAAAGTGCTTAAATAATTGATGATGAGAATAAGGAAACTATGTTCGTAAATTTCCAACATTACAATATAATCTTTATGTATTGAAAGCAAATATGTATTGAAAGCAAAGAAATGTCAATTTTCGTTGTAAATTTTGATCGCCACACTTTATAAAATAACATTTTTGAAAAATAAGAGTGTTTCTAGCCTTTTTTCCTATACAAAAGTCCTTTACTCCTTTCATACCTTTCTCTAAACAAAGGTTTCGTTTTTTTTTTTTTTTTTTTTTTTTCTATTTTTGGCTGCTCATTTTAATCTTTTTATATTTTGTAATTTCTAGATGAACAACTCTCACGTCCCATGGGCCTAGTGTGTAAGTTCAATATTTTTTTGACAAGTACAGCAAAAGTCTTAAAACTTGTAAAAAAAGGTGCAACTAAATCATTAACTTAATTGTCCACATGGTCCATTGTACCAAATTATGAATTCTAAAGTTCTCGTTCACTAAATGTCTATGCAATGTTTTCATTTAATATTTTGGTCCTTCCTTGTGGAGGGATGAATCAAGATAATTTTGAATTATAGCTCTCGATTTTTTATCATCCCTCGCCATAATATTATTATGATAGTAAGATGTAACCAACGATTTAGCTAGAACAAGCAAGTCATGACACAAACATAACATGAAAATATCACTACAAATTCAACGAGAATAATAAAAAATGAACAAGCAAAAAATTGAATTCAATAAAGTAACTAGTACAGTAAAAAAAAATTAACATGACATTGTTTTTAAGTCGTAAGCTAAATTAAAATCAGATCCAATTTTTTAATAGTATAAACTATTTGAAGCTAAACCATGCTCAATATAGCACTAAAACTAAACAACTTAATCGAGGTGTTGGTTTCTAATCATCTTTCAATTTTTTCTCTATTTCTTTCGAAATTATTAATTATTTAGTTAATTGTTCTTTCTTTCCTATATTCATCATGCACCCGATTAAAGTCCGTACGATCAGTTTTTGAACTTTTTTTAAATATTTTAATATTTTTTCAATTTTCACTCCGACCGGACCCCTTAGGCTGGATACGAATAGGGCCGTATGGTTGTCTTAGAATTAGGCCCTCTTTTCAATTAAAAAATAAGCCCATCTTTCTGAAAATGAGATTCAACCCAAAGCCATCTAAGCTAAGTCAAGCCCAAATTTAACCAAGCCCCCAACTCATTTAAGACTGTCACAAACCCAAATTTGAATATGGAAAAACTCTCAAGCCCAGCCTCGATCGAAATCACCCTATAGCCCGTACCCAATTCCTATTAATCCCTATTTCTCTCTCTTTATTTTTGTTTCAGTTAACATTACGAAAAACTCCAAACTAATACACATGTAACAATTCACTCTAAACTATATATTTTTTTACCACAAAAAACCCCAAGATAGTATACTTGTGACAATTTTACCATTTGTTAATTTCCGTTAAATTTTATCGTTAAATTGTTAAGTTGGATGATGCGTGGTAGTTGACTAGTACTAGTTTGAGATTCTACCCTCCATTTGTCACATTTATATTGATTTGTAATTTTTTGTGATATTAATCCAATTTAATTGACTAAACGGGAGGGCAAATTTGTGGCAAATGTGTCAATTTTGGGTTTTTTATGATAAAAAAAAAATAGTTTTTGGTAAATTTATCATATCAGTTTGGAGTTTTTGATGGTCAAAAATTTAGTATAGATAAATTTGTACAAGTATACCGATTTGGAGTTTTCCATAGTATTAACCTTTTTTGTTTTCTTTTATTCACTCATGTTTGTCCCTCTCGAGTAGTTTTTCCTCTTCACATATCAAGAACCATCAAATTTAACTCAAGAACTACATTTTGAGATTGAGAAAACTAGACTCCGAGCTACGCATAGACAAACTTAGCCATCAACAACTGGTATTCTTAAACAAACGATTGCAATTGGTCACCATCTCTGACCATCACTCGTAACCGTTGTAATCCACCATGACCCATACATGGACTCGCAAAAAAATGGAGTGTGGAAGACTACATTGGTAGAAGCCTTGATCATGAATATCATAAAAAATGAAGGTTGAGAACAATCACTTCATATCACATACTCATCATCGATTACCATAGAAAAGAAGTATAATGATTCAGACATATATTCAGCCATTGTGAAAACATTAGAACTCATGCTTAAATGACTTGATCAATTAATATTGTTTGATCCATGTCAGCATACTTTTGGATTCAGAAATTGACGAAACTAATCCGCATCGAAATTCTAGACATTTGGGTGAATAGATTGCAATGAATTGATTAAATAGCAGATTTTTGCGATTTCAAACTTGTATTTGTAACCCTATACAAATGAAATTAACATGTGAAATTTAGAATCAAATACATGACTCTTACGTGACCAATCCCATTTAAGTAAAATGAGCTTTACATTTGCTTCACCTATGCCAAAATCATAGCATGATGTAGAATCGGAAATTACCTTGTCAACAAAGCCTAGGTAAGTCACAATAGGCAGTCCAATTAACCATTGGGAGCTCTAATGATCATTGTTGACTAAAATGAAGAGAAGTGGAAGAGCTTCAAGTGAGTTTTGGCCACTTCAATCTTCATAGCCGCAAAACAAAGTTGAACAGGGGCTTCTTTGGAGTCAGTAGCCCGGCGATGGCTATGTTGCCTTGGGCCTAGTGATGAGCTAGAAATGAGAAAGAAGTCTCTGGAAACCGATTCCTTGAGGGAAATTTTTGGTGAAATCTCCCTCAAAAGTTCTCTCTGGAATGTCTCAAACTCAATCCGTGTAGAGTGCCACTCTCTCTATCGTGCGAATGACAATTGGCAATAAGGTTGCAGCTATCGAAGGTGATGACTAGTGACAATGGAAGGAAGCAACTTAAGTCAAATGGGCCTTGTTAAAATCCAAAATGGGCTCATTTTGGAAATTGAGGACTGCAGTTTTATGGGTCAAGTGAGTCCACGCGTTGATCGAAGCCTTATGGGTCAAAATCATGAGGAAACAGGTTTGGGTTTGGATCAAGCCATCGGGCTAAAGTAGAAAATGGCCGACCCTCTCCCTCCCTCCCTCTCTCTCTCTAATTACTTGAGTGTCATATGACTTTTCAATCGAAAAATTCAGTGTTGTAACTTCTTCTATTTTTCAATCATTTGAGTGTTATGTAGTCGGTGTAACACTTAAATTTTGACTAAGTATTTAAATTTAAATTGCTTAGAAAATTAGGGACTAATTTGGCCCTAACAAAAAGGATTTTTGCATTACCTAAGTATTAATATTATTTACTAAGCTTTATTTTCTATTTTTTTCCCTTTATTTTACACTATCCTTTGGAGGGATGCCCATGCGGGCTGGGCCTTTGCGCCCAACCCCCTTTTTTTCTTCTCATTCGCTTGGGTGCAGGCCCATTTGGCCCCCTCACCCTCGCAGCCCGGCCCTCTCCTTTTTCTTCTTCTTCTTCCCTTCTTCTTCGTCCCTGCACGCGAGAAACAGGAGAGTAGAGCAGAACGAGGGAGGCTAGGGCAGCCGGCGACGGATGGGACTCCTTGCAGGCTCCATTAATGCCGCCAAGCGAAGTAGCGCGAGATCCGACGAAGGATCCAGACGCCTTCAATGCCGACCAGGCCTAGCCGTTGTAGGGTCAGATCTACTGCGAAGGACACGCTCGAGGCGACCCCAGTTCAGGCGAAACGGACAACGGTCGGAGCGCCAAGGACCGGCGGTCGAAGCTCTTCTGTCGACCGGCCTCCTTGGACTATAAATAGGGGAAGGTCCTGAGCCAAAGGGAGGAGAGATCTAAGACGGAGGAAAAAGGCAGATCTGGCGAGGGGGAGTCGAGCGAAAATAGAGGGTAGAGAGATCCGAGAGAGGGATCTGTAAGAGAGAGAGAAGAGATCTGAGTTGAAAGAGAGAAAACCAGAGAGCGAAGAGCGAAGCCAAGGGTTGTTTCGGGCATGTTTGGCTGGAGCTCGCGGGCGCCTGGCTCGCGTGAACTCCGGCCCCTTCTCTCTCTATCTCTCTCTCATTTAGCTGCTGGGGTGCTGTGGTTCGCTTAGCGAAAGCCCCGGCCTGGGTTTGAGCCTCGACGGAGACAAAAAACAAATTGTTCGATTCGATCGTGCACTCCATCCGTTTGACAAAATGTCCGAACTAGATCTAGTTTTGTTTCAAGCCGAGGTTGAGCCGTCCAAGCGCCGTTCCGCCTAGTCAAAGCATTCCTGTGAGTTGTTAGCATCCTGAGCATAGCCGACGTTGCTCAACTGGCGGCCGCCCTTGCAACGACTCTCGGAGGCAGCGGGCCTCTTCTGTACCGAGGCATGAGCGGTGGTCCTCGCAGCTGTCGAGAAGGCGGCGTCGGTTGGATGGTGGCCGATTGGCTCGGCCAAGGCGGTGCCATCGTGCTTCGGCTGGACTGGGAAGCGCGGTAGCCCTGTTGCCGTGCTGCCTTCGTCATTGGCGAACGGCCGTGAAATAGCAGGCCGCGAGCCGGGTCGGGCTGGCCCGCTGGTTTGGCCAGCCCGGGCTTGATTTGTGGTCCGCGTGGGTTGAGTCCGTGGAGATGGACTGATTTTCTTTTCGAGCTAGACTTTGTTTTTATTTAGCATATGGGCTTGACTAATTCTTATTTTGTTTTCAGGTATTGGGCCCAGCGAAACGGGCGCGTTACCGAGCCCAGCACCGCTGGGGAGTCAAAAATTGCGAAGCTCGGGCCTCGCACCGGGCCGGCCCTGACCCAGGTCGGGTATGGAGATCCGACCCGATCCGTCTACTTTTGTAACATAATATTATATTATTATAAAAAATAAAGAAAAATCCCAAAAAATATTTTTATTCCAAAAAAAATCAGAAAAACCCAAAAATATTATATATTTTCCGAAAAATCAGAAAAAAGCCAAAGAAAAAAATATTTTCTCCATAAATGTAATGTATGAAAAATCCTCAAAAAAATGGAATCTTATGGTTTAAACAATATTAGGTATGGGAAGGGCAATAGTGATTAACTAGTATAATCAAGTCCTCGATTCTAGTTTCTCTAGTTGCGCAAGAGTAAAATATTTCCCTCAATATTTTATTTGAGTTTCTAATCGATCCATCCTAAACTGATTTGTGGCAACTTTTATTTAAATGAAATTGAATTGCAAGATAAAAACTCGGACCTTAAGTCGTGAATTGGTGGATGTGGGAAAGCCCAAGCTAAGCCCTAATAAGCATTAGCTGAGCCATTAGCCTCCGGGATGAAAAAGGGAGGTCATGATAGTTGGTTCTTCTATATATCAAATGTGTTTTATCTTTTGGTGAGAAAAAAACATTTTACACTTTTTTTTAATGAAATCAATTTATTTCAGATTTGATTATTTTCATTTACGCTAGTTCCAACAACGTTAATGTGACTATGCTAACAATAGTGACCATGGTGGCTAAGCAATGGCATTAGTCACTTTGTTAATGGATTCAAGATATGCGTTATTTGGGTGCACTAATTTTAGTACTTTCTCATTTGCTCATTTTTACCAAGTTTAATTTGTTTTATTATATTGGTTACATCTTTTTTCAATATGCTATTTTGTTTTATTAAATTGGATGGAGTTAGGTAGGGGTTGCCAAAATTAATTTATCCAAACCCAATTTGACCCAACCATTTAATAAGTCTAATTTTGGTTAGTGCTGCTTTTTATTCTCTTTACTATCATGAAGGCTCTCTTTGCTGCTTACACATATTATCATTTCAAGAATTAACCATCTTCAGCAAATTGATTTCAAAAACATATTTAGAGAAATCTAACCAGATCAATAAAATCTGTGACATGCCCTATTTCATCTTTTCCTATCGCTTCGGTTGCTACTCTCAATTTATTTTAGATTGCTTAAAACTTCCATTCTTCACTGTAGTTAGATCATGTGTGATCACATGGAACTAGTCCGTGACACAAATGTATGATGAAGAGCATCATATACCTTTAGGATTTCAACATTTTCAAAGAACTTACTAAATGTTAACATGGCCAATTGGATTTAGGAGACTATCTACAAAATGATTGTTGGCTTGAAAGAAGCAGCAATCACTAATCAAACTATTGAGCATATCAACTGCATCCAATTTCATGCACCAAGCACACGAACTGAGGAGTAATGTGAAAACCTAAAATTTTGAAAAACAAAAATTCCGTATGCAAACTTTGGTCACGCTTGAAGAATGTTGTTTTTTTCTTGTCAAAAGAAATTTGTATTCATTAACAAAATAATATATGAAAGGATCCATAAGAAATTTCAAAAGTCACTATAATAAGACAACCTCATTGAGCTTCCAAACAAACCAAAAACCAAAAATCAAGATATATCATTAGGACATGATTGGCAGAGATAATCACATGCTTGAAGAATGTTTATATTACCAAAATGGAAGAATGTTCTTGATTGAATTGCTTTCCCACAATAGACATGACATAACAAGTTCGAAATTCTTCAATTAAATCATCAAACTCACTCCAATCAAGCATGACCACTAAAGATTACGCATTAGTTTCTGGTTGACTTAACCATGGAATGCCAAATTGTTGAGATGCGGTGACTTATCTCGCTCTATTCTATTTATTAGGAAATTGTCCAATCAATCTTGAGTCTATCATATGTATGTTTATTCAGTTCTAATTATTTCAACTTTGTCAATTTAGTCTTAAATCTCTACACAAAATTTCAATGCAATCCTTTTGTTGAAAGTAGCTAACGTGGCGGTTGGTGACGACCGGATTGCCAAATCAACAATTTCAGGCGAAAATTGGGCCGAAGAAATACATTAAAAATTTGAATAAAGATTTATGATTAAATTGAAAAGTTTAGAAATTGATTGACATATATATAATAGGTTTAGGATAATTTGTTGATTTTCCGCACAATAGTTTTCTTTCTTTTTCCCTTTTAAGTAGTGTCGTCTTGCACAAAGTCAGGAGTGTGCAAGATTCTCTTTGAAGAATGTCCATTAGTGACCAAGATTGATTTCTATGGAGTGTTTGGAATATTTTTTAGTGGGTATTTACAAGGAGAGGGGTAAGCGAGTCTAGTCGAGTTGACATGGTCTAATGTTTGAACCAAACTGGAATCCAAAATGCAAGACTAGATACTCGATTTTAATTAGATCTCAATGAAGCTAAACTTTTCTGGATGGAGTTTGGCTCATTTAATTATTTTATAAGTTTGAAATGACTTGATTTGATTCGACTTGTTTAATATAAATGAGCTTTGTGGGAGCTTAATACAAGTTTGAACTCAAATTCGACTTTCTTGAAATCCGAACCGAGGAGGACGATTTTGTCAAATGATTACATTAGTTGGAGAATTGATGATGCTACTTTCTTTGTGGAGTTTAGGGAATAGGAGTGAAAGTGCGTAGTGTTTGGGGGCTTTTCTTTATTCGTTTGCTGATCTCTTGGTGCCAGATTTGTCTTAATTTCAAACATTGGCCAAACCAAGAAGAATCAAACTTCGATTGGGTGGGGGATATGACCAGCTCTAGTAATTGGAATGTGAGCTATAGTCAATGATGAAAATAGAGATAATTCATAAGTGCCCAAATTTAAAGGAGTGGTTATGGGTTAGAAAGGTTGAGATATAGTGTTTCAATATGGGGTCTTATGTTTGGTCTATAGTCGTTCCAACATGCCGGAGCCAATATTGAATTGGAGATGGATTCAGTTTCATGTGAATGGGCCCGTATTTTATTGGATTTGAGATTGATTTGGTGGATGCATGAAAAGGTCACTGAAAATATTGCCTAATCTCTATCAAAATAAAACACATTTCGATCACTCGTTAAAGCTCAATAACTGATTGAAAATGAAAATTTTCTATTGATGATGGTTGTTCTTTTCTTATTTGTGCTTGGGTCTACTTAAGTGTTCTCATTTTTTTAGTAATCTTGACTAGTGTGACATAATTGTTGTTAAGAAATTCAAGTGAATAATATTTCAATTGTATAGTGGGGCTCTAATGGGAATGTAACTGCTGGCTGACTTCCACTATAGATGTAGGTAATTTATCACTGTCCTGATTTTCTTTCTTTTTCTCCACTAAGTATAGTCATCCTGCACAAAGTCACAACTATGTGCAAGATTCTCTTTAAATGAATGTCCAAAGATGACCAAGACTGATTTCTAAGTGGTGTTTGAAATGTTTGCGATACTTTGAAATAGTGGTGTAATCGATTCTAGTCAAATTAGTATGGTCTAATGTTTGAATGGGATTGAACTCAAAAATTCAAGATTGGATATTTAGATTCAAGCTCAATCTCAATGATGCTCAATCTTTCCAAAATGGGTTCAACTTGTGAAATGTTTTTACAAGCTGAAAATGACTCGGTTCATTGGAGTTGATGATCATATATGAGTTTTTGTCAAAGCTCAATTCAGTATCAAGCTCAAAGTCGACTTCCTAGATGAGGCTCAAACTTGACTCAGTCTTGCACTTCAACTTGTAATTAATTTTGGCGTGCTCAAGTAGCTTGATTTGTTGGTACGTGAAGAAGCAATTAAAACCTGATCTCAAAGAAGCATGTGAGAAAATGCTGGTAAAAACACAATTGTTTCAACCATGACTGCTTCTCCCAAAGGTCAAGCTTGTGATATCTTCTCCGCATTTTCTAACCATCAACGTTGGTGGTGTCAGTTGCCACCAAATCCTTTACCGAGTTCTTTAGATTTTATTTGAGAATAAAATTAGTTTTTTATTAAATTATTGACTTTTGACTCTTTTTTTTATAATAATAAAAAAATCATTTAGCATACCACATCAACAAAATAAGAGTTATTTTAGAAGGGCTTGCTCGAGAATGGGGAAGAGTTAGAGGAGCTGATTCCAAAACAAATTTGAGGGATCCAATTGCACAAGCAACATAAAATAGGGGTCTGAAAGTGAAGTCAAAAGTTCTTAAATAATTGATAATGAGAATAGGAAAATATATCCCTAAAGTTCCAGCATTATAATATAATTTTTAAGTATTAAAATCAAATAAGTGCGATTTTTCATTATAAATTTCAATCATCATGTTCTGTAACATCACTTTTTTGAAAAATAAGGGCATTTCTAGCAATTTTTACTATACATCAATCCTTTTCTCCTTTCTCATTTCTCTTTACACAAAGATTTCATTTTTTTCTTATTTTTGGCTAGTCATTTGAATCTTTTTAACATTTTGTAATCTTTTGGTGAACAAATCACACATATAAATTCAATATTTTCTTTTTTTTTTCAGGTAAATGTACTAGAAATTTTAAAACTTGTAAACAAAGTGCAATCAAAACATAAAAATTTAAAAAAAAAGTACAATCGAATCCTAAAATTTATGCAAAAAACTATTATGAAGTACTTTCATTAATTAGGATGAGATTGATCTATTTTGAAAGTTCCAACACTTGGTTATACTATTGCTATAAGACTTAGGATTTATGATACATGTGATCCTCACTATTCATTAGTTTTCTAATTTGGCGGATAAATAATGTTGCAAAGCAAAATTTCAAATCCAAACTTAGGTGCCTTCAACTAGTTTCGAATAGCATTATGGCTTTAGGTTTAGACTTCACCCATTCAAAAGCATTCCATCTTAGTGTAAAACAATCTTCACTGAAGAATCTTCTTCATTGCACATATTTAATTCCAAAACATTGGGAAAATGGTCATATAGTTCTTTCATATTTTGATTACTATGCTAGATGCAAACCTACTTTTTGTCCCAATTGGTAAGCGAGAATTGATCAATAAACAGGATTGAATCTTTGTGGAAAGAGCGAAAGTACTCTTTTTCAAGTTTACTAACTGCATCTTAATGGAATCTTCATGGACAAGTGTCTCAACAACACTTCATCCCAAAATCGATAGTAAGCAAACCTCCATGATCGGATAAACACTAACGGACCACAAAATACCCAAAAGCCAACGACAAATCCTAGTGGTATGCCTAGGTAAAACCATTTCTTCTCGCTATCATCATTGTCGCCACCATCACCGGCTACTTCTGTCTTGTTCATGGTAATTGAGCAACTTTTGTTGAGCAGAAACCCACATAGTCCATGGTTTCCTTTGAAGGAACTTTTGGAAAACGTGAAAAAGTGGTTGTTGTCCGGGATGCTTCCCACAAGTTGGTTGTTTGAGAGGTTCAGGAATGAAAGGAAATCTATAGTTGCAAGCTGAGCCGGTATGGTTCCATTGAGGTAGTTCCCTGATAGGTCCAGTGACTCTAGTTGATCTAGATTCCCTAAAATAGGAGGAATTGAACCCGAGATGGCATTATGTGATAGGTTGAGGAAATAAAGTGCTTTGAGATCTCCAAGTGTGTATGGTATTGGACCCTTAAATTTATTGCTCGAGAAGTCGATCAATGTGAAAACAGTTAGAATCTTGACGAGTTCTAGCTTCTAACCTTTTAAGGTTACACTCATTGTATCTTGATAATATCTCCTACCAAATTTTTCCAGATCACATTGCAAGTGATTGAAGTCAACATTGGCCTTCATAGCCTCCCAAGATGCAAGCAAACTCATAGGCAACATGCCGTCGAAATCATTTGAAGACAGGTCAATGATTCGAAGCATGTGCCAATTGCAAAGACTATGCGAACATCCAATTTCCCCATACAATTTGTTGGATCATAAAATAAGGACACGGAGACTTGATATAGCCATGAAATGGCATGGAAATGTCCCGTCTATTTGATTGTCCCCAATGTTCACAATTTCCAGACGCGTGCAGTAACTCATTACGTTCAAACAAAGTTTCTGAGAACATAAAAGAATTGCTTGATTGCAGGGAAAGATCCGAGAAGTTGATTATAACTGAGGCTTAGGAATGAAAGGAAGCTCAGATCTGTAAGTTGCATTGGAATCTTCCCAATAAGGCCATCTGACAAGAGCTCTACGGACTCAAGCTGTTGCACTACCGAATATGGAATTGGCCTCGAAAACGCATTGTGCATGTCTCATCCCAAGTTCCATGTCCGATGGGAGAAACCCCACTGAGAGATGTGGTTTAAAACAGACCCTATGGAGTGAGAGGGTTGAGGAAAAGTGTGGCCACTGGGGACTTCATGGATGGTGGAAAAGGACGGAACATGTCAGCCCACACATTGAATAGGTGTATCACCAGTGATACAGCCCAAATAAAGATGAGAATGGAGTCTTTACCTTGTGTGGTCAATTTAAAGTGCTGATTTTGAAACTTGACACACGTAAAAACGGCCAGGTCATTACCGTGCAACATATTGAGAACATAAAGGTCTCTAAAAATACTCCTTTTAGAGGCTTAGCCCCCCTAGAACGGACTGGGTTGTTACAGTACAACAGGTTGAGAACACGAGTGCTTTTTTAGCCTCTAATAAGGAAGGAAAGGAGTCTCTCTATGATCTCGAAAACTTCTGGGATTTAACCATCAACTCTATTGCCCAAGAAGTCCATCGAGGTGAAAACTGTGGAATATCATGTAGTTCTAGCTTTGGACCTCTAAAAGTAACGCTGTTTCCTGACTATAGAGTTTGCTCAATGGAACCAACTGATATTTAAGATTGTCAAACGGCACATTGACCGGCATGGCACCCAAGATGTCAGGACATCTGCAGGAAGCATACCACTGAAATTGATGGAGGACATATCAATGATTTGAAGCATCTTCCATGTGCCATTACTGACCAGACAGCAAATTTGCCCATGGAATTTGTCGGAATGCTGAACAAGAACTCTCAGGGTAGATATGCTCTTCAACTGGTATCGGGATACATCCTTCATCTGTTTTTTTCCAATGTCTAGCACCTCTAGGATGGTGCATTTTGCCGAAAAAATCAGAAGGATTCTTGTCAAGAGAAAGGCACACGCCTAAGAATGTAGGTGAAATTCCTCCAGTCATGTTGTTATTCCTTGTGTTCAATAGTCAACACCTTGAGAGTCTCCACTGTTTCCCATCAAATGGTTGTAGGAAAGGTTGAGTGCTTCAAGAAATCGAACTTTGCAAATTGAATCCGGAACATGGCAATGGAAATGATTGTCTCTGAGAGAAGAAAATGGTCTAATACAGGAGCACACCAATATCATCTGGAATCAGTGAATCAAAATTGTTCCTCCAGAAATCCAAGTAGACACAATTCGGTAGCAAAGGTAAGAATGGATGGAGCTTCTCTCAAATACTCAAGAAGATCAAAGAAAGATTGAGACATACGAGCTTTTCTAGCTCCATATCCATTTAAGTTCCTCTCCATGGATTTGATTGTTTGCAAGTTCCAGCAACATTAATGCCAATTCTTTTACCAAGAATTTAGGTAACGAATTCAACTCAACTGGCCCGTACCCAACTTCAGAGTGTAAAGAATAGGGAAGGAGTGCAAAGAAGAAGTGGAAGCAGTAGCGATAATCAACAAACCATTGTGGTAGAGATCAAGATGGATGAGGCTTCTGAGGTGCTGAATCACATCAATATGCAACGAGCCACTGAAATTAGTGATACAAAGTGAGGTAGTTAAGCCCTTGAAGTTCAAAAATATATGCCTGGATGGAACCCTCTAAATTGGTGCTGCTCAAGTCAAGCAATAGATAGCAAGAGACATTTAGAGACACCCTCAATTAACTAGAAAACTGATCGTTGGAAATGTGCATTGTCTTAATTGAAGGAAGTGTGAAGAGAGATGGCCAACTAGTTCCCTTCAATGAGTTGTACAGTAAATCTAGCTTTTCAAGGTTCAGAAGTTCTTCCCATCGTGGGGACATCTTGGACATATTGAATGAACTGAACCAACTAGATTGTTTAAAGACAAGTCCAGATTAGTCCACTTCAAAATGTTCTCCGTTGAGGTCCAGATCGATCCACTCAAACTGCAATCAAACAATTCTAATATTGACAAGATTATGAGATTACCGACTGAATTTGGAAGCCTTCCAGATATATTCATGTAACTCAGGACCAAAGTCCCCAGAGGACTTTGCTCTGGAGAGTCATCAATGGATCCTAAAAATCACAAATCACTTGACCACAAATCTCCATACCCAACTTTCTAATTATTTACAGATTCTGACTGATCTTGGAAAATTTTAGTAGGCATCAGTCAGATGAGATCACATGTAAACCTAATTGATCTATGTTTTATGGTCTTTATTTTTGCATTCTTTCACACATATCACATTCCTTTTCCTTTAAAACAAAAATGACGTAATTATTGTGGCTATCAATTTATACGTTTACTGGTGGAACACATTTTTCGATTATCTTCTCACATAATTCCAACCTAAACTCCTCAGGTACATCTCAGCTGATGAAATATTTAACAGCAATTTTAGGATTTCGAGCAGTGCTGCTGCCACGGTTCCAAGCATGTTAGTCAAGTGATCCTCATGAGATGATGCCTAGTGAGGATGCCTAGATATCAACCTTTTCATCTCAGTGCATTGTAATTCTAGGAACAGGGCAGGAGGTCGCGAGATTCTTCGATGATCTAGCTAAGGATGTCAGGTTCCATAATGGCGCATGCTACTTGCTTGAGTTCTTTGAGCAAGCGACAGGATACCACCAGAACAAATGGCATGCGAGATGGACAGGGATCAAGTGTGTGTACTTCAGCAGCCTGTGGTCCTTCATCTTGGCTACCGCTGCTTTCATTCTATTAGTTTTTTCTGTCATTCAGGCCTTTTATTCCATCTACACGTATTATTGTCCCAACAACTAACCAACCTCAGCAACTCAGTTTCAGAAGCATAATTAAAGAAATCTCATCAGACCTATAAATTTTGTGAACACGCTAGTTTCATTTCTGGACAATGCTTCGGCTGCTACTCGAAATTCTTTAGACCATGTGCCACCACATGGAATTAGCCCATGACCCAATTTAAGGCACTACGAAGAGCATTATATTAATTGCAGGATTTAACGATTCCAGAGAACTTAAAACGTTAACGCTGCTGATTGAATTTAACAGACTATATTTCATAAACAGCATGATTGTTCACTTGATAGCAGCAGCAATCACTAATCAGACCATTAATTAAATGAACGAGTCACCCAAATTCCTATTACGCACAGCAAACATGTGAATTCCATGTACCTCGATAGAGCTAGAAGACGGCACCCTTGGTCCCGTTAGGCACAGTACATATTTCAAGAAATTTTAATTATTATTTACTGAAGGACTTTCCTAGCAATAGACATATAGGTCTTGAATTTCTCAAGTCCGATCATCTTCTACTCGATGCACATCCTCTATGTTGACAGTTATAATGGACAATCATGGAGAGGAAAAACTATGAACTTACTCCAATCAAGCATAACGACCAAAGTTCAGTGAGCATTGCAAAATTCTGAACAATTAGTCATACCCAAACTGATAATACACACGCCTCCATGACCAGATATATATTTTGTGTAACTCATAGACATTTTGTCGAACAGATCACAGTCAATCGATTAAGGAGCAGATTTTAGCGATTTCAAACTCATATTCGTGACCAAATGCAAACGTAATTAACATGTGGAGTTCACAATCAAATACATGACTCTAACATGACTGATCCTAATCGAAGCAAAAACGAGCTTTACATTCACTTCGCCTTCACCAGAATCATAGCGTGATCGAGAATGGGAGATTACCTTGTCAATGAAGCCAAGTTAAGTCGCAGTAGGCAGTCAAAGCAACTATTAGGATCTTTCATGATTCATCGTCAGCTAAAATGAAGACCAGTGGAAGAGATCCAAGTGAGTTTTGGCCCCCGAAACAGTGTGGAACAGGGCTTCTCGGGAGCGGCTGTTCAGCCACGCTATGTTGCCTTGGGGGCGGTGATGAGCCAGAAACGAGAAAGAAGTCTCTGGAAAATGGATTCCCTCTTGAGGGAAAATTTCTGTTGAAATCTCTCTCAAAAGTGCCCTCTCGAATGCTTTGAACTCGATCCGTGCGGAGCGCCTTTCTCTCTACGGTGCGAGCGATGATGGCAGCAAGGTTGTAGCGGTGGAAGGTGATTAGGGTGATGGGTTTCTGATTTAGCCTGATCTAATGGAACCCGGGAACTAGTCAGTTAGCAAAAACAAATCAAAAAAATTTAAAAAATTTAAAAAATAAATTAAAAAATATTTTAGGATTCATTACTATTTTTAAGAAATTTACAAAAATATTTTTAGAAAAGAGCTCTCAGAATTGGGAAATGGATTGAAAATCGCCTAATGGGCCCAAGGCTAAACCGACGCTCTTGGGAACTAGAACACAATATGAGCGGTTCTCAATGCAATCACTCTGATATGCTTATCCCTAATCACGATGATGGAGAAGGAAGAAATTTAAGTCAAAATGGGCCTTGTTAAATCCAAAATGGGCTCCGACCGGAAATCGAGGACTAAAGTTTGTTGTGTCTAGTAGGAGTGTCCAAAAACCTGACCCGAACAATGCATATTTCGAGTCTTAATAGTGTTCGGTTCACAATTATAAAATAAGTAAATAGTTATATTTTGGGTCGGATTAGGCCCAAAACATTGTTCAGCTCATGAACAAAGTTTTTGAATGTACAGAGGGTGAAATTTCGAGTCTTAATAGTGGTCTGCGTGGTTTTCCACGCATCTAGCTTCGTTTATGCGACTCCAATAGCGATGCCTAAAAAGACCGAGTGGAAACAAAGGGCCATGGTCAACAAGATGCTGTCGCTGGGCGATCCCACGGCGACGCTCTAGTTGTGATGATGGGTCTCTCCATTTGCACTGCTGTCCTTTCCGTGCACAATGCCCCTGGTATGAAAATGGAAAGATTTGTAAGATTTCGGTCGGATATGAGCTTCAACATCATCTTTTGCATATCTTTATTCTGCACATAGCTGAGCTGAGGAAAACAACAACAACAAAAAAAAGGCTTAAAATGGTGTCAAAAAGGAAAAATCTTTTAAAATAGGCGTTGAACTCTCTTCTCAATTACCGTATTAGACAGATAATTTGATCTTAAAAATCCGATTTTTTGTTCTGTTCGGGCAAGAGCACCCTGTTTATGTTATCAAATGGTGCCAATCGGCTGTGTGTAATGGAGAAAAATGAAATAACGGTGGATGAACGGAAACTCTTCAGGAAGTTTCAATTTCGGAATTAACTAGGTATGATCGATCGGCAAACTGTTCTCGAGGATAACGAAGGAAACAAAGATTATTGCTTCCCCTACAACGCTCTACTATAAAAAATAGAGCACCAAATAAACTGGATTGATTAGACTGTGCTTCTGACTAATTCACTTGAAATTCATCCAAACTCTTCTACTTCCTCACACTAGCGTGAACCAGTAGCCATGTTCATGGTCCTTGCTCCGTTTTGGCAAATTCAAGCTGCATGCTATGACTGGACTCTGTTCCTGATGCACATCACAGAGCAGAAACAGAGTTTGCAGGCAACGATTAAATTCACGCAATTGGCCCCTCCACACGCATTCATAATGGGAACCCGCACATGGAAAAAAATGGAAAGATACACAAGGACACAAAAAAGGTCTTGTTTTCCATTTACCTAAGACCTCCAATTCGCCATTGGAGCGACTGCCCCGTTCCTCCTCCTTCTTGCCGTAAACGTAGGAGATAGCGGAGTGGGCGAGCATGGTGAGCAAGCTGCCGGAGATCAAGAGCATGAACGTTGAGGAGAAGAGCATGAACGTGGAGGAGAAATCCTTCCCTGTTAGGTCACCGAACGTCCTGATAGCGTCCATGGGGAATCGCAGCATTGCCGTCGCAAGTAAAAAACCTCCGGCGGAATGCATCCCCCTCAACTGGAACGCCTCATTCCACTTCAGCAAGTACGGGGAGACGCCGCCAACGAACGTGCCGAAAAAACCCAGCACGAGGCACCAGATCTTGGCCGGGATTAGATACTTGGAGCGCATGTCCACGTTTCGGTCTCCAACGGAGGAGGAAGAGTCTTCGTCGTGGTCCCAAGGGCACTTAGCATTTTTCGCAATTGAAAGGTGCTCTATTTGATATAGCCCCATGGGCAGTGGACAAAGTTTTTGAACGTATAGAGCGTGAGATTTTGATAATTGTATTGTTTAGAAATGCACAATATTTTTAATAAAAAACCCGACCCGACCCGACCCGACCCATTTTTTTTGCTTCATGTTTTATGCATTTCGGGTCGAATTGGGTCGGAGGACATGACCCTTATTGTTCAGGTCGGGTCGAGTAACATCAAAACCCGACCTGACTCGTTGACACCCCTGATTGTCTAGTGAGCCCACACGTTGATTGAAGACTTATGGGTCAAATTCGTGAGCAAAAATGATTCGAGTTTGAGTTGATAGGTTTAAATCAAGCTATCAGGCCAAATTTGAATTCAATGGCCGAATGGGCTTAAAAAATGATCTCTCTCTTCCCATTCTTCTTATTATTTATTATTTCTATTTTTTCAATTTATGTATTTGATATATACATATACGATTTTTTCAAAATAATTTTAGTGTTAACATCATTTAAGTATTATAATTTATTTTTTCAATTACTTAAGTGACATATAACTTTTAATCGATCATTTGAGTATCATAACATTTTAAAAACGTTCTTCATAAGTAACATATCACATCAGATTTCCAACACTTGGCAAATATTTTTGAAAAATTGTGGCACTCGTATCATTCAAATGAACATTTTAAAAAAATTATGACAATCAAATAGTCGAAAAAAAATTATAAACCTCAATTGAGCAAGTTGCTTTCTATGATTTCATTCATTTTGATCAAGGTAACCAACTAGTTTTTTCTTACAATTGGGTCTTTGGGTCTTGCAGTTTTGACAACTACGGAAGTGACAAAGAGGGATAGCATGATAAAGAAAGAGCTTCATAAATGTAGCACTTACATGCCACTACTTGGAAGTACGGTCTGTCAAACAGCATCATCATAACAATTTCTATGGAGAACATTTAGATGATCCACAAACATGTCCTGAAAGCATGCGAGGGAGGTGATAAAGTCCGTATTTTCGAGCACCATAAACAAAGGTTGAGGTGGCTGTTCATAGAGAGAATACTGGGAAATCGCCACCCTTTTGGGAGGAAAGCATCGCTCGAATAAGTGGCTAGAGGAGGCTCTGTCGGTGTTTTCATGGATGAAGTAGGCTTGGGTTAGAATCTCACTTTGCTTTCTTTGATTGCTCTTATACAAGGAGCTTAGCAGACTTGAAAAACTCTAAAAATCCATAAACACCCAATCTGGAGGAGAGGAGTTTCGAAAAAAAAAAAGACGGAGAAAACATGAATTCAGACAATTCACCACCAAAGGAGGAGCGGGAGATGGAGGAGGTGGTGGTGGCAGCAGCACCATTAATTCATTAATTACTTGGTTCAATTCATTAATTCCACTTTAAATATCAATTAATAAGCTTTCCAATACCGCCAAAATCATAGTGATTGGATATTTGACTGAAAAAAAAATTATAATTTTTTCACTCCGGCATTCCATTCGACCGACATCTAGAAATCCGTGATCCCAACATATTTTTAAAGACCGAATCATATTTTTAATAATTCGAATCATGAGCTTTCCTTTGATATAAAAATTGATCGAATGCGAATGCAAAAGTTATAACTGATTGAAATTTGGTCAAGTCTAGACAAAAACAAACAATACGTATAAAATATTATCTTAAAAAAAAAAAATAGTTTGGCTGTGCAGGAGGTTGGCTAAGCTTGCATTAGAAATAAAGTATAGTACATGAACTTGTATGGATTTCAATGGAGCTGTGTTTGGTCTAATTCATATCACATCTTATCATTAATTTCAGTGATTCTTGACTGTGGATGCAAATTCTTCAGTGACCTCACCTTTGATATTGGCTCGACTTATTTGATCAAGTAATTGGGGCAAATGGCCAAATACCATCGTAACAAATGGCGTGCAAGATGGACGCTGGTGACACCGTCCTCGATCCGTCATTACTGTTGCTGGTTTTTACTCAATTAAGACCTCCTTCGCTACAAATTTGAATTGACTGGAGAAACCAAAAGTGCCGTTTTAGTGCTGCTCTCCGGTGGGCCGATTTACGACCAGAAGGGGATTTGTTTTGTCCGCCGTAAATGCCAAAAGTGGTTAGTAAATTTAGAGGGTCGCACCTTTCCACACTTTTTTTGCTTATCCACGCCCTATTATAGTGTTGACTTGATTGCCCCTTTTGGCACCCTTTCCGTTGGTGCTGTTTTATTTAGGATTAATACCAAGAAAAATTCGCTATCGATATACATGTGATAAGTTTACTCTAAATAAATTTTTTGACTATAAAAAACCCAGAAAATGATACACCCGAATAAATTTATCCCAAACTAATTTGTTGACCATAAAAAATCCACACATGTAACAAATCTACCCTCTCTTAGTTTCCATTAAATTATACTACCAAATTATTAAGTTGGATGATATGTGGCAGTTGACAGGTGTGCCAATTTAGGATTTTACCCTAGTTTTGTGATTTTTCTAGTATTAATCCAATTTAACAAATGGTATATTTGTCACAAATTATCAATTTGAGGTTTTAGCGGTCAATAAATTCATTTGGAGTAAGTTTTATTTCAAATGTATCAATTTAGGGTTTTTGATGGTCAAAAAATTAGTCGGGATAAATTTGTCACAACGTACTAGTTTATAATTTTTGAAGCTAAAAAAATTAGTTTTATCTCAAATGTATCAGTTTGGGGCTTTTTGTGATATTAATCATTTTTTTATCCCACTTTTCTCTTTCCTATTCTCTATTCTCTTCGTTCTCTCAGTGAACCATTGCCAACCTCAATTCTCTTGCTCCGCACCAGCCACTCCTCCAAAGTAGAAGGAGACGATTGTGATTTAGCTGATCATCATCATTGTTATGAATGATGCCTTCTCAAGGCCAGGATCATTCAACGAGTATGTTCTTAGTATTTCTCCATTTATTGATGCAAATAATGATGGTCAGAGTAATAACCCCTATATTAGTTATGCAAAGGCCTAAATTGTCTAATCAAGGCTGGAATGATAAAATAACCAAACTAATATTTGTCAAAATATCCAAATTTGTTAACAATAATTTAGCAAATCAAGTTGGCCAACAAGTCGATTAACAACCAAAATTTGAAAATATAATGTAAGTGGTTCCATTGGTACGCCTGATGTGAAAATTCTTGTTAGGCCTAACATGTCAAATAACGCAAATAATTTGACAAGACCAGCATTGCTGCCTAGGGGCAAGATGGCCATTTAAATCCACACAAAAACCATAACTAGTACGTTGAAGAAGTTCAACAACAGTTAGGCTTACACGTGAGTGCTGTTGTACATGTTTATAGGAAACCATACACAAAAGGGTCGATAATCAGCCTTTTCAAGAAGTTTCTAGCCAGAAAATCTATATGATAATTTGAAGATGACAGAATAATCATAGACTAGTTATAGGTGTATGGGCTAAGTAGATCATGTGAAAGAAGCACAGGCCATTGTCCTAATAGGATGTCTAAAACTTATGAGTTCTCTATTATTGACACTTGAATTTTTGTCTGACAAATCATACATGTAAATATTAATAAAAAGTCAATAGAATATGAATGAAATAAGAAACGAAATGAATGAAATAAATAAAAATAAAAGGGGCCTGTCGCGCGGGCTCTGTCTCTCACGTGCGCTCCATGGGCACGAGGAACCCATATGCAGAGACTGAGAAAATCTCTTTCTCGTCTTCAGCGCTCTTGAGTCAAATCCAGTACCTTAGCCCGCGGTGACTACTCTCCGTGGGGTGCTTCAATCCTCCTCGAATTCGTTATGTCCGGTTGAAGCTTTTTCATCTATCTCATACGGGAGCTAGTCCCAGATGAATTCCGTTGGTGAATTTTGTCATTGCCGAGCGCGGCCTTTAGAGATTCTCATAATCTACGTTTGATTTCTATCATCTTCGTCCTCCAATGGAGGAAAATGGCGGTGACTGAAGCTTGATCGAAATCTAACTCTTCACTTCGAGCTCCTAATCATTTGATCGCGTGCAAAAGGATTAAAAGCTAAGTACTCTCCTTTCTCTGGTTTCCAATTTCGATTCGATCGATAGCACTGATTGGCTGGTATCTTTCTTGGATCACCAATGCTCGTCTCAGTCCTCTCCAGTCATTGAAGAACCTCCGGTCGCCAGCCAATCAAGCACACACAACTCACATGGAGAAGGCGGAGTAAAAAGCCTCGTTCGGCTCAGGAGCTCCGAGGCGGCTGCCTCTACTTTTTCAGCATCGCAGTCACAAGAAGTGCTCTGTTTTGCCCTTGCTTTTTAGTCAAAATCATTCAAGCACTCAGATTCGGGTTTGTTACTTCATTGTCGGCGTTGATACTCATTGGTTACATCTCCTGGACCTCTTCCATCATTTCTATTCATCAGTCGCGCTCAGTTATTTTTCTTATTCAAGGTAGCTTCTCTTTACTCTGTTTTCTGTTATTTTATGCATAAAACACAGGTCGTGAATTAGTGCAAAAGCCATTCGTGTCTGAATTGATCTCTGTAAGCATGAATGTCGTACATTGATATGGTGTTAGTCTGGTCTTGAATACATGCTCCCTGTCGTTTCGTTTTGTTCCTCAACTAGACGCTCACCACCTGTTTTCTAACTTACGTGAATCAATTACGTGATGTATAGTTGATGTCAAATAGAAACCGAGCTTAAACTGAGAATTTTAGATCTGGATTGGATGAAAATAATCTCCAATTGAGTATATATTTTCGATTTGAGACTGTTTTGATGATGTCAAGATGGTTTGGTTATGGATTCCTGTTTTGTAATCGCAACTGGATGCATATTGCCTATCTGAACCAGAGTAGTGCGGATTTGTTCTTGTTGTCAATCGACGTAAGAACATCATGACATGATATGCACATAGCCATCTTATAATGCAACTACCATTACGTTATTTGCTGGTCAAGATGCATTACACACGATTTCAGTCCGATATCGGTCTTCATTACTTTGTGTTGAGTTTTGATTGTTCGTTTGTTCTTGTATATGTTGATACCTTGCCTCTTGCTCTCATTTAAGATATTCTGTTCGGAATTTGCTTTCTATGAATTCAACTCAGTGTACGTTCTGGGGATCAATGAAATTGAAAAGCATGGACAGTATGTTACAGAGAATGGATACGTTTGATGTTGAAGTGCTCGTCTGTGTAATTTTAAAACTGATCAGTGAAAATCAGCCCAAACAAATCAACGTAAATGTTATAGTAATGGGCTGACGGTTTCAATCATGTTGATTGGACCGTTTCTGATTTTGGTGAGCCATTGAGAAGGAAGAGTGCCACTGAAATTGTTGGAAGACAGGTCTACAATTTGAAGCATCGTCCAATTGCCATTACTCTCTGGACATCCAATCCCTCCATGGAACTTGTTTGATCCTAACACAAGGACACGTAGACTTGTGATGCTCTTCAATTCACACGGAAACACGTCATCAATCTGGTTGTTTCCCACGTCTAAAACCTCCAGAGTTGTGCAACTTGCCAATGACTTTGGGAACTTCCCCAGCAATAGATTATTGCTGAGATCCAAAGTCTTCAAAGCGCATGTTTCTGGGAAAATGAAAATGCTACCATTCAAAGCATTACCTTGCAGATTTAATACCTTGAGAGACTCCGTCACTAGGCAATCAGGAATACTTCCCCTCAAATTGTTATGAGAAAGATCAAGCACCTCGAGATACCCAGCTTTGCAAATTGATTTTGGGATAGACCCCTGGAAACTGTTATTGGACAGGGAGAAGAATATTGTCACAGAAAGGCTCGTAAAAATAGCAGGTGGAATGACTGAAGTGAAGTTGTTACTCGAGAAGTCCATGTATACGGCAAATGGTGGCAGTGGTAACGTTTGTCCACAGAGCCTGTTCTTATGGAGGTCAACAACTGTCAGAGAAGAAGTAAGATTAGGCAACGGTGTTTCAATATCTTCTAGTAAATTAGAGGAAAGATCAAGAAACATAAGATTTTGAAGCTCCCATATCCATTTTGGTATCGTGCCCTGAATTTGATTGTCAGAGAGGTCTAGATATATCAAGCCGTGTTGCTCAGCCAGGAACTCAGGTAAAGTCCTCAACTGGCAAGAAGCCAAATTTAAAGTTGTAAGGTCAGGGAATGAAGACGCCAGGGAAGCAGTATCTGTGGCATCAATGGACAAATGATTGTAGGAAAGATCCAAATACGAAAGATTTCTCAGGACCAAATTAATATGGAATGAGCCACTGAAATTATTGAAAGAAAGTGAGAGGTACATGAGCCCTTGGAGTTCCCATATAGACATCGGTAGTTCTCCTCCTATATTGTTGTTGCTGAAATCAAGTGTTTTCAGTTTGTGCGATGGAGCATTAAAAGATCCCTTCACTAGATTAGAAAATCGGTTGTTGGAAAGTTGAAGTGTCTGAACAGATCGAAGTGTAAACAGAGATGAAGGAATATTTCCTTCGAGTAAATTGAATCCCAGGTCTAGAATAAGAAGACTCGATAGGGATTCCCATTGGGTTGAATCGATCTGACCGGTTAGCTTATTGTGGGACAAAATGATTTGTCAGATTCTTGGACTTGCTGAGTGATGGAATTGAACCATTAAAATTGTTGAATGAGTAGTCCAAATAAGCCAGTCGCGAGAGATTGGTGAAAGAGCTGGGGATATTTCCATCAAAGCTGCAATTCGCCAGTTCTATTCTTGACAGATTTCTGAGATTACCAAATGAATCTGGGAGCCTCCCGGAAATATTCGCGAAGCTAAGAACCAGAATCTGAAGAGAACCATTCTCCAGAAGTTCTGGTAAAGAACCTTGAAGGAGTTCGTTGAATGATAGGTCAAGGGTCTGAAGTGTTTCTACCTGGAAGATTTTTTGAGGAAATTCTTCCTGCAGGCCACAAGAAGTGAGATGCAGAGTAGTTAAATTGGAGAAGTTGGAAAAGAACTCCGGGACAGTAGTAGACAGATTATTGTTGCCCAGTTTAATCATGGACAGAAAACGACGATTCACGAGGGAAGAGCAAGATTCAATGGGACCTGACAAATAACAATTCATCATGTTCAACACGTGAAGCTTCGGCAGTGAAGAAGACAAGGTGTCGCACAACTCATTGCCTGTGGCAGAACCGTTTACTCCATCGAGGTACAACTCTCTTAGCTGGCTAGGATTCCCAACAACCATCTTTAGATTCGGGTTCTCTAGTTTCAGTGAAGGGAACCCAAGAAAATAAAGCTGAGATACATCAAGAGTAACCAACCTTGTCAAGCGTGATATCCCAATTGGAACCTGCCCTCCGAACCCCGCATTTGAAAGATTCAGGTAGACCAAATTGGTGAGATTACTGAACCCAGATAAAATCTCCAAAAACTGGAACCTGTTGAAAGCCAAATTCAGCCTCTCAAGATAATTTTGTCTGAAAAGACTCGATGAGTCGTTAGGTCCCCCAGTGATACTCTCGTTGCTCAGATAGAGTTCCCTGACCTGGCCACCTTCGCAGATCGCGCCGTCCCATGAATCATTGCTCTGATTCCATCTGAACAATTTCGTGGACAAAGAAGCATTGAAGTTGAGGCTATCCTTTAATTCCAGCAGCAGCGATTTCTGATCGCCGAGACACTGGCCCGAAACCAAAAGCCTGCCTATGCTGAAGGGGTTGGTTTGTGCGAGTATTAAGACCAGCCATAGGAGAAGCAAAATCCTCATTATTTTTCAAGCAGAATAGGAAACACTCATGTAGTTGAGAGAATCAGCTGTTCTGAATTCAAGAAATTGAAAGCCTATAAATATTCTTGAAATGGAGGGAGAAAAAACTCAAAGGCTATAGTTTTACTCAGTAACTCAACTTTGTAATGTGTCACAATCAAGATGTATCCATACTATAACAAGAAATTCTATAATATCCATAAATATACTTCAACCCTTCTCGAATTGGAGCATCCAGCTTGCATGTGACTTGTGCAACTTTCTTCCAAAGTCTATGAAAAAGGCACCATGTAAGCCATACTTTACACTAGACAAGTCATATGAATATATCAAATTGGATTTAGGCCATTGACAATTGGGTACTTTTGGGTCACTAGTACAAGTTTGGGATATTGTTGACACAAAAAAAAAGAAAAGAGTTTGATGAAGTATTGTCGTCATGCTGGACACAAAATTTAACAGTTCTTAGTGGATGTAGGGCAACGACAATTGGGTAGGGTCACTCACACAGTAGCGAGAGTTTTGTTACACAAAAACGTTTATGGTATTGGTATCATAGGTAGTATGGTTATCATGTGAATGACTTTTGTCTTTATACATCACATTAAGGATGTCCAACTTTTGACAGCGTAGGACATCATAGTCACATTAAGTAAATAATTTACTTATTGGGAAAACGGTGGAGGATCGGAGTCTTAAGGGCATCAAACTTAATAGGTCGTGCCCTACTCTTTCCCACCTTTTATTCGCTGATGACTCAATCTTTTTCCTAGATGGTACGGTCTTGGAATGCCAAAATCTGGCTCTATTGCTAAATCAGTACTGCACGGCATCCGGACAACAAATAAACTTGAACAAGTCGGGGATTCATTTTAGCCGGGACTGCCCCCAATCTCTAATGAGCAATATGGCACAAGAATTAAGGGTGCCGATCTTACCTCATACTGGAAAGTACCTAGGTATACCTTCAGACTGGGGAGCTTCGAAGAAACATATGTTTGCTTGGGTTATGGGGAGAGTTAACACGAAGTTGGAAGGATGGAAGGAAAAACTGATTTTCCGAGTAGACAAGGAAGTCCTCCTAAAGTTAGTGGTCCAAGCTATACCTCAATATGCTATGTTGCTTTTCAAAATCCCCACATCTATATGCAAGGCTATTGAACAGAAGATCGCAAAGTTCTGGTGGAAAACAAGCGAACAAAGAACTAGCATTCATTGGAAACGTTGGGAGGTGCTCAAGTCTAGAAAAGATGAAAGGGGTCTTGGCTTCCGAGATTTGATGGATTTCAACAAAGCCTTGCTGGCCTAAACAGGCTTGGCGACTAAGTTTAAGTCCTAACTCCCTTTGGGGGCACGTATGGAAGGGATTATACTTCCACGCCAGGACTTCTAGCATGTAGGGAAACGTCAGAAAAATTCATGGGAATGGCTTAGCGTCCTAGCTGGCCGAGACGCCATCTCCCCTGCTATGCGGTGGACTGTGGGTCATGGAACCACCATCAAGACTAGGGAGGACAGGTGACTCCCGAAAGGACTCCTATATGGACCGGCAAAGCAACATGAACCTCCACTTGTGGCGGACTTCCTATCCTCCGTAGAAGGAACTTGGCAGATACCACTCCTACATGACACTTTTGACGATCAGACAATCCAAGAAATTCCGGTGATTCCCCTAAACCCTCAGCCGGGACGGGACTCCCTAGTCTGGCCGGACACACATGCCGGCCATTACACTGTTCAAAGCGGCTACAGCTTTATTCAGAAATCTAAAGCGGCACAACAAGCAACAACAGCCTCCTCATCATACAATCCCCCTAGTGGACTTTGGAGAAACATATGGCGCACCCCCGCCCCATCAAAAATTCGCCATTTTCTATGGATGCTATGCCAAAATGCCTTATCAACTAATGACAACCTATTTTGGCGTAAGATTGTACCTGACCCGATGTGCCCACTGTGCTGAAATTGTCCCGAATCTGCTAAACACCTGTGCTTCCAATGCCCCTGGACAAAATTCGTGTGGGGTTAGTAGAATTTTAGAACACAGCTCCCAAGCCCCGGCTTTATCAGAATCGAAGACTGGGTTATGCTTTTAGTGAAGAAGGAGGGCTTACCAGCTGCTGTGCACGCCGTGGCGATCCTGTGGGAGATTTGGAAGGCGAGGAATGTGGCGGTCTTCCAGCGCTCGGACACCATGTGTTGATGCGGCTGGAGATAGCTTCTTCCACACTCCGCAGCTTCAACGCCTGGACAGATAAAACCAGCAAACCTAGAAATCGCCCCAATCAATCTCTCGGCTAGAAACCCCCACCAACACACGCTTTCAAGATTAATACTGATGGGGCTTACCTCTTGGGCGGCGCTGTAGGCTCGGCGGCGTGGATCTGCCGCGACTCCACCGGTCGGCTGCTGCACGGAGGCGTGCGATCGGTCCCGGCGTCCTCTCCCCTGCTGGTTGAGGTGTGGGCCATTTTCAATGCCCTAAGTTTCTTCTTTGCCCAACATATCTCTCCCCCAGCTGAGGGCCGCTTATCCCCCCCTCTCCCAGGCGACGTCGTTTCCTTGGAAACGGATAGTCAACTTTTAGTTGAAGACCTCACAAAACAGCAGCAATCAACGTGGGAAGTGCGGGTCCTAGTCCAAAATGCAGGGATTTTCTATCGCGTTTGCCTAATTTTCAGGTTGTCTTTTCTCCACGTGGGACCAATATCACTGCCGATTGGGTCGCTAAAAACCATCGGAGAAATTGTTTACCTTTAAACTGGGTTCATTCCCCCCCCGCTTGTCTTTGGAACTTACTCTGTACTGATGCCCAACTCTCGGGCCCCCCAAATTTGGGCTGATTCTAATGAAAGCGTTCTACTTTGACCAAAAAAAATAAAATTAACATGTGGAGTTCACAATCAAATACATGACTCTAACATGACTGACCCTAATCGAAGCGAAAACGAGCTTTACATTCACTTCGCCTTCGCCAGAATCATAGCGTGATCAAGAATGGGAGATTACCTTGTCAATGAAGCCAAGCTAAGTCGCAGTAGGCAGTCCAAGCAAATATTAGGATTTTTCATGATTCATCGTCAGCTATAATGAAGACCAGCGGAAGAGATCCAAGCAAGTTTTGGCCCCTGCAACAGAGTCGAACAGGGCTTCTCGGAAGCGGCTGTCCAGCCACGGCTATGTTGCCTTGGGGGCGGTGATGAGCCAGAAACGAGAAAGAAGTCTCTGGAAATTTCTGGTGAAATCTCTCTCAAAAGTACCCTCCTGAATGCTTTCAACTCAATCCGTGCAGACCGCCTTTCTCTCTACGGTGCGAGCAATGATGGCGACAAGGTTGTAGCGGTGGAAATCAAGCTATCAGGCTAAGTTTGAATTCAATGGCCGAATGGGCTTAATAAAAATGATCTCTCTTTTTTCCCATTCTTCTTATTATTTATTATTTATATTTATATTTTTTGATTTATGTATCCATTATATGCATATATGATTTTATCGAAATAATTTCAGTGTCAACGTCACTTAAATGTTATAATTTATTTTTTCAATTATTTGAGTGATATATAACTTTTCAATCGATCATTTAGGTACCATAACATTTTAATACCGTTCTTCACGAGTAAGATATCACGTCAAATTTCCTACACTTGGCAAATATTTTCGAAAAATTGTGGCACTCATATCATTCAAGTGAACATTTTTTTAAAATTATGGCACTCAAATAGTTGAAAAAAATTATAACCTTCAAATGAGCAAATTGCTTTCTATAATTTCATTCACTCTATTCAAGGTAACCAATTAGTTTTTTCTGACAACTAGGGAAGTTGCAAAGAAGAATAGCATGATAAAGAAAGAGCTTCATAAATGTAGCATTCACATGCCGCTATTTGGAAGTACGGTCTGTCAAACGGCACCATCATAACAATTTCTATTGAGAACATTTAGATGATCCACAAGCATGTCTTGAAAGCATGTGAGGGAGGTGATAGAGTCCGTATTTTCGAGCACTATAAACAAAGGTTGAGGTGGTTGTTCATAGAGAGAATACTGGGAAATCGCCACCCTGTTGGGAGGAAAGCATCACTCGAATAAGTGGCTCGAGGAGGCCCCATTGTTGTTTTCATGGATGAAATGGGCTTGAGTTAGACTCTCACTTTGCTTTCTTTGATTGCTCTTATACAAGGAGCTTAGCAGACCAGGAAAAACCCTAAAAATCCATAAACACTCAATCTGGAGGAGAGGAGCTTCGAAAACAAAAAAAAGATGGAGAAAACATGAATCGAGACAATTCATCACCGAAGGAGGAGCGGGAGATGGAGGATGTGGTGGTGGTGGCGGCAGCACCATGCCACTAGTTGCATGGCTACTCGACTTTCACTGCTGTAACTCCAACTTCCGCATCCTCTACTGTAGCTCTAGCTCCCCATCAATTTTGGCATAGGAGTTTCATTGTTCGTTACTACTAGAACTTGTTACAAGTATACCGATTTGGAATTTTATATAACATTAAAAAAAAACTAACAAAATGCATAACAGAAAATCATCAACCATTATGATCACTGAGTCTACAACTTTGCCCTCGAGCAATAGAGGGGAGTCTACAAAACCTCATTAACAGATTTTTCAAATGCCCATGACCAATAATTATTATTTTTGTGCAATACATAACTAAATTGATTAGTCGTCATTACATAATGAAATCAAAGAATCTATGCCACACATGGGAGATAGAGTCTATTTTTTCTTATACAAATTTCATTATGCTTTTTTCATTTTACATAGTCTTCAGATTACTTGGTTCAATTCATTAATTCCACTTTAAATATCAATTAATAAGCTTTCCAATACTGCCAAAATCATAGTTATTGGATATTTGACTGAAAAAATATTATAATTTTTTCACTCCGGCAGTCCATTCGACCAACATCTAGAAATTCATGATCCCAACATATTTTTAAAGACCGAATCACATTTTTAATAATTCGAATAATGAGCTTTCCTTTGATATAAAAATTGATCGAATGCAAAAGTTATAACCGATTGAAATTTGGTCAAGTCTAGATAAAAACAAACAATACGTATAAAATATTATCTTAAAAAAAAAAATAGTTTGGCTGTGCAGGAGGTTGGCTAAGCTTGCATTAGAAATAAAGTATAGTACATGAACTTGTATGGATTTCAATGGAGCTGTGTTTGGTCTAATTCATATCACATCTTATCATTAATTTCAGTGATTCTTGACTGTGGATGCAAATTCTTCAATGACCTCACCTTTGATATTGGCTCGACTTATTTGATAAAGTAATTGGGGGCAAATGGCCAAATACCATCATAATAAATGGCATGCGAGATGAACGCTGGTGACACCGTCCTCGATTCGTCATTATTGTTGCTGGTTTTTACTCAATTAAGATCTCCTTCGTTAGAAATTTGACTTGACTGGAGAAACCAAAAGTGCCGTTTTAATGCTGCTCTCCGATAGGCCGATTTATGACCAGAAGGGGATTTGTTTTGTCCGCGGAAAATACCAAAAGTGGTTAGTAAAATTTAGAGAGTCGCACCTTTCCACACTTTTTTTGCTTATCCACGCCCTATTATAGTGTTGACCTGATTGCCCCTTTTGGGACCCTTTCTTTTGTTGGTGCTGTTTTTTTTAGAGTTAATACCAAAAAAAATCCTATATCGATATACATGTAACAAGTTTACTTTAAATAAAATTTTTTGGTGATAAGTTTACTTTAAATAAGGGCGCACGTCTTAGCCACAACACACATGCAACAGGGAAGTCACCCTATGACGAAGATGGGATTCGAACTCTTGACCTTTTGCGAGAGGAAGAGAGCGCGAACCAGCAACGCCACCCAGGTGGGTGGTTTTAAATAAACTTTTTGACCACGAAAAATCTTGAAAATGATACACCTGTGATAAATTTATCCCAAAGTAATTTATTGACCATAAAAAATCTGCACATGTGACAAATCTACCTTCTGTTAATTTCCATTAAATTATACTATCAAATTGTTGAGTTGGATGATACGTGACAGTTGACGGGTGTGCCAATTTGAGATTTTACCCTCCGTTTATTAAAGGTATATCAATTTTGTGATTTTTCTGGTATTAATTTAATTTAACGGAGGGTATATTTGTCACAAATGATCATTTTGAGGTTTAAGCGGTCAATAAATTAATTTGGAGTAAATTTATTTTAAATGTATCAATTTAGGGTTTTTGGTGATCAAAAAATTAGTCAAGGTAAATTTGTCACAATATACTAGTTTGGGATTTTTTATGCTAAAAAAATTAATTTTATCTCAGATGTATCAGTTTAAGGCTTTTTACGATGTTAATCATTTTTTTATCCCACTTTTCTCTTTCCTATTCTCTATTCTCTTCATTCTCTCTCAGCGAACCATTGCCAACCTCAATTCTCCTGCTCCACATCAGCCACCCCTCCAAAGTAGGAGACTACTGTGATTCAACATCATCATTGTCATGAATGATGCCTTCTCGAGGCCAGGATCATTCGATGAGTATGTTCCTAGTAGTTCTCCATTTATTGATGCAAATAATGATGGTCAGAGTAATAACCCCTATATTAGTTATGCAAAGGCCTAATTCTTCTAATCAAGGCTAGAATGATAAAATAATCAAACTAATAATTGTCAAAATATAATTCGTTAACAATAATTTAGCAAATTAATTGGGCCAACAAGTTGATTAACAACCAAATTTGAAAATACAATGTTAGTGGTTCCATTGGTACGCCCGATGTGAAAATTCTTGTTAGGCCTAACATGTCAAATAACGCAAATAATCTGACAAGACCAGCATTGCTGCCTAGGGGGAAGATGACCAATCAGAAACCCTAGTTTGTTGAAGAAGTTCAACAACAGTTAGGCTTACACGTGAGTGCTATTGTACATGTTTATAGGAAACCATACACAAAAGGGTCGATAATCAGCCTTTTCAAGAGGTTTCTAGTCAGAAAATCTATATGATAATTTGAAGATGACAGAATAATCATAGACTACTAATATGTGTATAGACTGAGTAGATCATGTGAAAGAAGCACAGGCCATTATCCTAATAGGATGTCTCAAACTTATGAGTTTTCTATTATTGACACTTGAATTTTTGTCTGACAAATATTAATAAAAAGGGGCCCCTCGCGCGGGCTCTGTCTCTCACGTGAGCTCCATGGGCACGAGGAACCCATATGCAGAGACTGAGAAAATCTCTTTCTCGTCTTCAGCGCTCTGAGTCAAATCCAGTGCCTTAGCCCGCGGTGACTACTCTCCGTGGGGTGCTTCAGTCCTTCTCGAATTCGTTATGTTCGGTTGAAGCTTTTTCATCTATCTCAGACGGGAGCTAGTCGCTGATGAATTCCGTTGGTGAATTTTGTCATTGCCGAGCGTGGCCTTTAGAGATTCTCATTATCTACGTTTGATTTCTGTCGTCTTCGTCCTCCAATGGAGGAAAATGGCGGTGACTGAAGCTCGATCGAAATCAAACTCTTCACTTCGAGCTCCTAATCATTTGATCGCGTACAAAAGGATTAAAAGCTAAGTACTCTCCTTTCTCTGATTTCCGATTTCGATTCGATCAAGAGCACTGATCTGCTGGTATCTTTCTTGGATCACCAATGCTCGTCTCAGTCCTCTCCAGTCATTGAAGAACCTCCGGTCGCCAGCCAATTCAGCACACACAACTCACATGGAGGAGGCGGAGTAAAAATCCTTGATCGGCTCAGGAGCTCTGAGGCGGCTACCTCTCTTCATTTCCAGCATCGCAGTCACAAGAAGTGCTCTGTTTGCCCTTGCTTTATAGTCAAAATCGTTCAAGCACTCAGATTCGAGTTTGTTCGTTCATTGTCAGCGTCGATACTCATTGGTTACATCTCCTGGACCTCTTCCATCTTTTCTATTCATCAGTCGCGCTAGTTATTTTTCTTATTCAAGGTAGCTTTTCTTTACTCTGTTTTCTGTTATTTTATGCATAAAACACAGGTCGTGAATTAGTGCAAAAGCCAATCGTGTCTGAATTGATCCCTGTAAGCATGAATGTCGTACATTGATATGGTGTTAGTCTGGTCTTGAATACATGCTCCCTGTCGTTTCGTTTCGTTTCGTTCCTCAACTAGACTCTCACCACCTGTTTGCTAACTTACCTGAATCAATCACGTGATGTATAGTTGATGTCAAATAGAAACCGAGCTTAAACTGAGAATTGTAGATCTAAATTAGATGAAATCATCTCCAATTGAGTATATATTTGCCATTTGAGACTGTTTTGATGATGTCGAGATAGTTTGGTTATGGATTCCTGTTTTGTAATTGCAACCGGATGCATATTGCCTGCCTGAACTATAGTAGTGCGGATTTGTTCTTGTTGTTGATCGATGTAAGAACATCTTGACAGATATGCACATAGCCATCTTATAATGCAACTACCATTACACACGATTTCAGTCCGATATTGGTCTTCATTACTTTGTTTTGAGTTTTGATTGTTTGTTTGTTCTTGTATATGTTGAAACCTTGCCTCTTGTCTCTCATTTAAGATATTCTGTTTGGAATTTGCTTTCTGTAAATTCAACTCAGTGTACGTTCTGGGAATCAATGAAATTGAAAAGCATGGATAGTATGACACAGAGAATGGATACGTTTGATGTTGAAGTGCTCGTGTGTGTAATTTTAAAACTGATCAATGAAAATCAGCCCAAACAAATCAACGTAAATGTTACAGTAATGGGCTGATAGTTTCAATCATGTCGATTGGACCGTTTCTGATTATGGTGGATTTGTGCCGCGATGGGTCCGAGGATTGCTTTCATGGGCTGGGCAAACTAGACTACAAACGGCACATGAAATGGACGGGGATCGAGCACGAGTATTTTGGCAACCCTTGGTCCGGCTACTGCTGTTTTCATTCTCTTTGTTTTTCCTGTCATTAAGGCTTTATTCGCTGCTTATGCGTATTATCATTCCAAAAATTAACCAACCTTTGGAACTCATATTCAGAACATAATTAGAAAAATCTTATCGGGCCAATGAAATATGTGACATGTCCAATTTAATTTCTTAATATTGCCTCAGCTGCTACTCGTAATTGGTTTTAGGTTGCTTAAAACTTAGATCTTCATTGGGGTTAGATCATGTGCTACCATGTGGGACAAGTCCATGACAGGCGAAGAGCATCATATTAACGCTATGATTTAACATTTCTAGAGAACTTACCAAATGTTAAGGCAGTCAATGGAAATTAATAGACCATATTTTTCATACAACTTGATTGTTGTCTTGAAAGCGGCAGTAAGCACTGGCCAGACCAATGATGCGGTGAACCAATTGACCAGGTCCATCTTCAAGCCCATGAACTGGGCTGGAATTCGAACGTGAAGAATCATCTTAGAGCTGGAAGATTGCGCCCTTGGTCCAGTTTGGCGGGCACAAAATCTTTATTTTATTCGAACGTGAAGAGTGTTTCCGATTGAAGGACTTTTTGACGATAGACAATTATGGAAAGGAAAGACAATTGAACTTACTCGGGATTGAGATATTAAGAGTACCAAAACTTTCATATGGCGCTTATTTTGGTGCCGAAAACCAGCGACCACATCAGCTTTTTCGGTGGTCACGTTAGAAATGATACTCAAGTGATTGATTTTTCAAATTTATGGTATCAAGTGAGAAAAAAAAAAGTTTTGGCACTAAAATGAGCCGCACAAAAGTTTTGGTGCAAATAGTGTACTTATCCCAAGTTACTTCAATAAAGCATAATGACCAAACTACATGCATTAGCTTTCAATTGACCTTGACTAGAGAATGCAACATTTTTCTTTCAGTGGAGCTCCCCGATTTAGTGATCTATACAATTTCGTTGATGAATAAAACAGAATTTTTTCTGTGGAAGGTAAATATGTAACGTCAACAATAAATTCAAAATACCAATGATGATATGTAAAAAATGATCAAGAGCTAGTTAATTCGGCTAGCAATTTAAAATTAGCGATCAAAGAAAAATTTTATCATTAAAAAAGTCAACAGTATATTGCCACTTGTTTTTAGATTTTACAAATGGAAGCGTCACGTGAATGTTACCAATGAAGCAACAATTTTATTATCCACAAATATGATAATACACTAACACTTATTTTTTAATTTTATAAGTGAATGCATAACTGTTTGTAAGTTACCAATGAAATAACAATCTTACTATCTACAAACCAAATAATAGAAAACCATTTATCGGGTTGTGATTTAGTTTTGAGTAGTAAATATAAAACTAGAACATTTACATTCATAAGTCACTAATATTGTTGCAAAATATCATCAATATACATGACTAGTAGGAAGGGCAATTTTACTATCGTTATTTGAAATTTGATGAATGATATTACAAATTTACTATTGAAGGGAACATTATTCAGTATAGGCATAAATTCTTGTCAATCATAAAAGCATTTGCCATTGATTAACTTCTCACAGCGATATAACTAATCATTTCCCAAAAAACAATTTTCAAATCTAGATATTTTCGTAATACAAACACGCCCCGAATTTCAAACAAGAATACAGAGTACAAGCTCCAATGGCATTTTCCTTTTGTGCTGCTTTACAGGGCATTGTTTGTGATGAGATACTTTGCAATTTCCCCTTGTTTTCTGGGCTACTAATAAGAGGATCAAGTTTCTGGACGAGTATGATGTTTCGTGAAAAAATACCGAACACCATCAGCCTTGCTTAGGAATGAAGCGAATAACTTCATTGAAACCGCTGTCAATCATCATCAATAATCTCGTGGTGGCTGCAGAGTTCTCTGGGACAAAGTTTACATGCATTCAAGCTCTCCATCAAGAGCTCGTGGGATTTCCATGGCGGTGGCCATGGAAATCGATCTGGTCCTGTGGTTGGGGGCGTCCAATCTCGATCTGGACCAGATTCGAGGCAGTAACCATCGTTGGGCTCATACATGAAGTTTGCGGCAGTCACAATGGTGACGCTCACTAGTGACTCTTTCAAGGGATAATCTTAGGCAATGATATGAGGAAGACGATTCTGTGATTAATTTAACCTATTTCAGTATTTTCATTGGCCTTTTCCAGTTTTTTCATCTCTTAATACTCTGATTTAATTTCCAATATTTTTTGGTCCACGCCATTTAGTTCTTCAATTGTTATTTTTAAAAAAATTAGAATTAATTAAACCTCCACGTCAGTGCGCCATTTAAGCACCATTAGCCACGTCATATGCCGCGTGGAATAGTTTACATGGAAAAGATAATGATGGTCACTTTTGTTGGGATGTAAAACTACGCAATTTTTTTGCGACATTTAGTGGCATCATTTTGATCCCCTGGTAAATCAATTAAAGGGTGAGGCTATTTCCATATCATTTTGGCTAAGATCCTACTTTTCAAATAATTTTACATTAATTTTCTTGACCACCTATGCTAATCGCCTATCTTAACTAAGAAATTAAATTTATAGTATAAGCTTTATAAATTGCAAATTATAGATTATATATGTGCATACATAAATTTACAGGTATATCTTGACTTGAAAAAAGAAGTGGATATTACCGTACACAATTTTCACAATTCTTATTTAATTACAAGTAGGAACATCATACAACAATAATATTCAAGAGCAAAACAAATAACAGTCTTCATTGGTTAGTTTAGATTTGGTGATTCATGTATCCAAATTAATAAGTCATAAGGCAAATTAATGTGGAAATATTATTTTAGAAAATCCTGTCACAAAATTCGAATCTAAACACCTCAGGTAAATTTCCATAGTTCAAATATTTCACAGCGATGTTGGCATTTCGAGCACAACCCTACTGTTACTGTTCCGGGCACATTAGTTAAGTCATCCTCATGGGCTGTCTTGGGAGCATGCCCAAGGATACAGCCTTCCAGTCTCGGTGAAGTATTATCCTGGAACCTGATCAGGAGGTCGCAAGATTCTTGAATGATCTCAATAAGGATGTCAGGTTCCATAGTTGCATGAGCTACTGGTCGGAGCTCTTCGGGCAAGTGACTGGATACCACCAGAACAAATGGCATGCGAGATCGACAGGGATCAAGCTTGCATACTTTGGCAGCCCTTCTGCCAGCGCTGCTTTCATTCTCTTGGTTTCTACTGGCATTCAGGCCTTTTTAGCCATTTACGTGTGTTATTGTCCCAGCGAACCAATATCAGCAACTCAGTTTCAGAAATGTATTTAAAGATATCTTACAAGACCAATGAAATTTGTGAAGTGCCGGTTTCATTTTATGATAGCACTTTGGCTGCTGCTCTTAATTTGTTTTCTAGACCATGTGCTACCACATGAAACTAGTCCAAGACATAATTTAAAGTACGTGTCACGCCCCGACTCTCGAGCTCGCGGCAACCCCATTTCACTTGTGGTCGACGTCCTAGGTACTGTCGTCGACCAATTCATTTTATCTTATAATTTTGCACATGCGGAAACGAACAACTCCCAAACCAAACAACAGGGATAGCAACAACAGCAGTAGAGGAAAAACAACACCATTTTTATATATCTGAAGGTTAACCAGCACACCAGCTAATTCATACACGCATTACTACAGGCGACAAGCTAAGGCCTACTCAAAAAGGGACCGGCCTAGCTAACCTAACACTGTACAGCTGTCTACTCGTTGGCCTCGTAGGGATCGCTCTCTTCGATCCTCGGGTACTGCATCATCTAAGGCCTGAAAAGGTTAACCACGACGGGTTGAGATAAACTCAGCAAGTTAAAGTCCTAAGCCCCGGTTAGGAACTTCGCTCGCCTCGGGAGTTTAACATACAACCTAATCCAGCAGTCAGCACAATGCAGAAAGAAACAAAAGCATAGGACAGTTCATAAGCAGACACAACCACAGGCGATCCTACCTGGCATTGGCACACGTGACCTACAGAAACTGTCATTTAACTCATCACGACATTAAGAGCATGCGAATAATCAGAGCATCTCACACAGCTTTCTCATATCTCAGACTCACACATGCTCCGATTATTACGCCCCCTCTTGGGCCAACGGCACAACCTTATGGTTGGCGGTTTCTAGCTAAACCAGCTTCGTCCTCTTTACCTCGAGGCACGGCGACGTCAAGGGCTCACTCCCAATACGGCATTCCTGAAGGAGCATAGGACCCGCCCACTACCGTAGCCCCGCAATTGACAGAGGCACGGGACTCGCCCCCATACCGCAGTCCCACATAGAACCCCTCCCTGTTAGGCATCCGACCGAAGTCAGGCGACCCACTGGCCACGGCACAACCCCATAGGGATTGGCGGTCTTCCGGCAATGCCGGGTTCTCTCATTTAATGTGATCATGCAACACATCATCAAGCAATCCATTTATATCTTTTTGCTCATCGTGAATGCAACATCGCTCATGCTCATGCGATATGCCATTTCAGATAACCCACGCAATATGTCATGCGGTATCACTCCACAATTCCAAAATTCCAAATTCAACCAATCAACGATTACGTACATTCCCTAATTCTCGGGAATAACTCAATAAATCAAATACTTTCACTTCCACTCGGTCTTCGATCATTCATTTCATCATTATTCACGCATATAATTAACAATCGGCACTTCAAGAAAGCATAACAACCAAGAACACATCAATTTGAAACCAAAATTTATTTCTGTATGAACAGTGCCGTGAACAGTAATTGTGAACAGTAATCGTGAACAGTAATTATGAACAGTAAATTCGTTCGAAATTAAATAAATAAATAAAAATAAATTAACTTAACCATGGTTAACAAATTAACTCAATCCTAGTTAATCTAACCTAACCATGATTAACTTTTAACCTTGGTTACTTTTAAAACTAACCATAGTTACTTTAATTAATTAACCTAGGTTACTTTATTACTAACAATGGTCAATTAATCTAACCCTAGTAAGCTTAATTAACTCAGCCACCATTAACAAACTAACCCATAATTAACCAAGCACAAAAATTAAACTAATTAACCCCTAAGCAAGGATTAGGAAGTTAACTTACTTGGATCGAAAATTCGGCGACACCGGCACGTAGAGGGGAACGAGGGCTACGAGGGGTAAGCTCGGGGACGGCAACGGACGACGAACGGTGGCCGAAACGGGCCAAAACAGCCCCCGGAACACTGTTCATGCGGAATGACCAGCAAAGGGAAAAAGGCCGAAACGGGCGGTCAGGGCGACCGGGGCGACCGGGGTGTGCGGCGGCTTCCTAACTTCCAGAACTACACTTTGGACGGTGGTGGCGGCTCCGGTGATGGCGCGAGGCTGTTTTGGGCTGGAAAACGATGTAAGGAAAAGCAAGAAACAGCAGAAATAGAAGAGGGAAAGGAAGAGAAAAAGGGAGAGAGAGGGAGGGCTGGCTGTTGCACCAATTTTGGGGGAGAAAGAGGAGAGAGAAGGGGCTGCTGAAGACTTGGATAAGGCCAAGGCAAGTGGGCTTACCACTGAACCCTTCAACCAATCAAAAACAAGACAAAACAAAAAGATAAACAAAGCACTTGCGCACAAAAGCAAAGTGGCCAAAAAAGAAGCGTGGGCTAGAAATAGAGGAGAACTTGGGCTAGCTTGGGCCCCTCTTGGGCTGGGCTGAATGGGCACAAGGCCCATTGGGCCGCCGGTCTTGGGCCGGTCCACCCGCGGGCCCGAAACCCGGTCTAATTTTTCCTTTTTCCGACACTTTCGTGTCCAACGGAAAATCCCATAATAAATGAGGCGACGTCCAAATATTTAGTCCTGATATCATTGAGAAGTCGGTTCCCAAAATCGGATTAAAAATCGGGGCTAGATTGAGTCGATTGCAACCGTAGTACAATTTGGATTATCGGGCGCCCTTTTAGGACTTTCCTCACTTTTGACCCGTGGTCAACCATTCGTTGATCCACGTTTACGCCAATTCTCGAGTCAGGGACATCCCTCGATTGTCGTGTGATCCCGGGGGCTCAATTGATAATCCCGAGTACTAGATGAAAAGGATTCGGTTTACCGTCGTTCGTAGTTCGTATCGAAGTCGTGTGGAAATCACCCACAGATCGACTTCGTACTTCTGCTGAATCGATTTATTTCCGTTTCCTTAATAGTCTAGTACTTAGAGGATATCGTTCCCACCCAGGTCCTCATGGTCGAAGGGCTCGTTCCTATTTGAAATTGCGAGTCGAACGCGTATCGTTTCCTATCGGCGCCCCTCTGTAATCCGTTATCTCACGAACACACAGTTCGGAAAATTTGTACTGACCAGGCCTTCGACTACATTGCCCTTTTATAAAATCCTAAAATGGGATCGATTTTCAGGATGTTATAGTACGACCGAGAGCATTATATTAACTACGGGATTTAACAATTCTAGAAAACTTAATTAAATGCCAGACTTATTTCTTATACAGCATGATGGTCGATTTGAAAGCAGCAGCAATCACTAATTAGACCATTGATGAAGTCAACGGGTCACCCCTGCTCCAATTGCACATGCCAAACATGTAAATTCCGTACACCTTGTTAGAGCTCGGAAGGTGGCATCTTTAGTCCAACTTGGCACATTACATATTTGAAGAAATTTTATGTTGTACAAGCTTTAAGAGTTTTCTTTATTGAAGGGCTTTACCAGCACTAGACATACAGGTCTTGAATTTCTTGAGTCCAACCATCTTCTACTAGATGCACATCCTCAGTTCTGCTTCGTAGACCTTCGACAGTTTATGATAGACAATCATGGAGAAGAAAAACTATGAACTTACTCCAATCAGGCAAAATGACCAAAGTTCAGCGAACATGACACCATTGCAAAAGTCTAAACAGCAAGTCATCCCAAAACTGATAATACACATGCCTCCATGGCTGGATAAATATTAGCGTCCCGCGAGAAATCCAGAAACCGACAACAAATCCAAGTGGCATGCTCATGTAAAACGACTTCATGTCAATCCAGCTATTGTCCTCGCGTTGTTTGGACCTTTGAGTAGGAACTTCATCTGCTTCTTCAGGATTGGTAGTTATTGGGCAACTTTTGTCAAGTGGAAACCCACATAGTCCTTCGTTACCTTTAAACGAACCTTCTGAAAATGTGAGGAACTGTTTCCTTGCTGGAATCATACCAACAAGTTGATTATAGGAGAGGTTCAGGAATGAAAGGAAGTTCAGATCTGAAAGCTGCATTGGAATTGTCCCGTTGAGGTGGTTCTGTGACAAGTCTAGGGACTCAAGTTGCTGTATTTTTTCCAAGGAGAGGGGGATAGGACCTGAAAGCACATTGTGCGACAGGTTGAGAAAATAGAGTGCTCGGAGATCTCCCAATGCTTCCGGTATTGGACCCTCCAATCTATTGCTCGAGAAGTCGATTGAGGTGAAAACAGTCAGGATCTTCACTAGTACATGCTGCTGACCTTTGAAAGTAATGCTAACGGTGTCCTGATAATAGAGCTCGCTCCACAAAAGAAGCGGATATTGAAGATGCTCAAAGTGCGAATTAACCTTCATGGCCTCCCACGACATCAAGAAATCTTCAGGAAGGATACCGCTGAAATTGTTGAAAGCTAGGTCAACAATTTGAAGCATCTTCCATGTGCCATTATCGACTGGACAACCAATTTGCCCGTGGAATTTGTTGGAATGCAGAACAAGGACTCTCAGGGCAGATATGTTATTCAACTGGCACGGGAATACATCCTTAATCCGATTATTTCCAACGTCTAGCACCTCTAACATGGAGCATTTTGCCAAAGAAATTGGGAGCTTTCCTGTCAAGTGATTACCATTAACATCCAAAGTCCTCAAAAGGCAAGTGCCTGGGAATGTATGCGGAATTCCTCCAGTCAGTTTGTTATTCCTCAGGTTCAACACCTTGAGAGTCTTTAACATTAAGCACTGAGGTATGGTTCCCATCAAATGGTTGTTGGATAGGTCAAGAACCTGGAGATACAGGGCTTTGCAAATCGATTCTGGGATGGGGCCATGGAAATAATTGTTTGAGAGAAAGAAGAAAGTTGTGAAAACCAGGTGTTTTCCAGTATCATTTTGAAGAAGTGAACTGAAATTGTTACTTGAGAAATCCAGGTAGACACCATTTGGGGGCAGAGGTAACGTTTTCCCCTGGAGCTTGTTTCTGCGGAGGTCGATAACAGAGAGACTAGAAGAGAGATTAGGTAAAGGTTCTCCTAGCTTCTTGAAGAAATTGAAGGAAAGATTGAGATAAGAAAGATCTCTCTCCCATATCCAATTTGGTATCTCTCCTTGAATTTGATTGTCGGAGAGGTCTAGATGGCTTAATGTGGGTAGATTTTCCAAGAATTCAGGTAACGAACTCAGCGAACAGGAAGCCAGCTTAAAAGTGAATAGGGAAGGGAAACCGAACACAGCAGAAGTGGAAGAAGTAGCATTAATTGACAAATGATTGTGGAAAAGATCGAGATATGTGAGGTTCTTGAGCCGCTGAAACACATCAAAGTGCAATGAGCCACTGAAATTATTAGAAGAAAGTGAGAGGTGGTTAAGTTCTCGAAGTTCAAAAACATACGCTGGTATGGTTCCCTCTAAATTGTTGCTGCTCAAATCAAGCACGTTTAATTGACAGCAAGTGACATTTAGAGACCCACTCAGATCACCAGAAAAATGATTGTCGGAAATTTGTATCCCCTTAATTGAAGGCAGTGTAAAGAGAGACAGTGGAACGCTGCCCTCCAGTGAGTTGTTCCGCAGATCTAGATTTTCAAGGCTTAGAAGCTCTTCCCATCTGGTGGACCTAATCTCTCCTGTTAGGGCATTGCTGGATAGCATAATCTGTCTCAGATGCTTGGACGTACGGAATGAAGGAGCTGAACCAGTAAGATTATTTGAAGACAAGTCCAAATAAGTAAGCTCTGACAAATTCTCCATGGACCTCGGGATCCATCCACTCAAATTGCAATTATACAAATCTAATCTCGACAATTTTTTGAGATTACCAATTGAATCTGGAAGCCTCCCTGAAATACTCGTGTCACTCAGGACCAGAGTCTCAAGAGAACTATCCTCTGGAAAATCGGGCAAAGGACCCTGAAGAAGTTGGTTGTATGATAGGTCAAGAGTCTGAAGTGTCTGCATCTGAAAGATATTTCGAGGAAGCTCTCCATACAACCCACAATAACTTAGATGCAAAGCAGTTAGATTGGTGAATCTCGTGAGGACCTCGGGAACTGTGGTTGAGAGGTTGTTGCCATTGAGTTGAATGAATGATAAATGATGAAGATTCACAAGGGAAGAGTCAACAGGACCAGAGAGAAAGCAACAAGACATGCTCAGCACCTCTAGTTTTTGTACTGAAGAGGACAATGCATTGCCCCACTCATTTCCCTCAGAAGACAGGTCGACACCATCAAGATGCAGCTGTCGTAGCCCCGTGAGATTTCCAATCAAGGTCTTCAAATTGGGATTCTTAAGCTTTAGTGTATCAATACCAGGAAAATAAAGAAGAGAAAGATCTAGAATACTCAACTTTCTCAAGCACGCTAACTCTGTCGGAATCTGCCCTGAGAATCCAGCATAGGACAAGTTCAGATAAACCAGGCCACTGAGATTTGCAAAGCCAGATGGAATTGCAGAGGACTTGAAATCGTTGAAAGCTAAGTTTAGCTTTTGAAGATGCTTTAGTCTAAAGAGACTTGACGAACTGTTAATATTGCAAGAGATCGATTCAAAGCTCAAGTCTAGATCGATGACCTTTCCATCCTCGTTGCACATCACACCATTCCAACGGCGAGCATTCTGATTCCACGTGACCAGCTTTGAAGACTCGGATGCATTGAAGACAAGGCTATCTTTTAACTCAACCAGCAACAATTCTTGATCGCTGAGACAGGGACTAGAAGCAGACACCATATAGATTCCGAAGAAATTGGTGCATATGAATGGCAAGAGAAGCCGCAACAAATGCGGGGTTCTCATTGAGTGCGATTGCGATACTACCTCAAAGAGTTTGTGAGAGAACATATACAAGGAGTCTTGTGTTCTTAGTGAAAGGCAGATGAACATGAATTCCTTGTAATGGAATTTCAATGGTGCTGTGTTTGGTCTATTTCTAATCACATCGTATCGTGACTTCTTTGGTCCCCATGCATGACTATCTTGAGTTGACTTGACTTGGGCAATGCAAATACATCAAGTCACTTGATTGAGCCAGTGGTGGCCTTCATTGGTTCGGCTATAGATGCAAATTCATGAATGATCTCGCTGAGGATGTCACGTTCGTTATTGACTCGAGCCAGTTGACCGAGTAATTCCGCCAATTGGCCAAAGAACACCGGAACAAATGGCTCGTGAGATGGACGGGGAATCTAGCGCGAGGACTTTGGCTTCCCATGGTCCTTCGTAGCGGCTACTGCTGCCTTCACTGTCCTTGTCTTTGCCTTCGTGCCTTTGTCCGCCCAGGCTCGAGAATGCCAAATTATCGTTTCAGTGGTGCTCCCCGATGGCTGATTTCTAAAATTCCATTTACCACAAAAACGGAATTTGTTCCATGCACGGTAAATGCGGGACGTCCGTAGTAAATAAATATCGATGATAAGTTAAATGGAAGAAGTACTTTTTTTAATTCAATCAATTATTTATAAATTACTAACCAAATAAGAATTTTACCACCGACCAACCAATATTTATAAATTAATTTAATCATTAATTATGAAAATATCACTTTTAATGGTTAATAACATAAAAAATTCTAAGCTGATGCACTTATGATAAATTTATTTCAAACTAATTTTTTTGACCTCCAAAAACCTCTAAATTAATATATCGTAATAAATTTACCCTTAGCTAGTTTCCTTTAAATTTTATTATCAAATTACTGAGTGGGATGATACATTGCAATTTACGAGCGTACTAGTTTGAAGCTTTTCGTAATATTTATCTAATTTAATGGAAACTAACAAAGAATAAAATTGTCACAAATACACTAGTTTGGGGTTTTTAAATGGTAAAAAAATTAGTTTTATGTGAATTTGTTAGAGCTGTAGCAGTTTAGGATTTTTAGTGGTCAAAATATTAATTTGAAGCAAATTTATCACAAGTGTACCAATTTTGGATTTTTCTTGATATTAACTATTTTTTTATCTTATAAATGTTTGTAATATACTTATGAAATAACAATTTTACCATAACATTGACAAACCCAATAGTAGATTCTACTTGTTTTAAGATTTTAGAATGACGCAAGAAATTTTTAGTAAGTTATTATTGAAATAATAATTTTACCACCACAAATCTAATAGTAGATTAGCATTTGTTTATAAAATTATTTGTGAGTTAACAATAAAATAACAATTTTACCATCTACGAGATCCAACAGTAGATTACCGGTTATCGCACTATGATTTAGTTTTGGGTAGTAAATATGTAACATAGGTGGTATGTTACTAAAACATTGACAATCGAGTAAGCCCCTAACTTCGTTACAAGATCAAGTCAAGGTACATAAAAGAAATCTAATTGATCGAATTGTTATTCATATTTGAACTAGACTGGATTTTTAAAAAATTTAAGAATGAACACTTGATTTAAAATCTTTTTTTTTTTTTTTGGTAAGGTAAGTAGTATTAGAATCGACTGAGAGCTAAACAAAAGGGGGGAGAACACGGTGCACCGACACATACTCAGCTGGACTACATGTCACTGGAGTAGAAGGGTACCGCGGTCTCCAGGAAACAAAGAGTTAAATTACACGAAGCTCGGGTTATAGAAACCCACAACATCCTAAGCTACGCCCTAATAAACGACTCTTCTCCAAAAATCCGGGGGTCTATCCCCCAGTTGCGCTGCGCCCTTCTATTTCTAGGGTTGTCCACAATCAACTTGTAGGCGAGGCCTTTGTCTTTCATCACCTTAACTAGGTACAGTTTCATGGAAGGAACATATAAATTGTGTCCACGGAAGAGAATATCGTTTCTAATCTTCCAAATGAAATTTGGAATCGATCTCGTGGAAGCTCAACTTTTCCGAATCCTATTTGACTCATGAAATTTCTTTTATAAACTTAAAATAACACAGTTTGATTTGATTCAGTTATCATAAATGAGGTTTTTTAGCGGAGCCTGATTCAAGCTTGAGCTCATATTCGACTCTCATAAAATCTGAATTGATGAGGCTTGGACTTGACTCAATTTTGCACCCGAACTCGTAAATAATTTAGGCAAGCTTGAGCAGCTTCATTGGTTTGCACATGAAGACGCAATTAAAACCTGATTTCGAAGAAGCATGTGAGAAAATGCTGATAAAGCACATAATCATTTCAATCTTGGGTGTCATGTATCTCAATGTAGTTGAGTTTTGTCTTCGAATTGAGTTAAATCTATTTTCAATCCTCTAATTAATAATATCTATGCGATCAAGTCCTTGAGACAACAAGCCATTACCACCTAAGAAGTACCGACACTCTCCAAGAGCCTTCGTGTCGTGTTGGACACTTCGACATGTGTCCGACACTCTCAGACACTCAATCAATACGTGTTGGAAAATCCGACACCTAGTCAACTTTCTCTGACACTCGTGTCAGAATTCCAAGACATAATTTTGACATGTAGGGGGTCAATTTTAAAATTTTTTAATAAATGATAGGTCAAAATGTAAATATGTAAAAAAATAAAAAAAAATAATAAAAAAAAAGAAATGGGGAAAAATGAAAACCCTAGTATTCTCTTCTCTTCTCTTCTTGACTTTCACTTCCCGTGACACACAATTCACTCACTCAAGTTTGTTTTTTTTTCCTCTTTTCTTCCAACATGCCTTGATACAGAGTCTAGAATATGAATTGTTTGTTTTTTCCTCCAAATTTTATGGATTATTGAAATTGAGTTGAATTTGTTAAATTGAAATAATGAATGATATGAACAAATAATGAGCTACTGTTTTTAGTGTAAATTCATTCTTGACTCTTTTTTATTATTTATTTATTTGTGAATTTTAATTAAATTAATTTGATTGAAATAATAAAAAATGGAACACCTGGCGCTCTCTCTCTCTCTCTCTCAATCGAGGTAGTGCTCGTGGTTGTGGGAGCTCCCACGGCATGAGCCTGAAGTTCAGGGTGGCTGCAGAGCCCTCCGGGACAGAGCTCCCATCCATTGAAGCTCTGCACGAACATCTAGTGGGCATCCATGGCTGCAGCCTTGGGACTCGATCGGGTCCACTGGTTGGGGTCGTCCAACCTTGATCAGGACCAGATTCCAGGCAGTAACCATTGCTGGGCTCAGACATGGGGTTTGAGTGATGCTCACGAACGACTCTTCAAGGGACTTTCTTCGGCAATGATCCGAGGAAGACTATTCTATAATTCAACCAGTTTCAGCATTTTCATTGGCACTCATCAGTTTTTTCCATCCCTTAAAACTCTGATTTACTTTCCAATATTTTTTGGCCAACAGCATTTTAGTTTTTAATTTGTTATTTAAAAAAAAAATTAAGAATTAATTAAAGCGCGACCGTCATCCACCGCAAAGAATAATTTAAATGGAAAAAGATGATGATGTTCACTTTCATCCCTAAAGTAGAACTTCATGATGTTTCTGGGACATTTAGTGAGGTCATTTTTATCCCCTGGAAATGGGTAGATGATGTTTCTTGGGATTGGGCCTGAAATTTAAATTAGAAGTAAGAAATCTTATGCACTTAAGAGACATGATTTTTATAGACAATTATTAATTTTCTTTTAAGCATTACCAAGGGAGATGGTAGAAATCCGACTTCCAAGCCTTCACCAATCTCAAAAAGGACCAAGACTTCATAACTATTCAACGATAAACATGGATCAAGTGATCAATCACAGATCAATATGAGACCAATGGATTCTCCGTTGAATTTTTACAATATTGCTTGATGTACAAGCTGACACAGGAATCTTTTGCTAAGGATTAACTCGCTCTCTCATCTTCACAGACAAAACAATAGCAAACTCTATCGACCATTACTTACAAGTGGCAGGAGCTTGATGAATAAATTTGTCACCTTTGCTTGGCCTACAAGGCAAAAAACCACAGCTCCCATACATCATCCCCAGCTGCTGCCAAGCGCCACCAAGAGACTCCAGCGACTAATCCGAAAGGAAATCTAGCTCGTTGGGTAGAGTAACTCTTTTTCGCAGTAGGGACTCGATTGCCGGACATTTCCTCTTTCTTCCGCCTCTGGGCCTGGATCGAAATTGCTCATCTAACTCCTCAAAATCACCCTGAACCCAAGGAGCCAAATTGCTAGGTATGAGGATCATCCAAATATCGTGTAGTAAAAAGCAAGATTTCAAGAGAGCAGTAAAATTGAATTTCAGTATTTTAGAGAATGAGAGAACAGGACTCACTGGAGTGTAAACATGTAAACCAGTTTTCTCATGATGGTCTCTCATGTGCTTAGACACAAACTTCTTGCCACAATCCTTATGGCTGCATACAAATGGCCTCACCTCAACATGAATAGCCTTCACATGCTGACGTAAATTTGATTTCTGTTGACAAGAAAAAAAAAACATCAGCTAATGTACACTCAGCAGCTACACGATAAAAGAACTCAAGCTTCAAAATTCTGAACAATTATAACTATGCCTGGCCAGAATCTACTTTATAGGTGACTGTATCTTACTGTTGAAAAAAACACGGAGACAACCCTCAACATCACATCTAAATGCTTCTGAATCAGCCAAATTTTTCTTGTCATGCGTGTGGAGATGCCGTTGGATAATCTTCCTCAACTGCTTAGTCCCACATATGTCGCAATTGACTAATTGGTGAGCCGACCACACGTGCTCCTTCAGATAATCAACATTGCTGGAGTATTTCATGCACTCACAACAGAATGCCTCCACGGTCTCCAGTGTGACTGCAGCAGTTGAAATGCCATTATTATCGAATAGCACATTAAACACCTTGGAGAATCATTCGGCTTCACCAACACACCTTCATAATCAAGTGACTCACCATGAGAATCCTCATGCTTTCGCAACTGTGACGCAAACTTGAAAACCTTTCCACACCTGACCTCTGGACAAACATGCTACTTTGGACTCTTAAAATCACCAGACTTTGATGGTAGCTCATCGTTATGAATTTCATTCACGTGCCTCTACATGTTCCCTTGATATGCAAATGACCTATCGCAATTATTGACAGGACAGCTGAAAATCTTGCCTTTATGCTGAAGAAAGTGATGAGCCAAATGGTCTTTTCTCCTATAGTTGGCAGGGGATTCCTCTATAGAACACAAAAGGCCTCTCTGCAAATAAATTTAGCACATTTACACACAGATACGAAGAACACCAAATCTCTTGCATTTTTGGAGTTCTTTTTGGTGGGATCCAATGCTTCATGCCATTATCATATCATAATCAGATGAGCGAACATACTTTATCCTGCAAGGTCTTGATTTCAGTCTAGGTAAACTCACAGTAGACAAACGCAATAGAACAAAACAGCTCCATTTTTCAACCAAAATCAAAACTTTTATATCATAGAAATCTATCCGTGTAACCAGACCACACTGAAAGACTGATGCCTTCTCATGGGTGCTTCCAAGTGATGATGCTTCACAAGTTCACGGCACCATATTTTTAGGTAATCAACATCCCACAGCGCAGAAAATCATGTACATTTCCATAGATATTATCCGAATTGCTATTTCTGACACCTCATTAGAAGCTACGAATTTGAAAAGTCTGAAAGCAAAGATCACAACCGAGCATTGTACATCAAAACCATCTATTCAACAAGACTGGTAAGACTGTGATCAGAACCTCTCCACTTTATACCTCACTAGATGTAATCTAATTGAAACTTGACTGAAATTTTCAAGGTACTTGCTTTCGTGTTGCACGATCAAGAACGCAAAAGAACGCTGGTGAGACAAACAGAGAGCTCAATATACCTCGAGCAAATGGCCCTGCATATGCAGCTTCAAGTACGCGGATTTCTTAAACGTGCCACCGCATTCTTCGCAGGTATTAGCTTTCGCTTCCTCCTTCCCCTCGACCCCTTGAGCCATTGCCGCTTCCACCTCATCCTGATAAAGACCAAAGCAACACGAAAACCACTTCACATCAGTTCCGCAGCACAAAATCAGCAACTGTTGATCGAACTAACCGTCCCGTAGCATCGGAAGGCAACGAAGCGAACCGAGTGAAGAAAGGGAAGTGATGAGGGACTTCTAGGACCTGCAGATCTCTGATGTTTGCAGTGCTTAATCCTCCCAACCGGAAGATACGCTCGGCTGGGCCTAAATTGACTGAGTTTAAAGTTGAGATCGGTTTGGGCCCAAATTAGGCTCGGCCCAATAGACTTTCCATCGAACGAAATTAGACCTGTGAACAGGAAGCTGCTTGCTTCGCGGTTGGTGGGTACATTAAATACAAGCATGAAGATGTACAGAGACTTGCCGTGAGGTTCGTTGCAGAGATTGCTGAGGTAGATTTTCGTGATGGACATGGAGGTTGACCACGGTTCGGAAGCACGAGGTAACGAGAAGTTCTGGCAGACGTGCATGAAGTTAGTTAGTATTTATCTCAGATTTTTTTTTTTTTTTTTTGCATAGGCACATAAGCACATTCTTGTCTTGGCACGAGCTAGAGGTCGTGATTGCCTCGTAGATGTGCATGAAGTACACCTTGAACTGTTGTGGAGAAGTTCTTGCATGAAGATTCTCAATTAGATTTCCGTCTTAGATATCACTTGGTATGCCGCAACCTTTTTTATCTTGAGCTCTTAGTTGGTGCAAATGTCTTGACATTTGAGGCATGCACTTATACCCCGAGATACGCATGCACCTAAACACCTACAGAAATGGCAGTGCACCTTATGCCGAGTTCCTTATTCTCACAAATTTTACAATACGAGCTCCTCTATCATATGCCCAAATTACAAAATTTAAGAAGCGCAATGGTAATAACAATGTTTTTTTTTTTTAATTTTTTTTTGCTGAAGGTATGTGGTGTACCGACAGAAATCTCTGCTAAAATACCGAAGGCAGTTACTAAGAACTTGGGCTTGGCTTTTGTTGGGGAAGTATGGAGAAACATTCAGCTGCCTATTGCTGTCACCACTATCTGCTTCAATACTGCCGTGATCTCCTTTGGCAGCAAACACTATTTTGATGGAAAGCCTTTTGATGATGATGTTGCCAATGCTTTATTTCAAAATGTCAATGCAAGTAAGATGGGTATTCTTGCCTCTAGCTTTCATCGTTGAGCAACCAAATTTGCCTCCATCCTTTAATGCAGCTAGCAATTGTGAATGTTGGAGAAACCTACTGCTATAGACAAGTGACAATTGTCTCAATTCCGAATCCACCAACAAATTCATTGCGTTCTTCTTCGGTGTCTTCATTATCGAATTATAATTATGCAATGAAACCTCAAAAGGGAAATTTACATGCTTCCTCTTGCAGGCACCCTCAATGAGACAGCTTCACCTCTATGTTATAAGCCAAGATTCTAATTCAATTCATCTCATTTAAGACTCTCACTGTCCCAAATTCGAATATGGAAACACCCAAGCCTATTCTCTATTGAAATCACCCTAAGACCATACTAAGCTTATAATAATACTAAACTTAATTCGTATTATTCCCTATTTCCCTCTTTTATTATTGTTTTCTTTTATCCACTGGTGTTTGTCCTCTCCCCCATTAGATCATACCCAAGAACCATATGAGTTTCAAAGCTACGATTTGAGATTGAGACACCCAGACTCCAATCTGCACATAGACGAACTTAGCCATCAACTACTTGATAAGTGTGTCACCAAAAAAAAAAATTGAGATAAGTGTGTCACAATATGCATAGTTTAGAGTTTTTGATGGCTTTTACCCTTAAATATTTAATAATAAAATTCTCATATATTTTCAGCTAAGAAAAAGAAAATCTAAGTGTGAATGATGCGAGATTTAAATTAATAAAAGGAAAAAAATTAAAAGAAAATTAAAGTTTGTCCATATAATGTAATGTGTATTGCAACGATTAGATTGAGGAGCGGAGGGTGTCACAATCGAGAGGACCCGTAAATCTGGATACTTCATGACAACAGCAGCTACAAAGTAAATATATATTCAGGATTAAAAATGATGTGACAAATGAATATCATGTTCAAATATCCTATAAAAATATCGCTTTGTAAACAGTCAGTTCTATACAGACCAAAAAAAGATAAAAAAACAGAATCTCTTTTGCTTCTTGCAGCAGCCTATCTATTTATGCCCGATCCCTCCTCAATCCACATCACTCATCGAAAACCCACCTCCAACTTCTTCATGGAACATTACTGCCTTTTTCAAGACAGCCCTGACTCATCAGCAAATGCACATCCTACTTCTTCATTCCCGAACAGGCTCGGCGACAGGAAGAGTTCGCCGTCGGCCCGGAACGTCTAGACCTGAGGCAGAAGATCGGGCCCCCTCAGGCTCTTGACCAACCCACAGAGCATGGCTGCCTGGCGCCGGCGGCGCCGCATCAGCGACCAGTTCAAGATCTTGCGGAGCCTCGTCCCCGGGGGTTACAAGATGGACACCATGTCCATGCTCGAGGAGGCCATCCACTACGTCAAGTTCCTGAAGGCTCAGATTTGGCTCCACCACGCCGTGTTCAAGGGCCAAGCCAGGTGGCCTGACCTCATCCCGGCCGGCTCAGTCGCCTCTACCTCGGCAGCTCATCAATGGGCTCACATGGCCCAGAGCCAGTCGCCCGACAGCGCTCTTTGAACTTCGTGGACATCGACCATCATGCGACGCCGCCACCGTCGAATTTGGCAGATCTTTGGTGGTTTCAAGCGGGTGAAGAGACCGTGTCGTGCGATGAACCGGGACACGGTCTCTTCACCGGGCGTGAGGTAATCCCTCGCTTAGTACAGTGTCCGTCTCCATTGGCTCCTGTGACTATCATATGTATATCGCATCGTGTGCACAGTCTTCTCTTTTTTTAAATTTCTTTTTCGATTTTGAGGGCATGGGTGTGGTCAAATGTGAAAGAAAAAGAAATTTCGAGGGGAGTGTGTGATAATGACTTCGCGATGTCAATTTTTTTTTTGGTAAGGTAAGAGTATATATAGACAACCGAGAACTAGTACAAAGAGGGGAACACGGTACCAACGGACACTGGCTGGACAACATGTCATTTGGAGTGAGAGGGCACCATGGTTTCCAAGAGATTTAGTACAACAAAGCTAGGACTACGCCGAACAGAGAGGAGCCTAATGCCTATCCTAGCTAATATGAGACTCCATAGCAAAAATACGAGGGTCTAACCCCCAACTGCGCTGCAGCCTTCTATTCCTGGGACAGTCTTCAACTTTGGAGTAGGTGAGGGCTTTATCTTTCACCGTCTTGAAGAGATGTAGCTTTAGAGCCGGAATAAAAAGAGTATGCCCTTGGAAAAGGATTTCATTCCTAGTCTTCCAAATAAGATAACGAGAGGGCGCCAAAGGAGAAGCGGGCTATCTCCTGGTAGAACCCCTTGGCAGATAGTGATTTTTTAACCCAGAGGAGATTGTCTGACCAGGAGGAATTTCGCCATGGCAGGTTGCATTTAGCTGCCCAGAATGCTGCTAGCGATTTGGAGACGGAGCAGGCAAAAAAGAGATGATTCACTGAGTCCGGCATAGACTTGCAAAAGGGGCACTCGGCACTTGGTAGTCTGCCATACGTCATAAGGAGTACTTGAGTAGGAAGACGATTCTTCGTGGTGAGCCATAAGAGGAATTGATGTGCGGGGGCAAAGGCCTTGTCCCATACCAAAGAAGACCAATGGACTGAATTGCGTTTCCGCCGGATAGCATTCCAAGCCGAGGCCGTCGAGTATTTGCGGAGGGGTCCTCGGTCCAGTGAGTGAGTCCTGTCCAACCGAGAGTTGGGGTATCGGAATTTGCCATAGAGCAAGCTCTTGGAGAAGCTGGGAGCCATCTGGGGAATAGAGGTCCTTCACTTTTGCTTGACTAGTGAGGTCTGATTGGGATATGTAAGAATCTGAAAATAATAAGTTGAGTGGGCCACGATTCTAGCCGGGGTCGAACCATAGTGAGGTAGTCTCTCCATCTCCTATTTTCCATCTGAACATGGGTTGAAATTCATCCCTCAATGCAAGAATTCTCCTCCAAGCCCAAGAGCATAGGGATGGAGTCGGTGAAGACCAGAAGTTCTTCCTTTTAAGGTATGTAGTATGAATCCATTTGCACCACAAAGATTCCTTATCGGTGAAGAGGAGCCAGATGTGTTTTGCCATGGCAGCCTTATTGCTATCCCTGATTCTTCTCACTCCAAGACCACCTTCAGAAGTTGGGAGACAAATGTCCACCCAGGACACCTTTGCTCCGCCTGAGCCCATAGAGGGACCCTTCCAGAGAAATTGTCTACATATTTGCTCGATCTTGTCCACCACCGAGGAGGGTAGCCAGAATATGGAAGCCCAGTACGCTTGGATGGCGTGTAGTACCGACTTAATGAGCTGAAGGCGTCCTGCAAATGAGAGGAAACGGTGTGTCCAAGACTGGACTCGAGAGGTGAGATGGCAAACAAGTGCATTACAATCTTCCTTATTCAACCGAGTTGTAATAATAGGTACCCCCAGATAACGTACTGGGAATGACCCCAAAGAAAAGCCGAGAGCTTGTACAATCTGATCCTTGAGAGTCTCAGAGATACCCGCAATAAAGATCTCACTCTTGTTCGTGTTCGGGATCAAGCCACTCCAATTAGAGAATAAATTGAGCCCGTCTTTGATGCGGGAGATGGAGGAAATGCTCGCTTTACTAAAGATGAATACATCATCAGCAAAGAAAAGATGGGAAAGGCGAGAGGCCTTACATCGCCAGTGGTACTTGAAATCCGGGTGTAGAGTATGAGAGTCAATGATCCCAGAGAATACCTCCATTGCCAAGGTGAAGAGGTATGGGGACATAGGGTCACCTTGCCTAATGCCTCGCCCGCTAGAGAAGAAGCCATGAAGTTCGCCATTTATCGAAATGGAGAACTTGGGGGTGCGAACGCAAACCATAATTAGTCTGGTAAAGTGGATGGGAAAGCCAAAAGCCAGTAAAGTTTGCTCAAGAAAGTCCCAATCAAGGGTGTCATAGGCTTTCCTGAAGTCAACCTTAACTGCGCATTTTGGAATATTGGGCTTATTGTGAAACCCACAGAAGAGTTCTTGGGCCAATAAGATATTGTCACTGATTCTGCGGCCCTTTATAAAAGCAGTTTGAGCCACATTGATCACGTGGGGAAGGGTGGCCGCAATTCTAGACGATAGGATCTTGGTTATGCATTTGTAAATCGTGTTACAGCATGCAATAGGCCGGAAGTCTGATACCGAAGTTGCGTTTGGGACTTTAGGCACCAGAGCGATGATTGTATTATTTATCTCCTTGAGAATACGTCCAGATGCTAGGAAGTCCAGGACTGCTTCAGTAACTGAGGAGCCTACTTTGTCCCAATTCTTTTTAAAGAAGTCCGCGTTGTAGCCATCAGGGCCAGGAGCTTTGTTTCCCGCAATGGAGAACATGGCATCCCGCACTTCAGATGGGAGAAAAGGTTGGGAAAGAAAATTAACCTGATCTTCCCGAAGTGGGGATCGGATGAGATCAGAAAGTTCCTGTATAGATGGCCTTAGAGGCACATTGACCGGGGCAAGTAAGTCCTGGAAATAAGAGACAAAGACCTGCTGTACTTCCTCCATTTTTGTAGTCATATGGCCTGAGCTGTCCCTAACTGATATGATACGGTTGCGAAGGTGTCGATGATTTACTGAGTGATGGAAAAATTTGGTGTTTCGATCACCTTCCTTGAGCCAACGGATCCTGGACTTTTGTCTAAAGAAGGATTCTTCAAGAGAACGGAGATCAGAGTAGGCCTTGAGTTGAGAGCTTTCTCTGTCCGCTAGAGAGCTATTATCAGGATCTTGGTGAAGTGCTTCTTGAGTATTCACCAACGCCCTCTTGGCTGCAGTCACCCGCATAGAAATATCAGAGAAGTGTTCCCTATTTAGGGATTTGAGCCGAGCTTTTAAAGCTTTAAGTCTTGCATAGAGAGTGAACATAGGGGTCCCTGTAACTTGTATCTCCCATGCCTGACTGACCAGCAATGGAAGATCTGGATGAGAGAGCCAAAAGTTAAAGAACTTGAAAGGAACCCGACGGGCAGAAGGGGCAAGAATTCTGACAACCATGGGGGAGTGGTCTGATATACCCGGAGCCAAAAAGGACGCTTCAGAGAAGGAAAAAGCCATACACCAATGATTATTAACCACGACTCGGTCTATTTTCCGTTGCTTCCTTCGGCTGCCCGAGGAGGTGGACCAGGTAAACCTGAAGCCCACATAGCGAAGGTCAATCAATTCAGCTTGATCTAGGCAATTCTTGAGCTCATCGAAGGAAGGGATCCATATGTTCGGGCTGCCCACGCGGTCTGAGGAATCCTTGATGGCATTGAAGTCCCCCGCCACCATCCAAGGGCTATCCTTTAGGGCCAAACTCAGATCAATAATGCTGTTCCACAGGGGTCTCCTAGTCACAAATGTATGCTCCCCATATACCACAGAGAGAGTCAAGCTAAGGCTGGAGTTCAAAGACTTTAGTTCTCCATGAATAAGTTGATCAGTACGGAATAGAGCATTAAAGCTTACCAAAAGCGGGTTCCAGCCAACCCAGATACGCCCTCGAGGGGAGTAATCATAGTTTGCAATCCACTCCCAACCAGGGATAATGCCAGATGAGACATTATCAAAATTTGCAATAGAAACCTTGGTTTCCAAAATACCGACACAACAAATATTATTGAGGCGAACAAACTGTCTCACTTCAGTTTGTTTAATAGGATTCATAAGCCCCCTGATATTCCAACAACCAAAAAACATGTGAGATGACTAGTCAAAACGAATAGGAGGGTTACCTCCTTTTGGGGCGCCTACCCCGAGCTACAGTCTTGGTCTTGGCAGCCCGTGATCCAGAAGAGGGCAGTGACCCACTAGCTTGCTTCATGTATTTTGTCGGGACAGGCGGGGTTGCCACTTGCTCGACTCTTACCTCCGTGAGTTGCAAGTCAGAAGTTTTGTCTTCTAGAAGAGGGACAGCTGAGGTTAACGACATGGTTTGGTCCAGCAAAGTAATGGGCTCTTCATCAAGGTCATCTGCCGAGCCAAAAGAATTCGGGGAAGATGGTTCCACCTCAGCTTCAGACTGGTTTGCAGGGGAGGCTCCACTGTCCTGTAGGATCTTTAAGGAGGTTGCTGAGGGTCTTGAGGGGGAAGGGCGAATGGGCGCCGGTTGCATGGGAACCTGACCAGCACAAGACTGCTGGTTGCTGCTAGGCTGCTGTAGGTTGCTGCTTACCGGCTGTGAAATGGTAACCTGCTGCTGGAAGGTGCTGGAATCCTGCTGAAACTCGCCACCAGGGCCTGAGGGGTCGCTGCTGTGATGCTGGTTAATCGCAGCTGGCTGCTGCTGCAGATTCTGCAGACTTTGAAGCTCTGGAGATGAAGCTGGGCGAAGGCCAACTGCAGGAGGGAGACCAGCAGCAGGGGCTGATCGTTCTGGTGCAGGCAGCCGCTGCTGTCTTCTGGTGACAGGCTGCCAGCCTTCTTCCAGGTCTTCTGTTGTTCTGCCTTCCACATGTCTGCTGTCATGGACGCCTAGAACAGAATCAGGGATGAGGCCAGCTGAAAATGCTGGAATGGAGGAGGAGCTAGTCCCTTTTGAAGGTAGTCTAGCCTGTTCTGTTTCCTTGTGCAGGGGATCCAACGTAGAGGCCTTAGGAGCAGTTTCGGTGCATCTATGACCGAAGATACCACAACTGGGACAAGAAATGGGTTTCCATTCGTATTCAACATCTATAATGCGAGTAGTATCATTGAGACAGACCTTGATGGTGTCATGGCGGGGGAGAGGAGGCGAAAGTTCGACACACACCGGGCAAAGGATATCATTTTCAATTGTTCGGTACGTTGATCAACGTAAAGCGGTCTCCCTATAGCACTTGCTATTTTGCTCAGACCCGTGGCTGACCATAAGCCATAGGGAAGGTTTTTCAACCTTATCCATACCGGAACCGACGAGTGTTCTCCCTTTTTCAACTCCATCATGGGCAGCCATTGCTGGAGGATGAGGGGCACGCGTGCCACAGTTAACGGGCCTCCCTCAAGTACTTCCCTTCTAAAATCATTGTCAGCAATGTGGAAGAAATAAAACCCTTGATCGTTTGCCTTGACTTCAAGAAGTTTTTGACCCCATAAGTGTTTAAGAGCCGATTCAACTAACCGGAAGGGCAGTCTTTTCCCTATAAAATAGCCGACCAAGCATTGGTGCCATATGGGGTCAGCTACGTCTAAATCTTCCTCAGTACAATGCACAACGTTTTCCCCTTCTGATCGAGGGGGAAAAAAGGACAGGGAGTACCCTTGCATTGCGGATCTAGCTACATTCGCCCAAGAGCGGGTAGCTTGGGGTGGATTTCCTTCACGTTGAGGTCTTGAAACCTGCCCTTGGTTTGTAATTGCAATGCTCTGATTAAGGGACTGCCCTATTTTCACAAAACCAGAGGACGAAGGTTCTACCCGACTATCCTGGATGCTGTTACCATCTGCAGAGAGAGGGGCAGGATTCTTGCCCTTATTAGCCCTGATTTGCGAGGGATTACGGCCACCCGGGGCCCTACTTCGACTCCGACTTCTCACATAATCCATCCCCGACACCGATTTCTGACTATCCGACCTCCTTTCCATCCTAAGCTAGCTAAATCAGAGCAACCAGCAGCCTAGCAACCCTAACATGGCTAGCAATTTCGAGGAGGAAGGCTTACCAGAGCTTATGCGGACGAGGGCCGGCTGCAGCTTGGTGCTTCCTCAGAATCGTTCAGTAGACGGAGTTGAAATCCGAACCCAGATGGCGTCGCTGAGGGGGTTAAGCCAGAGCAGGTCAGAAGGTGAAGAGCGGAAGGGAGGGCGACTTCACCACTCTTGTGCTCCGAGTCTCAGTTGGGGCGGAGCACAGATCCGGCGACGCAAGGAGACCTCCGAGCCTGAGCTACAGGGGGCCGGGAGGACAGAGAGGGAAAGATGAACAGTGTTTGCCCATTTGGTCGTCTTCTTGTGCTCGCGATGTCAATTTTATATTAGGGTGGGGATGAAATTGGAAAAGGAAGGTGCGGGTAAGGGGCAATGGCAGTATTAGGGGAAAGTTACTTCTGAGATGAGCCAATACAATGAGCATTTGCTGTTAAGCTAATATCAGTTGATACCGTATTTTAGTAAGATGGAAATGTCATTGTTGTATAATTTTTAATTTGTTTAACTGATTTTTGAATTATTTTCAAGTATTCAACCTAGCCTCTACACAATGGAGAATTCTCTCACCCTGGGTGAGCGCTCCCCTATCCCTTTATGGTGATAGTCATCTCCCTCCCTTACAACCCCTAAATCCCTACAAGAAACCCTAAACCCTTGATCCACCCTCATGGCAATCGCAAACCACCTCCCACCTGGGTAGTTCAAGATCTTCTCCAAAGCGAAATGGATCTGGCCGCCCCCCATCTATACGGAAGCTGCAACAGAGATTCCGGGTAAATGTAGCTTCTCCTCCCCCGAAAATCAACCCACAAATTCTCACGATTATGGATACGAATGCCCACCCCACTGTTCATACTCACCGAAATCACCCCAAGTAATGTAGTTAGGGTTAATCAAATGCCTGTAGTACCTCAAAATCCAGTAAGGTGGACGACCCAACTAGACAGTAGCTGACCATATAGACTTGAGCTCCCTTCACTCCACTCCCCAAATCAAACACAAAACCACCCAGATCCAGTCAATGCCAAAATGGACGAAAACCAACTTCGAATGACCGCCTTATGTCGTCGGATGGGTGATCTCTGGTCTGAAGATGTTATTACCGAGCTAGATGAGGAAGTTCCTGTGGAGGAGATAGAAGTTAATAATCGAACTCTCTATGGCAAGCTGTACTCCAAACCAAATGTGAATGTTCAGGCATTTATCAACACCATGAAAAAGGCATGGAAAACTGAAGACGTGAAATGCGAAGTTATAGAGCCGGGTTTTTTCACATTTCTGTTCAGCTCAACAGAGGAAAAGAGAAGAGTTCTAGACTCCGGACCATGGTCCTTTGCTAGTAACCTACTAGTTTTGAAAGAAGGAGATCCGACCATACCTGAACATTGTTATGAATTTACGCATTACGCATTTTGGGTGCATCTCCTTGGCCTGCCTTGAGCTAAAGTAAATGAAAATTCTGTGAGGCAAATAGCATCAAGGCTGGGAGTGGTAGAGGATGTAAAGTTGGTAGCTAGAAATACCACCTCTCGGCGTATAGGCAAGGCCAAGGTCCTTTTGGACTTGTCTCGACCCCTGCAAACAGGAACTGTTATTAGTTTTGGAGGTAAGAAATGGTGGCTGGATTTCAAGTATGAACGACTCCCCCATTTTTGCTACTCTTGTGGTAAAATTGGACACTATACTTCTTTCTGTCCGGTTATTCCTTATGAAGACTCAGGCCTCCCACAAGACAAACCAGGGCGGTATGGCTCATGGTTAAAGGCAGAAGCTAGAGAAACGAGCCAATTTTGGAAGGCTTTCTATGGGGAAATTGAACATGCTACAATCGATGAAGAGGCACTGACCCAAGCTCTTAACTCGCGGGGAGGAGGTGCAAAATACAGCGAGATGCAACTCGAATCGATGGCAATTGTCCTAGCATCACCGCTGAAACGAAAGTGCAGCTTCTATGGAAATGGCGATTCATCCAGCTACTAATGCTGGTAAACGAGAAATACAGGCTCCTCTTCCTATTTGTCACCCTGTAGAAACAGAGAAGGAAGGCAGGAGCTCCAAAAAAGAGAAGCATAAATACAAAACCCCGGTGCCAAAGAAACAAAAAAGAAGCAGTCCTTATGAAAAGAGCTCTAATCTGACTTTGGGAAGAGGCGAAATTCTGGTGGAAAATGAGGAGTGCCTCACTGAAACCCCAATCCAGCTTTGGGAAGGGGTACAATCACGGGCTTTGGTGGCTAGCCCTAATAAGCCACCCCCGCATCGATGAGGATACTAAGTTGGAACTGCCAAGGGTTGGGCACACCCTTGACAGTTCGTCATCTGAGAGCCTTAGTGGCTCAGGAAAGGCCCAACTTGGTGTTTTTAATGGAAACCAAGAATAAAGAGCATATGGTGGAAAGAGTTCGGAAACAGATTAAATATAATCACTCTTATCTAATTGAGCCAATTGGGATTGCAGGCGGACTAGCAATCATGTGGGATGAAGAGGTGGGGGTGGAAGTGGAATTTAGCTTGGGGGTATTAATTGATACTAAGTGTCGAGACAAAAACAGCGGAATGGACATGCGTATATCCTTTGTACATGCTTCTACAAATTTTCAGGAAAGGCAACAACTCTGGCACTTATTAAGCTCCACCTATGCAACTCACAACCTCCCATGGCTATGTATGGGAGACTTCAATGAAGTTCTATATCAATGGGAGAAATGCGGACGTCGTGAAGTGGATAGACATCGCATCCAGGCCTTTCAGGACTTCCTGAATAGCTGTTCCTTGATGGATATGGAAAGTAAGAGCTGCGCTTTTACCTGGTCCAACAAGAGAGAGGGGCCAGTCCTAGTTAAAAAGTGGCTGGATAGAGCAGTGTGCACTATTGAATGGAGAATTGCTTATCTACATGCGGAAGTGTTTGCACTACCGGCCATAGGATCAGATCATAGTCCTTTATTAGTGGAGACAGATAGAGCAGGTCACTCACGAAAGCGGCGGTTTAGATTGGAAGCCTTTTGGCTAGAGGACCCTGATTGCACAGCAGTGATAAAGGAAGCCTGGGGGACAAAAAGTAGAAACCAGCTCTGCTTTGGAAGGAGGTTACAACGAGTAACGGAAGCTTTGAGCAAATGGAGTAGGGAAAAGTTCCAGAATTCCCATAAACAAATGTCGGAACTCAAAACCAGGCTCATGCATATTACTAATGATGATGAGGAGGCACCATAGAGAGAGGAATTCAGACATATTGTGGCCAGAATAGATAATTTATGGAGACAAGAGGAGATGAATTGGGGAATGAGATCCAGAATTAATTGGCTGCATTGGGGTGACCAAAACACAAAATATTTCCATGCCACGACAATCCAACGGAGACAGAAAAATAGGATCACCATGCTGAAAATAGATGAGCATACCTGGTGCCGCGACCCATCAGCTCTCAAACAGCATATTCACAGTTTCTACCAGCACCTGTTTACATCGATGGGGGAGAGAAATTATCAGCCGGTATTGGACCAATGCCCCAAAGTTGTTCCCCCTGAAATGAATGAGACCCTAGTAAAGCCAGTGTCAAAGGAGGAGGTAAAAACAGCAGTATTTCAGTTAGGGGCAACAAAGGCACCAGGACCGGACGGCTTACACGGTCTATTTTATCATAACCATTGGTCCTTCCTACAAGAGGATATCTTCAGCATGGTTGACGATTTTTTCAGATATGGCAGGTTAGATTCTGAGCTAAATAACACACATATAGCACTTATTCCTAAGATGGCTAGCCCAGAAAGCATTACTCAGTACAGACCTATAAGCTTGTGCAATTTCAGTTACAAAATCATAGCAAAAGTACTGGCAAATAGATTGAAACCTTGGCTCACAAGGATAATTTCCATGGAACAAAGTGCTTTTGTTAGTACCCGACAAATCCAAGATAACATTCTTATTGTCCAGGAGGTACTTCACCACTTAAAAATTAGAAAGAGAAAGAAAAGATTCCAGGCTGTTTTGAAACTGGACATGCAAAAAGCTTATGATAGGGTTGAATGGGATTTCTTATGTGATTATATGAGGACAGTGGGTTTTGATGAAAAATGGGTAAAATGGATACATTCTTGCATCTCAACCGTCACATTCAGCACCCTTGTGAATGGAGAACCTTCAGCTACATTCAGACCGACAAGAGGAATAAGGCAAGGTGATCCTCTCTCACCATATTTGTTCATCATTGCTGCTAACGCCCTCTCTACTTTGCTGTCAAAAGCTGTCTTGGATGGTACTATCAAAGGAATACGACTAAACCCCACTTGCCCTACCCTATCCCACTTACTTTTTGCGGATGATGCTATTCTTTTCCTAAATGGCCCCATCAAAGAAGCTCAGAATGTTGCCAATATACTGCATCAATACTGCTATGCCTCTGGACAGGCCGTCAATTTAAACAAATCAGGTCTTTACGTAGGGAAGGACTGCCCTCACCCACTCAAACAGAATATTGCAGCAGAGCTAAGGGTTCCTATCATTGCCAAAACAGGGAAATACCTAGGAATACCATCTGATTGGGGCCAAACAAAAAAACACATGTTTAATTGGATTCTTACAAGGGTTGATAGCAAGCTAGCTGGATGGAAGGAAAAGTTAATTTCCAGAGCGGGCAAAGAAATACTTCTCAAATCTGTTATTCAAGCTATTCCTCAATATGCCATGTCGGTTTTCAAAATCCCACTATCCATTTGCAGGGCTATTGAGAAAAAAACAGCATCCTTTTGGTGGAAGCAAAATGCATCAAAGAGGGGCATCCATTGGAAAAAGTGGGAAAATCTGAAAACTAGGAAAGATCAGGGCGGCTTAGGGTTCCGAGACCTTGTGCATTTCAATAGAGCAATGCTGGGCAAACAAGCCCGGCGATTAGTTCAGATGCCCAATGAATTATGGAGTCAAGTGCTAAAAAGTGTATATTTTCCAAGTGGGGAGTTCTGGACAGCCCAAAAACGACCCCAATCCTCTTGGGGGTGGCAAAGTTTGTTAGAGGGACGGGCTGTCATTGAATCACATACACGGTGGATTGTGGGAAATGGGGAAAAAATCAGAATTCGAGAGGACCGATGGTTGCCTTCTGGCAAGATACATGGCCCCCCTAATCGGGGCGACCCTTGTATGGTACATGAATTGATGACTCAGCAGCCAAAGGAATGGGATATTGGCAAGCTAAATGAGCTCTTTGAGGTGTCTATTGTTAAGGAAATAGCGGCTATCCCTCTAAGTATACAATCAGTTCCTGACCAGCTAAAGTGGACGGCAAATTGCTCGGGGATGTATACGGTCAAGAGCGGCTATAACTGTATCTACAACATCAGTGAGTCCTCCTCAAACACTAACGCCTCTACCTCTTATCAAATACCCACATCCCTGTGGACAAAGGTCTGGAATCTTCATACCCCTACTAAAATCAGATTGTTTATTTGGAACATATGTAATAATGCACTCCCCACAAGCGAGAACCTCTACAAAAGACAGCTATTACCTAATCCTATATGCCCCATTTGCCGAACCGAACCCGAAACAATGGAACACATCTTTATCCTCTGCAATTGGACAAAGGATGTCTGGTCACAACAGCCCTTCCAAATCGACATCAACCCATCAACAATCAGCCGAATCGAAACGTGGGTACATGAGAACCTCACCTCGATGACTCACTCCTCAGCTGGAAACCTCTTTGCTGGTGTTCTTTGGCAGATCTGGAAACAGCGAAATGCCCTGGTCTTCCGCGGCAAGGCCCCTGATCCGAAGCATACGGTCGAGCTGGCGGTCTCCTCGCAATCCCTGTTCGAGAAAACACAAGAGCTCAAGAAAAAGCCCTCATGGCAGCATCTGCAAAACACGAAGATCTGGGCTCCTCCGCCGCGAAAAACACTGAAGCTAGATGTTGATAGTACCTGGAATAGCGATTCCTTCTCTGGATCGGTAGCTGGTCTTTGCAGAAATTCCGCCGGGCTACTGGTTGATGGCTTTGTTCGGAGGATCCAAGCTTCGTCCGCGCTAGTTGCGGAAACCCTCGGGGTTAGGGCAGCGTTGCTCTGGCTGAAGGACAAGAGAACTCCTTCAACTGATCTGCCCTGCTCTTCAGCGGATCGACAAGCAGTTCACTTAGCTGATACGAAGGTTCACTTATCAACGGATAACCTGTCCGTGTGCAACTTCGTGATGGGCCGAGAAACCCCCCCATGGTCGGCCCAGTCCATCATCCAAGACTGCAGAAATCTAATGACAGAGCTTGGTTAGGTCCAGCTGACCTTTGGGCCGCGCGAAGCAAATCAAGCCGCCGACTGGGTTGCGAAAGCCCATCGAGACAACATTCTGCCCTCCAATTGGATTGAACATCCACCCTTTCCCTTATGGTCGTTATTATGTATGGACTTTCCCAGCTCACAAACTCTAGTTTTGAGTTAGTAATGGAAAGCTTAATTCTGTTCAAAAAAAAAAAAAAAAAAAAAAAACCTAGCCTCTACACCAAATTTTAAAATATTTTCTAATTCAATCTATTTTCTAAATAAAAATATATTATCTTCCTAAAAGGTTGAAAGACTGATTGAGCTCAAAAAAAGGAAAGGAAAATTTCAAATAATGGCATGAAATACTATCTTTTTTTTCAAATAAGATTCTAAAGTGAATTTTATTTCAAATAAGGGCATAGAGTGCCATTATTTTCTTAAATAAATGTTTGAAGTGGATATTATTTCAAATAATAGCCTAAATTCGTTAGCTAATCGAGGATATTTCCATCATATTCTTTATTTTCTTTCCTTTCCTTTTTTTTTTTCTATTTTTTGTCAAGAAAAGACAAACCAAAAAAGAAAAAAAGCTAATTTTTTGGAAAAAAGTACAAGCGAACGGGCTACCCTCCTCCACCCATGACCGTTGCCCCATCACCAGTGGGGCATTGGCCTTGGTTGGCGAGGTAGCCAATGCCTCGGTGAGGGCCCTCGCCTAGATTTGGAAGAGGGTTGCGGCCCTCTCCTGGTTTTAGTGAGGGCCATCAAGGCCTCCCAAGGTGCCGGCAACTCCGTTGGCCATGGCCGCCTTTGCCACGACAATTGAGCGGCGGCCATAGGGCTTGTGTTTCTTTTTTTTTTTTCTTTTTTTCATAATTTGTGTTTTCTTTATCTTTTTAAGTTTAAAATTTTTTTTCTTTTTCAAGTTTGTTTCTATGAAAAGAAAAAAAGAAAAAAATTGAATGATGAAAATGCCTTCGATCAATTGGTGAGATTAAGCCCCTTTTTTTAGAAATACTGACATGATACTTTAGGTATTTATTTGAAATGTTTATTTTAGATTTTTATTTGAGAAAATAAGGATATTTCATATTCTTATTTGAAATAATGTCATTTTAAATCTTTATTTGGAAGTTTTTCAAAAAGAAAAATGTCAGGAAGTTTACAAAGAAGGAAAATCGAAATACGGGTTCGTTCATACATGACAATGGTCAAATTTTGTTGGTCTCTGGCCGTTTGACTTTTTTTTTACCATTGGAAAAGGTTGACAAAATCACGAGTGTTTCTTCCCGTACGCTTGTCCTATCTAATTTAAACGATTTGAAATTATATATATATTTTTTTCAGTATATTAACTGGTAATGAAATAGAAAAGAAAAGGCGATAATAATGCCTCTTAAAACAAGTATATCCTGGGTGGGCAAACTATCATGCAAAAATTGCCAAACAAGTAATCTAATCTTTGGCAGAGTAAGATAAAATGAATTAACGGAAAAATGCATTAAAAAAAAGTTCATAATAGGTTGCTTAGACAATCCATATTTTAGCTCATTTAGCATTCTAAGATTAAAACTAGTCTACATACTTAACTCAAAGAAAACTCAAATTGAGATCGTGCTCCTCTCTTCTCCTATTTTTGCCGATCTTTCGTCTATAGGTGGCTTGATTTCATGTTTGGAATCGCTGGAGTGATTTCCAATTTCTGTAGCAAGTTCGAAGCATTTGTGCCCTTCTCTCTTTAGTTGTTGTTGCTCTCTATGCTAGCCATCGAATCAAAGCATTCATGCTCTACTCTCTCGTCATTGCTCCTAACTAACACTAGTGAATTGAAAAGCTACGGATGACTTTTTTCTTTACCCGGTGCTAGAACCCTCGGTGAATGTCTCGTATGACTAGAAAAGAAGATAGATCAATTGGAAGACTTCTTACTTTGGAACTCTTAAGTTAAGCGAACCTAAGCTAGAGTAATACCAAGATGAGTGACTTTTCGGGAAAGTGCCTATTTGTATACCAAATGATAAAACCGTGATGCTTGGTATGGGACGGGACAAAGCAGACAAGATATGAGATGGGCCAAAGCGGAAAATACATCGAGTGACTTAGGGTCTGCATGATAACGCTCCCGGGAACAGCTGTTTCTGTTCTTTTGTTCCTGGGAGCAGATTTTTTGTTCCCGGGAACAGAAATGCGTTTGGTAAATTTTTTGTTCCCGGGAACAGGTTTGGAGTAGAAATCAGAAACAAGAAAAAGTTGCTTCTTGTTTCCGGGAACAATTTCAAAAAACACTTTTTTTTTCCTTTCTTTTTTTCCTTTTTTCTTTCTCTTTCCTTTTCTTCTTCTTCTTCCTCTTCCTCTTCCTTCTCCCACCCCTCGCCCGCCCCCATCGCGCGCCGCGGCGAACCGCCGGCGAGGTGCAGCGAGCTCGCCGGCGCCTCGCCGGGCCGGGCGAGGTCCGGCAAGCTCGCCGGAGCCTCACCGAGGCGGCGCCGAGCCGGGCGAGCGGCCCGGCCACCGCCGAGGCTCGGCCGCCACCGGCGAGGTCGAGCCTCGCCGCCGCCACCGGCGAGGCTCAACCTCGCCGAGCCGGGGGGACGAGGCCCGGCCTCGCGCCACCTGGGCGAGGCTCGAGCCTCGCCGGAGCCGGCCAACAGGGAGGAAAAAAAAAGAAAAAAGAAAAATAAAAGAATCAATAGATTGGAAATTTTTACCAAACGCATTTCTGTTCCTGGAACAAAATTTTTTTTCAGTTGCCAAATGCCTTCAAATGCTCGAAACTATTCGGGAATGAAAAAAAAAAAACATTTCGAGCGGCTGCTCCGGGAATGTAAACGTTGCCATGCGGACCCTTAATCTAAAGATGTCATAATATGATATCAGAGCAAGACCTCCTCAAGTAGGTATGTGGTTTACCTCGAGTGAATTAATCCAAGAATGTCACAAAATAATATCAAAGCGGGAATGTCACAAAATAATATCAAAGCGGGACCCTCTTTAGTAAGTGTGTGGTTTGAGGACGAATTAAGTTGAAGTTGGTGGGCCTATAATAACTCAATCTAATAAAGGCGGGGAGTGGTTGTTAGGGCTAGAGGGCTTGGACACGGAGTAGTTCTTGACAGGCTTCTAGGATGGCGAAGGGGATAAGAAGGAATTGAACCATGCACTGAACAAGAGGAGAGCGTGACTGGAATATATATGTGAAAAATTAAAATTAGTCCACCGAGTCACCTTTTAACATAATGGGAAGTTTTACTTTGGAATTCTAAAGTTAAGCGAGCCTGCAAAATCTCGCAATTCTTTCCAACAAAATTATATTCTTTAGTTAATATAAAATTTCAATTCAAACAAAAAAACCATACTTTTATCTTCTAAGAAAAATAAACAAGTCTGCCTGAAATGTGGGATTAGAATTTGACATCTCATTTGAAAATGCTTTTGGCTCATTTTATCTTATATCATAAAACAAATGACATATTACGAATCAATTTTTTTCTTTGTGCATACATCAACAATGTAGAAATTGATTAAACGTAAATAGATACCTAGCTTTTCATAGTAACATCAGCATGCATCTATCATATCCTATTTTTTTATTTATTAAATAAACAGATTGAAGAAAAGAAATAAAATAATTTATTAACGTGCAAATGCAACTTTATTACAGAGTTTGTGAGTGAAAACATAAGGAGAGGAATTGTGTTCTTATTGGAAGGCAGATGAACATGAGCTTCCTTGGATAAAATTTCAATGGAGCTGTGTTTGGTCTTATTCATATCACATCCTATCATAAATTTTTAGGTCCCTATACAAGACAATCTTGAGTTGACTTGACTTGTGAATGCAGATTCATGGTCTCGTTAAGGATGCCTTGCTCGATATTGGCTCGAGTTACTTGACCAAGTAATTCGGGCGAGTGGCCAAGATACCACCGGAATAAGTGGCACATGAGATGGAGTGATCAAGTACGAGGACTTTAGTAGCTCTCGGTCCTTCCTTTACAGCAATTGCTACTTTCACTCTCTATCTTTACCCACATTAACGTGTTTGTTCGCCCTGACCAGAGAATACAAAATTGTCGCTTCAGTGGTTCTCCCCCATGGGCTGATTTTCAAAATTCTGTATACGACAAAACTGGAATTTCTTCTGTGCGCCCCAAATACGTAATGTCTATATTGGAATTCAACATTACCACATAAATCTTTTGTTGTTGATTTATCTAGTAAGCTTCAATCAAGGGTAATCCATACTCAAATAAAATGTGCACGAAAGAAAGTGATCTAACCTAATAAGAAAATTGTTTATCTTTATCTCTCAAGGAAATTAGTTGTATTAAGAACTAACGAAATATCAAATGATATCCCTAAAATTTAATAATATCTCAAACAATATTCTCCAATAATTTCTCAAATATCAATAAGTATGTTGGATGTTTGTTTGTAAAATAAACTAAGTGTGTTTTTCCTTGTCCCATATAGGAAAAATTTGAAAGAGACAAATCACTCTAAAAGTGTGAGCTTTTCTAATTTATTAAAAAGGAAAAGCTAGGGTGTAGGCTAGACCCTACTATACCCGCACGTGAATGCACGAATAATTGTGCGATTATTAGGTGCACTCAGCACTTTGCACCCCCGCAATTTAATCAGCGCTAATCCCCTACATTTTATTTTTTTTATTCCGTATGGTTATTTTGTTAATCGAAAGGTTGCCTTGAATTTTTAGCATTTTGGAAATTATAAAAAAATTAGGATTTTTATTTATTATTAAAAAAATATTATTTGTTATTATTCATAATTTTCTATATGTGTCTTTTCAAGACAACTTTTGGAAATTATATTGGTTTAGTTTGTCACTTTTCTTAAAGGGTTGTATCGATTCATTTTGCAACTTCTTTTGAACGGATGTTTTTACTAATTTTTGCAACCTTTCACGAGAGTTGCCTATGTTGCTTATATTCTTTTATAAGTCAGTTTTTCTTTTTGAAAAAAATCATGGATATAATCATTTTCTCGAGTCCTCTTTCCAAAAACTGTAGCCAACTTTTCAATTGTTTCCTAGAGAGACCTTGGAGAAATACTAGAATTGCTATATAGTATTCTCATTTGAGACTTTATTGTATCATAAAGGATATTTTCCAGTGACCATTAGCAACTTTGTGAGGCAAATAAATCCTTAAAGAAAGTGATATCACACCTCAAAATCTGATGTGATTACTCTATTGATTTGAATCCATATTGACTTCATTGTTCTACCCAAGTTCGAAGATGATTTTCCAACAATTTTTAGGATTTATTTTCAATAATGGAGTTGGAGACAATCATAATCATGAACCAAGACATGGTCAAATTGGACTGGTTTGATGGGAACAACTCTGCTCGTCGGAGAGACAAGATGATGTTCCTACTCATTGCCCTAAAGATATCCTACATTCTGGATCCTAGCTTGGCGCCTATTGGAGATCCAAAGCCTACTATTGAGGGAGGACAACTAAGTGCGGAAGCCGTTGAAAGGTTTAACAAGGAGAAGAAGAAACATGAGGAGGACAAATTACTATGTCGTGGACACATTCTAAATACACTATCCGATAGGTTGTATGACTTGTTCACCGAGATGAAGTTAGCCAGAGAAATTTGGAACGCGCTAGAATTCAAGTACAAAGCGGGGAGCAAGGTACCAATAAATATTTAATCTCAAAATATTTAATTTCAAGTTTATTGATACTAAACCTTTGCTGGAACAAGTCCATGAATTGCAAGTTCTTGTCAACAAAATTCGTGCCCTCAAAATTGAAATTCCCAAGCCTTTCAAGTTCGAGCAATTATTGTCAAATTGCCTCCAAGTTGAAAAGACTATGGAAATAGGCTTATGCATAAGTTCGAGGAGTTCACCTTGGAGCAAATATAGAAAGATCTTCGTATTGAGGAAGAGTCACATTTACATGATAATTCTATTTTGTATGATTCCAAGGTAAATGCTGTGGAAAAGAAATGAAAAATTGGCCAGAACTTCAAAGTAAAAAATGGGCATAAATTTAAGAAGACACAAAAGAAGAAGAAGGGTTATTGTTTTGTGTGTGGCAAACAGGGACACTATGCCAAGGATTGCATTCACTACAAGAGCATATCAAAGGACAAGAACATTCCAACGGTGAAGGCAGATGCAAATTTGGTTGAAGAGAATTATGTGGCCATGATTTCAACCATGTTTTCAAATATGAAATTTTTTGAAATCAACGGTTCGATGGTTGTAGTTTCTGAAATCAATTCTACTATTGTGCAATCCAGTTGGTGGATAGATTCTGGAGCGACAGTCCATGTGTGCAAGGATAAATACATGTTCAAGCAATTTGAAGAGATTGTCGACACAAATGTTCAAGAGGTCATGATGACGAATAATGCTCTTGCAAAGGGAACTGGCAAAGGCATGGTGGAGATTGATTTCACTTCTGGAAAGAAGATAACTCTTCTTAATGTGTTGTTTGTACCCGAAATTAGGAAAAACCTAGTTTCTATTGATTTACTTTGTAAAAGGGTGTTTCCAATTTTGTTTGAATATGACAAGATTATCCTATCAAAAAATGGGCTGTTTGTTGGAAAGGACTATGCAAATGATGGCATGTATCAAATGAATATCAATAATGATATCGCTACTTTTGTTTAAATTGTTGAGTCTTTATCTTTATGCCATAGTAGGTTGTCACATATCAATATTCATTATTTAAAGAATATGAAAAGGTTAGGCTTTGATGGTGAATTTGATAAATGTTAAATATATGCTAAGTCTAAATTAATTAAGAAACCATTTCTTAGTGTGAAAAGAAATTAGAATTCATTGGATTTGGTCCATAGTGATATTTGTGAATTCAATGGCATGTTAACTCGTGGTAATAAAAGGTATTTTATTACCTTTGTGGATGATTACAGTAAGTATTTATATATTTATCTCGTGAGGTCGAAGCATGAAGCACTTAGCATGTTTAAGAAATATAAAGCTGAAGTAGAAAATCAATTGGAAAAGAAAATCAAAGTTCTATGTTCAGATAGAGGTGGAGAATATTTCTTAAATGAATTTTTTTTCATTTTGTGAAGAACATTGTATCATTTCATCAAGTTTTGGTATCATATACTCCACAATAAAATGGTTTGGCTGAAAGGAAAAATCGATCTTTTGGAGAAATAGTTAATTGTATGCTTTCTAATTCAAAGCTACCAATTAACCTTTGGGGAGAAGCATTGCTTATCGCATGTTATATTCATAATAGAATACCATTCGAGGGAAATGACATGGGCCCTTATGAAATATGGAAAGGTAGAAAACCAAACATGTCATACCTTAAAGTGTGGGGTGTTTGGCATACTACCAAGTGCTGGACCCTAAGAGAACTAAACTTAGTCCTAGAGCCATCAAAAGTGTGTCCATTGGATATGCTAAAACGGTAAAGCTTGTAGGCTTCTTGACTTAGAGTCCAATGTTATTGGCTTCTTGACTTAGAGTCCAATGTTATTGGCTTCTTGACTTAGAGTCCAATGTTATTGGGGAATCGAGAGATGTTGAAGTCTTTGAGAATAAATGTTCTATAGGTTGTAAAATTATTGAAAATAATTCAAAACCTATAGAAACTCAAGTGGATTCTTACCAGAAGGAAACAAATGATTCCAAAGACATGGTTGAATCGAGAAGAAGCACCAAAGTTTGGAAATTAAGGCAGCGTTTGACAACTTGTCAATTTTTCTATTTTTTTATTCCCTAGAATAGAAAAAATAGAAATCTATTTGGTAACGTCCACTAGTGTTTCTATTCCCCGGAATAGAAAGTTGTTTTAGGAAATAAATTTGGAATAGAAATGAAAAATAGAAAAAAGTAGCTTCTTGTCCTAGGAACAATTTTTAGAAATTTATTTCTTGGGTTATTACTCATGACCAACTGCTGCTTGTTGACCTCCACCTGCTGCCTACCCCTACCAATTGCCAGCTGTAGCCAATTGTCGATCGTTGTCGACTGCTAGCCAGTCACTATCGCCTGCCATTGCCCTTCGCTTAGCGACCGGCGACCGGCCGCCGGTTCACCATTCGCCGGGTTGGTGGCCATCGGGTCCAAGCTGCCATTTAGGAAAAAAGAAATACAATTTTTTTGTCGGAACCAAACGCATTTCTATTATTTTTCTATTCCGAGAATCAGAAATTTTTATAATTACCAAACGCCTTGTTTTACTCAGAAATTGTTCTAGGAAGTAGAAATAGAAAAGAACTATTTTTTAAAAGAAATTATTTCCAGAAGTAAAAATGTTATCAAATGCACTCTAAAAGACTTAAGTCCAGACTTTATTATTCATGTTTTCCTTGTTGAAGGAGATAGTATACTTAGAACAAAGGCCATAGACATGATGATACGAAATGGGCAATTCAAGAGCAGAGAATTGCGCGTAGGAGGAGAAAAACAGGGGATGATTCAGATTGGAAACAGAGAGTAGTCAAAGTAAACCTGGTGGGGACGATTTTGTCCGTTGTCTACGTTATCGTGGAACTAATGATGCCAATTTTTTTGTGGACTCATGTGTAGCGAATATGATCGAACTCCAATGCGATAGGATATGACCAGCTTTGGGAGTCGGAATCCGCTAGTCGATGATGAAAATAGAGATGGTTAAATAGTGGCCAAATCCAAAGTGTGGTTTGGAGTTACAACGATTAAGATTTGCACGTCAAGAAGGGTGAGTTGTTATGTTTGGTCCATAATCGTCGCAGCCATCAGAGCCAAGATTGAATCAAAGATAAATTTGGTTTTCATGTGAATGAGCCCGTTCTTTATTGGATCATAGATGAGTTCAGTGGATGGACAAAATGTTGCTAAAAATATCACATAATCTCTATTAAAATTGTTGAGTATGTCTTGAATTATTCATGAACTTGGGCCAATGATGGGGCTTGAGAACAATATATATTATTATTTTTCTCAAATTATTAGGTTAAAAAACTGAGACAGAAAGAGTCTCAATTTTTGAGCCACCTTTTGTAATACTTGAATTTTTATAGTAGATTTTGCTTCTTCTCTCTCCATGGTTTTTCCCAAAAGGGTTTTCCCCAAAAATCTTTGTGTTCCTTATTTTTCTCAATTTTAATTTCTTTAAAATTTCTGCATCAGGCGTAACAAAAATGAAGTACCTTTCGATCACTTATGTTGTACTTTTATTGTGGGTCTATGAGGGAAAAAACTTATGTTGTACTTTTATTATTTTTCTCAAGTTATTAGGTTAAAAAACTGAGACAGAAAGAGTCTCAATTTTTGAGCCACCTTTTGTAATACTTGAATTTTTATAGTAGATTTTGCTTCTTCTCTCTCCATGGTTTTTCCCAAAAGGGTTTTCCCCAAAAATCTTTGTGTTCCTTATTTTTCTCAATTTTAATTTCTTTAAAATTTCTGCATCAGGCGTAACAAAAATGAAGTACCTTTCGATCACTTATGTTGTACTTTTATTGTGGGTCTATGAGGGAAATGTAATTGCTGGGCTACTTCCGTGGTTAATCTAAAGTTATTTACCATGTCACAATTTTCTTTTGTTGTCCCTTGTAAGGAGTGTCATCTTGCACAAAGTCATGACTGTGTGCGAGATTGTCTCTTTGAGTGAAGACTGATTCGATTTGACTTTTATAAATTAGTTTCTGTCTAAGCTTGAACCTAAATTCAACTTCCATAAAATCCGAAGGACTTGACTGGGTGTTGCACTTAAATTTAATAATTTAGGCGAGCATGAGTAGCATGACTCGTTTGCACGTGAAGAAGCAATTAAAACCTAATTTTGAAGAGGTGTTTGAGAAAATGCTGGTAAAACGCATAATTGTTTCAATCTTGAGGCCGTGGGTCTAATTCTAGTTAAAGTCATTTCTGATTGGGTTAAATCCATTTTTAATCCTACCTTATAATGCTTGTGCAATTCAGTCATCGAAACGATAAGTCATTACTACTTGGATGGATAGTCGCAGTTCATCTCGATCGCTTCTCCAGTGGTCAACCTTGCGATGAGTTCTTCACATTTTCAAAACATCACCATTCATCGGTGGTGGTGGCTGCCGCCACCAAGTCCTCCACCCTTTCTGGCGTCTTTCTTGCTCTCCGCACTTGTCTTCTACATTTTACTTTCCTTTTTTTTAGAAGAAAATTAGTTTCTTTCGAGTTTAATGTTTTTGACTTTTACCTTTATAACTAATAAAAAAATTATCCTAGCATATCACATCAACATATTTAAATAGGAATTGATTGAGAATGGGGTAGAGTTACATAAATTGATACCCAAAAAATAAATAAATTGAAGAATCCGATTGCACAAGCAACGTAAGTTAGGGGACTAAAAGTGAACTTAATCTTTGTAAATTATAATCCTATTTGCAGGGGAACACCGCTTTACTGGGGCATTCAATTATTTATCAACCAATAGTAAAAATGCTTGAATAATTGATAATGAGAATAGGAAAATATATTCGTAAAAAGTTCTAGTATTATGATATAGTCTCAATTTATTGATATCAAATTAGTGCAAATTTTCATTATAAATTCTGACCATCCTATTTTGTAACAGACCTTCTTTTTTTTGTTAACTAAGGGTCATTCTAATGTTTTTAACATCATGTAGTCTCCAGATGAACAACTAACATGAACCATGGGCCAACTATATAAATTCGATAATTCTTTGGGTATGTGCCACATAAGTCTTAAAATTTGTAGGGAAGTGCAATCAAATGGTTAAATTGTCAAAAAGTACAATCGGATCCTCAAAGTGGGCACTACATTAGAGAGAGAGAGAGAGAGAGAGAGAGAGAGAGAGAGAGAGAGTCAACAATAGATTACCACTTGATTTTAGATTATACAAGTGGACAGGTAGCCGTTTGTAAGTTATTATTAAACAAAAGTATTTTATCATCCACAAATCTGGATAGTAGATTAGCATTGTTTTTATAATCTATAATTGAGCGCATAACAAAGTGAAAGTTACTAATGAAACAACAAATTTACCATCCATAGACCAACAGTATATTATCACTTATTGAGTTATGATTTACTCATGAGTAGTAAATATACAACATAATTGACAAGTTACTAGAATACTGATAGTCATATGTTGCTAATATTGTAGCAAAATCAAATCAATCTACATAGCCAGTAGTTACGGTCTTGCCACCATTATTTGGAATTTATGAATGTTGTCACAAATCTACTATAGAATGGAAATCTTCTCTCTTATGGGCCACGGAATGCTAGACACTTTCTCGTGATTCTTAGACGACTAATTGTGACCTAGAGACAAAAACATAGCACTGTCCTTCCCTTCTCTCAACATAGCAAGTTTCCTCTTCTAGTATTCTTTCTTTCTCACACATCCATATAGTGTCCAAGTCAGTTCGATCCCTAACAGCAAATCACATTTTTTAACGGCGTTTAATCCACATGAGAAAAAAATTCATAACTAGATCAGCTCAAAGTTGGACGGAGACCCATTTAAAAGTATGAGGACCATTTTGATCAAAAGAAAAGTAAATGAAACATTTTGAATTTCAAGTATGGGATTCTGATAGCATTATCCTTCTATATAGGACATTGTTTGCGATAGCTACTTTGAAAAAAATTTCCTGTTTAATATTCTTTTAGTTATAAAGAGGATAAGTTTTTGGACGATTATAGTATTCCGTGAAACAAAATATAGAACACTGTTCTGTGTCGTTGAATTCGTGAAATAGGTGACAACTGAGAAACCCCCCGTTGGTAGCAAAAGTTGATGGGGCATTTGCTTGTCTGCCACGCGTTATTACCTCACAACCATTTTTAGAGAAGTACCATTATTTTTTTATTCTTTCAAATTATCAACTATTCCAAAATAAAAATTACCAATATTTAATTTCTTAAGCTACCGATATGTTAAAGTTAACAACTTATAGACGAGACTACCAACCCTAATTTCAGTTACTCACCAACGTTTATTTTATTTTTTTCATTTTACAAATCCTTTCAATGAGTCAAATACTAGCGTGATAAACTTACCACGTAAGAATTGATAAACTATAGAAGAGTCAGTAGCTTCATACTTAGGTAGATTATCGGAATAAATGCTAATCAATATATAATCAAATAAAAGTTGGCAACTGAATTTAAATAAAGTTAATGATCACATATAAAATTTGTAACTTAATTCCACCAATAAATTATAGTAATTGTTGGAATAGTTGCTAATTTTAAAAGGAATTTATAATTTCTTAAAAGAATTGGTAAGTTAAACCCATTGCTGAGCTCCCAAATTAATAATAATAAGTTATTAAAACAATGTGAAATAATGAAAAAAAAAGTTGGTAGGTAGGCTCCAATAAAACTCGGTAGCTGAAACAATCTTGTGGTAGGTTCTTCACATTTTCCAACTATCACCAATTGTCGCTAGCGGGGGCTGCCGCCACCTAGTCCTCCACCCCTTCTCGTGTATCTCAGGATCCCATTTTTGTCTTCTACATTTCACTTTTTTTAATAAAATATGGTTAATTTCCTAATAAAATATAAGTAATTTCCTTTGATTTTAACGTTTTGACTTTTACTTTTTTGATATCAAGAAAAATATCATCTGAGCAAACGACATCTAACATGCTGGGAGTTATTTAAGAAGGACTTGATTAAGAATTGGGTAGTTGTGAAGGAGTTTATTCCCAAAAGAAATTGAAAGATCCGATTGCACAAGCAACAGAAGTGTATATACTTTACATGCTGATCAATAAACAGAACTGTCTTTTTAAAGGTGATGGAGAATTATGAAGAGAAGAACAAAGGAAAATACTCTTTCTCGAGTTTAATAACTGAACCTTGACTGAAATCTTCATGGATGTGAGTGTTTGAACAACACTTTATCCCAAAATCGATAATAAGCAAACCTCCAAGATTTGATTAGTGCTAACGGACCACAAAATATCCAGAAGCCAACCACAAATCCAAGCGATATGCTCATGTAGAACCACTTCTCGCTATCATCATTGTTGCCATGGTCATCTGTGTCACTTGGAGTTGGAACACAACCTGCATCTTCCGCCCCATTTGTTGACCAAGTTTTCTCGAGCGGATTTTCGCACGATCGGTTTCCCACGAAAGGACTTGAGCATTTTGTGGGCAGCTGTGGTCCACACAATCTGCTATTGCCTTCAAAGGAATCTTCTGAAAAGGTGAGAAATTGTGTGGCTTCTGGGATGCTTCCTTCAAGCTTATTGTATGAGAGGTTCAGGAAGGAAAGAAAATTAAGATCTGAAAGCTGTGGGGGAATCGTCCCATTGAGTTCGTTCCTTGAAAGGTCCAAGGACTCAAGCTGTTGCAAGAGTCCTAGGGACGAAGGAATTGACCCTGAGAATGCATTGTTTGATAAGTTGAGGAAATAAAGCGCTCTGAGAGCCCCCAGAGTATCAGGTATTGGACCTTCGAAGTTGTTGCGTGAGAAGTCGATTGAAGGGAAAAGAGTCACCCACTCCACTTGCCGACTTTTGAAGGTGACGGTTACCATGTCCTGATAATAGAATCCACTCAAGCGAAGGAATGGATGTTGTCTCCATTTGATGTCTACATCAGCCTTCATAGCCTCCCAAGCTGTAAGGTACTGAGAAGGCAGAGCGCCACTGAAATTGTTGGAAGACATGTCGACAATTTGAAGCATCTTCCATGTGCCATTAGTCTCCGGACATCCAACCCCTCCATGGAACTTGTTGGATCGTAAAACAAGGACACGTAGACTTGCAATGCTCTTCAATTGACATGGAAACACGTCATCAATCTGGTTGTTTCCGATGTCTAAAGCTTCCAGAGTTCTGCAATTTGCCAATGACTCTGGAAACTTCCCTTGTAATAGATTACTGCCGAGATCCAAAGTCTTCAAACCGCATGTTTCAGGGAAATTGATAATGCTCCCGTCCAAGGCATTATTTCGCAGATTTAATACCTTGAGAGACTCCATCACTAGGCAATCAGGAATATTTCCACTCAAATTATTATGAGATAGGTCTAGCACCTGGAGATATTCAGCTTTGCAAATTGATTTTGGGATAGATCCGTGGAACTTGTTATTAGACAGGGAGAAATATATTGCCACGGAAATATTCATACCAATAGCAGGTGGAACGACTAAAGTGAAGTTGTTGCTCGAGAAGTCCATGTATGTGGCATGTGGCGGCAGTGGTAACATTTGTCCGCGGAGCCTGTTCATGTGGAGGTCGAGAACAAACAGAGCAGAAGTAGGATTATGTGACAGTATTTCAAAGTCATCGAGCAAATTGGATGAAAGATTGAGATACATGAGATTTTGAAGCCCCCATATCCATTTTGGTATCTTGCCCTGAATTTGATTGACAGACAAATCAAGATATCCCAATCTTTGTTTCTCAGCAAGGAACTCAGGCAAAGTCCTCAGCTGGCAAGAAGCCAACCTTAAAGTTGCAATGTCGGGGTATGAAGACGCCTGGGTAGCAGTGCTTGTGGCATTGATGGAAAAATAATTGTAGGAAAGATCCAAATATGAAAGATTTCCTAGCCGCTGCACCAAATTAATGTGGAATGAGCCACTGAAATTATTGGAAGAAAGAGAGAGGTACTTGAGCCCTCTGAGTTCCCATATGGACATTGGTAGTTCTCCTGCTATATTGTTGTTGCTCAAATCAAGTGTTTCCAATTTCTGCGATGTAGAATTAAAAGATCCCTTCACTTGACCAGAAAATTGATTGTTGGAAAGTTGAAGCTTCTGAATCAATGGAAGTGTGAATAGAGACGAAGGAATATTTCCTTTCAATAAATTGAATCGCAGGTCGAGAATAAGAAGACTCGAGAGATATTCCCATTGGGTTGAATCAATCTGACCAATGAGATTATTGTGGGACAAATTGATTTGTGTCATATTCTTGGACTTGCTGAGTGATGGAATTGAACCAGTAAAATTGTTGAATGACAAGTCCAAAAGAGCTAGTCGTGAAAGATTGGCGAAAGAGCTTGGGATATTTCCCTCAAAGCTGCAATTCACCAATTCTATTCTTGATAGATTTCTTAGATTACCAATTGATTCTGGGAGCCTCCCGGAAATGCTCGTGAAACTAAGAACCAGTCTCTGAAGAGAACTGTTCTCTGGAATTTCTGGCAAAGAGCCCCGAAGAACTTGATTGTATGATAGGTCAAGGGTCTGAAGTGTTTGTAACTGGAAAATTTTTTGAGGAAATTCTCCTTGCAAGCTACAAGAACTCAGATGCAGAGTAGTTAAATTGGAGAAGTTGGAAAAGAACTCCGGGATGGTGGTAGACAGATTATTGCCGCCCAGTTTAATCGCTGAGAGAGAACGAAGATTCACGAGGGAAGAGCAAGAATCAATGGGACCTGATAGATAACAATTCGTCATGCTCAACACTTGAAGTTTCGGCAGCGAAGAAGACAAGGCATTGCACAATTCATTGCCTGTAGCAGACACGTTCACTCCATCAAGGTACAACTCTCTCAGCTCGCTAAGATTCTCAACAAGCATCTTTAGATTTGGATTCTCGACTTTCAGCGAAGTGAGCCCAGGAAAATAAAGCATGGATACGTCAAGAGTAACCAACCTTGTCAAACGTGATATTCCAATTGGAACCTGTCCTGTGAACCCTGCATTTGAAAGATTCAGGTAGACCAGATTGGTGAGAGTACCAAACCCAGATGGAATCTCCAAAGACTGGAAGCTGTTGTAAGCCAAATTCAGCCTCTGAAGATAATTGAGTCTGAAAAGACTCGATGAATCATTTAGTCCGCTAGTGATGCCCTCGTTGCTCAGATCAAGACCCGTAACTTGGCCACTTTCGCAGTCACGCCATCCCAAGAATCATTGCCCTGATTCCATTTGACAAACTTTGTGGACAAAGAAGCGGAGAAGTTGAGGCTATCCTTCAATTCCAGCAGCACCGATCTCTGATTGCTGAAACACTGGCCCGAGACCAAAACCGTGCCTCTGCTGAAGTGGTTGGTATGCGCGAGTATTAAGACCAGCCATAGGAGGAGCAACATCCTCATTATTTTTCCAGCAGAGTAGCAAACACTCATGTGGTTGAGAGAATCAGCTGTTCCGAGTTCAAGCAATTGAAAAGCCTACAAATGTTCTTGAAATGAATAGAGAAAATACTCAAAAGGCTATATTTTTATTCACTAACTCGACTTTATAACGTGTCACGATCCAGGTGTATCAATGCTATAATGGGGATGACTATAATATCCATAAATATACTTCAACACAATTCAAATCGAAGCATCCAGCTTGCGTTTGACTTGTGCAACTTTCTCCCAAAGTCTCTGAACAAAGCACCATGTAAGTCAGACCTTACACTAGACAAGGGATATGGATGCATCATAACAGATTTAGGTACCGTTGTCACATTAGACAAATTTTAAGGTTTTTAGTGGACGTGGGCAATCACTACTGGGTACTTTTGGGACACTCACACAATAATGAGGAGTTCCATTACACAAAACAAAGTTTATGTTATTGGTATCATAGGTGGTATAGTTATTATGTGAATCAGATTTCTCTTTATACAGCTCATTAAGTATGTTGGGATCTATTAAAAGTAAATAGTTTGCATACCCCAACTTTTGACCGCACCACCAAAATGCATCTATGATGTCCTATTTTTTTCCATTAAATAAGTAGAATCAAGAACAGAAATTAAATGATTTACTTATATGTGAATGCAACTTCAATACTATAATACAGAGTTTGTGGCAGATTTGTGTTCTTATTGGAAGGCAGATGAACATGAAATTCCTTGTGCGGGATTTCAACGGAGCTGTGTTTGTCCTAAATCTCATCACATGGTATCATTAATTTTTTAATCCCCATGCCCGACTGTCTAAGTTGACTTGCGAATGCAAGTTCACCAGATCACTTGGTTGAGCCCGTGGCCGCTTTTGGTGGCTCTTTGACTGTGGATGAAGAAAAGCCAAGAAAAAAACAACAAGAGCATCTCTTCCCTTGCATTTCATTCTTTGCTTTCTATAGTACAAAGTCTCCTGCCAGCGAACAAGATATTCACTTCGCTCCCATTTTTAAAGTACAGTTCCTCCGATTTCCTGTCTCATGATTCAAAGCCAAACTCCACAGGTACATTTCCGCCCTCGCAAGATATAAGCAGTACGTTGGGATCTCGAGGAGCGTTACCCTGCCATTGTTACTGTGTCACGCCCCGACCCTCGAGCTCGCGGCAATCCCATTACCTTGGTCAATTGAAAGTGACGTCCCAGGACCCATCGACGACCATTCATTTTATCTTTGATTATGCGCAAGCGGAAGACGAACCATCCCCAGACAAACATACAATCAAACAGGGATAGGGGGATGAACATCAAGAACAACAGCAACTGCTCAATTATTCAATTTACTGGATTAACCAATGGAGGATCGTTTTTCTAATTTACAAGCCCGACAAAAAGGGCCGATCCATCCTCTAAGCCAAATCAAAAAGAACTAAGCTAATCCAACAGTACACAAAGAACCCTCGGGTTCAACACCACGGTCACTCGGACCCATCGGACTCAGTCTCCGTCGAGTCGATCACTGGAGGAGCAGGGCAGGATCCTCCATTGCGGGTACGCCATTCTAGGGGCCTGAAAATGGTTAACCACGACGGGTTGAGATAAAATCTCAGCGAGTTCTTCCCCTAAGCCACGGTTAGTACGCTAACTCAACCCGGGGTATCTCTCTAGAACCACCCCTCACTCAACCCAACAACAAACAACCAAAACCAAACAACAGCCAACAACAGACAAGGCAACCCACAATCAATATTCGGTTCGCATGCAACCTTACCCGGTATGCCATACCCTGCATGTTAAATCTCAGCACAATACACGCAATCAAGGCACATGGCCGTTAGAGGATACAGTTCATCACTCACATGCGAATTGCGTCACAAGCGATCTCACCTAGCCATTGCCACACCCTGCACGACTGTCAACTCATGCATGCGTACCACAAATCATCACAACATTAAGCGCATGCGAATAATCAGAGCATCTCACACAACTTTCTCATGTCTCACACTCACACATGCTCCGATTATTAACGCCCCCTCCTGAGCCACGGCACAACCTTATGGTTGGCGGTTTCTGGCTAAACCAGCTTCGTCCTCTTTACCTCGAGGCACGGCGACGTCAGGGGTCATCCCTTCCCTCTGACGGCATTCTCGAAGGAGCACATGACCCGCCTACTACCGCAGTCCCAAGAATCGACGCGGGAACATAAGACCCGCCCACTACCGCAGTCCCGTCACATGTCCCCCGTCAGGCAACTGACAAAAGTCAGGACGACCAAACGGCCACGGCACAACCCCATAAGGATTGGCGGTCTTCCGCAACGCCGGGTTTCTCTCTTAATGTGATCATGCAACACATCATCAAGCAATCCATTTATATCTTTGCTCGTCGTGAATGCAACATCACTCATGCTCATGCGACATGCCATTTCAGATAATCCACGCAATATGTCATGCGATCTCACTCGACAATTCCAAAATCCAAAATCCAACCAACACTCGATCACGCATTTCATCATCAATCACGAGTATAATTAACAATCGGCACTACAATTAATCATAACAATCAATATCACATCACATTCAGACAAAAATTAGCTTCTGCATGAACAGTGCCGTGAACAGTAATCATGAACAGTGCTCGTGAACAGTAATCGTGAATAGTAATTATGAACAGTGATTTTTTCCGAAATTCAATTAATTAAAAAATTTAATCCAGAAATTAAACAAAACATTAATTAAAACAATTAATCAATCCATTTAAGCAAATCATGCTTAATTAAACACATAAGCACAATTAATCCCAAATTAAGCACAATTAAGCTTAATAAAAGCAAAATTAAGCTAATCTAATCTTAACCATCTATCTAACCACCTATCTTAGGGCTAATACACTTAATTAAACCCCTTAAACCAAAATTAACACTAACTAACCAACCCTAAGCAAGTTTAGGCACTAAATAGGGATTAGAGGCTAAACTCACCCGTTAAGCGGGCCGGCGACACGGATGCGGCGGCGGCGACGAACCCGACACCCAGGGACCTCTACCACAGCGATCCAAGGCGGTCTCAGGCTCAACACAGCAGCAACAGCCTCGGAATCCCCCGCAACTCTGAAAAACCGGGCGCACGGGAGGAAAGTGGGCGATCGGAGTTGAATGGGCTGCCCGGAGCTCCGGCGAGCGGCGGGCCGGCGACCAACGGCACCTGGGGGTCGAGGGGGAACCACTTGTGGCTGGGATGGGTGGTGGTTTGGCCGGAAATGGAGAGAAACGGAAGAAAAGGCGGAACAAAGTTGCTGCAGGCGGAATAGTGACAGTCCGGCGATAGCCAGCTTTCGGCCGGAATACGGGACGATCGGCAGCTCTTTCCGGCGATCGGCCGACTGTATCTGAACGGAAATTCTCTTCTGAACACAACGGCGGGTGGCACGAGACGAGATTCCAACGGGAAGGCAATGAACAACTTAGATTTCGGTGAAATGTCAAACTGAAAAACAGAAGGAAGGAAGGAAAACCATGGGAGAGAAGTGTGCGGTTTTGGAGAAGATGAAGAGGAGAGAGAGAGTGAAGTGAAGGCTGAAGGATAAGCCTTATCAAGGCCATTAATGCTTGCCCCACTTGCCAAACAATGACCTCATCTTCTCTCTCTTACTTTTGACTTTTCTTCAAAATATCCAAGGGCATTTTGGTCATTTCCACCTTGCACATTTCCCAATCTGTCCTTGGGCTGAAAATGGAGGGCGGGCCTAGGAAAAAGGCCGGAAAATGAATAGGAATGGGCTCGGGAATTTATTGGGCTCGAAACGGCTCAAGATTAGACAACGGGCTCGGGGGAGGGTAAATTGTCGGTTTGGCCCAACGGGCTCACTTGCTTGCCTCGGGCCTTCCATGGCGGCTGTCCCACCTTGGGCGTAAGGCCCACACTGTTCTTGCCCGGCCCACGTCCTCATAGGCTCGTTTTCTTGATCCGAAAATCTCTTTTCCAAATATTCGGCTCTTTTGACACTGCTGCGACCGTCGAAGAAGCATCCTCCAAAATCCATCCCGGATGTTCCCGAAAATTCAAAGTCCAATACGGATTCTCATGCCATGTCAATTTCGCCCGGATGCCATTTTGGTACTACTCGGATTGACAGGGCGGCTTTGAGGATTCACGCGTAACCGACTCGTGCTAATTCACGTTCAAGACTTCTCAACACATGGACATCCTTGACTACGTGAAATTGCGAATGATAGATTCTTATTTCAAAGTACACGATTACCAAGGATCGACATAGGGTCGTTCGCGGGCTCGATAACAGTAAACGGAATCACCCGTCGTCCCATTATTTCTGTCCGCCAATTGACTTCTAGTCGTCCCTGAAATCAGCCTGCATAACTACAGGATCGTCCTTACGCAAGTCTCACGGTCGAGTCGTTTTCCTGTCAAGTTCTTTAGTCGCACGAGTTCTGTCCTCATTAACATTTCCCCTCAAGGTCAGTATCTCAGGAGTGATCAGTTCCGAGTGAGATCAACCAACAATGCATTGGCGAAATTAACGTTCATTCCTCCCTTAGAGGGCTCGAATTTCAGGATGTTACATACTGGTCCGAGCTCATCTCCACTAAGGTGAACCTTGTGAGGTTGCGAGATTCTTCAATGATCTCCCTAAGGATGTCAGGTTTGATATTGGCTCAACTACTTGCCCAAGTAATTCAGGCAAATGTCAAGTGAAATGGTTGGGCACTGAGCATGAGCATGTTAGGGAAATCCTTTATAATGTTTTGAAGATGATAAAATAAATCAAAAACTATTAACGTGTTTAATGATTGAATAACTAAGTAAAAGACGCACAAGCCGCTATGCAAATGATAGAATGCGTAAATGATATTATTAAAGATTATACTTGAAAGAACTAGAAGATAGACTCTATGTTAAAGCTGCACTTATCCGGCATCGTGTCCAGAATTTAAGGTTAAATTTGTTCAAACGCAGACTTTAAAAATGAATATATTTAGACTTAAGTCCAGATTGTAAAGTCTACTTCAAATGGAACACACTCGAGACTTTACATGTAAAATGTGACAAGTTCAGAATGAAGCAAGTTTAGAACAAGATAACTTGACAAAACACAACACAAGCTCATAACATATAACGGCCAAAGTGATCTAGTTCGGATTTCACATCAAGACATAAGGTTGATTCAATCTAATTCATTGACAAATTAAACCTAAGGACAATTTCTTTCTAAATGAAGAAGCTTGCTTATGGAAATCAAGATTCTAGTTGTAAGGGCGACTGGAATCAAGCAAGGATTCGGCTTTTGTCACTAAACGGCTACTCAATTTTTCTTGATACAGATCTGTCTAATGGATGCATTGGAAGACAATCCTCTGGAGACTGTTTGAGGAGCAAGTAAAAGACAAAGTGTAGTATCTATAATTCTAAAATCTAAACGTATTTCGACCATATACACTTGCCTCGTGAGCTTAAATTTGTAATCAATTGAGAGATGTTGACAGTGTTATAAGTGTGTGCTTTGGTGTAAAATAGTGGGTTCTATTGGCTTGGGTATAAGCAACATCAGCTTTGGATAGAAGTACTTGGGTTTTATTGATTATCTAATGGAATAGTTAGTAGGCTTTTAGCGTGAAAGAGTGAACGTAGGCTTAATCTAAGTTAAATCACTATAAATTTCATGTGCAATTTTATTTATCCCTAAACTTATTGTTTATTGTTATTGTCTATTGCACACTCACTAGATGCTTCAAAGTCTGTTCTACTGCATTCTAGAATCTAACCCTCATTCAGACTTTAATCTTGACTCATTCTAATTCGCAGTAATTTGTAAAGATTTTATTTAATCACATATTCATCTTCTCTAGGTGATACCTGCTAGCTACTCTTAGGCCCCGTTTAGTTCGGCTTTGCCAAGGGCTTTCGGCCGAAAGCCCATTGGCCAAATGTTAACCTATTTGGTTCGTTTTTAGAGGACTTTGGCCAAATACAATTGCATCTTCAAAAGGGTCTAAAGGCCTTTAGCCCAAGGGAGCTCGGAGTCACTTTGGGAAGTTGCATCTTCCAAATGCAAATGGCACTATTCACCAAACACTGTTCATCTTCTCCGAGGAGCCGACGAGGTCGAAGACCGCCGGCCAAGGCGTCTCGACGCCAGCGATCGCCGCCAAGGCGTCCCCCACGCCGGCGACCGCCGCCCAAGGTCGCGCGACCCGGGCGGTGGTCGCCGCGCGACCCCAGCGGCAACCCGAGCACCGTCGCCGTCGCCTACGCGACCCCAAGTCACGTGATGGAGGCGCCGTCGCCCGGGTTCGTGCGGCCCAAGCGCCGTCGCTTGGGTTCGCGTGGCCCCGGCGGTGTTCACAGGTCGCGTGCCCGGGCGACCGTCGCCTCGCCTAGGTCGCGCGCCGGGCAGCTGTCACCGGGTCGCGAACCTAGCGGCGGCCGTCGCCGTCGCCTAGGTTCACCCGACCTAGGCGACGGCGACGGCCGACCACCGCCTAAGGTCGCCGACCTCAGGCGATGCTGTCCGGCGGCCAGATCTAGCCGCCAGAGGGTGGCCGGCGGCCAATCCACTAGAGAATAGATTTTTAAAAAAAAATTAGAAATTTTTTATTAAAAAAGAAATTTAGCCAAAGTGCTTTACAAGTAATATTTACCAAACGGCATTTAGGTCAAAGTTACTTCGAACTGCAATCAAAAATTTCATTTTACCAAACGGTATTTGCATTTCGGAAAACCCCCTTAGCCTAAACATACTTGCATTTTCCTAAGGGCATTTGCCCAAAGCCGAACCAAATGGGCCCTTAGAGCGCTAGTACCTTGGCAACTCTTGGTCCAACTACTACTACTTTCAGTTATCTTTGTTTTTACTGTCATTAAGACTTTCTTCGTCGCTTACACATATTATCATCCCAAGAATTAACCAACCTCAACAACTTAGTTTTAGAAACATAATTTGAGAAATCTTACAAGACCATGGGTCCAATGGAATTCACAGATATAGAAAGAAGCCCCGTCAAATAACAAAATATGTGACATGCTCAATTTCAATTTTTTATATCGCTTCCATTGCTACTCATAATTAGTTTTAAATTACTAAAAACTTACATTGTCATTGCAGTTAGATCACGTACTACCAGGTGGAACTATTCGATGACAAACGAAGAGCATCATATGAACGTTGGGATTTAACATTTCTAGGAGAACTTACGAAATTTATTGCAGCCAGTCGAAATTACCAGATCATATCTTTCATACAACATGATTGTTGACTAGAAAGCAGCAGTAATCACTAGTTAGATCAACGATGAAGTGAAACAGTCGACCAGGTCCAACTTCAAGTACATGAACAGAGCAAGAATTTCAAAACATTTTGTCATTGAAATTTTCATATCCAAAATTTCCATGCAGCTTCTAAGAGCTGGGCATATTGCGCCTTTGGTTCACTCTGGCGGGCACATGCGTGAGTAACCTTTATTTTTATCGGAAGTTGAAGAATAATTATGATTGAAGGACTTCCCAACAATGGACAATCAAGCATACCGACCAACGTACATACAATAGTTTTCTCAGTTGGCTTGACAAGAATGCAAAATTGTTGTTTCAGTGGATCTCCCCGATTCGGTGATTTCTACAATTCCGTTGACAAATAAAACATAATTTTTTTCTGAAGACGAAAATTGTTTAATGCCGATAATAAATTTGAATTATTGATGATAAGTAAAAAGTGATCGACAAATTGTTAATTCAGACAGCCATTGGTAATTATCGATGAAATAACAATTTGACCATTGACAGACACAACAGTATATTTCTACTTGTTTTTAGATTTTGCAAATGGACATGTAAGTAAGCATTACCTATGAAATAACAGTTTTATTAGCCACAAATTTGATAGTAGACTAACACTCATAACAGTTTTATTAGTAAGTTAGCAATGAAATAACAATCTTACTATCCACAAACCCAATAATTGAAAACCATTTACTGTGCTGTTATAAGTCATTAATATTGTTGCAAAATATCGTCAATATATATGACAAGTAGGAAGGGCGATTTCACCATCATCATTTGAAATTTGATGAATCATATTACAAATTTACTACTAAAAGGAACATTATTTTGTATAGGCATAAATTGTTGTCGATGATAAAAGCATTTTCCGTTGATTAACTTCTCAAAATGACATAACCAACCTTTTTTTCAAAAACATTTTTAAATCTTGAATTTTTTGTAAAATAAAGGTACCTGAAGTTCAAGCAAGAGTATAGAGTACCTGCTCCGGTCGCATTTTCCTTTTGTGCTAACTTTACAGGGCATTGTTTGCGATGAACTACTTTGCAATTTCCTCTTGTTTTCTGGGCTACTAAGAGGATTAAGTTTCTGGACGAGTATGATGTTTCGGGAAACAAAATACAAAACACCGTCAGCCATGCTCAGGAATGCAATGAATAACTTTGCTGAAACCACTCTTGATCGTCATCGACTATCTAGTGGTGGCTGCAAATCCCTCCTGGACAAAGCTCACGTGCTTTCAAGCTCTGCATGAAGAGCTCGTGGGCGTCCGTGGCCACTGCCATGGGAATCGACCAGATCCAGTGGTTGGGGGTGTCCAACCTCGAGCTGGACCAGATTAGACGCAATAACCATCGCTGGGCTCATGCATGAGGTTTGCAGCAGTCACGATGGTGATGCTAATGAATGACTCTTTCAAGGGATGATCTCAGGCAATGATTTGAGGAAGACGATTTTATAATTAATTCAACCTGTTTCAGTATTTTCATTGGCATTTTTCAGTTTTTCCCTCCCTTAAAATTCTGTTTCGTTTTCCGATACTTTTTGGCCAACATCATTTAGTTCTTAAAGTATTATTTTAAAAAAAGAATTAATTAAAGCTCCATGTCATTGCACCACTTAAGCACCATTAGCCACATCTTCCACCACATAGAATAGTTTACATGGAAAAGATGATGGTCACTTTCGTGCCGATATAAAACTATGCGATTTTTTTGGGATATTTAATGACGTCATTTTTTTTTTTTGATGACCCAGGAAATCCCGCACCCCACCGACAGTGGGGGAGTAAACCCCTGGGCCACACGCGTAGCCACCACACACGTGCAACCACGTAAGTCACTCTATGACGAAGCTGGGATTCGAACTCTCGACCTTTTGCGAAAGGAAGAGAGCGCGAACCAACAACGCCACCCATGTGGGTGGTTAATGACGTCATTTTGATCCCCAGTAAATCAATTAAAGGGTGAGACTGTTTCCATACCATTTTGGCTAAGACCCTACTTTCCAAATGACTTTACATTGATATATTTTTTTTTACCACCGATGCTAATCACCTATCTTAACTATGAAATCTAATTTATATTATGAGCTTTATAAATTACAAATTATAGATTATAGATGTGCATAGACAAATTTACGGGTAAATGTAACTTGAAAAAAGAAAGGGATATTACCCCACACAATTTTCAGAATTCTTATTTAATTATTAGTAGAAACATCATATAACAATAATATCCAAGAGAAACACAAAATAAAATTCTTCATCGGTTAGTTTGGATTTAGTGATTCATATATCAAACTACATCCATATTAACAAGTTATAAGGTAAATTGACGTGGATATATTATTTTAGAAATATCCTGTCAGAAAATTCGAATCTAAGCATCTTAGGTAAATTTTCATAGTTCAAATATTTAACAGCGATGCCGACATTTCGAGCACAACCCTACTGTTACTGTTCCAGGCACATTAGTTAAGTGATCCTCACGGGATGCCCAGGGATACAGCCTTCTAGCCTCAGTGGAGCATTATCTTGGAACCTAATCAGGAGGTTGCAAGATTCTTCAACGATCTCAATAAGGATGTCAGGTTCTATAATTGCATGAGCAACTGGTTGGAGCTCTTCGTACAAGTGACCAGATGCCACCAGAACAAATGGCATAGATTGGGATCAAGTGTGCATACTTTGGCAGCCTTTGGTCGTCCATCTCGGCTACTACTACTTCCATTTTTAAGTTTTGTGGACACTTGATTTTTAGTTGATGCATAAATAAATATATAATAATTGAAATGGGGGTTTTCGATCACGACGTAGTAACGTTTTGAATTTCGACCCATCTCGGGATATATGAAAAGGTTATTTTTCGATGCATTGCTAGTCACGACTACATTGAATTGATCACTCAATGGTAACGACCTATTCGGAAAGGCAATTAAGGACCGATATGTGTACAATCAGTGAATTCAATGAGGGAAAGGCTGCTCAACCATAAAGATCAAAGGGGAATGATACCACACTGTTGCAGGCTAATTAGCGAAGGGAAATAAATCGATTCAGTGGAAATACGAGATCGGATTGTGGGTGATTCTGCAAGACTTCAATATTGACTGCGAATGACGTTAAACCAATTTCCTCTTTGGCCTTGTACTTAGCGTGAGCAATTAACCCTTGTGATTACATGACAATCGAAGATCGCCCTGATTTGAATATGCACGATCGTGATTAAAAAGCTATTAACCACGGGTCAAACGTGCGAGAAATCCTAAAAGCCGCTCGGTAGTTTAGGTCGTGCTAGAGTCGTAATCGATGGATTTTAATCTCGATTTTCAATCCGATTTCGAGTATCGAACTTTCAAGGATGTCGAGACTAAAATATTGGACATTGCCTCATTGATTCTCAAATTTATTTGTCCCGACCCCCTTTGGTCCGAGCTGCGGGTTATTTTCGCGACATCCTAGGCTTGTCGCCGTCCCGATTCGTTTTACCTTCTTTATATGCACATGCGGAAGCATAACATAACAACAACATCCACGACAAATATCACTGGAAGAACATGGGACGCAAGTATATAATACTACTATTTTCATTAGTAGTTCGTATACAACTAACTTTCATATTACATAATATAAAAGGGCTTGGGTATCCTTATCTCCGCTACCACCGCGATTTCCAAATTGGGAACCCTTTTCCTTTACGGGCCGGTATCACTGATTATAATTTGTCCCGTCGGACGTTGACCCTCCACTTGGGTTCATCGGACCTCTAAAGCCATGAATAGGCCCCATCATTTCACCGTCCGACCAGACGTACCATGCCTTATAACAGTGAGGGACCAACTCGTCCTGTCCCTCGTGAACCTACACAGTTGAGGTATATCTCCGGTACGTTATCCCTGCTTCGACGTGTATGACGTCTACGGTCGACCCTTCTATTCTCATCGTAGACCAAAACGTACGGGAGGAGGATTAGCTATCTTATCAACTTGTAAAGGTAAATGGGTGAGTTTTGGAGAAACTAAGTAAGTAAAACCTCTACCCTCGGCTAGCGTGACATCCCTTCATTAACGACTAGTCAGAGCAACTCATGCAGACAGTGTCGATGGCAGATCAATTGCAACTCACATACAATGTCATGACTAATGCAAGGGCTCTACTTACTCACCTATCGACTAGCACATAAACATATATCTTCCACACTCAAGCACATATACAAGGGTTTCACTTACTTACGTGTCGGCTAACACATAAATCAATATTACCCATACTTGAGCATAACCGGCATTCGTGTAGATCAATTTACATCGTCCCGGCTCAACCGGGCCCTCTCGACTCTTGCCGAGGCTTCTCGAGGCCAGCTTCTCGAGGCTTAGGGGGTTACCCGGGACATCCCTTGGGGTACCGTTGATGTTATCCTGGCTCAACCAGCCCTCTCGACTCTTGCCGAGGCTTCTGGGCCAACTTCCCGAGGCTTCCAGGGGTTACCCGGGACATCCCGTTGCGGGGGTATCATCATCTTTCCCATCTTTTATGGGGTGATCTCACAAATGCATCACTTATGTTGGTTCTTATCCTTTCATTAAGCCGACTCATTCATGACTCAACGACAACATCATGCTCATACGTAATCATGCATGTCGTGCTTTCTACGACTCGAGTCTAATGGTGCCGTGAATAACTCTAAGTTTGAGGTTCGGCTCAACCGCTAAGTAATAAAGATCTCGCACCAAATCTAAGACATGAGCTCGGCATACTTCGATGCCAGCCAAGACCTTGTGGGCTTGAGCGATCCCTGTACCAAACGAGACTAGGAATCGGCATGTCTTGATGTCGATCCAAGACCTCGTGGCCTTGGGTGATCCTCGTACCGTGCAAGACTTGAGTTCCGACACTTTGTTGCCGACTCAAGCTTTATGGCTTTGGGCATTCCCAACTTGTGTTGAACACCAACGACGAACCATGGCATCATCTCGGTCGTGAAATAATCACGCACATGCATAAGATTCACGTATGAACCAACGTACACATAATCTTCCATACAATCACGATTCAACAAGAGAAGACCGTCTAGTCCTCATAATAGAAATGATCATACTAGGGAGAAGTAAGAGATTCTACTTACCTGGACAAACCTCACGAGACTAGAGAAGCTACTTGATAGAGAGAAAGCGGCTTCCTTGAAAATTAAATGAGAGAGTGGGCGTGAGGAGGAAGAGGGCGGCCAAAGGAGGAGGAAAGAGGAAGGAGGAGAATGGTGCAATTGGTGAGGGAGGAGGAGAGGTTTCTCCTATTTATAGTCCCCAAGCTCATCATTGCATTTCTAATCGTCCAATCCTCTCTTTCCAAGTGGCCCGCCTAGAATCCTTAAGTGGCAAGCCTATTTCTTCAATAATTGCACCTAAGGAATGACTAGACAAGGCTAAAGGTTCTACTTGACGGTCAAGTAAGTAGACGTCATCGACGACGGCTCGCCTTTCACTTTCCTATTGGTCCACTTGTTTCCCCTCATTTATTGGCATTCATGGAAGTTTGACTAGAAAGATGTCTAACTTGCCAACTAAGTCTCTAAAATTCTATAGGCTCATGATGAGGGTTCGGGTGTCGCTTCCCGATTGGGCCATGTGTAATCCATCTCCATCATAGCCCCCAAGATATTTTTTACCACCATCATGACCTTTTGAAAAGTAAAGGATAAGCCTTATCCAATAACATTAATGAGGATTTCTAGAAATTCTTCTTCTTTTGTCATTTTCTTAATCAAGAAGGCGGTCCGGAGAATTCCACCATTCGAGTCGGTTTCGGGGCCGGAAAAGGGATCATATGACATGTCTCGAAAAACCAATTTACATGTGCCCGGGTCCGGCCACATACCCCAAATTCCGCCCAAACCGCTTCCTTAGGCGGTTGGTTGACCTGAGGGTCGGCCCTACGGTCGGCACAATGGCGGCCCTTGGGTCGACACGCGTCCGCTCTAGGCGGCTCGGAATTAGCCCCTCGGGTCGGTCCTTGGGCCTTCGCCGAACCTAGTGCGACTTTCCCTCATAATTCGGTCATTGGTCCTTAGATCGGTTCAAGGCCAATTCCAAGGCTACCCATGGCCTAAGACTAAGTCAAGGCACTTATGGACCTTAGGAATTAGGACAGTAATAGCCGGGTCTATCTCGAGGCTCATTCCGATCGGCACTCGATCCATCCGCATGGTTCATGGCCGATGCATTACCGATCCATGATCGGACATCACCATTCGAGATTCCTTTCCGATCACTAAGAATTAAATAGGGGAATGAGGCATTTTTGGTCGAAGACGATCACTTTTGATCAAGTTGGATCGTCCGTGTATCGGTGCATAGCCGAGCGGAATCACCCGCGGCCAGGCGCTATGACCGGTCGGATCGACCCATGACCATCCGCCGATCCAAAATCGTTCCATGATCAATTCTCGTGACCGAAAAGTCGTCTTATGAGCTGGTAGTCTGTTCCCATTAATACTTTTCATGGCCGACGTCTCGACTCGTTCATGACCGGGTCGGTCGATCGGACCATGACCGATCCTGATCATTGCCGATCGAACCATCGATCCATGGCCAACGGCCCATGGTCAACTCATTCAGACCTTATTGCCAATCTCATAGGGTCGGTTTTTGAGGATGTTACATTATTAGTAAGCCCGGGAATTATCGGAAAAGGATTCAACAAGCCGAAAAATCGGAACCAAGAGGAATTGGACCGACCGAAGGCCCAATGGGCCTTGCGCCTATGAGGGGTTGGCCACGTGGGCACAAGCTAGCCCAAGTGGGCCCAAGAAAGCCCAACTTCTAGCCTTTGAGCCCGTTAGCTTTTTCTAGCCCGTTTCCCTTTAGTTTGAGCCCAAACCGATTTTCTTCTAGCTCGTATAGCATCTTGGCCCATATATGCGTATAGTAAGGTATACTATACTTTGGGAATTTACCATTTTATCCCTTCTAGAAGTGGCATTCAATGTTGAAGGACAAAAGCCAAGAAAGTCAAGGAAATTGATGAAGGGAAGTGATGTTATGGAAGGGAAATTGGACTAGGCTTCTTGCTCTCTCTCTCTCTCCTCATTTCTCTCCCTCCCCATTGTTACAGTCCACTCCCACGTTTCTCCCCCTTTTCCTCACTTTTTCTCTCTCATTTTCTCTCTTTTCCTCTTGTTTTCTCCATGGTTCTTCCCCTTGGATGCCCCCTTGACTAACCGGACCACCCTCACCCACCATCTTGGCCGCCTTGCCACTGTTTTGGAGCCGTCGTGCCTCTGTGGTGCCGCCTGTCCATGGCCGCCAAGCCACGTCTCTCTCTCTCTCTCTCTCTCTCTCTCTCTCTCTCTCTCTTCTCTTCCTTTCTCTTCCTTTTCTTGCTATCTTTTCTATTTTCCCGCTGGAATCTGTCCTTGCCGTCGTCGCCTGAGCTGCCACCATTGCCCAATGTGTAGCCACTGAGCTAGGGAGCCATCCGCACACCGCCGGCCACCCTTGGTCTCCGTCGGCGGCCCGTCCGGCCCTTTTCCGCCCAGCTCCTCCCTTCCGCATGAACAGTGTTATGGGGCTGTTTTAGCCCGTTTCGGCCACCGTTTGCTGTCTATTGTTGTCCTCGAGCTAACCCCGTAGCCCCTCGCTCCCTCCTACGTGCCGGTGTCGTCATATTTTTGACCTAAGTAAGTTAATTTCCTAATCCTTGTTTAGGGTTAATCTTGCTTAGAGGTTAATTAGTATATTTGTGTGCTTGTGATTAATTAATGTTGATTGATTGATTATGCTAGTTAATTAAGGCTGACTAGGGTTAGTCTTGAATGAGGGAGATAAATGGGATCTTTCAGAAGGGAAGATAAGGAAGATAACATTAAACAATGCACAAACTCGATTGAGAAAAACACAAGGATAAGCTGAGAAAGGCCACAGGGACTGCGAAAATGTGTGATGCACATAAACTCAAGGCATCCTCCGCCAGAAACAAACAGAACAGTCTGAATATTGTTGAAGAAGTGAATCCCCGATGCGTTCCTGCTTATACTCTACTTTTGAGCTTTTCTGGGTTTTTTTTTTCCCTCCTACCAGAAGAATGTTTGAACGAACAAATTGTCTAATGGTTTATAAGATGGTTCATCTGCCTCCCTTCTTTTTTTTAACTGAAAGTTACTTATTCGTTAAGCTGTTTAAATGTATCTTTGCGCCTTTCAGGGAGATGCAAGTTCAAGCGATTGATAAGCGAACCTCTGGTCAGCTATTGCCTTGGGCATTTGCTATTTGATGTGAAGATAATTTGTAACTTCTGGCATATCAACAGGGCGACGGTGATGGGGTTGTACAATTACAGATCGATGAGGTCTGGGAAGGAAAAAAACCGAAAAACCAACCTGATCCAAGCTAAATTTTTGTTTCAGGTCTCATGCATTTTGGGTTGAGTCGGGCCAGAGTATGTCACCCTTTTGATTCAGGTCAGGTTCAGTTAACATCAAAATCCGACCCAACTTAACCCAACCCATTGACATCCGTAACTAATGGTTGCTGCCACCAAGTCCTCCACCCCTCGTCACGTCTCTATTGCTCTGCCACTCGTGCCTTCTACATTTTTCTTTTTGTAAAATAAAATTAGTTTCTTTTCATTTTAACATTATTGACTAACCATTTTTAATAATAACAAAAATATATCAACTAGCACACCTCATCTAATATAGTAAGGGTTGGATGACTTGGTTCCAAAAAAATAAAAATAAAAATGAAGGATCCAATTAGATCAAGACCAGTTAAATTTCCTAATTCCCGAAGCACATCAATATTTATCAAGCCACTAAAATTATTGTAAGAAAGTGAGAGGGTATAAAGGCTTTGTAATTCGAATATGGATGCTGGTACTGATCCTTGTAACAGATCACTACCCAAATCAAGCGACTGCAATTGATAGGAAGAGACATTCGGATATATGATGAGCTGGCCATTAAATCTATTGCTTGAAAGCCGTATCTCCATAAGTCGGGGAAGTGTGAACAGAGCTGGGGGATGTCGCCTTCCAATGAATTGTTTCGCAAGCCCAGAATTGCAAGATTCAGAAGGTCCTCCAAGCCAACTGAGGTGATCTGACCTATTAAAGCATTATTAGATAAGTCCAAATAAGTCGGCTCTGGCAAGTTCTTCATCGAGCTCGGGATTGACTTACTCAAATTGCAATTAGACAGATCTAATCTTGACAATTTTATGAGATTACCGATTGAATCTGGAATCCTCCCTAAAATATTCATCCCCCACAAGACTAGAGTCTCAAGAGAACTATCCTTCGGAAAATCGGGCAGAGAAACCCGAAGGAATTTGTTGTATGATACATCAAGGTTCTGAAGTGTTTGTAATTGGAAGACTTCTTGAGGAAATTCTCCTTGTTGGCCACAATCACGTAGGCTGAGTGTTTTCAAGCTGGAGAAATTTGCTAAGAAACTAGGAACTATGGTGGACAAGTTGTTGCCATTGAGTTGAATGACCGACACATTAGCAAGACTCATAAGAATCATCAATAGGACCAGAGAGATAACAATCCGACATGCTCAACACCTCGAGTTTCCGAACTGAAGAAGACAACCCGTCGCACCACTCACTTCCCACAGCAGACACATTGACCCTATTAATGTACAGCTCCCTTAACTCCCCAAAATCCCCAATCAGCGACCTCAAATTGGGGTTCTCAAGTTTCAGTAAATCAAAACTGAGATCAAAAGTACATAGCTTTGTCAGGTGCAATAGCTCCGCAGGAATCTACCTGGCGAATCAGCATTGGACAAGTTGAGATGTTCCAAGCGGCTGAGATTCGTGAGGCCCGACGGAATTATTGGTAGTTTATTTGTAAAAACAAACGAGAGGTGCATTGTCCCACATCGAAAATATGTGAGTGCTGCATGTTGAGATTGACACTAACCAATGATCATTAATTTTATTTATTAAAAAAATTCGGATTTATTTTTATAAAAATTAATCATAATGTCATATTCAAAAGTGCGACTATTCACGGAGAAGTTATAGTTATTTATTATTTATGATTTATTTATTTCAAAATTTGTTTTTTCTTTCAATAGTTATTTTAGAGTTCATACCTTTTCAAATAAAATTTCTTAATCCTTGGAAAGTTGTGTCTATTTGGATATAACTTCTTTCAAAGAAATATCTTTGTTAATTTTTACAACTTTTCACGAAAAGTTACCTATATTCCTATATATATTAGTTTTTGAAAAACCATGAAAGAATCATTATTTTTTTCAAGTCCTCTTTTCAAAACTGCAACCATTGTTTCCAATTGTTTCCAAGAGAGACCCTAAAAATATACTAAAATTGCTATCTAGTATTCTCATTTGAGACTTTGTAGTATCCTAGAGGAAATTTGCCGATGACCATTAGCAACTTTTGTAAGCGCAAATAAATCATTAAGGAAAAGTGATATCACGCTTCAAAATTCGATATAATTGCTCTATCGATTCGAATACACATTGAGTTCATCGTTCTACTCAAGTACGAAGATGATTTCCCAACTAGAATTGCCGTTGAGTTGAAGTCGTTGAAAGCCAAGTTTAGGCTTCAAAGGAACTCAAGCCTAAAGAGACTTGACAAACCGTCAAATCCGCCAGAGATCAACTCGTCGCTCAAATCGAGTCCCATGATGAGGCTGTCCTCGCACATCACGCCGCTCCATGAATCGGTGCTTCAATCCCACCGTACTAGCTTGGAAGACTCGGAGGCGTTGTAGACGAGGCTTCTCAGCTCGAGCAAGAGCGATCTCTGGTCAAAGCCAAGACACTGAGCTGAAGCTGAAGCCCTAGAAACATCAGAGAAGATCGAGATCGTGGATATTGCAAGAACAAGCCATGAGATGATGGAAGTATTCATTGGAAGAGGTTGAAGAAGAGTGCAGGAGGAGGGCTGGGGGAAGAGCGCCGGGGAAGAGGGAGAAACAGACAAAGTCAACACTTATGGAGTCGTCCGAAGCTGGTGCCAGTAGGCATCGATTTTCGGGATGTGATTATTCACTAAATTTGAAATTACTAGCAAAATCCCGCAATTCTTTTCAACAAAATTATATTCTTTAGTTAATATAAAATTTCAATTTAAACAAAAAAACCATATTTTTATCTTCTAAGAAAAATAAACAAGTCTGCCTAAAATGTGGAGATTAGAATTTCACATCTCATTTGAAAATGCTTTTGGCTCATTTTATTTTACATCATAAAACAAATGACGTATTACGAATCAATTTTTCTTTGTGCATACGTTAACGTGTATAGATACCTAGCTTCCATAGTAACATCAAAATGCGTCTATCACATCCTATTTTTTATTAAATAAATAGATTCAAGAAAAGAAATAAAAGAATTTATTAATGTTCAAATGCAACTTCATTATAGAGTTTGTGAGTGAACACATAAGAAGAGGAGTTGTGTTCTCATTGGAAGGCAAATGAACATGAGCTTCCTTAGATGGAATTTTTAATGAACCTGTGTTTGGTCTCATTCACGTCACATCCTATCCTAAATTTTTGGGCCCCTATACGCAACAATATCGACTTGACTTGACTTGTGAAAGTAGATTCATCTAATCGCTTATTGAGCCGGTGGTGGGTTTCATTGGTTCTTGACCGTGAACGCAAATTCTTGAATGACCCGCTAGGGATGTCATGCTTGATATTGGCTCGAGTTACTTGATCGAGTAATTCATGCGAGTGGCCAGATACCGCCGGAATCAGTGGCACATGAGATGGACTAATCAAGTGCGAGGACTTTGGTAGCCCTTGATCCTTCCTTTACGGCAATTGCTGCTTTCACTATTCGTCTACCCTCCTTGTTAACGCGTTTGTTCACCTTGATTAGAGAATACAAAAACTATTGTTTTAGTGGTGCTCCCAATGGACTGATTTCTAAAAATTGTATATGACAAAACCACGTTCTTTGTTGATTTCTCTTGTAAGCTTCAATCAAGGATAATTTATACTCGAATAAAATGTGCACGAAAGAAAGTGATCTAACCTAACAAGGAAATTATTTATCTTTATCTATCAAGGAAACTAGTTGTATTAGGAACTAATGAAATATCAAATAATATCCTGAAATTTAATAATATCTCTAACAATATTCTCTAATAATTCCTCAAATATC